>OZ008371.1:155493604-156754914 GCA_963931995.1 Phaonia tiefii | reverse complement strand
TACTTGGTACTATAGGCTCCAGTGCTTACAAGTAATCACCAATTTCAAAGGAACTTAGTGTATAACAGTTTCATAGGCCAGAGATGCTCGCTTCACTTCACACTTCACGGTCCACACTTCGATAGAGGTTGCAAGTATTAACCGATTTCAACGAAACTAGCTACACAAACTATTCTTGTGACAAGGAGGATTAATTTTTACGCTGAAAAATAACCGCCCCAGCAACATTTTGCAGGAACCATGTATATTTTTGCAAGCATTGTTTTTGTGAATTGAACATCTGCTGCTTGTTCTTTCTTTCTTGTCTCTTACGTTTTTGTTTTCAGCTATTTTCAACAAAAATTTTTGGGTCTCTAGAACCTATATTATAGCCTATTAATTATTGTGTCCCAAACACAATGTGTTTGGACACTAATATACTATATATGCGACAATATACTAATATACTATATTTGCATTCAAACAACAAAAGGGACTGATTTTGCAGCGTGTAGTGACAAAAGTTGTTGGAACAAAGTTCCTTATCGCACGTTACGGGATGGGTGCTAAATGAAAAAAATAAACAACCTTTTTAGCGCTATTATTAACATCAGTATTATCAACTATATTGTTTACTTTTGCTTTGGTTTGTGTCTAGACTAACTGTTTGGATCATAGAGAAAGAAATTAACTAGATGTCTCACATAGGTTGGGAAATTTCTTGTTGAATGGGAAGTTGTCTAGGTGGAGCCTGTAACAAATATTTAGTATAAATTCTAGTTTTGAACCCAATAAAATATAAATTTAGAAAAGCCAAAGTGAAAGAAGCTTAAAAAAATATTTTCTTAAATAAGTGGGGTTTTTTTAAAAACTAAATTTTCTCAAAAAAAAACCCCTATTCATATTCCTAAGTACAATTTTCTTAAAAAAATAACTTCTCTTAAAGAAGTACATTTGCTTAAAAAAAGTAAATTTTCTTACAAAAAGTACATTTTCTTAAAGAAAGTAATATTTTTTAAATTAGTACCTTTTCTTAAGAAAATGAACTTTCTTACAACAAATTACATTTTCTTAAAAATCTATCTTTTCATTAAAAAGCTAATTTTTTGCGAAACAAAATAACTATTCTTGAGGAAAGTACCTACACTTAAAAATTTACCTATTCTTGAAAAAAGGACCTGTTCTAAAAAAGTCCAATTTCTTAAAAAAAACCTTTTGTTGAAAAAAATACCGTCTCTTAAAAATTTACCCTTTTCTTAAAAGTACCTTTTGCTAAAAATAAAATAATACCTTTTCTTTTCTTTTCTTGAGATAAGTAGCCTTTCTGAAAATAAAAACATTTTCTTAGAGTAACACTACTTTAAAAAGTACCTGTTCTTAAAAAAAGTATTTCTTCGTAACAAAATTCATACTCTTATGACTTTTTCTGACAGAAAGTACTTTTTCTTAAAAATAGTACTTTTCTTTAAAAAACATTAGCTTTTAATAATAGAAGTACCTCTCTTTAAGTAACGACATTTTCGGGAAAACATAATACATATTCTTACAAAAATATACTTAAAAAAAAGCATTCTATAAAAAAAAGTACATGACTTATCAGGGGACACACGGTTGGAACGAAGTTCCTTTCGCTATAAAGTATATTATGTATTAGTTAGTTCCAACACGCCTAAGGCGTCCGTTGAAAACTGCGATACTTTAAATGGATTTTTAAGAAAATATTCTTTTTGTAAAATGATAAACTTTTTTTAAGAATTTATTTTTGTAGAATATATTTTTTTTAAAATTATATTTTTAGGTCCTTTTGGTAAGAAAATGTAATATATTTTCCCATAAGGCTGCTTTTTTTTAAAGAGAGGTACTTCTTTTATTAAAATCTAGTGCTTTTTTAAGAAAAGGTACCATTTTTTAGAAGAAGTACTTTCTGTAAGAAAAGGCCATAAGAGTATGAACTTTTTTTTTTACAAAGAAGTCATTTTTTTAAGAACAGGTACTTTTTGAAGAAGCGGTACTCTGCTTAAGAAACAGTAATTTTTTAAGAAAATGTACTTATTTTCAGAAAGGCTACTTATCTGAAGAAAACAAAAGACAAGAAAAGGGTATTATATTATTTTTCAAAATAGGTACTTTTAAGAAGAGGAATTTTTGTATGAAAACTTATATTTTTAAGAGAAGGCATATTTTTGAAGAAAATTTTATTTTAAGAAATGGGAATTTTTTTTAGAGTTCGTAATTTGTTCAAGAATAGGTACATTTTCAAGTATAGGTACTTATCTCAAGAACAATAGTTTTGCTTCACCAAAGAGGTAATCTTTAGAGAAAAGGTAGTTTTTTAAGAAAACCTAATTTGTTGTAAGAAAATTTACTTTTTTAAGAAAAGGTACTTATTTAAAAAAATTACTGTTTTAAGGAAATGTACTTTTTGTAAGAAAATTTACTTTTTTAAGCAAAGGTACTTCTTTAATGTAAGGTTTTTTTAAGAAAAGGTACTTTGTTTAAGAATGCGAACAGTTTTTTTTTGGAGAAAATTTACTTTTTTTTAAGAAAAGGTACTTTGTTTAAGAATATGAATAGGTATTTTTTTTGAGAAAATTTACTTTTTTTTAAGTAAAATCACTTGTTTAAGAAATTTTTTTTTTAAATGTTCTTATTCTTAACGTGATTTTTCTATATTTTCCTTTTAATAGGTTTCAAAACTACAATATATACTAAATATTGGTTACAGGCTCCACCTAGAAAACTTCCCATCAAACAAGAAATTCTCCAACGTATGTTAGTCTAGACAAAAACCAAAGCAAAAGTATCCAATAAATAAATAAATGGTTTCCCGTTGCATCCCATGGAGGAATTAGAGAGAGCTTCTCACAAACCAGTGAGCTGTGCGCGTTCTAGTTTTACACTCACTGATAGGGACCTACAATTTTACACCGGTGCCGAACGGAATTTTGAGAAGCTTTTTCATGGCTAAATACTCGATAGTGTCGCCGTCACTAAGCTAAAAGTATCTAATATATCGTAGTTGATAATACTGGGTTGTTGCATAATAGTGTTAACAAAAAGTTGTCCCGCAACGTGCGATAAGGAACTTCGTTCCAAAAAGTACTTTTAGTTTTGATACATTTTCAGTTCTGCGGGAACTATGTACTGTTTTAGAATATAACACGAATTAAAGTTGTAATTCCTTTGGGTTACTCCGGTTTTTCCGGTTACTGAAAAAAATTTAAATTCTTCGGGTTGAATTTGAACTCACAAAAAATTTAAATACCGCGTGTTGGATGTGAACTCACATTCGCTGGAAAATCGTTTCGATGTTTGTGAGGCATCATCTTCAGCAGCGTCAAGGTCTTTAGGTCATCGACTGCAGTTTTTAATCACACTTGTCGCTAACCGAGGTCGTGTTTAGACAGTTAAGGAACTTAGTCTTGATACCTATAGACATAATTTGAAACAATTTAGGAACTATGTACTTTTATTGCGAAATATGTACAGAACAAAAATTAAATTTTGAAGAACAATTTAAGAAATTGTTGCAAAACAGTACTTTCTTAATCCAAGTAAATCTTAATCCAAGCGTCTGTTGGTGAACTGTTCACTTTAGCTTAAATATCCTTCCCTTTTCTGAAAATCCTTTTTGTCCTTTTTTTATCATCTTAATGTTAGTGTTAATTTAAAAGAAACTCTCTCTCCCTCTCTTTATATACTACATCAGTTTTAAGTCTTCCCCCCGCTCCGTATCGTAGATTTTATCAATGAGGTCACACTACCTACTCCTGTTGTTGGCGGCACTTAGCTGTTGCATGTTGTCGTCGTTGTGATGTCGTTGTTGTCACTGCTACATGTATTTGTTGTAAACGAGTATAAAGCCTTTACGGCAGTGTCAACAAAAGTTGTTGTCTCTTTGTTGTTTGGATGTGTGTCTTTCAGTTTTGTGTGATAATGACATGATGCCTGATTGCCAGTCTACTCTATACTATTTACATTTTACCAAACTGGGAAATGGTTAAAGGGAAATATGTGTTAAACGTGGCATCACCATAGTAGATCCGGTCAATGGGGATGTTGCCTCCACCAGCCAGCGCCACCATCATCACCTCTGCCTCCGGCAATGAACCGTGTGACTTTGTTGCTGCCTCGTGACTCCTGTTGTGATGTCAGGCAATCACTGTATAGACAATATTTTGACACATTAACATATAGAGGGACTGCTGCAGCACAAAAAAAAAGGAAGAACAACAAATCCGAACTTTTCCCACAGATAAACACAGCGGACCCGGAGTGAATTAGTGCAGGAAGAGATTGCCTGTAGTATGTGCAACGATGTGTGGCAATGATTGCGTTGGTATGTTGTGTTTGTGCATAAAATTAAAATGTTTCCTCTTGGAACTGTATGCAGAAGCAGGCAATATCAACAGAAGCAACTAAATCCGCAAAAATAAACTCGCATGTATGAAACATTAACTTTGGCCATCGGTACGGGTGTTTGTAGGGGGACATTTTTTCAAAAGCTACTTTAAAATAAAAGCTTCTAAATCTGAAAAAAAAAACATTAATGTCTCCACTACCACAGTAGTTTAAGAGGCAATTGCGGCCGACAGCAATGTGGCCAAAAGGTAGTAAAACAAATGAACAACAAGACACATTTACTTTGCCCATCAGAACAGTGGTTTGGAGGGGCAATTGCTTGGAACAGCAGCAATTGCTGCGAACAGCAACATAGCCAAAAGTCTATATAAAACAATCAACAACAGGACACATTAACTTTGGCCACCAGCACAGTGGTTTGAAGGGACAACTGCTTGGGACAGCAACAATTGCTGCGGACAGCAACATAGCCAAAAGTCTATATAAAACAATCAACAAGAAGACACATTAACTTTGCCCATCAGCACAGTGGTTTGGAGGGGCAATTGCTTGGGACAGCAGCAATTGCTGCGAACAGCAACATAACCAAAAGTCTATATAAAACAATCAACAACAAGACACATTAACTTTGCCCATCAGCACAGTGGTTTGGAGGGGCAATTGCTTGGAACAGCAGCAATTGCTGCGAACAGCAACATAGCCAAAAGTCTATATAAAACAATCAACAACAGGACACATTAACTTTGGCCACCAGCACAGTGGTTTGAAGGGACAACTGCTTGGGACAGCAACAATTGCTGCGGACAGCAACATAGCCAAAAGTCTATATAAAACAATCAACAACAAGACACATTAACTTTGCCCATCAGCACAGTGGTTTGGAGGGCCTATTGCTTGGGACAGCAGCATTTGTTGCGGACAGCAACTTAGCCAAAAGTCTATAAAAATCTCTAGCATTAGTAAAGTGGTATAACTATAAGTGGTTGCCAACAAAATTTCAATACAACATTATTATTGTTATTGCACAAGTGCCTTGGAAAATGTTACCCCTGATTTGAACTCAATATCCAAACCACAATGCATAAACCGAATCTACTCATCCCTCTCATTATCACCAACAACTCCGGCAGCAGCATTACCAGCAACATCACTTCTGTTATTTTAACGTCAACTGGCGAAGCTGTGTACTCATTGCTGTTGTCAAGATTCACAGAGACCGGTTGTTCCCCAATGCCTGCAACACTTATTTTAATATTTTAATTTAGGTTGTAGTTCCTGGTTGCTGCTATTTTTGGAATGTTATTTTCCTTTCAGAACTTCATGTTGCTGGGATACTAGTGATGACGAGGATGTAACATCATCGCCATCTTCATCACCAGCAACAACAGCAGCTCCATCACCCTCATCGCCAGTGGTGTTGTAGGCTTGTCAGGACATCATTTTGTTTCAGAGATGTCAGTGATGCCACTCTTGGTCTCTGAAATTGCTGTTGTTACATGGCATGCAATGTTGTTGGTTTAGTTGATATATCTAGTTGCTGGTGATATTGCTGTTGTCATTTTTATATAGTCATGGTACTAGTAGTTTTCGTCTTAATATCATAACAAGGCCCAAAATTTAATTTAGTTTTGCTTAGTTTTAAGCACACAAGTAGTTGTAGTTTTTTAAGTTTATGTACTCTTCCTACACAGAAAGAAAATAATGTGTACAACGCAAATGTATTTCTCTTACTACTAACAGTCCTATTCCGGCAGGGTAACAAAAGTCACCACGGTTACTATTTGACAGCAAGGTGACAATTGTCACAAATCGGTAGTCTGACACATGTTTTTTGGTCACAAAAGTATCAAGAACTGTTACCTGCCAAAGACGAGGTAACAGCGCGTGACAGCTGTTTTGTTTGCACACGCAAAGAAAAACTCGTTACTCCCAAACGAAATCTCAGATAGCTGAAGTTCGTTTGGGGACTGTAGTTGCGAGAAACGAACTTCTGTTACGCCATACATGTCATTTCGTTTTGGAGAAACGAAATATGTTGGCACCAAACGACTTATGAAACATATGAGCTGAAAAAATGTTTCTGAGAAACGAACAACGGTTGCGATGACTCTTGGTTAGGTTACAGCAACCGAGTGGTAGTTGCTCCAAACTAAAAGACGTTCGCGAGAACTGAAAAACGTTTGCAGTAAACGAGTTATGAAAAATAAGTGCTGAAAAGGCGTTTGCAAGAAACGAAAATCGGTTCCACCAACCGTTCTTTCGGTTAGAGCAATCAAGTTGTAGTTACTCTAATCTTAGAAAGGGTTGATTTTGCTTTTACCCATTAAGTTTTTTTAAAAAAATTTTGGAATTTTTGTCTATTTTTTCACTGTCTACTTACACGTCTGTCTCGCCTTGCATTCAAATAACAACTAAATGCGCAGGAAACTACAACGCGTGAGTTGTCCATTCAAGCTATATTGACAAGGTAGAAGCATTAGACTCTGTGATCACTTTTATGTTAATGCGTGAGTGTGTATGCCAAACGAGTGGAAAAGACGCTGTATACAGTCGACACAATGCGGGAATGGGAGAAAATTAAGTTTTTCCTAACCTGTGCTCTCATTAGAAAAATGTCTAAATTCAGTTGTCGGTAACGTTTTTTAAATTTGAGGCAAATGTAACTTTGTACGCGTTTGATGCAAACGATAACTCGTTTGCAACACCATGATACACATTTGCGATATATGAGTTTATTTGGGAGAACTACATAAACGGTTGCGATTAATAAATTAATACAAATCAATCAAAGTATTGTTGCGGCAAACGAGCAATAAACGTTTTATTTCTTTGCGTGCAGGAGAGTTAATACAAAAACATTTTATAAATTTTACAAGTAAACAATAAAAGTGTATACGGGAAAAAATAAATAATATATTTTGTACCAAAACGACAAGAGGTCAGAATTAAATGGAGGAAGCACTTTTGTTACTCTGTGTTATGGAAATGTAGAATAAAGAAGAAAGGACTTGCATTTGTGTCGGAAGATTAAAAAGATTGAAAAACCGCAAAATGTATTTCACCATTTTCAACGTAAATGTCTCCGGTTTTGAGTCAGGCTCAGTATTATCCCTTAAAAAAGGTTAAGGCCTTGTCTATTATCGGAGACTACCAACACATAAGTATAATAGGGCATTTTTTCAAAAAAAAAAAAATCAATGAGTGTTCGAACTCACGGATGATGTGTTAACACCTTTTTGCTACACTGTACCTGTTCGATTTCTATGAACACATTAGTAAATGTTACATTGGAAAATAAAAAATAATATTTTTTTTGTATACACCGGGCAATGCTGAACATCAAATGACTCGCTTTGTTTGGCCATAGCGAACAACCAAACACACAACATCACACATGCTTTTTCCGAAGAACCTGACGTATACGTGTGTCACATAACCACATGTTTGCCATATCAACAGCAACGAAACAGCCAAACACACAACATCACATATACTTTGTACGAAGTAGCTGACGTATTAGTGTGTCACCGCCCATGGGCTTGCAAATGAAATTTTGCGTGGCTATGCTTTATATCTCCGTTCAACAACAGCAACAGGCACATGTTCATACATACATTATTATGTTAATACATACGCTATAGACACAATTTCGTTTGCCTCACCCCTGCCACACCACTCTTTCATTGCTCTCTTGCTCGCTCATTTTTGTTTAACACGTCATTATTCTCTTTCGCAGTCGCAGAAAATCTGGTTTTAGCAGCAGTATAAAATCTTGTTTTAGCAGCAGTTTAAAATCTCACTTTGATAGATTTAGTCCTTATACGCCGCTATAGATGACTACGTCGCAACAAAAATTACCAGAAAAGTAAGGTTAAAAAATCTTTCTTTTAATTAGCTCCCCAATGGATTAAAAATAATTAATATGTTTACATGCTGATATATAGAATTTATAAATACCTTTATAATGATTCTCATTTCAACTGGATCGGTTTATAAATGCCTGGGATATGAGCAATTATATAATCAAGCTTTGGAGGCCTATATCTCAAGAAGTTGGACAGATCGCGGGGGACGAAAAAACTTTTTGAAATCAGCGCAGAAGCTTTTGTCGGTGGTGGAATTTAGGAGTAGATCAAAGATACCGTGTATGCGCATGTGTATTCTTTCCGCTTAGCAACTCTGGAAGTACCTTGAGGATGGCAATATAGCATTCCAGCTGTGCTTTGCGGTCCGCTCAAATTTCCTAAGTAACAATGTATTAATTTTGATTCAATAAAACATAAATATATATAAATATATTTCCTTTTTTGCCGCTTTCATTGCGAGCAGAAGACCATGTGGTTTTGTTTTGTTTTCTGTGCTTTTGACAACCTCCCATTGTGAGGTGAATTATTTGTTACGAGGTGAATTTTTCGTTCTCGTACTGTTGACAGAATACTGGATACAAACAATGGGGCTGTGTCAATCGGTATCAAAGTACTATGATGAAAAAAATTGGTTATGGTGAGATAAATGTTAATTTTCGCTGTGCCAATCGATGTATTTTTTGGCGATAGTAAATTTTGACAGCTTCCTCATAAGAAGAAGATTTAAGATGAGTATTTTGAGAAAATATTTGCCATTGTTTTTAGCAGTTCTTTTGCAAATACGATCTTTACAATCTGGATATTTTATTTCTGCAAAATTTCTTTCAAATTGTTACCAAATTTCTTCCTCTTTTTGTTGGTTTGTTTACAAATAAATGATGAACAGACCTACAACTCGACATAAAACCTTGGCGGCGGCGGCAATTCGGTGTTGCTCTGCACAACTTGTTGTCCATCCACTTGTCCATCCACTTGTCAAAAATTTACCTAGCCCCGTTGGCTAGTGAAATTTTATTCACCACGCAAATGTTATATTTTTATTAACCTGTGTACTAGGGTAATAACTTTTTGCATTTTTTGCAAATATCAAATCTCCCCAGACAAAATCGTGTAGGGCATGAACAAATGTTAAGAACTGCGTTTTTAGATTTTTGGCTATCGTTAAAAAAGGTTACGCACCAAACGCGTTAAAGTTTTGAATCAAACAAAGTTAAAAAAAACTTTTTTTTTTCATATATTGGTTGTAATTTAAAACATCGCGTACTTTGAACCTAAAGTTTATATCTTACAATACCCACTTTTAATGATTTATTGTTATTATTTGTTTACATACTTACATATGTATAAACCATATTTTAAAAAAAATTGTTATTAAAAAAAATTAAAAAAATATATATTAAGGGCATTTTAGAAATCGCTGTCGGTGCGTAACGTTGTTTTACCAAATTGAACTGAAATGCTTTTTTTTATCATTAATACAATATTTGCCATTAGAAAAGCCCGGGGGAGAATGTTGTCTAAAAAAAGTGATCACCCTACTGTGTACTTTGATACCGATTGGTACAAGCTGAATGGTGACAAATTTGTAACAATTTTGTGGTTCTGTTTGATTGTTACCACATACACAGAATAGGTGTGTCAGTTACACAATTGACCACGATAATAAAACACATAAATGGTTTTGCAATGCTTAGTATGCGCGCCTCTTGTACATGAGCTCCTGGGGTCAATCCTGCTCTGACCACCTTCAATTTCTTTCGACGGTGCTCAACTCGCGTAGTGACGGCGACACTATCGAGTATTTAGAAATGAAAAAGATTATCAAAATACAGTTCGGAGTCGGTATAAAAACTATAGATCCGAATCAATGAGTATAACACTAGAAAGTGCACGGCTCACTGGTGGAAAAAGCTCTCCCCAATTCCATCATTGGATGTAATTGGAAACCATTTATATATTTTATTAAACGACACAGTAGTTTCTCCCAACCATTCTTCGTTTCTCGCAGAAGTTTGTTTACGTTGGGAGTTAAAATAACAGATCGGAAACATTTTTCTAAGTGAAAAATGTTTGATTTTGTTGAAATAATATCCAACTAATGAGAGCACACTCATTGTCAGGACAAGTTTAGAACTGCGTGACCTGAATTGAGGTCACTAATGAAATATATACAAATTCTTGTCTGAAATTTACATACGCGAATTAGTAACGATCGAGAAGCCCTGCTATAACTCGTTTGCCTTAAATAAAAGCGCAATTTACCGCAAACATTATTCATTTCCCGTGAACGTTGTTTGAAGTTGGAGTTACTATAACTCGTTTGCGGTGAACGAAAGAAGTGATACCGGAATGATTACAGATAAACCGACCTGTAAAAAAAATTGCAAAATTGCAAAAGGAAAAGATAACATGCAAGAAAAAAGCCTTCTGTCATTGTTGGAATAATTGATTTTCACGTTAAGTTGGTACTGAGGGATTTTCGGTCGATACCAATTCACATATGCAAATTCCATATAAAATTGATATGTAAGTATATACGATTGGTGATCTATTCAATGGTACCAATTTAGGCACAGTGATTAGGCAAAATGATGAACTTGTCACGGACTGCGAAACTAGTGATGCCAGTGAGTGTGCTTTCCTTAATTATCTATTATTCCACCTAAAAATCAAACACTTTACCCTAAAAAAAATTTATCAGACCTTGGAAGCTTGTTGTACGAACCTGTCGCACATTAAAATTCGGAACCGTTGTTGGTTTCTCATAAAAATTTCTTTTGAGTTTAGGCCTACTATCTAGGGTTTGATTTAAAGAATATTCGCTTCTCGTAAACAATTTTATATATTTTTCACAAAGAAAATTATTCGTGCGGTTCAAAAAATATTGATTCGTCGCAATTATATTTTCTAAACGATTTTAATTTTCGTAACATTTTGTTACGACGTAACCAAATTGTTCTTTGCATGTATTCGCTTGTCCAGCGTCTGAAAATGACGCTGAAGTTGACTCTTTACTGCCTTGTAGCAGGACGACAGTGAGAGATTGTTCCATGTGTACTTACTAATATGATCACGAAAGATAATAGAATAACATACATATAAGTAGTTTGCTTTAGCCGATAAATGAGTTTGTCCAAAAGATATTGCGTTTCTCGTATAGGGGTTTGAGTTACAGAAACAAGTTTATGTATGAAAAGTATATACCACAAAGCTTACAAGGGCCGAAACATTTATCAAATTGTAAAATGTTTTGGTTATGTTGGAAAAGTTAGCGATTTAGGAAATCACACTCACTGGCAAGACTACTTACGAACTCTGCAACCTGGCCATCATCAATCGTATATATAGAAATACTTGAATACAATTTACATATGCGAATTAGTAACGATCGATAGGTTCTGCTGTAACTTGTTTGCATTAAACAAAAAAAACTTCGTCGCAAAAATTTTTCGTTTTCCAAAAACCTTTTTTGTTTTGAGTTCAGAGTTACTATAACTCGTTTGCGTTGAAGGAACAGTTAATGGAAACGTTTCTCGGAAAAATATATTTTTTGGTAATGCCATTTTTGGTTTCGAGTTACAATATATTGTTTGTTGTAAAGGTTTTTCGGTTGCCGTAAGCAATTTTATTTATTTATCCCAAAGGATATGAATTATTTGATTTAGCAAATGTTGACCCGCCGCAATGACAGTTCCTAAACGAACTTTCTTTATGTAACATTTCGATTGAGCGTAACGAAGTTTTCTTTGCGTGTATTCACTAGTCTAGCGTCTGATGATGATGCTGCCGCTTCAGTGCCTTGCATCAGGGCCAGAGTGAGAGGCTGTTGCATGTTTACTTAATAAATGGTGTAATTTAACTTAGATTTTTTTACAGGCTAAATTGAAAAAGGCAGCCACAAAGGAATGCGAAAAAAGGAGATTGATGAAGGAGAAAGCACTCAGCTCAAATATATTAATTAAATTTAGAAAAAAAATCCAAAGAGGATAGTATAATAATTGCACAGAGAGTGCAAACTATTCAGAACAATAAGGTCTTCAAATAATTTTATTACAGACAGTGAATAAATGGCTCTTGATTGAGCAAAGATTAATATGGAAGAAAGATATTTCTAAGATTGGTGAATTTCTCCAAATCATTCAAAATTCTATTAGCAATACATAGGTTGGTGTGCGCGACTTGTGGTTGCAAAAAATGTGGGGTAAAACCAGGCATCGTAAACGCACGCGAGCGTTTGTTATAAAATCACTCGCACTACTCAAAATACATCTCGCAAGGTTCTAGTCGTGTATTTCAGGACGTAGAATCCGGCTCCTGGGACGACAGTTGTATTTAAACGCACACGTCCGTGCGTAGTCTCGAAATTTAAATTTTAAATGCACACGCTCTTGAGTGGGGGCGAAAAACGAGCAGCAACACAACTCGTGATTATTTTCGTTTCTGTAAAAATTATTCGTTCCTTACCGACTGTGTGTGCATTGAGCAACAGCTTACTGCTCGCACTCGCTTTAAACTCCTCATACTGAATAACAGAAGAATACGATTTTGTAAATAGTACGTATACGTAAATAAATAAATAAATAATGTACCAAAAATAGTACACAAAGTGTACCAAAACGTGTACAAATAATGTACTTAAAACTTGAAAAATTTACGAAAATATATCAAAAAGTGCATAAAAAGTAACAACGAGTAGACAAGTTGTACGAAAAGTTGCATATATTGAATTAAAATGTCCTAAAGTTTAGCAACAAATAGAATGTACCTAAAAGTACATAAAGTGTCCCAAAAAAAAAAACATAAAGAGTGTCAAAATGCATGACAGTATGCCAAACAATGTCGCAACAATTATATATATAGTACTACAAATAGTACATTATACGTACCAAAAAAAGTGCCTTAAACTCCTTATACTGAATAAGATAAGAATACGATTTTGGAAATAGTACCAGTACGTAACATGTAAAAGACTATACACAATTTTCTGAAGACCACAAAACCATGCACAATAAATGTACCAAAAAGAGTACATAAAGTGAACCAAAAAGAGTACAGATAATGTACCAAAATGTTCAGTAAATGTACAAAAAATATACCTAAAAGTGCATAAAAGCTAACAACGAGTAGGATAAGTTGTACGTATCAGTGTCCTAAAGTTTATCAACAAGTGAATAGAATGTACAAAAAAGTATATAAAGTTTACCAAAAAATTTATGTAAAGTGTGTGAAAATACATAGACAGTATTCCAAACAATGAACCAAAAAGTATATATTGTACTACAAAAAGTGTTGCTACAGCTTATGTACATTTTGTCACTTTATGACGGGCTTGCACATTATGTACCATTTGGATTGTTTTATGCACTTTTTTGGTTCTTTTTGTTACACTATGTACTTGTCGGTTACATTTATGAATTTTCTGGTACACTATGTACCTTTGGGCAAACTTTTGGTACCTTTTCTGTACTTTTTTTGGTACAAAATATACTTTGTGGTACTCTGTATATACTTTGTCGTACAGTTTAAAGTTCACTTTATGTGCCAAAATATGTACTTGTTGATACCAAAGAGTACAAGGGTTGGTACTAAAAGCCAATTGTTGTGATACTGTTAATGTGTTGATTGTAATCGAAAGTACATTTGTGGTACTTTTTATATGTTGATTGTCAACAAAAAAAAATTTTTGGTACTCTTCGTACCTAAAGTAAGTTTTTTGGCACTCGTAAGCAATCTTTTGGTACCAAAAATTACTTTTTCTGGTACTTTTTTTATATCAGAAAATATTTTGACACTGCTTATGTACGGGTTTGGACAGTATGTACCATTTGGTTCGTTTTGTGCACTTTTTTAGTTATTTTTGTTACACAATGTACTTTTCGGTTACATTTATGAATTCTCTGGTACACATCTACTTTTTTCCAAATTTTTGGTACCTTTCCTGTACTTTTTTTGTATACTAGCTATATACTTTTTGGTACTCTTTATATATGTACTTTGTGGTACAGTTTAAAGTTTACTTTATGTGCCGTTTTGCACAAGTCGTTTTTGGTAGCAAAGATATATGAAATAATATATGTACTTTTTGGTACGAAATAGTACAAGGGTTGGTACCAAACGCAAATTGTTGTGATACTGTTAATATGTTGATTGTAATCGAAAGTACATTTGTGGTACTTTCTATATGTTGGTTATCAACAAAAGTAAATTTTTGGTACTTCTTGGTACTGAAAGTAACTTTCTTGGTACTCGTAAGCAATCGTTTGCAACCAAAAATTACTTTTTCTGGTACTTTTTTTAGATCAGAAAGTATTTTTTTGTAAAGTGTTGGTAAATTTTGACACTGCTTATGTACAGGTTTGTACACTATATACCATTTGGTTCGATTTATGCACTTTTTTAGTTCTTTTTGTTACACAATGTACTTTTCGGTTACATTTATAAATTTTCTGGTACACTATGTACTTTTTGGCAAATTTTTTGCATCTTTTACGTACTTTCTTGGTAGGCTATATACTTTTTGGTACTCCTTATATACTTTGTGGTACAGTTTAAAGTTCATTTTATGTGATTTTTTGTACATATTATGTAGATTTGACACTCAGTAGGCTTTATGGACTTTTTGGTCCACTCTTTGTACTAATTGGAACACTTTATTTAATGTATCTTCGACTTTGTGTACTTTTTTGCTACCCATTATATACATTTGGTGCATATTGTGTAGTTTTTGTACAATTTATGCCAAAACTTTCTTCTCTAACACTTTGTGTACATTCTTGAGAAAAATATGTACTTTTTGGAGGGATTGGAGCATTGGATACCTTTTTTTCTACCTCTCTAGATAATATTTTCACGTCTCACGTGTGGTACTCGAGCTGCTTCCCAGTGGCTCGTTTTACTCCTTTGAGCCGAAAAGGAACATGCGGAATAGCTGATTGCACATTTTGATTTATTTTTCGCACATCCTCGCGAGTCGTATATTTTGGATTTTTTCTTACATCTCACGACTAACGAGTAGGTGCATTTTTCTACTCCTCGTTTTGTGGTTCGGGGCGAGTGAGCAAGATGTGACATTGTAAACTTGCTGTACGAAATTCTCATACATTAATTGATAAGGTTACTACTAACTGTTCTTTCCTTTATCGCAATCAAGTTCTAATAACTCCAAACGCAATACACTGTCACGAAGAGCAGACAATGTTGGCTGCAAACGCAGTTTTCGTTTAACGATAATGAGATATATTTTTTTACTTAATAGGATTTATTTTGGCAGATCTGCGTCCTCATTAGTTGTAGTATTGAATTGAGTTTTGAATTGAATTATATTTCAATTAACAGTTATATGTTTGGAACATCTATATGTTTACGTGCAAGCATTGTTTTCATGAATTGAAGATCAGCTGCATTTTTTTGTCTTTGTTGTCTGTCACGTTTTTGTTTTCATCAAATTTCAACATACAAACTCATATGTTGGTCACAGAAACTTAGAATATAACATAGTAATCATTGAGTTGCAAACATGTTATATTGAATAGCAAACACAATGTGTTTGGATACAATTATGTTATATTTGCGACAAGCTGCAAACACGTTATATTTGCACCCAAACAACAAAAAACTACAGATTTTTCAGAATGCAGACGGAGTGCAAGTTGGAATGTATTCAGTGAGCCATCTCGGACATTGCGTGAACACGAACAAGAGCTTAATATTGGGATTTTCTTGTTTGTTTTTGTTAAAAAATCTGTGTTTTTGTTGTTGTTTGGTTTGTGGATCGATTCGACGCTGATTGGGCTTATTGGGATGGTAAACTAGCATCAGGCATCAGGCATGAAAAGGCTTATAATTAATCGTTCGGAATAGGTGTTAAACTGTTGGTCCCAATCAGCGATTTGACAAATATAAAGCTCAATATCTCGCTGTTTGCGAGAAGCTTCATGGGAAAAACTTTCAGATAAGTTTTTTCCTGCTGTGGAGCTATAAGTTGAATATGGGCTTTGAAACTGTTTAGACCATATATTCCATTGCTTTAGAACAGAACTAGTTAATGTAAAAGTTTGGAAATGTTGCCAATGTTAGTTATTGCAAAAACGACAAAATTACGCCCTTCACTTCAATTACTTAATTACTTAATTTTCTCCTTTAATTATTTATTTATTTAATTATTGTTCATTACTCACTTGCTCAGTTGAACTGAATCTCCTGGATAATTGAAATTTCTTGTCTCTTTTCTTATGCAAACGCTCGAATGACAAAGCGTTTTTCCAAAATGTTACCACAAACATTTGACACCATTTAGTAAGTGACATTAATGCCTTTTTAAGATGTGTCTGTCACATAAACTTTACCGGTTCTTTCATTAGCAAGAAAGAGAGAAAGACAGGAATATAGTGATATAGTGGTTGCGATAGAGATTGTGATAAGGGCGAGGGAGAGAGAGAGAGAGAATCAGCCTGGCGAAACACGACCTTATCCTCATTTAAAATGTCATTAAAAGCCATTTGACTTGGTTTAAAAGGGACTCAGGCAACTCTTTTAAAACATTTACATTTTTTTTCATCAACATTTCCGGAGATCTTTTGAAGAAGGTGACCCGTTTTAAGGTGGGAGTAATGTGAGTCCTTTACATAAAAATAAACGTGTATATTTAAAAAGGAATAAGTGTGCGTGTAAGTCCTGTGCATAAACATTTACTTGTATTTGCCCATACAAAGATTATCGTGGTGTGTGTGTGTGTGGAAGAAAGAGATAGGGAGAGAGTAGACTGTGTAGCTTAATGGTGTTGTGGTCTCTTTGCCCAGCAAACTAAATGATCTCAGACAATTCTGTATATTGTCTGAAGTATGTCGTTATTTCATGGAGACTTCCTTGCCATATTTATTAATTAAAAATTAAATGAAAAAAAATAATGAAATTAAAATGAAATTTTTAATTAATAATTGTGTTGATTTCCCCGACGTGATTACACCAAAATCAATTAAAAAATTAATGAAATAAACAAATTTTTTAATTGAAATTAATTTTTATTTTTTTCTCTCAAAGTTCGGATCTTAACCCGATCGCAAATATATATTGAAGATTAAAATAATTTAACATAGACCTAACGCTCGAACATTTTAATTTTAAATATAATACCAAAGGTTGAATAAATCATTACATTTTAAAAAATATATATCATATTCCAATTTGGAATGCGTGTTTAATATAAAATTTAAAAGTTTTCATATTCAAATTTAAAAAAGATTTTCATTTAATGAAAATCTTATTAAGTTTAAAACATTTAGATATGAAATAATTGTAATTTGAAATTTAATAAAAAAAGAATGTTTTAAAAGGTTAATTAATATTTAATTAATTCCAATTCAAATCACAAAATCATTTTGAAAAAAAAAATTGTTTGGATATGTCATTTAGATCATATTTCAAAATGGAAATCATGTTTCTTAATTGCAAAATTTCACTAAAATTTGAAAATCGTATCATTTGTTATTATTTTTTTAAGGATATTAAAACAAATTAAGTAAAACCCGATTAGTCGGTTTCCGGTTTATTCGAAAATTTAGTTTTTTTAAAAACCGGCACACGGTTAACATCAAAAAACAGGTTTCCCCGGTTGTTCGGTTTCGGGTTTGGGCACTCGAGGTACAACGCGACATCTTGTTCGGTCCTCATTGTTGAACTTGTAAATTGACCTGGTATAGTTAAGGGTCGACCAAACCATATGGTACTTCATCCAGATATTCCAAGTTGTGGCAGGAGCAGAGACGCCCATTGGTCCCTGGTGAACTAATTAGTACTCTGTAAAAAGGTCCTAAGAATATTCAGCTTGTCAGCCTGTATTTTTGTGTCAGATCCAACATGAAGCAAGATCCTAGATATTGTCTCCTACACACACAAAAGGCGGGGCCGTAGCATATAAGATGTTCAAGGCTCTTGGCCGCATCTTCATTCCAACAGCTTCTGCAATATTCATGAGCAGCTTATCCTTAACCTCGCCGGCTCAATCGGTCTATGATTCCCATCTTATTTGGATATGCGCGGCGGTTGTAACCACTTCTTGAAGTCAGGAATACATACAGCACAGATTTTGTAGTAGCCTGACTGACAGAGTTGATGTTGATACTCCAGACGGTGATGACGATTCGTCTTATCCAAAGGGCAACTTCTCCGTTAGCAATGACTTCTCTCTAAAATACATCACAATGGTTTCAAACGTTTTGTGCAAGGTCAAGACCCACGCCTTTAGAATAGACTCCAAAACATCCGTTGCCATCTTCACGCTAAAAAATCTGTCTTTTTATTGTTGTTTGGATGCAAATATAACGTGTTTTAAGCTCGTCGCAAATATATTCAAATATGCTTGTATGCAAACAAATTGCGTTTGCTATGCAATCTTACATGTTTGAGGCACAATGATTAATAGGTTATAATAAATGTGTTTGGACCCAAATGTTTGTTTGTTTGTTGAAAACTGCTGAAAACAAAATCGTGACAGACCAGACAGAAACAAAACAGCAGCAGATCTTCAATTCATGAAAACAATGCTTGCAAACGCACGCATGTTTCCTGCAATATGTTGCAGGGGCAGATTTTCTTCAGCGTGTAGTTGGAGCCATCAGAGTATAAACCCAAATATCTTTTATACACCAATCACTTCATGGGATGTATTGGGAAACCCTTTTTTTTATCGCCTATAAAATGGTGTGTGTCACTCGCCTGTGCGTGATATGAATGAAGTGCTTGTTCAGAAACTTCTGCAAGATTTCTATACGATTTCTGACCTAAAGCTATAAGGTGTTTTTTTTATTTTCTGTGGATAGAACTAGAACTTTGTTAAAAACGAGTCCGACGCACGTGAGTCCGATCTATGTAGGTGCGTTTGGACGAAAGATATAGGAAGAGCTTAAAGTGGTTAGCTTAGTACACTGGGAGCGGTGGTCTGTACCCATCAAACTAAATTTGCTGGCCTTTTCTGGTGTCAGACAATTCTGTGCTTCGCATTTTTAATGACATTTCAGAGGATTTTATATTTGGTTTCTGAATAAACTTCTGAAAAGCTTGGTTAAGATTTCGGAGCCAAGTCTGTTGGGGATTTCTTGAGTATAGAATTGACTGCACAGGTTCTTAAAGGTTTCTGGTTGGGGACTCTGTAGTTTCGATTTTTCTTTTTTGACCGTTCTCTGTTTTCCAACCAATTGAATATTCAAAAATTATCTTCTAAAAATTTACAATAAATAATCAATTGTGTTTCGAGATAAGCATTTCTGGAATTTCACACGATTGAGGCAGATTTCAAACAGATATTTGTACGATATGTCTTAAAAACAATGAGAATTTCTGGAGCTTTGATTTCCATTGATTTCCTCGTTACGAAGTGTCAACAATATAATCAGAATTTCACAAGAAGTTTATGGAAGAATTTGGTCGTATGTCTGAAAATCGTAAAGTTTCCCCCAAAATCGTTTCAACCGCACTATACTTATATATGTTTCGTAAAGAAATCTGAAAGGCAGAGATATTCGAAATCGAAACGAAATTTACGTAATTTATCTGTTGCCAGGAAATTCTGCACGGTGTCTGAAGTCGTTCGACATATTTTACAGACTTCGGTTGGGGGATTTTATATTTGACGTGTTCGGCAGATTTCTGAAAGATTTCTGTGATACAACTCTGAGATATTTCTTAATGTCATGCACATAGTACTGACTGCACGAATTCTTAAAGAATTGGAAATTCCTCTTTTTCGTTCTTTGATTACAACATCATCATCAATAGTCTAACTGATTTCTGAAGTTTCCGAGAATTTCTGAAGGAAACATTTCAGATTTCTTCTAGACTTCGCTACGAAGTGCCAGAAATATAATCAGATTTTCCAGGGATTTTACCTATGAAATTGGATGGGTATATAAGCCGCAGTAAAATGTACAGACTTGATTTATTGTATGGCAATTCTGGATTATGTTTGACGTTGTTCGACATGTTTTGCGGACTTACAGGGTTCTCAATGAAGGTTCTCAATATTTTATAATTAGCTTGTACATCAGACTTTTCCAAGATTTTGTTAACATTTCTTAGATAAAGTTCTGATATATTTCCTACTTTCTTGCACATAATATTGACTGTACAATTTTGAAATTCTTTGTTTATAATATCAACATACACCATTGGTCTAACTGATTTCTATAGTCTCTGAAAGTTCTTGAAGACAACATTTGCGATTTCTTCTAGACTTCGTTACGACTTGTCAGAAGTATAATCAGATTTACCAGGGGGTAAACATATGAAGTCAGATGAGTATTTCCAGGGCAAAATTTACAGATTTTATTTGTTGTCTCACAATTCTGTACATTGTCTGAAGGCTTTCGAGATATCTTGCAGACATCGGTTTAAGTTCAGACTGAAATTTTGTTGGATTTTATATTTGGCATGTTCGTCAGACTTTTGCCAGATTTCGTTTAGATTTCGCTGAGATAAATTTCTGAGAGATTTCAAAATAATTATAATATTGACTGTACGAATTCTTAAAGTTTTGGAAATTTCCTTTTTGTTCATTCTTTGTTTACTTCGTCAGCATTATTGGTCTAACTTGTTTTTTGAAGACTATGAGATTTTCTATAGACTACAATACGTTTCAGATTTCTTTTAGACTTTGTTTTGAAGTGCCAGAAATGTAATCCTAGTTGTCAGGTATTTTACGAATGTATTTGGTTGGGTACATATTATAAGCCGTAGCGAGATTTACAGACTTCATTTGTTGTTTGACAATTCTTTAGATTGTATGAAGTATGTCGACATATCTTGAAGACTTGGTTTCAAAATCTCAACGAAATTGCGGTGGATATTACGTTTTCAGTGTGCAGCAAAATTTCTGCAAGATTTCGTTGAGATGTCTGAGGTAAAGTTCCGAGATAATTCCTAATTTAATTTCGAATTCGAAGTTTATTGTTTGCTTGTTCGTTGTTTGCAACAGCAACAGCATTGGTCTAACGGATTTCTGAAGCTCATGAGTTTTTGTTAAAGCTACAGTTCAGATTTCTTTTAGACTTCGTTTCGAATTATCAGAAAAAGAATCAGAATTTCCCGAGATTTTACGTATGCCATCGGCTGCATGTATATTCCAAGCCGGAGCGAAATTTACAGATTTTATTTGTTGTCAGACAATTCCTATATTGTCTGAATTCTTTCAACATATCTTCAAGACATCGTTTTAAATTCACAATGAAATGTTATTGGATCTTATATATGGCTTGTCCATCAGACTTCTGCCAGATTTCGGTTAGATTTCTGATATAAAACTCTGAGATTTTTCTTAAGTTCTTGCGTATAATATTTTAATATTGGCTATACTACTTATAATTCTTAATAATTTCGAAGATTCTTTTTTGTTCGTTGGTTGTTTACAACATCAACATCATGGGTCTACTGATTTCTGAAGTTTCCGAGAATTTCTGAAGACAACATTATTTCAGGTTTCTTATAGCCTTCGTTATGAAGTGCCAGAAAAATAATCAGAATTACCAGTGATTTTACGTATGCCATTGGTTGGGTTTATATTCTAAACCAGAGCGAAATTTACAGATTTTATTTGTTGTCAGAGAAGTCTGTATATTGAAGTCTGTATTCTTTCTTTCGACATATCTTGTAGATTTTGTTTGGATATCGCAACGTTATTGCGGGCGATTTTACATTTTCTGTTTGCAGTAAACTTCTGCAAGATTTCGTTGAGATTTCTGAACTAAAGTGCTAAGGTTATTTTTTGAATTTTTGTGTATAGGAAAAAACTGCATAAATTCTTAAAGATTTTCGATTTTTCTTTTTTATGTATTCTTTGTTTACAACGCCAACATTATTGGCCTAATGAATTTTGAAAAATTCTAAAGGTGGCAGTTCAGATTTATTTTACACTTCGGTTCGAAGTGTCGGTAATATAATCAAAACTTCCTAAAGTTTTTCTTGAAGAATACTGTCGAATGTCTTAAAGATTTATAGGCAAAGGTATTGGAATTTCCCACTGCAAATCTTGGCGATATCGTATCAATCTTTCCGATATCTGAAACAAGTCGGTTACGAATTTGGGAGTTTTTCTAAATACAAAAGTAAGAATGAAATTTTTACGATTCCGCACTATTTGCTTTGCTGGGTTGCTGTTGAACCTTTTTGCATGTGAGTGCGTGTGTGTGCGCGCGTGTCGGACACTTTCGGCTTGACATTGTGTGGGTGTTGACGTTGTTACATGTTTCTCTGCACGGCGGTAATGTGGTGTTGTTGATGGTCTCGGCATTGTCGTTACCTTTACTTAAGTTGTATTTTATTTGTTATTAATGTCCTTTTAATTTTTTATGTTTTTGTTGGTTTCATTGTCCTGTTGGGGTTGTGTTGTTGTTGATGTTCGGTGTTGTTGTTGTTTTTCTATCTAACTGTATCTATGCAGCTGGTGTTGTTGTTTTAATGCCGTAGATTTGATGCTAGACAGAAATTCATTAAAAATTTATGACATTACCAGTTTAGCTACAACTCCACCAAAGCAGGGCAACCAACCCATGTCACATGGAATGAAATGTAGTAAAGCGTGTAAGCTCCCACTTCTTTTTGACCCCTCTCCCTCCCCTCTTGAACAATATAGACCCTTACCAACCTAAAATGACCTTTAAAATTTTCTGGTTTGTGTTCATTTCCGTTTTTTGTTGTTGTTTGTTTCATAAACGTTACATTTTGTCTGAGAACACAATAACAGAAGAACGTAATATGAAATACCAACCCACCCAGATTATGTTGGTGCTGGGATTCTTCTTATTCTTCTCCACCACTCCATCATAAGCTTATTTAACCTGGAATGTCATAAAAATGATACAAGTCACTAAGGTAACTTGTGTGTTTTACGTCCTTGGTATTGTCGCTGTTATATTGCTGTTGGTTGCAGCAACAGCAACATACAACATTTTTGGCCAAAGGCTACATAAGAGCAGCCAGCATAGCAAATACTTTAATACCGAGTTCCCGGCACAAAATTCGGATGTTCCTGGTATATTTTTGTGCCGCAAATAAGATAAAAACAAGAGCAATAAGGACGAAACAAAAATATAATTGAATTTTTTATTTATTCATACTCAATGGAAGGAGCCGAGCCACTTGATATTGTGATCCCCGCGGTATTCAAGCATATTTTCATTACAATTTCTATACATTTTTTATGTGAGTCTTCATAAGATGAAAAGCTCTTTGTTGTGCTTTTCAATCAAAATAAAAGAATTTCAAGAGCAAAAACTGGAGGCAAAATATAACAATCATCTTAAAGAAAAAAAGACAAGATGAGAAAAAAAATCATTAATTAATATCTCAATATAGACAAAACTATTGTTTTATTATAATCAAAGAATCCTTTATTATCTAACTATTGCAAAGGATTTCTTTACTACGCAATAGTGTCTTTGATATGTATCAATCTCACGGCCATTGTAACTGTCATAGTCACTGAGATTGTCACGGACATTGTCACTGCCACTGCCACCGCCACTACCATTTGCCTCTTTACTATTGTCTTGAGTTCCGTTTCTTATTCCCATAGATATGTGTATCCGTTTCCGCTTAAAGTTTGGTTTGGGGTGCTGAAATCGAAACTACATTGTCATCCAGCTGTCAATGTTCAAGTTCGCTAATAATAGCAACAAACTAAAAATGTCACATCACATATGTGGCCAAAATCTCTATCATTCTATTTATCGCATTTCCAAGCAATTCATTGTATTTCCTTCCTGCATTCATATGTCAATTGTCAAATGTTAGAAGGCAGCCCTTTCAAATTGATGATGAATCATGGCAACACAAAGGATGATGAAGGAGGAATCATAGTGAGTCATACTAATTAAACAAAGAATTGACAAGATGTTTCTAAATTAAGAGGGATTAGGATTCTAATGATGTCATTATATCAGCTATTCTGTAACTAACCACTTGATTTGGAAATATCATAATATTTGAGTTTGGTAATATTGAAACCCGAAAACCTCCTGTATTACAAGAAAGGTCAGAGCAAATGTTTTTAATAGCCGGAAATAATGGCGTTGCATCTTGTTAAATCACCACCTTTAAACACACTTCGAAGCCATAAAGCCATGCCCCTTTGATTTACTCCCCATACTCCAAGAACATTTTTCTTTCACACAAGCGAAGTTTACGACATTAGTAACGTCATTCCAAATATTCAAAAGATATTTCTTACTTTATTAAAAACTAAACTCTTGTCATAAGCTTCTCAAAATACCTTACGGAACCGGTGTAAAACAGTAAGTCCCAATCAGTGAGTGTACAACTAGATAGCTGTTTGTGAGAAGCGCTCCCCAATCCAACCATTTATTTAAACTCTTGTCATGCCCGCAGCCCATTGGACTACGCAACGAAAAATAACGGCCCCACTAACATATTGCAGGAACCATGTATATGTTTGTAACCATAGTTTTCACCAATTGAAGATCAGCTGCTTCTTTGTTTTTTTTTGTTGTCTGTCATGTTTTTGATTCCAGCAGTTTTGAGCAAACAAAGCCATATTTGGATAGCAAAAATATATGTAATAAAATATTAATCATTGTGTCTCTAACATGTAATATTGGGTAGCAAACACAATATGTTTGGACACAAGTATACTATATTTGCGACACGCTACAAACAAGTTATATTTGCATCGAAATAACAAAAAACTACAGTTTTTTCAGCGTGTTGAAAACGAAAACTGGATAGGAAGCCTTTCGAAAGCTTTTTAATATGGCCAAGTCCTCAGGGACGGACAGAGGCTGGAGTGTGTGTAAAAATAAAAAATATAAGAAACGGTTGAGATTTTCAAAGAAGGATCTTGGGAATATTTCTGCCGCGGCAATGAAAACACGTCGGAGAGTTTCATACTGCGAATAGTCATCTCGACGACTCCGAGATCCGTAAGAAATCAGAAAGAAGAAATCGGTCGAGCGCATAATCGTTAGACCTTAAGTTTAAGACACATTATGCAGGAAACTGGCCCGAAAACATAAGGTCGGACTCACCGCACAACCACGACGTCGCGTAAGTTATGGGAAATATCGTGACAAAGGAAACACTACACACGGAAATTGGAAGTTTTAAGCTCTACAAATCACCTGGCCCTGACCGCATACCACCCGTAGAGTTACAAAGTGAAGTACTATATGTTTTGGCTTGCTGGCTGCTCAAACTTTGTACGAGCTACATCAAGCTATCCAATATTCTCGTTCGATAGAGAGACTCCAAGGTGATATTCGAGTGAGCTTTATTAAAAAAAATGGTTTCCCGTTACATTCCATGAAGGGATTAGGGACAGCTTCTCACAACTCATTGAGCGGTGCGCATTCTAGTTTTACACTCACTGATTGGGGCCGACAGTTTTACACCGGTTCCGAGCGGTATTTTGAAAAGTCTTTTCATGGTTAAATATTCGATAGTGTCGCCGTCGCTAAGCAAGGTGATCGTCGTCGAAGAAATTTTAAGGTTGTCAGAGCAGGGATCGAACCCATGTTCTCATCCTCAAGTGCCGCGCACACTACCATTGCACCAACAACGGCCACAGTGAGCTTTATACATGCTGAACAATCTCGCTTTTTTTTGTTTGGATGCAAACATATCGTGTATGTGGCTTGTCGCAAATATAGTATGCTTGTATGCAAGCAAATTGTGTTTGCTATTCAATATTACATGTTTGAGACACAATGATTAATATGATTATTGATTAATTTTTGTGACCCAAATTTTGGCGTTCTTTGTTGAAAACTGCTGAAATGGAAAACATGAGAAACCTCATTGAAACAAACAAGCACCAGGTCTCCAATTCAAGAAAACAATGCTTGTAAATATATTTATTTAAATTTAAATAGATTTATTTATATTGTCGCATTTGTCGATATAGAGGATTCCTATAACAATGTCTTACCGAGAGCGATAAAATCGGCTCTATCAGCACTTTATGCTGACCACGGGATCACTAATTTGATCTATAAATTACTTATGCGAAGACAGCTAACTTCGTCCTTGTGTTACACGAGTTTAACTCAAAATATGAATAGAGAACCTTCCCAAGTTGGAATCTGACTTCCACGTCTCTGGAATTTAGCAGTGAATTGTGTTTTACTTGAGGTGGAGGGATCAAGTTGAATTAGTCGTAGCAAATGCGGACGACCTGGCAATGACAGTGCACAGAAAAACCCTCTCATATGCAGCGATGTGTTCCAGGGCTTAACCGACAGACTCTCGAAGTGGGCCACGGAGAATCGGCTTGCAGTAAATTTTGGAGAAAGCCGAGCTCGTACTCTGTCCAAGGAAGCAGAAGGTTCCATACATTCACTGATTGTCTCTATATGGTACAGAAATTTTCCTAAAAGATAATGCAAAGTATCTAGGTGTGATTCTAAACAAAAAGTTTAGTTTGAAGTCAAACAGTATGGATAGGACCAGTAGAGCTCCAGTCGCCCTTTATATGTAAAGGGTAAAAATACACCTACAGAACTAATTGTTGGAAAAGAGGTTGTAGCAACCGTAAATTTGCATGGTGCCACCGAATTGCTTTTGCTACAACCGAACTGGGGTTGTCACGACTGAATTTAGTCCTCACAACTGAAATTCGGTAGCAGCAACCTCGTTTCATAATTGATTCTATTGTGACAACTGAATCTTGAATTATTTTCGTTCTTTCAACTATTTTTTCTAAAATTTCAGTTGAAACAACCGAATTTAGAATTAATTCGAATGCGACAACACAAATTCCTCTTATGAGGTTGCGATAACCTCTAATGATGTTGCAACAACCCCTAATAAGGTTGCGACAACCTCTAATGAGGTTGCGGCAGTCTCTAGTGAGGTTGCGACAACCTCTACTGATATTGTATCAATCTCCAATCAGGTTGCGACAACCTCTAATAAGGTTGTGTCAACCTACAATGATGTTGCGAGAACCTCTAATGAGTTTGTATTAACCTACAATGAGGTTGTTTTAACCTCCAATGAGCTTGCGACAACCTTTAATGATGTTGTGTCAACCTAGAATGAATTGTTTCAACCTCCAATGAGGTTGTGTCAACCTCCAGTAACGTTGTGTTAATTTCTAATGAGGTTCTTTCAACCTCTAACGAAGTTGTGTTAACCTCGAATGAGGTTGCGACAACCTTTAATGAGGTTATGTCAACCTCCAATGAGGTTGTTTCAACCTCCAGGGAGGTTGTGTCAACCTCCAGTTAGGTTGTGTAAATTTCTAATGACGTTGCGTCGACCTCTAATGAGGTTGCGTCAACCTCTAATAAGGTTGTGACAACCTCGGATTCGGTTGAGAGAACTTCTGATTCGGCTGCGATGGTGGTTATGACAACCTGTAATTACGGTTACGGCTAATTCGGTTCTCTCAACTGCAGTTTTCGGTGAGTGTAGGCTAGATAGCCCCATATTAGTAACTGTGATCACTGAACACTGTCTAATAGGTAGACAAGCATTTACGCTTCGAATCTCTGCTCAAGAGGAGCAAGGAGATGAAGAGAAGGTTGAGAGCGTCGAAAATCTCTTGTGTTACTGCCCGTCATTGTGTATGAATAGAAGCCAATATGTAGGAGCTTACTTCATGTTGGACCTATTAGACGTTCAGGGAGTTAAGCTAAATTATCTTTCACCAGGAAGTAATGTACGTTTCTCCTTCGGCTACATGCTGGAATATCGGGATGATCTATCATGGAGTTTGAACGAGCCTTAACCATGTCCCAATTCGGATTTCGCGTTGTTGGCATGTTCAGGAATTTTTGTAGCACCGTCCAATGCTCACCCGTAACTGAATCCAACGCTCACCCATTGTGGGAGTTGACTTATCTTGACGGAAAATATGAGAGAAATCTGACTGTCTATAATGGTCACCGACAAAAAATATAACAATGCATTTAGTGCATTCGTGGAAGTGGTGGACAGAGCACTTGTTGTCGTTATCATTCTCAGAACTCTAATTAGTCGTTCACAGTATGTGGGTTTCTCAAGCACCTAAAACCACATGTTAACCCCATAAATCATTATCGATCTCACCAGCACTGTATAGATCCCGTGAACAATTGTCGGAGAAAATTCCAATTTAAAATCTTCCTCCTACGGCAGCATATGGCTATCGTTGCCTGTTCGCCTTTTCCACTATGTTGGGTCTGAAACTAGGCTTGGTCTCCAAAATATCACCAAGGTATGTGGCAGCTTCATTTCGGACCCTTACAACTTTATAGGTTCCACTGTAGGTATTTCATACCTTCAAGTAAAAAGGACCAGCTCGGTCTCTTATACTTATACATAAATCAAAATCTATCATGCAATTAGAAACAAGTCTTCTTTTTATCTTCTGGAAGTTAATCTCGCGATACATTTATTTTATATTGCATATGACATTTTGTTGATATCTCTAAATTGTCTTGGGAGGAAACTATCGCTTTCGGGTAATAGTTGCCGATATTTTGTTTTTCTTCCACGCGATATAATTGTGTTACTTTCGTTTCGCTGCTTTGGTTGCTGGGTACATAAATCAATTTGCGGATATAGACGACAGCTATCGTACTTATATTTACTATATTATATTTCGACACTGTAAGAAATAAATTTATGAATATAAATCATCTCCCGCCGTTTGTTTACTAAAACATTTTCTTTTTCCCGTTTTAGTTGTCTCCCTATTCTATTTGTTTTTTTAAGACATTAATGTTTCCTCAATTCCCTTTTGTCGTCGGAAACGAATATTTATAATAAATTTTCGTAATATATATGCAGAAGAAACTTTTCGCCGACAACAATTGACAGCCCAATGACACTTTACCTTATGCCAACTGTCAACAAGAGAAAATACTTAATGCTAACAAAGTATTTGAATGAATGACACACATTCCGTTGAGACCCTAAGTAAAAACATTCCTTTGGTTTTTGAGCAAAAACTTCCCAAAAGAAAAATGTAGGGAAAACGACAAGACACAACGACGAAGTCTTTAGATCAAACTCAATTAAGAGGGAAAATTATTAAAATATTATTAAGGAAACCCTGTAACAGTTTTAAACCAAAATAAATTACACCCAAAGACAGATAAAAGGTAAACATTTAAAATTCTAGGAATATTTTCCTTTCCTATCCCAACTCCTTGTTCATTCCTCATTGCCTTGCTGTGGTCTTATCCCACAATTACGCTTCTACTGATTGTGAATACCAGACCTGGATTAGAGTCCGCTGCAATTACCCAGTGTCGAAAAAGGTGTGTGTGTTTGGATGAATGCGAGAGAATGAATGTTTTTTAAAAAACAATTTATTACAAGTCACCACTCGCCGTGTTAATAGTGTCAATTTGGCTGTCATTGCTCGTGTGTAGGGCTGTTACCATCATACTTTGTTTTTCACTCCAATTCTGACACTCCGCTCCTTTTTTCGATGCATGTTTTGCGCCGTGCTGTGTTTTGTTTTTTGTAGGACTTACGAGTGACTTAATATGACTGTCTTCCAGTTAACATGCAACAGCAGCTTGTACTATGTCATGGGGCAACATATGAGTGTGGCCAAGTATCACTCACCCACTTATTCACTCATAGATACTCGCCCAAATGCTATGATTCCAAGGATACGAGTTAGGTTTGGCAAATTCTGGTACCGTGGTACCTTTATTAGTACCATAAAAACAACAGTGGCAAAAAAAAAAAAATTTGTACTACAAACTTACACACAAACAAGCAAAAACAATCCAAATATGTTTAAGATTACCAGCAATGACTAACCAATTCCGTGGAGTTTGACTCTGGGATATTTGCTGGAAAAGGAGTCGTCCAAATTCTGGGTGAATCCATAGTCCTGTGACTCACTATGTCGCGTATTCGCGATAACAAATATTGCATACTTTTCAGTAGTATACCTTAATCTTGTGCCATATAAAATAAATAAATGATTGTCCATTGCATCCCATGAAGGAATTGGGGAGAGCTTCTCACAACCAGTGAGCTGTTCTGGTTTTATACTCACTGATTTGGACCTACAGATTTTACATCGATCACGAACGGTATTTTGAGTAGCTTTTCATGGTTTTCAGGTGACCGCCGCCGAAAGAAATTTAAGGTGGTCAGTGCAGGAAACGAACCCAGGATCTCATGTACAAGAGGCGCGCACACTAGCCATTCAACAGCCGATGGCCACTGCCACAATCATTATGAACTGTTGACAAATTCTCTGCGAAAAATTCAGCTGCACATTGTACAATATGTCTTTTTTCTTGTTTGGAAGCAAATATAACGTACTAGTGGAGCTTGTGGCAAATATGGTATATTTGTGTCCAAATACTTAGTGTTTGATATTCAATATTACATGTTTGAGACATAATGTTTAATATTTGATTTGTTGCTTGTGATACAAATGCAGTTGTGTTTAGTGCACTGTTTATATATTTTTTTTATCGTTTTTGATATTCAATATTACATGTTTGAGATGCAATGATTAATGTGTAATAATATGTGTGTTTGTGGTCCAAGTGCAGCTTTGTTTGTAATACAAATACATCTGTGTTTGGTGCACTGTTTGTATAATTTTTAGTCATGTTACCTATTCAACATTACATATTTCAAACGCAGTGCTTAATATGAAATAATGCATGTGTTTGTGGTCCAAATTCAGCTTTGTTAGTGGTACAAAAACAGTTGTGGTTGGTGCACTCTCTACATAATTTTTAGTCGTGTTTGCTGTTCAAAATTACATGTTGGAGACGCAATCATTAATATGTAATAATATATGCGATTGTGGTCCAAATACAGCTTTGTTTGTAATTAAAATATATCTGTGTTTGGTGCTTTTTTTTACTAATTTGTTTGGTCGCTATGGTCTTTCGAGACAAACTATTTTCACAAAGAGGGACAAAACTAGTTTGTTCTCAGCCTAGAATAATCGTATTCCAAGCGTAGAACTGTATTTATGCATTATTCTTTAAGCCAGTGATTCTTAAACATTTATGGAGGCGTGTGTAAAGGAATTGAGTGTTTCTTACGTTGCGTTTTAGTTTCATGCTTTCAGTCGTCAATCATTCGTTTCGGAGGAAACACACGCATGCTTCGATGAAACTATATGAATGTTTAGGATGTAACACGCACGTGACACCACGTAAAAGTATACATCTTGGCAAGTAAACATGCTAATGTTTGCAAATAAATATAAGTGAGTTGAGGAATTGCAAATATATGAATATTTGGAGTGTGTTCCACACATATATATGGTTCCTGCAGAATGTGTTTAAGAGAACATGTTACAGAAACCAATTTTTCTGCATGAGTTAACCCGTGATGTATTTCATATTTAGAAAAACCAGTGTTTAAATTGCTGACTGGAAAACAGCAGCAACACAACATTTTTTGAGTTGCTTACAGTTTATACAGCGAAATAAAAGAGATAGGTTTCAACTTGTTGCTGAACTTGTTGGTTGCAACCAAGTAAAAGCAAAGAGTAAATACAGAAAAGGGAAAGAGAAGCGTTTTCTCAAACTAACTGCGCAGTTGGTTGTTGCTTCCGCAGTCAAGCGAATCAATGGATTTTTACGAAAATACTGCCGATGCAAACAGCCATTTGTTGGGTATGTAAGTAGTTACATTGGGTTTGCTTACCTTTTGTTCACGCTGATAAATCTGTCTTCGATCTGGTTTGGGTGCAAATATAACGTGTGTGTGGAGCTTGTCGCGAAAATAGTAGACTTCTGTCCAACCACAATGTGTTTACTATTCCATATTACATGTTTGCGATACAATGCTTAATCTGTTAGAATATATGTGTTTGTGATCCAAATACAGCTTTGTTTGTGACACAAGACCAGCTGTGTTTGGTGCGCTGTTTACTTAATTTCTTCGTCGATATGCTCTGCCGAGAGAAAAATATTAAAAGAGAGACAAAGAGAGATTGTTCTCGGTGATTCCTGAATATTCTTAAATGTGTGTATAAATGAATTGAGTGTTTCTTATGTTGCCTAATCTGTTTCGTTTTAGTTTCATGCATTCAGTTGTCAAGTGTTCGTTGCTTCGACGTAAGTATATATACGTTTGGAATTAAGCACTCATACGGCTCCACGTAAAATTATAAATTTTTGCAAGTAAACCTGCTAATTTAAAAAAAGTGAGTTTAGGGCTTGCAAATTGATGAAGTTTTGGAATGTGTTCTAAACATGTACATGGTTCGTGGAGAATGTATTTGAGCGAATATGTTACACAGGCCGTTTTTTCATCGTGTATTGTTTGTGGTTTTCTCAGTCGAAAGCAGCTTTGAAGCAAAGTTGAGAAAATGTGGCTGTGTTTGCAATCAGGAAACGGCGATTTTATAAATAATATATTTTATAGGATGATTCAGTAAGAGTGCAGATTTTCTTTTATAAATAAATCACACCAAAATTTGTTGACATAACTTTTTTTTAAGGTTTATGTTTCGATCTGAAGATATTTCTTAGAAGAAAATTTTTCCAATTCTTATGAGCTACACAGATCAGCGGCTTTTGTTCCTTAAATTAGAAAAAATGTAAACAGTCGGCATCATTTTAATTGCAGGAAAACCCCACTCACCTGTGTAGCTCATAAGAAATGGACAAATATTCTTCTAATTGTTATTTTTATTTCATCATCTTTGTTAGTCTATGACATTTCTGCATGTAATACAATATCCGTTAAACGTCCACCAGGACTCCTCTGGCAACACATGATGCGCGTATCAAAATAGTCCATAACTTTTTGGCATAGTTCGGGCTGCATATCATTTATAACGGACATGGTTTCGTCCTTCCGCTCTGGAATTGTCTCAGGCTTATTGAGGTTATACAGACACCAAGAAAGACGACCAATGGTATGAAATCGCAAGATATCTGCGGCCATTTGACCTCGTTGTTTCGATAGGTAATTCCTTCTGGGAATTTTGTTCGAAATATGGCCGTTGTTTCATGCGTTATGCGGCAAGTGGCACCACCATTTTTAATCCCTATATTGTCCAAGTCAATGTCATCTAATTCAGACAAGAAAAAGTTTGTAATCATGCCATGCTAAAGTTTACCGTTCTTCGTAATAACGCTGCCGGCATCATTTTTGACGAAGTATGTTTTTCGATGACTTGGCGATCCCAAAAACCACACCGAACAGTGACTCTTAGTGGGTTCATAGTGGTTTCCTGAATGACATGTAGAGTTTCAGTACCCGAAATGTGTCAAGTTTACTTGTTAACGTTTCCGTTTGGGTGAAAATGAGCCCTATCGCGCATGATGTTTTTTTTCTGAAATTCGCATCAACTGCTTGTTGTTGAAGCATCCAATTGGTAAATATCGACGCTGCAAATGGTCTTTAGACTCCAGTTCCTGTGTCAACCGAATTTTATAGGCGAGTAATAATATTGTCGTTTGGTTAAAAACTGATTCAATTAAAAAACTGGTTCAATTGTTGTGCACGATGACGAATTGAGGTTGTCGCAGCCTGGTCCACACTTTGTTCCACAAAAGCACTATTTTCATCCGAACGACCTTTAAGAAGACGCACGTGCGTTTGCAGCTTGTGGCAAAAAATATACTTCTGCCCAAACACATTGTGTTTGCTATTCAATATTACATTTTGGCGACACAATGATTAATAGGTTATAATATTTGTGTTTGTGACTCAAATATGGCTGTGTTTGTTGAAAACTGTTGAAAACAAAAACGTGACAGACAACAAAGGAACAAAAAAGCAGCTGATATGTAATTCATGAAAACAATGCCGGCAAGCATATGCATGGTTCCTGTAATATGCATCTGTTGCCGTTTTTCCAGCGTGTGGGCAAATTTCACAAGATTCCAACTGCAAGTAAATGAGCGCCTTTGGTCGCCCGTGACTAGTGCTGCCAAGTGATATATTTTTTTGTTTTACAAAAATTATCGCCATAAAATATCACTATACGTGTCCGAACACTCCAAAACACAAATCTTAGCCCAAGTGATAGATAAAAGATGAAATATGACAAAATTCGTTATTAACGCTTAGAAGGCAGTTAGTTTTGTTTTATTATCTAGCACTTGGGCTAAGATTTGTGTTTTGGAGTGTTCTTAAACATATGTATAGTGAAATTATATGGCGATAATTTTTGTAGAACATTTTGACCACGCCCCCCATCATTTTGGAACAGTTTTTTTGCGAGTTTTCAAAAAAAAAAGTAAAAATTATGGTTATACGTGACAGTTAGAGGGTTAATTTGTTCCTCAAAAATGTTTATCTGAATCTTTTCTATAAAACTTTTGAACATATTTTGTACCTCAGAAGTAAGGAACATACAATTTTGCATGCCGATATGTTGCAGGAAAGTTCCGAGGGGCGGAAACTTTGACCCGCCCCAAAAAAAATTCTGATCAGATCTGGAAAAACGCCTTTACACGTAGATTTTATTTAGACCTTTCTACCAGAATCCGTTGACAGAACCCCATCATTTTTTTGGTGTCGCACAGTGTAATTGTTGTCAAAGATCTGCATTACACGCAAATACTTGTTGTTTCAGATTGGACGTTTCCTTGCCGAGATATAACAACTTCCCAAATATTGATTATTTTTCGACTGTACGCAGAAAATCTTTTTTTTTTTTGGTTGTTTTGACGCAAATATATCGTGTTTGTAGCTCGTTGCAAATATAGTATACTTGTCTCCAAACACATTGTGTTTTGTATTGAATACTACATGTTGGAGACATTGGGATTAATAGGTTATAATATATATGTTTTTGTGATCCAAATATGGTTTAGTTGGTTGAAAAGTGTTGACATCAAAATCTTGACAGACAGAAAAGAACCCAGAAGCAGCAAATTTTCAATTCATGAAAAACAGTGCTTACAAACATATACAAGGTTCCTGTAATATGTTGCTGGGACCGTTTTTTTCAGCTTGTAGGTATGATTGCACAACATTCAATCGGCTACGAAATAAGCACCTTTGGTAGCTCATAACTAGTGCTGCCAAGTGGAACATTCTGCTGGGAATTGTCTGGAAAAATAAAATAGAAGACAAAGATTACCATGCTACAAATAATTGCTGTCAAATATCTGCATTACAACTAAATCACCCTGTATAACGAATTGGATCACTTTATTAAATCCCTTTAGAAAAATACAAACGTTTGCTATTTCTAATTGGACGTTTTCTTGCCGAGATTTAGAAGTTTATTAAAACCCCTGAGAAATTCCTAAAAATTGCCTATTTGTCGATTGGTTGCTTCGTTTCTGAGATATAGAATTTTTGTTAATTTTTTCGTATTTTGAATTTTCAAGCGACTGCAACGAGATTAGCTTTTACTGATTTGATGAACTGCCACATTTTGCAAACTTTTCTTTAAAGTTGCAATTCGACTGCGGAAACTACACAGTGAAGAAGATAAACAAAAACAGAGTGCTACTAGCAACAGCAATTCTGGAAAAATCCATTGCTTTGCTTGACTGCCTAAGCAATAAACAACTGCGCAGTTACATGAAGCTAATAGTTGCCTTTCTCTGTTTTGCAGTATTTGATTGCTTTTGCTGATTTGTTTTTCCTAGTCCTAGTTAAGCGATTTCAATGTCATTGAAATTAATCAAGCAATTTCAAACACTGAGGAAAACTACTTATATATACATAAATTTTCTATCTTTCAATTTGGAATAATTCCAAAGGAAATCTGCTTCATCATCCCTGACGCAAATACTATGTTCACTTTATCATCTTTTTTCTATTTTTGTTTTTGCCTCCAAACAGGTGAAACAGTTTGTGTTGTTACTGTTGTTGGTGCTGTCGCAGTTTCTGAACAAATGATACATATTTCAAACAATTTTTTTTCACCCGGAATGATGAAGAATTCAACATGAATTTTATTGTACTTCCATCATATGAACCATCCAAAGTGATACATGTCTTCCTGTCCGTCCATGTATTATACCATTTTGCATTCAGATGCGAGTATTAGCGGGGTCTTGTTGTTTCAAATTTGAACACAGAAGCGCCCATAAATGTCAGACTCTAATGTTAACATATTCATTCGCCTTTTATTTTTTTTTTGTTCGAAGTGTCAAATTTGTTGCTTTCGCTTTGGCTGGTATAGGATTGACATTATGTTATTCCGTCTTATTGTTGTCGTTGTTGCTGAAATCAGCGTCAGATTTTTGATAGACAGCACAACACGTTTGACAGTTTATTTGCTAACACAGCGGTTACCTGCGAAATGTTGTAATATTTATTAAATTACCTTAACTGTTTAACGAAGGGATGTAAAAAAGGATATAACATAAAACTACATATAAGTATATGATTGTGAATAAATGAGACCAATTTCCGTGATGTCGAAGGAAATTTGCTTGTCAGTTGGGATGATTTTGAAAGATAATTTGCTGTCCTAAAAGATAAGATGTTTATAGAAAATTTACCGAGTTTTATAGGGAATGTTTTATGTTAAATTAACTAATGTTAATACAGAGTTTACTCAGTTAAAAGAACAGATTTTCAAGAAAAATTGTTCTCTATTATAAGTGCAGATTTTTTTTCTCTGTTAAATTTTTGCTCTGCTAAAGGAGGAGATTTTTGTAATAAAAATTTTATGTAAAGCTCGTCTTAATATAATTTGGTCAAAAATTTGATTTTGATCTGCCAAAATAACAGATGTTAGTTTAACGATTACTCTGGTAAAATAACATATTTTTATGGAAAATTTTTCTTTATTGAAAGAGCAAACTTTTTTTGTTACCAGATAAATATGCTCAGATAAAAGCCGAGATTTATTTAAAAACCAAGAAATTTCAGTAGGATGAACCGACTTAAACATACCCTCAACCTCAGTCATTCTCTGCGTCCGAGTACAGCTAAAAAATCTTTCATATTTATCCTTCCGTTGAATGAATGGACGTAGCTAATGTGCCTATATTCAATTACAGAGTGATATGTCGCTAAATATTATCTAATACCCAACTACGCGCCAATTGTCCGCCCAATATTTACATGGGAGGTACAAAAATAGTCAAGGCGAATTTGCTCATTGGTAATTCAAACCAGTACATAAGTTTCAGTCGGGTGAACCAACTTAATCATACCCTCACCATACCGTACCTCATCCATTCTGTTAAAAAACGCCCATACTCAAACGTTACCATATTCAACAGCAGACTGACGACATTGCGCTAAATATTATTGAATACCCAAATTAGTTAGTTTCCCTCCCAATATTTAAATGCGAGGCACAAAAATGGGCATGGCAAGTTGTTGCCAAAATTTTGAGCAGTACCAAATTTTATTAAGATCAGTTATTATTTATTGGAGATATCGAGTCGGCAAACCCCAAATACGCCCAACTTTTGTATGGGATGTACGAAACTGGGCGTGGCACAATAGTCAGTTTTTAGTTACACAGTAGCTTTTAGCAAAATATTGCCTAGTACCGAATTCTATTAAGATCGGTTGTAGTTTACGAGAGTTATCATGACGATCAACCGGTCATCCGCCCAACTTTTATATAGGAGATACCAGAATGGGTGTGGCAAAACGGTTCATTTTCTATAGGAGAGCTTTATTTGGCTAACTACCGACTAGTACCAACTTTCATAAAGATTGGTTTGGTTTTGCGGGAATTCTCATGCCGAACAACCAGATGCCCAAACAACTTTTGTATGGGAGGTACCACAATGGGCGTGGCAAAATCTTCCTTGTTTAAATCAGTGATTGGCATTTGATAACGTGAGGCCTTACACCTAATTTCATTAAGGTCGGAAGTGTTTCACGCGATTTAACGATTTAAGGGAGATACCAGAATGGGCGTGACAATCTCGCCCATTTTCTCCCGTGAAGTAGGAATTTACAGATTATTAACCGGCATGAGAGTTGAAGCTAATCACATCTACCAGAAGAAAGGTTTGAAAGAAATATGATTTTGCGCTAAATGTGTCGATTTGTATGGGAGGTACCAGAAGGGGCGTGGTCAAAACGCCCAGTTTCAATCCCAAACTCAATATTGACAAATAATAGTCACTGACAAAGTTTCATTGACATCAGTAAAGATTTACGGCAGTTATCGTGTTGACCAGCCAGATAGACAGACGGACATGTCCCAAACGTCTTAAAAAGTCCTAAAACGAATTTCGTCCAAAGATACTAAAGGTCTAATTTGGCTCATTCTATGTGTTACATTTTTTTACGTATTAAATGATATATACCCCCATCCTATGGTGAGGGCTTCTCAACATACGGTTCGGAACTGGTGTAAAACTATAGGTCCCAAAGAGTGATTGTAAAACTAGGACGTGTACAGTAGAGTGTCCCATCAATAAATTTTTTTTTTTTGCTCAAACTTTATTTGAAAGCATATAGGGTAAAGTATTTTTGAGAATTTTTTCAGAATTTTCTGAAGAGGTTTAGAGGTCGCGCAAGTCGAATTTCCACCAAAAATCGGGTATTCCGGGCGTTTTTTGAATTTTACTTAAAGCTCGGTCAATAACCACGATTTTCTTATTTTGTAAGTCAACATTTTTGAAGCTAAACGTCCAAACTTTTATTGTATATGTACAAACAACCAGTTTTGGGAATGATTTTCCTCAAAAAGGTACCACGTATTAAATTTTTTCGTAAATTTTGGGTAAATTTTGTAAATAACGCTTTATATCTTTTAAAATTCCTATGAAAATTTAAAAAACTAATGACGTACTTTAACAGACGGATATATTCCAAGCAAGTTTGTGGAAAAAAATTTCTAATTTGCTGTTACTGTTCCAGAATTATACCATTTTATAGCCTTTTACCCATTGTATGAACCTAAAAATATTATAAACTGTTTGCCATTTTTGCATCGGATCTGCTTTAAGTTTCTATGAAAATTTAAAATACTAATGATGCACTTTAGAAGATATGTAAATTCTAAGCAATTTTCTAAAACAAAATTTTGAATTTGCGGTTACTGTTCCAGAGTTATAATATTTTAAAACTCTTGACCCATTGTATGACCCTAATAATATTATGAACTGTTTATCTTTTTTCATCGGATTTGCTTTAAACATTGTATTATTGAAAAAATCTACATGCGCTAAGTAACGACAAAGAATTACACACATCAAAAAATGGCCCCGGCAACATATTGCAGGAACCATATATATGATTGCTTGCAAACATATATATGTTTCCTGCAATATGTTGCTGGGCCGGTTTTTCTACGTGTAACTCTCAGTTGTTACTTAGAGCATGTAGATTTTTTCATGAATATAGTGTTTAGAGCAAATCCGATGAAAAATTGGCAAATAGTTTATAGTATTATTAGTTTCATACAATGGGTAAAGACTTTTAAAATGGCATAACTCTGGAACAGTAACTACAAATTGAAAATTTTTTCTACAAAATTGCTTGGTATTTATTCGTCTTTTAAAGTGCATCATTAGTGTTTTAAATTTTCATAGAAATTTAAAGCAAATCCGATGCATAAATGGCAAACAGTTTATAATATTTTTAGGTACATACAATGGGTAAAAGGCTTTAGCATGGTATAACTCTGGAACACTAACAGCAAATTAAAAGTTTTTTTCTACAAACTAGCTTGGAATATATACGTCTTTTAGAATGCATCATTCGTTTTTTGAATTTGCATAGAAATTTTAAAATTTATAAAGCGTTACTAACAAAATTTATCCAAAATTTAGGAAAAAAAAACGAAATACGTTGTACCTTATTGAGCAAAATCATTGCAAAAACTGGTGGTTTATGCATATACAACAAAAGCTTGAACGTTTTGCTTTAAAAATGTTGACTTACAAACTAAGAAAATCGTGGTTATTGACCTAGTTTTAAGTAAAATACAAAAAACGTCCGGAATAACCGATTTTAAGGGGGAAATTCGACTTGTGCAACCTCTAAACCTCTTCCGAAAGATCTGAAAAATATCTCAAAAATACTTTACCCTATAAGCTTTCAAAGAAAGCTTGGGCAACCATGAAAATTGAAAAAGAAAAATTGTTTGGGACACCCTAGCGTAGCGTAGTAAGAAGCCCTCCCCAATTCCTTCTTGGGATGTAAAAATAAGCAAAATATTGCTTATTATCAAATTTCATTAAGATCTGTTGTACTTTACGAGAGCTATCTTGTCGAGTAACCTGAAAACCGCCCAATATTTGTATGGGAGGTACCAACCATGCATTTTCCATAGAAGAGTGGCAGTGGACTAAATACCAAATTTTTGGAATAATAAATAATGGTTCGGTTTTGCGTTAACTAGACAGTTAACTATACATTTGCAGATTATAAACCAATGTCTGAGTTGAACGTAATCACAGATGCGATCTGTTAACAGACCTAATTGTATAAACGAGTGGGTCTGTTAACAGGGATGATGTTTACGGAAAGATTGCACTGTTAAAAAACCTGGACTGGTGACTGGTGGCTGGCTGACTGGTGTTTGACAACCTGACGCCTAAGACCTAATTTTATTAAGATTGGGAGGGTTTTTTTTTGCAATTTATCGTATTGACAATGCCAACGACCACCAAGCTTTTTTAAGGGAGGTACCAGAATGGGCGTGTCAAGCTCGCAAATTTTCTCCAATTAACTAGACATTTACAGATTATAAACCAATGTCTGAGTTGAAAGTAATCACAGATACGATCTGTTAACAGAGCTAATTGTATAAACGAGTGGGTCTGTTAACAGGGATTGTGTTTACGGAGAGCTTGCACTGTTAGAAAACCTGGATGTTACAGAAAACTATTTGTACTAACATTACATATTTCTATAGAACAAATCTGATTTTTATAGCACGCAAATATATACACCAATAAAGCAGATTGTTTTCTAAAATATTCCTTTGAAAACCAACAGTCCAGATTTTTATACCAAACACCCCTGTTTTAGCGTTCTACATCAAATACCTCAACTTTTAAATAAACTTTTGGTCTGATTTCCAACCAGTCTGCATTTGAATTCCTTTAAAAATTCTGATTCAACTCAATGAAGATTATTTTGAATTTTCAAATGTTAATGCCATTACACAAGAATGTTAATCCCTCAACCTGGAGGAAACACAAAACAACATGTGCTAAAGCTATAACAGAAACAACACACACACAAAAGATTTAGCAGCTGTCACAAATGCTCTTCTTGCAAATTTCTCTTGATTTGGAATTCAAACCGTAAGCTCTAAATCGTGGACCACGTGAAAGGGAGAGTTAAGGAATAAGTGAAGTCCAATTGAACGTGCATTTGTTTGTTAAAAGTTAAACAGCCATTGCAGACACCAAAGACGCCCTCTAATCCCCGGAATCGTGGTTCGTGGCAGCATCATCTGGTAAAGTATAAAAAAAATATAAATGTACACTTTGTAACAACAACATGACATAAAACAGCATCGGCCATCAACTGCATCAGCAACAACAAAACAATGTTGTTACATGCAGCCGAATCAGTAGGAAGAACAACAACAATGGCAACATGTTGCAAGAGTCTGACGCATGTTTTATACTGGCACATTTGTACAGAAGAGAATGAATATATGTATGTATATATATTCATGCTAATTCATTACGAGTACAAAACAAGTACAAATTTATTCAAATAGTAGCACTTTTTAAGAGCACGTCTAACAACTTGAGAGGCAAAAAACAAACCAAAACTCAGAGATTTTTTTTAAATGTTTCATTCCTCTTTTGCGGCTCAAGTACTTAGAGCAACTGTTATGCGTTCACAGACTAACATATGTATGTGTAGAACGAGGGCAGTATGATAAGTAATTCCGTGCCAGCGAAGAAATACACAATTTTCGGCATATTCTGAAAATTAGTTTCGAAGCCGTTTTGTCTCCATAAAATACCAGATTTTTGTGCAGAATTTTCTATATCAAATGAGCTGCCGTTTATAAACGTTTCTCTGACGTTTTTCTGTTAACAGTTCAAAATTTTGTAGAAAATTTGTTCTGTTGCTAGTGTAAATTTTTATAGAAAAATTGCAAAGTTACCTGAGTTGATTGTTCTCACAATATACTCTATTAACAGATGTAAATTTGATTGAAAACTTACACTGTTATCAATTATGATTTAAATAAACATTTGGCTCTGTTAACATTGGTGATGTTTAAACAAAATGTGGTTCGAAAGATAGACATATTGCTCTATCAACTTTTCTGTTTTAAATTGATTTTTTGCTCTATTAGTAGAGCTGATTTTAATGGACATTTTACAGAACTGGGTTGTACACAAAATTTAATCCAGCACAAAGCCAATTTTTATAAAAACTTTGTTCTGTTAAGTAACGCCGATTTTTATATAAAATGCAGAGTTGTTTTCTATAGAAAATGTTAGTCCTTAACAGTGCTGATTTTTGTACAAATGTTACTATGTTAATAGAGCGAATTCTTACACAAAATTTGTTCCATTAATATATAATAGACTGTAAACAAAGTTGAATGTTATGAAATATTTGGCCCGCGAACAGTGCTGATGTTGATAACAAATTTTCTTTGTTGTTAAAATGTTCCAATATTAACAGAGAAATTTTGCCTTGATATGAGAGGTGATTTAACAGCATGAGTTTAAAAAAAGAATATGTCTCTAGAAATAGAAATTGTACCTGAGTTGGTTCAAATTAAAATAATGTGTAGTAACAGAGTTGATTGTAACAAAAATATTGCTATGTTAGCAGATCTTTTTTTGTATAAAATTCAAGCGGGTACATGTCTGATCTCCACTTAAAAAAAATCGTTTAAAAACAGTCATGTTGACCGGAAATATATCCTGGTAGCAGAATAAATTTTTATGGAAATTTTTGTGGATGGTTTAATAAAGTTGACTATATCATATCATTGGGGTGAACAGAGCTGATTTTAATTAAAAAATTTGTTCTGTTAACCGACGCGAGTTGTATAGATTATTGGCTTTGTTAATAGAGCTGATTTTCGCATAAAATTTTCAACGCAAATAGAGTTGATTTTGATTCAAAATTTTCTTTGCTAACAGAGGTAAATTATATGGAGGATTAGCTCTGGTAGTAGACTTAATTTATATAAAAAAAATATGATGTTGTTATATTAACAGAGCTTGTTCAATTGGTAGTGTAAATAACACTTTTTCCCTGTAAATGTCATGTGCAGAAATTTATAAAAAAATTTGATTTTGATTGACAATTTTCTCTGCTAACAGAGCTGGTTTTAATTAAAATTTATCCTGCAACCAGAGACGATTTTAATAGTAAATTTATTCGCTTGCCAGCAGTGGTTTTTTACAGAATATGTGGGTTTAAAAATACAAAATTTGTTTTATCCACAAAGCTGATATAAATCAAAAAGTTTCTATGTTAACAGAGTTGTTTCTTCCACAAATTTCGATCTGTTAGCAAAACTGGTGATTACAAAAAATTTTCCAATATACAAAGTTGATTTTTATTGAAAATTTGTTCTGGGAAAAAAATGGGACGTGTAAAGGAAATTTTTATCAGTTAACTGCGCTAAGATCTATATTACATTTGCCCCAGTAATAAAGGGTTTTTCAACAGAGACGCTACAAAAGTAAATCGATAGGGACAGCAAACGGCGCCATATTTTTTCCCGCCCTTTTGACATTTCTCTTCAGTAAGGTTTGCCATTTCATCATGGGAAGATATACGAGCCAACAACGAGTCGAAATTTTTAAAATTTACTACCGACATTTGGAGTCAGTGGCCTCAACTTTAATAGCGCTACGTCCAATTTATGGTCGTCATAATCGTTCTACCAGATCAACAATTGAGCGTCTAGTGGAAAAATTTGAATCCACAGGCACAGTACAAAATGTTCCCGTGCCAGTGAGACAAAGAAGTGCCCGTAGTGTCGACAATATTGCTGCCGCTGAGGCTGCAGTTCAAGAAAGCCCAAATGTGTATCTCACACGTCGTTCTCAAGCGTTCGGCATCTCTGTGACATCGTTGTGGCGAATTTTGCAAAAAAAGATCTTGGCCTACATCCTTACAAGATCAAATTGACGCAAGAACTGAAGCCGCTTGCCCACCATAAGCGTCGTATGTTCGTGAATTGGGCTGAGCAACGACTTGAAAATGATTCGGATTTTCATCGGAAAATCATCTTCAGCGATGAGGCTCATTTCTGGCTGAATGGCTTCGTCAATAAGCAAAATATGCGTTATTGGTCAGACAGCAATCCACACGTAATCCATGAGTCACCATTGCATCCCGAAAAAATTACGGGTTGGTGCGGTTTATGGGCCGGCGGCGTCATTGGGCCGTACTTCTTCCGTGATGATCAAGACCGGCACATTACTGTGAATGCGAATCGCTACCGTTCAATGATAACCGAATATTTTTGGCCCCAATTGGATAATATGGACTTGGAGAACATGTGGTTCCAACAGGACGGCGCCATAAGCCACACAGCGAATGCCGCAATCAATTTAATGGAAACCAATTTTGGTGAACGTGTTATCTCACGAAATGGCCCGGTCGATTGGCCGCCTCGGTCGTGCGATTTGACGCCGTTAGATTATTTCCTGTGGGGCTACGTCAAGTCTATGGTCGATGCCACCAAGCCAGCGACGATTGACGAACTTCGTACGAATATCGAACGTGAAATTTCAGCAGTATCGGCCGAGTTATGCTTGAAAACCGTCGAAAATTGGGTTCAACGTCTGGACTTCTGCAAGCGTGCCCGTGGTGGCCATGCAAAAGAAATCGAGTTCCATACATAATGGCATCGAACGTACTTTCACAGGAATAAAGAATTTCATTGGTATCTAAAACCGGTTTTGTTTTATTTAAAAAAAACTTTTTTAGCGCTCTTATTGAAAAACCCGTTAGAAGTGATTTTTGTCGAAATTTGGCCGCGTTGATAACTATGATTTTTATTAAAAATATTGGATTCTATTGAAAACTTGTAATGCTAACAGAGGTGATTTTTATAATTAATTGACTCTGTTCACAGACCTGTTTTTTTTTGTGGAAATATTGCTCCACTAATAGAGCTGATTTAGATACAAAAGTTTCACAGTTAACATCGGCAATTTGTGTCTGTAACCAGGGTTGATTTTTTTAGAAAAATACGAATATTTAGAAAATGTTGCTCTACTAAAAGGGCTGATTTTTATACAAAAGCTAATGTAATTTTTTCATCACAAATGTAAGGTGCGGACTTTCGGAGAAAAACTTGACTTTTAAAGAAATTTTTTTTCCCTAACAGTGTTGTTGTAAAATTTTGTTCTCCTAACAGTGCTGATTTTTATGGAAAAAATAAATGCAATTTTCATATATGATTTCTTTGGAGGAAATACATTCTGTTTTTGACTGCAAACACTTTTATTTTCACATAAATTTGTTGTAGACAAAACTGATTTCTAGACAACAAATTGTTCTCCCAATAATCACACCATCCTCGTTAGCTATACCAATGCAAGGAATGCCTTCGTATAAGTATTCCTGCAGCACAAACCAAAAAGTGAAAGCGTGGGATTTATTCAAAAAAAATAATAAATAAAACAGAAGAAAAAACATCCAACAGACGACTTAAACATTCAACAAAAATTCAAGGGAGTCTTAAAATTTATTTAAAATTGTTGGTGGAAAATTTAATATGCATTCGTAGTTGTCGTTGCCTTTGTCGTTGTCGTTGCAGTTGGCGTTTTTTTGCTTTCTTTCACAAACCATTAAACGTTGATGCATATAATTTTTAAGTGTAATCACATTTCTTCTGTACTCAGCTAACATTTTAAATTATGCTATTTATGTTAAATGCAATTCATCCTTATAAGACACTTCCATAGCACAAATGCGACTGAAGTGGATATGGATAGGAGCATAGTAGAGTTGATGCCCGAATGTGCAATATATTACCTTGCAGGCGTCATCATGATCGTGGTTGTCACCCATCATCATCATCATCATCATCATTGCCGTCTTGTTGAGCACCGTGATAAGCAGCATGTGCGACATCATCACCGTCATCTTCAGCATTTGCTGCATCATTGTCATAATTGTCGTGCGCGTCAACGGGTGCATTTACATTTGCATTTGCATTCACTTCAACTGTTGAAAATTATGAACTAATAAAATGTAACGCATGATGCCTGTCATGTCAATTGTCAGAGCATTTAACACTTTTATGTTTGCTGTCATTTGCAGCAATCGCCTATGTTTAAGTTAGAGAGACCGACCACAACGTAAGATAATCAGCGCATTTCATTCATTCACTTAAATGTGTCTCGAGTCTCGAGAAGCCTAGTCCAGTCCAGTGAGTGCCCCCCCCCCCTCCAATATACTTCCCATTAGATTATTGTGACTAACTGGCAACTGCTGTGGCAAAGGCTGTAGCTGTAGCAGTTGCACGTACGTACGTTCATACGTAATTTGCCAACCAACGCACATGTGTCATTTTATGTCATTTACAATACTTTACAGCTTCTTGTTGCTGTAATGTAATGTAAAAAACTACTTGAGTGTTAAGTTGTTGTTGTTGTCATTGTTGCAGTTGTTTTGTTGCATTCAACAACCATTTACTCGCACACACACTTTATGATAAGTGGCTTGATGACAATACAATATGCTGTGGTACAACGACAGTGTAATTGTCCCATAAAGCAACAGAGAACGTCAGAAATTATTCTAGGCAAAAAAACGGCCTCTCAAACACTTTCTGCTGGAACTATGTATATGTTTGGAGCACACTCCAAATATTCATATATTTGCAAGTCCTAAACACACGTATATTTAAATACAAACATTAACATGTTTACTTGCAAAGATGCATACTTTTACGTGGAACCATATGCGTGTTTCATTCCAAACATTCATATAAAATACTTGCGTCGAAGCATTCGAGTTTTCTTCAAAAGGAACCAAACGAACGATGGACAACTGAATGAATGAAACTAATCGGCAACAGATAAGGCAACATAAGAACCACACAATTAATTTACAACCACGAATGTTTATGAATCACTGGCTGACAGAATAATGCATCAATACAGTTATACACTTGGAATAACACTAACTTAGGCCGAGAGCAAACTCTCTTTGCCCCTGTTTTATTATTTTCCTCTCGACAGAGCATAGTAACGAAAAAGTTAGTAAAAAGTCTGTCAAACGTAGCTGTATTTATATCACAAATAAAGCTGTGTTTGAAGCTGTATTCGGAATCGTTGTAAATCTGTAGCTCCCAATCAGCGAGTGTTAAACTAGAAAACGAACAATTCAGTGATTATACGATGCTCTTCTCTGTTCCTTCGTGGGATGAATAGGGAAAATAGTTTTTTAGTTAGTTAACCAATCACGGATTGGTCGTGTTCCTCAGTTTAGCTATAGATTATTCAAAAATAAAAGTTTTAACATTTTTTAAAATTTTTTTTAAATTCTTTAAAATTACTTAGTGTAACTATTTTTAGAAATTGTTGTTAAAGATTTTTTTTTAATTGTTGGGTGTTGTTTAAAAATATTTAGGATTAACACGGCTGAATCAAAGAATTTATATATTGATATGATTAAGAAAAGTCCTTAATGATATTTCCATTGTATTGAAATGTGATTCCTTTGCAATCTAAATCATGCACTGAAACAAATACTTGCATCACCAGGATGAATAGTTTTACCAAAAGTGAGATACAATACCACAACGTACGAATTCATTCCGGCAACCACTCATCGTCGAATGTACGAAACATTTAACTGCAGCAATGCAAACACACTAAAGAGCAAGTTTCATCGCTGCGACAATACCTTTCTTCTTGCAGTGTAATTTATTAATTCTACACGCTAATATCAACCCCAGCAACATATTGCAGGAAACATATATATGTTTGCAAGCATTATGTTCATGATTTGAACATCTGCTGCCTTTTTGTTCCTTTGTTGTCTGTCTCGTTTTTGTTTTTTAGCGGTTTTCAACAAACAAAGCCACATTTGGGTCTCGAAAACATATATTATAGCCTATTAATCATTGGCCACCGGTGGTGCAATGGCTAGTGTGCGCGGATCTTGTACATGAGAACGTGGATTCGATCCCTGCTCAGACCACTTTACATTTCTTTCTACGGCGGTCACCTCGCTTAGTGATGGCGACACTATCCAGAACTTAGCCATGAAAATGCTTCTCAAAAAATTTCGCTGTAAAACTGTAAGTCCCAATCAGCGAGTGTAAAACTAGAAAGCGCACATCTCACTGATTGCGAGAAGCTCTCCCCAATCCCTTCATGGGATGTTTAGGGACACCATATTTTTTTTGTATTAATCATTGTGTCTCAAACATGTTATATTGAGTAGCAAACACAATGTGTTTGGGCACAAGTATAATATATTTGTCACAAGCTACAAACACGTTATATTTGCATCCAACCAACAATAAAAATATATATTTCTCATCGTTTAACCTCTCCTTTCCAAAGTTTTCGAATTATAGGAAAGGCCAAACTAAATGCCTATGGATTTTAGCGAATACTAAGTTTTTTGTTAACATTAGATTTTTAAAATAGAAAATAACAGAACTGATATTTATGAAAAATTTTCTCTGTTAACAGGACTGACTTTTGTAGAAGTTTCATCTATTAACATTGATTCTGTGTTTATAAAATATTTGCTCTGTTAACAAAACTGATTTTGTTGAAAAAGATACTCCCATAACATTTCTTTTTCCGCAGAATATTTTCTCTTTTAACAGAGCTGATTTTAATAGACCTTAAGGTATATTAATTGAGCTGAGACTTGCTCCGCCAATTGAGATGATTTTTAGCCTCTCGTTTGGTTCCATTTTGCATTTCTTCTATTGGAAGCATTTTTCGTTGGAGCCACTGCTCACCACAGTCGATTGTTATTGTGAATTCAGAGCTGTTTTTATATAGCATTTGCACGCTTATCAAAGAATTCGAACTGAGGTAATTTTTTTAGAAAATGTGAGTGGGTAACTGAACAGGTCTTTTGCAGAAAATTTGCTCTGTTAACCTAGTTAGTTGTTATAGAAAATTTGCCTATTTCCATCAATATTGAGACTCATCGCCACAACGTACAAATTCATCGCGGCAAACACAAAATCATCGAATGTACCAACATTTTCATTGCAGCCATGTAAACACGCTAAAGAACAAGTTTCTTCGCAACAACGAAATGTTTCTTCTGTCAGTTTAATTTATTAATTTTTCTAACCTTACATTATGAAAGCTTCCAAATGATTCGAAGCGGTCAATCTTTACTGTAATGGAATTTGGTGAATATTAAATTTGTTCTCAACCTGTTTTAATGTCCTGTTGTTTATTTGTAGTAAAGTTACTAAAGTTTTGCTATTTTTACAATATTTTTTATTATGTATTGGACCTTTAACTCTTTTGTTTATTTTTTATCCCTGGGGATTTTTGTTCCCTTTCATTTGCATATTAGGCGATTCTCTCGTCTCTCGTTAAATATCTGAAATGTTATCTCAAGTTTTACGATAATGGTTTTAGAAGTACGAGTACCACCGAGAACCCATCTTCTTCTCATTCTCTTTGTCTCTGGTGTCTTCGTCTTTGTTTTCTTCTAAAATCCATTAACAACACATCCTTTGATAAGAAAATCCATCAAGAAATAAATTTTATGATTTGCCCCTTTCCATTGCTGTACCTCATAAAATCATGTAAAATATGCATCCACAGTCCTTTAGTTGTCGCTCCAATACATTTGAAATGATACAAATTCCAAATGGAAATCCAAAGGTGATGATGCTGATGAAGCCCATCAAGAGTTCTTGTATTGTCTGCTGTTGTGATGACAAGATTTGGATAAAAGTGAATCATAAAGTATAAAATGAATGGAACAAATTGACAAGGGGTGAGTTAATTACCAGCCATGATAAAGATCACACGCATCCAGGCTCGGCCAGTTGTTTGCTCGTTTGGTCGTTTGTTGAATGTGAAAATGTAAAGTGCCAACATGTTGACTATGGGATTATTATAGAGTGATAAGGCGCATATGTTAATGGGGTCTAGGCAACTTTAAGTGCTTCTTGATGTGGGAAGTTTTAAGAAAAAATACATTATTGTTCCACTTTCATTTACATGAGGTCAAGGTGAGAATGGCCATACGACGATATCTACTTTAACAGGGAAACAAACCACTTCAAACTTCCCCCTTAACAGCAAAAAAAAAAACAAAAAACACACACACAATTCCCTAGAAATGGCGCTTATAAAGAGCTCATTAACAACTCATTAAGTTAACATTTTCCATTTGGATACAATTTCGACTGTTTACTTAATCCAAAGAATCCAATGGATATCGAGTTTTTGCGCACTGACATCAAATTCGCGAGCAATTAGGAGCAACAATCGACTGTGGCAAATTAAAAACAATTGGAAATTGTCCAGCCAAAAAAAGCAAGCGCAACGAAAGGAGAACAAAGTGAATGTGAAAAAGAATCTCGAATCATTAAAAAAATCACAAAAAAAAAAGAGCGAAAAAAAACACTAGAATTTCAGTTCAAATAACAGTCGAAACTATTTTATATAAATTTAGCTATAAATGAGACTAATTAACATTGTAAATGATGGAAATGTCAGAAAAGGGAAGAAAAAAAAGGACGTATATAGTTACAAAACAAGAGGAAGTAAAAAGGACCAAATGAGAATAAAATACTTAAAGCTGTGCAAACGCATAAGGAGTTTTGTACTTGCAGTGAAGGAAACAGCAACTACAATGAAATTAGTAGAACATTTTTAAAGGTTGGAAATGTTTCATTAGTACGGGAGGTGTATCCTCAATCGACTCTGTTAACAGAAAATTTTAACAGAACAGGCCTCGTTCTTTTCCCAAAATTTTTTTAAATCTCAACGCAATTTTCTTTAAGATATTAATCTTTTAATGAAGACGAAAAAATATTTTAATCGACTCTTTAAAAAAAAAACTCGTTACAAATTTGTTAAATTAAATTATTATTAGAAAAACAATCGATGGCTTAATATAAAAAGGGCCTAACTCGATTTTTTGTTACTTGACAGGAGAAGGAAAAAACTTAATAAAATCTGTAAAATTTTAGATACAACAAAAAGTTTTAATGCAAATTACAAAAATGTGTTGCTTCTTTTTATTAAAATTGCATTAAAACTTTTTTGTATCTAAATTTTGTTTTGCTGTTTACATAACATTCCAGTAACATTTTATATAGAATGTTAGTTTTCGAGAGATGTACTTTTCTGTTATCATAACATGCCAGTAATATTTAATATCGGTCATTAGTTTTCCCAGTCTCTTACAATTCTGTTAACTTAATGTGCCAGTTAGTTTTGCCAGGCACTAACACTTCTGTGAACTTAATATGCCATAAAACTTGTATAGGGTACTAGTTTTCCCATATTGTTATATTTATGTTAACTTAGCATTCCAGTAACATTTGACGTAGGGCATTAGCATTGCCGGACACTTACAGTCCTGTTAACTTAACATGTAACATTAGACTTGGTGTCAAAATTGATACAACGTTGTATTGAATTGGATTGAATTTATTTTAATTGAATTGAACTGAATTGAATTGAATTGAACTGAATTGAATTGAATTGAATTGAATTGAATTGAATTGAATTGAATGAAATTAAATTAAATTAAATTAAATTAAATTTAATTGAATTGAATTGAATTGAATTGAATTGAATTGAATTGAATTGAATTGAATTGTATTGAATTGAGCTGAATTACATTGAATTTATTTACTGGAATTGAATTGAATTGATTTGAATTCCATGGAATGGAATTGAATTGTATTGAAGAGAATTGAATTGAGCTGAATCACATTGAATTGAATTACTTGAATTGAATTGAATTGAATTGAATTGAATTGAATTGAATTGAATTGAATTGAATTGAATTGAATTGAATTGAATTGAATTGAATTGAATTGAATTGAATTGAATTGAATTGAATTAATTTAAATTAAATTAAATTTAATTGATTTGAATCGAATTGAATTGAATTGAGTTGAACTGAATTGAATTGAATGGATTTGAATTGAATTGAATTGAATTGAATTGAATTGAATTGAATTGGAATGCATTGAATTGAATAAAGTTGGTTTAACTTGAATTGAATTAAATTAAATTGAACTGAGTTGAATTGAGGTGAACTAAATTGAAATAAACTGAATTGAGTCGAGTTCAATAGAATATACTTGAATTGAATTGGATGGAATTAAATTGAATCGAATGGAATTGAACTGCACTGAATTTAATTGAATTGAATTGAATTGAATTAAATTAAATTGAATTGAATTGAATTGAATTAAATTAAATTGAATTGAATTGAATTGAATTGAATTGAATTGAATTGAATTGAATTGAATTGAATTGAATTGAATTGAATTGAATTGAATTGAATTGAATTGAATTGAATTGAATTGAATTGAATTGAATTGAATTGAATTGAATTGAATTGAATTGAATTGAATTGAATTGAATTGAATTGAATTGAATTGAATTGAATTGAATTGAATTGAATTGAATTGAATTGAATGGAATGGAATGGCATGGAATGGAATTGAATCGAATTGTATTGAAGTGAATTGAATTGAATTGAATTGAATTGAGCTGAATTACATTGAATTGAATTACTTGAATTGACTTGAATGGAATTGAATTGAATTGAATTGAATTGATTTGAATTGATTTGAATTCCATGTAATGGAATTGAATTGTATTGAAGATAATTGAATTGAGCTGAACTACATTGAATTAAATTACTTTAACTGACTTGAATTGAAATGAATTGAAGTGAATTGCATTGAAGTGAATTGAATTGAATTGTATTGAAATGAATTATATTGAATTGAGTTGAAATAAATTAAATTGAATTGAACTGTATTGATTTAAATTGAATTGAATTGAATTAAATTGAATTGAATTGAATTGAATCGAATCGAATCGACTTGAATTGAATTGAATTGAATTGAATTGAATTGAATTGAATTGAATTGAAATGAACTAAAATGAAATGAATTTAATTGAATTGCATTGAGTTGAGTTGAATTGAATTGAATTGAACTGAATTAAATTGTATTGGATTGAATTGAGTTGAAATGGATTAAATTGAATTGAAATACATTTTAGTTGCATTGAGTTGAATTGGATTGAATTATATTGATCTGAATTGGAGTGAATTTAAATGAATTCGCCGTCGGTGGTGCAATGGGTAGTGTGCGCACCTCTTGCACTGGAGATCCTGGGTTCGATCCCGGCTCTGACCACCTTGAATTTTTTTCGATGGCGGTCACCTCGCATAGTGACGGCGGCACTATCAAGTATTTAGCCATGAAAATGCTTCTCAAAATACCGTTCGGAACCGGTGTACATATGTAGGTCCCAATCAGTGAGTATAGTGAGTATCAGTGAGTAAGCTCTCCCCGATTCCTTCATGGGATGTAATGGGAAACCATTTTTTTTAATTGAATTGAATTGAGTTGAATACAATTAATTTCAATTGAATTAAATTCAATTGATTTCAATCGAATTGAATATAGTTCATTTGACTTGAAATGAATTGATTTGAATTGAATTAAATCGAGCTGAATTGAATTGAACTGAATTGAATTGAATTGAATTGAATTGAATTGAATTGAATTGAATTGAATTGAATTGAATTGAATTGAATTGAATTGAATTGAATTGAATTGAATTGAATTGAATTGAATTGAATTGGATTGAACTGAATTGAATTGAATTGAATTTAATTGATTTGAATTGAATTGAGCTGAATTGAATGGCCTTGACTACAATTAATTTCAATTGAATTAAATTCAATTGATTTCAATCGAATTGAATATAGTTCATTTGACTTGAATTGAATTGATTTGAATTGAATTAAATTGAGCTGCATTGAATTGAACTGAACTGAATTGAATTGGATGGAACTGAATTGAATTGAAACCATTTACATTCCTGATAACTTAACATGTTAGTTACATTTAATATAGTGTACTAGTTTTGCCAGGCACTTTCATTCCTGTTAACTTAGCATGTCAGTAACATTTTGCATAGGGTGTTAGTTTAAAATCCAGCAGTACGCCACAAGCCATTAACGTACTTAATTGTTATTTTAGTTGGCTTTTTTTCGGGTAACTTTATTCCAATTTTTTCCCTCTTTGCTGTCATTCAATGAAATCGTTGCACTGTCGTACACACTCGCCCACATATTTCAACTTATGTGACTTAATCTCTTTTACATGTGGCAGAATGGCAGAATGTTTCATAAAATTGATTGATATATTCAATTAAAAGGAGGCGAATAGGGGAAAGCAAAGTGCAAGGGAACAACAACAACGAATGAAAGGAATTAAGGATATTTAAAGGCAAACGCTCTGGCAAGTATGTGTGTGTCTAATATTTGGCGACACTAAATGCTACTTTGGCTTCAAGGACATCAAGTATAGCGTGAGAGAAAGTTAGAGAGCTGAATTTACTCATGTGTTATATTTGGGAATGAAGTGAAAATGTTTGAAACTGATGATGATGATGATGATGAGGATAAAAATCACAACAACCGAAAAAGTTTTCGTCAACAGCATAATAAATGGGCGTAAGAAAAGTTTTAAAGACGGCGACTAACGTTGTCATAGTTCCAATACATATCAGTGAACTTGCGAATTGAGTTGAGAGTTGATTTGATATCAATTAGATTAGTTAAGAGAAATAATTGATTGAATGTGATTGCGATTGTGAACGCCTGAATGGAATGAATGCATTCAATGGTCCGTATCAATGATTTCGAAAATGAAAAGAAAACTATTAAAACTCTTATGTTCAACAAATCTACCCACCTCGCAACTATTCCCACATGTATGTATGCATGTATGGGCATATGAATTGATTTTGGATCAACAGCAGGAAGAGAACATAACAAAAGAGGTGTATAAATGAATAACAAAACAAAATGCCATACGGATAGACGTGGAGAAAAGGATACAAATGTTAGAGGAGGGCCATACAAAAAAAAAAAAATAATACTACATATCTCGACAAAGGCCAACTAAAGAGTTTAGTGAAATCAAATCAATTGAAAACATAAAATAAAAGTTTCCATTTGCCTTGCCTGGCCTCTCTTCAGGATATATGAGAACAATGAAAAGAAAACATGGATAGGAGGGTATCGAGTTTTTATTCAGATTGATATAAACTAAAGAATCCTATTTAACGCGTTAAGGGATCACAATGCGAGCTGCCAGTGTGAATAATGGAGGAGTTGGGATTGTATAGGAAATATTGCGAAACCAGAAATTTTGAAGGACAATTAAGGAGGTTCTTGAATTGCAGGCGTTTGACGAACTAATAATGCTCAGTTGCACAGTTAGCTATTCTCGATTTAAATGTAATTTAAATGCCCGATGTTTGAAAGTCAAATGTCATTAAATATGAGAATTTTCTGTGAGCTTTTAAATTGAGCTTTTAATTGAGGAGTGTGAAACTCGTCCAAGCATAATTTATTGAAAGCTTTTTCAATTATTGAAATTATTGAAAAATAAATATATAAAACCTAATAGAGTCAGAATCAAATATTGCACCTAAGGGAGTTAATTGGTAAACTGAGTAGCAAAAGCTCTGAACGGAAAGCTTTCGCTTTTCGCCAGCTTCCACATAAAATCAAAAATACTTATGAAGCTTTAAAAAATATCACTTGCAACTCGATTTTGGAAAGATATTTTCTATATAAGCGCTCTGACCCGACAAACCCCATTTAGAAGCTTTAGTATAATTAAACACGAAGAGCTTTCAAGCTCTTGCGTAGTGACAGTTGTCAAACGAGAGGTATTTGAATTTTCTTCATCCCAAATTTTTTGCTGATCATAGTCCACCTCTATATACTTTATAATCTTTTTTCTATTCGTCGCCCCCTTAAAGGATTAATGCTACGCAGAACATATGATAATAAAAACCTTGAGAATAATAAAGCAATATGTGTTTATTCAATCCATAGAGCTTAAAGTTTTAACAATTTCCTTTGTTGATTTTGTATATTTCATTTCTTTTATTTGAGGTTTCGTAGCACTTAAGTTAATCCGATTTTAATAAATGGGTTTCAACTTGAGGAAAGTAGCATTGAAACACTTAACGAATAGAAAAATTAAGACAAAACAAAAGCAAAATATTTAACAACATAAAAAGTTCGCAAAAAAATTTGCAAAAGTTCAATATACTTGAAATAGAAGTATAAAAGCTTTTGATGTGAATCGGAAAATTAAAGCCAAATCTTTTAACAATGAACAAATTCTATACATCACACCCTAACACTTGCGTGTTTTCTTAAGTGCTCGTCAATTTACTACGGAACAACTTTGGTTCGATTGGCACTAAGCTTATGAATTGATTGACACCCAGACTGGCAACCTTTTATGACACGCAAATAAAGTGGGGTACAGCTAGTCGCGTTATCGGAATTAAATGACGGTAACACGTCGTCTTTCGTCGGTGGTGCAGTGGGTAGTGTGTGCTAGGCTCTTGGACAGGAGAACGTGGGTTCGATTCCTGATCTGGCCAACTTCGATTCCTGATCTGGCCAACAAATCAGTGACGGCGACAATAACAAGTACTACTTAGGCATGAAAAGGCTTCTCAGAATACCGTGCTGAACCGGTGTAAAACTGTGGCTCACAATCAGTGTATGTAAAACAAGAAGCGAACAGCTTAATGATTGCGAGAACCTCTTCCATATCCCATCATGGGATATAACGCGGAATTATGTAGTATGCATTATTTTTATTATTATTTTAAGTACACAAAAGTACAAAAAGATACCAAAATGATACAAAAAGTGTACACAAAGGGTAAAACAGTGTACACAAGAAATGGGAAGTGTCCATAAAGTGCAAAAAGTTTACGCAAAGGAACAACAAACTTTCAGAAAGTAAAGAAAATATACAAAGTGGCACCAAAGTAGTGAATAGTACAAAAAACGTACTCATAAATACCAAAAATTAACTGTGTACTTAAATGTACGCTTTTTGTACTTTATATATAAGTACAAAAGAGGAACTTTGAACTTATTTGTACTTTTTTGTGCTTTTCTCTACTTTGGTGCCATTTCTATACTTTTGTGAACACTTTTTGTACTTTTGTGTACTTTTGTGTACTATTTATTCGTACACTTTTTAAATTTTGTGCACACTTTTTGCACTTTGTGTTAATTATTTTACTTTTCGTATGCTGATGTGTAATCTTTTGGTGATTTTGTGTACTGGTTTGTATTTATGAATAAAGCGACGTGTTAAAATATAATTATGTACTGTTTGTGTATATTTTTGTACTTTGGTGCTTTTGTGTACATTTTCGCTACAGTTGTAAACGTTTTTTGTACTTTTGAGTACACTTTTTTCCCCTTGTGTACACTTGTTGAATTTATGTTTACACCGTTTTACCTTTTGTGTACACTTGGTTTATTTTTGCTTATACTTTTTTAACTTTTATGTAATCTGTTTGTACTTGTATGTATGTACTAATTGTGTATTTATGTATATGACCAATGTTGTGATTTTTGTGTACACTTTTTGCACTTTGTGTTAATTTGTTTAATTTTTGTGTACACTATTTTAACGTTTGTGTACTGTTGTGTAATATTCTTGTAATATTGTGTACTTTTTTGTATTTATATATAAAGTGACGTGTTATGTTTTCTTTTGTACATTTCTCTACTTTCTACATTTCTAAACACTTTTTGTACTTTTGAGTACATTTTGTACTCTTACTTAATTTTTGTGCACATTTTTTCCATTTCTATACACTTTTTGTACTGTATTGTTTTCGTACTTTTTTATAATTTTGTAAAAAGCGATATGGTAAACTAAAAACAGCAAATAGTTCCCCATTACAGCCCATGCTGGCATAGGCGGGAAAATTACAAAAATTGTTCTCGAACTCCGAAAAACTATACGCAAATGCACAAAAGGTATTCACAAAAGTAGAGAAATTGTACACAAAGTCGCCAAAGTAGAGAAACTTACAAACAGCGTACATATAAGTACAAAAAAGTACACAAAATTACGGAAAGAGTACTCAAACGCTATAAAAAATTTACACAAAAGTGCAAAAGGTGTTCTCAACAGTAGGGGAAATGTCCACATAGTTACAAAAGTAGAGAAAATTACAAACAGCATACATATAAGTACAAAAAAGTACACAAAATTACGCAAAGAGTACTCAAACGCATGAAAAATGTACACAAAAGTACAAAAAGTGTTCTCAAAAGTAGGCAAAATGTACACAAAGGCACCAAAGTAGAGAAAATTATACAAAGCTTACATAAAAGTACTTGTAAGTACAAAAAAGTACACAACATTACAAAAAGTGTACTCAGCCGTATAAAAAGTGTATACAAATGTACAAGACTATGTTCACTCAAGTACAAAATAGGTGTAGACAAACCTACAAAAAGTGTATGGAAAAGTTCACAAAGTGTACGTAAAGGTAGGAAAATATTCACGAAAGTAAAAGGAGTTCAAAACTGTACTTAAAAGTACATAAAGTTTACCTGAAAGTGCAAAAACTATAATGTTGGGGTCTTAATGTTGTCCAGCCATTTAATGCATTCCGTAATCACACGAACTACCGCTTGAAAGTTCGTATTGTAGTCCGGGAGGCGTATGTACGTGTCGTTCGTTGGATTTCCAATGATAAATCCTAGAGCTGTTATTTCCCCTAGTTTTGAACCATCTGTATAACAGCAGGTTCCAATTGGCGTTTGTGCGAGGGTCCCACCCTGTCAAGCGTCTCTAGATGGTGTCATAGTGACACAGTTCGACTTAATCCTTAGTTCGGGTATTTGGTCAGAATCAGAATCACTCGCATCTTACCTGTAACCGGCCAAGGCCTCTATTATTCGTTGGTGTTTTGAGTTGTGATCTCTGTTGATTCTTTCACATTTCGCTTGTACTTGTTTTGCCACAATGACTGCCTCGTAGTTGACCCCGACCTCAACTGGCTGGATACAGGATACGGCATCAAAATATAAAGCGATGTGTTAAACTAAAAATAGAAAATAGTTCCCCATTGCATCTCGTGATGGGATAGGGAGGAAAATTGCGAAAATGGTACGCAAACGCATAAAAAGTGTTCACAAAAGTAGGGAATATTTACACAAAGGCACCAAAGTAGAGAAAATTACAAAAAGCGTACATATAAGTACATGTACGTAACAAATGGGTACCGAAACGCATAAAATGTATACACAAAGTGCAAAAATGTGTTCACTGAATTACAAATGTACATGTACGTACAAAATGGGTACCCAAACGCATAACATGTGTACAAAATGTGTAGTACAAAATGTGTAGACAAACCTACAAAAAGTGTACAGGCGAGTTCAGAAGGTGTACATAAAAGTACGAAAATATACACAAAAGTGCAATATCGCACACAAAAGTATAAAAAGTGTTCTTAAAAGTACATAAGGTTTACCTGAAAGTACAAAAACTATATAGTTAGAAATTTTGTATTCTATTGCCTAAAGACCCGTACACAGACCAACATTTTACGTCAAGTTTTTTAAAGTTAGTTAGTTAGTAAGTTTGAAATAGACAAGTACGATAGAGAATTGACTCTCTGATCCGTCGACTATCCGTACATATGCACTTTGCGCTCCATACTAAAAATAAATACATACACATACAATATATTGGCGAAAAAATTCCGCCTGTGATGCAGTAAGTTGTTCCTTCAATTTCTCAAAAAAGTTTGTACCAGCCTTATTGTTCTAAGGCACATGGTTGGTATACCAGCAACATGTATCGAGCAACATTTTCTAATGTTTCAAGAAAATTGTAACCACAAAATTGTAGATAGAAACTGATCAATGTTTTCAACTGTCGTCTATAAATCAAAGAAATACAAAAATTTGAAAAATAGAAAACATTCATACAAATAGAAAAAAAATATATTTGTCGACACTGATATGTTGCTGGCCAATTTCGCAACGAAACAAATTGATGTTGTTCAATAGTTTTCGTAGGAACAAAGTTAATAGTTAATTCAGTATTTAGTGAAAACTGTTTATAGTGCAGTTCGTTTATGAAAATATTGTATTAATCGGATAAAAAAGAGTCGTCTACACTGAAAATGTGTTGACATTGCTGCAATGAAAAGTTTCGTACATCCGACAATTTTGTTGCTGCTGCTAGGGTAGGTGCTGATGGCAGGCGAAGAAATACCAAGGGCTAGCGAGATTATGCCTAAGCCATAATTGGAAATCATTTAGAGAACCTGCTATCAGATCAGCAGTATTTTCGCTCTGGTGGTAAGAGGTAGTGCAAATTTGGCAGCTAATCCAATGGTTTTAAAACTGTGTTCCAACAGTGCGGTAGTATTTACATTTTGCACACATTTCAGTGTAATTTCAGCTGTTTATTACCAGGGCTTTTTAATGCCATTCTCGCTGTCCATTATCATTAGAATGGCATGTCCGACTAGGTTAGTTAGAGAATCTCATAAAAATTATTGTGGAACCTCATTCGGATTCCAAATAAATCTTTATATAAAACTGTTATCAAATTTATGGCACTAAACAAAGAGCATCACTTTGTCGGTTCAGGCAATAAAAAAATTTGAAATTCCCCAACTTTTTTTTAAATGATTTCCTCCAATTTCTCAACATTAAAAAGGCCTAATCTATTTTATGGATCTCATTTAGACATAAATCATTTTCCAGCAACGACAAACAGAAGAAAAAATTGAACGAAAAATCAAAGAAAAATATAATGTCACCCAACAGACGACGACAACCAGCAGTGCAACTTCAAACAAAATCTCTTCCTAATGTTGTTGCTGATGTCTGATGCCGGGTAAAGCAACAGCCAGCAACATTTTTACAACCATTTAAAGTTGTCAGTTTTATGTAGTTTATGGCCGTCTATGTTTTTGTTTGGATTCTCCCTCATATAGGCGGGTGGGGTAGAGAGTTTTTCAAAGAGTTCCAAAATTCAGTTTCTGCGCGTTAAGTTCATAAATTTATATAAAATATGTTTTGGGTGGAATGATTTTTTATTTTTTTTTTCTAGGCGTTGTAGGGTGCCACTAGGTCTGTTCATCTATGCATCCATCTGTTGGTCGTTCCATCCATTTATTCTACTTGATCGGATTGAATTGGGGGTACAAGTGTTTAGCGCTATGTTTACATGATTTATCTTAATGACTGGATAACTTGCTTGAGTCGGTGTAAGAGGAAGAGCAGGAGAAGTAGGAGAAGTAGAAGGTGGAGGAGGAGAAGGAGAAGGGGGAGGATTGTGCTTGGAGTCTCATCATGCTAAAAATAAAGGAAGACATCAAATCGACAGCAGCAAAATGTTGTAAATCTCCTTATTTATCGATGGCGGACATGTCTAAGATTTCAATAATATATTTAATTTATATACGATAAGTTACGTTTTTGTTTGAATTGTTCACGACCCTTGGTGGGTCATAATTTCAGTTGAGATGTAAGTCAACGTGTGCATGGAATCAATTTAAATAATTTCCCGTCACCGCATTTAAAAACCTGGTATTAGTTAAAGGATTTTCGTACAAAGAGATAAATTAGAAATCGCTTAAATAATAATTATTCCCAAACCAGATAAATTCTGATAAGTTTAATAACCGCGCCCACTTTTCGAAACGCCTGCATGCTGATAACTAATAGTCCCAGCAATATATTCCAGGAAACATTTACATGTTTGCAATCATTGTTATCATGAATTGAAGATCTGCTGCCTTTTGGTTTGATCGTTCCTTTGTTGTCTGTCCCGTTTTTGTTTTTAGCAGTTTCCAACAAACAAATCCATATTTGGGTCTCAAAAACATATATTATAACATATTAATAATTGTGTCTCAAACATGTTATATTGAATAGCAAACACAAAGTGTTTGGGCACAAGTATAGTATATTTGCGACAAGCTACAAACCCGTTATATTTGCATCCAAACAACAAAAAAAGACAGATTTTTCAACGTATGGGCGTTAAAAGGTTTTCGTTAATTTGAACATAACGTGAATCAGTTCGATGGAACTTTGTATGTGGAATTTTTTAAAAATAAAATTTAGGAAATTAAAAAATACTTTTTTCTACATTTTTATTTTTTATTCCTAAAGACGAGGTTGAAACCTATCATACCATACTTTGAACGTTACAATCAGATTTCGTATTCAAAAGTTATTCCAACATAAACACAGCTTCCTCTTTAAAAAAAAAATGCTGAATTTGCCAACTTTAGACAGCTATAAAACATGATTCATGTTACATGAACTGTGGGTAGTTTTGATCTGAAATCAACCTCGTTGTGACGGCAGCAATAAGGAAAATAAAACTCATTAAAATCAAAAGCCACACACTGAAAAAAAGGCCCCAGCAACATATTGCACGAAACATGTATATGTTTGCAAGCATTCTTTTCATGAATTGAAGATCTGGTGCTTGTTTGTTTCAATGTTGAATGTCATGTTTTTGTTTTCAGTAGTTTCCGTCAAAGGAAACCACATTTGAGTGCAAAAATATTTGCGTGAAGCAAACATATTTGCGTGAAGCTACAAACACGTTTTATTTGGATACAAGCAACAAAAATAGACAGATTTTTCAGCGGGCATCAGAATCCAGACTGGGTTAAAATAATTTGGAATCACCCTATAAGAAATTTATAGTGCTGAATCAGTTTATACTAATATATATCTTTAACAGGGTGAGCAAGCTCTTAAAACGCGCACGCTGAAAATTTCTCTGGTTCATGGTTTCGATGCAAATACAGCGTTATCGGCAATACAGTATACTTGTGTCCAAACATATTGTGTTTGCTATTCAAGATAACATGTTTGCCATACAATGATTAACAGGTTATAAAATACGTATCTGCGACCCAAATATGACTTTGTTTGTTGAAAACTGCTGATAACAAAATCGTGACAGACGATAAAGAAACAACAAGCAGCAGATCTTCATTTCACGAATGCTTGCAAACATGTACATGGTTCCTGCAATATGTTGCTGAGGCCGATATTTTTCAGCGTACGCTTAAAGGCCGCTACTAAGTTCGCTCGCACAAAAAATGTATTCAGCGGCATTAATTTATTGTTCTGCAAAATTGGCTAGTAACATTTCAGCACTCACCACGTTCTGTTTCCGAGTTATAATCATATGTGTATATTAGCGTTTTATTATTTTTTTGCAATATTTTTTAAAACTTGTTGCCTTTTGGCTTTGGCTTCCGAGCCAAAGTAAGATTAGGTAGAAGTGGCTGTTGCTATATGCACATTTGGTCCGAGGAGGACCGTTGTGATATCACTGGACTTCATATTTGTTCCTATTCTTGAACCTGTAAAATTATCATTTACGAGGCGTTCAAGTCATATAACACTACATCCCGTTATTATATTTACGGACACTGGTGGTGCAATGATTAATGTGCGCCCGTCTTGTATATAAGATCCTGGGTTCGATCCCTGCTCTAACCACCTTAAATTTCTTTCGGCGGCGGTCATCTCGCATAGTGACGGCGACACTATCCAGTATTTAGTCATGAAAAGTCTTCTCAAAATACCTTTCGGAACCCATGAATTCGCACTGGTCACTAGTTGTGAGAATTTCTCAACACTTCCTTCATGGTATGTCATGGGAAACCATTTATTTGTTTATTATCCCGCTATTCCAGGATGTGGCTGAAGAAGAAACGTATATTAGTCCCTGGCGAACCTATCAATATTCTGCAAACAGGTCCAAATATCATGCAGCTTGACATCCTGAAAGTCTGTGAAGTTCAGCATGAAGAAAATATCTTAAATAGTGACCCTAACTCACCATAAAGTCCATAAGCGAGGAAATGTTCGGCGCTGTCGTCCTCGTCTTCATCTCCCCACCTTCTGTGGGATTCAGGAGATTATTTTCAAAATCTAGACACCTGACCGCCTATTAAAGAGTTGCCGGTGTTCACAGCTACCAGTATACTCAGTAAAAAAAATGGCCCCAGCAACATATTGCAGGAAGCATGTACATGTTTGCAACAAAGCTGTAAATGAATCATTCTTTTTTCATTTCAATTCATTATGAATTAGCAAAATTTTGAATTAATTCTTTCAGAAATGAATGGAATTTGATTCAATTCAAATGAATTTGAAAAAAATTAATTGCAATTAAATTATAATTCAAATGAATTTGCAAAATGTATTGCAATTCGTTTCCAATGCAAATTTGAATTGACAAAATGAATTGCAAGTCATTTCCAATTCATTTGAATTGAATTAATTTTGAATTAATTCAAATGAATTAGAAAAATGAATTGCAATTCATTTCCAATTCATTTGAATTGAATTGATTTCGAATTAATTCAAACGAATTAGGAAAATGAATTGCAATTCATATTAATGAAATCAAAAATGATTTGCAGTCAATCAAAGTAAACCTGGTGATTGGAGTTTGTTTCTTCAAGTATTAGTTGTGGTGGAAAATTTATTTAACAAAATTGAATTATCTTTCAGAACAAAAAAAAGGTGATTAGGAAAATCAACTAATATTGGTATTATTTTAGTAATATAATATAATACATATAATTGGAAATGAATTGCAACTCATTTTGCCATTTAAAATTTGAATTGGAAATTAATTGCAATTCATTTTGAAAATTCGTTGCAATTGGAATTGAATTGCAATTCATTTTGAAAATTCTATTGAATTGGAATTGAATTGCAATTCATTTTTGCCATATTCATATGAGTTGATTCGGGTTCCATTCAATTCTTTTTTTTTTTTTTTAAAGAATTAATTCAAAATTTTGCTAATTCAGTGCATGAATGATTCGCGAATTAATTCAAAAAAGAATAATTTGTTTACAGCTCTGGTTTGCACGCATTGTTATCATGAATTGAAGATCTACCGCTTTTTTGTTCCTATGTTGTCTGTCTCGTTTTTGGTTTCAGCAGTTTTCAAAAACAACAAAAACAACACATTTGGATCATAAAGGGCTACATTATAAACTACTAATGACTGTGACTCAAACATATAATTTTCAATAGCAAACACAATGTGTTTGGACACGAGTATATTATATTTTGCGGAAAGCCGCAAGCAAGTTGTAAATACATAAATAAATATGAGTAGTTTCCCATTACATCCCATGAAGGGACAGGGGAGAGCATCTCAAAATAAATGAGCTGTGCGCTTTCTTGTTTTGCATTCACTAATGAGAACCTTCAGTTTTACACCGGTTCCGAACGATATTTTTAGAAGCATTTTCATGGCCAAATACTAGATTGTGTCGCCATCACTAAATGAGGTGACCGCCGTTGAAAAAAATGGAATGCAGTTAGAGCAGGAATCGAACCCAAATTCTCATGAGTAAGTGCAAGGCTTACTAAACATTGCACCACCCACTGCCATTTTCGGGCGGATAACAGCTTTACACATTAAGTAAACTAATTTCGGGTGTACTCCCCATCGTCCATATATGGCTCTGTTTAACGATTATAGAGCCACTGTGGTGCTAGCCATAGTGTTTGACTTGAAACTTCGTTTCGTTTCTAAAAAATATTGCTACCCTTGTATGAGGCGAGATTTAAAAAATTATGCCATCGCCCCTTCAAAGTTGTGCCATTTTTGGGGTGAGAAAAAAACATGGAAATGATGCATTTTCTCACAACTGTATTCATCCGTTTGCTTCCATGTGTCAATAAAAATATTCGATTAGCATATGTGGAGACCTAAGCCATATTAATACATTTTAAGCGACTCTTCATACAAACTGGTCGAAAAAGTACCAATACCTTTGTTATTTTTTGTTATTCCCGCTATACTAAAAATTCGACGACTTTTGTTTGAGAAGGTATAACCGAATTTAACTGAAGCCGCTTAAATTAATTTAGCGCCGCATACAAAAGGTAGAAAAATTTGCTTAGCGACGACAACGATCACACACCAAATGACAGCAAGTTACCCATTTTACCGGGCAGTATTCTCCTCCGTGAATCGCTGAGAGGGCAGAAAATTTAAAATTTCTGAGTGGAACATTCTCAGAAAAGAACACAAAACCTTGAAGTAGGGTTGCACTTTTTTCACAAACGAACACAAAAAGGCACTTTCGCATATTTTGTCAGAAACAAAATTGCCATAAGATATTTTTATTTGTTAATATGATAACACTATGTGTAATTGTTAACTCATGGAAATATAACGATATACGGACACCACGACGTGATAAAATACCAAAAAAAAAAGACCCAGTTTTGCCAAGTCATGCACTTTTTTTTATGGGCCCCCAAAGATTGGGGGCCTCGGTGTCATGTTTGCAAAAAAAGTGATCATTTTGTCAACCTCATATTTTGCAATTAGTTCGGAATTTTGACTTACTCTCTGAGGGAAAGTTGTAGCTCTTGTCATAAAGTATTGTGAACATATAAAATCACAAAACTTCATCTTCAAGGTCAAAATCGCAAAAAGCTTTAAAAAAATCGATTTTTTTTACCTTTTTCCCCTGTTCAGGTCCATAGGTAGCAATCTGTTCAAAATTCAAGTGGACAATCAACTACAGGATTGTACCTAAGATCTTAGTAAAGACAAAACAAAAAGACCCGTGTCTCCCAGTTTTGCCCAAAGTCATGCACTTTTTTTTATGGGCCCCCAAAGATTTGTGGCCTCGGAGGCATTCTTGCAAAAAAGTGATCATTTTGTCAACCTCATATTTTGCAATTAGTTCGGAATTTTGATTTACTCTCTGAGGGAAAGTTGTAGCTCTTGTCATAAAGAATTGTGAACATATAAAATCACAAAACTTCATCTTCAAGGTCAAAATCGCAAAAAGCTTTAAAAAATTCGATTTGTTTACCTTTTTCCCCTGTTCAGGTCCATAGGTAGCAAACTGTTCAAAATACAAGTGGACAATCAACTACAGGATTGTACCTAAGATCTTAGTAAAGACAAAACAAAAAGACCCGTATCTCCCAGTTTTGCCCAAAGTCATGCACTTTTTTTAATGGGCCCCCAAAGATTTGTGGCCTCGGAGGCATTCTTGCAAAAAAGTGATCATTTTGTCAGGCTCATATTTTGCAATTCTTTCGGAATTTTGATTTAGTCTCTGAGGGAAAGTTGTAGCTCTTGTCTTAAAGAACAAATCTCCGAACGATTTTGATTTACTTTCTGAGGGGACAGGGGAAAAATGTTAAAAAAAATCGAATTTTTTAAAGATTTTTGCGATTTTGTTCTTAAAGATGAAGTTTTTTTTGGTTTTATATGTTCACAATTTTTATTCTACAGAGCTACAACTTTCCCTCAGTGAGTAAATCAAAATTCCGAACGAATTGCAAGATATGAACCAGACAAAATTATCACTTTTTGCAAGAATGACAGAGTGGTCCCAAATCTTTAGGGGCAAATAAAAAAAAGTCCAAGACTTTGGGCAAAACTGGGAGACACGGGCCTTTTTTTGGTCTTTTATCACGTGGTGGTGTCCGTATATGGTTACATTTTTTCGTGTAGCACTGTGTAATTAGCCTTAGAATTATAAACAATAGGTTTGAAATGTATGGAATGATGTTGTAGTAACCGAATTGAAAATTAGTTCGGTCATACTAAGAGAATTCATGAGAAACTCGGTTACAGCGAGCTCACTTTTCCTGAACATGTTGGTTGCAACCACATTAACGACAAATACATTTGTTACAACCGAGTTGAAGCCAATTTTGGTTGTAACAAATGAATTCATGCCAGATTATATTGGTTGCAACCGAATTGGTACCAAATCCGATTGTTGTAAACGAGTTTTTTCCAAAATCGATTGTTGCAATCAAATTAATTACAAATTTGGTTGGTGCAAACGAAATTATATAGAAAGTGTAGTTGATAGAACGAATTTAAGTTCATTGCCATAACCGAATCAATTGCGAAACGAGGTGGTTGGTACTGAATTTCAGTCGAGGTGAGTTAATTCAGCCGACACAACCTCAATTCGGTTGTGGCAAATGCAATTTGGTTGCACCAGTTGAATTAACCGTTGCAACAACCTCTTGTCAACCAATTAGTCCTCTTGTCAACCAATTAGTTCTTTGAATTAGAATGAAATTTCACTGAATTAGAATGAATTTCGTTGACTTCTAAAGTCAAAAGAAACTAATTTTAGTGTAATAGAACCTTTTGATACATTTATTTTCGACAACTATTTTAGATGTCCTTCAGCTGAGTTAAAAAATGTTTTTTTCATACCATATATTATAGCAGCTTTCAATTCTAATATCCCTTACATCCTTTTACCCCATCTCAGCTAAAACCAATTAGTGACAGTTTCTTTCAATAAATTTCATCTTGTTTTTTTTTTCTTTTGGCCATAAAGCATAAAAAAAACTATTATTGTTATTAATATTAATTATCCTTGTGTTCGTGTTTCTTTCTTACAGATCATCATCAACATTTCATTTACAACATTTCAAAGGCAGCATTGACAGAAGTCAGCAGAAGAGCAACAACAACAACAAAAAATACTCACATTACCACAAATGTCATATGTAATAACACAGCAAATAACTGACTGACTGAATCTCATTAGTAAACAAAACAGGAAACAGAAATGTCCATTAAATAATAAATGTCAGAGGGAGAACAAAAAAGGACAGAGACAAGAAACAGAACAGCCAAACGAGATATGAGATAAAAACGAAACCAAATAGAAAAAAAACAAGCTACAGGAGAGAATGAGTAGCAAAAAACCATGAAAAATGAAAAATTATTTCAAATGACGACAAAGTAAATAATAACCAATCATTTTTTATATACAGAGTAGAAAAGTTGGTACAACATCATCTGTGTACTACAAACAACAGCGTTGTATTACATCGCTACACGGTCGCAATAAAACGTACAAAAGTGATTAATAACATTTTATGATCTCTCGTTCTCTCTGTATCCAGAACGAACGAACCCAAGCGAACCGAATCAACAACTTTTTTATGAACTCCAAATGAAATGGTGTACAACGGAAACAATAATATGTGATTGTGGTCAAAAAACGGATATCCGCTTATAGCACTGTCCACCAAGCGAAGCCCCCCATACAAAAAACAAGCGCCCTCCATATAACTACAATGGGAAAAATCGTTTAAATTTTTTATTGAAGAACAAAAATACAGAGAGGAAAAGTGTGAAATCCTTATTTTGGCAAACAAAATCCACCCATCCCAGTCAGTGATTTAGTAGCGTCTCGTCGCGTCCAATCCATTTCTTATGCTACAAATACTGAATACGCAGCGCAACACAAAAAATTGCCATACTTAGAAATTACTTAAGACTCCGACGCCAGCGACTCTAGCATTCACTTTTTGTTTCGCTGGTTTGGACAACGAAATCTTCCAACTGTTCTTTTGCTACACCAACTCCAACTCCATCACCATCCCAATCATCCCAGGCATCATCGTCATCATCATCTTAGCCGCTGTACAAACGCAATAGTAAAGTTTAAAAAATGGAATTTCTTAAAAGGAAACATTTTTCATTGTGGATTACGACAACATTTATAATCGTGGCCGGCATTGCGGCAAATGTGAGCCCCGTCCAGGGTCTGCAGGGTGTTCCAACATGGATGTAAGTACCTCCCCATAGTTTTCTATTTTAATTTTTTTCCTCTCTCTTTGGCATTTCTATTGCATACGTATTTTACATTTTCTTTGTGTTAAACTGTCATATTTAATCTAAGATAATAGATAATTTTAAACTTTAAACAGAATCAAAAACAAAAACCTAATAAAGTGAAGGACAAAAGATAAAGCAACGAAATGCTGGCACAAAAACTAAAAAAACGTGTCACGAAAAATATTTAAATTTATATAAAATTAATTTTCGACGCAATTGTAGACCAATTTTACCCTAGTTTCACGACACAACCTTCGCTCTAAAATCAATTAAATCCCCCCCAAAAAAACCCAGACCGAAATACAAAAAAAACGTGTGTCAAAAAAAAACCATTAAAAAATATTATATATATATATTTAAATTTTTACGCAATTTTAGCCCAGTTTCATAGCTGTAGCTTTACAATAAAATCAGTGTCTTTTGAAGTGGTCATTCATAACATCTTATAGTTAGTTTAACTGAAAACATATACGTTGTCGAAACTTGCCGGAACAGTTGTTGAACGAATGGCAGTAAAAGCTTTTTTTTACGGAATTTTACCCCAGTCTTACGACATGAGCTATTCAACAGAATCAGCGCATCAGTTTAGAGTCAACTCAAAACAACCAAAGAACAAATGGTCACAAAAAGGGTTACAAAAAACCTTCAAGACATTTTTTTTATACAAAATTTATTTTTTACGAAATTTTAGCCCAGTTTCAAGACATAACATTTTGTATAAAATTTGTCAAACCAAAGAAATCCAGGCCACAAATAAACGAAAATCATGCCGCAAAAAATACTTAAGACATTTTTGTGTAAAATAATTTTTTTTCGCAATTTACGCCCAAATTCACGACTCTACCTTTACTACAAAATAAATAAAGTCAAAGAGTTCCATGGCATAAGATCTCAAATAATTAGTCGGAAAAAGCCTATTAAACATATTTGATATAAAATTACCTTTTTACGCAGTTTTAGCCCATTTGCACAACACAACCTTTACTATTAAACCGCTCAAATCAAAGAATTCTAAAGCATAATTTTTCAAGAAAAAATTGGCCACATAAAATCTATAACAAATTTTAAATATAAAATTATTATTTTACGCAATTTTACCACAACTTTAGCCCAATTTTAAATAAAAATTTTAACATTTTACAATAAAATCAGTGTATTTTGAAGCGGTCATCCGTAACAGCTTCTACTTAGTTTAACTAAAAACGTATACGTCATCGAAACTTGCCGGAATAGTTATTGAACGAGTGTCAGTAAAAGTTTTTTTGACATGAGCTATTCAACAGAATCAGGGCGCCAGTTTAGGTTCAACTCAATACAACCAAATAATAAATACTCAAAAAAAGGCCACAAAAAACTTTCTAGACAAAAACACAAATTCCAAAAAAATGGGTTACAAAAAATCTAGAAGACTTTTTTTCTATCAAATTATTATTTTAGCCCAATTTTAAATAAAAATTTTCATATTTTACAAGAAAATGAGTGTTTCTATTTAGTTTAACTATAAATGTATACGTCATCGAAACTTGAAGGAATAGTTGTTGAACGAGTGTTAGTAAAAGTTTTATTGACGGACTTTTACCCAAGTCTATCGACATGAGCTATTCAACAGAATCAGCGCGTCAGTTTGGGGTCAACACAACACAACCAAAAAACATTTACGCAAAAGAGGTCACAAAAAAGTTTCAAGAAATTTTTTTTTATAAAATTAATTTTTAACGAAATTGTAGCCCAGTTTCAAGACACTACATTTTGATTAAATTCAATCAAACCAAAGAAATCCAGGCCACAAATAGACGAAAAACGTGCTACAAAAAACACATTTTTGTGTAAAATTAATTTTTTACGCAATTTTAGCCCAAATTCACGGGTTTTACTTTACTACAAAATCAATAAAGTCAAAGAAATCCGTCGCACAAATTCTCAAGAAATGAGACACAAAAATCATGTAAAACATATTTTATATAAAACTATTTTTATGTAGTTTTAACTCATTTACACGACACAACCTGTACTATAAAATCACTCCAATCAAAGAATTCCAAAGCACAAATTTCCAACAAAAATGGAAAAAATCTATGACAACTTTTACTATCAAATTATTAGTTTACGTAATTTTAGCCCAACTTCCACGACACAAATTTTGCTATAAAATCAATTAAATTATAGACAGCAATAGCACAATTGCTCAAAAAACGTATTTTATTTCTTATATAAAATTATTATTTGACGCAATTTTAGCCCAATTTAAGCGTAGCTTGACGATACAACGTTTGCAATAAAATCAATTAAATTAAAGAAATCCAGAGCACAATTACTCGAAAAAATGGCTCCCAAAGAATTTAAAAGATGGTTTGAAAATAGCTCAAATTTTGACGCAGTTTTAGCACAGATTCGTGATTTTACCTTTACTATTAAATCAGTGAAATTCATTCATTGAAAGGTTGTGTCGTGAAGCTAGGCTTAAATTGAGCTAAAATTGCGTAAAATAATAATTTGTAAAAAGTGTCGTTTAGATCTTTTTTAACCCATTTTTTCAGTTTTTGTGATTTAGATTTGTTTGCTTTGTCAGATTTTTTGGGCTAAACTGCGTAAAAATTATTTTATATAGAAAATGTCTTTTAGCCTTTCTGCAACTAATTTGCTTGAGAATTTGTGCTTTCTTACCCTTGATTGATTCTACAGAAACCCTTATGTAGTAAAAATGGGCTAAAATTGCGTAAAAATTATTTTTAATATAAAAATAATTTTTACGCAAAATAAATGTTACGCAGTTTTCATATAAAATAATTTTTTACACAGTTATAGCCCATTTATAAGACAACCTCTACTAAAAAAAGTCTGGTAAACCAAACAAATCTAAATCACAAATTCTCAAAAAATGGGTTATAACAAATCTGTAAAACATTTTTTATATAAAATTATTATTTTTCGCAATTTTAGCACACATACTCAAATAAAGCACACATACTCGACAAAATGGCTGTCAAAGAAGCTATAATATACTTTGTATTCAAAATTAACATTGACGCAGTTTTGACCCAGTTTCGTGTTTTAACTTTTACTCTCAAATCGACGAAACCCAAGACTATAATAATCAAAAAACTTGTTACTAAAAACTATTAAAAAGTTTTTATATAACAGTAGTTTTAACGCAAATTTAGCCCATTTTTACAACATAACATGTTCTGTATATTCGATCAATGGTAAAAAACCATGGCACATATTTTCAAAAAATTAGTTAGCAAAGGCCTATTAGACGTTTTTTATATAAAATAATTTTTGACGCAGTTTTAGGCCATCTATACGTCACAACCTCTACTAAATCTGACAAAGCAAACAAGTCTAAATCACAAATACTCAAAAAATGAGTTATAAAAAATTTATGAGACATTTCTATATAATGTTATTATTTTACGCAAGTTTAGCTCAATTTAAACCTAGCTTCACGACACAACCTTTGCTATAAAATCAGTTAATTTAATGAAATCCACAGCACACTTATTCGACAAAATGGCTCACAAAGAACCTGTAAGACATTTTTTATATAAAATTGACATTGACGCAGTTTTAACCCAGTTTCGTGATTTAATCTTTGCTGACAAATCGACGAACCCCAAGACTATAATACTCAAAAAACCTGTTACTAAAAATCATTAACAAATTTTTATATAACAGTAATTTTTACGCAATTTTAGCCCATTTTTACCACACAACCTTTCGTGTATAAACGGTCAAAGGTATAAAACCCAAGGTACAAATTTTCAAAAAATGTATAACCATAAGACATTATTTATATAAAATAATTTGTAACGCAGTTTTATCCCATTTAAACGACACAACCTTTACGAAAAAGTCAGGCAAATCAAAGAAATCAAAATCACTGCAACGCAAAAAATGGGCTACAAAAAATCTTTGTAATTTTTAAATAACATTTATTTTTTACGCAATTTTAGCCCAGATTCACGATATAGCATTTACTAAAAAAATCAGTTAAATCAAAAGAGTCTATATCACAAAAACTCAAAAAAAAAACCTGTGACGAAAATTAATCAAAAATAAAAACATTTGTTTACGCAATTTTTACGCAATTCACTGCACGAATGTTTCTGCTGCACTGGTGAATTTAAAAGCACTAATGTAAGCAAAGGTGTCGATTTAATAAAACCTGCAGTATATACCAAATTTAAATTATTCATTAATGCCGGAGGACTTTATACGATTTTTTACGGAGTTTTAGCTAACATTTGCCGTGTCGCAGTATCTTCTGTCCGTAAAATATTTTACTTAATTATAAGCCAGTTTCAGAAATTGAGATTTTCAATAGTAGTAATTTGTTTACAGTCATTTAAATCGATAGAGTGGTTATCAAGGTTGGTGTCATCAACACATTACGCACTTTTGTAGCTATTAAAGTTAATAGCTATTAACAACAATATTCTGAGCTATAATGCAAAACTACTCTGGACAGCTAACAATTTTTTTCTCGATCAATATTTGTCTCTTAAATTCTAACCTATTTTTTATGGAATTGTATCCCAGTTTTGCTGTTTAGAGTTTCAATAGAATCAGTTTACGTAAAATCGATTATATCGATACAATCTCTAATTTAATACAAGTTTTAGTAAAATTAATTCCAAAACTCCTCAGTAACACTGATAGCTTGATTTTTCCGCAGTTTTAGCTCAGTTGTTAGACACAACCTTGACTAAAAGATCAGTCAAATCAACGAATTCCAATGCAAAAATACAATGGCAATGGGTTACAAAATTTCTACCACAGTTTTAATATAAATTTTTATTTATAAAATTGTAATTAAATTATATTTAACATTTCACATTTCTCTGATTCACAACATGATATTTACTAATAAAAGCCTGTCAAATCAAAGAAATCTAAATCACATATACTCAAGAAAGGAGTCACGAACTTGTTTTAAAATCGTTTACATAAAATTACTAGTTTTCGCAATTTTAGCCCAATTTTACGACTTAAGCTTTACAGTAAAATCACTCAAAATCACTAGATTTGTGGAAATGTAGCCCATTTTCATATAATTACATAATAGTATTCATTTATTAACAAACATTAAAGTCGAAACTGGTAGATGCTAATGTTGCTGGCATTGAAATCATTTACGCACTTTTCTAGCTATTAGCTATTATGCCCTGCAATTAGTTGAGTCGATCGTTTTTATGTTGTTAATATTCGATCCATTGTTTTACGGAAATATTATGAATAAAATTGCAATAGAATTAGTGTACTCGAAAACGATTATGTCGATACGTTGTCGACTTACTAACAAATGTTGTATTACAACTGATGGCTTTGTAATTAGTTACTGTCTTTTATGGCCAATGTAGCTCTTGTTCAATATTATGCCATACAGAAAAACACAAGTCGGCATAGTTATAATTTGTAGTGTTCAAAAATCTTGAACATGAAACTTGAAATTTTTTGTGTAAGACTAATTTTGTACATAATTTTAGCTCAATTCCTCGAAATAGCCCTTGCCTATAAAATCAACTTAATCACAGAAATCCAAGCCACAAATACTCAACAAATAGGTCACGAGTAATTTTTAAGACATTTTTTTATAAAAATAACTTTTACGCAGTGTCGCGGTAGCCCAGTGTCGCGGAATTACCTTTATCATAAAGTGTGTGTGTTTTGAAGCGTTCATCGGTAACGGCGTCAATATTGTTTTATTGAAACGTGATCGGAATCGTTGATAAAGGTGGCCCTGTAAGTGCACGTTTTTTCGGAGTTTTAGCCCAGTCTTACGACGTGAGCTATTCATCGGTTTGATATTTTTAAATTTGCCAATAATGCTGAAGGAAGAAACATATCATCTGATTTAGCCCAGATTCACTCAATAATTTTTTTATTGCAGTGGTGTATTGAAATTTGAAATTGAAGTCTTTTACACACTTTTAGAGCTATATAGGCAATATGTACAATATTTAGCGCTATAATGCAAAAACATTCTGCAGCTACAATTAACTGTGTCAATAGTATTTTTGTTTCAAAACTTCTGTCCTATCGTTTACGGAAATGTAGCCCAGTTTTGATGTTTAAAATTGAATAGAATCAGTGGACGTAAAAGCGATTAGGTTGATACAGTCTCGAACAGTCTCGAATTTAATACAAGGTTAAGTAAACAACTAATAAATTTTAAATTTTGAATTATTACTGCCAGCATTGACATTTTTATTTACGGTCTTTTATAGCCAATGTAGCTCTTGCTCAATATTATGCGGTGGAGAATAAAACAAGTCCGCATTGGTAGAATTTCTACTATTAAATGAAATTTGTTGTTAATTTTCAAGTTTGAATAAATCCGTTTTCCAATGGACTAATTTTAGCTAAGCCCATGAAAATCAAAAGCAGTGTTAATTCACTACATCATAAAAATCAGGAAACTTCCTGACTATCGCAGTATGTTGCTGTGATTGAAATATGGTACGATATTTTATAGCTATAATATCATAATTTGTGCTATAAAGCCAACAAATCTGGGATAGCTAAAATTTGTTGTGCCGGTCAGCTTTGTATTTAACATCTTTTATGGAATGGTAGGCCATTGTCACAAAATGACAGATGAGTAGCTATTATTGCTGTAGTAGTATTAATAGTAGTAGTCTATATACAAGAGTTTAACTGGTTCAAAGGGTTATAAGGGCTGGTGTCATCGAAATCGTTTACGCATTTTTGTAGCTATTTAAACTGTGCCTCAATATTTTGAGCTATAACGCCAAATACGTCAACACGGATATAATTTGTAGTGCCGTACGATGTTTGTATTTAAAGTGCCGCCTTATGTTGGTACGAAATTGCTGCCCAATTTCTCAGAATGAGAAATGTCTTGAAAATAATAATTTATATTCTTAAAAAATGTAGCTCAGTTTCCTAAAAGCACATTTTCAATAGAATTCATATATTTCGAAGGGGCGATAAAATCCAATTAATACCGTTAAATGCGTTCCAGCAATTAAATCCAATTCCATTTAATGTGCACCTTAAAAGCAGTTATAAGTGGTGATTACTTAATAATTTATACGCATTTCTATAGCTCTTTTTGTTATAGCCCAGTATTTTATAATTATACTCCAAACTGCTTGGGACAGCTAAAATTTATTGTGTCAAATAATGTTTGTGTTTTGTGGCCGTCGATGCAGATGGTTAGTGTGCACGCCTCTTGTACATGAGATCCTGGGTTCAATCCCTGCTCTGACCACCCTAAATTTCTTTCGGCGGCGGTCACCTCGCCTAGTGACGGCGACACTATCGAGTATTTAGCCATGATAAAGCTTTTGAAAATATCGTTCGGTACTGTAGGTTCCATTCAGTGAGTATAAAACTACAAAGCGCACAGCTCACTGCTTGTGAAAAGATGTGCCCAATTCCTTCATGGGATGTAGTGGGAATCTATTTATTTTTAATCCCACTTTTACATCTCTGCTTTATCGCAGAACATAATTCTGTCTCGTTTTTTTTTTTTTTGAAAATTTGTTGTTTTTCTGAACTGCAATTGCAAATTTTCCTAAATGATCAATCATTTTCAAATTTTACCACTACAACTTTGTTGGAACATCCGGCTATTTCCTCAGAGTCATCTGTTCAACGTTAGCTGTGAATATTTTCACTTCATAAATATCTCTGTTCCCGCCCCGTAGTGGAGAAAACTGTGAAACTGTTACAAACGCCAATAAATCCCCAACATTTGTTTATTTGAATAACAAATAAAATCTCTGGCTCACTCCCTTCCACCGCTTCACATCATATGGAAAGTAGAAAACATTCCCTATGATTTCTAAGCATAGAAACCCCCTGATAACAAAGTCCACAGAGACAGATAGATACTCGTACCGAGTCTGAGAGTGTAAGACACCAAGACGTCATGCTGTGTTAAATTTAAATTGGACCAGTTACAATTAATCATATCCCTAACCATTGGATACCAACAATGTAACAAATAAGCTCTGGGTCCTCCTCACGCCCCCCTCGCCACTTTTAATCACTCTACATGAGGTAAATACAACACCAGCAACCACAATATGTAATCTATTACCTGAATGCTACAGATGGTGGTGATGCCGTGATGTGATACGAGTACTCGCATAAAACCTCAGGGCTCCTCATCCAAAAAAAAAAAAATTAGGAAAACAGAAAAAATATCTTGGAATACCACAAAGCGAGTGGATAGAAGACGATCCAACGGTAAATTTAACAAACAAAACAATTTTCTCCAATTTTCAATTTTCTGACTTTTGGCAACACAGCACGACACATTTAGAGCAGAAAAATGGATAATGCCACAGCATGCATAGATGATGCATTGAATTGACATTGGAATGCTCAATAGTTAAGTCCAGGGAACAGAGTCATTCCATCAGTTTGTATTGATTTGAGGTTAGAGGCATCATATGATGATGCACGCTGTCGTTTTCCTTCTCTATCTCTTTTTGCTTGTACGTATCTTATGATAAACCATCTATGATGCATCATAGGAAAAGCCAAAGATATTTATTAACCAAACATGATTGTTGAAAGCAACGATGGCAAGTGAGATAGATTTAAAAAGATGGAAAGACAAATGTTGTAAAATTGATTTTCTAATTGATTTTTGTCACAAAAGAAAATAACATGATTTTTTTCTAATCCATTTCAGTCCAAAATACATTAAAAGTTGTGAAACTTTCATAAAAGTGAAATCAACTACGTAAGTAGTTGATTCTAACCAGAATTTAAACTACGTTGTATACTATGGTATACTAACTATTGCATGGTTGAAATGAATTGTTGGACCGTAACTACGTTTATGAAAAAAATACACAAACTATCTAATACTGCAGTCACACTGCAGCAGGATTTTCTCATTTGGAGATTTTGTGTAAATTAATAGCTGATTATTATACTGAAAAAACGGATGTCTAGTTAAACGATGTCTCCAAACAGGAGATTTCGACTGCAGTGTGTTCAGCGCCTAAACCTTAGTTGATTATAACCATCAACCCAGTCATTCAGTATAACCCAGCCAGGGGTAAATTGAACGAGGGCGACTTGAAATTAACTGCGGATTAGGTAATAAAATTGTTTTTATAGTTGTTGTTAACTCATAGTTGTTGGCAACTCAAATAATAGTAACAAATGACTAGCGTAGATGATTTAGTGTATGACTTTTATTGTGAGATGATACTCAGGGACCTTCGATCGATACTAAGTCGCCTGTATAAATTTCACATAAGAATTTGAATATGTACAATATCTCATTTATCGATGGTATCAATTCAGGCACACTAGTTTGGCATCTGATGATGAACTTGCCACGGAGTTCGAAACCAAACTTGCCAGTGACTGTGCTGATCTAAATAGTCTATTATTACAACAAAAGCTAAATATTTCTCACTTATAAAAATTTTCCTAAAAATGAACATTTCAATGATGAAAATGTCCTCATTGCAGTTTGTATAAAAATGAGGTGTCAGAATTGAGAAGGAGTCAGCAAACGTGGGTCTGACGGTAAATGAGGACAAGACAAAATTAATTGTTTCAACGAACAGGGCCTCCACGCGATTAGACCAAAGCGTGAACGTTGATAACCGTTATAACTTCGAGGTAGTGGACGAATTTATATACCTCGGATCTGCCGTGAACAAAAACAACAACGTCAGCCTTGAGATCAGGCGGAGAATTGTGCTTGCGAATAGATGTTATTTTGGGCTAAGCAAGCACGTTAGAGATAAAGACCTCTCTCGAGTAACAAAAGTCCAGCTGTACCAGACTCTCATTCAACCTGTCTTGCTTTATGGCGCAGAATCCTGGGTCCTATCGCAAGCAGACGAAACATCTGTAGGAGTCTTCGAGGGAAAAATACTCCGAAAAATTTATGGCCCTATAGTGCACAACGGATGGATGAAGATGAACCAGCGCGAAGGGTTTTCGAAACCGAACTCGAAGGAAGACGAAAAATAGGAAGACCAAGACTCCGATGGAGGGATCAGGTTAACGAATCCCTGCGTACACTTGGTATTGCCAACTGGAGAGATAAAGCAAAAGATCGAACTGGTTGTGCGAAATATGTTACCTACGTTTTGTAAGGTCCCTGACCCCCCGGGGTTGTCCGAGACCGGATAAGTAAGTAAGTAAGGTGTCAGAAGACAGCCGGTTGGAACGAAGTTGCTTTCGCTATACATGGTGGTTCAGTCACGACTGGAAAAATTTCACGAGCGTATTCCTTGGCTCATTTCATGAAAATATGTCCATCTACTACCATCCCCGAAAATACAAGGGGGCGAAATGGCAGCGGTTTGAAAATTTTCGGATTGGTAGTCGGAGGGTACTAGGGTAAAATTGCTGAGTTCTGAACCAGTGGTCGGATTTTTTTTGTTTTTGGGCTTGTTGGAAAGGCCTTTAAGATACCTTCCAGAATCATTACAACAAAGTGAAATCATCGAGATACGAGATACGGAAATTTTTGAATTTCAGTCAAATAGGCATAACTTTGGAACGGTAAGAAATTTTTGTTTATAGATTGTATATTTTTATAAAAAACGTATATTTTTGGGTCCTTTTTTTAAAAATATGAATTATATTTTCCCGAATAGACCCTTTTTAAAAGAGAGGTTAAAAGAAGTACATATTGTTTGAAAAGCTAGTGTGTTTTTTTTAAGAAAAGGTACTACTTTTAAGAGATTAGAACTTTCTGTTAGAAAAAGCCATACGAGTATGAATATTTTTACAAAGAATTACATTTTTAAAGAAATGGTACTTTTAAAGAAGTGGTACTCTTTTTAGGAAAAGGTTATGTTTTTTTAAGAAAATGTACTTATTATTAGAAAGGCTACTTATCTCAAGAAAAGAAACGAAAAGGTATTATTTTATTTTTAAAAACATTTACTTTTAGGAAAAGGAATTTTTGTAAGAAAAGGTTTTTTTTAAAGAGTAGGTTTTTTTTGGAAGAAAATTTTGTTTTTTTTTCAAGAAATGGGAATTTTTTTAGAATAGGTAATGTTTTCAAAAATAGAGAAATTTTTAAGAGTAGGTAAGTAACTCAAGAAAAGTTATTTTGTTCCACAGAAAAGGTACTCCTCAAAGAAGAGCTAGTTCTTTAAGAAAAGGCAATTTGTTGTAAGAAAAGGTTCTTATTTAAAAAAAATTTACTTTTTTAAGAAAAGGGACTTTTTGATTTTCTTTGACTTTCTATTTATAAATAACACTGTGATAGTTTTTGACCCGAAAAAAAATGAACTTTGATGAATCCTTTTCGAACTATTAGGGGGGAGTCCCCTGAGTGCGAAAGTACATTTGGAAGTGTCAGATTGGCTCCAGTTTTTGAGAAATCGGTATATATGGATATAGCTAAGTCTGCGCTATTTAAACAAATTTTACCGGCCATAGGCCAATTTTTTTTGGCCTAAAGGGGCTTAAAAAGTTTATTAAAATAGAAAAACCAAATGTTTGCGCTCGGTCCAACTTCTTGAGATATGGGCCTATAAAGCTTGAGTATATAATTGGCCATATCTCACATACTTATTAGCCGATCTGATTCCGGTGAATATCATTAGAAAAACCATTAAAAACTCTTTAAATCTGCATATAAATATATTACATTTTATTAACCCATTGGGGACAAATTCAAAAAATACGATTTTTTAACCTCACTTTTTACTAAAAATCTGATTTTCTAAAAAAACAGCCTTAATAAACCTATTTTCTACCCAGACTCAGGTTGTAGGCTACACTTCAGGCTTTCTTTTAAGGTATAATACTTCGCATTAACCCTTCTAAGACCGGAGATATTTATGTTCAAAGTTTGAAATACAAGAAAAAATTAAATTTTTTTTTACTTTTTTCCAAAATTTTATTTATTTTCCTAGCATAGGCCTCAAGTTAAGCTTCAAAATCAAAATATTGGACTTTTAGATATTTTTTTCGTTTTTTTTTTAAGTTAATTAATTATAATTAATCAACTTTAATAAAATATCTTTGTATCTTTTGTATGTCAAACTTTGAACATAAATATCTCCGGTCTCGGAAGGGTTAATGCGAAGTATTATACCTTAAAACAAAGCCTGAAGTGTTGCCTATAACCTGAGTCTAGGTAGGAAATAGGTTTAAAGTGAGGTTAAAAAATCGTATTTTTTAAATTTGTCCCCAATGGGTTAATAAAATGTAATATATTTATATGCAGATTTAAAGAGTTTTTAATGGTCATTGTAATGATATTCACCGGAACCCGATCGGACCATAAATATGTGAGATATGGCCAATTATATACTCAAGCTTTAAAGGCCCATATCTCAAGAAGTTGGACCGAGCGCAAAATTTGTTTTTTGTATACCGATTTCTCAAAAACTGGAGCCAATCTGACACTTCCAAATGTACTTTCGCACTCAGGGGACTCCCCCCTAATAGTTCGAAAAGGATTCATCGAAGTTAATTTTTTCGACTATCACAGTGTAATCAATATTCTTCGAGCTTGAGGCCAGATTTGCTGTTCTTGTATTTATTTTCCTCGATATTTCGCTACACATGATGCTACACAATGGAGTAGCGAAATATCGAAGAAAATATATACAAGAACAGCAAATCTGACCTCAAGCTCGAAGAATATTGATTATAGATTGATAAAAAAAAGGTCGAACAACAGAATAATAATATTAAAAATTACTTCTTTTAAGCAAAGGTACTTCTTTAGGATAAGGTATTTTTTTAAGAAAACTTACTTTGTTTAAGAATATGAATAACTATTTTCTTTGAGAAAATTTAGTTTTATTAAGAAAAGGCACTTATTTAAGAAAATTTGTGTTTTTTTAAACTTCTTTCACTTTAGCTTTTCTAAATTTACTTTATATTGGGTTCAAAACTACAATATATACTAAATGTTGGCTACAGGCTCCACCTAGAAAACTTCCCATTAAACAAGAAATTTCCCTACATATGTTGTTAGTCTTGACACAAACCAAAGCAAAAGTACCCACTATAGTTGATAATACTGATTTCAAAAAATTAAACAACTTGTGTTTTAGCACTATTATGCTACAAACCGCTATTGTCAGCTGTATAGTTTACTTTTGGTTTGGTTTGTGTCTAGACTAACTAGATGTCGCGAATATTTTTTCCTATTTCTTATTTAATAGGAAGTTTTCTATATGGAGCCTGTAACCAATATTTAGTATATATTGTAGTTTTGAACCCAATGTACAGTAAATTTCGAAGAGCTAAAGTGAAAGAAGTTTAAAGAAAAGAAGAAGAAAATAGAATTTCTTAAATAAGTGCCTTTTCTTAAAAAAAGTAAATTTTCTCAAAGAAAATACCTACTCATATTCTTAAGCAAAGTACCTTTTCTTAAAAAAAAACTTGTCCTGAAGAAGTACCTGTGCTTAAAAAAAGTTAATTTTCTTACAAAAAGTACCTTTTCTTAAAGAAAGTATGTTTTTAAATAAGTATCTTTTCTTAAAAACTTATATTTTCTTACAACAAATTGCCTTTGCTACCTTGTCATAAAAAAAACTACCTTGTCTTTAAAGAGTACTTTTTGTGAAACAAAATAACTCTTCTTGAGGCAAGTACATACTCTTAAAAGTGTACCTATTCTTAAAAAAAAAACAAATTCTAAAAAAATCCCATTTCTTTAAAAGCCCCTTTCTTCAAAAAAATACTTTCTCTTAAACAAATATCTTTTCTTGCAAAAATTGCTTTTCTTAAAAGTATATTTTCTTAAAAATAAAATAATACCCTTTCTTTTCATTTTTTGAAATAAGTTCCCTCTTTGAGAATAAGTACGTTTTCTTAAATAAATAACCTTTTCCTAAATAGAGTACCACTTCTTTAAAAAGAACCTGTTCTTAAAAAAAGTACTTCTTTGCAAAAAAAATTCTTCTTAAAAATAGTACATTTTCTTAAAAAAACATTAGCTTTGAATAAAAGAAGTACCTGTCTTCAAAAAAGGACCTTTTGGGGAAAATATAATACATATTCCTACAAAAAGGAACTAAAAATATACTTTTTTAAAACATACATTTTATAAAAAAAAGTTGATCATTTTACGGAAAGTATATTTTCTTAAAGATCTATTTAAATTATCGTATTTTTAACTGGCGCCTTAGCGGTGTTGGATGTAACTAGTACATAATAAGAGCGAAAGGAACTTCGTTCCCACCGGGAGTCCCCTGACACAACACGTAATTTTTTTAATAAGTTCTCACTTCAGATAAAAAAGTTCTGAATTTCATAAAATTGATGATATACAAAGTTCGTGGAGAAAAATGTACCACTGAACTTTTTTGTGTATGGAAAAGATCATCGATGAAATTGTCTGTTAAACAAAAACTTCTCAGGGAACTTTTCTACAAAAAAAAGGGAATTTTCATTAAAATTTTTATGGAACAAAAATGTTTGTCATTAAACTTTTGTTTTTTCTCCAGCAGAACTTATATTTCAATTTTGAAAAGTTCCCATTTTTTTAACAGTTCAAAATTCTCACTGAACTGTTCTATAAAACAAAGAATTCTCACTAAGCATTTTTCTGGACGAAAATCCTCTGTCATGGAACTTTTCTGTTTTCTCCAGCTAAGCTTTTATATCTATTTTGAATAGTTCTTCCTTTTTAACGATTTAAAGACTTTCTTTCCCAACTATCTTTACATATGATCAAAACAAAGTTCTTAATTTCATAAACAAAAGTTATATAAAATTGTATTTGTGAATTATTGTGCTAGTATGTAAGGTTTGTTTCAATAGACTATAGTAAATGAAAATGAAATACTTCCAAGCGTCGCAAATATCATGACGTCATATACTTAAAAAATAGTACGTATGAAAGTAAAAAGTTCTTAACTCCCTAATAAATAAGTTCGTACAAAAATAAAAAGTTAGTATAAAATTACACAAACTACTAAAATTGTCCGTTGTAGAAAAAACACTATAGATGAACTTGTGTGTTGTGGGAAAAATTCCTACTGAACTTTTCTGTAAAATAAAGAATTTTCACTAAGCATTTTTTGGAACAAAAATTTGTTCATTGGCTTTTCTTTTCCCTCCAGCTGGAGTTTTGATTCTATTTTGAAAAGTTCTCACCTTTTTACAAGCCTGCTTCGGAACTTGTCTTTGGGTATGATAAGAAAGTTCTGAATTTCATAAAAATTATGTTGTATAAAGTTATTAATAAAGATGTGTCACTAACTTTTTCTATGGTAGGCAAAAACTATCAATGAACTTTTCTATTGTGCAAAAAGTTCTCATTGAACTTTTCCGATAAATAAAGAATTTTCACTAAACAATTTTGGGAACACAAATTTGTTCACTGACTTTTCAAATCTCCAGTTGAAGTTTTATTTCAATTTTGAAAAGTTCTCACATTTTAGCAGCTTTCTTTAAAACTTGTCTTTAGGTATGATAAAAGTTCTGAATTTCATAAAATGTATGTTGTATAAAGTTCTTGATAAAGATGTGTCACTAAACTTTTCTGTGTTAGGAAAAAGTTCTCACTGAACTTTTCTGTAAAATAAAGAATTTTCACTGAACATTTGCGTGAAACAACTCTTTTATCATATGATCAATTTTGTTAGTTTTAGTTAAAGTATGAGAAGTTCTTACTACAAGCGTACAAGGTCGTCTGGAACATTTTTCTCCTTGGAAAATGGTTGGTGTTTTGTTGGAATAATAGACAATTCAGTTACGAAATTTTATCATTGAACTTTTCTTTTTTCTCCAGCTGAACTGTTATCTCTATTTTGAAAAGTTCTTGCCTTTTGAAATTTTAAGACCGTGTGCTCAACTTGTCTTTACGGATGATAATAAAAAAGTTCATATTTGATAAAAATATGTAATATAAAAACCTCCTTAGTATCTCAAATATCATGACATCATATACTGAATTAAAAATACTTCTTTGATAAGAAAAAGTTCTTAATTTCAGAAAAACAAAAATTTTATTAAATCCTCCCAAGTATCTCGAATTTCAAGATATCATATACACATTTTCAAATACTTCTTCTTCTCCTATTTAATTCAAAACTTAATACATTGTTTTTATTCAAATAGACAATTTTATTAATTTGTACCACCAACCCAATCAATAAATTGACTCTTTATTCCTTCGTATTCTTTGTAACATTCATTAAATGTCCATAAAATTATCATAGAAAATTCATAAAATCGTCTAAAAATGTCGAAGAGCAAAATGCGAACGTTGTAATAAAATATTGAAAAATGACGGCGATTTTGAATCTGATAACTGAATGAATGAAAATGAAAACCCCCAAATGTGAATAGAAGGTATCAGCGATCGATATTCACTTAACCAATTGTGGCGAGTAGTAGTAGTAGTAGTAGGTGACTCGAGTTGAATCGGGGATAGTGTGGTGCAGTCAACCCACACTCGGTCAAATTTCAAGATGAATTTCGATTGAAATGAACACAAGAGAATTGGATTGAATCTTTATCTAAAATTGGATTTGTTTGTTTTCGTTATTTTAGCTGCGATTGGATTCAAATGTTTTCGTTTTTGGTGTGTTTTTTTTTCATTGTTGTTTCTTTCTTAATGAAAACACCCAGGGGAAAAAATATTCATTGGAAATATGTAAATTTGGATAGAGTAGTTTAGGGAGTCATCTATCTACCTCTTCTATGTTATGGACATCAAAATCAACCACGATTTATTTTAAAAAATAAAGTGGATTCTCTCAATTCGAAAAAAAAAATAAAGTAAAGTAAAAAACTTAAGTAGAGAAATAGAAAGTCGAGAACAATTTGGGTGTGAAGTGACGTCAGTAAAGTTGTCCAGAGATGGTAGGAACGGAAGGGGAAATCACTACAAAAAAATCAGTAACATCAACTACTAATTGGAAAATTGTGTTCAGAAGACAAAAGAATCGTAATTAAGATAAAGGAAACCCACAAAAGAAGTTGTGGCATTCAACTGTGATTTTAAACTATGGGTTTGACAGGTGAACTGGCGCGTCGTCATTTTGACGAAGAATGACGGTGCAAGGTTAAAGAAATGTTGCATTCGATGTATATTCAATTGCAACAAATTAAAAAAACAAAATTAATTCGGAAGTGTCAATTTACGTTTGTGTTATGGTATGGAATTCTAACACGAAAATCAATAAAAAGTTTGCGAATGCTAGGGGGTTTTTTTTAGATTTGTTTTTAATATTTTGTGATTTTGTCAAAAATTTGCATCTGGCTTTTATTATATATCTCGGTAACTGAACGGTAGATCTTGGTCAATCTTGTTTTCGAACATTCTTATTTAAACCCTCTATTATAAATATGCACAGGTATGGTAACCGACCGGCGGGTTTAGAAAATACTGACGTTTATTTGTCAAAAAATATATTTTTTCATTCACTTTCAGAAATTCACGAATAGAGAAACAACTATTCATGAAATAGGGAAATGACAACCTTTAGACATCGTATAAACATGTTAGAAGACAGTCCCAATAGTTCTAAAGAAATACGAAGTCTTACCAACAAACAAGAAAATCCACAAAAAAAATTATGGATGGTAGGGGGTTTTTAAGATTTTTCAGCTGATCTTTTTTGTAATTTGTGAACATTTTCCATTTCTTTTTTGCTTTTTGTTGCGATAATTAAACATCTGATCTAGGTCAAGTTTTTTCTTGATAAATGTCTGATAAAATCGCCTTGTAGCATAATGCCTTTCAGTTTTAATCGAAAAAAAAGTTTTTGTCGGAAAAAAAAAATTTTTTCGTAAAAAATATTTTCTTCGTAAAAAATTTGAATTTTTTCTCAGAACGCAGAACGGACAGAAATAATATTTTTAAATATCATCTAACAACCTACGAGGTCGATCCAAGGTTTGAACTCAAAATTACAAAAATCATCACAAACAGTTAGCGAATAATAAAGATTTTTCAAAAGATTTTGGTGTTGAATTTCTTGTGATCCTTCAAGATTTTTCGTTTAGTTTTTGTTATATTTCGCATAAATTAAATAGCAGATATAGCTCAAGTTTTTTATACAGACACCTAATAAAGCCAGCTATTAGTGCTATGGCAGTTTTTGTTAATCCGTGGTCGGGTTTAGAAGATATTGACTTTTATGTTTGTTTTTTTTTTTTTTAGATGAAACTGTTTATTTTTATTTTTACTTCTCGAGACGTAAATGACAGACCTTGGTCAAGTTTTCCTTTAAAAAGTACCCATAAAACCAGCTGTGAGAATTATAAGCGATTTTATCAAGTGGTTGTCTGATTTAAAAGATATAGACGTTTATGTTCGGGATTTTATTTAATTTTTTTTATTATAGTGTCTGAAGCTTTTGTTGTAGTTATAGATACCTAAGTGGAAGCTATTGACGTTTAGTTGTCGAAAAAAAAAATATTTGCATTACAAATTTAAATTTCTCCGTGTCCCAAAATTCACTAAATATAGAAATAGATTTCTACAAATCGTTCCGCTGCCGTAGACGGTGGAATCAAGAGTTTTAATGATTGTTTGATGGTTTGACCTTCTACACACGAAATTTGAGATAAACAAATTGTGATTGATAGGGAGTTTTAAGGTCTTTTTTTCGCGAATTTTTCAAAAGTTGTCATTCAGATTTTTTAAATTTTGCGGAAACTTAACCGCAGATCTTAGTCAGTTTCATAACATATAATCCCAGCAAAGCCAGCTATTAGAATTATTGCCGGTTTTATCAATCGATGGATGGGTTTAGAAGATATTTACGATTATTCGTTTAAAAAAAGTATTTTTTCGTCAAGAATAATTTTTTTTTTGTGTCAAAATTCCCCAAAAGAAATATTATTTGTTAATATCTTCTATCATCTTAGCAGTTTGATCCAGGAGTTTTTTGGAAATGGTTTGACCTCCTGGACACAAAAATCAACATAATATATGTCTGAGTTGTAGATGTCTTTAAAATTTTTTTGTTGCATTTTTTGAATTTTTTTTTCAAAAATTTGCATTCTTGCTTTGATATATTTCTCGGGAAACGAACTACAGATTTAATCAGTTTTTTCGCATACAATACAATAAAGCCAGCTGTTAGAATTATCACCGATTTTGTTAATTGGTAAACAGATATAGAAGATATTGACGTTTAGGTTGGGTTTTTTTTTTATTTTTTATTTAGTGTTTAGTTTTTGTTTTATCGTTAAAAAAATTAAGATAATAAATATTAAAACATCTTTAAACTTCAAGAACTTTGTTATGTTGAGTTTCGTGTTTCGGAAATGAGACGTGGCGACTTCGAAATTTATAGAGACAGCTCTAGAGAATTGTTTAGTTTTGTTGCAGTAAACTGCTGCCCCAATTTCTTTACTACTATCTTATCCACCTGTTAATTGTTTAACTGATTTTTAACCGATATTCTTAATTGTTCGTGGATTTCTGAAAGTAAAAAATTACTAAATTTTTGGCACAGAAAATCTATTTTACCCAAAATTAAACGTCAATATCTTCTAAACCCTTGCACCGATGGAAAAAGCAGACATAAATCTAATAGGTTTGTTAATTAGAAATATCGTAACTAGTTTTTGGCCAGAATGTGTGGGAAAATGGTTAACTAAAACTAAACGTACCTAATTGAAAAATTACAACAAAATTAAAAAAAATTGAAAAAACAAACAAATCACAACAAAAATTAGAAAAAGAACGTTACCGTTTGAAAAATGTGAAATACTCGTGTTAGTTTTCACGCTTAGGTGACTACACCACATCTAAAAAGTATAGTGGCTATTCTGTTTAATTATTTTTTTCATTTCATTGCATGTAAGTACCGTCACAATTACTTTAGTACTGCCGGATCCATGTATTCAGATTTTAGTACGATTTTGAAAATGTTATGTTCTTTATTCGTGTATTTTTGTAATGATATAAAAAGTAATCATTATTTACTTAGCTAAGCTTGTAGTATGAAATGATTAAATTTTTGACCCATAAACTAAAATTTTTCCAAATAAAACGTTAATATCTTCTAAATCCGTCCACCGATTGACAAAAACAGACATAATTTGAGTAGATGATGGAATTACGAACTTTTTAAATATTCTTTGACTAAAATCTGTGGTTTAATTCACGAGAAATTTAACAACAACTACATGTTTCCTTTTAAAAACATCGAAAAAAATTTAAAAAAAACTTTAATATTCAAAAAATTTGTTTTGTTGATTTCCGTGCTCTGGATATACAATCATATTAAAAAAGTATAAAGGCTGTACAAGGTGATTTAGCTTCATCTTGTTAGAATTGAATGACATCGAAATTTCTTTAGGACATTCGGGTCCATTTGTTTAGATGTTAAGACTATTTTTAGAATATTCATCTTTATTTTTCGTGTATTATTTAAAGTGAAAAAAGGTGTAAATTCTTGACAACAAAAAAGTAAGGTCTTACCAAAAGTCAACGTTAAATCTTCTAAACCCGATCACCGATTGACGAAAGCAGACATATATCTACACGCTGAAAAATGTTGTCTGCTTGTTGTGTACCGTGTTTTTAGCTTGTCACAAATATTGTATACTTGTGTGCAAATACATTGTGTTTGCTATTCAATATTACATGTTGGAGACACAAAGATTAATATTTTATAATGTATATCTGTGACCAAAATATGGTTTTGTTTGTTAAAAACTGCTGATAAGAAAATATGTGAGAGACAACAAACAAACAAAAAAGCATTAGATCTTCAATTCATGTAAACATTGCTCGCACGTAACTGTATGGACATTTCAAACACATACATGGTTCCTGTGTACTGTGTAGATAGAGTGCCCTAAAACCCGTCATTTTTTTGAAACCGCTTTTCGGGTTGTGCGAAAGATCAAGTTTTCGAGATACCGGTTTTCGGTTTTTAATTTTGGCAAAAACCGGTGGAAAAAAACTCAACATTTCACAACTCAAACTCAAAATTTCACAACTCTATTTAAATATGACAATAACGTTTTAATTTTAAATCAAAATGTAACTTATATTCTAATTTGGAATGCGGTTTTAATATTTTTTCAAATCTACATTCAACTGATTTAAATTCGAAACTCATATTCAAATTTGATGGAGATTTTCATGTATGAAAATCGCATTAAAGTTAAAGTTATAACATAATTTTAATTTTTATGTTTGAAAAAAATAAATGTTTGGAAATTTCAATTGTTTCTTAAATAATTTGTAGTTACATATTTCATATTCAAGTCATAAAATCATTTTGAAATTTGATTAAAAAAATTGTTTGGAAATGTCATTTAGACGATTTGGAACATAAATCATATTTGAGAATAAAAATTGTTTCTAAATTCGAAATTTTTATTAGAATTCAAAAATCAAAAAATTTATTATTAATTTGTTTATGGATATGAACACAAATTAAGTAAAATCCGCTTAACCGGTTAACCGACATCAAAAAACCGGTTTCCGGTTTGTTCGAAAATTATGTTTTTTTTAAAAACCGGCACACAGTTAAGATACAAAACCCGGTTATAGTTAAACCGGTCTAAGACTGTTACAAGAGCCTTCTTTGTCACGTTGAATATGAATGGTGCTGAATGACAATTGTTTTAAATATTTTTTGATCAATGTCTGTGGTTGAATACTCGAGAACTTTAACAAAAACTAAAAGTAACTTTATGCAAAATATAAAAAAATAAACGAAATCTTGAAAAAACTGTAACTTAAAAAACACCAAAACAAAAAAGGCAGCTATGAATGATCAAATGTGTTGCATAGTGCAATTGATTTAAATTCCGCATTTGTTTTTAAACATTAGTTAAAATTGTCATGTAAATCAATTTGTTGTCTGGACTCCCCCCAATCGCTTATAAGCTTAATATTGTATCTTGTATCGCAAAACATTAACAAAATGTTCCTTTCAATTAACAATTTCAAATTGTTGTTATACAAGATTTTTCAATAATTTATTTATAATTTAAAGCATCGACATCTCATATCGTTTCATGTATCGTTTCATTTTGTATGTTTCGTTGAGTGTTAACATAAATTGAAATTCGCTATAATTATCGCTATATTATCGCTGGCCACTAAAATGTATTGTCGCCTGACACCAAAACCGACAATCGAACACCCCCCGTACCCCGTCCTAATAATAATGATGGGGGGCATCGATACCCGGCACCAACACACAATTCAGACACAGGATTGTGGCTTAATGCAAAACTACTACATTATGGTCATATAATGATATAAAACTACAAATACGAGTCTACATCCAAATGTATCTACTCCATGTATCCATCTGTCGATGCGTGTTAAAGTTTCGGCGCGTATGGGTTTGAATGAACGTTTGCGTATGCACATTTTAGCCTTAAGCCATAGATTTATCCCATTTGGGTCTATAAAAATCATAGAAAATTTATGTTGTTAATATACGTCGATCGAGTATATGTTTAATGTGTGGATGTGTTTGTGGCTATGGTCCCTGGTAGTGTGTATTTTGGCGCTAAATTATTAACCGCCTGACACATATCCACATAAATAAATACACAAATGTACATGTAGTTTCCTTTAAATGGACTTAAACTCATACTAAATGCCGCAGATGGGCAAACGCGTCTAAAAAAAGTCACATGCAACTCCTGATTATATTCATTAAAGGTTTGAATACGATTTATTTGTAAAGGGTGTTTTTAAGGGTGTCTCAGTAAGGATGCACTTTTTTATTTTAAAATAAAAACACGGATTTTTTGAGATAGTTGTGATTTTTTTTTTGATTGGACTGTAAAGAAGACATGTTCCGATTAAGTATGGAATAAAATATCCGTCAAATGGCCACCACTGCTCTGACGGCAGGCAATTTCTCTTTTTATGGAATTTTCCATGACTTTTCATAGAGATGTGGGTGAATCTCACCTATGACGAGTTGGATCTCGCATTTGTGCTTAGGAATTGTTTCTGGTTTACTCGCATAAAGCCGAGATTTTACAAAAACCCAAAGAAAGAAATCGAGTCCGTCTTCGAATACCTTTCGCACTGTTTTATTCTGACCTATTCTACTGACTTGGCTTAGCCATAATGTGAATATCTGGTCGATAGTTGCCTTCCCAGGCCTAAAGACACACTGATAAGTTCCGATCAGGTCTGCAATAAACGGAGTTAATCTTTCGCAAAAGATCGAGTTGGTTGGAGAAATGTGTTATCTATCTTTTTTTTTAGCTGGTGTTATTTGTGGTCCAGTTCTCGTTCCGAGTAGTTCTATCCGCCTTATTGTACAGTTTCGTTCTAGTCTTCTGCAGTTTTTGTCCACAAAACTTGTAGCCCGTATCAATAAAGCAGTTGTACAGAATATTATAACGTTCGAAGTATTACTCCTCGAGGTCTCAGAAAAAAAATAAATAACGGGTCCGCCACATAACTTTTTTTTTTTGAAAATGCTATTAAAAAAAAACTACTGAATATTTTCTCAAATTTCTTTTTTTATTTGAAAGTACAAACCTTGCGGTTAATAATGGAAAATAATTTCATTCAAATGGCTGCCTCGGCTGGCCATGCAGTAGCCTACACGATCGGTCCAATTTTTAAGCACATTATCGATTGTGTGCAGCTGTATTTCACCAATGGCTTCACGAATATTGTCCTTTAAAGCGTCAATTGTCTCTGGCTTGTCGGCGTAACACTTATCTTTGAGGGCACCCCACAAATAATAGTCCAACGGTGTCAAATCGCAGCTCCGAGGTATGTATGGCGTCATACCAAGGTCTTTATACAAAATTCGTCTCAATGATGTCTCCGAAATGTTCAATTGTTGAGAACGACGGTGAATTGATGTTGATGGCGCTTAACGCACACCTTCTGCCACAGCAGCAATATTCGCGGGTGTACGCACTATTTTTGGCTTTTCACGCTTTGGTTTATCGATGAAGATGCCAGTTTGTTTCACTTTTTTCACAAGATAACGAACATATGGAGCTGACGGTGCTTCTCTTCTTCCAAAATCCGTACGCAATTTTCACACACATTCTGCAAAATTACCATGATTTTCAAAGTAATGTCGCAATATTTCCCAGCGTTGTTCAAGCGTATACACAACCAAGCAGACATGAGCTAAGTGTTACCATTCACGAAATAAGCACTAGTTGAGAAAAAAAACGTTAAATGGCGGACCCTTTACAAAAAATACCATGCGGAACCGGTGTAAACCTGTAGGTCCCAATCAGTGAGTGTAAAACTAACGCTTGCAGAAATCCAGACGCTGAACCCAATTTTCGACGGTTTTCAAGCATAAATCGGCCGATACTGCTGCAATTTCACGTTCGATATTCGTACGAAGTTCATCAATCGTCGCTGGCTTGTTGGTATAGACCAAAGACTTGACGTAGCCCCACAGGAAATAATCTAACGGCGTCAAATCGCACGACCGAGGCGGCCAATCGACTGGGCCATTTCGTGAGATAAGACGTTCTCCAAACTTGGTTTCCAATAAATTGATGGTGGCATTCGCTGTGTGGCGCCGTTCTTTTGGAACCACATATCCTCTAAGTCCATATAATCCAATTGGGGCCAAAATTATTCGGTTATCATTGAACGGTAGCGATTCGCATTCACAGTAATGTGCCGGTCTTGATCATAACGCAAGAAGTACGGCCCAATGACGACGCCGGCCCATAAACCGCACCAAACTGTTATTTTTTCGGGATGCAATGATGACTCATGGATTACGTGTGGATTGCTGTCTGACCAATAACGCATATTTTGCTTATTGACGAAGCCATTCAGCCAGAAATGAGCCTCATCATAAATTGGACGTAGCGCTCTTAAAGTTGAGGCCACTGGCTCCAAATTTCAGTAGTAAATTTTAATAATTTCGACTCGTTGTTGGCTCGCATATCTTTCCCTGATGAAATGGCAAACCTTACTGAAGAGAAATGTCAAAAGAGCGGCAAAAAAATATGGCGTCGTTTGCTGTCCCTATCGATTTACTTTTGTAGCGTCTCTGTTAAAAAACCCTTATAACAATTTGATTATAGTGATGCAGGGGCTGGCTAATTAGCGGTAGATCAGAGGAGGATCAGAGGAAAAATTATTAAAGTGTATATTTGACTTTAGACTGAGTTATTGTACTCTTAGTACTCTAAGTATATTCTGTAAAATCGAATATGGAATTATATACAAATGAAAAAGTGCAGTTGTATACATTTTGGTCAGAGCCCTTACGGCTTTCGAAATAATTTTAGTTCAAATAAAACAATTTCATTAAATTGATGCAGTAGCTGGCTAATCAGCGGTAGATCAGAGATTAGCAACTTTTAAATTAGACATCTAATTTAGTCTTTACTTAGATCTCTATCACCTAAATGAGATATCAGGCCGTAAATAACTAAAATTGTTCTACTTCCTCGGAATGCATATTATATCACAATTTCGTAAGCGGCTTCTTTTTGTGGCCCCTCTGGTGCCCACCACTGCCACACATGTTCGATAAAATGTACATGCATAGTACTCGTATTGTCATATTGAGTGGTTTGAAACAGGTATTGACATAAGTTGCATTATTTTAGTATTTTAAGATCTTAAATCGAGATATTTATTTATTGGATTTAAACATTAACAAATAGATGTTGTTGCTCCAGCAAATCCCAATGAAGATATTAAAATTGTTGACAACAAATTGTTGGTTTGATTTAATGTAGTGAAAGGAAAATATCTATTAGAAATTTATTGGGTTTAAATAATTTTATACAATTTTGTAAATGATTTTAAACTGGCGGATTGTGTTTGATTAGTTCATCGGTCTGCTCTTTAAAATCTCCTAAAATTACTTTGATTACACCGATCGACTTGATATCATTGTCGAAGATGGTGTTCATGTAGAGCTGAAGTCGGTCTATGAAAGTGCAAGTCGCATGTGTACATATCCTTAAGGCCGGTACTAAGTTCAACATTTCACTTGGAATGTTTTAAAAGTCCATACAAAAAAGAAATGCCTGCGCAAAATTGACGAAAAATTTCTGTCAGTGCAGCACTAAGTTGTACGCTAAAAATGTCAGCAGCATGTATTGAGGAATATTTTAATGTTTCTGATAAAAAAAATTGTCATTGACACCAAATTTCGCATCGATACTAATTGAAGTTGCTTCATGTAAAGGGTCTCTCAGAAAGAATGCACTTTTCCTTTTAAAATAAAAACACGTATTTTTTGAGATAGTTCTGCTTTTTTTATTGGATTGTAAACGACACATGTTCCGATGAAGTACCAAAGAAAATATTCGTCAAATGACCCCACCTCTCTGATGACAGGCCATTTCTCTTTTCATGAAATTTTCCATGACTTTTTCAGAGACATGAGGCTGTATCTCACAGATGACGCGTTTGATCTCGGATTTCAGTCCAGAAATTTTTTCTGGTTTATTCTAATAAACCCGAGATTTCACAAAACTTCAAAGAAAGAAAGGTTGCCAGGTGACATCAGGATTTGTTCTGGAAATCGTTGCTGCTATAAATCGATTGTTTCATTGCAGTGTGGAAGGTGGGTCTGTCTTCCTAAAACCACATGCCGTCCAGATCCATGCCGTCCAGTTGAGGCCGCAAGAACTCCGTTATCATGTTCCTGTAACGAACGCCATTCCCAGTCACAACAATTTCGGCCTCATCTTCAGAAAAGTAATGCCCAATCACGCCCCTGACCAAAATCCGCACCAGACAGTTGCTCGTTGTCGGTGCATTTATTTCTCGTGGATTGCATGAGGATTTTCTGAGCCATAATTTCGACATTTTTGTGTATTCAAGAAGCCATTCAGATGGAAAAGTGCTTCGTCAGCGAAAATGGCTTTTATTTTGTTGAAAAATTGGCATTGGCTTCACTTTGCTCAAATATCCATTGGACTAATTGCCGGCGCTTTCCATGGTCTGCCGGTTTGAACTCCGGAGAAGGCTGAATTTAGTACGCATGACGGTAGAGGTCATTTGTCAAAATTCGCTATGTAGCATTTCGTGTACTTTGAAGTTTTTGAGAACGATGCCGAATCGATGTTTCGGGTTTTCGACAACGCTCTCGTTTAAAGCAGCAACGTTTTCAAGAGACCGACGGGTACGGTACGTTGACGTTTAGGAGTCTTGCTGTCTATAACCGACCCAGTTTCTCCAAATTTGTTGCCCACTTTTTGAATGGTTGACATATTAGGGCCAATTCCTCGACTGAAAGAACTTCATATTTAGGTTGAAGAATAACACTATATTCAAAAATCACATCTCATGGTAATAATATCGAGGGGCGGGTGCCCGAGTTCTTGAGGGAGTCATACTTCTCGAATGGTGGCAATGACTGGTGCGAGCGACTTTCGTTCATAACAACGCAGATTCTAGTCTAGGTTTCACTGTTTTTATTTGGCAATTATTACCTCTGTACAGCATTTCCCTAAGTAAAATCATTTCAATGACTAGAGTTCAGATCCCTCTGGAATGTTCCATTTAGTAAGTCGCCTTATTATTGCGAATTTGGCAAAAGTGCAATACCCCCCCCCCCCCCCTCTAAAAAAAAAACTCTGACGTAAATTTACAAAACGTTGATACACGTGTATTTTTTTACCCTCTCTACCAGAATCCGTTGTCAGAACCTTCTTATTTTTTGTGTTCCAAAGTGTTATTAGTATCATGTATCGATCAGCATTTGAATGTTTCTGAAAAAAATTGAACAGCCACGAAAATTGTAGGGAAATATTGTCAATGTTTTCAATTTTCATGGGGGTTATTACAAAAGAGAGTTTTTTCAGTGTAAATAATAATTTTTTCCGGTGAACGAAGTTAGTACCAGCCTTTACTCAGTCATCCACTTTTACTTACTATAATAAACGTCTTCTTAAGAATCACTGCATACCTTAGGGAGCTGCAAAATCACATATCCTAAGTTAATTTTAATATGCAACAGATGCTTCAGTTGTTTCCAGTTCGAAATCCTAGTAAAGGCACCGACATACATAACTTTCTCGAATGTTGGTCGGTAAAGGCCTAAAAAAACTAGATTTCACCGTTTCTGGTCAGTGAGATAACGAAAGTTTCTAGTAGGGATGTGCAATTAATTAAATTTAATCGAATAATCAAAAATTGTGATTCATAGGAACTATGATTAATTAATATTTGAATAATTTGTATGTTCATTCAAATAATTTTTGGAAATCATACAAATTCCTACTATATAAGTACAAAATGAAACATTTGAAAAATTTCTGGATCCAAAAATAAATTCATATCCATGTGATATACAGGGTGATTCAGGAAGTTCCGGACAAATTTCTCCAGCGTTTTTCCTTGGCTCATTTCATGAAGAAACGTCCACTAGGACCATGTCCGAAAATGCAAGGGTGCGAAATGGCAGCGGGTTCAAAATTTTCGGATTGGTGGTCGGAGAGTAGTAGGGTAAAGTTGCTAACTTCTGATCCAGTGGTCGGATGTTTTTGTTTTTGGGCTTGTTGGAAAGGTCTTTAAGAGGCCTTTCCTCCTCCTTTCTTCATGAAATGAGCCAAGGAATACGCTGGCGAAATTTGTCCGGAACTTCCTGAATCACCCTGTATAGCTGACGAATCAACGAGTATGAAAGGGTAGAGAAGAAAATTTACTCACGGAGTGGAATTCCAAAAAAAAGAAAACGAGTGAAATGACTTTCTTCTCGGCTCTCTTTCTCTCTCTCTTAATATCTTCGCTGAATATTTCAATACACGAGGAGTTTTTTAATGATGTTATTGTATTGTGTTTAAATAAAGTTACATAAAGCATTTAAAAAGTATGAAATATTCAAGTTATGGTTTTAGAGAGAAATGCGTTTGAGTGAATCGCGTCGACTTTTAAGTTCTCTTCTACGAGGGTTGCATAATTGAGCACTTTCTTCTCTATTCTTATTCATCCTCTTTGGACCTATTTCGTAGCGAAGAAAATTTTTATTCGAACAAAATTAACACCAGCTTTTTCACATTTAGGCGATTTTACACATTGCAATAAATTTGTATCAAAAGAGTAACTGCATACCTTAGGGAGGTCCAAAATCTTCTTTCATAGCTTTCTTGTAATAGGCAACCAGTGTTGCCAGACCAAAAAAAAGGTATCCAATTACATTCTAAAAATGGCGAGTTAAGTTATTCGCTCTAAATATCAGCAACATGAATCGAGCACCATGTTAATGGTTATAACGACAAATCAAATTGTAGCTACAACTGATCAATGTTGCCAACACTTATTCAATAACTCAAAAAAGAGGTTTTTAGCGTAAGAAACGTAAAAAAGTTAAAGGCTGAAAAAGTTACAGTCGTTTGTTGCTGGATGACACAAATTTATGTTGTCTTACTTTTTTCGTGCTAAAGAAGTGAGTACCAGGTTTTAAGAGTCGCCCAATAAAATATGTTAATACCAAAGCAAAATCGCTGGAATCTCATTGACTCAACTGTTGTCTTCATTCAAAGAGTTGTTTACTTTTCTAAGATGTCTTCAAGGACAAAAGTTGCTGGCTGTTGGAGGCCGTCAAACTCCAACAGCTGGCACTGTTATACAAGTGTATATAATGTAAAAGTTATTGGCTGGATGAGGATGTCAAATACAGTCAGAATGACACTATAGTTGTGTTCGCAGTTTTTTTAATTTTTGTCCTTATTTAAAACTACAAAAGTTGTTCGCTTGTAATGCTAAACAAACATGACGACTATTATAAAACGTATTTGACAAGATGAGCTCAAAATATGGTATGGCAACAGCAGCATCAAATGTTTGTCTTCGAACCCTGTCTTACATTTTGTGCGTATCATATATAAATAGTTTAACGTAAAAACGACCACGTGCTGAAGAATCTGTCTTTTTTGATGTTTGTATGCAAACATAACGTATGTGTAGCTTGTGGCATATATCGTATTCCTGTGTACAAACACATTGTGTTTGCTATTCAATGTTATATATTTGAGACACAATGATGAATAGGTTATAACATATGTATGTATGTTTTTTACGAACCAAATGTTGCTTTGTGAAAACAAAAAATGTGATAGACAACAAAGGAAGAAGAAAGCATCATGAAACAATTATACCAACCATATACATGTTTCCTACAATATGTTGTTGGGGCCATTTTTTCCAACATACATATATTTTTGTATTAAGCCATGTATACATTTTTGATATTACCAAAGAGATTATATCCCATTTGTCTACAACATATGAACATTATTATATCAAGTCATAAAAAGCTTAATCTGTGTCATAGTCTTATGATTAATACATTAGGGCGAGTATCTTATGGTCCCCTTTATCCCAACAAAAGGCCAGGCAATTTAAATTCTAGTACTGCTGCTGCTGCTGTTGTGGTTATAGCTACAATCAAATTAGATACATCTTTCAAGCCAATATGGTTTCCTCTTTAACATTTTGCTTTTCTCTTTATTTGTTTTTCAAAAATTACAAAGACGGCGGCTGCGGCGGCGGCTTTCTTTTAAGACGGCCAGGTCTATTAACCGCACCGAGCACTGTGTCATTTGCTGCCTGCCACGTAATTACCCCAAAAACCCGACAGATGAAATAATACCTACAAAGAGAATAGGGAAGGAATGAAAAAAATCTAAAACGATTTAAAAGAAACCACCACAAAAATAAATTGGTTTCCTTTAGAAACGTCTCACAAAGGTCATCATAATTCCAAAACAATGAAAATGTTACCAAGTCAAAAATAAAAAATAAACAATAATCAAAAGAAAGAAATGGATGACTGCAACAGGAAAATAGCCAACAGGTTCAGGGTATCAACAGCATAGAAACGAAAAAAAATGCCTACGGCTTTTGTGGGTGAAAACAGGTCATAATCCTCAGTGTAAAGAACAATTTGAAAATTAAACACAAAACGTTTTTGAGGCCGCCATACAGTGGAAAACTTCGATATCAAACAAAAATCTCCGACCAACTACATCTTGGTTGTGCTCTCCTGCCTTAAGTACTAAATATAATTAATGTGATTATGTTTTTTATTTGATTTTTTTTTTCAAATGCAAGACATCATTACGATTATGCTTTCGTTTGAGATTTCTTTCTTTCTGGAATAATGAGAGTGATTCACTAAGTGTTATTTCACAAGGGGTCAGTTTCAGTTTAAAAAAAGGAAAATTTCCATGGTAAACTTCAGTTGTTTTTAACCAAAAATCGGATGAAATTTCAAACAAAAACTACCACAAGTCTGGAACCTTTGTTGGTCTGTTGTCTATTCTTAACCATAACCAAGATACTGTAATTAATTGCTTCAATACATAATATTATCATTTCTACAGAGTTATTTAAAGTCAACTTCAAAGACCTGTACTAAGTTCAATATTTCTCATGAAATTTCCAAAAAGTTTATTCGCATGATTGTGAAATCTCGACCTAAAGATTCTGTCAGTGTGGAATTATGATGTTTACGCGAGTTACTGGAACCATTAATCAAGCAACATTTTAATGTTGCTAACAAAAATGTAACAACTTATGGAGCTGTTGGAAGAATATTTAAGCGTGGTATATTAAAAATCTAAAACAAAAATACTGTCACAATAATAGAGAGATATAGAAAATATAGCAAGCAACATTGAAGTATTTTCGGCCAATCTGTCAGCGAACAAAATTAATATTTATCAATATTTTCGTTGTAATCGAACTTAGTACCAGCCTTAAGTCATGTACTACGTTCAATATTTCCCATTAAGTTGTATAAAACTCCATAACACAAAACCAACGAAATGTCGACGAAAATGTTACACCACTTTACTGCTACATTGTTCACGAGAAAGTTCAGCAACATATATCGTGCAACATTTGAATATTTCTCAGTAGAATGGGATAATCACTCAAATTATTAAAAAATATAAATTTTGTACAATGTAATGAATATAGTAAACGAGAACATAACTAAGCCCTGATTAACTCCACTTTTCGAAAATGTTGATACATTAATGTCTGTTGGTTAAAGTAAAGTGCTCACTATTTCGCTATTTGAATTTTACTATCTAATAAATACTGCTGTAGTAAAATAATAAAATAAATAAATGGTTTCCCATTACATCCCATGAAGGGACTGGGGAGAACTTCTCACAATCACTGAGCTGTGCGCTTTCCAGTTTTCACTCACTGATTGGGACCTACAGTTTTACACCGATTCCGATCGGTAATTTGAGAAGCTTTTTCATGGCTAGATACTCGATAGTGTCGCCGTCACTATGCGAGGTAACTGCCGCCAAAAGAAATTTTAAGGTGGTCAGAGCAGGGTTCGAACCCACGTAAAGTAAAATAATATATAACGTTAATTTGGATTTGTATTTAACGTGATAATTTAAAACACATTGGAAACTTTGGTTTTGACCGGTTTTTTTTGCGATGCAGTTAATCATTTTGGCAACTGACGCTTCCAAATGCAGAGGAGAATATAGAGGTCAATGCTTATTTATTGCTGGTCATTTTAGGATATTTTATACTGTTCATAATTTTCGGTAGAAATTACATTAAGGCCTGACGTAAGTTTAATATTTCGCTCGAAATTATATGGAACTGCATAAAAAACAGCAACATATCAACAACAAATTTTGCGCGAAGTCTCGGCAACATGTAATGCGCAACATGTTAATGTTTCTTAGGAAAATTAAACGAATTTTAGAAAGAAATTATCAATTTAGACAACTGTAATTTTTTTTAGTGTAAATGATACGTTGCTGGTGAATTTCGCAGTGGAATAAATTGATGTTGCTCAATATTCTTGATGCCAACAAACCTAGAACCAACCTTTAAGCTTTAGATCCATAACCGCTGAAATACAAATATACTATACTTGTGTCCAAACACATTGTGTTTGCTATTCAATATAACATATTTGAGACACAATGATTAGTAGGCTAAAATATATGTTGTCTTTGTTTGATGAAAAACGCTAAAAACAAAAACGACTCAGACAGCAAAGGAACAAAAAGGCAGCAGATCTTCTATTCATAGAAACAATTCTTGCAAACATATTCATGTTTCCTGCAATATGTTGCTGGGGTCGATATTTTCCAGCGTGTATTATAAAATACTGCTAATATAATTTTAATGTAATACAACACGGTCTGTGCACGATGTGGCATGCATCATTTCTTGATTAAGATAACTATAAAGAGTGAAAAAACTGGACGATGCTCTTCTAGATTCAGGACGCATTAGTATTTTTTTTAAGCTACAAAATATTTTGCAAAAGACTCTAGAAATATAACTATTATAGTTCTTGTAGATGTAGCAAAGTCAGTGCAACATGCGACTTGCAACAAGTTTACAGAAAATACCAAAGAATGCGAAAAATTTGGCGTGAATTTAATGAAGAAGAAGCAAGAATATAGGTTACGTTAAATTGGAGAGGCTGCCTGCATATTAGGCTCACTTACACCTAGTGGTCCATTGTGATACGACAAGGACGAAAGGACAAAAATGATATTTTCTTAGTCCAGTTTAACGCTTATAAAAAAACTTAACAGTTGGCGGATGCTAACATCAGCCAAATTTTGTGAATTACATGCTGAAAAATTTGCATTTGTTTGTTGTTTGGATGCACATATAACGGTTTTGTATCTTGTCGCAAATATAGTATACGTGTGACCAAACACGTTGTGTTTGCTATTAACTATAACATGTTTGGGACACAATAATTAATAGGTTATAAAATATATGATTTTGTGACCCAAAGGTGACCTTGTTTGTTGCAAACTGCTGGAAACAAAAACGTGACACACAATAAAGAAAAAAGAGCTGCAGATCTTCAATCTACGAAAACAATGCATGCAAGCATGTCCATGGTTCTAGCAGTATGTTGCTAGGGCTGTTGTTTTTCAGCGTGTACCCAAAGAAATATGAGTCTAGTGTAGCCTACCGCCTTCTCGGAACAGCGAGGAACAGAGATAAAAGTATCGTATTGACTCTACCTCCTCTTCGTTACCACAGCATCTGCAAAAATCACTTCACAAGACTTTCAGTCTCGTTGCGTATCGTCTAATGAGCCAGTGACTCGTCATGAGGGACATGGTAAGAGATACGTCTGGTCTTGATAACAACAGCAGGGCGTTAGTGCGTTTCCAGTTTAGGAGTGGCCACATCATTGGTGTCACTATATTTGCGGAAATATTTTGTCGGTCTTTTCATGGATTTTTGGAAAATTTCACGCGAAATATTGGCCGTTGTACAGGCCTTTATAAATAAAGATAACCTATTTTTTTCAAGAAATTCATGAATTCAAATGGTTTTTGGCCGTCGGTGTGCAATGGTAGTTTGCGCAGCTCTTGTACAATAGCACGTGTGTTCGATCTCCGCTCGGACCACCTAACATGTCCTTCGACGACGGTCACATTGCTTAGTGACGGCGACACTATCGAGTATTTAGTCATGAAAATGCTTCTCAAAAATACCATTCGGAAACGATGTAAGACTGTAGGTCCCAATCAGAGATTGTGAGAAGCTCTCCCTAATCCATTCATGGGATGTAATGTAACACAATTTTTTTTTAAGTTTTAGAATCTAGTTAGTTAGTTTTAAAATCCAGTTGAAGCAAGACACATTGTCGCAAACATATCGTGAACATTTGCACAAAACAGAGCAACATGTACCTGGTAACATACCTGGCGTTTCAAATAACCTATGGCGCTGAAGAAGAAGAAACCCACAAATAGGGTCGTAAAACCATTTTAATTCAAACAAATTTAAAAGTATCATACGAGGCTTCTTCGCCGTACCAATGGAAAATATTGTAAAATTAATTTTGAATACGTCAATTAAAGCAGTTTTGTATAAAATGTACAAAAAAGTGATGTTTCAGGTCGCTGTATCAAAATTTGTATGCTTTATTCAAGTTCTTATCCAAGTAAACTCATAACAAATACTGCCGGAACTGATAGCGTATCACACATAGTCGCAACATGTGTCTAGCAACATTTTTGGTTACACTAATCACAGAGAGAGAAATCAGAGAAATTGACACTTGCTCGTTCAATATCTAGCATATAACTAGCTGCTACATTAAGTTCAGTTTATTGCGGCGAAAATTCTGCTGAACTTAATGCAGTTTTACGAAAACTAAACCTTCTGACTATAAATAGTGACCAAGTATTCTCCTTGTTCTACAGTAATTCACTTCCTAGTTTTTCAGGATCTCCACATTACACCTTCCCCCTTCATCGCTCAACAAATGCTGCAACATCGAACATTAAACAGCAGACACCAATAAGACTGGAAAATTCAAGCAAACGGCACAAAAATATATACTACGGAAAACTAAAGAAAAGTGAAACCCCAGCAACAAAGGAGAGAACGAACGAACGCATTAATTTAAATGTCTACTTTAGCAACACAACATGAATATTGAGCGTTTTAAAATAAAAATGACTGACATTATGCACAGCGGCATGGAACAAAAAATGTACTGGAACAGCTCCGTAATGCAAGTACAAAGATGCAAAAGAGTGTAGAGAAACTGTGCAAGAGTGAGAAAATCTCTCAGCAATATATTAGGCAGGATGAATTTGGAAAAATTCATTATTCAAACTCATGAAAAAAGCTTCTCGTATGCTAACGCGATTATAATACGACAAGTAATTGTTTGCAATTACTTATATTTAACCTACTATTTATGGGAGGTAATACACAACCATACTGGACTTCGCCAGCCCATGTGTAAAATGTGTTCCTTCCCTAAAACAGGCGTCCATTTGGTCAAAGGACTACATTTTTCATCTCTCTGTTTTTAAATTGTTGTTACACTAAAAATCAATTCTCCGTTTTTGGGAAGTTGGGAGAGAGTTGATCATTTCTCCCTACAATTTTATAGGTAGCTATATTTTTCTTATCTACATTGACTTATTGGACGCTACATGTTGCTGAAATTTCGTGCAAACAACTTAGTACGACATCGCCGAAAAAATTTCGTCACTAATTTGCAGGCACTTTTTTTGTACGAAGTTTAGTTAAATTTCGCCCGAAATATTGCACTTAGTGTTGAATCCAAAGCAATGAAATGGTTATATGTTTGAAGTCAATAGATTAATAAGATTTCATAAATTTTAGATTCTAAGATGTATTTATCAAATTTGCTGTTTGAACACACTTTCTTAATCCGGATTACGATACGAAACGGATGCGATCATTAGGCCCCGTGTCTTTTGCTGGTTTTACATTTCTGTTTTCATGAAAAATGTGAAGAAAAATCTATTATTGTACAACGAAGTATTGCAGCAAAATTTCTGTACAAAATTAGTGGCACATGCAATATTGTACTAGGAAAATAAATGTTGCTGAAACATGTTGCTTAAGTATTTTGTTTAAATATGTTCCTGTAACATGTTGCCTACACAAGTTGCTGAAAAATAACTTAGCACAACTTCTGAAATATGTTTAATTGAACTTTTACAGCAATATATTCTTAAAACTGTTAAAATCAAAGAAGTTTGCGGTCGCATTTTTTATTTGTGATGAAAGAAAATCTTATCAACATTTGGTAATTTATGCAATATTTTTTTCTTTAAGATTAATACTAGATTTGCTAGCATGAAAAACATTGAGCAACATGAATTTTTTTCGCTGCGAATTTGACCAGCAACATATAGAGTTGTCGCCTATTTTTTTTTGTTTTCATGTTTTGCTTTGATTATATGTAAAATTTCTTTGCTGGTTTGCTATTTGTTGACAACATAGATCATTCTTTCCTACATTCTGATGGGAAGCTACTTTTTTCTTAGAAACATTAAAGTACTGCATGCCATATGTGGCTGTTATTTCGCGAAAGCAACTTTGTACTATACTGTCGAGCACTTTTCGTCCATAGTTCGCAGGAATTTTTTGTGTATGAAGTTTGGTATTTGTGTATGAAGTTTGATTGAAATGTACTGGTCTTCTGCTAGCAATACATTCTTGGTTGCATGGAAAATGTGAAGCAAAATCTATTATTGTACAACGAAGACTTCTAGCAAAATTCCCGTACAAAATAATTGGTACATGCATTAAGTCTCTAGGAAAATAAATGTTACTTCCACATCATCCTGATAATTTTTGTAAAACGAACTTAGCATAACTTCTAAAATATATTTAGTTGTAATTTTGCTACAACATATTGCAAATACCTTTAATATGAAAGAAGTTTAGGTTAGATTTTTTTTATTTATGATAAAACAAAACCTTATCAACATTTGAGAATAAATAAAGAAAACGATCAGATCAGTGGTTGTAAGAATCTGTCCCAAATCCCTTAATGGGAAACTATTTTGTTATATTTATGCCTTGGTCTGCTCTCCTTCATCATAATATTTAACCGTTCTTGCAGGATATCTTAGCAAGTCGCTAGGGACATGGCACCACTTTTAAATTTCTGTGAAACCTACAAGGTAGTTCTTGGGATAACCAGCTCATCGGCTCTGCCGTTCGTAAGAATATCCCTGTACTTTGGCACGCATATGAAGTTAACATTATATTGCTAGGAAATATCATTAAGAGATCTTTGTTTGTCTCTGAAAGATGTTGAGTTCATACACACTGGTACTACCTGACTGTCAGAGAAATTATTGACTCCAATGACTGCTAAACTATTATGTTAAGCAACATCTATCATTTTACATCATTGGTTTGGGAGCAAAACTTCCCATACAAAATATTTAACACATGCATTGTCTCACATGAAAAATAAAATGTTGCTGAAACATGTTGCTGGTATTTCCTGTACGAAGAACATTGCCCAATTGGCAAAATGTATATACTTTAAATTTTGCAGCGCCATATTTCTAAATCCTTTGAAATTTTGTTATTACAAAAAACATCTTGTCAACATTTGTTTATTTTTTGCAACATTTGAACCTTTATTCTCATTCGCTTAATCTATAAAACGGGGGTTTTATCAAAACTGAAACTGATACCAGGGGCTTGATTTCCACTTGACCTTAATGACTGCTAAACCATTATGTTAGGCAACATATAACATTTTACACCATAGTCTAACTGAAAAAATTACTATACAATATAATTGACCACACGGAAAATTAAATGTTGCTGAAACATGTTGCTGTAGTTTCATGCACAAAGAACATAGCACAATTTGCAAAATGTATAAACTTTAACTTTTGCAGCGTCCTACTTTTAAATCCTTTGGAATTTTGTTATTTGTGATAAAAACAAACTTTGTCAACATTTGGTTATGTTTTGCAAAATTTGAACCTTGATTCTTTTTCGCCTAATATATACAGGGTGATTCTCGTAGTCCCGGACAAATTTCTCCAGCGTTTTCCTTGGCTCATTTCATGAAGAAAAGTAAACTAGGACCGTGTCCGAAAATGCAAAGGTGCGAAATGGCAGCGGGTTCAACATTTTCGGATTGATGGTCGGAGGGTAGTAGGGTAAAGTTGCTAACTTCTGAACCAGTGGTCGGATTTTTTTTTGTTTTTGGGCTTGTTGGAAAGGTCTTTAAGAGGCCTTTCAGAATCAATAAAAAAAGTCAAATCGCCGAGATACAGAGGTTTCGGGGAAAAAATTGAAAAAAATCCGACCACTTGCTCAGAAGTTAGCAGCTTTACCCTACTACCCTCCGACCACGAATCCGAAAATTTTGAACCCGCTGCAATTTCGCACCCTTGCATTTTCGGACATGGTCCTAGTGGACCTTTCTTCATGAAATGAGCCAAGGAATACGCTGGAGAAATTTGTCCGGAACTTCCTGAATCACCCTGTACATCGGGGGTTTTATCACAACTGATACTGGTACCAGGGGCTTGATTGCCAATTGACCTTAATGACTGCTTAACTATTATGTTACGCAACATCTATCATTTTACAACAAAATCTGGCAGCAAAAGTATCCATACATAATAATTGACACATTCTTCCACATGGAAAATTATATGTTGCGGTAACATGTTGCTGATGTCTCAGATGTAAAAAATATAGCACAATTTGTAAAATGTATATAATTGGAATTTTGCAGCACCATTATTTTAAAACCTTTGGAATTTGTTTATTTGTGATAAGAAAAAATCACTTATCAACATTTGTTACTTCTTAGCAACATTTTGGTTTTGACTCTCTTTGGCATAAAACATAAATCTCGGGTCTTATCAGAACTTGCTGCGAGCAATTTATCAGCTCTTGTGCGTCTTTTTTACTATGGTCCTCATAATTTAATGCACCATAAAGTTGCAAATGTGCTCGCATACTCACACGCAAACTCTCAACTAAATACTTGAGTCAGTCTCCACCACGTCATGTTGCACAAGGACTGACAACGATGTCAGTGTAAAAAAAAGTATGCAGCACTTGTAAATGTTTCATGTACAACAACACCACATGATACTGAATACTGCCTGCAATGAGGCATGAATAGATGGCGTTGCCGCTCCAAAGGGAAGATGATGAAGGCGATGGTGCTGAACGTTGTTGCTTGGTTGGACATTAGGGAGCAATGTCTATTTGTAAACAATTAAAATTTTCTTGTACTATGATTTTTCATTTTACTACAAGCAAAATCCAAGAGGGGGAACAAGTAAAAGAAAACAATCTGACGCAGCACTTATTCAATCGCTCTTAAGTTTTATTTAAAGAACACAAGAAACTGCTGTTGATTGATGTTGCAATGAACTTGAACTCCATGAAATTGTCTGTCTATCATTTCGATTGAATTGGATCAGTTCAATTCTGTAGCAATATCACTTCATTCATGGTCTAAGTGAAGTGAATAGGGAAAGTGTATAAGGTCGCCTTAAGTTGTGTATTCAGAGAGCAATAACAGTTGCGTACTAACTAGTTTTAATATTTATTTGTGTTTATTTCGTGTGGTTGTCTCTCATCAATTAATAATAAATATAAAAATAGTTTTTCGTTTTGTGAAGTTAATTTTTGATTCTCAATTATTCATTATTTAATGGGAGAACTAAATGTTGAATCCTGTGGCTTTATTAATTGCTATTTAATTGTCGCACGACATGTGTGATTTGGATTTTTTATGTTTTTGGGAAAACGAATTCATGAAATATTTATTTCAATGGGCTGGTGGAAATACTAATGGAATTATTTATTAGTTGGTCATAGGTGGCGGAACAAATTGTACACAGTCTAACAAAGAGATTTACGTTTTTGGAAAGGAGTATGTAATGTTGTTTACATCGAGAGGCAGACACCAGCATCAATTTTAAGAGCATATGTCCACCTATATAAATGCAACGCCCAGAGATGAAGTAATAACTTCCCAGTAGCGGATGACATCCATTCATTCTATGACAATTCATAATAGATTCTTTTATAACGAAAAGAAATTCCGATGTTATTACAGTAACACGCAAATATCTCATTTACTATACACGCTGAAAAATCTGATTTTTTTGGCGTTTGGGTACAAATAAAACGTGTTTGTAGCTCTTTACAAATATAGCATACTTGTGTCCAAACACATTGTGTTTGCAATTCAATATTACATGCTGGAGACACATTGATTAGAAAGTTATAATATATGTTTTTGTGACCCAAATGTGGCTTTGTTTTTTGAAGACTGGTGAAAACCAAAACGCGATAAACAACAAAACAATGCTTTCACACATATATATGGTTCCTGCAATATGTTACCGGCGCCATTTTGTTCAGCATGTACTCAATATATTCTTGCATTTGTCGACTACTCTAAAGCGGAACACACGAGTTCCCGGCATCGAGGCATAGGTGAATTTCTACACGCTCGCTAATCTGTCTTTATTTCTTTTTTGGATGCAAATTTATAATGTGTGATAAAAAAAAACCTCATCCACATTTGGTTATTTTTTGTACCATTTAAACCTTGATTCACAAATAATCAAATAATACTGGTTACAGGGACTTGATTGTCACTTGACCTGACCTTAAGGACTGCTAAACCATTATGTTAGGCAACATCTATCATTTTACAAACGAAGTTTGGCAGCAACAATTTCCATAGAAAATAATTGACACATTGATTCTGGCACATGGAAAATTAAATGTTGCTGAAACATGTTGCTTATATTTTATGTCAAAAATGACAGCACAAGTTGACAAAATGTATATAAATGGAATTTTGCAGCTCCACAATTTTAAACCCTATGGAATTTTTTTTATTTGTGACAAAAAAAAAACCTTGTCAACATTTGGCTATTTTTTTTGCTACATTTGAAACTTGATTCCCATTTTCATAATGCTTTCAATTTCAAATGTATAATGTGTGTGGTGCTTGTCCAAATATAGTATACTTTTGTCCAAAAACATTGTGTTTGCTATTCAATATTACATTTTTGAGACACAATAATTAATTTGTTAAAATATATGTGTTTGTGATCCAAATGCAGCTTTGTTGGTGATACAAATACAGCTGGGTTTGGTGCACTGGTTAATTAATTTTTCGGTCACTATGCTCTGTCGAGAGCAAAATAATAAGAGTGGGATAAACAGAGATTGTTTTCAGCCTAAGTTAATGTTGTGGCAAGTGTGTATCTGTATTTTTTCCATGATTCTTCCAGTTGGTGATTCATAAATATTACCGAGTGCGTGTGTCAATGAATTGAGGGTTTTTTATGTTGCCTGATCTTTTGCATTTTGGTGTCATGCATTCAGTCGTCAATTGTTTGTTTGGCAGGAAACAAAGGAATGCTTCGAAGTAAGTATATGAATGTTTGGGATTAAACACGCGTATGGATCGACGTAAAAGTATGAATTTTTGGAAGTAAACATGCTAAAGTTTGCTTTTAAATATAAGTGAGTTTAGGACCGGCAAATATACGAATATTTGGAGGGTGTTCCAAACATTAACATGATTCCTACATAATGCGTTTTATGGATAATTTAAATGGATCTTAAAGAAAATATACTTTTTGTAAACTGATAAACTTTTTTTTAATAATTTTTTTTATAGAATGTATTTGTGTAAATATATATTTTTAAGTCCTTTTTGTAAGAATATGTATTATATTTTCCCGAAAAGATCTTATTTTAAAAAGAGGTACTTCTTTTATTAAAAGCTAATGTGTTTTTAAGACAAGATACCATTTTTAAGAAGAAGTCCTTTCTGTAACAGAAAGCCATATGAGTATAAATTTATTTTTACAAAGAAGTACTTATTTTAAGAACAGTTACTTTGATTCACAAAAAAGGTACTCTTTAAAGAAAATTAAGTTTTTTAAGAAAATTCAATTTGTTGTAAGAAAATGTAGTTTTGTAAAAATGGGTACTTATTGTAATAAAAATTGCGCTGTTGAAGAAAAGGTACTTTCTGTATGAGAATTCTGAATAGGTATTATAGGAATAGGTATTATGAATATGATTATTATTATGAATAGGTATTTTGTTTGAGAATATCTAATTTTTTTAAGAAAAGGCACTTATTTTAAAAAATTTAGTTTTTAAACTTCTTTCACTTTCGCTTTTCTAACTTTATTTTTTATTGGGTTCAAAACTACACTATATGCTAAATATTGGTTACAGGCTTCTCTTAGAAGAATTCCCATTAAACAAGAAATTTCGCAACATATGTTAGTCTAGACACAAACCAAAGCAAAAGTACCCAATGTAGCTGATAATAGTGGGTTGTAGCATAATAGTGTTAAAAAAAAGTTTTTTAATTGTTTTTCATTTAGTTCCCATCCCGCAACGTGCTATAAGGAACTTCGTTCCAAAAAAAATCAGATATTAGTACGAAAACATTACGCTGAAAAACCCGAACCATATTGCAGGATCCATGTACATGTTTGCAAGCATTATTTTCATGAATTTAAGATCTGCTGTATTTTTTCTTTGTTGTCAGTCACGTTTTTGTATTCAGCAGGTTTCAGCAAAGGTCACGAAACATTAATTATAACCTGTTACACATTTTACCTCAAACATGTAATATTGAATAGCAATCACAATGTGTTTGGACACAAGTATACTATATTTGCCCACAAGCTACAAATACGGTATATTTTCATCTAGAAAATCGTACCTTGCTCCTTCACGGAATTTAGTGGGAAAAAAATTATTTATTTATTGAAATTGAAAATTTAATTTTAATACATTAAATTATCAAATATTATATCCGTTTAAATTTATATTATTCGATCTTACAGTTGTTATGTTTTTAATAATTGTTCGGTTCAATATAGAAATATTACTAAAGAAATGTGTGAAATTGATTACTATGGTGGATGGTTGGGAGTATAGCTATTTCAATATCCAGCAAGACATCATCAGCTCCATTCTCCACAAGTATTTGGGTATACCATCACACATTATAGGGATAAACAAAACTCAACTTAGCGAGAATTGTCTCAACACTCCTACTTGTGCGAAAACAATCACAACAAATACTTCGTCATAACCATCAATGTTCAGAACATTTCTTTCCTATACATGCTTTCATCGAAAGCCATTGTATTGATGCTGCCTTCAAATTATATCCGTTTCAGTTTATATTATTCGATCTTTCAGTTGTTAAATATTCTTATGAAAATTCATTACCAATATGATGAGAAATAACCAATTGGAAAGCTATATTCTTCTTCTTTCCAGGTTTATAAAGCGAACAAAAATCTGCTCGAAACCTACTGGGTTACATGTTCGTAGGCACACGAGCTACCCGGAAATCAGTTTTTTCAGAATAAAGCCGCATTCACAATGCAAGTGACAGTTTCGTTTCTCATGCCAACTCGTTCTCACACACAAAATTTAACATATTTTCACAAAATGTAACTCAAATTTATCGCCGAAGTTGGTCTATTTCTACTCCAACAACATATTTGTTCGAATAAATGAGATACTATTAAGCGGTAGATGGCGCTGTACTTCGACTGTCCTTATTAAACTTAAAAACATCAATGAAAATTGAAACTATTTCTGTTAATCGATGGATTATAAAACGTAATTTTATCCGTAGAATCTTTTAATAGCAAATATGTTTAAATACATTAACATTTTTTAATATTCAAAATACAAACCTGGAACTGACATTTAAATCATGATGCAACTAATAGAGGTTGTGTTATAAGAACAACTTAAATTATTTGCTTTTTCTTCGGTTCATTACATGAACAATCAAATTCAAATGTATTTGATTTTTGTAATTAGTGGCTTACTTTTATGCTCGACATACATTTGTATTAACCTGGACACGAAAACAAAATAAATTTTATTGTTTGCTTGATAAATTGGCCGTAATGCTGGTATCACCTGTTAGAAGAAACATCTAGATTCGAAGTAATCGAACGAAGTAATCTATATTCGAAGATTACATTGCGAACGCCCATTGAAAATGTTGGTTGCATTGTGATTCCGGCTTAATGACTCATTTTTTTTAACTTTGTACTTCTACTCCAGCTACTATTTTGTTCGAATAAATAATATACTATTAAGCGGCAGATGGCACTGTTGCTCGAATTTAATTTTCAAACTTAAAAACACCAATGAAAATTGCAACCATTTGTGTTAAAAGATGCATTATAAAACGTAATTTTATGTTTAGAATTTTTAATAGCAAATATGTTTAAATACTCGTACATTAAAATTTTTTAATATTCACAATAGAAACCTGGATGTAACATTCGAATCATGATGAAATTAATAGAGGTTGTATTATAAAAACAACTTAAATTATTTGCTTTTCCTTTCTATCATTACACGAACAATCAAATTCAAATGAATTTGGTTTTTGTATTTTTTGGCTTACTTTTATTCTTGACGTACATTTGTGTTGAGCTGGACATGAAAACGAAATATATTGTACTGTTGCCTTGATATATGGGCCGTAATACTGGTATCACCTGTTATAAAAAAAAAACATCTCGATTCGAAGTAAACTGTTGCTTACATTGCGAACGCCGCCTATTAAAAATGTCGATTGCATTGTGATTCCTACTTAACTTTGTCGTAGAAGTAAGTCTACTTCTAATTCAGCTACAACTTTGTTCGAATAAATAATATACTATTAAGCGGTAGATGGCGCTGTTCCTCGAATTTTATTTTCAAACTTAAAAACATCAATGAAAATTTAAACTCTTTCTGTTGAAAGATGCATTATAAAACGTAATTTAATATTTAACATTAACATTTTTTAATATTCAAAATACAAACCTGGATGTAACATTCGAATCATGATGAAACTAATAGAGGTTGTATTATAAAAACAACTTAAATTATTTGCTTTTCCTTTCTATCATTACACGAACAATCAAATTCAAATGAATTTGGTTTTTGTATTTTTTGGCTTACTTTTATTCTTGACGTACATTTGTGTTGAGCTGGACATGAAAACAAAATATATTGTATTGTTGCCTTGATATATGGGCCGTAATACTGGTATCACCTGTTATAAAAAAAACATCTCGATTCGAAGTAAACTGTTGCTTACATTGCGAACGCCGCCTATTAAAAATGCCGATTGCATTGTGAACAACTTAAATTATTTGATTTTCCTTCTGTTCATTACATGAACAATCAAATTCAAATGAAGTTGGTATTTTTAATTTTTGGCTTAGTTTTATTCTTGGCATACATTGGTGTTGAACTGGATACGAAGACAAAATATATTTTATTATTGCCTTGATAGATTGGCCGAAATACTGGTATCACCTGTTATAAAAAACATCTCGATTCGAAGTAAACTATTGTTTACTTTGCGAACTCTGCCTATTAATAATGGTGCTTGCATTGTGATTCCCGCTTAACTCAAAATTGCGAAGGTGTTCCTGAAATTTTCAACACTGATTTGTGATGTACTCAATATGGCCTGTACCTTACATTAGGTAATTTTTCAAGTTTTTTTCACTGTACCCGAGATTTCAAATTTAAAATATTTCAAATCTTAAAAAGCATTATCCCACAATATTTTCTCCAATTAATCTAACTCTTTTGCACGACCAACAAAACCTTAACCTTTGAAAGCGGAATTTGATTTTTTGTTTGAACCTCAAGCCATTCAATTTTCATGGAATATGATAATTTCGGGCAATGTGAAATTGGAACTTTATTTATTGTGTATAATTTATCATTTCGATTTCATTGTTGGACTACAATTCAAAAATTATTAATAACAACTTAATATTTTACTGCGGCGGCAGCAACAAATAAAACAAAAACCAAGTTCTGTAAATTCAGCAGAAAATATCAAATTACACGAATCGAGATGAAATGAAACGAAATGAAATGAAAGAAATGGTAACATAAATACAAACAAAAATGAATATAATATTTTAACAAAACTTTAAACAAATAAACACCAATGACTGATGGTGTCGATGATGATGATGGCGAAGTCGTAAATCTAGAGGATGAGGCTGTGGATGACTGGCTGCCTTGTAATGTTGCTGACGAGGCTGCCCAGTGTTGACGGTAGTCTGATGTTGCTGCCACACACGCACACACAATTTGCCGCTGCTGCTGCTCAGAGTTATGTCTGTTGTTAATGCCACTGTTTACAATACTTTATGTAAATTTATCACAATCTTATTGAGAGTGTAAAAACAAAAGCTGCACGTTCAACAGCCAACCAACCAACCCCTTTCGTGCCAAGGATCAAATTCATATGTATATCCTTAAGAGTTGTGAACGTGCCCGGAGCCATTGGCAAAAATGTGTGGGTATTTTTGGGTATTGAAAGGATACCCTGATATAAATCCGTTGTAATCAAATAACAAAACGTAAAATCAAATCAAGTAAAACATTGTTACAACAAATCCATCATTCTTCTTTGCTTTAGATGTTGTGCTACCAGTGTCTCTCTCTCTGTCTCTCGTCCTTCTTTCAAAGGATTTACTTGGTATTTTAACTCGTTAAAAGGCAAGTAAAGAAACGTATTGAGTGAAAAAATAACAAAAGTATCGAAATCAAAGATTTACATCATTTTTTCCCAAAGAACTGAATCAGCATCCGAATGCCACCAAGTCCTTCAGTCCGTCCGCTACTTTTGTTTTTCTTAACTCTACATTGTTTCCCATCAGCCTGCGTTCGCTCAGTCATTCATTCATGCATGTATCAAAGCAAGCAAGCAAGCAGGCAGGCAGGCAGGCATCCATCCGGCAATCCCAGCCGTAGCCACCAATATATTCTACACCATTTCGTTTCGTTTCATGTTATTCATTCATTCATTCATTCCGTATGCCGCTGTGGTAACCAAACACATTTTACGCACGAAATTCTTTTACATCGTGAGCTTTCCTTTCTTTCGTTCTTGCCTTGCGTGCAATTTCGATTTTTTCGGTCACAGTATCATCTCGTTTTTCTGCTGAGTAAATAAAAATAAACTCAGTGTTCAAGTGTTGATTCCATCAATTTTCATGCAAGACATGTCGCCGTAGATGACAACCAATAAACTGTTTTAAAGATGTGGCAGTTGAACGCATTTCAATCAAATATTTGCCGTAGACGTTCACCATTTAACGAAATTTCTTTTATTTTTTCGTACATATTTGTACACTTGAGTAGTGAAGTTCATTTGTGCCAGGAAGTTGCATACACAGTGAAAGCATGTGTTACCACTTAAGTATTGTATGCAAGGGAACAGGAAATTTATAATATATTCTGTTTTGTATATCAAGTACTAGAGATTTAAAGGGACTGCTTTTGAGATATTGAATATAACGAAAAAATATGATTTTCAATCATACCCCTGTCCAACATCATTAATTTCAATCAAAAATAATTTTGAATACAAAATTCTTTCGCAAAAAGGAGTGAAATTGTTTATTCCAATGGATGGTGGGAATATGGACATTTCGAGCCCCACTAAGGCATCTCACTAGCTCCCTTTATCACACCTTTTAGAGATAATAAATTGTCAACTTAATGAGAATTATTTCAACTCCCACTAGCGCGAACACATCCAAAACACTAAACTGCTCAAAAGACTCAATATCCACAAATTCTTGTCCATGCAAGCTTTCATTGAAAGCCCGGTGTCTCAATAAGATTGCACTTTTTAAATTTAGTGTAATTTTTTGATGTGTTAACATCTATAGGCACGGGTAGGGCAATCCATCAAAGTGAACACATGCAAACAACACACAGCGTTAGCGTCACATATATGCATTTTAGTCTCTGCCCAAAAATAAGTATGATGGGATTGCTGTAGCGGCAGCGAACAAACAAGCGGGTCGTCGTCGCCAAGGAGTATTGAATAGTATAGAGAAGTCCTGGAACGAATTGTATAACTCAAAAGCACTGGCGACATCTGGCGAATGATTCAAAACATATTAATCTTTTTTTGTCATAACTTGGTCCATTCATAATTTTGATGTGAAACATTGATGCCTTTTGAAAAATTTATGCTTTTTGTATTGTTCTATCTAATAACATTGTCGAAATGTTGCATTTATATCGAAATATTCTTTAAAGAGAATGAGACTCGTTTATGCTCTTTTACTCTCTACTCTCGACATGAGAGCGGAATAAAGTGCGATAAGTTCTCTCGGTGGTGCAATGGTTAGTGTGCGCGGCTCTTGTACATGAGATCCTGGGTTCGAACCCGGCTCTGACCACCTTCAAATTTTCTTTCGGCGGCGGTCACCTCGCATAGTGACGGCGACACTATCGAGTATCTAGCCATGAAAAAGCTTCTCAAATTACCGTTCGGAATCGGTGTAAAACTGTAGGTCCCAATCAGTGACTGAAAACTGGAAAGCGCACAGCTCAGTGATTGTGAGAAGTTCTCCCCAGTCCCTTCATGGGATGTAATGGGAAACCATTTATTTATTTATTTAAGTTCTCTAGACTATTCAATACTTTTTGTCGTCGCTTCGTTTATGACAAAACAAAAACAATTATTTCAGTGAGCTAAATATTGCTTTGTTTATTTTCGCAATATTACATCTAATGTTAAAGCAGATGTAAGGAAAAGGAAAGTGCAAGTGCAAAAGAGCCTTCAACACAAAAACTATAATTTTTTACTTACCACTGTAACAGTTACTAATGTGTTCATAGAAATTGAACAGGTACCGTGTAACAAAAAGGTTTTAACACATCGCCCGTCAGTTCGAATCCTCATTGATTTTTTGTGCAAGTGGCAACTCTGAAATTTGGCAGCTGTCACATATGTTTATTCTAATTATTAAAATTGGAGCACTTTTCAAAAGAACAACGCGATATAATTGTAAAAACTTATTACACAAATTTGGAAAGTTATGATGAGACCGTTCGGAAACTTCGAAGAAATTTCAGTCGAGAAAATGCACTTAGTGTGTCAAAAGAAATTTTTAAGACGCGGTTTTTGAGGAGGCCTTTTTGCTCCAGCTTTATTTCAAGCCTTACTGGGTAAACTATGTTAGAGATTTCTTTCAGCATTTTCGGAAAAGGTTTAGAGGCCGCGAGAGTCGAATTTCCCCAAAAACCTCTTCTAAGCCGCATCATTTGAAAAGTTAAGGGAAAATTTTATGAACAGAGTCAGAGGCGTTGGGTCCATTTAATGAATATTATCATACTAAATCGGAACATGTCTCCGTTACAATCCAATAAAAATATCACAACTATCTCAAAAATATGTTTTTTATTTTAAAATTAAAAAGTGCATTCTTACTGAGACACCCTGTACAATGAAATATCCAAGGACTAAAATTTTTTTAAAATTTATAAAACATTGAGAGATGTTGTTTAGAGTAACTTCCCGCAATTGTTGTCTGTCCCTCATCTAAAAATTTAAAGCTTTTTGAAAAATAGCTGTGTGTTTTTTTAAAACGTTTAGAGCTTTAAATTGAAATAAAATATGGAAATTACAAAATTTCAACTGGGAATTTAGTTTATTAGAAAGATAATTTTATGCCATTAGTGTTTCAACATAACTTGGGGCATGTGCGTGGCGCAGTAGCCTCGGTAGTGCCGGATTCAGGAAGTCCAATTTTCGAACCCAGTTTGAAGCAATTGGAACCTTGTATTCCAATGTTGTATTCCAAGGCTTCCAAAGTTTCTGGTTTGTCGCATAAATCAAGGACGTCACATAACCCCAGAGAAGATTGTGTAGAGGCGTCAAATCGCATGATCTTGGTGGTCAATTGACTGACCGTGTTCGAGAAATAAAGCATTCACCAAATCTTTTCTTCTATATGTCGATTGTTTGAACCGCTGTATGGCATGGGGCGCCTTATTCTAGCAAAAACTTATCTTTAGTCAACATTCCATTCAATTGGTGCATGAAGTAATCGGCAATGATGGCTCTACACCGCTTGCCGTTAACGGTAACGTTCTCGCCGGTCGCATTTTAAAAGAAGTATGGATCTACAATTCCGCCGGCCCATAAAGTACAGGAAGCCGTGAGTTTTGGTGACTGTAACGATACCTGATAAAGATCACGTTGATTCTCTTCTTTCCGACTGCTGCAAATTTCCTTATTGACATGTTCAAACTACGTCAAGTGTTGTGGCCCTCGAAGGTGCAATAGTTAATGTGCGCGTCTCTTGTACATGAGATCCTGAGTTCGATCCCTGCTCTGACCTTCTTAAATTTCTTTCGGCGGCGGCCACCTCGCATAGTGATGGCGACACCATCGAGTATGTAGCCATGAAAAAGCTTCTCAAAATACCAGTCGGAATCGGTGTAAAATTGTCGGTCAGTTGTATAAAACTATAAAGCGCACAGCTGACTGGTTTGTGAGAAGTTGTCCCTACTTCCTTTATGGGATGTAAAGGGAAATTATTTATTTTTATTTAAAATGGACGTAGCGTGCGGTAAAATTCCCGAACTGAACCATGATTTTTGAAATAAATTTCCACAATTTGCAACCGTTGTTCCGTCGCTAGTCTATTCATGATGAAATGGCATTCCAAACTTTGCACAACTGATAATAGCGTTGCCAGATCTGACCTATATGTGACCGTTTAATCGTTGCTGGAAAAGATTATTTCTAAAAAGGAGACACCCTATATTTACTTATTCGGCCTTTTCATTATATCTTCTTCAATTTTAATTCAGACATCGGAACTTCAAATTGAAATGAAGAAACAATCAAATAAAATTCATAATTTCAAATTAAAATTCAGAATATATAAATAGAAATTCGGAATTTCTGTTTGAAAATCAGCAAATATCAATTAAAATACGGAAAAAATCAATTGAAATTCAGAAAAACTCCAATTGAAGCACAGAAAATAGCAATTGAAATTTAGTAAACTTAAATTGAAATTCAGAAAATATCAATTGAAATTCAGAAACATTAATTGAAATTCAGACGACGACATCTTTCGAAACTCAGAAAACATCAATTGAAATTCAGGAAAATTATCATCAAGATTTCAATTGATGTTTCATCTCGTTATATACAATAGTCTAAACTTCAATTGATATTTTGTGAATATCATTTGATGTTTTCTTAATTTCAATTGATATATTCTGTAATTGATATTGTTTGAATTTTGATTTAAAATTTCTGAAAAATTAATTGACGTTTTTGCCAGTTCAATTGATATTATCTGAAACTCAATTTATATTTTCTCGGAAATTGGGGAAACATCAATTGATATGAAGCTGAGCCGAAAAGGAGAAATGAGAGAAATTAACCCTTTCCGTCATTGTCGTTTCAGGGTAGAAGTTGAAGCTGTAGAAAAATATTATTACACGCTGAAAAATAACGGCCTCTCTAACATATTTTCTCAAACATATTCTGCAGGAACCATGTATATGTTTGGAATACACTTCAAACATTCATATGTTTGCAAGTCCCAAACATACTTGTATTTAAATGCAAACAGTATCATGGTTACTGACAAACATGTATGCTTTTACATGGAAACATATGCGTTCTTCATCCCAAACACCCATATACTTACGTGGAAGCATTCGCGTGTTTCCCCCAAACCTACATATACTTACGTGGAAACATACGCGAATTTCCTCCCAAATATAATAATATTTAGAAACGAATTATTCTTCGATTTCACTATATATATATTATTTTTTATAATTTATTTTAACAATATAAATCCACATTTATAAATAATTAATACAAAAAATAAATAGATTCAAAACGACCCTTTTTACATGTGTTTGCATTGAATGTATTATTTGTTTTTTTTTGTTTATGAAATGAGAATCTGCTGCTCTTTTGCTTCTGCTTTCTTTGTTTTCAGAAGGTTTCAGCTATGCATTGGTTATCACTATGCGTTTTTCACAAACAAGATATTTATATACAAATCAAGTCCATACAAGCCAAGCGTAGATTAATTACTTGTGTTTTTTTATACTTATTTCACAAATGGTGCGCCGGTCCGATTTTCCCAGTAAGGCGTCGGACAGCCAAAGGGCTTCAAATTGTTGCCCTTTCCAGATTTTTCCCTCAAAATCGTTTCTCACTGTGGTAGAACATATACATATACACGAAACTCATAAGCAAAACCCAAAGTAACCTCGCAAATCATTTAACCGCCCGAGCCTTCGTTTATTCTTTTTCACTGATCAAGCGCTTTTGATATCCTCTGTCCGATGAACCATTGACGACTGAATACATGGAACAAAAACGCAATACATCATGCAATAAAAGAAACACTTCATATGCAATTTACATGTACATTCAGGAATATTTATGACTCACTGACTGAGAGAATAATGCAAAAAAAACGGATACACACTTACCAGATAGACTCTCTCGTTGTCCCTTTTTTATTCTCTTGCTCTTGAGAGAGCATAGACAGTGCAACAAATACAGATGGATTTGTAACACAAACATAAATATATGTGGGTCGTAAACACCTATATTGTAACATATTAATCATTGTGTCTCAAACATGTAATATTGAATAGCAAACACAATATGTTTGGACACAAGTATATTATATTTGCGTTAAGCTCCAAACACATTTTATAGTTGCATTGAAACAACAACAAAATACCGATTTTCCAGCGTGAAGGAAGTTATACAATTGTCAATACGAGTAATCGCCAAGATAAAGGTAAACTGCTATCGAAATTGATTTCATCATGTTTTGTCTTTCCTAAACCATTTGACAATTTTTTTGAAAGTTTGGTACTCGTGAATTCAAAATACAATCTAACCAAACATTTGACAAAATTCTCCATAACATTTTGTCAGCTAAGCTAGAAATTAAAGAAAAATTAGGATATTTCTAAGACATCGAATGTTTAAACCAAAAAATCCATACTTTCTTCTCAAAATATACAAAGCTGACAATAGGCATGTTTTTCTTTATAGCCTGCTAAATTAATTTCCCGATCACTTTGTATGGAGAGCTTAACGATTTTAAGCAGCTGGCCGGCCTTATTTTGAATTGAAATATTGCATATTGGTTACAGAGTATAGGATATCCCTCGAAAGTTATGTGTCATACTTCAAAGTCAGTCAGTATCCTTAATGGAATCCTTTCATTCATTTTTCATACTTTTTTTCACTTTTGTCGCCACGCGAAAATGGTGGTAGGTGCGCATAAATAGAGGGGGGTAAATTATGATTAAAGCGTAAACTTTCCTTGATGTTTATCTGTCAAAAGTCTAACTTTTGCAACAAGCCAACACATACAACACAATAATATATATAATCATATGTATGTGTGCGACATAAACCTAAGAGTTAACGTGTTTTATGCGGGGCATTATTGAAACGACACAACATGCAACACAATCAGCAGACGACACGCAATAATTCACTTACTTTGCAACATATGCGTGAGTGTTTTCCATTGTTGTTCACTCTTCTCGGTTATGTCTGCCACACCGCCACAGCGCCAGAGATCCTAACGCCTTTGCCTGTGCCATTTGCGAGAGAGCCTTTAAGCTAAGCTGTCAGTTGCTGTAGCCTTAGTCAACTGAATCTTTTGGCATTATCCTCACATTCTCCGCTGGTGTTTCTTTTTCGTGCTGGTGTGGCAAACCCATCGCTCGTCTCCCGTAATGGGGTGTTGCACATTTGCAGTTTCCTTTTCAGCCAAGCTGATGTATGTGATTACTGTGACCCTAGGACTACTGCAAGGATAACACAATCGTATCCTTTTAGCTTTCATGGTTTCTTTTCTGGTTGTGTGAAAGTGTAGTTCGAACGTTTGTTGGTTCAACCCCTTTGGTTTTTCTATTGCTCAGCCGTGCGTGGTGGGTCGACAACCAGTACTTCTTCCGGAACATGTTTATTGGCGCCTCGTTGTTAGAAATTAGAATTGTTCTGGTTGCGTTATTGTCCTTCGCAGGCAAATATGTTGTTGTTAATGTTTAATTTCCCATCGTGGTGTAGGGTGTTATTTTTCGTTTATATTTTGTGAGTTAATTGAATATTTAATAAATTGTTAATTAGTTCCATTTAAAAAAGGACAAAAGGATAATCGAGTTTCATGTAACCCATGACGGAATCATTTGCATATTGATAGTTGGTTGTTTTTTTTTTATTCGGATAAGACGCCATAGCTTTACATTGTTGTAAAGGAAACTAGAACCAATTTGTAATGCTTTAGGGGTTTTTTCATATCCCTGTTTAACGGATACGACAGAGCTGGGAAAAGTTGTGGAAAATGTCAGCGTTCTTGTAAGCTTTTGCAATATCTAAGCACTAACGTGATGCAGTGAACATTCAAATAAGGCATTTCCTGACAAACATTAGTAGGGCTATGGAGTTTTGCAGGAACACGTCGACACTGGATCTGAATCTAAAAATCCAATTTGTTACAAATATCAAAAATGAAACATTTTTTTAGTTTTTACATATGGGTAACTCATACATGCTAAAAATTGTTGCCTTTTTTGGTGTTTGGATGAAAATATAATATGTTTGTAGCTTGTCAGAAATATAGTATACTTGTGTCCAAACACATTGTATTTGCTATTCATCAGAACATGTTTGGGACACAAATATTAATAGGTTATAATATATGTATTTGTGGCCCAAATGTGGTTTTCTTTGTTGAAAACTGCTAGGAACACTGCTGTCTGTTACCATAAAGAAACAAAAGGCAACAGATCTTACTTCACGAAAGCAATGCAAACATGTACATGGTTCCTGCAGTATGTTGCTGGGGACGATACTTTTCAGCGTGTAGTCATCTCATAGTACCTGCGTAACTTTCGTGCAAGAATAAGAATATATTAAACTAATTCTACACTCGCTGAAAAATAACGACCCCAGCAACATATTGCAGAAACCATGTCTAGGTTTGCAAGCACTATTTTCCTGAATTGAATATCTGCTGCTTTTTCGCTTCTTTGTTGTATGTCATGTTTTTGTTTTCATCATTTTTTAATAAACAACCCCACATTTGGATTACAAAATCATATACTGTAACCTATTAACCTATGTGTATCCAAAATTTAACATTGAATAGCAAACACAAAGTGTTTGGACACAAACATACTATATTTGCGGCAACATACAAACACTATATTTGCATCCAAACAACAAAAAATGACAAATTGTTCAGCGTGTACTGAATATCTAGTAAACTATCTACTATTTGCTCCAAACTTTATCTAAATATAGTTTACAACTATTTAGTTTATTTGCAAATCTCGCATTTACTTCATAATAAACATAATTCATTTTGGCACACATCCTAATTGTATTGTCCCGTAGATTCATTATGAACAAAATGTGTGTATGCTTGGAAGCAAAAATATTACATTGTAATCAATTTTTAATTATCATGCAATTATGAATATGTTTGTGGGGTTCATTCATTCATATATGTAAGTACATCCAGCCAACAAAGTGGAAATAACGCATCCAGAATACCCTCACCTATAGGGATGAGGGTATATATCATTTAATACGTAAAAAAATGTAACACATAGAAGGAGCCATATTAAACCCTTTGGACGAAATTTGTTTTAGGACTTTTTAAGACGTTTGAGCCATGTCCGTCTCTCTGTCTTTCTGGCTGGCTGGGTGGTCAACACGATAACTGCCATAAATCTTTACAAATCACAATGAAATTTTGTCAGTGACTATTATTTGTCAATATTGAGTTTAGGATTGAAAATGGGCAAGATTGTCACGCCCATTCTGGTACCTCCCATACAAAACAGGGTATTCGACCGGATTGTCAATCCCATAAATCGCGTGAAACACTTTCGACCTTAATGAAATTAGGTATAAGGCTGCACGTTATCAAACGCCAATCACCCATTAAAACAATGGTGATTTTGCCACGCCCATTGTGGTACCTCCCATACAAAAGTTGTTTGGCCGTTTGATTGTTCGACACGAGGGGTCCTGTAATACCGAACCAATCTTTATGAAAGTTTTCACTACTCAATATTCATACAAATAAAACTCTCCTATAGAAAATGAGCTGTTTTGCACACCCACTCTGGTACCTCCCATATAAAAGTTGAGAGGATGACCGGTTGATCGACACGATAACTCTTGTAAACTACAACCGTTATTAATAAAATTCGGTACTAGGCAAAATTTTGCTAAAAGCTACACGCCCAGTTTCGTACCGCCCAAGAAAAGTTGGGCGTAGTTGCGGTTTGCCGACTCGATATCTCCAATAATTCATAACCGATCTTAAAAAAATTTGGTACTGATCAAAATTTTGGCAAAAACTTGCCATGCCCATTTTTGGACCTCGCACATAAATATTAGGAGGAAATTAACTAGTTTGGGTATTCAATAATATTTAGCGCAATCTGCTATTGAATATGGTAATTTTTAAGTATGGGCGTTTTTAACAGAACTCCCACGCAATGGATGACTTAGGGTGAGGGTATGTTGAAGTCGGTTCACCCGACTGAAATTTATGTACTGTTTTTCTTTTTGGAAGCGAAATAACAGCACACCTTTATTTGTTTTTGTAAATTAAGACGTTTAAGATTTTATTTTGTTGAAATTTTTGGCTGCAGAATTGGCTTAACTTTGAAACGGTAAGACCTCTGGGCTTCGTTTAGGGTATTTTGGATAGGTAAGCCGTAGGGCTATCTTTTAAGAGAGAAACAAACATAAGTTACCTGCCATCTGGATGAGAAAATTGAGGTTATGTGCACTTTCTTATGTTTTTTTTCCAAAATTTTTTAAAGTTTTTTTAATGATTCTGAAAGGTCTCATAAAGGCCATTCCAACAAACCCAAAAACAAAAAAATCCAACCACTGGTTCAGATCTTAGCACTTTTACCCTAGTACCCTCCGACCATCAATCCCAGAATTTGCAAACCGCTACCATTTCGCCCCCTTGCATTTTCGGGGATGGTCGTAGATGGACATATTTTCATGAAAAGAGCCAAGGAATACACTGATGAATTTTTTCCAGTCGTGACTGAACCACCCTGTATTTCATGACCATCCTAATGTAAATGTTTGCCAGAACTTGAATTTCTTGCATGGAATATCTGTTGCTTCATTGATTTTTTATTGTGTGTCAAGTTATTGTTTCCAGCAGTTTTCAACAAACAAACACATACTTAGGTCACAACAAAATATTTTATAACATATTAACCATTGTGTCCCCAACATGTAGTATTGAATAGCAAACACAATGTGTTTGGACACAAGTATACTAAATTTGCGACAAGCTACACGGCCGTTACATTTGCAGCCAAAGCACAAATAATTCAGATTTTTCAGCGTGACTACATCTAAAGCTGCAATTGCATAAGAAAGTGTGAAAGAGCTTTTATGATAAAACAGTGTGTAATTTTTTAAGTCATGGAAATATAACCATAAACGGACACCACTACGTGATAAAAGACAAAATAAGAAGACCCGTGTCTCCCAGTTTTGCCCAAAGTCATGCACATTTTTTTATGGGCCCCCAACGATTTGGGACCTCGGTGTCATTCTTGTAAAAAAGTGATCACTTTGTCGGGCTCATATCTTGCAAATTGTTCGGAATTTTGATTTACTCTCTGAGGGAAAGTTGTAGCTCTTGTCATAACATAACAAAAATTGTTAACATATACGATCGAAAAAACATCACCTTCAAGGTGAAAATTGCAGAAAACTTTTCCCCTGTTCAGATCCATCGGTAGCAAACCGTTCACGATTCAATGTAACAATCAACCACAAAAATGTACCTAAGATCACAATAAACAACTTTCTAGAACATATGAACTTCCTAAGAATGATTCTTAACACCTGATTCTTAACACAACAGTGAGTCCCCAAATCTTTTGGGGGCCCATAAATAAAAAGTGCATGACTTTGGCAAAAACTGGGTGACACGAGTCTTTTTTTTTGGTCTTTAATCACTTAGTGTTGTCCGTATATTGTTATATTTTTTCGTGTTGCACTGTGTAATTAACCCTTTGTGTAAAACGTCATCATTGTTGTTACACGTTGGAAGATTGTTCTTTTTTTGTTGTTTGGATGTAAATATAAAGTGTTTGTAGCTTGTTGCAAATATGGTATACTTGTGTACAAATACATTGTGTTTGCTATTCAATATAACATGTATGGGGCACAATGAGTAATAGGTTATTATATGTAGTTTTATAGTCCCAAATGTGGTTTTGTTTGCTGAAAACAAAAACGTGACAGACAATAAAGAACCAAAAGGCAGCAGATATGCAATTCACGAAAGCAATGCTTGTAAACATGTACATGGTTCCTGCAATATGTTGCTGGGGCCGTTAGTTTTCCCCCTGTACATTTAAAGGTGTTCAGTAGTTTTATTCAAATCGCTAAAAATGTGTTGTCATTTGTCCCGATTTACCTCAGCTCAGTTTTTTGTGTGTACAAAACATTGCAAATTATTAAAATTATTTATAAAATCTGTTATCAATAACTTAAACTTAATATTAAAAATCTATTAAAATTATTTGCATAATTAATCTATTAAATAAAAAAATATGGCTTTCGGGGGCCATAATGTCATAATAAATTTGTGCAATTCAATAAATAATAAATTTAAATTTGCATAAAGTAACTACACTAGTTGTTGCAAAATATCAACAACATTTGTTTAGCGTTTTTAGCTTTAAGCTATTAAAACTTCGGCTATTAGTGTTAATTATAAACTAAATATTTTCGCAATTCGAAAAATTATGTTTCCAACAAAAACATACAAAATATTTGATCCATTGACCTAAGCATTTAAAGCAACAAGGCAGGTGCAGCAGAAAGTTCCCCATACAATTACAATTTGTTTAGATTTACATGTCCATCATTTTGAATTGGCTGCAAAAGAGCTGCGTTTTAAAATCGAAATCCAACATTTAGCAATTTAACAATTTCCCATGTTCAACATTTCCCAATAATAAAAGGCAACAAGCAGCGAACACATCTCGTTGGTGTTATGAGTCAATTAATTTGAAATAAACACTGTAATTAGCATAAATCACCTCGGTGTGCCGAGCAAATTTGTAACACAACTGCAGTGGCCATAATTTTGCCATCATTTGCATAGCAACTTTTTGTTTTCAATTGCTGTGTTCTTTTTTTGAAATATGTAAAACAACAAAAAATTCTTAAAAAAAAAATAAAGTTCAACGAAAACATACAAATTGTTTATTTTTTATTTTTGCATAATTCATTCATTCATAAAATAAAAATAATGCTGAAATTGTAGAGCGTTTAATTAGTGCGTTGATTTGCATATTCATTCCATTTCTTTTTGTCTAGGACAAGACAATCATATGCCACATCATTCTGCTGCAACGCATCACAAAAAATTTAATGAAAACAAAACCATTTACATTTGTATAAATATTGCTGTTGTATTACAATATATATATATAAATATTGTATTGTTGTATTCGCTGTTGTATTACACTGGGGCTCAAAATTTGGTTGCTTCTATTGCCACAAACAAATTACTTCACTTTACTTTTATTGGCTCTTTTACAACCTCATGAGGTCAGATGCTTTAGACATATTAATACAAGGTGGCGCAAAAGTAATCCTCCTATCAGAAAATGCTATAAATTTTTCGATTGGCTCCTAATGTCAGTTCTGTTTTGACATTTGTGTAGTAAACACATGCGAAATACACGTTAATAAACAATGTTACGCTACACCGCTCCAGAACATACGCTCAAGCCATCCTTAATCACCACCAAGAGGAAGATGATTTTTCATCAAAAATAATCATGAGTGATGAGGCCCATCTTAGCGGGTACGTAAATAAGCAAAATTTACGCTTCTGGGGCACTGAAAATCCGCGTGTAACCCACGAAGAGCCATTACACCCGCTCAAAGTCACTGTATGGTGTGCTGTTTTCGCTGGAGGAGTCATCGGACCTTTTTTCTTCGAAGACGTCGCGGGCCAAACGGTTACTGTGAATGGTAAGCGCTACAGAGCAATGATCAACGAGTTATTTTTGCCGCAACTTGATGAATTGGGATTGGAAAACATGTGGTTCCAACAGGACGGTGCAACGGCACACACTGCACGTGCCACAACCGATATGCTGAAGGATGCATTTCCCGGGCGCCTAATCTCCCGTTTTGGCGATTTGCACTGGCCAGCAAGATCGCCTGATTTGACCGCTCCAGACTTCTTTTTGTGGGGCTTTTTGAAGTCGCGGGTTTATGTCAACAAGCCTCAGACTCTGGCAGCTCTTAAAGACAATATCCGTCAAGAATGTGAGGACGTATCGCCGGAAGTTTTGGCCAAAGTGATGGAAAATGCCATAAAAAGGGCTCAAATGACAATCAACTGTGGCGGCGGCCATTTACATGACATCATATTCTCGACTTGATGTAAAAAAAACTAAAAGACCAAATAAAAATAATCCACAAGAAGAATCAAAGTTTTTGATTTTTTTTTAAATTACAGCCAAAAAACATCGGAAGTTTACTTTTGCGCCACCTTGTAGAACAAACAAATAAATAAATTGAACAGATTTTAACACATTTCTCCAACTGGTTCTATTCTTCGCCTTTTCTCGCCAGGTGCACGCTGGAAAATGACGGCTCCAGCAACATATTGCAGAAACCATGTGCATGTTTGCATGCATTGTTTTCGTGAATTGAAGATCTGCTGCCTTTTTGTTACTTTAATGGCTATCTGGTTCTTATTGTCCAACAACCATTTGGGTCACAAAAACATATATGTGACAGCGCATAGAGAAAGGGACGTAAGGGTAAAAAAAAATAAATTTTCACTTTTTTTTTTTTGATGTGGACAACATCTGAGCATCGAATGAGACCGATCCCATGCCCCAAAAGTGTTCCCTCCCAGAGATATGCGCGTTTTATGAAAGTGAAGTCGACGAAAGTGAGGTTATGTGAAAAAATGTTCGTACTAACAGAGTGATATTCACGATTTAAAAGAATTATAAATGAGTATTTATTATAATTCACAATTAATAAATTCAGAAAATTTCAGGATTCGAAAAATCGCGAGCAAAATTCATATCAAACTCATGGAAACAGCGCGCTAGGTAGAAAACAGTAAAACCAACTACACAAAACAAGAGGTAGGGACGACCTATGCGCGTTTTCAAGGTTGACCAACACGTTCCTGACGTCATCAGATGTGTCGCTTTCAAATGAGACCAAAACCAACACGCTCAGTGATGGTACACCAAAGATACACGTATTTAAATCTTTAAAATGGCTCTCGTGAACAAAACCGGTTTTTGCCCTTAGGTCCCTTTCTATTTTCCGCGTCTTCAATATGTAATTTTGAATAGCAACCACAATGTGTTTGCACACAATTATAATATATTTGCGATAAGTTACAAACACGCAATATTTGCATCCAAGGAACAGAAATAGACAGATTTTTCAGTGTGTACCAAGCAGAGCCGTTTTATTTCAATTCCTTCACTACACAGATTCGAAATTCATTCGGGTAGTGAATATAAGTCAAAACGAAACATGAACAATAGATTACAGAGTGAAGAGAGTATCGAAACATACCAGTACCACGCACGAAGAAATCCAAAATGTTGCGTTAGTTTCACTATATCTGTCTGCAGTCGTTTGTTCGATTTGTTAGGGCGTATTTTTAAAAAACACTACTTTGTAGTGTTAAAATATTGAGTTAATATTTTACCCAGGTATAAAAATGTCTAAACATTATAAATATGGAAATAATTCGAAAAAATTTTTTATTTTTCTTAAAGTCCTTGACAAAGTTATCATTTGCCAGGCTTCTAGCAGACCTTCATTTGCAACGCCCTTAGGAAGCCTTCAAGAAGGCCTGAAAGGGAAGACTTTCTATGTAACCATTTCTCTTTATACACGAACAAAACAATTATTCGTTGCAACTGTTGCTACAGATATCAGGACGGTATGAGAACGGTACGATGCGGTGAGTTATGACAATTGAAAAAAGGGTGATCCACATTTTAAAAGTTATGTCCACAGGAACTACAAGTTTTTGGATGACTTTTAGTGAGAATATGTTCGTTAGATAACATGGTGTGACCAATTGTTAACCGGGATAATACAATTTGATATTTTCCTTGAAGAAGTTTATGGTTTGCAGATTCGGAGCTATAAATGAACTCGTATTGGTACACCTTCGTTAGGGTGTACGCCCGTCTCTCATTTTGTTGGAGACGGGGTTTCCAAAATAGCACGTTGAAAAAAAACGGCCCCAGCAACATATTGCAGGAAACATGTATATGTTTGCATGCATTGTTTTCATGAATTGGAGATCTGCTGTTTTTTGTTGTCTGTCACTTTTATATTTTCAGCAGTTTTCAGTAAACAAAACCACAATTGGGTCACTAAACCATATATGACAACCTATTAATCATTGTGTCTCAAATATATAATACTTAATAGCAACCACAATGTGTTTGGCCACAGGTACATTATGTTTGCGACAAGCTACATACAAACACGTTATATTTGCATCCAAATAACAAAAAGGGACAATTTTTCAGCGTGTGCGTATTGAAAAGCTGATTACGGGAACGCTACACATTTTTTTATACGAGGGCACATATAAAGGGTTTTTACAATAAGAGCGCTACAAAAGGTTTTTTAAATAAAACAAAACCGGTTTTAGATACCAATGCAATTCTTTATTCCTGTGAAAGTATGTTCGATGCCATTATGTATGGAACTCGATTTCTTTTGCATGGCCACCACGAGCACGCTTGCAGAAGTCCAGACGCTGAACCCAATTTTCGACGGTTTTCAACCATAAATCGGCCGAAACTGCTGCAATGGCTTGTTGGCATAGACCATAGACTTGACGTAGCCCCACAGGAAATAACCTAACGGCGTCAAATCGCACGACCGAGGCGGCCAATCGACTGGGCCATTTCGTGAGATAACACGTTCACCAAACTTGGTTTCCAATAAATTGATTGTGGCATTCGCTGTGTGGCTTGTGGCCCCGTCCTGTTGGAACCACATGTCCTCCAAGTCCATATTATACAATTGGGCCCAAAAATATTTGATTATCATTGAACGTTAGCGATTCGCATTCACAGTAATGTGCCGGTCTTGATCATCACGGAAGAAGTACGGCCCAATGACGCCGCCGGCCCATAAACCGCACCAAACCGTAACTTTTTCGGGATGCAATGATAACTCATGGGTTAGGTGTGGATTGCTGTCTGACCAATAACGCATATTTTGCTTATTGACGAAGCCATTCAGCCAGAAATGAGCCTCATCGCTGAAGATGAGTTTCCGATGAAAATCCGAATCATTTTCAAGTTGTTGCTCAGCCCAATTCACGAACAAACGACGGTTATGGTGGCGTCAGTTCTTGCGTCAATTTGATCTTGTAAGGATGTAGGCCAAGATCTTTTCGCAAAATTCGCCACAACGACGTCACAGAGATGCCCAACGCTTGAGAACGACGTGTGAGAGACACATTTGGGCTTTCTGGAACTGAAGCCTCAGCGGCAGCAATATTCTCGACACTACGGGCACTTCTTTGTTTCACTGGCACGGGAACATTTTGTTCTGTGCCTGTGGATTCAAATTTTTCCACTAGACGCTCAATTGTTGATCTGGTAGGACGATTATGACGACTATAAATTGGACGTAGCGCTCTTAAAGTTGAGGCCACTGACTCCAAATTTCGGTAGTAAATTTGAATAATTTCGACTCGTTGTTGGCTCGTATATCTTTCCATGATGAAATGGCAAACCTTACTAAAGAGAAATGTCAAAAGAGCGAGAAAAAATATGGCGTCGTTTGCTGTCCCTATCGATTTACTTTTGTAGCGTCTCTGTTGAAAAACCCTTTAGTCCATTGGCCGTTGAAGGTTCGATCCCTAGAGTATTTGAGTTAAAAAAAATATTTTTTTTAGTCAAGATGGGGCTCAAACAAACAATGTGTCATTTTATTATAATTCGAAAAATATATTTTAAAAATTTTAATGGAGGATTTTGACGTCATGATCAATAACCTAGTGTAATCAGCTTTTCAATACGCAACCTTTATTGAAAAAACATTGAAATTCCAAAATCTCTGGATGTCAAGACACCCCATTATTGTTCATTGTTTATTATGTTTGGTTTGTTATGTTCCTGACAATAAAACTGCAACACGTTTCGAAAGAGATGATGAGTACAAACGATGATAGGCCTGAAATGTCTCGTATCCCTCTACCCTTTAGGTATATAAAAGCAATAACATCGAAAATCTCCCGAAAATTCGCACCCTAGTCATAAAGTTAATTTTCTTTAAGAATGAGGTTAATTGTCATGAAAACCAAATGGATTTTTCATCGAGGAGAAACGAATAAATAAAAAGAATTTTAATTGAAAATTGTAATAAATGCAAACATAAAAAGTGAAATTTATTGGTAAAAAAACATTATGGTTTAGCTGCACGACACTTAAAAGCATTAATTCTTTAAAATATTGCAACATGGAAAAAATTAGGCCAAAGCTTGCTAATAGCATCTAAAGGCTGGTACTAACTTCGTTCGCACGAAGAACATTGAACAACATCAATTTGTTTCGCTGGGATATAGGCCACCAACATATCAGTGTTGGATCAATAGGTTTTTTGCTTTTTTTTTTGACTAAAAATTTCTTTTGTTTCGGAAATTTTAAAAAAGTTTTGCTCTATACATGTTGCTACTACTTCGTATATATGTTCGTATATGTGTATAAATGTTGCTTCGTATATATGTATACATGTTGCTAATACTTCGTGATAACACTTTGTTGTCGATATTCCGCAGTTTATTTTTTGTACGGATTTTTGTAAAATTTACAACAAAATTATGAATTTCGTACAAACCTTAAACCATATGGGTGTTTTGTACCTATTTAAAATTTTATAAACTTCAATATGGTTCCTGTACAAAAAGTCAATAGGCAGCATAGTAGTTTGTCGCTAAGCTAGCTGCTAAACCGCTTATGGTGTCAAAGAATTTTATCAAATTTCAAAGCAACATTGGAAATTGGAACATCTCTATTTCAAATACCTCGACCCGAAGCATAATTGATTGTTTCACAAAAAAAAAACAATTTAAATGACATTTAAAGGATAATCACGGATTCCTGCACATTATTTTTTATTTTTCTACAAGAATTTTACAACTTGTTTCAAATAACTCGTTGTTGGGCTTTTCAATTGTGTTTGGATTAATTTAAATATTCTGTTAGATCTAAAAAAAAGTGAAAATTTACTGTTCAACGACTGCAAAAAAATACCATATTCAAATGCTAATACTTTCAGATTCTTCAATACGTTTAAAAATCCTTCAAATTGTTGCACCATGTGTACGCTCAGAAAAAATTATTAAGTTCATTGTTGCAAATGAGATTTTTAGGATATGTATGTAAGGACACTGAAAGGAAACGCTTCGTCAATCCAATGAATTATTTGTATATATGTTTATAGAGAGTGAGGTAACGTATTCGTATATTATAGTGATGAACGTGTTTCAATATTGTGATGAATATTTTTCATTATTGCTATAAATATAGTATATCATAGCAGCGATTAATATGTTTCACTATGGTGATGATTATATTTCATTGCTGCGATTAATATGTTTCATTGTAGCGTGGAATATATACATATGTTCTATAAACATATAGTTTATATTATGTTTGAAGATAAATTCGAGTTTAACTAGCAAAGGCACAAACCAAGTATGTTAGCAGAGCTCTGTTATAACATTAACAGAACTATGTTACACAGATTAATTTTTGGAAACGTTATATAAATTACCGACTTTCTTGCCACCCAACAAATATATATAAACAACAATTTTTACATTTTATAGCAAGGACTTATTAAAGGATATACCAGGACTTTAAACTTAGTTGTTCTTTGGCAGGGTAAAAAATATTAAGTTTTCTTACTTGGAAAGACTTTGGGGTCTTTGTGCCTAATTAGGAAGAGTTTAGTGATTAGGTCTAATGTCACTTGATAGCTATTGACATCTATTTTCAATATTTAATACTTCAATAAATTTTACTGGTGACCACCATTTTCGTGATGGGTTCCGCGATTACACAACCTTGTGACCACTTCCTAGGCGTGTTCGACGATGTTCAATCGCAACCACTTCGTATTCGCGGACGAAACATGGATCCGTCACAATACAACAGTGTTCAAGGAACAGTCGAATCAGTAGATTTCTCCTGGTAAACGTGTATCAGGACAAGTTGTGTCTGCCAGCCATCAAGGCCATGGCGACATTCACATCGATTACCTTGAAAAGGGCAAAACGATCACCGGCGTATATTATTCACAGCTTTTGGGCAGGATCACACTTTGATTTCTAGCAAACACGATCAGATTTGGCGATGAAAAAATGTTGACCGCACAAGTGTGTAGAGGCCGGGAAAAAAATCTGTAAATTGATTTACGAATTACTATCTGATCCGCCTTAGCCCCCAGTAACTACTTTATATTTGCAAATCTGAAGAAATGATTCGACAATATGAGATTTGGGTCGAATGAAGGGCACATCACTGAAAAATCGCCTATTTTGAGGATTTTGGAACACCTATTATTTGTGAGGATTAAAACATTGGAAAACAATGGACTACCTGGACCGAAGGGCACTATGTTGAGAAATACAACACCGACAAATTATAATGTGACACTATCGAGTACTAACCACTGAAACTACCATTCGGAACCGGTGCATAGCAGACGCTGAAAAATCTGTATTTTGTTCTTGTTTGGATGCAAATATAGCGTGTGCTTGCAGGCTATTGCAAATATAGTAACCTTGTGTCCAAATACATTGTATTTGCTATTCAGTATTACATGCTTGAGATACAATGATAGATATGTTATAATATGTGTGTTTGTGATCCAAATACAGCTTTGTTTGTTATACAAACACAGCTGTGTTTGGTGCACTGTTTACTTAATTTTGTTGTGGTCGCTATGCTCTGTCACGAGCAATATAGTAAAAGAGGGACAAGGACAGATAGTTCTCAGCCTAAGTTAATGTTATTGCAAATTCGCAGCTGTATAATCCCCAAATTCTTTGGGTCAGTGATTCATAAGTATTCCAGAATTCGTGTGTAAGTGAATTGTTGACTGATGTGTTGTGCATTAGTTTCATGCATTCTGGCGTCAATCGTTCGGTTGGGACGAAACACATGCCTGTTTCGACGTAACTATATACGTGTGTGCTGCTCTACGTAAAAGTATGCATATTTGCAAGCAAACATGCTTATATTTGCATTTGAATATAAGTGAGTTTGGATATGCAAATTTATAAATATTTTGAGTGTGTTCCAAACATATAACGGGGTTTTCAATAAGGTCGCTACAAAAGTTTTTTTAAATAAAACAAAACCGGTTTTAGATACCAATGAAATTCTTTATTCCTGTGAAAGTACGTTCGATGCCATTATGTATGGAACTCGATTTCTTTTGCATGGCCACCACGGGCACGCTTGCAGAAGTCCAGACGTTGAACCCAATTTTCGACGGTTTTCAAGCATAAATCGGCCGATACTGCTGCAATTTCACGTTCGATATTCGTACGAAGTTCATAAATCGTCGCTGGCTTGTTGGCATAGACCATAGACTTGACGTAGCCCCACAGGAAATAATCTAACGGCGTCAAATCGCACGACCGAGGCGGCCAAGCGATTGGGCAATTTCGTGAGATACCACGTTCACCAAACTTGGTTTCCAATAAATTGATGGTGGCATTCGCTGTGTGGCGCCGTTCTTTTGGAACCACATATCCTCTAAGTCCATATAATCCAATTGGGGCCAAAATTATTCGGTTATCATTGAACGGTAGCGATTCGCATTCACAGTAATGTGCCGGTCTTGATCATCACTGAAGAAGTACGGCCCAATGACGCCGCCGGCCCCTAAACCGCACCAAACCGTAATTTTTTAGGGATGCAATGATGAGTCATGGACATGGACTACATGTGGATTGCTGTCTGACCAATAACGCATATTTTGCTTATTGACGAAGCCCTTCAGCCAGAAATGAGCCTCATTGCTGAAGATGATTTTCCGATGAAAATCCGAATCGTAGCGCTCTTAAAGTTGAGGCCACTGACTCCAAATTTCGGTAGTAAATTTTAATAATTTCGACTCGTTGTTGGCTCGTATATCTTTCGATGATGAAATGGCAAACCTTACTGAAGAGAAATGTCAAAAGAGTGGGAAAAAATATGGCGTCGTTTACTGTCCCTATCGATTTACTTTTGTAGCGTCTCTGTTGAAAAACCCTTTACATGGTACCTCCAAAATTTGTTGGGGTGAATATGTTACCGAGACCGTTTTTTTCAGCGTGCAGAGATCGCGTGATAGGGTGTCGCCTCGTAAGGTGAGGTCTGTACCAATCTTTACTGGGGATGTCGTGTCGGTCAGTGTTAACCTACAAAGTCGTGTCAGCTTAGTAGGAATATCAATCTCCGGCCGAGCTGGGTACAGTTTTTGACGTATCGGGTTCTGGAAGGCAGCGTTAGAATCTACAAAGAGGTGATAGGTTTTGCGAGGGTTTCCTCCAGTATTTGTCGTAATGTGAATATCTAGTCGAAGGTTGACTTTCCTGGACTAAAGCCACTCTGATAAGGTCAGATCAGCTCTGCATCAAACGGCTTTAGTCTTTCGCACATTGTGCTTGGGAGGACTTAGTATGCGTTGGATAAACATCTTATTCTACGCTAGTTCGTACATGTACTCGAATCGCCTTTTTTGAAAACAAGACACCGTATGCTAAGACTCCAATTACAGGACATGCATTCGTCCAGCCAGATTTTGCATAACAGCCAGCCTTAAACAGCTAATGCGGTAGTCTTTCAGCATCAGCGGCGTTGTTGTTCTTCTTGGCTTTGTCTAGGATGGGGGCGGTCGACTGTGTAACTACGAGTGATTAGACATAGAAAAACTTATCAAAAAACTTCTCATACTTTTCCTTGAGTGTAAAAATGTAAATGTAACAAATTAATTCATTTCCTAAAATTTTCCAATTTTTTTTTATTGTTGAATTTGTTTGTTGTATGTGTGGCCTAGTTTAGCATAAAAAAACTATTTCCAACAATGCTTTTAGTGATATCTAATTTTTTGTTCTTTGCAACTCTCACCTTAATTGAATTTTTATAAAAAATTCCAGGGAAAAAATATCACTTAAACAATGGATTTTCATTAAAATTTTATAAAAACTAGAGCAAAAATAGAACTAAAATATTTAAATGGCAGAAATGGCCAACCTTGCATATTTCTCACATGAATGTGGTAACTTGGGGGGTGATATTCACTGTAAATTAGGCCTTACACGCTAACAATCTTGTAACTATTTGGTAATTGTTTGGATGCAAAAATAACATGTTTGTAGCTTGCCGCAATTATAGTATACTTGTGTCCAAACACATTAAGTTTGCTACTCATTAACAGGTCATAATACATATAGGTCAAAATATATATTTTTGTGGCCCAAATGTAGCTTTGTTTGTTGAAACCGGCTGAAAACAAAAACGTGACAGACAATAACTAAAAAAAAGTATCAGATCTTCAATGCACGATAACAGTGCTTCCAAAAATTTACATGGTTTCTGCAATATGTTACTGGGGCAGTTATTTTTCAGCGTGCAGACAAGGAAACACAATGTCATGCGATGTCTTCAATATATAAATTGAGATCATCGCGAGAAAAGCTGCTGTCACCACAAATAAAACTATCAGTAGCACAAGTCACATGCTGCTCGTGTATGCTGATGATTTCGACATCATTGGGAGAAATATGCGAGAAGTTGCTACAGTATTTTCAAGAATTGAGAACGAATCAGCAAAACTGGGTTTGGCAGTAAACGAGATCAAAGCTAAATTAATAGTTTTGAGAAGCAAAACATCCACCTGATTGGATGACAGAGTGAACGTTGATACCCACTGTAATTTCGAGGTATTGGACAAAATTATTTACCCGGATCTGCCGTGGACTGAATCTATAACGTTAGCCTAGAAATTAAAAACGGAGAATAGAGAACAGGTTTTATTTCGGGCTAAACAAGCACTTCAAAGATGAGACCCTCTGTGGAGAAAAAATGATCCAAATCTATAAGACTCTCATTAAACCTGACTTGCTTTACGACGCAAAATCGTGGGTCATATCGCATGCTGGTGAAACATCACTGGGAATCGTCGAGAGAAAAATGCTCCGAAAAGTATATAAAAAAATCTACAAAAAATGGTTTCCCTTTACATTCCATGAAGGACTTGGGCAGAGCTTCTCAAAACCAGTAGGCTGTGCGCTTTCTAGTTTTCTACTTACTGATTGGGACCCTCAGTTTTACACTGGCTCTGAATGGTATTTTGAGAATATTTTGCATGTCTATATAATCGATAGTGTCGCCGTCACTATAGTAAACTAAAAGGCATGCGGAATGCCTCTTTTGTAATGCCTTCCTAAAATAAGGCCTGCGGAATGCATGAATTTTTCTATCAAACATAAGCTACAGGAAGGTTTTTACAATTTTGAGACATTTCTTTTCCGATTCTTTTTATCCGTAATTTAATTGGGAAATTTCATACAAATTTTAAAATGATATTTTTTATTTAATATTTTTCAGGATAGTTTTAAAATTTTAGAAGAAACCGACGTTCAATTTGAAGTTAAGCGTGGTTCTGATAGGCCTTCTATCTAAGATAGGCCCTCTACAGCCTTCCGTTTTGTATGCCTTCTAAGGCCTTCTTTAGGAAGGCCTTGCCTCAAAATCTCACGCAATGTTAAAAAGAAAGGAGGAGGTAATGTGTAGCAAAAACCTCTTGTTTTTATACTAAAAACATCTTGTGTAGAAACTGAATGAGAGTTGCCCGATCTGGCCGCCGGTGGTGCAATGTTAATGTGCGCGGCTCTTGTGCATGAGAACGTTGGTTCGCCCCTGCTCTAACTACCTTACTTTTCCTTCGACGGTGGTCACCTTGCTTAGTGAAGGCGACACTATCGAGTAATTCGACATGAAAAATCTTCTCGAAATGCCGTTCGGAACAGGTGTAAAACTGTAGGTCGCAATCAGTTGGTGGAAAACTAATAAGTGCTCAGCTAACTAGTTGTGAGAAGCTTTCCGCAATCCTTTCATGGGATGTAATGGAAACCGTTTTTTGTTTGGATATAAATCTTTTCTCCTTCAATTTGATTGGTCGATGCAGTTTTCTTAGCAACATTAAAATGTTGCTCGATACATGTAGCTAGTGTTTCGTGTGAGCAACTACACTGGCAAACACATTTTGCCAATATTTCGCAGGAAGTGTGGTAGAATTTCCCCCAAAATAATGAACATAGTACCAGAAGGATGCTGTTTCAAATCTGTTAAACACATTTTAAAACCCAGTATAATTTTCTCCATTTTCTTTTCGTATTGACTTTTCACATATTTCCCAATTTTTCATGACAATTTGTAACCGAACAACTTTATCATGATAACACTGTGATAGCCATTCATTCAAATGCAATTTAATTAATCTATTTCCAACTTTCATATAAATAAATTTGAATATTTGTCATGAATTGCATGTGAAAGTAACAAATTTCAATATTTTTTTAAATGAAAAAGCTTTTAATCTTGCCACACAACTCGGGTCGGGTTTTTTCCTCACTAATTTGTCTTAAAATGCAGCAGCAACAGTCGTCGTCGGATCATTGTGAATCGCGAAAGACGAAATGGCAACGGACGTGGGAGGATGAAATGATGACTTCCAAAATTGATTGCCACTTATTGCAAACACACGATTGCAACAAAATACAAAATAGTAGTGCCATGGACCAACTATCATTGGTATCATAAACTATGGCATCATCACCATCGAAACAACAACATATGAGTACATCAGGGCATATGTGCAACGTCAATCCACCAACCCAACATACGCGGTTTATGTGACTTTGCCACGTCAAACGGAAGGACAGACAGTTGTTGTTCATACACATATCGGGGAAAACAATCAAATCTGTACACTTCACTCAATCACGCTCCTGAGATGAAGTTAAACGAAAAAGCGATAAAAAAAAACAAAATCCGCGAAAAACGTAGCGAAAATAATTGAACTCCGCGCTTTGTGCCATTCAACGGGCAAACAACAACAATAGCGTCATTGGATGGATGGACGAAATGAATGAATTTAATTTGCAAACATTATGGCACAGTGGTTTGCACGGAATACGTTTTTAGCAAAATAAAAAGAAACCTAAACGAAAACCTCATTGCTTCTCCATTAAATTATATAAGTCGAGGAAGCCCCGACAATGGCCAGTTGTCTTGTAAAACATCTTGTTTGTTTCAAAACGGAAGCACTTAATTCTGCTACTTGCAGCAAGATCTTTAGAACCAGTTGCTGGTAAAGCCACCTTTTGTAGAGTTGTCGAGTCAGCTCAAAAATCCCAGTTTCAAATATCCCAGTCTTTTATCTTACAGTACTGGAACTTTTCGTTATTTTTGCCAGCTGCTGTACTACTTTATTAGTTTTTTTATTTTCTCGAACCAACATGTGTTTCCTCCCTTTTCTGTACCCATACTGATTCGAGTAACAACGCGATGCAACCGACTAAAGCGATACCATTCGGGAAATAATCTTCCGCAAAATAGTTGTTTACTCCACAGCAGAGTTCGTATTTACCCCACCGCCATAGCCAAACACATCGCCGTGGGGAATATGTAATGAACGTTTACCCATTACCCATAGGGTGTGGGGAAGATAGTGGAGAGCTACCCACGAAATTACCCACAGGGTAATGGGGGAAAATGGATAGTTAGCTATAACAACGGGGAATTACCGATCACGATTACCCGTTTCCTTAGGATAACGGGGAAAATAATGGGGAGGTACCCACGACAATGGCGAATTACCCCTCACGATTACCCATTATACCTGTGGTATGGGGAAAATAATGGGTAGTTACCAACGACTATGGGGGAAAAAATTAGAAACAAGTCTATATCTCGCAAATGGAGCGTCTAATCGAAAAAAATATTCAATTTTTATGAGTTTCAAAAGGGGTTTCATAAAGGGGTCCAATTCGTGTGGAAGAATTTTTTATTCAAAAAATCGCCAAAATAAAAAAATCGCTGAAATACAAAAACGGCTATAACTCAGAAGCGGTGCGTCCAATCGCGGAAATAAAAAATTTTTTACCTCCATCTGATATATTAACCAATATATTTCCAATATAAGTCATGATTCTGTTTCCATTTCATGATTCAGAATCTAGCAAAACCTTCTTTGATCTATGGAGTTATAATAAAATCAACAACCTTTTTGTCATTACAGCCCATGAAGGGCCGGGATAGAGTCTTTCTGAATTTCTGCGATATTTATGAATTTCCACTCACTAATTAGGGGCGCACAGTTTTACACCGGTACCGAACCGGGTTTTAAAACCCTTCTTCACGCCTATTAAGCGGAGCACATGCAAACACCACACAGCGTTGGCATCACATATGTGGTTGTTGTACAACAATAGCCTCTGCCTGAAAATAAGCGGCAGCGAACAAACAAGTAGGTCGTCGTCGCCAAAAAGTATTGAATAGTATAGAGAACTCATGAAACCAATTGTACGACTCAAAGTTACTGGCGATATCTGGCGAATGATTCAAAACGTATTACTCTCTTTTTTGGTCAAAACTTGGTCCGTTCATAATTTTTATGTAAAGCATTGATGCCGTTTGAAACATATATGCTTTTTGTATGGTTTTATGTAATAACATTGTCGGTAATATGTAATAACATTGTCGGTCGAAATGGTGCATTTATACTGAAATATTCTATAAAGAGAATAAGTCTCGTTTATGCTCTTTTACTCAGTGGCTCTAATGAGAGCGGAAAAAGAGTGCAATAAGTTCCCTATACTATTCAATACTTTTTGTCGTCGCTCTGTTTATGACAAAACAAAAACAATTATTTCAGTGAGGTAAATATTGCTGTCTTTATTTTAACAGTATTACATCTAGTGTTAAAGCAGATGTAAGAAAAAAGAAAGTGCAATAGCAAAAGAGCCTTCAGCACAAAAGCTATTCTTTTTTGTATTTTCCAATCTAACATTTACTAAAATTGTACAGGTACCGTGTAACAAAAAGATGTTGACACATCGCCCGTTAGTTTAAACACTCATTGATTTTTTTTAATTGCGAGTTTCTTTCACTTTATGGTGTTTGAAGACTCACAAGGTGTAACTTTCTGTAGCAACACCAAAAACATTTCTTATTTTATTCCTTGTCGTATATTCTTTATCTTAGTGCCTGTACTTAGTTCAATATTTCGATCACAATTTTATTAACATTAATACAAAAAATAAATCCAACGAAATATCGACTTCAGTTTTCGCCATTGTAGTAGGAAGTATTTCACGCGAATTGCATGCAACATATTGCGAGCAACATTTTGTGTCTCTAAGAAAAAATTATCGACAAAGAAGAATAACTTTAGTGTATCAAAAAGAAACGAATAAATTATTTGTATAAAAAAAATTAAAACAGATCAATATTTAGTTGTCAATACTTAGCTGTTGTCAACACTTATCTGTGCAGCTGATTTTTTTCTTGATTAAACAAACTTATTACCAGCCTCTAAGGCAGACTTCTAAATGAATATTGCCACGTTTCGCCAAATGTTTCCCCAGTGTTGTACTAAGTTGTACAAGCGGAATATAAATAAAATGTGGCGAACAACATTTTGATGTTTCTGTGAAAAAATTTAATCAATGTGGGCAACTTTCATTCAATTTTCTAAAAAATAGCAATTCTGTCGGAAATTGAAGCTTAAGAACAGATAAATACGTAGTCCTCAATAATTTGTTGTTGCTGCCAACTTTCACAGCGACATGTTGCTCTTTTTTTTCTCGTCCGAACGATCCTAGTACCAGCCTTTAAGGCCTGTATTAAGTTCAATATTTCGGGACAAAATATAAAAAGAAACTCTACACAGGAAAATGTCTTCTGAAATATCGAGAAACTATTGCCGGTAGTGTAGTACTAAGTTGTTCACACAAAATATTAGCAATATGTATCCAGGAACATTTTAATGTTTCTAAGAAGACCATCAAATTGTATGATTTTCTCTAAAAGAAAGTGCAAAAAGGGCTTAAAACAGAGAAAAATTTAGAGAAATAAATTGATGTTGCTCAATGTTTTTGAGCGAACCAACAACGTTGCAACTTTTCGTACCCAAATTTTATTTATCAACATTGTACAGGAACTTAACGAAATCTGTTGTGTAATTTTTCACCACAACAGTGATGCCAGATTATTAGAACTAATGATAAACAGTAGTTGTTCTAAAACAAACGAAATGCCGACATTTGAATAGCAACTTATTTAGGTTGAAAAATGCTGGCCACATGGTCGGACCAATAGTTGAACGAAATAGTTGAATGGGACCACTAGTTTTACAGAGGTTCCGAGCGGTATTTTCAGAAGCTTTTTTCGTGGCTAAATACTCGATAGTGTCGCCGTCTCTAACCGAGGTGACCACCGTCGAAAGAAATTTAGGGTGGCCAGATTAGGGATCGGTGGTGCAATGGATTGGGTGCGCGCCTTATATACATGCAATTCTGGGTTCGATCCCTACTCTGACCACTGTCATCTCGCATAGTGACGGCGACACTATCGAGTACTATCGGTGTAAACACTGTAGGTAAAAATCGGTGAGTATAAAACTAGAAAGCGCACAGCTCACAGGTTGTGAGAAGCTCTCTCCAATTTCTTTATGGAATGTAATGAGAAATCCGTTTTAGAGTAGGATTCGAACCCACGGTCACATGCACCACAGACGACTACACAATAACTTTAAAATCTCTTTACCAACCCCATGTCATATTTAAAGGCTGGTACGAACTTCGTTCACATTCATAAATGTTTAGCATCCTTTAATGATGTATAGTAACATTTTGTATTTCTACACAAAATTATTGACACTTTTATCATCACTAATATTGTCCCTTATGTACTTTTATTTTATTTCCATGAATATTAAAATGTTGATTAAAAATGTTGCTAGTGTGCTATTGGAAATATTTAGTTCATATTTTTCATTTCTATTTCGCTACAAATAGGAAAATATGGATGCGTGTAGCAAAATTCCACAACCCATATTGACACTTTGCTCTTTCATTTCATTTACATGTTGAGAAGCTCACTTATAGCTGCTGCAACATGTACGAGTATCATTATTATATGAACATTTTGTTGGTTTACATTTAAGATAGGTACTAACTTCGTTTGTATATAAAAATCTATTTATAATGAACTTTGTCGCAGCTAACTTTAACAGCAACATACAATAATTATTGTACAGTTATAACTGTATACAGCTGTAGTTTTACGTTTTTTTTAAATAAAAATCTCTTTTTTTGACAATTTTTATAAGAGTTGACAGCAAGAGTCATCATCTTTTTACAATTTGATTCGTTTTTTAATTTTTTCTTTTGACGGCCGAAAATGTTGCACCATACTCATTGGTTATATTTCCCCTGAACAACTTAGTACTACACTGGCGGAATTGTTCGTTAATAATGCGCGGGTAATATTCAGCAACATGGATCGAGGAAATTTTGATATTCCTAAGAAATCTATAAGGCCCATCATAGTGTAGGAAGAAACTATTAATGTTGTCAACTGTCATTTCATTTCTCAAAAAGAAATGTTGTGCAAAAAAGACTTTAAAATGAGATAAATAAAAACTGAGGTAAATATACTAATATGTTGCTGGGCAAATTCGCATGGAAAAAATTGATTCTGACAAAGGGTTTCCATTCGGACGACGTTAGTACCAGCCTATAGAAATAAAAGTTTTGCGTTAACATGCTGCTGATATGTTGTGGCATTATTATTTATTATTTATTATTATTTATTATTTCCTGTGGATTTGGGCAGTTAGAAAATTATATAAGTTGTGGCATACAGGCTCTCAAATCGTTGAATTCATCAGCCTTTACTATTCATTAGAGAGACTTTGTTGTCCTAGTTTAGTAACTTTGGTACTAACCTCTTGATATTGAAGCATCATGTCGTCGTATTAATGTTGCTAGGAACATTAACAATTCTCCAGTCCTCGCCTATTCGCAACAGCTTATAATAGATACTGGGGGTTTCGTTGGCAATACAAACAAAAAAATGAGTAAATAGAGATCCGATATAAATGAAACAAATATAATGAAATTATGTATGTATCTCCAGATTTTGAATTCACAAACTGTCTTAATACAACTAAGATATTTTAATATGTAGTATTGCAGTCATAAATTAGAGGTTAAATTTCTGTAGCCTTTCCTATTTAGCATCCAAGTACCTTTCAAATTACCTCCTTTGAGGCTTCGACTGGTTCAGTACAACCCATTAAATATTTTATAAGAAAATCCGGCTAGCAAAACCACTGTACACTATATGGCCTTACCACTAGTCTCAGCAACATTGCTTATGTATGCATATGTATCATGCTGCTCTATACCGTTTAAATATTTAACAGCCAACAGACAGACAGACAACAATTGCTACAAAATATATATAGAGTGGAAATTGGTGCAACAATCACAGCGACAAGTCTGGTGTCTTGTACTGCACTCTGTTTGATTCGATTCGAGTCACTTGTATTATCATTAAACAGCATCAACGTCACAAGTCGCTTTAAGTGCTAAAATTTCGTGTTATAATTTCTCAACCAAGTCCGTTTTCCATCCTCAACTATTGCTACATCAACCTCATCCTTAAGTGTGGCATATTGCACGTTTTGTTTTCCCAGATACTCGTGATGATATCTGCATCATATCATAATGTGTCTGTGGCAGGCGATTTGCATTGCAATGGAAAGCAAAATCTCTATACAAAAACCGAAATCATATTAAATTTTATTTTCATTTTTAATTTCACGTTGCAATTTTTGCATAATCACAGCCAAAAAGTGTGGCCGGCAGACTAATGTCTGGGAGGAGGCAACAGCAAAATATTGCTACGAAATTTTGCAGTTAATTTGAAAATGTTGCTGCACCCCACAACTATCCAGTTTAAGGCATTAACGAATAGCAAATCATTGTTATTATCATCATCAGAAGCCTCATCTTCATCAGCAACCAGCTCCTCCGCCTCCTCATCATCATTAGCAGAAGCATCGATATTATCACCACTAGGTTCCTGGTCTAGTTTTCCACTTTTCGTTGCATTTTAGGTGATTGGCTGACTGGTCTGCATCGCATTCATTGTTGCAGTATTTCAGCATAGATTTCTATTCCAAAAGCGAAATTAAGACGGACTATTCCGGAGCAGCATTGTGGTGTTTGGCCTGTCGATGTTTACCATTCGATACCATATTGTTTTGAGTTTTAGTGGAAGAGGTAGTGCGCAGTGGTTGCTGCTGGTTCATCTTCCCTCGATGTGGCCGGGAAATTGAACGTTTCATTTGTTCATTCATTGTATTTGTTTGTTTGTATGACAATCCATCTGGCATGACCGTATGTCAGTCTTGCCTGACTGTGTTTAATACTGCAATTGCTTTTTTAAATCGATCAATCAATCAAATAAACACAACAAACATACAAAGCGAAATTGAACCCAAAACTAACATTATGTTGCTGCCAATGTTGATGCTGTTGCTGTTGATGTTGCAGCAATCTTTAGTAAAATCCAAAATAAATACAAACATTTCCTGTGCATTTCTCTTGAAATGAACATGGGGTATTTATTCTATAAGTGTAATTTGCGAGGGGTCCCACAAAAGTTTAACCGGATGTGTATTTGAAAGTTAATCTAACAATAGAGACTGTAAACAATTGCAATATTTCCCACTCCATGGAGTTTCTTTTGCTTGCTTTAGGCTGGTGCCAGGTAGGAACGCAGGGAAAATGTTGAGCATCATGGTTTACAAATTTCGCGGAAATAATTGAAATCGAAATTTGGATAAGCATTATATTGACATTGGTTTGCTTCCAAATTAAAATGTTGCTTAAACATATTGCTAAAATTCCATGGGTATGACTTATTAGTGCATGTGAAACAAGTGTCGTAAGAAGTTCATAGTAAAGGTGTTGTCCGTGTTTCGGACATAATTTTAACTCTGCAACAGTTGTCATATTAAAGGGTCGGCAGTAACTTCATGCACATACGAAAATATTTATCAACATTTGTTGTTTTATGGAAAAAACGTAAATTTCTACAGAAAATTATTGAAATTTATTTTGAAATTATTGAATTTATATTAAATTAAAATAATTATTAAATAACATAACAAACTGAAAGATCGAATAATATAAACTAAAATGGTTAAAATTACAATTTTGATTAAAAATGTTGCTAATATGATGTTGGAAATATTTAGTACATCTTTTGCAACATTATTTAAATGACATTTCGCAACTAAATACCAGCAAGATTTTAATATAAAACTACACAAATCATACTCAAGATTTACTCTTTGATTAGGAGATATTATTGGAATCCTGCATAGCTGCGCGCTAACAGCAGCAGGTTTGACACAAAAGCATATGGGATAATGATTAATAGTACCCTTTAAAGGCAATAATTTCCCATTGAATATTGTTGCTTACTATTGTGTATTGTATATAAACAAGTTGCCAACACGCCAATCTACATTTTCTATCGAAACCAGTTAAAAAGCTGTGGCATGATTAAACCCATACAATATTGTATGTGTTAGCAACATTTTTGGTGCAGCAATAATGTTCGTGAGTGTTTTGCTAACTCAACATATGTAAATATAAAAACAACATTGTATTAATTGTGCTATCAACATTTTATGTATAGGCACAATGTTGCTTCGCAAAATGCTGGTGATTAAATGAATGATGTATACAATTATGTTGTCAGACTCATCAGTTACTGATCAGTTTAATTTAAATAATCAATAATATTCTTAAAATTTCTTTACCAACATTTGCTTTATCAAGTATAAAAGTTGGTACTAAGTTCGTTCACATATGAAAACTTTTCGAAGAATGTTTGTATACATAAAATTTAAACTGATGGTATAAAATGTTACTAGTATTCGGTATATCTTTTGCAAAATTTTTTCATTGTCTTCTTGGAAAGTATGTATGGGAACTGGAAGGTATCAGTGTGTTATAACCAGTTTCATTGTATTAAGATATTTAATATTCAAGTTTGTCTCTTTGATAAGAATATTGATACTTCACGCCGAAAAGACCACCTCTGTAATATATTTTCCTAAACTTATTCTGCAGAACCATGTATATGTATGGAACACACTTCAAACATTCACATATATGCTAGTCCCAAACGGATTTGTATTTAAGGCATTGTAGCATGTTTACTGGCAAACATGCTTGCTTTCACGTGGACTCATCTGTGTTCTTCGTCCTAAACTCTCATATACTTACGTGGAAGCATTTGCGTGTTTCCCCCAAAACCCCATATACTTACGTGGGAACATAGGCGTATTTCTTCCCAAACATAATCATATTTAGAAACGAATTATTCTTTGATTTCTATATATATGTATTATTTATTATAATTAATTTTATCAATATAAATCCACATTTATAAAAAATTATTTCAAAAAATTAAAAGATTTAAAACGACCCTTTTTACATTTACTTGCATTGAATGCATTAAATGTTTTTTTTTCATTAAATTAGAATCTGCTGCTCATTTGCTTCTCTCTTTTTTGTAGCCTCTCACGGTTTTGTTTTTAGAAGGTTTCAGCTATGGCTTGGTTATCACTATGCGTTGGTACAGAAACAGTATAATTACATACAAATCTAGTTCATGCAAACCAATCATGGATTAATTACTTGTGTTCTTTTAAATATACTTATTTCACAAATGGTCCGCCTTTCCGATGTTCTCAGTAAAGGCTCGGGCTCAAAATCGTTTCTCACTTTGGTAGCACACATACATGCATATGAAACATCACACACCATTGAACCGTCCGAACCTTGGTTTATTATTTTTTTACTGATCAAGCGCTTTTGATATCATCTGCTCGATGAACCATTAATGAGTGAATACATGCAACTAAAACGCACTACATCAGCTAAAATAAGAAACATTGGCTTCATCTGGTCACTCAGGAACATATATGAATCACTGACTGAAAGAATAATACAAAAATACAGATACACACTTACCATAGAGACTCTTTCGTTGACTCTCTTTGATTCTCTTGCTTTCGAGAGAGCATAAACAGTGCAACTGACACAGCTGTATTTACATCCTAAACGCATATATAGTTGGGTTGCAAATCCATAAGTTATAACATATTAATCATTGTGTCTCAAATATGTAATATTGAATATCAAACACAATGTATTTGCACACAAGTATATTATATTTGCGACAGGCCCCAAAAACACGATATATTTGCATCAAAACAACAAAAAACGACAGATCTTTCAGCGTGTTGTTGAGATTCCCACTTGTAGGTGTTGCAACATGTACAAGCACCAATAGGCCAAGAAAATTTAGTTATTTATCCCAGGCTCGTGAATAGGGATTGTCCCATATAGGATATGTAATATTGAATATCAAACACAATGTATTTGCACACAAGTATATTATATTTGCGACAGGCCCCAAAAACACGATATATTTGCATCAAAACAACAAAAAACGACAGATCTTTCAGCGTGTTGTTGAGATTCCCACTTGTAGGTGTTGCAACATGTACAAGCACCAATAGGCCAAGAAAATTTTGTTATTTATCCCAGGCTCGTGAATAGGGATGGTCCCATATAGGATATGTAATATTGAATATCAAACACAATGTATTTGCACACAAGTATATTATATTTGCGACAGGCCCCAAAAACACGATATATTTGCATCAAAACAACAAAAAACGACAGATCTTTCAGCGTGTTGTTGAGATTCCCACTTGTAGGTGTTGCAACATATACAAGCACCAATAGGCCAAGAAAATTTAGTTATTTAACCCAGGCTCGTGACTAGGGATGGTCACATATAGGACATGCTCTTGCATAGTAGAGACATGCGCAGAAGATGGTGACTGGAGTTTTCCTCTTCCGCATCATTACAGCTTGTACAAAAGTTATTTGGCTTGACCTTTTGTATTGCTCCATGTCCACCACTCGTCCCCCTCGCCAGCATTATCGCATTGGTAAGTCCTTGCAGGACTTGCTTATAAGTCCTAGGGAACCAGCCGCTCCAGAGTTTCGTGGAATAAATGTCACTATGCCCTAACATTCAAATGCGGTGAATATCGTACTGTTGGATCATCTTGTTAAGCGATTTTCTGCAGTCCAAGGATAGATGTTGAGATCACAAATATTGATTTCTGGCATTCTGCCGCATACAAGCTACAAACAACACTTATATTCTTGTATATATACTAGATACATGTTCCTAGCCATTGACAGCAACATACATGAACTATAATATGTTGCCAAAGCAGTAAAATCTTAAATTTTCATGAAACTTAACATTACATCTTTAGCTTTGTTAGTATTACTAGTTGCCCATGTTCATTGTAAACTTTTGCTAGACCTTTTCTACTTTTGCTGCATTTTTATCTGTAAATGCCGAACAAAAGGTGAGATCTCTATACATCACGTAAGCACAAAAAGCTGTGCTATGCCACCAAGAAGTACTTTCATTGCAACTATTGCCTTAAGAGTTGTGGGAGTTTGTTCCTTTCTTGTTGTATTCTGCTAACTCCTTTAATTTTTTTTTCTCTCCTACAGTGATCACTTTGTATTATAGAAATTATAGGAAATCATGCCATATGCTTGTGGCTGTTGCCAGAATGTATTGCTCGTCGTTTGGTTACGTGTGTTTGGTGTTTTGTGTGCTGCAGATTTTGGAGAGCCATTGTTGCAAATGGTTATTTTTCTATAAAATATCTTATCATTGAGTTTTATTGAAACCGTGGGTGTTTTTCACATCTTCCTTAAAGGGGGTTACGAGCTGGGTAATAGTTAATGTTGCAAATAAACTATTGCTACACATTACCTATTCTATCTTTCGTTTTATATTTTGTGATTTTTTTGGCCTGTGGTAAAGTGATAAATGATAGCATTGAGGTAAATGTTGAAAAAGTTTAGCTGAGTTTTTCTTTTTTTTTTTAGTTCTCTTGTTTACTTAGTGGTTTGTTAAGAAAGAGTTCAAGATTGCAATTGCTAGAGCAGGCAGGAAGTTTTGAGCCTTAGGTTGGCGATATAATACTAATGTTCCTTTTTGGCAAAAAAATATTTAAATTTTATATATTTTTAAAAAATATAATTCTGCAATATTTATTACTACTCAGTAAAGTAGTGACAAAACAAACTTAGAGCTTTTCTTTGAGCTTAAGTAAAGCTAGGAACATCAGGCAACACCGAAATGTTTCCAAAATTATCGAACAGTCATATAAACAATGTTGTTGTTCATATCAATTTTAAGACAACAAAATCCAATTCTGAACTGTTTCAATTAATATTGTCCCTCGTTTACTATTGTTATATTAAGAGTTTCTGTTTTAATTATTATTTCTCCTCTTTTAGAACTATGCGCAATAATTTCGATATTTTATAGGAATTTCTTTATGCGCATTTCAATAAATCATCGGAAGAAAGAGTAGACTTTGTTTGAGTGTTGAGGGATATATATACTTCTCTGCTATAAAAGAAAAAATCTCTTTAATTTTTAGACCCTGAATGCTAGTTGACAATATTAATTTTGTATTTATACAATTTGATTGGTCGTTAAATTTTTCTTATTAAAACTTACAAATTTATTCAAGCTCAAGACCTTTATAAATAATTTAAAGCTTATTAGCTTTACTTCGAGGCTTCACTTCTTAGACTATTTGCACTTTATAGGCCTTCATTCGTTTATGCAAAATTCTCCGAAAATAAATGCAACTTGCAACAGTTTTCCAGGAATTCCTAATCCTACCGCAAATGATAGGGAAATATTTTATAGCGCAACCTCTTTAACATCTGTGTGGAGATTGTGTGGGGAAATATGTTGCAAACATTGACAATAATAGAGTAAGTAAAAGACTTTCGCCTCTTAACACAGTCGTAAAATAAGGACAAAACTATATTTTATGTTGCGATCTCTTCAAAAAATGTGTTGACATAATAAACTAAAGGGATGCAATAAATGCGAGTAGTACCTCATGCTTCTAAAATCACATTATTCTCACATATGCGGTAATTATAGATATCACAGTGTAAACACTTGACATCTGCACAAGACGTTTCGAATGACCATTCAAGACATTTGCTTTTTTCAAGACATGTACTACAGCGAAGCTGCGGAAACCAAGTACTTCGAAGTACCGTCGACAAAGCATTCGTATGTGTTTGTGTACACAAAAAACAGAATACTTTGTGAGCGAAGTAGAAGTAGTAGTATTGTACAGCTCTGATCTACACCTTCACACACATCCACGAATGTTTTTCTTCGGAACACTGAAGTATTTTGTAGCCGCAATTTCGCTACAGTACAGTCTTGAAAAAAAAATGTATTGAATGACCATTCAAGACGTCTGCGAGTGTGTAGTATACTTATACACTACAGAAGGTGAGAGCAGTATTTGAAATCATTGAGGGTTATCTTGAAAAGTGATTCGAATTGTTTATTGAGAATTAGAATTAACGCCAACGTTTATCTTGGGGTCCTTACCCAAAAGTTGCTGATTTCAAATAACCTGACTATGAACCAAGTGATTTAGAGCCAAACTAGGGACCCATTGAATTAGCTATGTGGGAAATAACCACATAATTTGTTTAGCTTGTAAGACAAACATAGCCAAACTATATCACCAAAATGTTGGACATTTACATGATAGATTTTCCGTTTAGCAACATGTTGCATGCCATAGGATTTTCTTTTTCTAAACAAATATAAGCTTCTACCGTTTATGTTGTAATGTCTGAGAAGTTTATACTACAAGCTTGCAAGGTCAGAAACATTTTTCTAAGAGAAAAATGGTTGGTTTTGCCGGAATAACGGAACAATCAGGAAAGCACACTCAATAATGGCATGACTAGATTCGAACTCCGTGACAAATTATTCATCAAATGCCTAACTACTGTGCTGAATTGATACCACCGGTAGTTCATCAATCGTATATAAACAAATTCGTATGGGAAATTTTACATATGCGAGTTAGTACTGATTGAAAATACCTAAGTTTCCATTCGTACTGATAAACTCAATTATTCCAACACAAGAGGAAAAAGCTTTTTTCTTCCATTTTCTTTTTTTCTCTCCTGCATTCACACATGTACGTACTACCATTGACTGCAACATGTTGTGTTTGGTAATACTTATTTGCTTGTATACTCAACATGTTGCTGTTAATATGATTTTCCTTTGGAGTTGCATACATTCTCTGCAACAGTTTAGGTTGTGTTTGGTAATACTTATTTGCTTGTATACTCAACATGTTGCTGTTAATATGATTTTGCTTTGGAGTTGCATACATTCAGTTTAGGTGAAAAACTATTGTTTGTCTGTATAACAAGTTGCTTCCAATGTCTGCAATAAATTGATTCCATTATCTGGGACAAGCTGCTTCCACTTACTGCAACATATAACTCCTGAAATACTATCTATATTTTTCTGTATATCAGTATGTTATTACTAATGCTGACCTTGAACTTTTTCGATTGAAAAAAAATATGCTACCACTATCTGCAACATGTTGTGTAAGGTAATATTAATATTTTGTGTTTGGAACATGTCTGCAATTGACGGCAACATGTCGTGGTTGGTAATACTTAGTTGCTTGTGTATGCAACATGTTACTGATAATTTGATTTTCGTTTGGAGTTGCATCCATTCTCTGCAACATGTTAAGCTCGAAAACCCAAATTTTGTCTGCACAACAACTTGCCTCCATTGTTTGTCATAAGTTGTCTATGACAAGTTGCTTCCACTGAATGCAACATATATATCGAGCTTGAAATGCTCTACATTTCTATATATCAATATGTTGCTAAAACTGCTGACCTTGAATGTGAAAAAATATGGCATTACTGTCTGCAGTATGTTGTGAAAGGTAATACCAATTTTCTTTTATATTCAACATAACTGCAACTGATTGCAACATGTCGTCGTTGGTAATACTTTATTGCGTGTGTATGCAACATGTTACTGATAATTTGATTTTCGTTTGGAGTTGCATCCATTCTCTGCAACATTTTAAGCACCACAAAGCTATATTTTGTCTGTATAAGAAGTTGCTTCCATTGTCTGCAATAAGTTGTTTCCATTATCTTCAAAAAGTTGCTTCCACTGACTGAAATATATATAAAGCTTCAAAGAGTACATTTTTCTGAATACCAATAGGTTGCTAAAACAGCTTTTTCGAATGTCAAATAACATGCTACTACTCTCTGCAACATGTTGTGTTGATAATACTTATTTGTGTGAGTATCCGACATGTTGCTGACAATTTCATTTTCCTTTTAGAGTTGTTTCCATTCTCTGCAATATGTTACGCTTAATATACCATATTTTGTTTATATACCACGTTGCTCCCATTGTCTGCAATAGGTTGTTTTTTATTTTTTGCAATGTTGTCTGCAACAAGTTGCCTACATTGTCTGCAACAAGTTGTTGTCATTGTTTTCAACATGTTACGCTGTAAATACTATATTTTTCTGCATTTCAACATGTTGCTTAACACTGCCATTTACATTTTCCGCACAAAAGCAAACTTTTTCCAACTTACCTTTGAAACTTTATGCATAACGCGGTTCAGTTTAAACTTTTCATTTCCTTTTTGTTGAAAATCATAAATTCAACTAATATTATGTATAAAATATTCATAAATGACACTTTGTTGCCAAATGGGGGGAAAAAGAGGAAATAGTCGTGGCATAATCCCTGCAGAAAATATTCATTTAAAATGTATTCAACTCTCGCAGAATTGGAGAAATGGATTATGTTCATTTATAATAAACTGTACAGTTTATCAAATAACATATTCAGTTAAGGAATTGCCATGGCAAACAACAATTATAAAGCGCCAAGTCTGCCATTAAAAGAGAAATGGATTCAGTCCATTAAAAATGAACCTCATAATCCATCAAGCAACATATTCTTGTAACGGAATTTAATGACAAACATTAATTATAAAACATCAATTAATACGCAACATTTATAGTTCTACTTTTTTTGTGGACTTAATCCTTTTGGACATTAGTATGGCTCAACGAAATTGAAATAGTTTTGAATGCGGTTTTATGTGTTTCTGCTCCCATGTTTTTCTGTGTGTGCCACATTTTAATATCTCCCAAAAGACTGTGATTTTTTTTCTGGTTCATTCACACTTGACTATTAACAATAATTAAATCAGTTGAAAAAGTTTTAGTTGTGAATTCGTGATATGGAAAATGAACTGAAATGAATGTTTGTTCTTAAACCTTCGGTCGGCGTAATACCCAAGCCACCTCCTCACCCAAGGGATTGTTGAATGGTTCATTTCCATTGCGATATAATTTGTTAATGCGCCATTCAGTCATTCATTCATTGATTGATTGAAAAATAATCGAAATTGTTTCAATACATTTTAATTTGGATTTGTCGTTTGTTTCAAACTGTTAAGGTCAACCTAATTAAAAGGCTATAAAATATGTTAAATACGTTTCTCTCATTTGCCCGGGCATGGAAGAATGTAGTCAGTCGAAATTGTTATATTTTTTCTTGTTTGGTCTTATTTTTATAGGCCTTTGTGCATAGATTATACAGAACAGTGCTGTACTAAAGTATATGGGTAATGTTCAGGGACATTAAAAGGATCCGAATAAAACAGAAAAATTTAAGAAGTTGTAATAACTGTTGATTTATGTGTCAGACTGGTTCTAAGTTAGTTTGCACTGAAACATTGAGCTGTATCAAGTTGTATCGCTCCAACCTTGTTCAGCAACATATCACGGCTGGCACCTAAATTTTACTGTATCATTCAAAATTATTTATTTTTTGATAAATTGAATAACAGCATTGATATCTTTATACAATTTGATTGATCGCTAACATTTTCCGAAGAAACATTAAAATGTTGCTTGACACATGTTGCTGGAAATTCAAGTAAACATCTCAGTACTGCAATTAGTACTACTCTAGCAGAAATTTTTCTTTGATATTTCGCAGAATTTTTTTATATACGATTTCGTTTTAAATATAGAAGTTCCCAGAAAAAACTAAATAGAGCCATTCATTCTCTATCTGATGATTCTATCTGCTGATTTAAAGTATTCAAGAATCCATAGCTGAAGCTACATCTGTGACCTCTCAAAAAAAATGGTGACTTGGGCGGGAAAACAGGACATAGAATGCTAAGGCTCCAATCGTCGCGCATGCATTTGTCTAGCCAGATTTTGCATATGAGCTGATGCATGCACCTAGTCCTAGTCTATCAGCACCAACGGCTTTGGTATTCTTACGCCGAAAAAGTACAGTACTTACTTCGCTTTGCCTAGATAGACTGCAGTGGACGCCTTCGTCCTTGGGCCTCGTTACGTTCGACGATAATCGTCCAACAGATATAGTTGTGTCGATAATGCTGTCTCATAGAACATTTAAAATACATGCGACCAAAAATGTTCTCTACCGAAAAAACGATAGAGAGTTCGATATCGTTTCTGACATAAGAACAGGGGGTTCAACACCTTCATTTATATTAACGCCTCCTGGGACAAGTCACTCAGAGAAGTCAGCTCTCTATATTCCAAAGATATATTTGCATATTTGCTACAAGATCCCCATCCCTATCGCTACAAATGGCGCGTTGATTCATGGCCGTTGGTTTGACTTTGGCATTGGTTTGACTTTGAACTTTTCGGTAGAATTTACGAGCCTCATTCATCCTTCTATAAGATGCAATTTGCTCACTCTCGTGCTTTCTCTAAAACCGTATTTTTTCTTAAATAAACGGGCTATCGCGCTCCTCTTCTCCTTGTGCCGGCCTGTCGCGGTTCGCGTCGCAACTGGCTGAAGCATTACCATACATGCAGTTTTCTTTTATCACGTGTCACGCGACACTCTTCATCGTACCATGGTGTGTCTTTACGCGGTTTATCATAACAAATTACGGTCTCTGCAGCAGTTTTCACAGAGTGGGAAATGTGCTTCCACTCCGCTTCAGGATCAAGAGGCGTGTGTGCGTTCTGCACTAGTAGCTGAGTGAGCTTTTCTCGATAGGCCGTGACTATCTCTGGTAATTGCAGCTTTCCGATGTTAAGGTTTCTATTTGACTGCATTCGTACGATTTGATCCAATCCGATAGTGATGCGAATCGATCTAAAAAATAAATTTTTATTTTGTTGTTGTTTTGATGTAAAAATAATGTATTTGTACCTGCAAATATATTATGATGGTTTCTAAACGAAAACTGCTGATAACAAAAATGTGAAAAACAATAAATAAACAAAAAGCAGCAGATCTTCAATTCACGAAAACAATGCTTGCAAACATGTACAAGGTTGCTGCAATATGTTGCTGGTGCCGATATTTTTCAGCGTGTAGTAGAGCTATCAGGTGATCAATCTGGGGGTGAATTATTTAAGAAATGATATCGAATTCATTATCCTTTTATCGGTTCTGAAGTTTTAAGAATGCATGTGCGACCTAACGAAGAAGACACAATAAAGTCGGGAACAATTTGTTTATTTTTCAACATAATCGCCTTTCACCTCGATACACTTTTTTCTATCTTCGAGACCCTGTTTATAGTAAGCACTGTCAAACTCCTTAAAATAGCCGTCAACCGCAGACTCTACCTCTTCATTGTTGGCGAATCTTTTACCATTTTTTCAAGTTTGGAAATAGAAAATAGACCGAGGGAGCTAAATCTGGCGAATAAGGTGCGCGGTGAAGCAAATCGAACGATAGCTCATTAATTTTGTCTATGGCAATAGTGGAGGTTTTTTACTGGCGCCTTATTTTGATGAAACAGCACTTTCTTTTTCGCCAAATGCGGCCTTTTTCCACAACTTCATCACTTAAAGGCTGCCCTAAATTATCATTATATTCGCGTTGTTGGGTTTTCCTTTCTGAAGATAATCAATGTAAATTATCCCATGCGTATCACAAAAAAATAGACGCCATGACCTGGTCTGCAGATGGAACCGTGTTCGCCATCTTTGGACAAGATTATCCTATTCCAGTCCACTCCTTTGACTGTTCCTTTGTCTCATGTGTGAAGTGGTGGACACATGTCTCATCCATAATTATAAATCGACGCAAAAAATCGGCTTTATTTACCTTCACGACGCTGTTTTTGCTCTGTTGTAAGCAAGCGCGCCACCCATCTTGCGCAAAGCTTTCTCATCGTGAAATCTTCGGTCAATACACGATGTAGAGCACTTCCAGAAATGCCTATAATTTCAGCTGGCCCACGCACTTTCAGCCGACGATCATCCAATACCATTTTATGGATTTTTTAACCATGTCTGGCGTGAACACCTCAATTGGTCGACCACTATGGTGTTCGTCTTGGCAGCTCGTACAGCGTCGTTTAAACTCTGCTACTCAAAGGAGCGAAAGAGCAGACTCCCCCAGAGTAGAATCTAGCTCGGCCTTAATATTGCTTGGATTGAGACCTTTGGAATGGTTAGTGTTCGCGCCTCTTGTACATGAGACCATGGGTTCGATCCCTGTTCTGACCACCATAACATTTCTTTCGGCGGCGGTCACCTCGCATAGTGACGGCGACACTATCGAGTATTTAGCCATGAAACAGCTTCTCACATTACCGTTCGGCATCGTGTAAAACTGTAGATCTCAATCAGTTAGTGTACAGATCTCAAAAGTAGAAAGCGTACAGCTCACAGGTTGTGAGAAGCTCTCCCCAATTCCTTCATGGGATGTACTGGATTTTTTTTTTTACAAATTCCCTGAGAACGTTTACTTTTGATGGCTCAAATATAAATACTAAATAACGTGGCGCCCTGAAACTTAACAAATACGTTTTATAAGGTTGGCACTTTTCGCCAAAAATTTTTTTTTTAACTACTGCACTGAACGGAAAAGCATCATCACAGGTATGAAAATTTTCATCACCCCAATAACTTTTGTCATCGAAAGTGAGCTAACGTACAGTTTCATTCCAGCTACGAAAATGTGTTCATCAACTGCATCAGTCTGTTCATCAGTCTGGTTGTTGCTGCAATGAATTTTTTCATTATTCCAACGAATTTGCTTCGTTGCTGCACTGAATATGTTTCGTTGCTGCAATGAATTTGTTTCATTACAGCAATGAAGTTGTTTCAGATACACCAAATATCAGTAGTTTAAATTACATGCATTTTGCACTTACTTTTTTTAATATTTAGCCAAGTTTTCTACAAAACCGAAATTAAATGAAATTGTTGCAGGAACGAAAATTAAATTGTTGCAGCAACGAAATGAAAAATTGTCAAAGAAATTATGTATAAAATTTTTCATTTTAGCGACTACCAAATTGTCGGATATACGAGACTTTTCATTGTACGAACGTAAAAACATTAACGAAAATGTTTCATGCATGCGACGAAGCGTTATTCTTTCAGTGTGACATCATCTATATATTAGGTCGGCTAGTTTTGGGACCGCCCTCGAATTTTAAATGTTCTATGAGCCAGAATGTACGTCATTACGATAACTATTGAACGATTAGCGTCATATTTAACCAGTCCACTGGTTTTTCGTCTGTTCCATGTTGCCTTGTGGATTACTTTATTTTGGAATCTCGTACTATTGACAACCATATTTTCCGCCGCAGCAAAGTCCCACAGTCTCATTCCGTTATCGCAAATGATGGCATGTACTCGTATACTGAATTTGCCAATGGTTGGTTCGGAGACATTTTCCCTGCCGACTTTAACATTTAAAATAACCTAGAACAGTCTTTATGTCATGGCCAACTTTGCGGTAGTATGATTCCTCTAGGAGTTCATAGATCGTGTCCTTGGTGTCATCGTAGTTTTCTTATGTAGGGGCATGTTATTTTGTGTATGGACCCATCACTTTTTAAAACGGTTTTTTTGTTTGGATTTTTGATTGCCGTTTGGAAATATAATTTTGTGCTACACAGTTTGTTTTTCTTTCTACCCCTATATTAATCACCAGCACTGTTACCATGCGCTAATCCGGATAAAGTTACCATATCGTTTTCAGATTTGTGTATCAATTATCTACAAAGGCAGACAATATAACAAACAGACAACAAAGATATTAAAACTTGACAAAACTTTTGTTAATCACTTTTTTGCTGTGCGTTTAATGCGTGTTTGTTTTTTTTATAGCAATTCAGTCATTGGATCAATTTCATCTTCCGTCTCAACCCCTCCACCACCAGCGAGTGACATGTCAATGCAGACTAATTGAAAACAAATTGAAAATTTTATGATCGATCGTAAAAAGAATTAGATATATGTATGTATGCATGGATGTGTCTTAAATGCTTGCCGTGATATAATCTATCAATATGTTGGGAATAAATAAATAAACAAAGAGTAGGAGAAAGAGTAATAAACAAAGTTATCCAAATCCATTCACTGCGTCTGTTCATCCATTCCATTCATACCTTTTTTTTGGAGGTGGCACGAAGCAATCGATGTTGCTCCAATGTGTATTCAACACACAAAAGATTTACGATTGTCATAAATAATTACGAAAAGTAGTCAACTGACAAATTCGACAAAATGCTCAAGAAACCCATAAAGTTAAGTAAATAAAAAACGAGTAAAGAAATAACAAAAAAATATAATAGACTCCACACAGAACGTAGAACACCTGTATACATGGTACCCACTCCGTGACGGATCGATCCAAGTGAGACTAAATAAACAAAACTAGCTCTTTTTTTCTCAAGTGTCAGTCTGCCAGAGATCTTATACCCCATTCCCTACAATTGACAATTATTTATCAGCGTACTGATCATTATCTTCTCCGCCACAACTCACGACATATTTTCTTCATCTCCGCCTGCCGTTTCGAACATGCCACATGCTTGGACGCCTCATGCATCATGCATGAATGCATGCATAAGTTAATTAATTTTCAACAGCATTCACCCAGTGAGAGAACAAATGCAATGAAGGGGTTCATGTGGTAGCACTCGAATAAAAGTCAAAATCAAGAAGAAACAAAAAATTCAACAGCAGAAGAAGTCTTAAACAAATAACGAACCTAATTTTATGGTTAATATCATCAAACATGTTCGACAAATCAGAAGCAAAGCAAACAACATGCAACATTGCTCAAGCAACGAGAACAGGAAAAAAAGACGACAAATCATGGCAGTTATAGCAGTGCAGGCGTGTTGTAGTAAGCAAGCATATGTACATAATTTATGCCACTATGGAAGCACAACATATACAACCCAGCAAACATTTTTAGATGAGTAATAATACTAATTATCATAATAATAATTAATGGCTCACAATAATAATTATTATTTATTAATAAAAATAATCGGGGATGATTTTTATTTATTCGGCCTTTGTATTGAAACATTTTTATTTTATTATTCAGGATCAAGACCAATTTATATCTCTATAAATAGAGATATTCTTATAGTTTTTTTAAAAAAGAAGATGTTTTGTAAATGCATCGTCATGATTCCTGGCAAACCGTATAGCTATTGCAGATCTAGCCACAGATCTTCATCACCGGTTGTTTGGAATGCTGCTTTATAAAAATTCATCAAACTAAATGCAAACGAAATGCAAAACAACAATCGCTCTGCACACAATCAATAAATGTCTTCGGTTAGTGACTTGTGTAAATACACAACGCAGTGCCTTAACGGGCTAGACGCTGCTGAAGATGATGCTTCACAAACATCGAAACGATCGTCCAGCGAAAGTGAGTTCGAATCCCACCCGCGGCATTTACATTTTTTTCACTAACCGGAGAAAACATGATCTCTTACAGCCTTAAAGGAAATTACAACTTTAAACATAACGAGGATCAAAAACAACTAAATTTGAAACCTTATCTGAATTGCGAATTTTCCACTATGCAAGTGGTCGAAAAATGTGGCACGCAAAACACACCTGAAAACATTTGCAAACAACTTCTTTCCATCTCCAGGGAACCATCGGTTTCCAGTAGAAATGATTTTTGTTGTTGTCTAAAAAGACAACGCAATATATACACTCAACCAAAAAACGTCTTAAAATCAAAAATAATTGCTATGACTCAAAAATAATCTGAATGATTTTCTGCCAAAGACGTTTCTACTAATATCAAAAAGATGCCTGTTAATCTTCTCGGTCGACTAAAAGAAAAAAAGTATTTACAGTTATGCAGAAGGCGACCGAGACGTTTAAAAGGAAACATTTTTAATTCAAAAATGGTTCTTTTTGAAAGGCTCTGGTGACAAAATAAAAAAAATTTACAGCTAATTTTGAACCGAGCCTTTCAAAAAGAACCATTTTTGAATTAAAAAAAGCGTTCTTAACTCGACGTTCGAGATTCGACGAAACCATTCACATGGAAATGCGCTTCATAAGAGAAGATGATTTTCTTTTGTTGATTAATTGGCATTAACTTCACTTTGCTCCATTAGCCATTGAACGAATTGCCGACATTTCAAAGACATTTTCAGCAACGCTTTAAAGATTTTATAAGATAATATGGGATAACACAATAACCTAACATTTGAGTTCCAACAGCCGTCGGTGGTGCAATGGTCAGAGGTTGAGCGGCTCTTGTACTTGAGAACGTGGGTTCGATTCCAGCCCTGATCAGCTTACATTTCTTTCGACTACGGTCACTTCGTTTAGTGGTGGCGATAATATCAAGTAATTAGCCATGAAAAAGCATATTTAATCTACCGTTCAGAACCGGTGTAAAATAGTAGGGTAGATAGCGTAAGACTTGAAAGCGCACAGTTCCGGGATTGTGAGAAGCTCATCCCAATCTCTTCATGAGATGTAATGGGATTGGGATGAGCTTTTTACAATCAGAGAGCTGTGCGCTTTCAAGTCTTACGATCCATGGCTCCATGAAGTCTTACTCGCTGACCATGGATATAAAAGCTACAATTTACAATCTCACCATATACGGTTGATGAATTTGCTAGGGAAATTACTGGATGAATTGAGCAATAGGTGGCGCGGTTAATCTCTACACAAACAGCAGGATGGTTTGGGAACAACTGCATGGTGTTGTTGACATTTGTAACTGATACAAATAGACGAGTAACGCCGCGTTTCGGGTCAGTTAGATTTAAGGCAAGCAAAATTATACATCGTTGAGTATTCGTAACAGTTTTGTAACTGTCAAACTCGAATGTCACCTTTAGGCGTGTCAATCTCGCCCATAGTCAATAAAACATCTCCATAATACTTAATTTTCTAGGGTTGGTGTTGATTTTGGACTTTATGGTCCAACTTATGTACCATAGTGTGGAATAGTATATTCGGAAAATGGCTCCAACGGCTCTGAACACAGCCCCTGCTTGTTTTCATGTCATTTTCGATGACATTTTAACAAAGATGTGCGTTGGCATCACAAAAACCCAAAGAAAAAAATCGCACGGAGTTAGGTTAGGTTAGAGTGACTTTGAGTTCCTCCCACGGAAGCTGACCGAAGTAGCAGTGCTACCGTCTGGAACAGCCACGTTACTCTAGAAAGGAAATAAATAAAAGAAAAGGAAAGAAGAGAAAAGAAAAGAAAAGAAAAGAAAACAAAAGAAAAGAAAATAAAGAAATGAGAAAGAAAGAAGAGCAAAAAAGAAAGAATAGAAAAGAAAAAAAAATGAAAAGAAAAGAAAAGAAAAGAAAAGAAAAGAAAAGAAAAGAAAAGAAAAGAAAAGAAAAGAAAAGAAAAGAAAAGAAAAGAAAAGAAAAGAAAAGAAAAGAAAAGAAAAGAAAAGAAAAGAAAAGAAAAGAAAAGAAAAGAAAAGAAAAGAAAAGAAAAGAAAAGAAAAGAAAAGAAAAGAAAAGAAAAGAAAAGAAAAGAAAAGAAAAGAAAAGAAAAGAAAAGAAAAGAAAAGAAAAGAAAAGAAAAGAAAAGAAAAGAAAAGAAAAGAAAAGAAAAGAAAAGAAAAGAAAAGAAAAGAAAAGAAAAGAAAAGAAAAGAAAAGAAAAGAAAAGAAAAGAAAAGAAAAGAAAAGAAAAGAAAAGAAAAGAAAAGAAAAGAAAAGAAAAGAAAAGAAAAGAAATGAAAAGAAAAGAAAAGAAATGAAAAGAAAAGAAAAGAAAACAAAAGAAAAGAAAAGAAAAAAGAAAAGAAACGAAACGAAATGAACGGGAAAGAAAGGAAAACAAACTAAAGAATTGAATATGAAAGAAGAGAATCGAAAATAACAGAAAAGAAAATATAAATTATAGAAAAGAAAATAAAAGAAAAGAAATGAAAAGAAAAGAAAAGAAAAGAAAAGAAAAGAAAAGAAAAGAAAAGAAAAGAAAAGAAAAGAAAAGAAAAGAAAAGAAAAGAAAAGAAAAGAAAAGGAAAAAAGAAAAGATAAAAAAAAAACAAACTAAAGAATTGAATATGAAAGAAGAGAAACGAAAATAACAGAAAAGAAAATATAAGTAATAGAAAAGAAAAGAAATGAAAAGAAAAGAAAATAAAAGAAAGGAAATGAAACGAAAAGAATGTGTCAATAATAAATTGAGGTTACCCACCTATATCTAATTAGTACTGTTAATGTATTTTAGAAGTATACTGAGTGCAATACTCCCCAGTTTCCGTAATCCGTCCAAAAAGGGCATTCCCAAAGTTGTCCTCTGTATATTTACCAATGCTGGGAACTGTAGGAGATGGTGTTCAGGGGTTTCCACCAAAAGTTTGTCGTCGCAATTACGACGGTAACGCTTGCGTTGTACTTCCACGTTAGCAGCATTTGTGTCAATCGTTCGAAGACCTATTATGATAGCTGTCAGTCGGTTTATTGTATTTCTGACCAGAGTCGTCAGGAACTAACTTACCCTCATTTTTAGGCCATATACCCCGTGAGCTGCGACGTGTAGTGAGTTCTTTCAAGAAGTGGCGATCAATAACGTTACCCACCACTCTTTTAGATCTTTCAATCACGTTTCATCCATTTGCATTTCTATTTGAGCGTTTCCTGCCTTGTTCATCCTGGGCTTGGTTTCCGGCTATATTCGTATGACCCGAAATCCGGAACTAGGGAAAATCTTGTCGTGGCGCCGGTCTCGTCTAGCAGTCACCTGCATTCACGAACCAGTATCGATCTATTCTCCTCTGAGAATAGGGCCCTTATCGCCGCTTGGTTGTTCCAGACGATTTTTACACTCTTGCTTACTATAGCGTGATTTCGCAACTGATGGCACGACTCCGATATTGTCACAACTTGCGGTTGAAAAATACTGCTAAAAAACAGGGAGTTAAATCGGACGTTCGCACGGTCTGAAAATCGTTGCTCCAATAAATCGATTGTATCAACCACATGTCCTCCAGATCTATACCGTCCAGTGAGGTCAGAAGAACTCAGTTTTCATGTTGCTATAACAGATGTCATTCGCACTGGCTTCATTTTCAAGAACTAAGGCCCAATCAGGCTGGCTGACCAACATCCGTAGCAGATAGTTGCTCGTTGTGGCTGCACTGCGATGAGCCCCAAATTCGATAATTGTGTTTGTTGAGATGAAAATGCGCCTCGACATAAGAATGCTGCCCGCACTCTATGTGATGAATTGTATCCGCATGTACATCGTACTCATTATATTGAAGATTCGAAAACGCTGATGCTGTTTTGTAACTCTCGTGTTTGTAGCGACACTTGATCGGTAGAAAAAAAGTCTTGAGCCGCGAATTGGGGAGACTCTCCGAAAGCTGATATTAGTCATTTGGAGAATACAATTTGAAGAAAAATTTAAAAAAATTTATTGGTTTTAATGATAAAGATTTAATAGATTATAAAAAGATGAAACATATTTTATTCGCTACTGATTATCTCTGATATCTTTCGAATAGCTAAGCACCCGTAAAAATACTAGCGAATATTTAAAAAAAAAAACGGTTCTTGTTATTTGATCCGAAATGTTTAACTTGGCATACCAGCGGTAGTAGTGTGACAATTATTACAAATTATTCTTATTTATTTTCTACCTCGTTTTCTTTATAACTGACTGTTGGCTCATAAAAAATTTTATTTGTATTTTCTATATTTTTTTCAGAGAAAATTTGAATAATAATGCATAAATTTGTCGAAAAGAAAAAATAATTTAATTTATTCAAAAGAAAACACTAGTTTTAGGCTTCGTGTTTATTGGAAATACTTGTAATATTTTTGATTGTCTTTTTTTCTTACAACTTTATGTTAACACATTAAAATAACATAATTTACATGCATGCGAGACATGTGTAAAATCAATTTTTTAGAAAACATTTTATTATCAACTTTTTTATTTTATTATTCAAGCTTAAAACCATTCTATATGTCTATTAATAGAGATATGGTTTTTGCCAAAGAAGGTTTGCAAAATGCAACCTCCTGATTCTGGCAAACCGTATAGCTATTTCTATTTCAGTTCTAGCCATAGATCTTAATCAGCGGTTGTTTGGATTGATGCTGTTGAAAAATTCATCAAACTAAATGCAAACGAAACCTCAATATCGGAATCAAAAAAAAAAATTAAAATGGTGTCCCATAGCATCCCATGAAGGGATTGAGGACAGCTTCTCCCAATCAGTGAGATGTGCGCTTTCTAGTTTTACGCTCACTGATTGGGACCTACAGTTTTACACCGATTCCGAACGGTATTACGATAGTGGCGCCATCACTTAGCGAGGTGACCGCCGTCGAAAGAAATGTAAGGTGGTCTGAGCAGGGATCGAACCCAGGTTCTCATGTACAGGTGCCGCGCAAACTACCATTGCGCCACCGACGGCAACATCGGAAGCAAAACACACAGGAAAAATTTGCAAACAACTTATTTCCCATTAGAAATGATCTATTACAAACAATTTGCGAAAAACAGACCGATGACATTAAAACAAAATCACACAAGTGGAAACAATATCAGTACAAAAGCAGTTGATTGAAACCGAACCATAACTACTTATAATTAAACATTTAATTGATATAATGTTTAGAATAATATTAACACTGTTGATCATCGAACGGTACCTGGCTCTATTGACCATAACATTGCGGCCATCATGTGTGGTATACCACTCAGAATTGACTGTCTGTGGTCACATGACCGGTTATACCGAAAAAACCGCAATTAGTTGCTTCGATGTGCTTCTTCCACGAACAACTTTTGTTGGATTTACCTCGTCTTGAAAGACCCATACGGTCGATTGCTGTTTTGTTTCGGGCTCATAATAATATTATTAGAATAATTTTAAAACTGTTGATCATCGGACGGTAGCTGGCTCCAGTCACCGTAATGTTGCGGCCATTATGGTATTTAAAGAAGTACGGTCCAATAATGCCACCGGCCCGGCCCATAAACCGGACCAAAACAGTGAATTTTTCAGGGTAAACTGATGGCTTTTCAACAGCCTCTCGCTGCTTTTCTGACCAAATTTGACGAGTCTGTTTATTAAAGTACACATTGAGCCAAAGAAGAGCTTCGTCGCTGAAGACCATAAAATTAACGTCTGCACAATGATCGTGCATTTTTCACAGATCGCCAATTTTGATTATAAACTTGTAACGAAACTCGCTGATTGGATGCACTCCCGACCGGGCTCCGGGAAATTGGGAGGGTTTTCCGGACACCTTGTTAAACAATCAAGATAGAATTCTTAGTGAATTTGGGTACGGGGTAGTTCACCTATTTAACCCATGTTTCGTCTTCAATAAATTATCAATTTACATTTTCATTTCAAAATCGGTACAATTTATTTGTCATACAGAAAGATATTGTATATATTCAAAGTTATAGAAAACAAAGTGTAGTTATGTCCTATGTGGCCGTCGTTCGTGCAATGTTTGGTGTGCGCGGATCTTGTATCTGATAATATGGATTCGATCCCTGCTCAGGCCAGCTTACATTTCTTTCGTCGAAAGTCACCTCGCTTGGTGGTGGCGACACTATCGAGTACTTCGTCATGAAAAAGCTTCTCAAAATACCGCTCGTAACCGGCGTAAAACTGTAGGTCCCAATCAATGAGTGTAACAACTGGAAAGCGCACATCTCACTGATTGTGAGAAGCTCTTCGCAATCTCATCATGGGATGTTATGGGACACCACTTTTTTTATTATTATGACCTAAATAAAGTGTGTCTTAGTAAGAATACACTTTAATTTTAAAATAAAAACATGTATTTTTTGAGGTAGATCTGATTTTTTTACTGTATTGTACAGAAAACATGTTCCGATTGAGTATGGAATAAAATATCTGTCAAATGACCCCCACTGCTCTGATGACAGGCCATTAATCTTTTCACGAAATTTTCCATGACTTCTTCACAGAACTGTGGCCGTATCTCACCGGTGACACGCTTCATCACGAAATTGAGCTCAGGAATTGTTTCTGGTTCATTCGCATAAACCCAAGATTTCACAAAACCCCAAAGAGCGAAATCGCGCGGCGTTAAAGCGCATGATCTTGGTGGCCAGTTAACATCAGAGTTTCTTGAGATAACTTGTTCTGGAAATCGCTGCTGCAATAAGTCGACTGTTTCATGCGCACCGTGGCAGGTGGCGCCGTCGTGCTGAAACTACATGTCGTCCAGATCCATGCCGTCCAGTTGAAGCCACAATAACTGCGTTATCATGTTTCTGTAACGAATGCCGTTCACAGTCACTGCAATTTCGGACACATCTTGAAAACAAGGAAAGCCCAATCCGCAACAAACAGTTGCTCGTTGTGGTTGCATTTGTTTCTCATGTACTGCAGGAGGATTTTTTGAGTCCCAAATTCGACAATTTCGTATATTCACGAAGCCATTCAGGTGAAAATAGGATAAGATCACTTTTTTTTTTTTTTTTGAAAAATTGGCATTAACTTTAGTTTGCTCCACTACCCATTGAAGGATTTCCCGGAGCTTTCCATGATCTGCTAGATTGAGGTCCTGAGTAAGTTGATTTTTCTATGCATGAAGGTGGAAGTCTTTTGTTAAATTTCGCTGCGCCGTGCTTCGTGAAATTTAGAAGTTTTTGAGAACGATGCCGAATTGATGTTTTCGGGTTTACGGCGGCACTCTCGCTTACAGCAGCAATGTTTTCAAGAGGCCGACCAGTACGTTAACGCACAGTAGTCTAGCTGTCAGTTTCGTACAATCTGTTGACCACTCTTCGTATGGTTGACACATTAGGAGCACTTTCTCGACTGAAAATCCTTCGAAGTTTGCGAGCGGTCTCAGCATAACTTTGCAAATTTTTGTAACAAATTTTCACATTTATAACACGTCGTTCTTTCGTAAAACGCTCTATTTTTAATAATCGGAAGAAACATATGTTGCAGCTGCCAAATTTCAGAGTTGCCACTTGCACAAAAAAAAATTACACCAAATTTAAAAAGTGCAATCTTACTGAGACACATTTTATTCTTTTGACAAGGACATCATTGTCATATAGATATACTGTTTTTATTTTTCGGGGTGATCTGGACTAAATTTTTAATATTCAACATTTAACTTATTGTTAGTGGACATTAAAATCAGAAAAAGTTAAATTAAAAAAAAATTAATTAATAATTCGTTTTTTTTGCTGAATATCCCTGAAAGAGGGATGTAACAGGCCATGTTTTATATATCGTTGGACGCACCAAAAAACTCTCTTTTATATGATACTAATACTGTCAAAATTGTCTTTAGCTAAAGTACAAATTTCTTTTGAAAAAATAAAAAAATAAATCTGTTACAAAAAGGGTCCACCTCACGGGATCTTAATGCTAGAACGAAACATTATGGGAATCATTAAAAAAGGTACATTTTGGCGGGTGGACAAAAACACTTTTTCCTCCACCGGACAATGTGATACGGTCTAGTAAGCAATATTCAAGTTAACTGATTACTCAAGTTTTGATTTATCAGAACTTCTGATTATTCGATTAACTGATTAATCAAGATGTTGATTAATCAAAATTGAAATTAGTCGATTAATCACACATCCCTACACTTTATATAAGTCTATAAATCTTGAATATAGAAATATTTCAAATAATTCCGATTATTAAACCATCAGTGGTAGAAGACTGAAGGCACGATGCACGAGATGTGACGGTTCCGGCTCTGCGACGTAAAATTAATTTGAAATATTTTGAAGCAAATCTTTTAAGGATAAAGATAACATTTTAAACGGACTTTATTTCACATCCTTGGTGCTTGAAAAATCAAATAAAAAATTGTAGTAAATAGCGAAGATCGCCGTCTTTCATTTGGTATGGGTACTGGTTCTATTCGCAATGTCACAATGGTGGAGAAAATTATTTTGTAATGAATATCCTTTGAAATTTTAATGTCCTGTGTAAAGGACAAATGGTCACAAAATATAAAAAACTGAGTACGGAGTTTTGTTACTAATGGTTTACAGTTTCACTTGTATATAGTTGCATCCTTCCAAGGAAAATTGTGTCGTACGGTGTAACAAATCGAACTGTTGTCTGTTATTTAATTTCTTTATCAATATGAATATATTTAAAAATTGTTTGCATATGAACTGTCACCAACACTATCATTACCAAGAAATCACAACAAACTGTCACAAACAAGACTTAGTACATTTCTAACTAATATTACATTTTACTATATAAATGTACTAAACATATGATAACAATTCTCATTCACTTTGATAATTTGCAGAAAGACCTCATAAATTCAACGATTTGATAAGTATTCGACATAAACCTTTGATGAATCACAGTAAATTGGGAAGTTTTGCTTTCATTTCCGAAAACACTTCCACAACAGCTACTGATTTCATAATTAAAAATAATTAATCAGCTACAATTTATATTATCTAACACAACAAGTGTGTATGTATTTCCTAGAATTGCATTTGAAGAAAGTAATCACATTTTATTTCACGGATAAGATAGAGAAACTCCTAGACGTCGCTGCCAATGATAACAAGACAATCACTCAATATTAATAATTTCATACAATTAGAAAATTTCACTGCCACACTTAAGACGAACAAAAAAACATCGACAATCATAAACAAATAAATTATTTAAATATAGTATAAATTTAGAAAATAAAAAATCCCTTTCGAAATTGCGATATCAATGAAAATATATTACATTATCATTTGGCGAAATCGTATAAATTGAAATTTCCATTCAATATTGTGTTTAAAATCAATTGTTACTTGGTCTTGGTGAAACGCGAAATGTCATTCCTGAAGTTTTCATTGATTTTTGTGGCGCTTTTTGCCACCGTTTTGGCCGGCAGCAGCTCCTGGGGTAAACGTAACTCGACCGATATTTTGTTATTGAACGAAGCTGTAATCCGCACTCCCGTCACCAACTCGTACATCTCTGTGGATGTACAATTCCCCAAGAATGTAAGTTTCGTGTGGTTTTAAATTATTGAAATATTGATAGATATTTAAACAAATTATTTATTAAATTTTATCCAGGGCGTTTCCAATACCCGTACAATAACTGGAATTTTTGTTTATGATCGTTTCACCAACACTTCGGGAGCAGCTGCCGCATTATGGTCTGGTGGCCCAGGCTATAGATTTGCCACCATTAACCTGAAATCCCAATATAGCAGAGGCATTAATTCTACTGTGGAAATTTGGGGCAAGAAATAAAACGAAATAGATGAATGACAGAGACATGTGATATACAATAAATATAATTGAATTACTAGTTTAATGAATCGTATTGCTAACCTTTTTCGATTTTCATGTTAATGGGTAATCTGTCCTTAGAATTCCCTACTCACAAACACAGGTGATGGAATTTTTAAATTATTTTTTCTTCTGCCGACGCACAGTGGTGCACACTGGTTCCAAAACTAGTTTTTTTTTTTGCATAAATTCGAATAATGTAGATAGAGACTTAGACACTCTCATGCCCACAGGAGTTACGAGAGTTGCTATTTATATTTTGGGTCCAGGCAATACTAGTGTTTTGGGTCCTGGCAATACTAATGTTGCCAGATGAAAACTGGGATTTCCGTTGGACAGCTTGACATTTTTTAGCATAAACATACATAGAACGTTTTCACTTACGAGCACGAATTGTAGTATTTTCAGTCTGGTGAAGAATTTATCTCGGACAAAAAATTCAATTAACCCCGTGAAAATTTTCGTGCGATGATTTTTTACGATTTTCGGTGTGGATTATCGCGACAATAGTGTCTCAATCAACTTGTTTCGACATTTTGTGATGAAGCGCTATCAAAAACCACTGTACGCTGAGAAGTTTGTCTTGTTGTTTGGATGCAAATGTAATATATTTGTAGTTTGTCGCAAATATAGTATACTTGCTTCCAAACACATTGTGTTTGCTTTTCAATATAACATGTTTGGAACACAATGAATAATAAGTTGTAATATATGTACGTGTGACCAAAATGTAACTTTGATTGTTGAAAACTGCAGAAAGCAAAAAGCAGAAGATCTTCAATTCACGAAATCAATACATGCAAACATATACATGGTTACTGCAACATGTTGCGGGGGCAGATGTTTTTCAGCGTGTGTAAATCGCTGGTACCAAGAGTTCAGTCTCGCACGCCATTCTCTCCAGGATGAATTTCGTGAAGGTCTTCCACTGCGGTCGTTTTGCCGGAAACCATCACTGCGTGAACTCATAAAGCAAAACCCACATGTAACATACCGTGAGATTGAGGCACCCTTGTGCAGTAGTATGATAAGCATCAATTAAATATTGCATGTTCATTTGTCCTCGAAAAAGATTTGTTCTCGTTGGATCCCACATAATTTGACGAATATTCAAAAAAAAGGCTCGTATCGGCCGTCGGTGGTGCAATGGTTAGTGTGCTCGTTTCTTGTACAAGAGATCCTGGGTTCGAACCCTGCTCTGACCACCTTCAAATTTCTTTCGCCGGCGGTCACCTCGCATAGTGACGGCGGCACTATCGAGTATATAGCCATGAAAAGCTTCTCAAAATACCGTTCGGAATCGGGGTAAAATTGTAGGTCCCAATCAGTGAGTAACAACTGGAAAGCGCACAGCTCAGTGATTGTGAGAAGTTCTCCCCGGTCCCTTCATGGGATGTAATGGGAAACCATTTATTTTTTTATTTTTAGATAATATTTTACGCATTGGCATTCTGTCAGTTCACGCTGAAAATTAACGGTCCCAGCAACATATTGCAGGAAACGTGTAGATGTTTGGAAGCATTGTGTTCATGAGTTGAAGATCTGCTTCTTTTTTATTCCTTTGATGTCTGCCACGTTTTCAACAAATAAAGCCACATTTGCATCACAAAACATTTATTATTGCCTGTTAATCATTGTGTCTCAAACATGTAATATTGAATAGCAAACAAAATGCGTTTAGAAACAAGTAGTATACTATATTTTTGTGGCAAGATACAAGCACGTTATATTTGTATCCAAACAGTAAAAAAATACAGATTGTTCAACGTGTTTGTAATTACATATAGACAACTTTACCAGGCCAATTTTTGTACCATCCATACAAATCTATATAAACACAACAAGTCCTAATTTAGTTGGTAGTTACATATTTTACGCATTGGTATTCTGTCATTGCACGCTGAAAACTAACAGCCCCAGCTACATATTGCAGGAAACATGTATATGTTTGGAAGCATTGTGTTCATGCGTCGAAGATCTGTTCCTTTCCTGTCTGCCACGTTTTTACTTTCAGCAGTTTTCAACAAAGAAAGCCACATTTGGGTCACAAAAACATATATTATAGGCTGGTAGTCATTGTATCTCAAACATGTAATATTGAATAGCAAACAAAATGTGTTTGGAAACAAGTATACAATATTTGAGGCAAGATACAAGCACGTTATATTTGCATCTACACAATAAAAAAATTCCAATTTTTCAGCGTGTGAATATGGGAGAATTTGTCAGGCGCATTCGCGCCAATCGGCTTTGGTCGGCTAAAAAAAAAGTTCGGTTGGTCGCCTGCTTAAAAGTATGAAACTTTTTCAATAGATCTCGGACACAGTGCATGACTTAGGGTGAGGGTATGTTTAAGTTCATGTATGTATATCGGACACCTGGCGCTAAACGTTATACCCCTAACCTTAGGTACTCCACAGAGTGTATAGATTATCGGTATTAATGAACTTGACAATGAATTCGGTATATGTAGATACAATAATTACACTCAAAGAAAAAAAGTTTGCTCTTAACCGCAAACTTTGTTCGCTACTTAGGTGGAAACAATTTGTCTAATATTACAGCAAATAAACTGTCATAACAACAGACAATGAAATAGCAGACGAAATGTTTTCAAACACAACAAATATATGTTTGATGAGATTGAAAACATGTTTGCTTTCTAATTTTTAACACACTTTATTACTAACATATGTTTATGTTACTATGTTACTAACATATATTTCTGAGTGTGTTCATTTCCCCGAACAAGTGTTATCTTCTTATCTGGAAGTTAGAAGTCGTCTATAAGCAAATATAAACGTATATGCGGTAATATCAAGATCCCCCTCCGCCATATAGGCTGACACTTGGACAAAGTGTTGAAAATATTATTGTGTACAAACAAACAAACAGACACAATATTATGTACATAATTTCACAATTCTTTTGGATCTAGAATGTTATATAAAAAGTAATAAGTGACCGCTTTAATTTAGATCGCATATCTCTGAATAACTTAAGAAATACTGCATAAAATTCACTCCACCCCGGGAGTTTTCATGGAGAAAATATTGATAATTTTTATCTCTTTCAAAGATAAAGTTGAAAACATTTAATTAAGACTGCAAAAATATACATGGAACCGGTGATGACACATTCCCGTCAGTATTCATTCCAATGCTATTTAATCGAACCAATTCGCTAACACCTTCAATAGTCTTAACGAAACATTCGACGAAGCAACTTTAAGAATATTCCCTATTTAGAAGCCGGTTTAGAGACAATTAAAGAGCCATGAAATTTATTCTTGCATTTTGCTTAATTGTATCCTTGGCATCCATTGCTTTGGCCAGCAGTGCATCCTGGGGCAGAAGGAATTCAAGCGACTATTTATTGTTCCGCGAAGAAATTCAACGTAATCCCATTTACAACAATTACTGGAATATTAATGTGAAATATCCCTATTCGGTAAGTTATGAAGCAGTTGACTGTTATTAACCCTTTGACGACCATAGCTAAATTTGACACAAAGTATTGTTCAAGTAGAAGACACTGTAAAAAAAGCCCAAAAGTGATTGGTAGAACTGGATTGAGACAAGACACCCAACCCAGTTTGAAAATCATATTTGGACAAATTTGCTTTACCTTTTACCTGAGGAATTATGGGTCATAATACCTACGGCAGACATATTTGCTTGTGATCGTCAAAGGGTTAACAAAGTGTACACACGACTGTGAAGCTAAAAACTTGCTTTAATTTTACTTTCCATTGATACCGTAGCCTTAACTGTTAAATGCTTAAGAATTTTGGCATTGCCTTATACTTCTCCAATTTATATTCGATTATTTGAATGTTTTTCCTTTCTCCATCCTTTCCCAGGGCTACGGCAACAAAGTAATTTCCGCTATTTATGTTTATGATCGCTTTACAAACACTTCCGGAGCTATACCCAGCTTGTATGCTGGAGGTCCCAAATACACCCATGCCACAGTAAATTTAAGGAGCCAATATTCACGTGGCATTAAATCGACGATCGAAATTTATGGCAAATAATTTCTTTAAAATAATTTTAACAACAAATTGATCAATTTGGCAGATATACAATTTCTAAATTTTAAATAATTTTCAAAATTTTAAAAAAAATTAATTTAATAAAATCAAATCAAATAAAATCTAAAGAAAAAATTAAAAAAAAAACTTTCAATCCCACATGTAATCAAGTATAATTTAGCTTTCATTAGTAGTCGTAGCAATCAAACAACATTTTTTACATAAACGCTGAAAAATCTGCCTTATTTTCTTGTTTGGATGCAAATATAACGAGTGTTTGCCGCTTGTCGTAAATATAGTACATTCGTGTCCAAACACAATGAGTTCATACATTATATATAATATACAATATACAGGGTGAGATGAAAAAACTGCAACCAACTTCAGACTGCTGTCATTTCTAAGCCACTCGTCCGACAGCTGTTAAAATTATTCCAGTGACAGCTGATTATATTGTTTACAAGCGTACAAAAGCATTTTGGTGAGAATTTTCCAGAAAAAAGTTATTCGTGATGGAATTCAAGCGTGATAGTGTGATTTCTTTATATTTGGCTGGAAAACCACAAGTGGCTATCGTTAGAGCACTCCAGCATTTAAATGTTAATAAATCTTTTGTGTCTCGTACCATCGCTCGTTACCGTGATACTGGTAGCGTAGCCCGACGTCAAGGAAGTGGACGGAAGAAAACAGCAACATCAGCAGAAATGGTTCGAAAAGTACAGAAGCGACTTGATCGAAATGCGCGTCGCAGTGGCCGAAAAATGGCTCGTGAGCTGAACATGTCGCAATATTCCATTCGGCAAATATTGAAAAATGAGCTCGGGGTAAAGCCATTGAAATTCCAAAAAGTGCAAAAACTTACACCGCAACAGAAAGAAAATAGACTCAAAAGAGCCAAAGAGTTGCTTCGCTTGGCCGCAAGTGGTGAACTGCCGAATTTGGTTTTCTCCGATGAGAAAACATTCGTTGTCCAGCAGTTTGTAAACAAACAAAATGATCGTGTTTACTTGCCAAAGAGGTCAGCTGAAAATGTGTGGGCCGCCATAACAGCCGATGGTCGCTCTCCGCTCGTATTAATCGACCGTGGCATCAGAATAAATGCCGAATATTATCGCGAAAATATTCTGGAGGGTGTATTGAAGCCTTGGGCACGCAAACATTTTGGCCGCAGACCTTGGACATTCCAACAGGACTCAGCACCATCGCACTCAGCACGCGCCACCCAAGAATGGTTACAAAATGAGGTTCCTCGCTTCATTTCCAGCGCACAATGGCCACCGAAATCTCCGGATACCAATCCGTTGGACTATTGTGTCTGGAGTATTGTTGACACAAAATGATTAATATGTTATAATATATGTGTTTGTGATCCAAATCCAGCTTTGTTTGTGATACAATTCCAGCTGAGTTTGTGCCCCGTTTACTAAATTTGTATGTCAGTAGTCTCCGTTGAAAGCAAAATAATAAAAGACAGATTGGTCATATCCTAAGTTAGTGCAAGGGGATTCTATGGCACAGCTGATCGAAAAGGTACTAGGCCGATGATGGAGAATGAGAGAGCAAAGAAAACAGGAATTAATTTTAAATAGTGTTTATTGATACTAATGACAGCTAAATTATGTTTAATGTTGTTTGCATTGCACGAAAATACGCATTCCCTTTGATTTCTGTCCGTTTTATGTCCAACGAAAGTGTAAAATTGGCAAAATACGGCAGCAAATAAAACTCTATGAAATGGCCTACTACCTCGTCGTCATGAAGAGGCATCGAAGAGAGTAATGGAAACTCTATGGCCAGTGTTATTGCATGTGTATAACCACAGGGTATCCATGACACAGCTGATCGACTATGAAGTAGGAACTTGATAGAGTAAAGAGTAGATAGGCGAAAGAGCAATAAGCAACCGGAAGCAAACTAGGGGGTTTCTATGTCACAGCTGATCGAAAAGCCACTAGGGAAATGATGTAGAATGGGAGACCAAAGAAGACATACAGATTATAGACCATACAGCAAACTAAGTTTAAAAGTGTTTGGTTGATACTAATGATACCTAAATTATGTTTGCATCGAACGAAAATATGCATTCGCTTTTATTTCTGGCCGTATTATGCCAACCAAAGAGTAAATTATCAAAGCAACTCGAAGTCGATGAAATGGTATACTACATCGTCGTCATGAAGAGGCATCGAAGAGAGTAATGGAGGCTCTTTATTATTGCTCTGTGAGCAAACCATGCAGCAAACGAAGTTAATAATAGTCTTTGGTTTACACTAACGACAGCCAAATTATATTTTACGTTGGTTTCATCGAACAATATTTTACGTTGGTTTCAACACACAACAACAACCCGATTAAATTACCTACTACCTCATCGTCATCGAGAGAACGTAAAGAGAGGGATGGCGACTCTTATCTATGGATCTGTGGTATAATTGTATTTTTGCATTATTCTTTCAATCAGTGATTCATAAATATTTCTGAATGTGTGTGTAAATTAACTGAATGTTTCTAATGTTGACTGAGCTTTTGCTTTTCTAATTTATGCATTCAGTCCTCAATCGTTTATTTGGGACATTTGGGAGGAAGCACACGAATGCTTATACGTAAGAATATGGATGTTTGGCATGAAACACACATATGGTTCCATAGTTCCAAGTAATCATGCTAATTTAAGTATTAGTGAGTTTAAGACTTGCAGATAAATGAATATTTGGAGTGTGTTCCAAACATACACATGGTTCATGCAGAATATGATTGAGACAATATCTTACAGAAGCCAGTAGTGCAGCATTTGGTCTAGTTCCATGTTGCTTATCGCTCATTCTTCCATGCACTCTGTCCTATATCAAATTTTGAATCAGTTGTGGAGTGGATGCCACTAGATTCTAATGTCATCCATCTTAAACATAGACTATTTCATATGAGTTTTCAACCGTGGCTTTACATTATCTTGCCGTCACCGAGGAAGTTGAAGGACTGATGGAGTTCGAGCTGCTGTCAGAAGTAGTATAAAGTGAAAAGAAATAAAACTGAATGCACGTTTCCGTTCGCTATAATTAACTTCAAACATAATTTATAATCAAACTTAATTGAGTTGTTGTTAGTATCAATCAAACAGTATTTAAACTTCACTCCCATTTATTGCACCTTTATTCTCCGACGCTCTCTATGCTCTATCAAACAAAAACTATTTAAATTTTACCTATATCCAGTTGCTTATCGCTTATTCTCCCACTCACTGTGTCCTCTATCAAATCTCCTACTACCATTTCGATAATTTTTGGCATTGATTCCTCCAGTTTGGAGATTTGATGGAATTCGAGATGATGTTGGAAGTTAGCCATAACACGAGCAGAAATAATCTAGAATTCAAATTTTCATTAGTATCAATCAAACACTATTTAAACTAAGTTTACTACCAGTTGCTAATTACTCATTCTTCCATCCACTCTGTCCTCTATTAAATCCCCAACTGTCATTCCCATCAGCTGTAAAACGGATACCAGCAGTTTGAAAAATTGATAGAGTTTGAGTTTGTATCGTAAGATTGACATAAAGTGAATCGAATTTAAACAGAGTCCATATTTACATTGAATGTAACTTACATCGAACAAAATTCAGCTGTCATTACTATTTTAACACAGTTTACTTTCAGTTGATTAACGCTGTGGAATGTATACCGCCGGATTTTAATGCGATGCAGCTTAACCAGGGGTATCCATGGCACAGCTGATGGACTACGAATTATAGAGTTGATAGAAAACAGAGAAGACCAGCAGAAAACCATGCAGCTAACTAAGTTTAAATAGTGTTTGATTGATACTAATGACAGCAAAATTATGTCTAATTTTGGTTGCAGAGAACGAAAATACGCACTCCCTGGTATTTCTGTCCGTTTTCTGTCCAACCACAGACTAACATACACCAGCAACTCGAACTTGATGGAATGACCTACTATATCGTCGTCACCGATAGAACGGAAAGTGACGGATGGGGACTCTTATATATTGCTTTATGACTTCACTATAGAGTTCTTCATAAGAGTTTCCATCAGCTGTTTTATGTTCGCTTGCGGATACCGATGTAGTTGGAGATTGGTTGGAATTCAAGTTACTGTTAGAAGTTGGGCATAAAACGAACAGAAATAGAGATTGGGTATTTTCGTGCGAAGCAACTTGCTTTGAACATAATTAGTATCAGTCAGACACTATTTAAACTTTGCTTACTCGGAGTTCACACACGGCAATTTCATTTGGCAAGTCCTGAGTTTACGGGAGAGAAAGGGGAAGAGAATAGAAGCTCTGCCATCTCCATTCTCTTCCTCTCACTATTATCTTCCCCTCTCCAGTCTCTTTCCCTCTCCTATAAACTCAAGACTTGCGCAAGTAAATTTTGCTGGTGTGAACCACGAGTTACTTTGAGTTGCTTAGCGCGCATTCTTCGATCCAATCTGGTCCCAATCAAATCTCTAACTAATTTGTCAATCAGTTGTGGGCCCTGCTTAATTTACATGTCAACGTTAAACGAGTAATTATAATTATTGCTCTACCGTTTACGGTGGGTTAGTATACGTTACCTTATTACCAAGTAATATATCTATAAAAAAAACGCAGCATTTATTTTTTATTTTATTTCGAAAAAATTAATTCAATTTATTCCATTCCATTTTATTCCAATTCGGGTCATTTAATTCCATTCGATTTCATTTTATTTAATTTCATTTTATTTCACATCATTTCATTTCAGTTATTTCAATTCATTTCATTTCACTGCATTTCATTTCACTTCATTTCACTTCGTTTCACTTCATTCCACCTCATTTCACTTCCTTTCACTTCTTCTCACTTCGTTTGACTTCATTTCATTTCATTTCACTTAATTTGATTTCATTTCATTCAATTCTATTTTATTTCATTTAATTTTATTTCATTCTATTCCGTTTCATTTCATTTCATTACATTGCTTGATAAATCACCCTTAGGGGATTTCGATGACGCAGCGAATCGACTGCAAATTTGATACAGAATATAATTTCAAAGAGAAAGAGCGATAGGCGGAATGAAAACACTGACTTTAAATTTGATTTTATTTCCACTTCCGACTTTTAAAATAACTTTATATGCAATAAATTAGTTTTGATTTGAAGAACACAACAATTTTATATAATATTTATTTGCGATACGTCCAAATTCTGGCATAAAAAACCGTATCAAAACTGTGGTTAGCCTCGGTACTTTCGACGATAATTTTCTGGAACTGAAACACACATGCACACTCTTTATACTGTATTCTATGAATCACCCTGCGTGCTACTTATCATTTAGCATAAACCAACAGAGTCGCATTCATTCCCTCGGATTGTTGGCTAGCCAACCTAACGGTGACAAATCCTTGACGAATGCCACCGTTCTCTATATTTGCTACAGGGCCGGAATAATTTCTGAAGTTATCCTTGACGTATATCGTCGTTATAAGATATTCCGCCGACCGTGTCTATAAATCAATACTGGATAAGTATAACTGACGCACTATAAAACTGCCAAGTACTTATATCATATATTACATAGCGATCCTGCTGGTGGCCATATCTGGGATAGACGATTATATTCTTATTAAAAACTAATAGATCACCACGCATGCGTTCTCCCCAAGTAGTATTACGGGTCATGCCAATCGCAGCCATGGCAGCTATTAATCCCACAATTAGAAGAACCTTCATTTTGATGTCATCTTTGGAGGAGCGTATGTTTTTAAAACTAATGTGACATTCAATTATACACGGAGACTTTTAAGAGAACATTGAGAAATGTGTCAATCTTTTATATGATTTATTGGGAAACTTGTCTGTGGTTTGGTATTATAAATATTTCTTTATTGTGGTGATTGGTAACATGAAGATATTGACATTGACAGGCGACTCAACAGACTGTCATTACTTATAGTCATTTTAGACTATCAGTGAAAATAGAACGATTTGCGGAGGGAGAAATAGAATGAAACTCTCTTATACCTAAAGTAAATCGTACGAACATTTTGTTTTCGCTTTACACTATTACTTTTGCAGCCCACAAACATCTGCCAGCAAAGTGACAACCAAAATACAACAGTTGTAACAAAATAGGACAGAGAAGGATTATGTAGTTAATGTAGTTTAAGATAGAGTAGTAGCCTGCACGTCAGGCTCACTTAGACCTTGTAGCCAATTGTAATACTACAAGGACAAATGGAAAAATATGGGATTTTTCAAGTCCCTTCCATTGAACCATCAGACAGATTCGATAACTCCCCAAAGAAATGTGAGCACAGTGTAGCCTGCCGCCTTCTAATGATTTTGACAATCACATTACCGATTGTGAACACGAGAAATGTAAGATTGTATAAAATAATGTTCCTGATTTGAGAATTTTTTAGCCTAGATCGTTAAATTGTTGTGGCTTCATAGTTTTGTTTATAACTTTTTGTGAAAATGACTTCGATTTATTAATTTATTTCATATTTTACATAATTTACAAAGATTTGGGATTTAAAACAAAACAGGTGATTTTTCCAACTAGAATACAAGGGTTGCCATAAACGTTCAAGATATGACGGCTTACTTTAACTTACCACTGAACCTCTTAATCCACTGAACCTCTATACCTCTAATTATCTTTTAATTACTATTAATTAATCCGATGGTTAACTACCCACCTCAAACCACTAAGGTCGTGAGAGACTATCAGGTTAATCGTCGGATATTGTCAACATTTTCATTTGTTGAAAGCGAATGGAATAGTTGGCGTGTTTTGGTTACACCGCTTGCTTCTACAGGGTGGTTCAGTCACGACTGGACAAATTTCACCAGCGTATGTATTCCGTGGCTCATTTCACGAAAATATGTCCATCTACGATCATCCCCGAAAATGCAAGGGGGCGACATGGTAGCGGTTTGAAAATTTTCGATTTGGTGGTCGGAGGGTACTAGGGTAAAATTGCTAAGTTCTGACCTGGATATCTCCTGATCAACGGACGAAGAACCAGATTGATCACTTGGTAATAGATGGCAGGCACTCTTCTAGTGTAATGGATGTACGTGTGATTCGAGGTGCCAATATCAACTCGGATCATTACCTGGTGTCTGCGAAAGTTCGCATGAGATTGAGCAGGGCGAAAAACGTACGGAGCCGAAAACAGGAAAAGCTGAATATTCACAAGCTAGAAATACCGGAGATATCAATGTCCTATCGACAGAAACTCTCTCTCCTGCTGGAGCAGAATACCCCCCTCCCGAAGACCCAGATGCGCAGTGGAAGCACATCTCCCATTCTTCGGAAATCGCTGCAATGACTGAACTTGGCTATCAAAAACCGCAGAAGGATAAGCCATGGTACGACGAAGAATGTCGCATTGCAACTGATGAAAAAGACGCTGCACGTACGGCAACGAAACAGTCAGTTACAACGCGTGCTGCGAGTGAGCGGTACAAGAGGCTGAGAAGGGAGGTAAACCTACTATTTAGGCGTAAAAAATGGCAGTGGGAGCAGAGAGAGAGTGAAAGAACCGAAATGTGCAGGATGAATGGTGAATCCCGTAAGTTTTTCCAGAGGGTAAGAAGATCGACCAACGGGCCTAATAATGGGCTGCCCTCCTGCAAGGACGAGAATGGGAATCTGGTGACTGAGAAGCAGTGTGTGCTCAAAATGTGGAGAGACCACTTTTCAGCACCACTCCACTCAGATTCAGATTCTTCCACTGAAGATCAGGAGGTAATGATAGTGGAAGATAGTGTAGATTGTACCAAGACGAGATTAGAACGGCGATCTCCCGCCTGAAGAATAATAAAGCCGCTGGTACGGATGGCCTACCCGCGGAACTTTTTATGGCATGTGGCGAGGGACCGATAGCCCACATGCATCAACTGATATGCGGTATATGGCTGGGGCAATCTATGCCCGATGACTGGAGTCTCAGTTTATTATGTCCTGTATTCAAAAAGGGTGATCCGTGTGTCTGTTCCAACTATCGCGGTATCAGTCTTTTATCCATCGCGTATAAGGACTTGTCGAGCGCATTTTGTGAAAGACTAAAGCCAATTATTGAAAACCTGATTGGATCTTATCAGTGTGGTTTTAGACCAGGCAAGTCCACGACTGACCAAATATTCACGCTACGCCAAATCCTGGAAAAGACCCACGAAAAGCAAATCGATACATACCACCTTTTTGTCGATTACAAAGCTGCTTTCGATAGCCCCATACGGGGAAAACTGGACGAAGCTATGTCTGAACTTGGTATTCCGGAAAAACTGATCCGGCTCTGTAGAATGACGCTGACCAACACCAAATCAGCAGTGTAAATGGGGAAAGACCTCACTGAACCATTCTGTACCAAGCGAGGACTTAGACAAGGCGACACACTTTCGTGCAATCTCTTCAAAATCTTAATGGAGATAATAATGAGAAAGGCTGCAGTAAATACGAACAAGACCATTAACACGAAAAGCCATATGTTGCTGGCGTATGCTGACGTCATTGACATCATTGGGCGAAATTTGCGAGAGGTTACTGCAGCATTTTCAAGAATCGAAAAGGAATCAGCGAAGGTGGGTCTTGCTGTTAATGAGGGCAAGACAAAATTGATGGTGTCAACGACTAGAGAAACCTCTCGACTTTTTCCGCACTTGAACGTTGACGACCGATTTAATTTTGAAGTGGTAGATGAATTTGTCTACCTTGGATCCGCCGTGAGCAAGGACAACAACGTCAGCCTGGAGATAGACAGGAGAATTGTGCTTGCAAATAGATGTTATTTTGGGCTCAGCAAGCAGTTTAGGAACAAAGCCCTCTCGCAACGGACAAAAGTCCAGTTATATCAGACTCTCATTTTACATGTTTTGACATATGGCTCCGAAACTTGGATTATATCGCAAGCGGATGAGAAACACCTGGGAGTTTTCGAGAGGAAATTTCTCCGTAAAATATTTGGTCCTGTTAGGAAAAACGGCGAGTACCGACGTCGCTGGAACGCAGAGCTATATAATCTCTACTCTGACGTGGACATAGCTAGACGAATCAAAGTGTGCCAATTGCGTTGGCTAGGCCATGTTATCAGAATGGATGAAGATGAGCCAGCGCGAAAGATTTTTGATAACGTACCCGATGGAAGCAGGAAAAGAGGACGACCAAGACTCCGCTGGAAAGACCAGGCAGAAGAATCCCTCCGTATCCTTGGTGTTACCAACTGGCGAGAAAAGACGAAGGATAGAGCCAGTTGGAAGAATATGTTGAAATTTGTTTAATTAATATGTGTAAGACGTCTGACCTCATGAGGTTGTAATATAGTCAATAAAAGTAAAGGAAGCTAATAAATACACTAAGGAAATAGTAAATTGTTATCAAAAAAAAGTGAGGTTAACAAATATTTTTCTTTAAAAGGGCCTCTAATGAGTTCATATAACAAAATATATATACACACCGTTTTATAGAGTTTAAAATCCCTTTGTAGTGATACCCATTTGAACCAGATCGAACAGTAAATAGCTGAGATAGAACCGATTATATACTGAAGAGTTAAAGTCATATATCTCAAGAAATTTGGCCGAGCTTTCTCAACTCAGCACAGCAAACTTTGACGGTGGTGAAATTTTGGTGTAGATCAGACAATTCTGACTTAAGTAAATTTATTTCGCAGCTTTACTGCTTAACTAATTTAATCTTTAATACACAGACATTTGCGTGTTTCATTTGTAACTAAATCTATGAATTTATTAATATTTTCACAATTAAAATTTATTTTTTTTCCATTTAAATTCAATTCCCCGTGAATGATTTCGATTATTTGCCATAAAATAATACGGTGGAATTTATACCCTGCGAATATTGACTGTGTAATCGAATGGTGGCATATTTCATACCACTACCTCCGTTAACCAAATGCACCTCAGCACCAGAGGCATTTCTAAAGTTATCCTTGACATATATGGCCGTTATGATTTTCCTAAATAACAGAGGCTATGGAAGACACAATATTAATTCAAATATATATTTCACATGAACATAAATTAATCGGTTACTTACATCATATTTAATGTTACGATCCACATATTTACCATACTTAGGGAGGGCAATAATCGTCTTATTCAGCATAAGTTTATCGCCACTAAGGCGATTTCCCCAATTGGCATTACGGGTCAAGACAATTGTAGCCATGGCGGCTATTAAGCTCAAAATTAGAAGTACCTTCATATTGATGTGATCTTTTGGCGGAGCGTTTTACAAAATGTTAACGGACTGATTGATTTACACACGCTGAATGTCGAGGGTTTTGCCAAGAGCATCGGACTTTTATATGTACCATGTTGAAATTTGTCTGCGGTTTTGGATTATAATTGTTAATAATTTATAATGTAAAAATTAAAATAGTATATGTTGTTAGTCAGATGGTAAAATTTAGATGATGATGACTATATTGATATTTCGTTTTTTACTGGAAAAAAGTTTACACAAGTGGGAATTACGCACTGAAAAATAAACGTTATCAGCAACATATTGCAGGAAACATTAATATGTTTTTATAAATTCAAGATTTTGTGCTTTTTATGTTTCTTTGTTGTCTGTTACGTTTTTTTTTGACGTAGAATACGTCTTACCTTACGGTATGAGGAGTCATGTCAGGTTTTTATTGTTGTAATCTTTATTTATTTGAATTTGAGGAAACGGCTAGATGAATTTTTTTAAATTTTTTTTATAGGTAAATGAAGATGTTATCTTTCGTTTGATATACATTTCATATTGGTTGATATCTTCCTAATATTTAAATATCTCAAATGAAAATTGTTTAAACACATACACTCAAACATATGTGTGGTGTTTGGTTGAGTGTTTTTGGTTGCTCAACATTGCTTAGGAACATGTATCTTGTAAAAAGTGAAACGAACAGCAAGCTAATGTTGCTTGGCAACATGTATCTAGTAAAAAGTGAAACAAACAGTAAGCTAACGTAATAAAGCTTTTTTGCGAAAGCTTCAATAAAGCTGTTGTAACATTAATTTTGAATTGTAAAGCGTAAAGCTTTCACACAACGCTCGAATGCTAATGCGAAAACTCGATAAGGTAAACCTTTTTTAATATTAGGGCGGCCCTCTCAACATTCGCAGAACTTATTTCAATAAAAATATTAATTAAAATACATAAATTAAATTATGTTTAAAAAAATTGAACATAATATTTTTTTTTAACGGACTTGAATCAAATGCCGTTGGTAAATATAAAAATTACAGCAGACAGTTGTCCGAGGCCTTCGGCCACGGACTGTCCCTGCAGGCTGTGTCAGAGACACGGCCATTAAGTTTAACGTAGAATACGCCATCCGATAAGACAGAAAAGTGACACAGTTGTTGTTGGTATGAAGTTCCTTATCGCACGTTGCGGGATGGGGGATAAATGAACTGAATTGTCTATTATTTCCAACAAAAACTAACCATTTTTCAATTAGAAAAATGTTCATGACTTGTAACCTTGTAGTAGGAATTTCTCATGTAAATATTAACCAAAAACTAACAATAATCGGTCAATAAAATTCAAATTCAAATAAGTGTAGCTGACACTAGCACGGTCTTCAAAAATGCTATACCACGGAAAAATACAACTCTGTGATATTGATCAAAAACTCACCTCAGAGCACTGCAACAATGCGAGAACGCATGAGGAAACAGAGAATATGGTGGAAAAATTCTGTCTGTTCTTGTTGTTGGAATTATAGGTCTTTCAGTGATGTTGTTACTTAGGGATCTTCGATCGTTACTAATTCGCACAAGTGAATTCCAGAATTGAGTTTGTATACATATACATATACGACTGATGATCAACCGATGGTATCAATTCAGGCACAGGAGTTAGGCATCTGACGATGAACTGGTCACGGAATTCGAAACTAGTCATGCCAGTGAGTGTGCTTAACTGAATTGTCTATTATTTCCAACAAAAACCAACCAATTTTCGATTAGAAAAATGTGCATGACTTGTAAGCTTGTAGTATGAATTTCTCATACATTAAAAAAAACTAAAAAAAAAGAAACAACGTTTGTTTTAACACTATAATGCTACAACCCACTATTATCAACTATAAGTATATTGTTTACTTTTGCTTTGGTTTGGCTTGAATCGTGTTTAATGGGAAGTTTTCTAGGTGGAGCCTGTATCCAATATTTAGTATATATTGTAGTTTTGAACCCAATAAAAAGGAAGTTTAGAAAAGCCAAAGTAAAGCCGTTTAAAAAAAAGATAATTTTTTTAAATAAGTGCCTTTTCTTAAAAAAAAATTAATTTTCTCAAAAAAATTACCTATTCATATTCTTAAACAAACCAATTTTTTTTTGAAAAAAATACATTACATTAAAGAAGTACCGTTGCTTAAAAAAGTAAATTTTACTACAAATAGTACCTTTTCATAAAAAAAGTTTTTTTTTTAAATAAGTACCTTCTCTTAAAAAAATTAATTTTCTTACAACAAATTGCCATTTCGTAAAAAAATACATTTTCTTTAAAGAGTACCTGTTTTGTGAAACAAAATAACTTTTCTTGAGATAAGTACCTACTCTTAAAAATTTACCTTTTCTTGAAAAAGAACCAATACTAAAAAAAATCACAGTTCTTAAAAAAACATATTCTTCGAAAATATACCTTCTCTTAAAAATAAAACCTTTTCTAACAAAATTGCTTTTCTTAAAAGTACCCTTTCTTAAAAATAAAATAACACATTTTCTTTTCTTTTCTTGAGATAAGTAGCCTTTCCGAAAATAAGTACATTTTCTTAAAAAAAATATTTTCCAAAAAATGTTTCCTTTTTTTCTTTTGCTTTTTCTAAAAACTTTACTTTTTTACTTTTGCTTTAAAATGTATCTGTTCTTATAAAAAACTAGTGCTTTGTAAAAAAAAACAATCATACTCGTGGCTTTTTCTTACAGAAAGTGCGTTTTCTTAAAATAGTACCTTTTCTTAAAACAAAAACATTAGTTGTAATTTCCTTTAAGGCTGTAGAGATCATGTGTTCTCCGGTTAGCGAAAAAAATGTCAAATGGATTCGAACTCACATTCGCTGGACGATCGTTTCGATGTTTGTAAAGGCTTCATCTTCAGCAGCGTCTAGCCCGTTAAGCCACTGCGGTGTGTATTTACACAAGTCACTAACCGAAGACATTTATTGATTGTGTGCAGAGCGATAGTTGTTGCTACTTACACATTGCTTTCCTACTTACACGCACTGATGCAGAAGTATTTGAAAGTTATATTTATAGAACGTTGTCTCGTTCTGTTTTGGTTTGGCCCTACCATATGTTTCAAATTTAGGTGTTTTAGATCCTCGTTATGCTTAAAGTTGTAATTTCCTTTAAGGCTGTAGAGATCATGTTTTCTCCGGTTAGTGAAAAAAATGTAAATGCCGCGGGTGGGATTCGAACTGACATTCGCTGGACGATCGTTTCGATGTTTGTGAATGTTTGTGTTAGCTTTTAATAAATGAAGTACCTCTCTTTAAAAAATTACCTTTTCGGGAAAATATAATATATATTCTTACAAAAAGGACCTAAAAATATACTTTTTAAAAAAACTATACATTTTATAAAAAAAAATTCTTAGAAAAAGTTTATCATTTTACGAGAAGTATCTTTTCTTAAAGATCCATTTAAATTATCGTATTTTTCAACGAGTGCCTTAGGCTTGTTGGAACTAACTAGTACATAATATATAGCGAAAGGAACTTCGTTCCAACCGGGTGTCCCCTGACACCTCATGTGATTTTTTGTGTATGATTTTATTATGGTTGCATTTTTATGGATCTTAGCAGTGTTGCCTAAAATTGTACACCAGTTTCAAATGAGGTTAAAAATTAAACTTCAGTGTTTACAGATTAAAATTTTACGAGTGGGTTAGCGTGGGTTAAAGGAGTTAACCTTGGAAATGCGCTAATCTTGGCGGGTGTAAATGACGTATAAATCCCGTTAGATGAGAAACCAATGAATAGCTTATAAAGGGGGCAAATACGTCTACATTTGATGACTAGTTTGTTGCCTAACATTTAACATAACTATATTATGTCGCATTTAGACCGCAGTTTATAGCGGTCAGGTTAATGATAACCTAGCTCTCTAATCTTTGCCGTTTACACCACCTATTTTGAGATTAAATTGGCACATCAGATGGCAACGTTGTGCTTGGACCAATTTAGAACAACTCTGTGCCGAGACAAAATTATCAAAGACGGCGGCACAACAGAAAAATTTAATTGGCGGCTGTTGGTTTTGTAAAAATTGTAGACGTTTTTGAAATAACTGAATCTTTAAAATTGTGTCGGGCCAGTCGATCAAAGCGGCTCAGAATTTAAACCAATAAGAGCTAATTATATCGGCGGCGTTGTAACCTTCAAAAAATATTTAGTGGTGGCGACGCATCGGAAAGTTTTCGTTCGGCTTCGGTCTGTGAAACAGTTGATTTTTTGTGTATGTTTTTACTATGGTTGAATTTTGTTAGTAATAAGCCGAGTTGCATCAAAATGTACACCAGTTTAAAAAGAGATTAAAAATGTAACTTTAGTTTTTACAGATTAAAATTGTTTTAGTTATCTTATGGGTTAACGGAATTAACCTTCGAAATGCGCTAATCTTGGTTGGTGTAAATGCCGCATTATTGGTGTTTGAGAAATTGGATTTTACAGATTAATGGTTTTAACTATTATATGGCACAAGTTTATTTCAAGTCAATAGTTTCTTTTTAAATATCAACAACCCAACTTGCAACAGTTTGGTTAATTACATACTCACTTGTCACTAAATCGTGTAATTATAAAAAGTCTATGCATAGTCTGGGTGTAAAAATAACCTCAATCGAGTAGACGCAATAAAACCACAAACGTAATTCCTATAAAACGCCACTGCCTAGCCCACCATCTCACTAGTTCACATCTGATTGCATATGAAATCTGTTGTTTTATTGGATCTCTAATTTTTCGTTTTTTCGCGCCATGAAGTTCATACTACTGTTCATTGTAATAGCCGCCATGGCAACTATTGTTTTGACTGGTAGTGCTATGTGGGGTCGGCGTACACCCTATGATCGTTTACTGTATAACCGCAATATTACGGTTTATCCCCGAAATCGTGTTATTGCCTCAGAAGATATACAATTTCCCCGTCGGGTAAGTTAGACAATATACAACTGTCATACAGGTTGTTCTAAAATATTTTGTTTATCTTATTTTATGTCGCTCAGGGTGTTGCCAACTCACGTCTAATAACAGCTGTTTATGTCATTGACAACTTTAGAAATAACACTGGCGTTATGGCATCTTTAAGGTCCGGTGGTCCGAAGTATACATTTGCCAATATAAATTTGAAAAGTCAACTGGGCCGGGGTTTTAATGCCAGTATTCTCATATACGGGTAGTATATGTCAAAAATGTCGAAGATTTTAGACCATTTATCAGAAAAACAGACCAGACCAGATCACTGTTAAATACAAGTGTTGAAGTGGGCTTAAATATAATTTCAAATTAAGTGAAAAATAATAAAAGAAAATTCGTGTAAAGGTAACAATTTAATAAAATTCCAGCTGTGAACTAATCTAAAAGACCCTAACTTTAGATAGGTGAAAAGGGAATATATATAGGCGTGTTTTTTGTGCAATGCTAAACCAATTTGCCGACCACTTTGTGTGGTAAGCTAAGAGATTTTAAGCGGTTCCGCCAACTAAAGCGGTTTTCGAAACCATCTTTTGGAACTTCTAAAGTTGTTGGAGTCTCCACAAGCTGTCTCCACAAGCTTAGTTTGTATCCAGATTAAACTAAATCAATTTCCAAAATTTCTTGCAAATCGACTGGAAATTGGAAATTTCAAGTGTTTACAAAATAACACCTAAAATGCCAAAACTGGTTAATTTTGATCTCAACGACTAAGTCCTATTAAGACCAAACCGAATTGCATCAAATTTCCACTACGTATGTTGTAGACGAAATAGCAATATAATCCTCCGGGTGTTCATTAACCCTTTAGGGACCACAGACAAGCATGTATGCCCTAGGGGTTTTGGTACCTACACGCTGAAAAAAAACAATCCCAGCAACATATGGCAGAAGATATGTATCAAACATATGTTAATCAACTGAATATCAGCCGCTTTTTTGTTCTTTGTCGTCTGCCATGTTTTTGCTTTTAGCAGTTTTCTACAAACAGACCCACATTTGGAGCATAAAAACATTTATTGTAACCTATTTCCCTTGTGTCTCAAAAATGTAATATTGACTAGCAAACACTATGTGTTTGGACAAAATATTTATATGATAATAATAATTAAACACGCTGAAAAATATCGGCCCCAGCAACATATTGCAGGAACCATTTATATGTTTGTTTGTTTCTTTATTGTCTGTCATGTGTTTGTTTTCAACAGTTTTCAACAAACATAGCCATATTTGCGTCACAAATATATTTAAAGTATTATGGCCGTCGGTGGTGCAATGGTTAGTGTGCGCGACTCTTGTACATGAGATCCTGGGTTCGAACTCTGCTCTGACCACCTTAAAATTTCTTTCGGCGGCAGTCACCTCGCATAGTGACGGCGACACTATCGAGTATATAGCCATGAAAAAGCTTCTCAAAATACCGTTCGGAATCGATGTAAAACTGTAGGTCCCAATCAGTGAGTGACAAGTGTAAAGCGCACAGTTCAGTGATTGTGAGAAGTTCTCCCCGGTCCCTTCATGGGATGAAATGGGAAACCATTTTTTTTTATAACCTATTAATCATTGTGTCCCAAATATGTTATATTGAATATCAAACAGAATTTGTTTGGACAGAAGTATACTATATTTGCGATATGCTACAAACACGTTATATTTGCATCCAAACAACAAAAAAGAAAAATTTTTCAGCGTGTACATATAATTTCCGCTATAATTTTGTAATATTTCAGCATGTTTGTTTATTTTTAGCCCAAAAATAATATATTTGTAATTTGAATTTAACCAGAACTATATTTGGGGCCGCCAATTAAACATAAGATCATAAAGGAGATATGTAGATATTTTATTGCATCTCTTTTGACATAGTCTTCCGATAGTTCCGCATTCCCGTTTAAAACATAGAGGAGTTAAAATTTACCGGAAAACACCAGTGGAGTCAGAAAGTGGGCTATACATTTTTCCTCTCTGCCTTCGAAAAACTTCATACGTGCTGCATCAAATTATCCTATATGCTTGATTGATGGCGAGAATCCAAAATTGTATTATCGCATACTAGTCCAAAAGACGTTAGACCAACCCAGGCAGGTATGTAGGGTGGAGCTCGGGCCCCCCGAAATTATTTCCTTAAGAGGTGGTTTTTGAGTGTAGTTGTATTTTTCAACCTAAATAGCAAGTTGCCCTGCATACGGTACTGGATCAACAAGTCACTCATGTTTCTTTTTGGAGACATTGGAGCGGACGATAAAGTCATATCTGAGAACAACCATAGGTACTTGTCAGCACATTTATAACAATGGCAAATCTACGGCAACCACCCTGGACGCTCTATTGAGCTTCATAGAGACATCTATTTAGCTTAAGGAGTGCACTCCCGTTGCATTTATCGATACAGGCTGAAAAAAAAACGGCCTCACCACTATAGTGCAGGAACATGTATATGTTTGCAAGCATTGTTTTCATGAATTGCAGATCTGGTGCTTGCTTGTTTGTATATTGTGTGTCACGTTTTTGTTTTCAGCAGTTTCCAACACACAAACCCACATTTGGGTCACGAAAGCACATATTATAACATATTAATCATTGTGTCTCAAACGTGTAATATTGAATAGCAAACACAACTTTTTTGCACACAAGTATACAATATTTGCGACAATCTACAAACACGTTATATTTGCATCCAAACAACAAATGTATACAAATTTTTCAGCGTGTGTTGAGGGTGATTTTCCCACGTCATGTATGGATCGATAAAATTTGCCCTATCATCATAATTTTGCTCTATGGGCTACCTATACGACGGCCCATATCCTCGTCACTGAGTCACACGACTTTTACTAGAAATGTGAAGACAACATGTGAATACAACATTTCAAGGGGGAATCTTATCTGCACTTCTTTGGAATTTAGCATTAGATAGTGTTTGTTAGAGTTGGAGGGATCAGTTTGCACAGTCGTAACCTATGCTGTGGCCATCGGTGGTGCAACGGTTAGTGTGCGCGGCTGTTGTGCGAGAGAGCGTGGGTTCGAGCCCTGCCCTGACTACGTTACACGTCACATTGGACTTTTTAGGAGATTAGTATGTCCACTATTCATAAGAAATTAGGTATGTCAGGCTTTCATTGATATACCTAAATACTTGTGGAGAAGGGAGCTGATGAGATACCTTGTTGGGCATCAAAATAGCTATATTCCCTACAATCCACGGAAATAATCAATTTCACTTCTTCTTTCATAAAATTTTGGAACGAAGTTCCCTATCGCACGTTGCGGGATGGGGGCTAAATGAAAAAAATTAAACAACTCTTTTTTAACACTATTATGCTACAACCCAGTATTATCAACTATATTGGGTACATTTGATTTGGTTTGTGTCTAGACTAACATATGTAGAGAAATTGCTTGTTTAATGGCAAGTTTTGTAGGTGGAGCCTGTAACTAATATTTAGTATATATTGTAGTTTGGAACCCAATACAAAGTAAATTTAGAAAAGCCAAAGTGAAAAAAGTTTAAAAAAATAAAATTTTCTTAAATAAGTGCATTTTCTTAAAAAAAAAGGAAATTTTCTCAAAAAAAATTACCTATTCATACTCTTAAACAAAGTACCTTTTCTTAAAAAAAAAATCCTTATGTTAAAGAAGTACCTTTGCTGAAAAAAGTAAATTTTCTTACAAAAAGTACCGTTTTTAAAAAAATTCTATTTTTTTAAATAAGTACCTTTTCTTGAAAAGATATATTTTCTTACAACAAATTGCCTTTTCTTAAAAAACCACATTTTCTTTAAAGAGTAAATTTTTTGCGAAACAAAATAACTTTCTTGAGATAAGTACCTACTCAATATATCTATTCTTGAAATAAGATAATAAAATTGTAAAAAAAAAAATTCTAATTTATAATTCTAAAAAAAATTCCATTTCTTAAAAAAACCAATTTCTTCCAAAAAATATCTTCTCTCAAAAAAAATAAATTTTCTTACAAAAATGCATTTTCTTAAAAATAAAATAATACCTTTTCTTCTCTTTTCTTGAGATAAGTAGCCTTTCTAAAATTAAGTATATTTTCCTAAAAACAATAACCTTTTCCTAAAAAGAGTACCACTTATTTAAAAAGTACCTGTTCTTAAAAAACTACTTGGTTGCAAAAAGAATTCATACTCTTATAGCAGAAAGTACTTCTTCTTAAAAATAGTACATTTTCGTAAAGAAAATAACTTTTCCTAAAATGAGTACCACTTCTTTAAAAAGTACATGTTCTTAAAAAAGTACTTGGTTGCAAAAAGAATTCATACTCTTATAGCAGAAAGTACTTCTTCTTAAAAATAGTACATTTTCTTAAAGAAAATAACTTTTCTTAAAATGAGTACCACTTCTTTAAAAAGTACCTGTTCTTAAAAAAGTACTTGCTTGCAAAAAGAATTCATACTCTTATAGCAGAAAGTACTTCTTCTTAAAAATAGTACATTTTCTTAAAGAAAATAACTTTTCCTAAAACGAGTACCACTTCTTTAAAAAGTACCTGTTCTTAAAAAAGTACTTGCTTGCAAAAAAAAATCAAACTCTTATGGCAGAAAGTACTCCTTCTTAAAACTAGTACCTTTTCTTAAAACAAAAACATTAGCATTTAATAACACAAGTACCTCTTTTTAAAAAAGTACCTTTTCGGGAACATATTCTTACAAAAAGGACCTAAAAATACAGTTTCTTTCTTTTAAAAATAAATTCTGTAAAAAAAAAAGTTTTTCTTAAAAAGTTTATTATTTTACAAAAAGTGTCCTTTCTTAAAGATCCATTTAAATTATCGTATTTTTTAACGGGCGATTAAGCGCGTTGGACCTAACTAGTACATAATATATAGCGAAAGGAACTTCGTGCCAACCGGGTTTAGTTCTTTTGTATTAAAAATCAATTTTAGTGGAAAAATAATGAACTTGAAGCAGATAATGATTGAAAACTCTTACAGATCTTACATACTTAGAGATCGATGATAAAATAAAAAGAACATCGGAAGGAATACGCAGACGGTACACTGTAACGTCAATCTCATGACCATCGTTGTTTCTATTTGGAAGCAACAACATCCTAGGCATTGGCTTTCTATGAAAGCCTACATAGACAAGAAGTTGTCAATATTAAGCTTATTTTTTTTTGTTCCCTCTAAACTATTTTTTCGACGACTTTCAACAAACTTCACATACAAAGTGATTGACATATTAGTTTAGCAGGGAATAAAAAACCAGACCTATTGATGATTTCGGTAGAGTTTTAGTTTGGATGTTTTCGCACTAGTAGGTGTTGTTGAAACAATTCTCGTTTATTTGAGAATTGCTTATACATATAAAATGTGGTGATATGCCTAAATACTTGTGGCGAAGGGAGCTGATGAGATATCTTGGTGGGTATGGAAATAGCTATATTCCCAACCATCCACCGAAATAATCAATTTCACTTCTTCTTTTATAAACTTTTTCTATTAAAAATAATTTGTAAAAAAAAAAATCATCTTGAATCGGATAATGATTGAAAAACGGAAATAATTTTTGCGTAACCTGGGGGCATCCATGACATAGCTGATCCACTACGTACTAGGCAAATGATAGAAAACACGGTTGTTAGGCGAAGGAGCATTGTGCAAAAAAAAGCATTGTGCAAATTGTGTTTGACTAACACTAATGACAGCTAAATTATGTTTTATATTGGTTGCGAAAATGCGCATTCCCTTTTATTTCTGTCCGTGTTATGTCCAAACAAAGAGTAAAATATAAAAGAAACTCGAACTCGATGAAATGACCTACTACCTCATCGTCATCGAGAGAACGTAAATAGAGGGATCGAAACTCTTGTCTGTTTCTCTTTGGTGTAACAACCCTGTAATTCATTTTGTTTACGAAATTTTCGCAAACAACTGACTATCGAACAAATGAAAATTGAGCGAATTTTTCGTTACGTTTTATACACGTACTTCTTATGGTAACGAAAATTTCGAAAGAGCTGAATACGGGGCTTTTGCTCGAGGCATGAAAATATTGGCATAGTGCAAAATGTCAGGTGAACCGGTTATGTGTAGACGTAGAATATCCACTACCTCGGCTGCTCAATATTTGATATTAAAACCCTAACTTCGTTATACAATTTCGTTTCACTCCATCCTCCCAGTTATCTTATCTTTGTAATTGCAATCGATAGCTGCTTCGAACTAACATTTTGACCCGCACTTAATTTCGAATTTCGGGTGCATTAGTATAAATGTAAATATACTACTTTACAATGTATTTTTTAACTCAATCTGATTCAAAAAGTTCAAAAACATTTTCATGCATTGTTTCCCATTTTGCGTTTTTTTTTTGCTCAAAAAAAAATTAAATAAAATCTACAAAATACAAAGTTAACAAAAAAGGAAAAAAAAGTACTGATAAGGAAACTGTAGACATACCCCAAGAGAGAACGAGAGCGATATGAAGGCAGAGAGAAATTGAGTGGAAGTACAAAACAGCATCTTGAAAATGAGTTCTTTAACCGTGAAAAACACTCAAAATAATCACCAAGCATTTCACAAGAGAGACATGAAGAGATGCATTCGCTTTACAAGGCGAAACAAATCTTAGATGGGATTTTAAGCTAAACTCATGCCCAGGCACGGATTGAACATTTCAAATTAGTTTGAAAAAATTGCTGCTTCAAAACGGTTTACAAAAGTTCTATACAATAAAGAAAAAGAAATTTAAAAAGAGAAAAACTTCACCCAAAATCAATATAATAATAATAATAAAATTTCACAAAAAAGAAACAAAAACACATCTAAAACAACAACGTATTATAACAGAATACAACGTATTACATTTTCAGTGAAAACTTCAATATATAAGTATAAGTTTTTTATTTTAATAATTCTGAGAATTGAAAAGTGTCATTCATATAGTATTGAATTTTTGAGATTATAAAGTTAATTATCGTCTTAAACACAAACGCAATATGAAAAATTTCAAATTAATCATCTGCACAGTGATGGTGTGCCTGATAGCGACCTCTTATGCTGTTTCCAGTACATGGGGCAACATCTCAAATTCCGCCCAGCTGCTGCATGCCGAACAAGTATTCAATACCTCGTCGCCAGGAAAATATGTAAATCATGAAATTGTGTTTCCAAAGAATGTAAGCAAACTCGAAATTTGTTCAATACAATTTATGTTCATGAAATAATATCATACATTGAAGACGAAATTGTTGTCGCGGTTCCAGAATGAATGAAGTATAAATATTTAAAAGGAAATTGATGTTGCCACCTAGTAACAATATCAAAATATATAATAATAAAGCATAGATTACATGGCAGCCATATCAGACATTGAATGTGAATGCATTTTTCGTTCATGCCTATTGCAACGTAGTCACATTTGACCTAGGCCGCAACAACCAAAAATATCCCCCAGATTACAAAGCCACAGCTGAGGCGAGACAAATGTGGCACCGCTAAAAGTTTGGTTTTAGATCTACACATTGGATTTATCAACAATATTTTATTGTACACATACTAATTTTGGCAAATACAATTAAAATCTTTAAATTTGATCGAACAGCTGAAGTCAAAAAATTGTTTATACTAGGGATGCGCGATTAATTGATTAATCAAGCAACCTGATTAATCGGCACCCTGATTAAGTGAATAACTGATTAATCATACATTTTGATTAATCTTAATCGATTAATATTTATTTTGATTAATAAATAATCATGATTAAATGATTAATCTTAAAATTGATTAATCAAAACTTGAATAATTGAGCATTTCATGTGTGTTGGGTTTTGTCAGTTTGATTATTTTCAACAACCTTCTTTACTCAAAATTTTCAAATGTTTCCTCTTATTTGTAAATATGCATTTGTTGTTTTTCCAAAAATTATTTAAATAATGAGTAAAATTATTAAAAATATTCAAGTTAATTTTTTGATCATACGATAGTTTTGATTAATCAGAAGTTTTGAGAATACGATTACTCGATTCGATTAATCACGATATCGATAAATCAAAATTTAAATTAATCGGTTTATCACACATCCCTGGTTTATACACGTAGTCATGAGCGTTTACCCATCTCAGCTAGCGACAGCGATTGCAACTCTGCAGCGACATGACAAATAATAGATACTTTCTTATGCAGTTCTTCATAAATAACACAGAGTAAAGCCCCATTTTCGTAAGAAATGTTGTCATTTTTATTGTTGTTGCATAGAGTTGCCACGTATCAAGGATTTACAAATATATTATAAATAATAATAAAGAAATAAATGTTCCTGCTCCATTCTTCTTTTACGCATTTGTGCTACTTTTATATGTCGTAATATACGAATTCCCAAAAATTTCGGCCTCAATTGTTTTCGTACAAAACTCATTTGTAACATGCTTGTAATTGATTTTGATCATGAAATCATGAAAATAAAATAAATAAATTTTCCTACTCCATTTTTGTTTTAACGCATTTGTGTTACTTTTTATATCGAAATATACGAACTGTAAAAATTTCGGCCCTAATTGTTTTCGTACGAAACTAATTTGCAACATCCCTATAATTGATTTTGATCATAAAATCTTCTCAAACAGCTGATTACCAATCAAACGAAAATACTTAAAGCTCGTATGCAATTCTTGCCACATTTTCGTAAGAAATTTTGTCATTTATCTCTATACGTACATTTTTGTTTAATAGAGTTGCCACCAATCTCGGATTTACCTTGCAAATAGTTTATAAATAATACCTGTTCGTACTTTATCCCTGTTAAAGCCCTGTATTCAGTACATGCGAAATTTTCGTAACCGATTTTGTAATTTATCTCTAAACGGAAAACTTTGTTACAGAGAGTTACCCACATATCTCTGACTTACCTTGCAAATATTTCATTAATACTTTATCTTTGCACTCCATTTTATTTTTAACGCATGTGGTAGTACTTTTGTTTACTAAAATAATCAAAATGTCGAAATTCCGGTCCCAAACAATTATCAAACAATTGTTTTCGTACGAAATAAGTTTAGCGTAACCACCCTGTACTTGATTTTGCGTCCGAAATTTTCGGCAAGAGCTGAGTACCAAATAAATGAAAAGTGAGCGAAATTTTCGGTTAATGAAATTTTCGTTATTTTTTATGCACGTACTTCTTCTGACAGCGAAAAGTTCATAAAAACTGAATACCGGGCTTAATCAAATAAAAATGCTTCAAGTGCCGTATTCAATTCTTACAAAATTTTCTGTCATCGGAAATTTTTGTTGCTTAGAGTTACTGTCTATGATGGGCCTTTGCAAATATTTCATGAATAGTTGCTCTTTGTACTCCATTTTAGTTTTACGCATGTGGTGAATTATGTTCGTGCGAAAGAACTTTGGCAATACAACCCTGTAATTGATTTGGATCACGAAATTTTCGCTACTGAAGCTATATATTCAGTTCTTGCGAAATATTTGTAAGAGATATTGTAATTTATTTTTAAACGGAAAACTTTGTTATAGAGAGTAGTGGCCACCTATCTTTGATTTACTTTACAAATATTTAATTTATAATTCCCCTACGGACTCCGTTTTATTTTTAACACATGTGGTGTTATATTTGGCTGTTTAAATAATCGAAATACTAAAATTCCGGTCCCAAAAAATTATCAAACAATTGTTTTCGTAACTTTGTCGTAACAACCCTGTACTTGATTTTGTATATGAAATTTTCGGAAAGAGTTGAGTACCGAAGTGACCGACATTTTCGGTTCATGAAATTTTTGTTGTTTTTCATACACGTTCTTCTAATGGCAATGAAAGTTTTATAAACTCTGAATACCGGGCTTGAGTAGTAATCAAGTGAAAAATGAAGTTTCGTATTCAGTTCGTGCGAAAATTTTGTATGAAATTGTTGTCATTTATCTAGAAACGGACATTTTTGTTGTACAGAGTTACCACCTATCTCTGATTTATCTTGCAAATATTTCACGAATATTTAGTCTTCGCACTCCATTTTATTCTAATCGCATAATGTTTTATTGTTGTGTGTTAAAATAATCGCTTTGTTAAAATTACGGATGCAAGGAAATGATTTCGTATGAAATTAATTTGGCATAACATCCCTGTTATTGATTGTGATCATCAAATTTTGGCGAAAAGCTGAATACAAATCAAATGATAATTCAGTTCTCACGTAAGTTTCTTAACAAATTTTATCATTTATCTCAACAGGAAATTTTTATTGCATAGAGTTGCCACCTATCTCGGATTTACAAATATATATAAAACATAACATCTAAAAGATCGAATAATATAAACTCAAACGAATATAAATTTGAAGACGGTACACTCTAAACGCCAATCTCATGGCAATCGTTGTTTCGTTGTTTGAAACAACAACATCTATGCAATGGCTTTCGATGAAAGCATGCATAGGAAAGAAATGTTGTGAATATTTATGGTTATGGCAAAGTATTGTTGTGGATGTTTTCGCCCAAGTAGGAGTTTAGACAATTGTCGCTTACTTACTATATTCCCAACCATTCACCATAATGATCAATTTCACAATTTTACTTTTTTAATATTGCTATTAAAATTTACTTTTTCATAGAAAAAGTACTCATCTTGAACCGAACAATTATTAAAAATATATAATAAATAATTCCTCTCTGCAATCCTTTTCTTGCTTTTACGCATATTGTGTTTATTTTGATTTTAGGAAAAATCTGTTTGTCAAATTTTCGTCCAGAAGCAATAATTAAACAATTGTTTTCGTATAAAATTAATTTTTCATAACAGCCCTGTAATTGATTTTGATAACGGAGTTTTCGCAGCCAGCTGAGTACCAATCAAATGAAAACGATTAAAGCCCCGTATTCACCCCTTGCAAAATATTGGTTAGAATTATTGTCCTTTATCTCTATAAGGAAATGTTACACACAGTTGCCACCTATCTCAGATTTTCCTTGAAAGTATTTCATAAAAAATTTCTGTTCGTACTTAATTTTTGTATTTACACATGTGACTAATAATTATCAAACTGCCACTTCCAAGCAATTGTCAAACAACTGTGTTTTGTACGAAATAACTTTGACGTAACAACCGTGTAATAGACTTGGCCCACGAAATTTTTCGAAATTTCTTAAAGCCCCGTATTCAATTCTTGCGCAATTGTCGTATGAATTTTACCCATTTATCTTGTATGTTTTTTAAATGTATGTTGCATAGAGTTACCACCTATCTCGCATTTACATATAGATAATGAATGATTTATGTTTTTATGCCAAAATGTCGGCGCCGTTGAATAATTGAACAATCGTTTTCGTCCGAATTTAACTTGACATAACATCCCTGTAATTGATTTTGATCATGATATTTTCCCAAACAGCTGACTAGCAATCAACTGAAAACGCTTAAAGTTCCGTATTCAGTCCTTGCGAAAGTTTCGTAATAAATTTTTTCATTTATTTCTGCACACAAATTTTTGTTGCGTAGAGTTACTAACTACCTCAGATTTACTTTGGAAATATTTCATGAACATGTACTCTTCGATTTTGATCACGAGATTCTGTACGGATTCTGATACACATTTCTGCTTAAGATTATCTTCCAGTTAAAAAGAATATTGTCCGATTTTCCTACACGCTGAAAAGTAACGGCCCCAGCAACATATTGCAGGAACCATGTACTTGTTTGCAAGAAATGTTTTCGTGATCTGAAGATATACTCTTTTTTTTTCTATATTGTCTGTCACGTTTTTGTTTTCAGCAGTTTTTAACAAACAAACCCTAATTTGGGCCACAAATACATATATTATAACCTATTAATCATTGTGTCCGAAACATGTTATATTGAATAGCAAACACATCACTTTTGGACTCAAGTATACTATATTATATTATACGTTATATTTGTATTGTATCCAAACAACAAAACAGTACACAATTTTTCAGCATGTAATCAAAAGTCCAACGACTGTGTAGGGTATTATGTCATGGCGTTTACAGAGATGAAAATTTCATAACATTTTAAACGGATAAAACAGATATGGTAATGAAAATTTTTTAATCTGTTGGCTCTAACCAGATGTAACGATAATGTTCCTAAGTAAATCTGAAATTCACTTTCATATTTGAACTACTCAGAGGTCAATTGAGCTAACTCCATAAAACAAAACGTGAAGAAAACTGGCAAATATGTTTAGGACTTATAAAAAACTTATATGTGACCTGCTCCACGAAACGGGACCTCTGCGCCGAAATTACCGAAATTTTTACTTTTTGAGTGATTTTTATGATGCCGCTCTTTCAAATGCCGCAAACCGCAAGTTTCTATGTCTTTTAGTTTTTTTACAAATCACCTGTAAAGATGAACATAATTTATGAAATATATGAAAAAATGAACGAAGCGCTTTTTTTAAACGCGTTTTTCTCAATAACTTCTTTTCGGCGCAGAGGTCCCGTTTGGTGGAGCAAGTCACATATGACTTACATATATAAAATTAATGCGACTCCCAAAAATTCTGTTTGATTAAACATTCATTGGGATGATAATGAAAATTGGAGATATCGCAATTGGCATTTGAGTAGACCACATTTTCTATGGAAAATCAGCTGACATTAAGACAAGTAATACAGTTTTGTGGGTTGACTGATTGTTGGTGGTTGGCATATCATAGAAGCTATCAGATTTAAGTCCAGCGCCGATTTTATCCGGATCTACGCTACGAGAGTTTGACAAGCAGACCATATGTAGGGTAACTTTCAAAATATTTTGATATATAAAGTCGCGATCTTAGTATCCATCAAGTCCACACTATGAAAACCATTGATAATAGTTTAGGTACAGACTTCGCCACGAAAAGATACCGTCGATCCGGCCCTAGCTTTGTTGTGTTTAGAATCAGGACGACTTCATATTTCTTGAGTTTAGACTGTAATACGACAGGGGAGAGCTTCTCATAATCAGTGGGCTTTCTAGTTTTACACTCCATGAATGGCACCTTCAATTGTATACCGATATGCCGACCGATTTTTTGACACTCACCAAGCGTGCAGGGATCGAACCCATGTTCTCATGTCTAAAAGTCTTGGTCCACTGGCGGTTCTATATTTATTATATTTAAATACATATAACTTTTTCAGTAAAAGACCTCCAAGTTTATAGATTATTGGTTTCCGAATCCTAATTTACTTTTCTCCAACTTCTCCAACCCACATCTGGACTTATATTTAAGCCAGTAGGTCGGCCTACTAATCGCTCTTCTTAGACCCCGGGTGGGCACTGGGCACACATTTCCTCAGTGTTCTTTTATTCGTTGCCCTGAGATGCTTCGGGCCGGGTATTATATCTAAAATATTACATTATCAGTCTGTAAAAGCTTCCCGCCACGAACGAGTTTGTGGAGCCGAGGGATGTGTATATATCCACACGGATGATTCTCATAGGAAGGATCAGGTAGGGCATGGGGACGATTTTTGAGAACTATGGTTATACTTATAACTTTTCCGTACACTACTTGATCATTCCAGCGTTTATGGGGCAATCATTTTTGCATTTATGGAAGTGACCGTTTCAATAAACGGCAGGGCAACAGTCCAGCAGTGGCAGGGGTTAATGTAGTTTTGACAACCAGGCGTCTAGAAAAACTTTCGAATCTGATACGGAGAAGGGTGCTCTATACATTTTATCGAAATTACCATCATCGCAGGCTTGCCCTTAATTCAATCTGAAGCAAAGGAAGAGTTGGAGTTCTTTAGATTCGACATCTTCCTCAAACTTTGCATTTAAATTTGACCTTAGAATGGAACGTTTCGATAACACGCCCACGATTTGGATACGTTAGAGTTTCTCAGTGTCTATTAAACCTGTGGTATTGTTCCCATCCTAGCCACCTCACAGCATTTTCGCAATTCCGCTACCTTCCAATTAGTCTCATATTCAATTGTGGATCATTCTTGCACAATGTTGAAGTTCAGTTCCTGCAGTTTGATTCTATAAGATGCCAGAGTGCTCATAATTCCGTATTATCATCAGGCAGTTAACAACAAAGGACTTGTTTATAACCTCCATGCACCCGAACAACGTAAGCTACCTCAGACCTTGTAACATATATTTTTGATCGCCGATCAGATATCACTGACGGTGGTCCCTCTACTATGTCCACTTTCAACGGTTTACCATCACTCGTATACCGCGATCAATTTAGTCTCTATTTGGTACATGTTTGTTTGATCCCATTAACGAAGGTGCTGCTTAATATTAAGACCTTTGACAGAGAATCCTATTTCTTGAACAGTGGATCTCTCGCCGGCTGTTGATTTAGGAGCCGTTAAAATGTACTCAATTTCCTACATTTCTATCCTTTACCTTTCTACCAAAATGTATATGTGCTTGTGATCCAAATACAGCACTGTTTGTGATACAAATACAGCTGTGGTTGGTGCGCTGTTTACGTAATGCTTTGTCGAGGGCAAGATAATACACGAGGTCTTGTTGTCATCCTGAGCAATACGAGTATTATTGCAAGTGTCTAACTGAACTTTTGCATTTTGCTTTCAGTCAGTCATTCACAAATATTCCTGAATGCGTGTGCAAATGAATTGAGTGTTTCTTATGTTAACTGATCTGTAGCGATTTTAGTTCATGCATTCAGTCGTCAATCATTCGTTTGGACGTTTGTGATGAAACACTCATGTGGTTCCACGTAAAACTATGGATGTTTCCACATAAACATAATAATATTTTCATTTAAATATCAGTGAGTTTAGGACTTGCAAATAAATTCATATTTGGAGTTTGTTCCAAACAGAACGTGCTGCAGAATGTGTTTGAGAGAGTATGTTACAGAGGTGTTTTTAGCGTTCAGGTTTCCAACGAAACTACATGAAACATTTACGTGAATAGTTCTTGTAATTCCACCTGGTGTAGGTCAATTTGCGTCAAGCATATCTCCTTGGTACCTATATATATATAATGAAGAATAGTGTGAAATTAAACATTAGATGAGCGAGAAACTATCTCTATATCAATTTGATTCTATGGTTATAAGCGTGCCGGTTACCACCTATCACTAATTTTCTTGTTAAATATTTCGTACTGAATTTTAATTTTTACGCATTTACTGTTACTTACGTTAAATTAAGCTACATTTCAAAATTTCGGTTACAAACAATTATAAAACAATTGTTTCCTAACGAATTGACTTTGGCATAACAACCCTGTAATTGATTTTGTTTATGAAAATTTCGCAATGAAAAATGAGTACGAAGCAAATGACTAGTAAGCAAAATTGTAGGCTCAAGAAATTGTTTGCTATTTTTTATACACCTACTTCCATGGCACCATATTTATGTTTGCAAGCATTGTTTTCATGAATTGAAGTTCAGTAATATTGCACATTTTATATTTAGTGTAAGTTTTTTGTGCCAGCGGCAACTCTGAAATTTGGCAGCTGTCACATATGTTTATTCCGATTATTAAAAATGAAGCGCATTACGAAAGAACAACGCGCTATTATTGCGAAAATTCATTACAACCATTTGGAAAGTTATGCTTAGAGCGCTCGCAAACTTCGAAGAATTTTTCGTCGAGAAAGTGCACCTAATATATCAATCATTCAAAGCGTGGTCAACAAATTTGTAGAAACTGTGTCGGTTATAGACATTAAGACTCCTGCGCATCAACGTCCTGGTCGGCCTCTTGAAAACACTGCTGGTGTTAACGGGAGTGTCGCCGAAAACATCACTTCTGCATCGTTCTCAACAACTTCAAATTTCACGAAGCACTGCGCAGTGAATTTGGACATAAGACCTCCACCTTTATGCGTACAATATTCAGCTTAATCAGCAGGTCATGGAAAGCGCCGGCAATTCGTTCAAAGGGTAATGGAACAAAGAGGAGTCAATGCCAATTTTTCAACAAAAAGAAACCATCTTCTGCGTGGAAGCGCATTTCTATCTGAATGGCTTCGTGAATACCTAAAATTGTCGAATTTTGGGTTCAGAAAATCCTCATGCAATCCAAAAGAAACAAGCTCACCTTCAACGAGCAACTGTCTGGTGCGGATTTTGGTTAGGCGGCGTTTTTTGAAGATGAGGTTTTTGTTTGCCTTAGTTTTTTGAAGATGAGGCCGAAATTGCAGTAACGCTGATCGGCATTCGTTATAGGAACATGATAACTGAGTTCTTGTGGCATCAACTTGATGGCACGGATCATGTGGTTTCAGCAAGACGGCGTCACCTTCCGCACCGCTCAGGAAACAATCAAAATTATTGCTGCAACGATGTCCATATTGCAACAACGATTTCTACAACAAATTATCTCAAGAAATTCTGATGTCAACTGGCCACCAACATCATGCGATTTAAGGCCGTGCAATTTCTTTCTTTGGAGTTTTGTGAAATCTCGGGTTTATACGAATAAACCACAAACATTTCTTGAGCTCAAATCGAAGATCCAACGCGCCATCGGAGCGATACAACTACATCTCTGTGAAAAAGTCATGGAAAATTTTATGAAAAAAGTAATGGCCTGTCATCAGAGCCGTGGGGGTCATTTGACGGATATTTTATTCCACTGTTAATTAAAACATGTCCAATAAATATCACAGTCCATTAAAAAAATCACAACTATCTCAAAAAATACGTGTTTTTATATTAAAATGAAAAAGTGCATTCATACTGAGTCATCCTTTAGTTTGTCACATTTTTGTTTTCAGTAGTTTTCAACAAACAAATCCACATTTGGGTCCATTTTAGGTTTTACAACCTATTAATCATTGTGTCTCCAACATGTAATATTCAATAGCAAACACTATGTGTTTGAATACAAGTATACAATATTTGCGACAGACAATAAACACGTTAAATTTGCGTTCAAACAGAAAGAAGAGAGATTTCAAAATGGTTTCTTATTACATCTCATAAAGAAATTGGAGAGAGCTTCTCACGAACAGTGAGCTGTGCGCTTTCTAGTTGAATACTCACTGATTGTGACCTAAAGTTTTACACCGGTTCCGAACGGTATTTTGAGAAGCTTTTTCATGGCTAAATACTCGATAGTGTCACTATGCGAGGTGACCGCTGCCGAAAGAAATTGTAGGTGGTCAGAGCATGGATCGAACCCAGAATCTCAAGTACAAGATCCGCGCACACTAGCAATGGCACCACCCACGGCCACACAAAACAAATAGAACATATATTTCATAATATCTGAATACGGGGTTTAATAGTGTAACATTGGTTTAAACGGATTTGAACTGGATGTTGCTAAAGTTTAGCCCTTAGTGCTAAGTATTTTGTGTATCTGGCAACATTTGTTTTTACTCTCTCTCTCTCTCTCCCGTTATTATTCCCTTAGTCTGGCAATGCACGTATATTATTACAGTGTCTGTGATTTTGGAAAATTCGTTAAATGTATCAGAGTTTATGGGGTCGCCGTCTCCGATGTCGTTTATTATTTTTCTATGAAATTTAAGTGCGGACTACTACTCTTTATTCGTTGCAGCTCTATCAATATTACACTCGGTATTTTTACCCCGGGTACGCTGAGTAATTCGAGTAAAGTGTGACCTTATCTGTAATTGGAATACGATTTCAATGTGTATTTTTTTTCGCTTTTATTTTTCCTTGCACACATTACATATATATAATTATGAAAATCAAGAAAAAAAATCCAAACTCCACATTGTTTTGTTTTACTCAAGGTTGCTTTCTATTTCTTTTACTCTGCTGCATAAATATTTCATTCAATTTTTTTTTAAATTTTTTTTTTCATATTGTTGTTGCTTTTCTGATACACATTTATTATAAAGATTTACAAGAGAGAAAAACATAAATAACTGAATATTTTATTAATATATATACAAGTATATTATTAGTCATAGCTATGGACAGTATACTATATACAGTGATGCCTCGAACATTAGACAGTTACAATTGACGACAATTTGGTGTTTGTGAAGCAGAGTCATTTAATGGGTCTGCCAGTTTACATTGTTACTTCTGAAAATTGTTCGTATCCCTAAGGGAGTCTTCACTGTAGAAAGGTTAATCTACATGTACACAATTGTATATCAACTGTAATTATATGCAGATCGGAGCATTTATACGCTGTCAATTTTGCGAAATTGCGTTTTCCTGCGCTACCGGAAATCTTTCTAAACGTGTACATATTTTTGCCAAACGTTTCACTGATATTGTTTTAAATAAATATTATGAATAAACGCGACTTTTTTTTTTGAAATACATACATATAAAAAACATACATATACAGTTGTGGTCATATAATTAGGAACACTGTCAATATATTTAAAAATAATTATTTGAAATAAATTCTGACAGAATAATAAGTTGCTGACCTCGAGAACCAATCTGCTATTATTTTAAAATTTATTTCAATTAAATATTTAAAATTTCTTGAATGTGTTGTTTTATTTGTTTATGTAGTTATTGATGTGTTACATCTGGGTAGGCCAATCTATCAAAGTGAACAGATGCAAACAACAAACAGCATTAGCATCACAAACATGATTGTTGTACAATAATAGTCTCTGCCTGAAAATACGTATGATGGTATTGATGTAGCGGCAGCAAATAAACAAGCAGGTCGTCGACGCTAAAGAGTATTGAATAGTATAGAGAACTCATGGTACGAATTGTATGACTCAAAAGCACTGAAGACATCTGGCGAATGATTCAAAAAGTATTGCTCTATTTTTATCATAACTTGGTCCATTCATAATTTTGATGTGAAATATTGATGCCTTTTGAAAAAGTTATGCTTTTTGTATTCTTCTATCTAATAACATTGTCGAAATGTTGCATTTATATTCAAATATTCTATAAAGAGAATAAGACTCGTTTATCCTCTGTTACTCAGACTCTCTACATAAGAGCGGGAAAATGGTGCAATAAGTTCTCTATATTATTCAATACTTTTTATCGCCGCTCTGTCTATGGCAAAGCAAAAACAATTGTTTCAGTGAGCTAAATATTGTTTTATTTATTTTAACAATATTTCATCAAATGTTAAAGCAGATGTAAAAAGAAAGAAAGTGCAATAGCAAAAGAGCCTTCAGCACAAAAACTTTTATTTTTTTTCGAATGTAGCATTTACTAATGTGTTCGTAGAAATCGAACAGGTACCGTGTTACAAAAAGGAGTTAACACATCGCCCGTGAGTTGGAACACTCATTGATTTTTTTATGCTAAAGCATCTGTGATTTGAAACAGAGTTTTCGTTTAAAACCCAAATAAAAATAAACTTAAATTTTATTGAATATTTTTAAAAATGTTTCCAAGTAACCCTAATTAAATGATCAGCACTGTGATATGTTCATATATAACAATATATGAATATATTTTTAAATGTGCGGTACATTCAATTCGTTGATAAGAGATTTCTCTTCATGCAATGTGTAAGGAAATAATGTTGAACACATGCGTCTCATGGTTGTTTTAAATGTTTAATATATTTCTCATAATATTGAATATAATTTAAAATTTTTTATTTTAATTATTATTGTGTGCTTTAAATTTGAATTAAAATTTTCTAAAAATTTGGCAGACATCTGACTAACGATTTTTGATTCATAATACTTCAAGTAAACAGCTTCCAAAGGATGGCTATAAAGCGAACATACGATTACTTACTTCTATTGTTTTACTAACAACATTCATGTTGAGCAGAGTTGCATTTGACAGAAACAGATATGATAAAGATAATATGGAATCAAATGTTTGAAAATTTGATTTACTGACTGAATACTAGATCTTCGTAATCCCACCAACCCAATAAAAGTTACGGATCAATGTTAAGGTGTTGGCATTGTTTGGTTTATTGCGTATGACGTTCCAAACTTTTGGCTAACAGACGATGTGTCAGCAAAGATATGAGGTTACGGATTATCTCTGATACATCCTTATAACCTCAGGATGTTTACTTTGATTAATTAAAATGCATCAGGCCTCTATAGCCTAATTAGAAAGTCAACATTCAACGGCTGATCTTTTCGACATCTTACGGTGATTCAATTCAATTCAATTTCATTCAACTCCATTCAATTCAATTCAAATAAACTAAATTCAATTTAATTGAATAGAATTCAATTCAATTCAAATCAATTGAATTCACTTCAATTGAAATCAATTTAATCTAATTCAAATTTTATTGTATTCTATTTTATTCCACCAAGTTCAATTCAATTTAATTCCATTAAGTTCAATTCAATTCAATTCCGCTCAATTCAATTTAATTGTATTAAGTTCAATTCTATTCAGGTCAACTCAATTCAATTCATTTCTATTCATCTCTATTCAATTCAATCCAATTCAATTAAACTCAATTCAATTCAATTCAATTCAATTCAATTCAATTCAATTCAATTCAATTCAATTCAATTCAATTCAATTCAATTCAATTCAATTCAATTCAATTCAATTCAATTCAATTCAATTCAATTCAATTCAATTCAATTCAATTCAGTTCAGTTCAATTCAATTCAATTCAGTTCAGTTCAATTCGGTTCAGCTCAGTTCAGTTCAATTCAATTCAATTCAATTCAATTCATTTCTATTCATCTCTATTCAATTCAATTCAATCCAATTCAATTAAATTCAATTCAATTCACTTCAGTTCAATTCAATTCAGTTCAGTTCAGTTCAGTTCAGTTCGGTTCAGTCCAATTCAGTTCAGTTGAGTTCAGTTCAGTTCAGTTCAGTTCAGTTCAGTTCAGTTCAATTCAATTCAATTCATTTCAACTCAATTCAATTTAATTCAATTCGGTTCAATTCGGTTCAATTCAATTCAACTCAATTCAATTCAATTCAATTCAATTCAATTCAATTCAATTCAATTCAATTCAATTCAATTCAATTCAATTTAATTCAATTTAATTTAATTCAGTTCAGTTCAATTCCATTCCATTCAGCTCAATTCAATTCAATTGAATTGAATTCAATTCAATTCAATTCAATTCAATTCAGTTCAATTCAATTCAATTCAATTCAATTCAATTCAATTCAATTCAATTCAATTCAATTCAATTCAATTCAATTCAATTCAACTCAATTCAATTCAATTCAATTCAATTCAATTCAATTCAATTCAATTCAATTCCATTCAATTCAATTCAATTCAATTCAGTTCAGTTCAATTCAATTCAATTCAATTCAATTCAATTTAATTTAATTTAATTTAATTCAATTCAATTCAATTCAATTCAATTCAATTCAATTCAATTCAATTCAACTCAATTCAATTCAAGTCAAGTCAATTCAATTCCATTCCATTCCATTCCATTCCATTCAATTCCATTCCATTCCATTCCATTCCATTCCGTCCCATTCCATTCCATTCAATTCAATTCCGTTCCATTCAATTAAATTCAGTACAATTCAAGTCAATTCAATTAAATTCAATGCAATTCAGTTCAATTCAATTCAACTCAATTCAATTTAATTCAATTCAGTTCAGTTCAATTCAACTCAATTCAATTGAATTCAACTCAATTCAGTCCAATTAATTGATTTCAATTCATATCTGTTCAATCAATCCAATTCAAATCAATTAAATTCAATTCAATTCAGTACAATTCAAGTCAAGTCAATTCTATGCAATTCAATTCAGTTAAATTCAATTGAATGCAATTAAATTCAGTTAAATTCAATTCAATTCAGTTCAATTCTATTCGATTAAATTCAATTCGATTCATTTCAATTCAATTAAATTCAGTTCAATTCAACTCAACTCAATTCAATTCAATTCAATGCAATTCAATTCAATTCAATTCAATTCAATTCAATTCAATTCAATTCAATTCAATTCAATTCAATTCAATTCAATTCAATTCAATTCAATTCAATTCAATTCAATTCAATTCAATTCAATTCAATTCAATTCAATTCAATTCAATTCAATTCAATTCAATTCAATTCAATTCAATTCAATTCAATTCAATTCAATTCAATTCAATTCAATTCAATTCAAGTCAATTCAATTCAATTCAATTCAATTCAATACATTTCCATTCCATTCCATTCCATTCCATTCCATTCCATTCCATTCCATTCCATTCCATTCCATTCCATTCCATTCCATTCCATTCCATTCCATTCCATTCCATTCCATTCAATTCCATTCTATTCCGTCCCATTGAATTCCATTCCGTTCCATTCAATTCAATTCAGTACAATTCAAGTCAATTCAATTAAATTCAACTCAATTCAATTTAATTCAATTCAGTTCAATTCAACTCAATTCAATTTAATTCAATTCAGTTCAGTTAAGTTCAGTTCAATTCCATTCCATTCAACTTAATTCAATTCAATTCAATTCATTTCAATTCAATTGAATTGAATTGAATTCAACTCAATTCAGGTCAATTAATTGATTTCAATTCATATCTGTTCAATCAATCCAATTCAATTCAATTAAATTCAATTCAATTCAGTACAATGCAAGTCAAGTCAATTCTATGCAATTCAATTCAGTTAAATTCAATTCAATGCAATTAAATTCCGTTAAATTCAATTCAATTCAGTTCAATTCAATTCGATTAAATTCAATTCGATTCATTTCAATTCAATAAAATTCAGTTCAATTCAACTCTATTCATTTAAACTTAGTGCAATTTAATTCAGTTCAATTCAATTGAATTCAATTCCATTCCATTCAATGCAATTCAATGCAATTGAATTCAATGAATTGATTTTTAACCGGTTTCCCCATTTTTTTTGATTCTGTGCAACAACAGTATGTGTGTTTTTGTGAAAACTTATTTTCGCTCCAAGAAGATGGAAGCATGTCATGATGCTGATTCGAACTTTTTTTTTTATTTGTCGCAGTAGCTATTGTGTCAATATTAAAGTTCGTTTACACCAAATGCAACGACCGTTATAACAAGTTCTCACGACGATCGGATCTATGCTCTGGAACGACCCGAGTCTCACTCGGCCAAGGATTGTCAACTCAGCAACAGCTGTATCACCCACCCGTTTTTTACACAGGGACGAACGAGTGGAAACAGACAATCTATTACAACAATAACAACTGTTACAACAAAATGTTTGTATTTGTGGGAAAATTAGTTTCGGCACTTAACCATAAGACTAAGTACCGAACTAAGTATTTTTTGTGATAGTTCGTTTATGTCAAATTTCAGTTCGATTACAACAAAAACAAAGAGTTTTATTATAGAACAATTTTTTATTTCCGGCAAAAGTATCAACATTTGTGGTCAACCATCAGACTAGTTATAAAACAATTGCCAACATTACAGATAATTCCTGGGGGGAAGAAGATCAAGATCGAGGGAAGTTCATGCCTGGCTCTTTTTAAAATACCCGGAAAAATAAACCTCTTCAATAGTTGTGCTATAGACGAAATAAACCTATAGAAAGTTACCATGATGGTTCTACAGTTTAGTGTCGGTTTTATATTATTAGAAGGGATAATATTTTTTTAAGCTAAAAGAAAACAATGCAATTCCAAATTTAATTTTAATTTCAGTCTGAATTCGATTTTTTTAAATTAATGTTTGATTTTGAATTAAAAGTAAAGCAGTAAATCTCAGAAGTGTTTAACCAACTGGTGAACGGAGTTTTTTTTTTGGTTACTGTTCTACAAAAGACTAAGATTTCAAAACCCTCCTTTGCTGAATTTAATTCCGAACGAGTTCCGAACTCTCAACATCGAAGTTTTGATAAAATTATATTGTTTTGCATTAAAATTAATACCACTAATTTCAGAATTGTTTAGGCAACAGTCAAGAGAAATTTTTAATTTTTTTCTGATACTTCACTCTCGTTCTGGATAAGACAAAGATTTTAAAACCCCTCTTTGCAGACTATAATTTTGATTCCATTCTGAACTCTCAACATCAACGTTCTTCAATGTATGATTATCATGGCAAAAGTATACGTATATTATATACATGTTTGTATATAAAAATCTTAACATATATGTACACTTCTCTTATCATTCCCTTTATATACTACATCTTCATCCATTTAGGGTATTGGCAATGGTCGCATCATTACCGGCATCCGAGCATTCGATCAAGTCACCAATGGCACGGGTGGCCATGCAACCATATATTCGGGTGGACCCGGTTTCAATTTTGTTAATATTAAACTGCAATCACAATACAATTACGGCCTCATGTTTCGTGTGGAAATCTATGGAAAATAACACCCCCTCTCCACACACACATACACTTTATATACTATATAATATTAATAAATATAATTTAAAAATGATATAATAAAAATAACAATAAAACTGTAATAACTACTAAACCTACTTACTACTGTTACCACATAAAATAAAACAAAACAAAAGTTATTCTATTATTTCATGTTAATTAAATAAATAAACACAAAAAACACCAACAACAACATCCGTAACAATCCAAATATAATTTGACAATAAATACAATAAACCAGCACACATGTTTTTGTTTATTTCAGTAAACAAACAATTTGTGATTATCTGTTTGGTGTTTTTTTTTTCAATTTATATAGCCTATATTTAGGCTTTCGGTGATGGGTTAAAGGGTAAAAGCACAAATGTACGCGTAAGTGGGGATGGTAAATGCAGGTTCAAATAGTACTCAGAAAATGTACTAATTGGATTTAATTTGACTTTGGGTGTATGTCGCGATTTTTGTTATTAAATATTTGTTAAAATAAATTCACAATAATCTAAATTTTAAAAAAAATCTCAAAACTAACCTGCAGAATTCAAAATTCAAATTAATATATACATTTTACCGCTTTTCATTAAATATTTTGGAAATTAATTACTTTGTTGTTTAGACAATTGTAATGGAGACTAAGCGGCACATATTTCAAAAACAACCCCTGAAAAATTAACCATTAACTCATTTTGAGCACCATTAAGCCATTTTTTCGAACAGCTAGTTACACCAAAATTTTTTCTATGATGATATATATATACGCGATGCAAACTAGAGTTGGGAATTTTAGTTCATTCAACACACCGCTCTTTTTAATTCACCTCAAGAGAATGAACTAGTTCATTCATTTAGTTCACTAGTTCAGTGTTAATTTCAGCTTAACAGTTCACATGAGCTGTGAACTAAAGAGCTCATGTCAGTTCAACTTGTATTTAGTTTTATTTCAAACGGAGCAAATAATCGCGAAAATGGTCTGATCTTTACAGATTTCTTAAGTGTTTTGAATACTGCGATATTTGTTTATACTAAATCGCCCTATTGAAGATCGGCTTAATGATTGGGTTATTCCGTTTCTGAACAAATGTTGTGAATAGCGCTGTAGTTATTGTGTAGAAGTCGGTTACATATCCATTCCACAAAAATTGCAACATTAGGAACCCTTGTGCAGATTGAGTGAGACAAAGAGAGCATGAACTAGAAACAGTCGTTTGGCGGACGACTGAAACATAAAAAACTGCCCAAATAAGTGAACTACTGAAACAAAAGAGCGGAACAGTGTGAACTAGTTTATCTAGTTCACCAGAGTGAATCGTTAAATTTAACTAATTCGTTCGTGAACTACACAACTCTAATGCAATCCCCATTGATGCAGTGCTATACAAAATTTTGTTGACTTTGAAAACATAATTATATTGCTAGCCAGATACCTTAGGTCGGGAAAAACGTGTAGTTTTTCAACCAGCCATTTTTCGACGTCTCGAACAGCCGATATCGGTGAAACTATATGGAATATCGAAATTCTGACTTGAGTTCAGCGGACTTGATTTGAGTTCAGCGGACATTTTCACTTTCAATAAATTTAACTCTTGCTTATACGACTGACGTGGTAATACCAGTGATGGGCAAGTATCCCAGTACCCTGAGGATTTTTCGCGAATTTCGCTTACGGACTTTCGACATCTGGGCGGTTGCAAGCGAACTACGTATAATACCGGTCAAAACTCCGATAATCCTTTTAACCCGAAGCTATGAAATATATCATAGCTTCGCGTTGTAGCCTCTGTTTGATTGGGTCTCATATTAAGCTACAGCATGTGTCAAATTTAATGTTGTTACATTGGACAGCAAGCTTAGATTCAGACACAACATTGTGCCCTATAAAACTGTTGCAGTTCTAAGCTTGTGCTAGGTTTGTTCACTGCATCTATACAGTGAAAGTAAGACCGATAATGCTATGTGGTAATAGTGTGCCAGAAGGTTCTTCAGAAATCCGTCTATTGTGCACTTACAAAGGATCTATACTTATATAGTGAAAGTACGGCCGATAATGCTGTGGTGTTATCGGGTGGCGGCAGGTTCTTCACAAGTCTTTCTATTGTGCAATTCTGACTAGGGATCAGAGATTGGTGACGATGTGTATCAAAGGTGATTTACTCAGCACTCCCACTGAATTAGAGGTTATATACATTGCCAATGGATATTATAGGGAGGCAGATTCCTTCTATGTCTGCCATCGAGTAAAGGTAACGGGCATAGTCGGAGTCGATCATGGAACAGTCGATCATGGAACTCAGCAGTATGATGTTTACCTTATGCGATGGCCACGACATAAGGACATTGCTGGGAAATTGCAGATCTGAAACGTGTTTGCATGCCCCTAATAACTCGTATATGAAGGCTTCTATGTGATGTGAGGTGGACGGAAGGTATATATTATGTATAAAGATAACAAATTTGGCAGATACTGAAGAGGAGTCTCCAGCTAAACCCAAGTTATCAATTGTTGTTTATATTTCGACAGAACACTGTCTGTTTTTTAGACATGCGGTGAGACTAAATGTCAAGGCAAATAATTTTGTTGAAGATGTAGCTATGACGAAGAATGAACTGAACATCTACCGTCCACTTGTCCAGTAGTAGCCGGAACTAGGAAATTTTTTATGGTATTCTACTTATATAGGGACCTGTGAGAATTATCTCAGACAGGCTCTTGAGCTTCCTTGAATAAACTAAATCGTTCTACGGCTCTAATTGTAGTTATCCTGTTGTCTCTTTACTATTATTGATTATTTTACAACCTCATGAGGTCGGATGTCTTACACATATTAACTAAACAATTTTCAGCATATTCCTCCAACTGTTTCTATCCCTCGACTTTTCTCGCCAATTGCTAACACCATGGATACGGAGAGATTCTTCTGCCTGGACTATCCAGCGGTGTCTTGGTCGTCCTCTTTTCCTGCTTCCATCGGGTACGTTATCCTGTTATCTCACAATTGACTATTAAGTCAAAGTCAGTCGTTCATACGTTTCTTGTTTCTAAATTAGTTCCTTTAAATTGCATAAAATTACAAAATACATTTTTTTGTGATCCTTAAGAGCTCCCGAGGGAGCCTTCGATTCCATTAACCACGACATGGTTTAAAGGATACTACAGTACAAAGAAGCGCCAAACAAAATAATCCGCCTTATCAACACGCTGAAATATAACGGCCTCTTTAACATATTCTCCCAAACATATTCTGCAGGAACCATGTATAGGTTTGGAACACACTTCAAACATTAAAATGTTTGCAAGTCCCAAACTCACTTGTCTTTAAATGTAAACAGCATCATGTTTACGGGCAAACATGCCGTTTCCAGTTACTTTGCTCAAAATCGTTTCTCACTTTGGTAGCACACATGCATATATACGAGACACATACACAAAAACCAAAGTCACATCAAGCGCTTTTGATATCATCTGTCCGATGAAGCATTGACGACTGAATACATGAAACTAAAATGCAATACATAAGCCAAAATAAGCAACACTGACTCCATCTGCAATTTGCACGCACATTCAGGAATATTTATGACTCACTGACTGAGAGAATAATGCAAAAATACAGATACGTATTTACAAGATATACTCTCTCGTTGTCCCTCTTTTATTCTCTTGCTCTCGAGAGACCATAGACAGTGCAACAAACACAGCTGTTTTTGTATCACAAACATAAATATATATGGGTCGCAAACACATATATACTAACATATTAATCATTGTATTTCAAACATGTAATATTGAATAGCAAACATAATATGTTTGGAAACAAGTATATTATATTTGCGACAAGCTCCCAACACACTTAATATTTGCATCCAAACAAATACAGATTTTTCAGGGTGAAGGCATTATACTACGCGCGACATGGGCAGCACCTCACCGGCCAAATACTGGTGGAGCAAGGCGAGCGACAAGGTTGAGTACTATCCCCACTACTCTCTAACATTGTTCTTGATGATTTGTAGGAGCGGGTATGCGAACACAACAGAGTAATTACCTGGGGAATAAATGATTGAGCAGGCTGAATTTGAGCAAGGGGTCAGACTATGTTGACTTTGATTCGTATTTGTGGCGTTTTGGTATAAACGTGCGACTTAAGGAAACCCCACAAGAATAAGTATAACTGAGTGAAATCGCACGGTGGTGGTGGCCAGTTCTGAGCCGAAAATATTCTGAGCGTGAGATATAGCTCAAATCCGTCGTGCAGAATGCCCATTGTGGCATCAACTATGTAGCACGTAGCAACGTCCTATTGGAACTACATATCGCGACCGGTATCCACAATACAGACATAGCAATGACATTCTGTGCATGCATTGCCACTGGGTGCACCTCGTGAGGTTTGGTATCGTCCTAAATCCGCTAAAGCTTGTTAATGTACCCCTCGACCCAAAAATGGACACAGGCACAACGCTCGCATCGTTGGCGCAAGAGAACTTCCATTCTGATAATAGAATTATACCATTCACACGTTTTCCTCGACGTTGTAACATGCCATGTGAATTTTGTCTGTTTTGTCTAAAAAAATACATAGGAGGAAAATTAACAGTAGGGAAAACAACATAACCGTCGTGAACTGTCAAAATCTACCTATCTCTGTTTGAAACCCCCTTATTGCTCTGTAGCGCGTTTTGAGATATTTCTAGTAGTTTTCGTTAATTGGCGCGTTTTAGCACTTCTTGGGTGCTTCGCCGGCGCCTTGCTTTCTTGCAGAGTTGGCATTACTGCATATGGGCATATTTATGCCCCAAATTCAGTCAATGTACAAGTTTTGCCATCCCTGATGATTTGTTGTACAGTGTGAACAGAAATGGAGAGACAATTGTAACAGATACCTAAGTATCATTTAACGGAAAACAAAAATAGTAGCATACTTTTAGGTCGTTTACAAATAGGGCGATGGTATTGAATTTGTTTAATGGTTTGCTACGAGTATATGGGTATTTGCGAAATATTTAAATAATATGCATTTTAGTTGGATATTTACATTATTGGTGTGACTATTGCCCAACAAAGTCAAGGTTACAGATTTACACCGAACTCTGAATAAATTATTCCGCTCAACGGCAATTGATTTACGAACCCCAGAAAGCAGTGGCGCTTCGCAAATCGTCATTCGTAATCGGTATAAAACTTTAGGTCTCAGAAAGTCTGAATGTGAGCAAGCTCGTCTGTGTATACTTATTTCACTAGATAAAATTTGAACTCATTTTATTTTCTGAGCAGGTTTCAATTCGAATAATTGTGATACAACTTCTTCTGATTGACAAATTTATATCAACTGATTGATCAAAGGGATTGATAGTTGCTTTAGGATCTTTAAGACATACTTTGGGCTTTCGATCATCTGAGCTTTAATTCCATGTATAACTGATGAAATATTTCGGCAAATAGAACGAATTGAGAGCTTAAGTTTCAAAATATGACATAATGCGTTGAAATGTAGTTCTATGTGTCTGATCTTTGCAACGAATTTTTTTCTTTCTTTTATTAACGAATAAACATTGATAGATCGATTAATTAAGAAATATGACTTTTTATATTATTTGTTTGTTTTGAAAGAAAGCCAATTAGTTATTTGAGTACATCATGGCAGTAGATGGAACAATTTCGTTCGAACAAAATATATAACCCAAACAGAAATTTTGTCAATTTTATTTATTTTTATTCTTGTTTTTGTAAATAAAAGAGTTTTTAAAACCAGCGTCTGAGTATTGAAATTTCTTATTAATATAAGTTTGTGTGCAAACGCTTCTATTCACTTGCCTTATTCTTTCTCTGTGACTTCAATGTTTGTAAAATATTGTTTAAATTTATTAAAAAATTTCAGAAGGTACCCAATGTGCCATGTGAATCCGTTACGAATTCGAGACGAATCCTTTTCAGCGTACATTTTGTCCGAAACGGACATCAGTTACGAACTCATAACGAATTCGTTTTTGTATGAAATTCCTCTCGAAACCGCGAAACGTTTTTTGTACTTTTTCGGATCCGTCTCGAACTCGTAACGAACTTCATATTCGAATCCGTTTCGGATTCGGGTTTTGGGACGGATTCGTTTTTATCAATTTTTAGTCGTAACGAACTTCATTTTCCAATCTGTTTCAGATTCGGTTTTTGGCAATAAATGAAATTGAAACATTTGACGGATCCGCCAAATCACAATTTCACTGATTCGCCTTTTTATGTTTTTACGGACTCATAACGGGTTCGAAACGAACTCGAGAACTCACAGTTCGCTTTTTTATGATTATGAGTTCGAAACGGATCTGCATCCGTTTTTGTGCACATTGGGTATCGTGTTTGGGTGCCATAAATATGAAACTCATGCCGCACGTTTTAACAAAATGGTTTTCGAAAATAGTTTCATCCACTTGCGATATGACCCAAGTATCGGAGCCATATTTCAGGACAGGTAAAACGAGAGTCTGGTATAGCTGGACTTTTGTCCGCCGAGAGAGGGCTTTGTTCTTAAATTGCTTGCTGAGACCAAAATAGCATCTACTTGCAACCAAAATTCTCCTATTTATCTCCAGGCTGACGTTGTTGTCCTTGTTCACGGCGGATCCAAGGTAGACAAATTCATCTAACACTTCAAAATTAAATGTGTTGTTGTTGACGTTCAAGTGTGGACCTAGTCGAGAGGTTTCTCTAGTCGTTTATACCATAAATTTTGTCTTGCCCTCATTAACAGCAAGACGCTGATTCTTTTTCGATTCTTTTTCGATTCTTGAAAATACTCCAGTAGCCTCTCGCAAATTTCGCCCAATGATGTCTATGTCGTCAGCATACGCCAGCAACATATGGCTTTTCGTGTTAATGGTTCTGTTCATATTTACTACAGCCTTTCTCATTACCTTCTCCATTAAGATGTTGAAGAGATTGCATGAAAGTGTGTCGCCTTTTCTAAGCCCTCACTTAGTACAGAATGGTTCGGAAAGGTCTTTCCCCACCTTCACCGCTGGTCAGTGTCATTGTACAGAGGCGGATCAGTTTTGCCGGAATCCCAAGTTCAGACATAACATCGTACAATTTTTCCCGTATGGGGGCTATCGAAAGCAGCTTTGTAATCGACAAAAAGGTGGTATGTATCGATTTACTTTTCGTGGTTCTTTTCCAGGACTTGTTGTAGCGTGAATATTTGGTCAGTCGTGGACTTGCCTGGTCTAAAACCATACGGATAAGGTCCAATCAGGTTTTCAATAATTGGCTTTAGTCTTTCACATAATCCGCTCGACAAGACCTTATACGCGATGGATAAAAGACTGATACCGCGATAGTTGGAACAGACACACGGATCACCCTTTTTGAATACAGGACATAATACACTGAGACTCCATTCGGCATTCATAGATTCCCCCAACCATGTACCGCATATAAGTTAATGCATGTGGGCTAGCAGTACTTCGCCACCTCCCCTAAAAAGTTCGACGGGTAGACCATCCGCACCATCGGCTATATTATTCTTAAGCCTGGAGATGGGCGTTCTAATCTCGTCTTGGTTGTGGAGGCGGTGTACATTCTACACTGTCTTCCACAATCTTTACCTCCTGATCTTCAGTGCAACAATCTGAGTTGAGTAGTGCTGAAAAGTTCACTCACAACATTTTAAGCACGCACTGGTTATCAGTCACCAGAGTCCCATTCTCGTCCTTGCAGGAGGGCAGCCCATTATTCAGCCCGTTATTCGATCTTCTATACCATCTGGAAAATTTTTCGGGATTCATTATTCATCCTCCGCAGTTCGGTCTTTTCACTCTCCCTCTTCTGACACATCAATTTTTTCCGACCGAATTGTTTGGTTTCCTCCCTTCTCAGCCTCTTGTATAGCTCACTCGCAGCACGCGTTGTAACTGACTGTTTCGTTGCCATACGTGCAGCGTCTTTTTCATATGTTGCAATGCGACATTCTTCGTCGCATCCTGGCTTATCCTTCTGCGGTTTTTGATAGCCAAGTTCAGTCCTTGCAGCGGTTTCTAAAGAATGGGAGATGGAAGCACATCTGGGTCTTCGGGAGGGGGGTATTCTGCTCTAGCAGGAGAGAGAGAAAGCTTCTGTCGATAGGACATTGATATCTCCGGTATTTGCTTTTCCCGTGTTCGGCTTCGTACGTTTTTCGTCCTGCTGAGTCTTGTGCGAACTTTCGCAGGCACCAGGTAATGATTCGAGTCGTTATTGGCACCTCGAATCACACGTACATACATTACACTAGAAGAGTGCCTGCTTGTCCCTACAGACAAGAAACTTCACGGGCCCCTAACAAAAATAAGAGTAAGTACATGTATCCTTAAAGGGAGGAACCTTTGCCTTGAAAAGTCGTAATGTGTCTTTCAAGCTGTGCAACTATTTCCTCAACTCAAAATCATTTGTTACTTAAATGAGGCACGAATAGACTTAACTTAAAATTCGGATATACTGCGGTGAATATCGAATTAATTTCCTTGAAAATATATTCCAGTCATCTTAGGGTCTAGAAAGATTGAATAATAAATCTCGTTTCGAAGTATTTGACCGAGAACAACAACAAATCTACTATTTGTATGATAACCACCATGACGTAGATGGGAATTAGGAAGGTATGTATGTACATTGTTCACAACACTGAATAACAAAACTTGCTTTGTATTATTATTGTAGTCGATTTAGCGAAGGAGGAACGTCCAAAGTTAAATTAAGTACAAATTTAAATTTTCGAATAATTTTTAGTACAATGAGAACTTCCAACCCTTTCGACTGTACAATTATTTTTTAGGACTTCTGTCCTCAATTGTACAGTACGAGTAGTACAATTCTACTCATTTGGAGGAATATTATCCTAGGTAAATGAAGGGAATGTGCTTTATTGTTGTGAGTCCATAGTGTTTTCCTATTGAAATGATATGATTTTGATGTTTTTTAATTTGGCCAAATAGCGGTGAAATAGAACATCATTGTGGTGGCATCAATACCACCCTAAACAAATTGATTGATTGAAATGTTGTAGGATTTTCGTGAACTGGGAAAATGTAATTTATATAAAATTTTTAGTTGAAATCTTTATTGTCAGCACCAAAATACGTAATGGTCATGTTAATAGGTTTACGGCTTTGTGATTTCACATCAATGGTCGCAGTAGTAAAACCAGGGCCTCCTCCGACCAGTTCAGCCGTTGAAATACTTTCATGATCGCCATAGTCCTTGACATCAATGAACGATATGTGCGAATAGGTTTCGTGACCCTGTTAGAAAACGGACAAATAGATTATTATTCTATATTTGTGTACATTCATCAAAATTATTATATTACCTTGGGTGGAAATACTATAGTCACTTTATTTTGGCCCAACCAGGCGGCTTTCATTGTAACCACGTCACGAGCTAACTTACGAGATTCGGTATCACGAATGCCCCATGTCATATTACAAGCAGAAACGGAAGCAATTAAAAGCAGTGAAATGATACTACATAAAATTGTGACAGCGGTAAAGGATTTCATGTTTTTGAAAATTCAAAAAATAAACAATTTAAGAAGAATTTCAATAAAATTAAAATTATTGTTTAACTGAAGTTAATCACTATAATAGTACGATTAAACGTATATTTAAATCAGACTTCATTTATATCCAGCCGATTTCGGGTATTATGTCTTATATGCACTCTTCATATATAAAAGTATATGTAAATATACATATATTAATACTATATTATAATGTATAAAGAATGCGATCCTTTGTTTATCAACTCTCAAAGCGACAAACGTTTATTAGCTGAAACGTTTATAAAATTATTCGGTCACCCTGTTTTCTGCCAAGCCAATTCACTTAGCAACTGCTTAGAATTTGCGCAGTACTTTTGCGTCTCTTAGCGATTGGTTGGTGTGTGTGGTTGAGTACGTGTCTTAAGCGGCCCACACATTTCCTAAACCAAAATAATATAGACACACTCTGGAAAAAGAGATTTAATTTTAATTCAAGATTGGAGTAAAACTAAGGACATTCAACTACATACATACACGTTGAAAGGAAACGGCATCTGTAGAATATTCCCGGCATCTGTCGAATATCTTTGAATCTATATCTAAATATATCTTTGGAATCACTCTTAATATCTATAAAGTACCAATCGCACTTATATTTACACGAAAACATTAGCATGTTAACCTGCAAACATGAATGCTTTTACGTGGAACCATATGAGTGTTTCATCCCAAGCATACATATACTTACGTGAAAGCATGTGTGTGTTTCCTTCCAAACACGCGCTTACTTATGTAGAATCAGATGCGCGTTTCCTCCCAAATATAATACTATCTGTCTATTCCGTAATTTTATGAATGCAAGTTATGTGATATTAGGATTACTTTGTGAAGTCAGTTTCTATGATTTAATTATTCGGGAAGATTTTTATTTATGTTTTTATCAACTTGACGATAATTTTGACTTTGATTATATACATTATCAATGGGAATTAATAGGGAAACTCAGGGGTGAAACTGAGTATGTCACAAAAAATGTAAAAACCGTTGGGACAATCATGAAATAAACATTTTTTGTTTTGTTTGCAATGGACCTGATAGTCTAGCAAGCTCAAACATTCAATATTCAAAGCATCGCCAATAAACAACTAGTCAAACCAACAATTTAAATTCAATTTAATATAGTAATACTTTTATGTATATAGAAGCACATTATATACAGATTTCTACAGTATTTACTATAATATTTACTAAAATATAAATCTCATTTATAACCAATAAATCCAAAAAATTATAGATTTCAACCGGCCCTTTTTACATTCACCAGCTTCCAGTGCATTATCTGTTTTCTTTTTCTCCATGAAATGACAATCTACTGCTCTCTTGTTAATCCTTATTCTGTTGTCTCTTACGTGTTTGATTTCAGGAAGGCTCAATGTCACCAAAAGCTACAATACTTTACAACACAATTATCACTACGTGTTGGTAGTAACCGCTTATTTGCAATTAATCGTGGTATTAAAAAACATAATTTACTAATGAACAGAAACCCGGGTTTTTGACGTTGGTTAACCGGTCTAAACAATTTGTGTTAAATATCCGTACAAAAATTTCAAAATTAAACAAAAAGAGATATGATTTCCAAACATTAATGTATCTTTTCAAATATGCAACACACGATATCTATTTTCCAATGTAATTTTATAGCCTACATACGTTTTAAATAACTGATGATGAATGCAACAATTTAAAGTATTATATAAATAAATTTTTTACATTTTATAATATTTTCATACATACGACCGAAACGCGAGTAGGAATATTTACTTTAATCCAATCCAATTCAATTCAATTGAATTCAATTCAACTAAATTCAATTCAATTGAATTCAATAAAATTCAGTTCAATTCAGTTCAATTTAATTCAATTCAATTCCATTCAATTCAATTCAATTCAATTCAATTCAATTCAATTCAATTTATTTTAATTCAATTTAATTCAATTCAATTTTAATTCAATTCCTTTCAATTAAATTTAATACAATTCAACTCTATTCAATTCAATTCAGTTCAGTTCAATTTTATTCAATTCATTTCAATTCAATTCAATTCAATTCAATTCAATTCAATTCAATTCAATTCAATTCAATTCAATTCAATTCAATTCAATTATATTCAATTCAATTCAATTTAATTCAATTCAATTCAATTTAATTCAATTTAATTCAATTCAATTCAATTCCATTAAATTCAATTCAATTCAATTCAATTCAATATATTTTAATTCAATTTAATTCAATTCAATTTTAATTCAATTCCTTTTAATTAAATTCAATTCAATTCAACTCTATTCAATTCAATTTAGATCAGTTCAATTTTATTAAATTCATTTCAGTTCAATTCAATTCAGTTCAATTCAATTCAATTCAATTCAATTCAATTCAATTCAATTCAATTCAATTCAATTCAATTCAATTCAATTCAATTCAATTCAATTCAATTCAATTCAATTCAATGCAATTCAATTCAATTCAATTCAATTCAATTCAATTCAATTCAATTCAATTCAATTCAATTCAATTCAATTCAATTCAATTCAATTCAATTCAATGCAATTCAATTCAATTCAATTCAATTCAATTCAAATCAATTCAACTCAATTCAATACAATTCAGTTCAATTTAATTCAATTTAATTTAGTTTAATTCAATTTAATTCAATTTAATTTTAATTCAATTCCTTTCAATTAAATTCAATTCAACTCTATTCAATTCAATTCATTTCAGTTGAAGTTTATTCCATTCAATTCAATTCAAATCAATTTTATTCCATGCAATTCAATTTCGTTCAATTCAATTGAATTCAATTCCATTCAATTCAATACAATTTTATTCAATTTAATTTAAAAACTAAATAAATGGTTTTCCGTTACATCCCATGAAGGGATTAGGGATAGGTTCTCACCAGTGAGCTGTGCGTCTTCTAGTTTTATATTTTGAGAAGCTTTTTCATGGCTATATACTCGATACCGTCACTAAGCGAGGTGACCGCCGTCAAAGGAAATTAAAATTCAACTCAATTTAGTTCATTTACATTCAATGCAATTCACTTCAGTTCAATTCAATTAAATTCAATTCAATTCGACTCAATTCAATTCTTTTCGAATCCAATTCAATACAATTGAATTCAATTCCATTCACTTCAATTCAATTCAGTTCCACTTAACTCAATTCAATCAAATTTTATTTCAATTCAGTTCAGCTCAACTCAATTTAATTCAATTCAGTAATATTTAAATTCAATTTGATTCCATGCAATTCAATTATACTCAATTTAACTCTATTCTATTCTATTCAATTCAATTCAATTCAATGCAATTCAATTCAATTCAATTCAATTCAATTCAATTCAATTCAATTCAATTCAATTCAATTCAAGTCAATTCAATTCAGTTCAATTCAACTCAATTCAGTTCAAGTCAATGCAATTCAATTCAGTTTAATTCAATTCATTCAATTTAATTACATTTAATTCAATTCACTTCAATTCAATGCAATTCAATCCAAGTCTGTCAATCGATTCAGTTTATCAATTCAGTTCATTTGAATTCAATTTAATTCAATTTAATTCAGTTCAATTTAATTCAATTCAATTCAACTGAATTAAAATCAGTTCAATTCAATTCAATTCAATTCATTTCAATTCAATTCAGTTCAGTTTAGTTCAGTTCAGTTTGATGCAATTCAATTCAATTTTGAATTAAAAATCAGTTCAAGTCCATTCAATTCAATTCGATTCGATTCAATTCAAAACAATTCAGTGCAATTCAGTTCAATTCAATTCATTTTAATTGAAATCAATGCAGTTAAACTCGATTCTGTGCAAATTAATCAATTTAATGCAACTCAATTTGATCTAATCTAGACTAATTTAATTATCTGTTGTATATTTCTTTCAAGAAAATTTAAATACATCAATGTCCAGTTTCACAGTTGACAATTCTCCATTTAAATTTACTTTAAATTCCCCATGTTTGTCATTTGAAAGTCATTTCATATGACAATTTTCTGTGAGCTTTTAAATTGAGATTTTAAATGACTCGCCCTAAGAATCTCTCTGTTTATTTTTTACGGGCAAAGACAAGAGGGTAAACAATTTTATGTCTTGCTGGTTTTGTATTCATTTTTCTACAATAATTTAAACATATTGCTTTCCAACCGCCCGAGCTTTAAGTTACTCTTTTTTCACTGTCACACAAATACACAAATTTTTCAGTTAAGCAACCAATCGTATTTGCTGTCCTTTGTCCGATGTACGTTTAACGACTGAAAGAATGAAACTGAAACGCTAAAGATCTGACAAAATGAGAAACACATATTTTATATTCAATTTACACACGCATTCGTGAATATCTATGAGTCACATGCTGAAAATGTAACGCAAAACTACAGTTACACACTTACAATAACATTAACTTGGACTATGAATAATCTCTCTTTTACTCTCATTTATCTTGCATAGCGCAAAATATTTTTTGAATTAAAGATTGCAACAAACACAGCTGTCTTTGTCTGACAAACACATCAATAATTGAATCACAAACACATATATTACAACATATTTTTCATTGTGTCTCCAACAACAAGCACAATGTATTTGGAAGAATGTGTACTACAAGATTGCCACAACCACAGCTGTATTTGTGTGACAAACATATCAATATTTGAATATAACACCAACACATATATTATAATATATTAATCATTGTGTCAATAGTGAATGGCAAGCACAATGTGTTTGGCTATAAGTATGCAATATTTGCGAGCACCTCCAAGCACAGAATATATTTGCATCTAAGCAACAAAAAATACAGATTTTTCAGCATGTATGGGTCAAAAGGCCATTGAACTCATTTGTTCATTGAACTTATTTTCCAATATTTTCTGAAATTTGGCAAACCCTATTTACTAAAATCGAAGAAATATTTCATGAAATAATGTAAAAATTTTCTTCGATTTAGCGCAGCTCTTCCTCCAATAACTATATGTTTCCACAAAATGGGAAACATGTTCTTCCAAAAGTGTGTATAAGTAAATGTTTTAAGTGTTTACGAGTAAATTATTTCTACAAACCAATTTAATTGTCTATTTTTTAATTAAGCTCGAATAGACTTAAACTTATGTACATTTTCTAAGAATGAGTACCAATTGTCAAGTACGTTACTACCTAAAATTTAGCAATAAATATCTTAAAATACCTAGTTCTTGTACAATAGCCACCCTGACCTAAAGGAGAATTAGGAAGATAACACAGTGCAATACGAAAAAATATAACCATATACGGACACCACTACGTGATAAAAGACCAAAAAAAAACGACCATTGTGAACAACATAAAAAATCAAAAAAACTTCACCATCAAGGTCAAAATTGCAAAAAACTTAAACAAATTGGATTTTTATATCTTTTTCCCCTGTACAGGTCCATAGGTAGCAAATTGTTCAAAATTCAAGGAACCAATCAACAACAAAAATTAACATTCTAGAACATATGAACTTCCTAGGAATGATTTTTAATACCGTTTAGCAATTTTTGCGATTTTGACTTTGAAGATGAAGTTAGTTTGATTTTATATTTTCACAATTTTTGTTCTTTATGACAAGAGCTACAAGCTTCCCTCAGGGAGTAAATCAAACTTCCGAACAATTTGCAAGATATGAGTCTGACAAAATTATCACTTTTTGCAAGAATGACACAGAGGCCCCAAATTTTTGGGGGCCCATAAAAAAAATTCTTGACTTTGGGCAAAACTGGGAGACAAGAGTCTTTTTTTTTTGTCTTTTATCACGTAGTGGTGACCGAATATGGTTATATTTCCATGACTTACTAAAATTACTCATAGTGAAATTAAAAAATTTTCGGGAAATTTTTCACTTTTGCGGCTACCTAACCGGTGTTAAGAATAATTCCTAGGAAGTTCATATGTTCTAGAAGGTCTTAGGTCTTAGGTACATTTTTGTAGTTGATTGTTTCCTTGAATTTTGAACGGTTTGCTACCTATGGACCTCAACAGTGGCAAAAAGGTAAAAAAAATCGATTTTTTTTAAAGTTTTTTTTGCGATTTTTACCTTGAAGATGAAGCTTTTTTGATTTTATATGCTCACAATTTTTGTTCTTTAGGACAAGAGCTACAACCTTTCCTCAGCGAGTAAATCAAACTTCCGAACGATTTGCGAGATATGAGCCTAGATATGATATGCGAGATATGAGCCAAATTTTTGGGGGCCCATAAAAAAGTGCATGACTTGGGGCAAAACTGGGAGACACGAGTCTCTTTTTTGTCTTTTATCACGTAGTGGTGTCCGTATATGGTTATATTTCCATGAGTTAAAAAATTACACTCAGTGTAATATATTTCACAACAATCCAATACCCACCAATTACCATTTGACTGATAATAAAATTGAAAAAATATATAAAATTCTTTTTAAAAATAATTTTGTAACATGTTTTGGCACAACTCTGAACAACTTGTTCAGTGAGTTAAAATGTCCCCTAGATCGGACCAAAATTGATAAACATATTAAAGAAATAAAACCGTAATGGTCACCCGGGTGGGTATTGGTAAGGCGAGGATTAACCTCGAATGGTCCTGTTAGTTTTTATACCACAGGTGGGTATATAAATCCATGAGTAGATCGTGGTCCACTTAGCGAAGAAGGAATTTCCAGGGTTTTATTAAGTACAACCATGAAGTCAATGTCAATATTTGTGATAATTTTTGAAAAAAGTACAGTACAAACTTTATACCTCTACTGCCACACAACTATATTTCATGAATTTTGTGACCAAAATTTGAATACGTCAGTCCTTGAATTATGTATAAGTATTCTCAAATTCAGTACAATTGTCCTCATTCGGAGGAAATTTGTCCTAGGAAAACTAAGGAAATGTTCTACATTGTTTCGTGTCTAGACTGTTATTTTTTATTTAAAATTTGATAATCAAATTTTGTATTTTTTTTTTTATTTTGCCAAATATCTTTTAAATAGAACAAGTAAATACAATTTATCTTGAAAAACAACACCATCCTGAAAAATCTTATTAGAACGCAAAAAGTTGTAGGATTTTAGTAAACTGGAAAAATTTAATTTATTCAAAATTGTTATACCAAATCTTAATTTTCTCTCCTATAATATTCAATGACCATATCAATAGGTTTTCGGTTTTGTGACTTAATAGTAATGGTCGCATTATAGTCGTAAATACCTCCTTCAACCAGTGCAGCCGTTGAGTAACTTTCATGACCGCCATGATCAGTGACTTTAATGGCCGATATGCGGTATAAAGGTAAAAGGCCCTGTTAGAAAAGAAAGCAACAAATTGTTTATTATTAAAAATGTGTGAACATTCATCGAATTTGTCAAACTACCTCGGGTGGAAAGACTACAGTCACATTCTGTTTGCCAAACCAAGCGCCTTTTATTTTAATCACCTCACGAGCCATTATCTTATCGGACGGTTTATGCCAGCCCCATTGTATACTACAGGCAGATGTGTAGGCATTTAAATACAGTAAAATTGCACTACAAACAAGTGTGACAAGGATAAAGGATTTCATGTTTTTGTAAATTCAAAAACAAAAATAAAATCAATTTACTAAGATTTTTAATAAAATTAAAATGATTGCTTAACTGACGTTAATCACTAAAGTACGATTAAACTTATATTTAAATGTGAGTTGATTTATATAATGCTGATTTCTGACATTTTCTGCTATATATATAAGTACATATACTTAAATATACATATATATATATATATAAATATTAATATGTATATATGCTAAACTGTATTGTATAAAGAATAAAGTCTTTTGATTACCAACTCTTCCCCTGACAAAACATCTTTTAAATGAAGTGTTTATCGAATTTTTCGGTCACCCTGTTTTCTTCTAACCCAATTCACTCGGCAACTGCTTGAAATTAGCACCATTCTTGTACGTCTCAAAGCAATTGGTGTGTGTGCATGCGGGCGAGTCCTAAGTGGTCCACACATTTCCCAAACCTAGACAATAATCAATCTCAAAAAAGAAGAACTAAATGTAGTTCCAAATGGAATAAACCTAAGGAAATTGAACAACGTATGGGTCAAAAGGTGCCCGTCGGTGGTGCAACGGTTAGAGTGCGCGGCTGTTGTGCAAGAGAACGTGGATTCGATCCCTGCTCTGACCACCTTACACTTCTTTCAACGACAAACACCTCGATTATTGACGGCGACACTATCGAGTAATAGACCATGAAATAGATTCCCAAAAAAAACACCGTTCGGTACTGGTGTAAAACTGTAGGTCCCAATCAATGAATGAAAGCTCAGTGACTCTGAGAAGGTCTCCCCTATCCCCTCATAGGATGTAATGGGAAAATAGTTATTTATTCACGTATGGGTCAAAATGGTTTTGAGCTCAAATTAAGTTTTATTTCCTGAGATCCGGGAAATCAAACACACTGGAAAATAATTGCACCAGCAACAAATTGCTGGAACTTTTTGTTTCTTTCTTGTCTGTCACGTTCTTGTTTCCAGCAGTTTTCAACAAACATAGCCACATTTGGGTCACAAATACATAGATTGCGTCAATACATATGTGTTTTTCCACACAAGTTCCCCATATTTGCGACAAGGTCCAAATACGCTATATTTGCATCCAAACATTCAGCAAACCATACACGCTGAAATATAACGGGCCCAGCAACACATTGCAGGAACTTTTTGTTTCTTTATTGTCTGTCTGTTTTCAGCAGTTTTCAACAAAAAATAGCCACATTTGGGTCACAAATACATATATTATAACCAACTATTAATCATTGTGTCCCAACCGTGTTATATTGAATAGCAAACACAATGTGTTTGGACACAAGTATACTATATATGCGACAACCTACAAACACGTTATATTTGCATTCAAACAACCAATAATGAAAATTTTTTCAGCGTGTATGAACCTTAAACCAGGACATATGTATATCATGAAATAAAGTTCAAAGTAAAGTGTTCCCCCTCCAATAATACTGTGTCACAAACTTTTTACCAAATGTAGCGGACACTTATTCCCCACGTTAAACTGTCCGTTGAATCCAAATCTGAAGTTAGAATGGTCAAAAGTAGAGAATGGTTAATTGTGTTTTAGAAAAGTGCATGTCACTTAAATGCAAATATTTTCGAAAATACTCGAAGGATTTTATAGTTATTTTTTCCAAGTGAAATATGATAATATTACTGAAACAACACAGGGTTGCGTGTAAATATTGTTTAAGAAGTGATTGAGTTACAGTGGACTGAATTTCATATTTCAGAAAAATGTTTATGATTTTTTTTAAATGTTGCTCTTTTTGTCATATTTGTTTGTTTTTGTTTTTAAACCAAACAAATACAAATACTAAGGTTATATAACTTATTATTAACCCACATTTCGATTTTTATCTAAGCAAAGAACCCATAGCGTAATGACGTATAGAGCTGCTATTGTTCTCATTGCCCATTTCCTTTCACACTATTCGTGATGCGGTCGGGGCGATAGAGAGGTATTTGACGTAAAATACCAGGTAGAATTACACAAAAAATTTTGACTTAAATTTTTCATGTCGTTTTGATAAAAAGCTGTGAAATTTAAACGTATTTTGGACTTTTTTTTGATATATTTCATTGTTAGTATATATTTGTGGTGTATTTACATAAACATTTTAATGCACACATCGAAATGCCTTTGCTGATTTATTGTTCGATGGTTTGAGCCATTGCCTCTATCTGGTATTATTAAAGCAATACTATCCAACATCCAATCGCCCATCTGCAACACACCAAATGTCAGAAATTTACTGAGAGAGTTGGCGTCTGTATTCGTCATTACTTTATGAAAGATCATTTAAATATAAAAACACGTATTTTTTTTAGATAGTTAGGTTTTTTTTTATTGGATTGTAAAGAATACATGTTCCAATTTAGTATGGAATAAAATATTAATCAAATTGTCCCCACGTTTCTGATGACAGGCCATTATCGCTTTCAAGAAAGTTTTCATGGCTTTTTCACAAAGATGTTGCTGTATCTCACCGATGACGCGTTGGATCTTCGATTTGAGCTCAGGAATTGTTTCTGGTTGATTCGCATAAACCTCAGATTTCAGAAAACCCCAAAGAAAGAAATCGCATGATCTTGGTGGCCAGTTGACATCAGCATGTCTAGAGATAATTTATTCTGGAAATCGTTGCTGCAATTAATCGATTTTTTCATGCGCGGTGTGGCAGGTGGCGCCGTGTTGCTGAAACCACATGTCGTCCAGATCCGTGCCGTCCAGTTAAGGCCACAAGAACTCCGTTATCATGTTCCTCTAAAGAATTCCGTTCGCAGTCACTGCAATTTCGACTTCATCTTCAAAAAAGTAAGACCCAATCACGCCGCCTCACCCAAAATCCACATCAGACAGTTGCTCGTTGTGGCTGCATTTGTTTCTCATGAATTGCATGAGTATTTGCTGAACCCAAATTCGACAATTTTGCGTATTCACGAAGTCATTCAGGTGGAAATGCGCTTCATCGAAGAAGATGACATTTTTTTTTTAAAATTGGCATTGAGTTTACTTTGGTCCATTACCCATTGAACGAATTGCCGGTGCTTTCCATGGTCTGGAGGTTTGAGCTCCTGAGTAACCTGAATTTTGTACTCATGAAGGTGGAGATCTTTTGTCAAAATTCGCAGCGTAGTGCTTCGTCAAATTTGAGGTTGAGAACGATGCCGAATTGATGTTTTCGAGTTTTGCGCAACATTCTCGTTTACAGCAGCAAGGTTTTCAAGATACCAATCGGTACGTTGACGTTCAGGAGTCCTAAACTGCAGTTGCACCTACCAAGATTATCGCTTTTTCAGGATTTAAAATGTCAAACTCCATAAGAAAAAAACGTGGATAATCCCGATAATGCGATAATCTTAATATTGTAAATAACGCTTTACTGCCAATATCCGACCCAGTTTCTTCAAACTTTTTGACCACTCTTGGAATGGTTGACAAAGTAGGTCCACTTTCTCGCCTGAAAATTCTTCGAAGTTTGCGAGCGGTCTCACCATAACTTTCCAAATTTTTTTAATACGCTTTCACATTCATAACGCGTCGTTCTTTCGTAAAACGCTCTATTTTTAATAATCAGAACGAACATATGTGACAGCTGCCAAATTTCAGTGTTGCCACTTGCACAACCAAAAAAGGCACTAAATTTAAAAAGTGCCATCTTGCCAATAATGAAAATGAACAAAGCTAAATGTTAGGCGCAATACATATTCGGTAGTAAAATGGTTGTGTGCACGGTTCTTGTATATGAGAACGGGTTTCAATCCCTTCTCTGACCAACAATGGTTTACCAATGCATTCCATGAAGGGATTGGGGAGAGCTTTTCACAACCAGTAATCTGTGAGCAGTCTAGTTGTGCACTCACTGATTAGGAACTACAATTTAACAGCGGTATTTAAAAAGCTTTTTCATGTCTAAATACTCGATAATGTCGTCATCAATAAGCGAGGTGGCCGTCGTCGAAAGAAACGTACAGTAAATAAATCGGTTGTCGACGTTCAAGTGCGGACCAAGTTAAGAGGTTTGTCTAGTCGTTGACACCATCAGGTTGGTCTTGCCCTCATTAACAGCAAAACCCACCTTCGGTGATTCCTTTTCGATTCTTGAAAATACTGCAGTAACCTCGGCAGTCGTCAGCATACGACAGCTACATATGGCTTTTCGTGTTGATGCTCTTGTTCATATTTACTTACTCTCCATTAAAATGTTGAAGAGATTGCACGAAAGTGTTTTGCCTTGTCTCAGTCCTCGCGTGGTACAGAATGGTTCGGTAAGGTCTTTGCCCACCTTCACGGCTGATTTGATGTTAGTCAGCGTCATTCTACAGAGGCAGATCAGTTTTGCCAGAATACCAAGTTCGGACATAGCTTCGCACAATTTTTCCCATATGGAGCTATCGAAAGCAGTCATGTAATCCACAAAAATATGGTAGGCATCGATGTTCGTGGGTCTTTTCCAGGATTTGGCATAGCGTTAATATTTGGTCAGCCATGGACTTGCGTGGTCTAAAACCATACTGATAAGGCCCAATCAGATTTTCAACAATTGGCTTTAGTCTTTCACATAATACGCCCGACAAGACCTCATACGCGATGGATAAAAGACCGATACCGCGATGGTTGGAACATACAGACCGATCATCTTTTTTGAAAACAGGACATAATACACTGAGACTCCATTCGTCATTGATCGATTCCCCCAACCTTGTACCGCATATAAGTCGATGCATGTGGGCTTTCGGTCGTTCGCTACCGGTCTTGAAAATATCAACGGGTAGCCTATCCGCACCAACGGATTTATTATTCTTAAGCCGGGAAATTGCTGTCCTAACCTCGCCTTGATTGTGGGCGGTGGGCGATACAATCTAAAGTGTCGTCCACAATAATGATTTCCTGATGTTCAGTGGAAAAGTCTGAGTGGAGTAGTGCTGAAAAGTGGTCCCTCCACATTTTAAGCACACACTGCTTATCTGTCAGCAAATTCCCATTCTCGCATTCTCGTCCTTGCAGTAGGGCAGCCCATTATTCGATCTTCTTAACCTCTTGGAAAATTTTCGGGATTCAGTGTTCATTCTGCACATTTCGGTCTTTGCGCTCTCTCTCTCTCTGCTGTTTCGTTGACTGTTGCGTTGCCGTCGGTGGTAGAATGGCTAGTGTGCCCGGCTCTTGTGCATGAGCACGTGGGTTCGATCCCTACGTCGACCACCTTACATTTCCTTCGACGACGGCCACCTCGCTTAGTGACAGCGACACTATCGAGTACTTAGCCATGAACAGCTTCTAAAATATCGTTCGGAACCGGTGTAAAAACTGTAATTCCCAATCAGGGAGTGAAAAGTTGAAAAGCCACAGCTCACTGGTTGTGAGAAGCTCTCCCCCAATCCCTTCATGGGATGTAATGGGAAACGGGGGTGTTTTGTTCGATGCCATTCGTGCAGCGTCTTTTATATCAGTTGCAATGCAACATTCATCGTCGTGCCATGGCTTATCCTTCTGCGGTTTTTAATATCCAAAGTCAATCCAGTTTCCAAATAGTGGGAGATGTGCTTCCATGACGCTTCTGGTTCCTCGGGAGGGGAGTATTCTGCTCTATCGGGAGAGTGAGCGTTTGTTGATAGGACTTTGATATCTCCGATATTTTTTAGCTTATCGATATCTAGATTTTCCCATATTCGGCTTCGTACGTTTTTCGCCCTGCTCAGCCTTGTGCGAACTTTCGCAGCCACCCGGTAATAATCCGAGTCAATATTGGCACCTAGAATCACACGTACATCCATTACCCTAGAAGAGTGCCTGCCATCTATTACCAAGTGGTCAATCTGTTTCTTCGTCCGCTGATCAGGAGATGTCCAGGTCGCCTTTTGTATGTCCTTATGCTGGAATCGTGTGCTACTAACTACCATGTTCTTTGCAGCGCCGGAGTCTATCAGTCTTATCGGAAGTGGTATCATATAGACTGTGATTACCATTATCGGAAGTGGTATCATATAGACTGTGATTACCGATAGTTGGTCGGAAGATACTTTCCTTTCCCAATTTGGCATTACAATCGCCTAGAGTAATCTTAATGTCGTGGTAAAAGCAGCGTTAGTACATTTCCTCCAGATGTTCATAAAATGATTCTTTGACGTCATCTTATTTATCCTCTGTCGGTGCGACCACACAAAGTAACGAGTCGGTGACATATTTCTCTTTGATGTGTATTGTGGCTATGCGTTCACACATTGGGTTGAACCTTGAAACTAGGTGTCGCAGTTTTTTGCCAACTATAAATCCGCATTCGTTGTCTCGCTAATGGCAGCTTTAGTAAATATCGCAGTTTTTCTTTCTGGTGCAACGATATCCAGTCCATCGCATTGCCTGGATAGCTGTGATGTAAGTTTTATATTCCGCCAGTTGGAAAGTGACACTCGTCCTGTATAGTGTTCGTCCTTATAACATTTTCAAGGGTGGCTAGCACTTAAGCCGAAAACGCTGTGAAACGGGCCAGCAACATAATGTGACCCTAGAAATACAAGGTTCTAACTCCACCAAGTAATTTCTGACTAGAACCAGATTGGATGCACTTTGTTGACCAAATAACTACAGGGCAATAAGTAGTTAGGTGTCTATTCCATTAGATATTCCGTCAACGATAAGAGATATATTTATGACAGTAGCAGTAATCGAAAAGTCATGCCCATTTTAATACGATAAAATATGCAGATGAATTTATGAAAAATTGTCAGTTCGAAACTTGTTGTTCTAAGGTCACGATATCAGTGATGACGACCACATTTTTCTCTGTTTTGAAGTTTATCTATTTTTGTTCAGAAATTAAGCTGTCGTTGTGTTTTTCTTAGCAACATTAAAATGTTGCTCAATACATGTTGCTTATATTTCGCGTGAACAACTTTGTACTACAGGTGCGAAAATATTTCTTCGATATTCCGCAGGCATTTTTTTTTTGTGTGAAGTTTTGTAAAATTTCACATAAAATGTTGACCTTAGTACGGGCCTTTAGGGGGTTTGTTAGTTTACAGTTCTTGTGCATTTGTATTGCCTATAGGCAGGCAACCCAGCCCACCGTGGTTTGCATTTTCCCTACTGCCGGGATGATCATGTTTCAGCCTGCCATAAAGGATCAGACGCTGACCAGATTACAGTGAGTCGAAACTTGATTTTGGTTTCTCAGTTTTGATCCGCCGTTGGCCAGGGGTATTGGCTCATTGACTATCAAAGGAGCGAAGAATATGTCCACTAGTTAGAAAAGCGTCAAGCTGCTCATTCGTTTCGCCTTCTCACTCTAGCTAGGTTTCCGATAAAGCTATTGCCCAGGACATATTGCGTGGAAGTAGTTAGTTGCGTGAACTGGCCAATGATGGAATCTGTTCTGGCCACTCCCAAGTGAATGGCTAACAGAAACTTTCCACCTCTACGGACAGTCCCATATCCTATGCATGAAACTTCACTACCGACAAAACGATAATGAATTCGATATCGTTTCTTATATAATTAGCCACCTGATCTTTTTCCATGAAAATTTTCTTTTCTTTTATTAAATAATAAATGTTGGTGGTTCCAGGAATCGAGAAATTTGTCATTTTAGAGTTTTTTGTTTTGTCGTTTTCAGGAGATACAGCCAATAATGATTCACTCCGGAAGAGGGGGGAATTTCTATCGAAAACAATATTTAACCTAAAGACAAAATGTTGTTAATTTTTTAATGTGTTTGTATAAAACAGACTTTTTGAAACAGACGTCTGAGTATTCTGTGTCAATATAAGTTTGTCTACACACGAGTGAACATATTATTGTATGGACTCATGTCTTTCTTTGGTTGAAACTTTAATATTTGTAGAATATTGCTGAAATATATTAGAATTTTCAGAAGGTAACGAACGGATTTAGATTACTTGGCCATCATCAATGCCAGACATGTGCCACATAAATAAAAAAATCGAAACTAGAATATAACTGCCTCATGGAAATTGTTTTCATTTTAAAAAATCAAGGACCTTTTATTTAAATGAAATAATTCAAAATATAGTCTAGAAATTAAAAACCAATATCAGTGAGTATTTGAACTCACGGGCGATGTGTTAACACCTATTAGTTACACGGTACCTGTTCGATTTCTATGCACACATTAGTAAATGTTACATTGGAAACTAAAAAAAGAATGGTTTTTGTGCTGAAGGCTCTTTTGCTATTACACTTTCTTTTTTCTTAGATGTGCTTTATCATTAGATGAAATATTGTTAAAATAAATAAAGCAAGATTTAGCGACGACCTGCTTGTTTGAATGCAATATTTAGCTCAACAGAGCGACCACAAAAAGTATTTAATAGTATAGAGAACTTATTGCACTCTTATTCCGCTATCATGTAGAGAGTCTGAGTAAAAAAGCATAAACGAGTCTTATTCTATTTATAGAATATTACAATATAAATGCACCATTTCGACAATGTTATTACATAAAACAATACAGAAAGCACACGTTTCAAAGGGCATTAATATTTCACATCAAAATTATGAATGGACCAAGTTATGACAAAAAGACGGTATGTATGTACAATAGGCCGGGCCAAAAAAAAAAGTTGATGGTACTGGATTTGGTTAGAACAAAATCGTTCTATGGGTCAAGTAGAATAGACACATACAATTTCAGACAAAACAATTAACACTTCATGTCCCGCAATGTATTTAAAATTTTGGTAAATTTTAATATAATTGCGATACATTTTCAAAATTGTAAGAATGATAAAACGTTGGTTAAGTAATATGTGTATCAAAAGTTATGAAGAACAAAATTATAAGTACGCAATAGATGCAATTTACTTTAATTTTTAAAGAAGAAAACGTACTTTTTGCTGATTTTGCTCTTTAAATCTGCAGCAGCACAATTTTGAGAACTTAGAATAAATGGATTTTTGGATTAAATGACTCAAAATCACCATCAAATGTTTTCTGAACTTTATCGTTTGACTTTTTCCGTTGATATAAAGTTGTATTGTATTTAACGCAATTATTTTGCCACAAAAGCACGAAATGCGGTTGGTGTTGCTCTGTTGGACGTTGTGTACTATGGTCTCAATCTGGTATTATTGAGCCCATGTTTTCCACCATCCAATGTTTACTTGCAACCATACCTATGAAGTTAAAAATATTGAGAGAATAAACTACTCTATTATAATTTGATCTATGGAAATTTCCTTCAGTTGTCAAACTCTACACAAAACAAGTATGCAAAATAGTACAAAAACAAAATTTACAAGAGATTGACAACTAAAACGAAAAGTGATATGAAAAGAATTAAATCAGCTGTGCAAACGAGCTTACTTTCTAGTAATTCTACCATGGAAATGTCCGTACAACAGAAGCGTTTTTTGTCGAATGCGTGTCCGCGTCCGCTCAAGAGAGAGTCCGTTCAAGGGAGAGCGATTGCAATGCTTTTCTTACGGCACGTTGCCGGGACCAAGCAACAGTGTCCGCCCATAGGGGGTGTCCGCGCAATGGAGGTGTCCGTTATGGGAGATTTCACTGTAATACGTTTTGAATCATTCGCCAGATGTCGCCAGTACTTTTAAGTCATACAATTCGTTCCATGAGCTCTCTATACTATTCAATATTCTTTGGCGACGACAATCTGCTTGTTTGTTCGCTGCCGCTACATCAATAAAACCGTACTTACGATATTTTCAGGCAGAGACTATTGTTGTACAACAACCACGGATGTGATGCTAATGCTGTGTGTTGTTTGCATGTGTTCACTTTGATAGATTGCCCTACCCGTGCCTGTATATGTTAGCACATCAAAAATCTATAAATTTCCTAGTAATGTCTGCCATTCCCTATCAATGGAAATTATTTCTAGATTTTGATTAGAGAGTTATAATTGAGGAGGTTATTTTCAATTGGTTATTTTCAAATTGGGAAAATGCAACTATGTATTTAACCCGAAATTTTCTTGTAATATTATAGACGACAAGAGTAGTCATTGCTTTGTACAGCATTCAAAAATTTGGCAGTAATATTTTTTGAATAAATGCAAGATTTGAAATGGAATAATCTTGTTTTGACGCTGCTGAGTGGAATAATCATGTTTTGGTTCAAACCACTGTGGATTAATCTTGTTTTGTTTTTTTGTTTTTTGTCTTGTTTTTTATATTTGTCTCTTGGAAGCCAAGTAGACACGCATTCATTGAGTGTTGTTGCAATTTAGACTAAAATAGTTAACTATCTTCTGGATGAATCATATTTTGTTCCAAAAATGTATATTTGAAATGGGTAATGTCAATTTGAAGTGGAATAATCTACTGTTGATGAAATCATGAATTTTATTTTTTTCCTGGTGTAATTATGGAGATTTCTCAAAATCTTATTTTCGCTGAGTTTTCAATTCAATGGTACCAAACAAAAAAAATCACTTTTGTCAAAAGTGGAATAGTCTTGTTTTGAAAATAAACCCCTCAATTAATAATCTAAGATGGTGGTTTCCCAATTTCGTTCAAATAATCCCGGGAACTTCGGGATTTTTTGAATCTCTCTGATACTCGTCTTAGTACCTTCATATAGAGCTAACTAAACACAACATCTAAGCCTGATCACAACATAGAGTAATTCTTTAAAATAGAGAAAATTTGACTCACGTGACATTTCCTTTCACACTCTTCGTGGTGCGGTTAGTGTGATAGAACCTAGTCGTTTTACACCAGGTGGAGTTACAAGAACTGTTGACTTATGAGATGAAGTCGTTTTGGATGAGAATTGTGAAAGTTAAACGTATCTTGGACATTTTTGTTATTTTTTATTGTTCGTATACATTTGTGTTGTATTTACCACAATAATTTCAACATTCAAAACGAAATTTAGTGGTTGTTTGCTTTTTGATTGGTTTGAACCATTGCCTCTATCTGGTATTATTAAAGAAATTCTTTCCAACATACAACATGCATATCACACCAGGCCAATTGTAAGAAATTTTCTGAGCGAGATATTTTCTCTAGATGTCTCGATTTCTTTATAGTTCAGAAACATATGTATGTATAAGTATATTCGTATGTACATATTTTCTGTAATTGAGGCAGAGCTCGCCATATACGTGAAATGCCACCAAAAATTCTTTGAACTTACGACAAAAAGTCAATAGTACAATATATCACGTCAAAATTTCTGCGCACGTTTCTTAATTGCTGGTTATTGGCCTAGGTACGGTTTACTTAACAATATAAGAATGAAAGTGAGAAGCTCTCACCTGGACACTTATGAAATGTAATTGGAAAATATTTATTTTGTATGTTTTTAAATAAAAATATTTTACACTGTCGTGTAGGGTGATATGCTTACAGGGAAAATTTACATCTTTCAAAAAATGTTATGGCGTTTCGTTGGGTCAAGTCAAGGAATCGAGATATATCGATTTGAAGTTAGTTAGTATTGTATAAGGGAAACTGTAATTTTTGTACCTCTTTCATGCATTTTCACCATCTAAATGTCGCAAAGTCCAAAGTAGCACGTCGACTGAGCAACCTTTGCAACCTTGCATACCGTGCGGAAGTCTTCCCGTCGTGTTGGAAAGTTGCTAATGTCCAGCCAATCCCCAAAAAAAGGTTATGCAAATAACACAGCAAATTACCGCCCAATTGCAATTTGTTCTACGCTCTCGTAGGTTATGCAGAGCATGGTTAACCACCATCTTGTGAAATATCTTGAGTCCAATGACATTCGTAATGATCAACAGTGTGGCATCCGTAGAATGTGATATACTGTAGACCTGATGGCGCTCCTTTCGGAACAGGGGAATCGACCCATCCACCGGCTTGGTGAGATAAAGGTAGTGGCTGTTGATATTTTTGCAAGGCCTTTGACAGAGTATGGCACGAACCACTCTTGTTACAGCTCGGTGCTTTTGGTGTCGGTAGTAACTTCAATCGATTTATATCGAGTTTTCTCAGAGATCGCACTATACGAGTTGTTGTATTGACTGCAGATGTACCACAGGACTCTGTTCTTTCTCCTTCTCTGTTTCTTATTTTCGATGACGATTATTTCGATTCGGGTCAGACTGTAAATCCACTCCACTCTTTTGCGGATGACAGTAGCCTCTGTCATTGTTATTTATTTGACCGTACGCCAAGTCTTCAAGAGATTGATGTCAAACGCCGGACGATGAATGACACACTCGACCGGGATCTGGTGTTCATTGTTGAATGGGGTCGAATGAATAGAGTAGATTTTAATGCGGGTAAGACCCAGTGTTGTTTGTTGACGCATACGCGAATTGCTTACCAAGGTGTGTCGTCATTGTCCATAGACGGTATGGATATTGATGAATTAGATGCTATTATTGGGCTGGGCATGAAAATACAATGTGATGTCCATGGGGCAAACACAAAATAAAATAAATAAATGGTTTCCCATTACATCCCGTGAAGGGACCGGGGAGAACTTCACACAACCACTGAGCTTTCCAGTTTTCACTCATTGATTGGGACCTACAGTTTTACACCGATTCCGAACGGTATTTTGAGAAGCTTTTTCATGGCTATATACTCGATAGTGTCGCCGCCACTATGCGAGGTGACCGCCGCCGAAAGAAATTTTTGTTGAAGGTGGTCAGAGCAGGGTTCGAACCCAGGATCTCATGTACAAGAGCCGCGCACACTACCCATTGCACCACCGACGATTGCACCAAACATGTATTTGAATTGTTGAAAGATTCATTCAAGTGTATAGGATTTTTAAAGCGGTGCACGAAATACTTCACTCCATCTGATCGTCTTAAAATTTACTCCACCTACATGATGCCAAAGCTGAAGTGTAACTCCCTTATAAGGGCAGGTGCTCCTAGGACATCTTTGCAGCTTATCGACCGTGTCCAAAGGACAGCAACGGTGTTGACAGGGAACAGTAGGGTATCCAACTCTATTGCCTCCCTTGAGAATCGTCGAAATGTGGGTTGCATGTCGTTGTTCTATCGATACTTTCACTCGATCTGTTCCTCGGACATCCGTCAACTTATGCCAGACATGAGGATATTTAGCAGAAGTACCCGATTTTCGAGGAACTCTCATCCACTTTTTATTGAACGGCCGGTTGGTCGCACTACCCACTATATATAAAACCCGTTCTTCAGCTGCACAGTCCGTATGTGGAATAAACTTCAGGCTAGTGTATTTCCCACAAATTATGACATACAAAGATTTAAAGCAAATATCAATAGACACTACTCCCTCTTTCCACCCTCCACTACCTCAATTTTCCTTAGCCCACACAATGCATGCACTGCATTTATAGCGGGCATCCCCTGAGAGTTGGTTAACAAAAAAAAAATGCATGAGATGTCAGGAGACACCCGGTTGGAACGAAGTTCTGTTTGTAATATATTATAATCTAGTTACTTCCAAAACGCGTAAGGCGCCCTTTGAAAAATACGATAATTTAAATGGATCGTTAAGAAAAGATACTTTTTGTAAAATTATTAAGCATTTTTTAAAGTTTTATTAAAAAAAAATTTTTTTAAATTTATATTTTTAGGTCCTTTTTGTAAAGAGTCATTTTTTAATGAGAGGTACTTCTTTTATTAAAACCTAATGGTACTATTTTTAAGAAGAAGTAGTTATAGGTTAGTTATAGGTTAGTTATTAGTTATAGGGATAAACAAATCTCAAGTAAGCGGGAATTGTTTAAACTCCTACTTGTGCGAAAACATCCACAACAATACTTTGCCATAACCATCAATAGTCACAACATTTCTTTCCTATGCATGCTTTCATCGAAAGCCATTGCATAGATGTTGTTGGTGGTTATGGCAAAGTATTGTTGTCGATGTTTTCGCACAAGTAGGAGTTTAAACAATTCCCGCTTACTTGAGATTTGTTTATCCCTATAATGTGTGCTGATATACCTAAACACATGTGGAGACGGGAGCTGATGATATGCCTTGGTGGGCATTGAAATAGCTATATTCCCAACCGTCCACCATAATGATCAATGTCACACATTTCTTTTTAATATTTCTATTAAAATGTACTTTTTCATAGAAAAAGTACTTTTTAATAGTTATTGATCTTGAATCGAACAATTATTAAAAACATAACAACTGAAAGATCGAATAATATAAACTCAAACGGATGTATTTATTTTTTTAAGAAAAGTCAATTTGTGGTAAGAAAATTTACTTTTTTAAGAAAGGCACTATTTAGAAAAAAATTATTTTTTTTAAGAAAATGTACTTTTTGTAAGAACATGTGCCGTTTTTAAGCAAAGGTACTTCTTTAAGATAAGGTATTTTTTTTTTAAGAAAAAGCACTTTGTTTAAAAGTATGAATTGGTTTTTTTTTGAGAAAATTTACTTTTTTTAAGAAAAGGCACTTATGTAAGAAAATGTTCTTTTTTTAAACTTCTTTCACTTTGGCGTTTCTAAATTTACTTTTTATTGGGTTCAAAACTACAATATATACTAAATAAACAAGACACATCTAGTTAGTCTAGACACAAACCAAAGCATTAGTATACAAAATAGTTGATAATAGCAGAATACTGTTAAAACAAAAGTTGTTTAATTTTTTTATTTAGCCCCCATTCCGCAACCTGCGATAAGGAACTTCGTTCCAAAAAAAATGTGATGTAATGTTCAGAAAAGTTGTTAACCTCAACTCCGGCTACAACATAGTCAATAGACGAATGCGGTATTTTTAGATTTCGTTGAGTGGGTCACAGAAAAATCAGTTCTTTAGCATTTTTTTTTTGTATGTGAGCTGGTCGCTGTCTAGTTTTATACTCACTGATTGTGCCATAAATTTTTTACACCAATTCCGAGCGGCTTTTTGGAGAAGCTATTTTATGGTAAAATACTCGATAGTGACGCCGCCTGACAGCGAGGTAACCACCGTCGAAGGAAACGTTAGGCAGTCAGAGCAGGGACCGAAACCATGCTCTCATGTAAAAGAGCCGCACACACTACCATAGGAACACCGACGGCCACCCCATATTAACGGGATCCACAGTTTCCAGAGTTTGATTTTAAATAAATAAATACATAAATGGTTTCCCATTACATCCCATGAAGGGACAACGGAGAACTTCTCACAATCACTGAGCTGTGCGTTTTCCAGTTTTCACTCACTGATTGGGACCTAAATTTTTACACCGATTCCGAACGGTATTGTGAGAAGCTTTTTCATGGCTATATACTCGATAGTGTCGCCGTCACTATGCGAGGTGACCGCCGCCGAAAGAAATTTTAGGGTGGTCAGAGCAGGGTTCGAACCCAGGATCTCATGTACAAGAGCCGCGCACACTAACCATTGCACCGCCGACGGCCAGTTTGATTTTACCGGTTGAAAAAAAAATTGGTGTACCCGTCTTTGACGGTTGACTAATCTAGAAAAGTGACGTCAACTACAAAGTGATCGAATAAACATCTAAAAAAATTATTATTTTTCTAGGTGTTTCGAAGGCCTTAGACAAGTTAAGCTTAATCGGATGAATCAGATATGAAAAACCAATATTTGTACTATTTGAGTTCAGCAAAAAACCCATCTGTTTTTCCGAAACAACATTTATTAATTATTAGCTTGGAGTTCCCCAAAAATATATTTTTGTATTCAATTAACTGGCAAAGGCTTTGTGTACTGTTATGTATTTTGTACGAGTTTTTTCAGCATTAATTTACCCCTTGACATTATGTTTTGTTTACCCTAAAACCCCTCCCCCCAAAAGCCAGTTAAATGTTTTTCTTCAAACCCAGCACCACAATGTTTTTCCCTACAATTCAGTTGATTTTTAATTATTTGATAATGAAATGTTGTGTGTGTTTTAATTTGGCCAAATCGCGATTAAATTGTACAAGTAAACAATGTTTGTGGTGGAAATAACACCACCGTGCCAAAACTCATTAGAACTCATAGAACGTGGGATTTTAGTGAACTGGAAAAATATAATTTATTTAACAATTTTTATTTTAACTCTTAATCTATTGACCATAATATTCAATGATCATATTAATAGGTTTACGTTTTTGTGATTTCACTTTAATGGTCGCAGTAGAGTGGTCAGGACCTCCTTCCACCAGTTCAGCTGTTGAGTAATTATCATGACCGCCAAGATCAGTAACTTTAATGGCCGATATGCGGGAATAGCTCGAGTGACCCTGTGGAAGAAGAGAGTAACAAATTGTTTATCATTCGCAATTTATGAACATTCGTCGAATTAACTAAACTACCTTGGGTGGAAAGACTACGGTCACTTTTTGTTTGCCAAACCAGCCGGATTTCTTTTGAACCACGTCACGAGCCAATAGTTGATCGAAAGGGCCCTGAGCGCCCCATATTACAGAACCGGCGGAGACGGAAGCATTTAAATACAGTAAAATGGCACTGCACAAAATTGTAACAACTGTTAAGGATTTCATGTTTTTGCAAATTTGAAAAACAGACAATTTTAGGAGAATTTTAAGAAAATTAAAATTATTGCTTAACTGACGTTAATCACTAAAGTACGATTAAACTTTTATTTAAATGTGACTTCATTTATATAAAGTTGGTTTCTGGCATTATCTTTTATATATAAATATATATCTAAATGTACATATATACATATATACTTAAACAGATACTATATTGTTTTCTAGTACCTACTTATTTCACTTGTTTTTACCCCAGCTCATATATGATTCATTGCCTTTTATTTTATTTGTTCTTGATGAAACAATAGAGTTGTTTGTTTACCAACTCTCAAATTACTGAAGTGTTTATAAAACTATTCGGTAACCCTGTTTTCTTCTTAGCCAATTCGCTCAGCAATTTTCAAGAAGTAGCGTTTGCCACACATTCTCTTATCGTACCCAGCAGCGAAAACAGGTGGCTTTCATAGCTCCTATCAGGCCTATTAAGGCAGGCAGAAGCCCCGTCCTACTAATGCAATCAAATTAATTTCAAATAAATATAGGGCGCCGTTGGTGGTGCCATGGTTAGTGTGCGCGGCTCTTGTACATGAGATCCTGGGTTCGAACCCTGCTATGACTACCTTAAAATTTCTTTCGGCGGCGGTCACCTCGCATAGTGACGGCGACACTATCGAGTATATAGCCATGAAAAAGCTTCTCAAAATACCGTTCGGAATCGGTGTAAAACTGTAGGTCCCAATCAGTGAGTGAAAACTGGAAAGCGCACAGTTCACTGATTGTGAGAAGTTCTCCCCCGTCCCTTCATGGGATGTAATGGGAAACCATTTTTTTTTTTTTTAATATAGGGCGCCATATGAAGAGGAGGCCTGCAAATTACCCTTCTCTTGACAGGCCTGCTCGCCGGCCTGCCTGCAGAGGAAAGGCCTCGTGGAAATCCTTCCCTTTCAGGCCTTCTGTTTAGGCTGCTATTGGAAGGCTTTCTAAGAGGACTGCAAAGAAATTAAAAACATATGCGAAGGATTTCCATATTTATAATGTTCAGATATTTTTATGTCTCCTGGCTAAATTATAAACTTTATCTTTGAACATTTTAAAGTTTTGGAACAAAGTTCCTTATCGTACGTTGTGGGATGGGGGCTAAATGAAAAAAAAATTAAACAACTTTTGTCATTTCCTTTAAGGCTGTAAGAGATCATGTTTTCTCCGGTCGGTGAAAAAAATGTAAATGCCGCGGGTGGGATTCGTACTCACATTCGCTGGACGATCATGTCGATGTTTGTGAAGCATCATCTTCAGTAGCGCCTAGCCCGTTAGGCCACTGCGGTGTGTATTTACACAAGTGATTGTTGCCGCTACTTACATATTGCTTTCCTACTTACACGCACTGATGCAGAAGTTGTGAAAGTTCTATTTATAGAACGAACTATTCTAATTGTAGTTGTCTCGTTCTGTATTGGTTTTGCCCTAGCATATGTTTCAAATTTAGTTGTTTTAGATCCTCGTTATGTTTAAAGTTGTAGTCTCCTTTAAGGCTGTAGCTTTTGTTTTAACACTATTATGCTACAAACCACTATTATCAACTATATTGTTTACTTTTGCTTTGGTTTCTCTCTAGACTAACTAGATGTCTCACATATTTTAGGATATTTCTTGTTTAATGGGAAGTTTTCCAGGTGGAGCCAATGTAACCAATATTTAGTACATATTGTAGTTGCGAAACCAATAAAAGGTAAATTTAGAAACGACAAGGTGAAATAAGTTTAACAAAGAAAATTTTCCTAAATAAGTGCCTTTCCTTCAAAAAAAAAAAGTAAATGTTCCCAATAGTGTATTCAAAACCGAAACCGGTTAACCGAATTTTGGTCAGTTAACCGTATGTCAGTTTTATAAATAAATAAATAAAAGGTTTCCCATTACATCCCATGAATGGACTGGGGACAACTTCTCACAATCACTGAGCTGTGCGCTTTCCAGTTTTCACTCACTGATTGGGACCTACAGTTTTACACCGATTCCGAACGGTAATTTGAGAAGCTTTTTCATGGCTAAATACTCGATAGTGTCGCTGTCACTATGCGAGGTGACCTCCGTCGAAAGAAATTTTAAGGTGGTCAGAGCCGGGTTCGAACCCAGGATCTCATGTACAAGAGCCGCGCACACTAACCATTGCACCACCGACGGCCAGTTTTATACAAATTTCTATTTTCGAAGAACCGGTTTCAACGGTTATTTCAGGTAGATTAACCGGGTTTTCCGGGTTCTACACAACTGCCATAACGCCACAGAATTACACACCTAAATCCTTTTTCATAGCTAAATATTAAAAACTTTCTTTCAAAGTTCTGAGTCTTCACCTCAAACCTTCAGCAATCTTCGAAGCAAAGTTTATGGAACAGTTTGTGTGGCGAATCCGTCAATCCGTAACCTTATTACACAAAATAACTCGTGTACGTGCTCGTCCGGTGCGTTCAGTGGAAAATATTGCCGCTGTAGATGAAAGTGTGTTCGAACAGACATGAACATTAACTCGCTACCGTTCGCAGAACTGATCATTTGTCACACTTCTTTTCACAGAATTTAGAGCCTTTTTACAGAAAAATCATATTTTCCGATGAAGCTCATTTCGGGGGTTACGTTAACAAACAAAATTGTCGCAGTTGGGGCTCGGAAAGTCCAGACATCGTCGAGGAGAAGCCAATGCATCCACAACGAGTGACTGTGTGGTGCGGTTTTTGGCATGGGGGCAACATAGGCCTATTTTTCTACAAAAATGAGCAAGAAGACGCCGAAACCGTCTGTAGCGAGCGTTATGATGCCGTGCTCAGCGATTTGTTGTTCCCAAAAGTTGAAGACAGGACGGCGCTACGACCCACACGGCCAGTGACACAATCAATCTTTTGCGCACTGTGTTCCAAAACCGAATAATCAGCCGAAACTCGGAAGTTCATTGGCCGCCTCACAGCTGCGTTTTGAACCAGGTGGCCTACTATATCTGGAGATCCGGAAAGCATAAGTGTTACGCAAACAATCCGGAATCCTTAGAGACCTTAAAACACGACAGAGAGGCCCAAACAATCGAAAATGTACTTCAAAATTGAGCAGAATGAAATATCAATAATGGGTCTTACCAATAAAATCATAATTTTGAATAATTGCTTTTTTTAAAGCGAAATTAAATTCCAAATTTTACATGGCCTAGCCATTACATCCCATGAAGACAAAGGCTCACACACTCTGATTGGGACCTGCATTTTTACACCGGTTCGGAACCGTATTTTGACAAGCATTTTCATGGCAATGTACTCGATAATCGATCACAAAATTCAAGGAATAAATTCAACTAAAAATAAACGATGTTTATAAAACCCGAAACCGGTTATTATCCGGTTTCTACACGTCGGTTTAACCGAAACCCGGTTTCACCGAAATCGGTATATTCGAAGAAACCGAAAACCGACATTTTTGAAACCCGGTTTTTTGAATACACTAGTTCTCCACAAAAAAACCTATTCATTTTCTTAAGCAAAGTACCTTTTCTTAAAAAGATACCTTATCTTAAAGAAAACCTTTGCTTAAAAAAAGTAAATTTTCTTACAAAACGTATTTTTTTTTTATAAAGTAATTATTTTAAAATAAGTACCTTTTCTTAAAATAGTATATTTTCTTACAACAAATTGCCTTTTCATAAAAAGCCTACGTTTTCTGTAAAGAGTACCTTTTTTCGTGAAACAAAATAACTTTTCTTGAGATAAGAACCTTCTCTTAAAAATGTGCCTAATCTTGAATAAAGGATCAGTTCTAAAAAATTCCCATTTCTTTACACAAAAACCTTTTCTTCAAAAAAATATCTTCTCTTAAAAAAATAAATTTTCTTACAAAAATTCCTTTTCTCAAAAAGTACTTTTTCTCAAAAAATAAACTTCCCCAAAAAGAGTACAACTTCTTTAAAAAGTAACTTTTCTTAAAAAAGTACTTCGTCGTCTGAAAATTCATATTCTTATGGCTTTTTCTTACAGAAAGAACTCATTCTTAAAAATAGTACATTTTCTTACAACAAAAACTTTAGCTTTTAATAAAAGAAGTACCTATCTTTAATAACGGGTCTTTTCGGGATATAAATATAAAAAAAAATATAAAAACATACTTGTTTTTTACATTCTCGAAAAACAAAATTTTTCGCAAAACAATTCATAATTTTACAAAAAGTATCCTTTCTCAGAGATCCATTTAAATTATCGTATTTTTCAACGGGCACGTTAGGCGTGTTGGAACTAACTAGTACATAATATATACCGAAAAGGGCTTCTTTCCAACCGGGTGCTCCCTGACACGTCGTGTAATTTTTTGTCTTAGTTCTTACAATTTCAACTTGTATCACGCTTAAAAAGACACCGTTTATATGTTTTTCAAACCAGGAAAACTTTCAGTAAATAAAGCAAAATTTTTTTTTCAATTTAGTAAAGCAGGTACATTTTCTATTAAAAGTGCGAATATTTCGACAATCTGCAAGCTGAAAACTATCGGCCCCAGCAACATATTGCAGGAAACATGTACATGTTTGCATGCACTGTTTTTATGAATTGCAGATCTGATGCTTTTTTGTTCGCAGGTTTTCCATCTCGTATTTGCTTTTAGCGGCTTTTAACAAAAAAAAACCATATTTTGGTCTCGAAAACATTTATTATAACCTATTAATCATTGTGTCTCAAACATGTTATATTGAATAGCAAACACAATGTGTTTGGACACAAGTATAGTATATTTGCGACAAGCTGCAAACACGTCATATTTGCATCCAAACGTCAAAAAACCGTCAGGGTGTAGTCAATTATCTCAGCAAATGAAGTTCGTCTGTCTATTAAATTATTAATATTATTCCCTCAAGTCAAGTATCTTACTTCTATGCATAATAGCGAACTTTAATTAAATTGAACAAACCAAGCCTTCATTGAATATAATATTAAAGTATGCATAAGGTTGGACAATAAACCTCGTTTGGAAGATCTGTCCGATAACCAACAAAATGAAACCAAAATGTGACAGACAATAAAAAAATACAGCAAGTCCTGAATTAGCGAAAAACAATGCTTGCAAACATGTTACGGGTTTTTCAACAGAGACGCTACAAAAGTAAATAGATATGGACAGCAAACGACGCCATATTTTTCCCCGCTCTTTTGACATTTCTCTTCAGTAAGGTTTGCCATTTCATCGTGGAAAGATATACGAGCCAACAACGAGTCGAAATTATTAAAATTTACTACCGTAATTTGGAGTCAGTGGCCTCAACTTTAAGAGCGCTACGTCCAATTTATGGTCGTCATAATCGTCCTACCAGATCAACAATTGAGCGTCTAGTGGAAAAATTTGAATCCACAGGCACAATACAAAATTTTCCCGTGCCAGTGAGACAAAGGAGTGCCCGTAGTGTCGAGAATATTGCTGCCGCTGAGGCTTCAGTTCAAGAAAGCCCAAATGTGTCTCTCACACGTCGTTCTCAAGCGTTGGGCAACTCTGTGACGTCGTTGCGGCGAATTTTGCGAAAAGATCTTGGCCTACATCCTTACAAGATCAAATTGACGCAAGAACTGAAGCTGCTTGACCACCATAAGCGTCGTATGTTCGTGAATTGGGCTGAGCAACAACTTGAAAATGATTCGGATTTTCATCGGAAAATCATCTTCAGCGATGAGGCTCATTTCTGGCTGAATGGCTTCGTCAATGAGCAAAATATGCGTTATTGGTCACACTGCAATCCACACGTAATCCATGAGTCATCATTGCATCCCGAAAAAATTACGGTTTGGTGCGGTTTATGGGCCGGCGGCGTCATTTGGCCGTACTTCTTCCGTGATGATCAAGACCGGCACATTACTGTGAATGCGAATCGCTACCGTTCAATGATAATCGAATATTTTTGGCCCCAATTGGATAATATGGACTTGGAGGAGATGTGGTTCCAACAGGACGGCGCCACAAGCCACACAGCGAATGCCACAATCAATTTATTGGAAACCAAGTTTGGTGAACGTGTTATCTCACGAAATGGCCCAGGCGATTGGACGCCTCCGTCGTGCGATTTGACGCCGTTAGATTATTTCGTGTGGGGCTACGTCAAGTCTATGGTCTATGCCAACAAGCCAGCGACGATTGATGAACTTCGTACGAATATCGAACGTGAAATTGCAGCAGTATCGGCCGATTTATGCTTGAAAACCGTCGAAAATTGGGTTCAGCGTCTGGACTTCTGCAAGCGTGCCCGTGGTGGCCATGCAAAAGAAATCGAGTTCCATACATAATGGCATCGAACGTACTTTCACAGGAATAAAGAATTTCATTGGTATCTAAAACCGGGTTTTGTTTTATTTAAAAAACTTTTGTAGCGTTCTTATTGAAAACCCCGTTACATGGTCCTTGAAATACGTTGCTGGGGCCGTTATTTTTCAACATGTAGTGTTTGAAAGAAGAAGATTATACTGCACTTCTCCTTTATTTGCAAGCTTTATAGTGTTTTCAATTATTTACTCATGTTAACAGATATGTTGATCCTTAAATCAGACTTGGTCTTTCTCAGCCCATTCTAGCACTAACCGACCTTGATATATAACATTGCATCAAAAGGGACTCTCCTAGCCCTAGGATACTAATTTAATTGGAGCAATAATTATAATTTTTTGGGGCAAGGAATTCAACTGAATTTCAAGAAAAAAATTCGAAAAGATCTTTTTTATAGAATACCAACGAAATAGGCCTGGAAAAGAACAGTTGAAGGTAACAAAATCACAAAACTGATCTTCTTCATAATTAGAAAGTCAGACCTCTAAATACCAAATTTGCCAACTTAGTAAAAATACAAAATTCCAATTTAAATATATATCCATTTAATATCAGTTATTTAAAATCAGTTTTCTAACAAAATATATATTGTATCGGCTCGAGGTAATGGAAATGAAAGGCAAACAATGTTTTATGTTTTTCCTCTTATCACAATTTTGTAAAATTGTATCCTTTATTTCGTCCTACATCGTTGATCAATTTCAAGGATCTAGTAATAATAGGTTATATTTTCGTCCAACATTAGCGCTAATGCCCATAATATTCTATGGTATAGGAGAGACTTTTACTACTTTGGGATATCAGCTCAATGGTGGCATTACGATAACCAGGGCCTCCACTGACTAGATGAGCATAACCGAAATTTGTGCGTCCACCAAAATCCCATAGCCGGATGCCAGACAATGTCTCAAACCTTTGCTGACCCTGAAAAAGAAATAAATAATTAATCACAAATTCAATTATTTTCCTTTACAACAAGTTTATAAATCTCACCATCGGCGGATAGTTGACAATCACATTGTGTGCACCCAGCCATTTGGCCTTTTTGGACACCACATCACGGGCCAACAATTGATCATTGGCTCCCACATTACCCCATGTTAAGGGGTCAGAAGCCACCAGGCTCAAAGTTAAGATAGCACTAATCAACGTTAACAAGAATTTCATTTTGCGATAATTTGTTTTTTTAAATCCTACAGTTATAATTTTAATAAGAAACTAAGTCTCGTTTAAATTTGTCCAAGTGTTTTGAAACTTGTACTCACTAACATACTAACTGACTTATTTTATAGATCAAGAATATCTTGCTCTCATCTAGATACTTCTTTTGTGTATTCGCCTATCACAGGTATGAATCATATTTCCCCTTTAACGTTTCAGCTGTTCATACTTTTTGTTTTCAAAACAAAAGACTTTTGTTTACAGATTTCAAATTCATTAGAAACCTGCTTATATATTTCGTCTTGAATTTGTGAAACTTATAAAGGTTTAGTAATCTAAATTTCCGTAGAAAATCCGATAACAGCTTTCTAAGAATTATGAATATGACCCTTAAAATGCAACACCAACGACATGTGGCAGTGATTCGCTACATCCTTGAAGTATGCAACGATTTTGAAAGTCTCCTTAAGGCGGTTGATTTCCAAGCATACGCAACTATATTTGCATCCAAACATTCGGTAAACCATACACGCTGAAAAAGAGCTGCCCCAGCAACACTTTGCAGGAACTTTTAGTTTCTTTGTTGTCTGTATCTGTATTTTTAGCAGTTTTCAACAAACATTACCACATTTAATCAGTGTGTTCCAAACGTGTTATATTGAAAAGCAAACACAAAGTGTTTGGACACAAGTATACTATATTTGCGAAAAGCTACAAACTCGATACATTTGCATCCAAATAACACAAAAAGACACATTTTTCGTCGTGTATGATAATCATCTTCGAAGGAGGTGCTAAACCGCCCGCCTGGGCGTCACCAAGCCCACAGTAAATCAATATTTATTTTCAGGGCACAATGACATAATTCAATGTGTTTCTAAGTATTGATTTAATGTGGGAATGGAGACGCTCAGTGGGGCAGTTTGGCACCTCCTATGAAGGCGAATATCCTAGGATAAAACACTGAGTCAAATGCAAGTTAACTGAATGACCACATCAGTTAACAATTTGACACAGTTTTGTGTTTGGATACGATATTTTCTATCCATCCAGCGATATGCAATTCTATGTAGATCGTAGGCGTTGACCATCTCCGAAATGTTTTGATTCACATATGGATTGGCCTGTCGAGGGTTGCGGACTAGATGACAAGAGCCAGTGTAAATAAATACAAATGTCATCAATGTCACAGGCAATGTTTAGAGTTGGCAATCTGGCAACACTATTGGAAAGTGTTATAGTTTTTAGCTTAACGGTACTCAGAAAGAATTGACGTGTCAGGATTATTTTGAGCTTTTTTCAGTGACTCGAAAATTTCATATCAGTCAAAAAATGTTATTAACTCGCGAAAATTTTCGCTGATGAACTTAAATATTTATATGTCGATGATACACCATCCTACAGGCCTGCACTTTTAGCATAGCTGATCATGTGACAATAGTACCGTAGGATGGTCAATTCTGAATAGTAGACAACCATTTGCTTGCCAGATGTTTTTGATGAACTACGGAAACGAACACCTAAAGAAGAATCATTCTTCATCACGACAATGATAGGACTCACACACCGGCTCAAAGAAATGCCTATTTGACCAGCAAACTCATTGATTTTATGGTGCATCTGTGGTCAACGTTTTTTGACATCTGAAGAAACGGTTCATGTATTCGAAGCTCATGTTTTGGAGCTACCTCATTCGGAGTGCGAAAAGTGTAGCGATTTCGAAATCAATTTCGATCACCAATTTTTGCTTTTTGATTATTAGCCCAGAAATATAAACAGCAGCCTCGTATTTCACTTAAACCAATTATTTGTGCACAAAATTCTAGATTGCAGGGACTTTAAATCAAATTTAATATTTAAATCAGGAATCGTGATTAGGTGTTACATCAATTCTCGTTAAGTTGAGTTTTGTTTAACCCTAAAGGTGTGATGATATAACCTAAATTCTTGTGCATAAGGGAGATGATGAATTGTACAATAATAATCACATAACCTAGTTACATTTTAAATTTAAATTAACATCGTAAACTTGTCGATAAACTATGTGATTGACGATTTTCAGTATATTTACAATTACATATATAATCAACACGCTTAATATCGTTGAACCATTGCATACTCAAGTTGCTTACACATCTAATTGAAATAAAATATTGAATGCTACTTAACTTCGTACTCCATGTGGTTATGTATATAATTAAAAAATTAATTAACTTCTGATTAATTTTGAACTCGGCGCAACTACACATTTAATTGAGAGATTGGTTAAGTTCTTACTCACGCTTATTATAAGTTCAATTGAAATGTATTTACCGACCTACAATTTGTGTACTTGAATTGACAAAAGCTAAAATTCAAATACAAAGCAAATTTCGTGATTGATTTGAGTATTAATTTTTTTCCGTGACCTACTTGTGTTGTCATCAGTTCCCAACCTTACAACTAAATCGGAGTTGACAGATATATCTAATACAAGGTGGGGCAAAATTTCTTTTGCTGTATTTTTTGGAGCAAAGTTCTTATCTCACCATGCGGGATAGGGGCTAAATGCAAAAATTAAACAACTTTTTTTAACACTATTATGCTACAACCTAGTAGTATCAACTATATTGGGTTATTTTGCTTTGGTTTGTGTCTAGACTAACATATGTTGGAAAATTACTTGTTTAATGCAAAGTTTTCTAGGTGGAGCCTGTAACCAATATTTAGTATATATTAAAGGTTTGAACCCAATAAAAAGTAAATTTAGAAAAGCCAAAGTGAAAGAAGTGTTAAAAAAGAACATTTACTTAAACAAGTGTCTTTTCTTAAAAAAAGTAAATTTTCTCAAAAACTACCTCTTCATATTCATAAACAAAATACCCTCTCTTAAAAAAAACCTTGTCTTAAAGAAGTACCTTGGCTTACAAAAGTAAATTTTCTTACAAAAAGTACCTTTTCTTAAAAAAAGTAATTTTGTTTTAAAATAAGTACCCTTTCTTAAAAAATGAAAGTTTCTTCCAACAAATTGCCCTTTTTTAAAAAACTACAAATTCTTAAAGAGTACGTTTTTTGTGAAACAAAATTACTTTTCAAGCGACCTACTCTTAAAAATTTACCTATTCTTGAAACAAGCACCAATTCTAATAATATTCCCATTTCTTGAAAAAAAACACTTTCCTTCCAAAAATACCTTCTCTTAAAAAAAATAAATTTTCTTACAAAAATTCCGTTTCATAAAAGTATATTTTCTTAAAAAGTAAATAATACTTTTTTTTCTTTTCTTAAAATAAGTTTTCAGAAAGGCTGCTTATCTTAAGAAACGAAAAAAGGTATTATTTTATTTTTAAAAAAATAACCATTTCCTAAATAGAGTTCTACCACTTTTTTAAAAAGTACATATTCTTAAAATAAGTACTTCTTCGTAAAAAAAACTCTTATGGCTTTTTTTCCAGAAAGTACTTCTTCTTAAAAATAGTACCTTTTCTTAAAAAAACATTAGCTTTTAATAAAAGAAGTGCCTCTCTTTCAAAAGGACCTTTTCGGGAAAATATATTACATATTCTTACAAAAAGGACCGAAAAATATACTTTTACAAAAAAATACACAAACGAAATTTCTGTTCTTAAAAAAAGTTTATCATTGTACAAAAAGTATCTTCTTTTAAACACCCATTTAAATTATCGTATCTTCCAGCGAGCGCCTTAGGCGTGTTGGAACTAACTAGTACATAATATATAGCGAAGGGAAATTCGTTCCGACCGGGTGTCCCTTGATACCTCATGTAATTTTTTTTTATATACTACTTGTTTTGTCATCAGTGCCGTACGTTACATCTAAAACGGAGTTGGTAGAAATGTCCAATACAAGGTGGGGCAAAAGTTATTTTGCTGTATTTTTTTTTGTTTTAATGATTAACTTTGGTTCTGCTTGTGAAATTTGTGTATTTAATCCATTATAATTTTTTCCATCAAGTTGAGAAAATGATATCGGCCAAGTGGCCGCCGCCAGAGTTGCTGACCATTCGGGCTCGTTTTATAGCATTTGCCATCACTCTTGCCAGAACTTCGGGCGAAAGGTTCTCGCGTTCTTGGTGAATATTCTCCATAAGGGCTTCAGGAGTCTGAGGCTTGTTGACATAAACCCGCAACTTCAAAAAACCCCATAAAAAGAAGTCTGGAACGGTTAAATCGGGCGATCTGGCGATCTGGCCGGCGAGTGCAAATCACCAAAAGTTGAGATTAAACGACCCGGAAATGCTTCCTTCCGAACATCGGTTGTGGGTCGAGCAGAGTGCGCCGTTGCACCGTCCTGTTGGAACGACATGTTCTCCAGTCCCAATTCATCCAATTGAGGAAGAAAATAACGCGGTAATCATGGCTCTGTAGCGCGCGCCGTCCACAGTCGTCGTTTGGCACGCGGCGTTTACAAGAAAAAACTAGCCTGATGACTTATCCAGCGTAAACAGCACACCACGCAGTCTCTTTGAACGGGTGTAATTGTTCTTCTTGGGCGATACATGGATTTTCGGTGCCCCAGAAACGATTATTTGGTTTATGCACGTAACCATTAAAATTGAAGTAAGCCTTATCGCTTATGATAATTTTCACTGAAAAATCGTCCACCTTTTCGTTGAGATTCAGGATGGCTTGAGCGTAGTTTACACGCGTTTGGCGGTCAACAGCTAACAGCTGATGCACTGTCTACACTTTGTAAGGGAACATATTCAAATCTTTCACCCAAAATTCCGCTTAGGGCCGCCGGCTAATGCCCAATTGCGTCGACATCGATATTCTCAGTAGCACGGCTGCTCCGGGGCAGGCCAGCCTTGGAAAGATCTCGTGTTGAAAGGAAAGATCTCGTGAAATTCAAGTTGCTTCAAACACAACCGACGAATTGTTGCATAAAAAATGGAAACAACTATTCCGCGTTCTTACGGAGTAAACCTTGAGTTAACCCTTCTTGATTTGTATTATACGTTTGTTTACTTTACAAATGTCATCACCGAATTGAAGTTTGGCGCCATTTACAGAAGTTATAGGATTTTCCTATAGGGCTATTATTAAAGGGTTTTTCAACAGAGACGCTACAAAAGTAAATCGATAGGGACAGCAAACGACGCCATATTTTTCCCGCTCTTTTGACATTTCTCTTCAGTAAGGTTTTCAATTTCATCGTGGAAAGATATACGAGCCAACAACGAGTCGAAATAATTAAAATTTACTACCGAAATTTGGAGTCAGTGGCCTCAAATTTAAGAGCGCTACGTCCAATTTATGGTCGTCATAATCGTTCTACCAGATCAACAATTGAGCGTCTAGTGGAAAAATTTGAATCCACAGGCACAGTACAAAATGTTTCAGTGCCAGTGAGACAAAGAAGTGCCCGTAGTGTCGAGAATATTGCTGCCGCTGAGGCTTCAGTTCAAGAAAGCCCAAATGTGGCTCTCACACGTCGTTCTCAAGCGTTGGGCATCTCTGTGACATCGTTGTGGCGAATTTTGCTGAGCAACAACTTGAAAATGATTCGGATTTTCATCGGAAAATCATCTTCAGGGTTGAGGCTCATTTCTGGCTGAATGGCTTCGTCAATAAGCAAAATATGCGTTATTGGTCAGACAGCAATCCACACGTAATTCATGAGTCATCATTGCATCCCGAAAAAATTACTGTTTGGTGCGGTTTATGGGCCGACGGCGTCATTGGGCCGTACTTCTTCCATGATGATCAACACCGGCACATTACTGTGAATGCGAATCGCTACCGTTCAATGATAACCGAATATTTTTGGCCGCAATTGGATAATATGGACTTGGAGGACATGTGGTTCCAACAGGACGGCGCCACAAGCCACACAGCGAATGCCACAATCAATTTATTGGAAACCAAGTTTGGTGAACGTGTTATGTCACGAAATTGCCCAGTCGATAGGCCATCTCGGTCGTGCGATTTGATGCCGTTAGATTATTTCCTGTGGGGCTACGTCAAGTCTATGGTCTATGCCAACAAGCCAGCGACGATTGATGAACTTCGTACGAATATCGAACGTGAAATTGCAGCAGTATCGGCCGATTTATGCTTGAAAACCGTTCAGCGTCTGGACTTCTGCAAGCGTGCCCGTGGTGGCCATGCAAAAGAAATCGAGTTACATACAAGGTGGCGCAAAAGTAAACTTCCGATGTTTTTTGGCTGTAATTTAAAAAAAAAATTAAAAACTTTGATTCTTCTTGTGGATTATTGTTATTTGGTCTTTTAGTTTTTTTTACATCAAGTCGAGAATATAATGCCATGTAAATGGCCGCCGCCACAATTGATTGTCATTTGAGCTCTTTTTATGGCATTTTCCATCACTTTGGCCAAAACTTCCGGCGATACGTCCTCACATTCTTGACGGATATTGTCTTTAAGAGCTGCAAGAGTCTGAGGCTTGTTGACATAAACCCGCGACTTCAAAAAGCCCCACAAAAAGAAGTCTGGAGCGGTCAAATCAGGCGATCTTGCTGGCTACTGCAAACCGCCAAAACGGGAGATTAGGCGCCTGGGAAATGCAGCCTTCAGCATATCGGTTGTGGCACGTGCAGTGTGTGCCGTTGCATCGTCCTGTTGGAACCACATGTTTTCCAATCCCAATTCATCAAGTTTCGGCAAAAAAAAGAACTCGTTGATCATTGCTCTGTAGCGCTCACCATTGACAGTAACCGTTTGGCCCGCGACGTCTTCGAAGAAAAAAGGTCCGAAGACTCCTCCAGCGAAAACAGCACACCATACAGTGACTTTGAGCGGGTGTAATGGCTCTTCGTGGGTTACACGCGGATTTTCAGTGCCCCAGAAGCGTAAATTCTGCTTATTTACGTACCCGCTAAGATGGAAATGGGCCTCATCACTCCTGATTATTTTTGATGAAAAATCATCTTCCTCTTGGTGGTGATTAAGGATGGCTGGAGCGTATGTTAGACGCGATTGGCGGTCAGCAGCTAACAGCTGATGCACCGTCTGGACTTTGTGCAGAAACATCTTCAAATCTTGTACCAAAATTCGCTGTAAAGACCGTCGACTGATACCCATTTGCGTGGCACGTCGTCTGGCCGACGTCGACGACGCATCCATGACATCCTCGGCTACAGCAGCAATATTCTCTGCAGAACGGCTACTCCGGGGTCTGCCACGCCTGGCAGCATCTCGTGTTGTGCCAGTCTCTTCGAGGCGAGCGGCTAAACGTCGCAGTGTTTCACCAGTAGTTTCACTTTGGACGGCCAGGAAATCTGCGACGAAATTCACGTTGTGCCAAAGTCACCGACCGATTATTGGTCAAATAAATAGTCAGCAATATTCCGCGTTCTGGAGCAGTGTAGCGTAACATTGTTTATTAACGTGTATTTCGCATGTGTTTACTACACAAATGTCAAAACAGAACTGACATTAGGGGCCAATCGCAAAATTTATAGCATTTTCTGATAGGAGGATTACTTTTTCGCCACCTTGTACATAATGGCATCGAACGTACTTTCACAGGAATAAAGAATTTCATTGGTATCTAAAACCGGTTTTGTTTTATTTAAAAAAACTTTTGTAGCGCTCTTATTGCTAAACCCGTTATATATATACATATATATTATTGGCACACCTTGTATTTCCATTGGACAACTTATTTCGGAAAACAGACCACGCGATAATTCGTTGGAAATGTCTTCTGTGCCTGTCTGATGGATTTAGTGACCATCGAGAGAAATTGAAAAGTCATTAGATTTTTAATTCCGGGTTGTAATATCAGTTGTGTAAAAATTATTTAAATACCAAAAATCTTGTTAATCGACTTGAAATAACCGGTTTATTGAAAATAAAAATTTAAAAAAAAAACCAACGGGCGTTTAACCGGCCGGAATTCGGTTAACCGGTGACACATTTGTTTTTCGTAAACGTAGTTTTCATCAAGCAAGGGAATCAAGGCAATCATCAGGAGAATTTCATGTATGGAGTGGTTGAAATTTTGGTTATTATTAACTACGTATAATTTTTGGGTGTGCACTTATAATATAACTAGTATTTTGAATTTAAAATTCAAATTATCTTTAGTAATTGCAGTTTCCTTGAAATGGAATTGAACCCATATGATTTATTGCCGTTGTTGCGGGAAGGAATAAAAAAACCTTTACTTTCAACTTGCTTATCCGTTTCTGGTAAAATGAGACAGAAGCAGTTGTGTGCAAGTGTGTGTACACTTGTTGGTATCACATACTTTCACAAACGTTGTCTATGTTTATCGCAAAAGTAAATTAAAAAAGTCACATGAGGAGTCAGGGGACACCCGGTGGGAACGAAGTTTCTTTCGCTATATATTATGTAGTAGTTAGTTCCAACACGCCTAAGGCGCCCGTTGAAAAATACGATAATTTAAATGGATCTTTAAGAAAAGATACTTTTTGTAAAATGATAAAAAATTTTTTTAAGAAAATTTGATTTTTTTAGAATGTATTTTATTTTAAAGAAAAGTATATTTTTATGTCCTTTTTGTAAGAATATGTAATATATTTTCCCGAAAATGTTCTTTTTTAAAGAGAGGTACTATACGTACCTCTAGAATACGTCTTACCTTACGGTATGAGGAGTCATGTCAGGTTTTTATTGTTGTAATCTTTATTTCATTGAATTTGAGGAAACGGCTAGATGAATTTTATTAAAAATTTTTTTGTAGGTAAATGAAGATGTTATCTTTCGTTTGATATACATTTCATATTGGTTGATATATTTCTAGTATTTTAATTTCTCAAATGAAAATTGTTTAAACACATACACTCAAACATATGTGTGGTGTTTGGTTGAGTGTTTTTGGTTGCTCAACATTGCTTAGGAACATGTATCTAGTAAAAAGTGAAACAAACAGTAAGCTAACGTAATAAAGCTTTTTTGCGAAAGCTTCAATAAAGCTGTTGTAACATTAATTTTGAATTGTAAAGCGTAAAGCTTTCACACAACGCTCGAATGCTAATGCGAAGACTCGATAAGGTAAACCTTTTTTAATATTAGGGCGGCCCTCTCAACATTCGCAGAACTTATTTCAATAAAAATATTAATTAAAATACATAAATTAAACTAAGTTTAAAAAAATTGAACATAATATTTTTTTTTAAACGGACTTGAATCAAATGCCGTTGGTAAATATAAAAATTACAGCAGACAGTTGTCCGAGGCCTTCGGCCACGGACTGTCCCTGCAGGCTGTGTCAGAGACACGGCCATTAAGTTTAACGTAGAATACGCCATCCGATAAGACAGAAAACATATATAACAATAAATGATAAATAATATAAGCAAATGAATTTATTGTTATATATGTTTTCTGTCTTATCGGATGGCGTATTCTACGTTAAACTTAATGGCCGTGTCTCTGACACAGCCTGCAGGGACAGGCCGTGGCCGAAGGCCTCGGACAACTGTCTGCTGTAATTTTTTTTACAGAGAAGTAATTTTTTAAGAACAGTTACTTTTTAGGAAGTAATACTCTTTTTAGGAAAAGGTTATGTTTTTAAGAAAATTAACTTATATTATATTCAAAAATTAAATTGTTCGAGCGTTTGGTCGTGTTTATTAATCAATTATATTTTTCGATATATCACTACCCTTTGGATAGCATCGTCAGCAAGATATATTATTAATTAAAAATGAAAAACAATTGATAAACAACATTTTTTCATGTCATTTGGAAAAACAACAATAACAAAAAATTAGACAATTGAAGGAATTTTCTTTTTTTTATTTTTAAGAAAATGTGCTTTCAAGAATAGGAGTTTTTGTAAGAAAATTTATTTTTGTTAAGAGAACGTATTTCTGTGAAGAAAAATTTGTTTTTTTAAGAAATGTGATTTTTTTTGAACTGGTCCTTTTTGCAAGAATAGGTAAATATTTAGGAGTAGGTACTTAGCTCAAAAAAAGGAATTCTGTTTCACAAAAAAGGTAGTCTATGAAGAAAATGTAGTTTTTTAAGAAAGGCAATATATGTACTTTTTTAAGAAAGGGTACTTATTTTAAAAAATTACTTTTTTTAAGAAAAGGTACTTTTTGTGGGAAAATTTACTTTTTTTAAGCAAAGCTACTCCTTTAAGATACGGTATTTGTTCAAGTCAAGGTACTTTGTTTAATAATATGAATAGGTATTTTTTTTTTTTGAGAAAATTTACTTATTTTAGGAAAATGGAAATGTTCTTTATTAAACTTCTTTCACTTTGGCTTTTATAAATTTACTTTTTATTAGGTTCAAAACTACAATGTATACTAAATATTGGTTACCAGGCTCGACGTAGAAAACTTCCCATTAAACAAGAAATTTTCCAACACATGCTAGTCTAGACACTAACCAAATCAAAAGTACCTAATATAGTTGATAATAATGGGTTGTAGAATAACAGTGTTAAAAAGAAGTTGTTGAATTTTTTTTCATTTAGCCCCCCCTCCCGCAACGTGCGATAGGGAACTTCGTTCCAAATATTGTGGGCTAAACTGGAGTTAGTTTACACTACTGCTTAGTGCCGATTACATCCCACGCACGGATTGGGGAGAGTTTTCCCCAAACAGTGAGCTGTACGCTCGCTAGTTTTGCACTCACTGATGGGTACCCACAGTTTTACTTCGGTTGTTAACGCCAATTCGAAAAGTTTTTCATTGATAAATACGCGATAGTGTCGCTGTCAGAAAGCGTGCAAAATTTAAGGTGTTCACAGCAGGAGTCGAACCTACGTTCCCATGTTCGTGACTCGCGCACACTACCATTGTCCCACTGGCGGCCAGGAGTTTACACTACTACGATAAAAACGACATTTGCGAGAAATGTTTTTGTTTGGTTGAAACATTTCAACCTTTGCAGGTAGAGTTGAGTATACATAATTGTGACAGCAAACGACCGACAAATATTGGTTTTTCTTTGCGTAAACAGTTTGTTGGCAATGGGCGCTATGTAAAATGCTGGACAATAATCATAAAAACTTTCTATTAAAATATTTGCCCTTTATAAGATATTAACAAAACCCCCAACATTTTCGAAAATAATAAACTGTAAACTCTCTTTAATATCACAAAATGTATTTACAACCTATATGTATTTTATTTTACACTTCTATAAAAACACATCAATACTCTAATGTCCAAAATATTCTAGGGTAAAGTTGAGACTTTTACCACTTTGTGATCTCAATTCAATGGTGGCATTACGATAATTAGGTCCTCCCTTTAGTAGAGTGGCATAACCGAAATTTTTGGGGCCTCCGAAATCCCATACTCGGATGCCCGACAATGTCACAAAACTTACATGATTCTAGGAATGAAACAAGAATATCAATTATTAGTCAATTCAATTAAATGTTAGTAGTCATCTCTTTGTCTTACTTTGGGGGGATAGAGTACAATCTCCTTGTGTTTACCAAACCATTTGGCCTCCTTGATAATCACATCACGGGCCACCAATCGATCATTGTATCCCACAATACCCCATGTGACATTATTGGCCGATACAACAGCACATAATACCAAAATGGAACAGACCACAATTGTTAGTGACTTCATTTTTGCACAATAATTGCAAGGCAACAGAATATATCGATGTAATACGTTCAGGTGTTTTTAAACTTGACTGCCATATCGGTACCACTTACCTTTATATATAAATACGTTTGAGTAGTCTAGGGAGATACTAGATATAGCATATCATCGGTCTTATCTACAGACTTCTGTTGTTTCCCCACACAACATCTCCAGTGTGAATCACACACACCACGTCCTCCCTTTTTGCTTTTGTTCTTATCAATTCTAAATAATTTCAGTATTTACACGTTCACCACTAAATTAAACAGAAAACAAAACAAATTCCATATGGTTGATTTTATTGTTTATTTACAGTAATTGCAGCACCCTGTTTTCATATGCGTCATGCGGGTAAACTTCGAGAACGTGTTGTGATTAGAGGAGTGCGCGTGCCACGAATTTGCCGTCACGCGCAGAATTCACGCGTGATCGGAACTAATATTAAATTCAATAGCGTGATCGTGAATGCGATTTAGAATTTAATTTTTTTTGGCGAGACTGAAATTTTTGGCATTCACGCTCACAAATTATTCTCACAAATCACGATTTCCAGTATGAACATCATAGTGAAGGTGGGGTTTCAAAACCTGCGTATTGAAGAGCTGATGACGGGAATGTCAATATTTTTTTATTACCACGAGAGTACTTTATTGTCCCCTACCGGCCGTTGAAGTTTCGTTTCCCAATGTATTTGGGTAACAAATTTTTCCTTTTTTATTCTACTATTCAAACCATTTTATTTCTCAATTAATAAATAAATAGAGATATAGTGTCGATCATGATTCCTGGCAAACTGTATAGCTGTTTCATGTTTAGCCACAGATCTTTGTCGGTGGTTATTTGGAAACATTCATCAAACTTAATGCAAACGAAAACTCATCTCAATTGAGAATTTTCGACTATGCAAATGTTCGAAAAATATCGAAAAAAAAAAACACACACGAAAACATTTGCAAAAAAACTTCTTTTCATCTCCACACTGAAAGAAAATCTTTAAATCAAACCGATGATAAATGTTCATCAATTGTTCTTCATTGAATTGTTGAAAAATTTCGTCAAATTAATGAAAGCAGTTTGAAGATTTTGCGATTCTTCACCTCTTACAGCTTCATTGAATTGAGGATCTTTTTTACATCAATCTTCGTCATTGGAATTTAGAAATATTTTGTGGGAAATATTTAAAATACGGGCGTAGTATTGAAAAACTAAGGAGAAAAAGAAAAAAGCTGGTAGCAAACTGAAAATAAATAAATACATAAATCTGTATTTTCATAATTTTCTGTGTTCTCTTTCACCATGTTCTTGTGAATTTTTACAACGACAAATCAGCCAAAGAGTTTGGCTACACACTAGGAAACAATTTACATCAAAACCATGAACAATTTTCATCAAATGGATGACAAACTTACACTAAAATGATGACAACCTTGCATTTAATTGACGACAAATGTACAGCAAATTGATGAATTAATTTATATCAAAATGGTGAAAAATTTACTTCAACTTGATGCGAAACTTACAACAATTGTTGAACAAATATATAACTTGACGTAACGTTGTCGTTGAATCATAATAATTTATTGATGAAATATGGATCAAAGATTGATGAAACGATCTTCATCAATTCAATGAAATGTGTTGTGGGAAAAAGAGGAATTGTTTCATCAAATTGATGAAGAGATTCATAAATTTGTTGAAGCCATTTCTTTCAGTGCTGGGAACCATGTGTCCCTACTAGAATTTATTTTTGTTGTTGCCTAAAGACAACACCATATTTACAGGCAATGACAATTGCCGGCAGTTTCGTCGCGCTCTACGTTCATCAGGAATGATTTTTATTTGTTCGGCCTTGTTATTGGTACTTTTTTATTTTATTATTCAAACTCAAGACTAATCTATAACTCCATTAATTATTTTTTTTTTGGTTGCTCAAATAAGGTGTCATGACAAGCATCAACAGAAAAATACATTTTCAAAATTCTGATAGAGTCTTGTTATCAATTGAAATTTCGTTCCTGCATACTTTTTCGTCCCAATTTTTCAGTTAAATTTTCAATATTCTTAATTTTATATTTTACATGAAATATACTATTCATATTCAATACGTATAATTAAAAACTAAGTCACGAACTACAATGAGAAGCACGCGAAAAATCTGAAAAAATTCGATTGATCAAGACTCGAAAAATCTGTTGTGAAAAAATGCTCTGCCACTTAATACTACAAAATGTGGCAACATTTGCTGTAATATGTGAAAAAAAACTGCGATACGGCAACACGTTTGTAGCCAGTGCCAACAAATACATGGTAGCAGAAGGTGTTGTTGTTGTGGTAGACAGCAACAACAGACCTGTTTGTTCTTTGTTCATTCGTTTCAGTTGTCCACTTGCTGAGATTAGCACTTATTTTGTACGAAGAGCTAAGCGATATCAAGCGGGACTTGATGTCACCGCTTCCATTTCAGATATCAGCAGACATAAGTTACCAGTCTGCAAATATCAGAAAAATCAAGTAAAAGTGTTAAATTCGGCTGTGCCGAATCTTTGATACCCCCCACCTTAGTGTTAACCAGCAAAATATTAAATTTTAAAAAGGACCTTTTTTAAGAAAATGTACTTTTTAAAAAAAAAATAAAAATAAGCTTAAAAATAAAAAAGCATTTTTTGAAGAACTTTAAAAAAAAAAAAACAAGCTGGGACGAGAGTTGAACCAACAACCCTCAGACTCCAACGCGCAACCCTTTACCCATCAGGCCACAGCGACCTTAGGTGAAGTGTGACAAAATTCATATAAATGTATGAACACATGAAAGTACATCTAAACATTCTAAAGTTCTTACTTATTATAAAGAACAACAAAGATTTTCAACATGGAAATTCACCACACGGCAAAAGGAGTAGTTTAGTATAAAACTACAAAAATTAACGTGAAAATTTTATTAGTTTTTTTACGTTTCCAATCATAAAATTTTTTCCAATGGACCAATTTCGCTGATTTTCCATAACAAACTGCTCAGGAATACGTGGAACATTCTGGCCAAAAACCAAACCGCGTTATCGCCGATTGAAGTCGTGAGAATGTTTTCAACAGACGGACATGGCTATATCGACTCCGGTTGTTATAAGGATCAAGAATATATTTACTTTATGGGCTCGCAAAGCCTTATTTCTATATGTTACAATCAGAATGGCAAACTGATATATACCCTCTATCACTTACAGTGGAGGGTATAAAAAATGTGTTGTATGGGTGTGTCTCAGTAAGAATGGCACTTTTTCATTTTAAAACAAAAACAGGTATGTTTTGAGATAGTTGTGATTTTTTTATTGGATTGTAGAGAAGACATGTTTCGATTAAGTATGGAATAAAACATCCATCAAATGACTCCCACGGTGGGATGACACGCTATTACTCTTTTCATGAAATTGTCCATGAATTTTTCACAGAGATGTGGCTGTATATCACCGATGACGAGTTGGATCTCGGATTTGAGCTCAGGAATTGTTTCTTGTTTATTCGCGTAAACCCGATATTTCACAAAACCCCAAAGAAGAAATCGCACGACGTTAAATCGCATGATCTTGGTGGTCAGTTGACATCAGAATTTCTTGAGATAATTTGTTGTGGAAATGGTGGCTGCAATTAATCGATTGTTTCATGCGCCCTACGGCAGGTGGCGCCGTCTTGCGGAAACCACATGTCGTCCACGTCCATGCCGTCCAGTTGAGGCCACAACAACTCCGCTATCATGTTCCTGTAACGAATGCTGTTCGCAGTCACTGCAATTTCGGCCTCATCTTCAAAATAATAAGGCCCAATCACGCCGCCTGACCAAAATCCGCAGCAGACAGTTGCTCGTTGTGGGTGCATTTGTTTCTCATGGATTGCATAATGAGTATCTGGACCCCAAATTTGACAATTTTGTGTATTCACGAATCCATTCAGATGGAAATATGACTGTTTTTGAAAAATTGGCATTGACTTGACTTTGCTCCATTACCCATTGAACGAATTACCAGTGGTTTTCATGGGCTGCTGGTTTGAACTCCTGGGTAAGCTGAATTTTGTACGCATGAAAGTGGAGGTCTTTTGTCGAAATTCGCTGCTTAGTGCTTCGTGAAATTTGAAGATGTTGAGAACGATGCCCAATTGATGGTTTCGGGATTTCGCCGACACTGTCGTTTACAGCAGCAATGTTTTCAAGAGACCGATCGGCACGTTCACGATTAGTAGTCGTACTGTCCATAACTGACCCAGTTTCTTAAAATTTTGTGACCATTCTTCATAATTTTTTTAATAAGTTTTCATAATGACAACGCGTTGTTCTTTAGTAAAGCGCTGCATTTTTAATAATCGGAACATATGTGACAGCTGCCAAATTTTAGAATTGCCACTTGCACAAAAAAAAATATACTAAATTTAAAAGTGCAATATTACTGAGTCACCGTTTGTATCGTTATTGTGAGTTCAGAGGTAAAGAGATGAATTTGAACATTTGCGAGAAATTTGAGAAGTCACCGTGCTCAAATAAGCAACTCTTTTTTTGTTAAAAAGAAAGTAAAAGAATTCGTTTCCTTGTTATCTGTAACAAAGTTATCACAAAAAACTCCGACTTCTGATTCCCAGTAAAGATATTAAACTTTAAACAGATCTCCCTGAAAATTTTTAGAATCGACTAAGGCTGTTATTGTTTATGACCACAGATATTATAATAAATTATCGCTAATTTGTGGGTTTGTTTACTTTGTTTATAACGAAAACACGCCTAGTGTGTTGTATTGTAGTGTGTAACAATAAATATAAAAACGATTGGTTAAATAACGTTTCTATAAAAATGTCGTGAGTGGTCGTTCACAATGTGCCATGATTTCGTTTTTGTCTAGTCAGCCAGCGTGTTAATGAAAGGTTGTAAAATGGTAGTACGTGACACTTTTTTTGACCTTGTTCGCGTACTTTAAAGTGAGTGAAAATTCAATCACGCGCACATCTCTTGTTTCGTTATCGAAAGCCTTAAAGTATGCTTTAGTTTTAAATTAAATAGATTAAATGTGGTAGTGAAAGTATTTGTACTCGATATAGGTTATCAAAATACACAATTGATGGGAATATAAAGCTCGTCTGTATTCCAAATCCCATTATTTATGAGCTGTCTATAACAGCGACTTCCCACTGAATATTTTCTATATGAGCGTTCACAATTTGGAAACAATTAAGATGATTTTTAATGAACCTGCGGACACTACTTAACCACTCGGTTTCGTTGTAAGATTGTAGGTCCCGATAGGTTAGTCTAAAAATTTAAAGAGAACAGGCCATTGGTTGCAAAATGTCCTTCTCAATTCCGAAATGGCGTGTAGTTAAAAAATAACATTTTGTTTGGAAAATATATAATTGTTGGATATATACATAGGTTCATTACAATACCGTTCATGTAACCGGACCTAGGCTACTAACTTTGTAGCAAAGTTTTAAAGTAGCCTGGAATTCTACATTGACACCATCTTTCTAGCGGAATAAAGACACAATATCTAGGACTTTATTTATATAAACTAACTCAGTTACTAGCGCAGAACGTATCCCTTCCCTTTTATTCCAAAGCGCAAAAGAAACACGTTTCCAACTCTATATAAAGACTGCTATTCAACTTTGAAAGACATCAACTGCAATTTATAAACATGATATGTTCACTCGAAAATTTCCGCAATTGAGAATAATCAAAATTTTATTAACGTAGTAGAGGGCGGATCAATAAGCCCGTGACTTTTTGAACGAAACACAGTTTTTTTGCAAAAAATAAAATATTTTTCAACATAATCTCCTTTTAGCTTAATGCACTTAGTCCAACGTTTCTTCAATTTTTGTATACCTTCCAAAAAATAGGATTTTCGAGGTCCATAAAATAGACATTTGTTTGATCAATAATTTCAGCGTTGGAGCTCAATGTCTTTCCACCGATCCATTTCTTTAGTTTTGGAAATAGGAAATAGTCACTGGGGGCTAAATCCCGAGAATATGGTGGATGAGGTACCAATTCGTATCCCAATTAAACAACTCCAAACAATCCCTTGAAGTTGTCACACGATTACGTGTATGGTCTATTGAGAGCAAACGCGGCACCCATATTGCAGACAGCTTTCTTAAACCCAACTGATCATTTAAAATCGAAACCACACTGTCATATGAAATGCCTGTAGCATCAACAATCTCACGCATTTTTACTCTTCAATCGGCCAACACCATATCGGGGATTTTTTCGACATTTTCGGGTGTATTGATTGATGATTGATTCAGAACGTTCAGCGTCGTTTGTAGTTGTGGGACTGCAACGAAAGTCAGTAAACCAATTTTCTACCATTGCACTCGAAGGTGCAGAGTCCCCATAGTATTTATCAAGCTTTTCCTTGGTTTGATTGACGGTTTTTTTTTCGCAAAAAATAATGTTTAATGAGCACTCGAAATTCAATTTTTTTTCATTTTTTAAAAAATTCACGAGGTTGTATGTTTTGAACCGCTGTTAAACGCAAAGTAAATGACGGAACTTGCTAAAAATTTGACAGTGGTCTACTAACAGGCGGTACTTGATGGGAGCAGTGTTGCATTTCATATAACTACGAGGGAAGTTCAAAAAGTCACGGACTTATTGATCCGCCTAGTTGATATGAAGATGTTAATGATAATACCGTTTATAAAAAATACAAACTCACAAAATCGGTAGTTATGTTCAATGGTTCAATGGAAAATGGTTTTTAAAAAACTAATATAACGAAATCTGTGGTAAGAAAAAACTTAATCATTGTAGATTTGAGTTTAACTATTGTTCAGTTAATTAAATACCATTAATGCAAGTGCGTTTGTGGTAGGAATAAATCACAAATCGGGGTTACTATAAATTGCAACTGAAAATTAATAAAAACGATATTGAATGCTATTGCAGCAACATATTGCAGGAAATATGTACTCAATGTTTGCAAGCATTGTCTTCATGAATTGAAGATCTGGTGCTTTTTTGTTTCTTTGCTACCTGTCACGTTTTTGTTTTCAGCAGTTTTCAACAATCAAAATTCACATTTGGGTTACAAAAACCTATATTTTCACCTATTGATCATTGTGTCTCACATATGTAATATTTGTTATCAAACACAATGTGTTTGGACACAAATGTACTATTTTGGCGACAAGCTACAAACACGTTATGGTTGCATCCAAACAGAGAGGTTTTTCTGCGAGTATAAAGTTTTCATTCTCAAGCTTCTAGCAAGCTTTTACAATTTTGTCTGCACTATATAAAGATTGGAACCAAAACTGCTGTTTGCCAAATATTTTGAGCAATATATTTTTGAGCATCAAATTTCAAACATACAAATGAATTTTTTTTATTTTTGTTGTTGCTTGGATACAAATATAACGTGTTTCTAGTTTGTTGCAAATATAACATTCTTGTGTTACATATCCCAAGGGGCACGGATTAGAAGAAATTTATGATTTCTCCTGTGAGTGCGAAGAGCATGCGGGTAGGTCGGTATTGGTACACACACGCTGAAAAAACGGCGTCTGTAACATATTCTCCCAAAGATATGCTGCAGGAACCATGTATATGTTTGGAACACACTTCAAACATTTATATGTTTGCAACTCCAAAACCCAGGTGTATTTAAATGCAAACATTAGCATGTTTACTGACAAATATATATGGTTTTACGTTTAAACATATGCGTGCTTCATCCCAAATATCCATATACTTACGTGGAATCATTCGCGTGTTTTCCCCAAACCTCCATATACTTACGTGGAAACATATGCGTATTTTCTCCCACACATAATAATATTTAGAAACGAATCATTCTTTCTTTCTTTATTTAACATAATTAATTTTATCAATATATATCCACGTTTACTTATATAAATAATTAATACAAAAAATTAAAAGATCTAATTGCATTAGTTGTTTTGTTTTGAATCTGCTGCTCTATTGTTTCTCCTTTCTTTATTGTCTCTCACGTTTTTGTTTTCAGAAGGTTTCAAGTATGCCTTGGTTATCACTATGCGTTGGTATACAAACAATATACTTGTATACAAATCTAGTTCGTGCAAGACAAGCGTGTATTAATTACTTGTGATTTTTATATTATATTTCACAAATGGACCTCCATTCCGATTTTTCCAGTAGAGACTCGGGCAGAAAAAGGGATTCACGTTGTTGACCTCTCCAGTTTCTTTCGTCAAAATCATTTTGGTAGCATACATAAATATATTCGAAACACATACATAAAAACCAAAGCATCATCATAAACCATTTAACCGTCCGAGCGTTTGTGTATTCTTTTTACACTGCTCAAGCGCTTTTGATATCGTCTGTCCGCTGAACCATTGACGACTGAATACATGAAGTTAAAACGCAATACATCACGCACATTCAGGAATATTTAGGAATCACTCACTGAGAGAATAATTCAAAAATACAGACACACACTTACTCGTTGCCACTCTTATATTCTCTTTGCTCCCGAGAGAGCATAAACAGTGCAACACACATGGCTGTATTTGTATCACAAACACAGATGATATATATTTTGGTGACAAACACATATGTTATAAACTATTAATCATTGTGTCTCAAATATATAACAATGAATAGTAAACACAGTGAATTTGGTCACAAGTATATTATATTTGCGTCAAGCTTCAAACACATATTATATTTGCATCCGAACAACAAAAAACGACAGATTTTTCAACGTGCAATTGCTTCGAATCCTCTTTCTCAACACTACCCTAATCTGACGCGTAGGTTATAAGCAGCGCATCTAAAAATATCATACATGGGGCCAATTAAGTATACGACAATTATAATTTATAGTTTAATTTGAATTACCCCTACAAATGCAAATTCAAAAAAATGTAAATACCATTGGCAATTGTGCTTATTTTAAAAGCATTTCCTTCAAATCTGGCAGTGTTGGTTTTCAAATATTTTATACAGTGCCGGTTTATGAATTTGAAAGTACTACGAGGCAATACCTATCGAAGCCACAAACCTCTACATATAAAATTTTTTAAAAACAGAATTGCCAGCAGTCAAACAAATTAAAAACAATGAAAAGCATTCCCATATTTCATTGCAATTGGCATCCGATTCCGCAACCAGCATTTGCATTGCCTGATCAAATGAAAATTGAAAAATGTTTAATTGTCATTACGAACAATGGTAATTCATTTGCGTTTGCATTAGATAAAGTAATGCAAATTAAAATCCAATGCAAATTAAAAAAACCCATGTATGAAAAATATAAAGAGCGCAGTTCATTCGTTTAAAAAACCTCTTTTCACTATCTTCATGGAGTGCCTTGGGACAATAAATGATTGTAAGGTCTTCGCATGGGAAATATATGACAAATAATGTATGGAAAATATGGGACAGTTTTCAGTGTGGGTCATTTACAATCCATTTGTGGGTTCCTACGGGGCTAGTTCAGGCCCAATGGGTCTATATTTTAAGAAAAAATAAATCTGTCAGCATTTTGAAAATTAAATCCCTTGAATTCTTTGGCCCAACTGATTTAACACACCAACTCCGACTGTAGGCATTTTCGGGTTCTTGTGTGTTACAATGAGTTAACCTACTGGGTTTCGGAAGACCCGTTAGGTATACTTGGTATGTCAAGGTAGTTTCTTGGCTAGACCTAGACAACATTGTCCATTACATGGCACTGCCTCTTGTAATTTAGTCTAATAGTACCGACAGGCCAATCAAATTGTGTATGAAAACATTTCTGAGATGGTCAATGCCCACAATCTACAACATATTGAATAGCACTGGATTGACAGCGAATATCGTGTCCAATCAGACACATTGAAATACATTGTTGTGTAATTGTGTCTTGAAGCTGAATATTGATTTACAGTGGGCTTGGTGAAGCCCAGTGGGCGCTTAAGCACCTCCTACGAAGGCAAGCATCCTACACGCTGATGCGTGATTGTTACACGCTGATGCGTGTTGTTATTTGGATGCACATGTATGGTGTTTATGACTTGCGGCAAATAGAGTATACTTATGTCCAAACACATTGTGTTTGCTATTCAATATAAGATGTTTGGGACATAATGATTAATAGGTTATAATATATGTATTTGTGACCCAAATGTAGCTTTGTTTGTTGAAAACTGCTGAAAACATGACAGACAGTAAAGGAGCATAAAGCAGCAGATCTTCTAGTCACGAAAAGTATGCTTGCAAATATGTACATGGTCCGTGCAATATGTTGCTGGGCCAGTTATATTTTAGCGTTTAGACTCCAACTGCAGCATGGGAGAAAAATATTTCTTCTGTTTCACAATTTTCTTCCTTGCCACAACTTTTCAGTGATTTGTTCCAAAATCAAATCGAACCTATTATTTTGAACAATATTTTTTGATATTTGAAATTTCAATTATTCTTTACATTGCATCCTTTACATTACACCTAGAACATTTTAATTAGTTGATTTTTTAATTGGCATACAGAAATATTTCGTCATCTAACATTTTTTGCCACGGCTTTAGACTTTCCATCTCTAACACTTTAACATGCCTGTAATTGGAGCTACATAGCTCCAGTTTACATTCTGTCAATATTTGTTTTGAAATACATAATAGGGCTTAAATTTACCTTTCACTTCTCTTTCTGTGAACAAATTATGAATATTTTCAATCCCCTAAAGCTGTTACATATTAATTGAAATTTAATTGAAATTATCTCATTTAAATCAATATGAAGCATTTTGAAGTGATTTTGATTTTGTTTTCGGTTCAAAAATTCATTATTGATGTGTTGTTTGTTTTTTGTTGTTGTTGTTGTATGGTATGTCATTATCTAATCATCGCCTAAATAGTCTGACATGAGAGTTGAGCAAAATCAAAAATACGTCACTGATATTGAGCCACTAATTGCCCGACATGACGCGAACTCAAAATTGAAATATAAAACCACAAACCATAATGACAGAACAAAAAATATTGACTATACTGATAGAGGATTTTAATGCAATTGGTGCAAATTAAATTGAAAAATATATAAATATTTAAAATAAATCTCCGTTATTATAGAATAAAAAATAAATGACTTGTTGATATTTTATGTTTTTGTGTTATTTATTTATTTTTTTTTTTTCAATTCAATTTTAGTCAAATTTTCATGTTAAAATTCAATTTTCATATACCATAAATATCAATAAGGAAACTGTATCCATGATTGCGTTGTGATTTCAAATTAATGACAACAAAGTTGGTACTGGGCCCGCCGTCTTTCAATGTGGCATAGCCACCATTGCCATTCGTGTACTGATCGCTGATCTCTATGCGAGTTATAGTGCGGGAATAATGCAAGTCCTGAGGCTGGGTAAGACAGAAAATAACGTATGTTACCTTAATTAATATACATTTTCATCCAATCACCTACTTTGGGCTTATATACAAAATCTTTGTTCAGAGTTTGCATTGGTTTAAACCTTTCCGTTGTATTGAAACGTCCCAAGTGAACCTCCCTCGGCCCCTGGGCACCTAACGTAACATGATGACTGTCGGAATTTTCACTTTTGGCTGCCTCCGATAGAGTATAGACCAAAATACACGACAACACCACGAAAATTTGCAGCTTCAACGACATTCTATATTTCCGCACGAAAACACTGAAAACACTGATTTGTTAGTCGCACAAGAAAGTGATTTGAATCTGGCTTCTAAGTTTATCAACAACGCTGGAGTTGTTTTAATTAAATTGCTTTTTTTATCAGCAACATTGAGTAAAATTTAAATATAGATTAATTTGATGTATGAGTAGAACTACGAGTAAGATTAGTAGAAACAGCAAATAAAAGTGAAAGGTATTTTTGACTCAATTCCGTATTGGATAGACGCGTGTAGATTTGACTTACACTAAGAAAATGTGGTATTAATTTTTGTCTGGCAAAAGACACTTAAAACGAAATCAAAGTCACCAATATTACAAATGTATTAGAGAGTTCTAGACAACAGTTCATTCCAGTGATTGGCAATGAGTACTCACTTACTTTCTAAGTAAACTGAGTAATACATGTGTTTACACATTCTTGTAAAACGGACAATATGTCAGAAATTGAACGATACTCCAAAATATGCACAAGGAGTATAAGAAACTTCGTTCATAGAAGTGTTCAAGCAGCAAATGCTGCACGCTTTCTAGGTGATACAACGTGTTTCCATGTAAACTTATCGTGTCGGTTATCCGAAAACTGTGTACTCCGTTTTGTAACTCTCACAATGTGTGATGTGTGATTATTTGATAACTAGTATCGAAGGCGGATCAATAAGTCCGTGACTTTTTGAATGAAACAAGGTTATTTACCAAAACAAAAAAATAATTTTTCAACATAATCTCCTTTTAGCTCAATACGCTTAATTCAACGTTTCTCCAATTTTTGTATCCCTTCCAAAAAAATAGGATTTTTCGAGGTCCATCAAATAAGCATTTGTTTGATCAATTGGAGTTGGAGCTAAATCTCTTTTCACCGAGCCCTTTCTTTAGGTTTGGAAATATGAAATAGTCCCCGGGGGCTAAATCCGGAGAATATGGCGGACAAGGTACCAATTTCTAGCCCAATTAAACAACTCCATACAATCCTTTGAAGTTGTCGCGCGATTACGTTTATTGTCAATTGAGAGCAAACGCGGCACCCATCTTGCAGACAGCTTTCTTAAACCTAACTGATCATTTAAAATCGAAACCACACTGCCATATGAAATGCCTATCGCACTTTTACTCTTCGATCGGCCACCACCATATCGACATTTTCGTGTGTATTGACCTCAATTGGCCGTCCAGAACGTTCAGCGTCATTTGTACTTGTGCGACCACAACGAAGTCAGTAAGCCACTTTTTTTTACCATTGAAATCGATGGTGCAGAGTCCCCATAGTATTTACCAAGCTTTTCCTTGGTTTGATTGATGGTTTTTTTTTCGCAAAAAGTAATGTTTAATGAGCACTCGAAATTCACTTTTTTCCATTTCTAAAAAAATGCAAGGGTTGTAAGTTTTGAACAGCTGTTAAACGCAAAGTAAATGACGGAACTTGCTCAAAATTTGACAGTAATCTACTAGCAGGTGTTCTGTTCAAAACCGAAACCAGTTAACCGAATTTCGGCCGGTTAAGCGTACTTCGGTTTTGTGAAAATGTCTATATTAGGTGTCACCGGTTATATAAAATTGATATACCGGGTTTTTCAGTATTTAAAGAACTTAAGCACAACTGATATTACACCACAAAATTACAAACCTAAAACGTGTTCAATTGCTTACTATGGTTACTGAACCACTCAGCCACACAGAAAAGGTATGGTCAATGAATTATTTCGCCGAATATTCCTCGAAATAAGTTGTCCGATTGCAATACAAGATACGTCTGTCAAATTCGAGTCTCGTTCTTTTTGCGGATGAAAATGACCGGCACACAATTTGATGAAGTACCAATATAAATTAAAGTGACGAGACACGTTTATAACGGGTCCGCCAAATAACTTTTTTTTTTGAAAATGCTATAAAAAAAATACTGAATATTTTCTTAAATTTCTTTTTTTATTTGAAAGTACAGTCCTTCCGGTTAATAATGGAAAATAATTTCATTCAAATGGCTGCCTCGGCTGGCCATGCAGTAGCCTACACGATCGGTCCAATTTTTAAGCACATTATCGATTGTGTGCAGCTGTATTTCACCAATGGCTTCACGAATGTTGTCCTTTAAAGCGTCATTTGTCTCTGGCTTGTCGGCCTAACACTTATCTTTGAGAGCACCCCACAAATAACACTTATCTTTGACATCAGCTCTGCGGCTGATAATGCGATCTTCAAAAACAGGGCGCAAAACATCGAGTGTAGCTTCGGCTGTGTGGCACGTAGCGCCGTCCTGTTGAAACCAAATGTTGCCAATATCCTCCTCTTCAATTTTTGTGAACAAAAATTCATTCAACATGTCCCGATAACGACCGCCATTGACTGTAACGGCCACTCCTTGCTCATTTTCGAAGAAAAATGGCCCAATTATGCCTCTGGACCAAATTCCGCACCAAACAGTGACTCGTTTTGGGAGCATCGGCTTTTCAATGTATACGCGCGGGTTTTCTGTGCCCCAACTGCGACAATGTTGCTTGTTTACATACCCGCCATGATCAAAATGAGCTTCATCTGAAAAGATGATTTTTTTGGCAAAATCGGCATCTTCTGTAAGTCGATCGCAGGCCTATTTTTCCCATATTTCCCAGCGTTGTTCAAGCGTATACACAACCATATTCGTTCAGCGGAAGGATAAAACTAATTATCTGTCAAATCAGACATGAGCTAAGTGTTACCATTCACGAAATAAGCACTAGTTGAAAAAAAACGTTAGATGGCGGACCCGTTAGTATGTTTTGTCCACTAACCATTATGTTTGTAACCCAGGCATGAGATCCTTGATGTCGCCTTAGCCTCACAAGACTCATTTGGTGAAAACATAGCAGTTGTTGGGGGTTCATTCGTACTAACATGGGTGGAGCGTTATTAGAAAGAACATTCCTCTCTCAGAACCAGCTAATAATGCTGAGGTTCAGGTTTTACCGATGCTCTCACCTCAGCTCTTAACAGGTCACTTGATTCCGCATTTCACACCCGTTCCTACCCGGGAAAGAAAAACATCCATGGTGGAGCAAGTATCTGTAAATCCTGGGAAAGTCTTGCAGAAAGCTGTTTAATAGATCCTTAAGGAGAATGGAAGTCCAAAGTCCTTATGGGGGGAGTAAGGCTGGTATGTGTGCAAAATGTTTCTTAACGAATATAAGAAAAAATCACATGAGGTGTCAGGGGACACCCGGTTGGAACGAAGTTCCTTTCGCTATATATTATGTACTAGTTAGTTCCACACGCTTAAGGCGCCCGTTGAAAAATACGATAATTTATATGGATCTTTAGAAAATATACTTTTTGTAAAATGATAAACTGTTTTTAAGAAATGTTATTTTTTTTATTCATCAAGGATGATTTTTATTAGTTCGGCCATTTTATTGGTACATTTTAATTTTATTGTTCAAGCTCGAGGCCATTCTATATCTCTATTAACTAACAGAGATATAGTTTTATTTATAGAATCTATTTTTTTTCAAGTCTATTTTTCAGTCGTTTTTGTAAGAATATGTATTATATTTTCCGGTCCTTTTTTAAAGAGTAGTACTCCTTTTATTAAAAGCTAATGTTTTTTTAAGAAAAAGTACTGGTTTTAAGAACAAGTACTTTCTGTAAGAAAAAACCATAAGAGTACGAATTTTTTTGTACAAAGAAGTACTTTCTTTAAGAACAGGTACTTTTTAAAGAAATTGTACTCTTTTTAGGAAAAGATTATTTTTTTTCCTAAAATGTACAAATCTTCAGAAAGGCTACTTATCTCAAGAAAATAGAAGGTATTATTTTATTTTTACGAAAAGGTACATTTAAGAAAATGAATTTTTGTAAGAAAATCGAATTTTTTTAAGAGAAAATATAGAGAAGGTATTTTTTTTTAAAGTTTTTTTTAAGAAGTGTAATTTTTTTTAGAAGACGTATTTTTTTTAAGAACATTAATATTTTTAAGAGTAGGTACTTATCTCCAGAAAATTTAGTTTGGTGCGCAAAAAAGGTACTCTTTAAAGAAGAGGTAGTTTTTTAAGAAAAGGCAATTTGTTGTAAGGAAATGTACTTTTTTAAAAAAAAGTACTTATTTAAAAAAAATAATTATTAAGAAATGGTACTTTTTGTATGAAAATGTTTTTTTTTTTAGCAAAGGTACTTCTTTAATATAAGTTATTTTTTTTAAGAAAAGTTACTTTGTTTAAGAATATGAATCGGAACTTTTTTGAGAAAATTTGCTTTTTTTAAGAAAAGGCACTTATTTAAGAAAATATTCTTCTTTCAAACTTCGTTCACTTTGGCTTTTCTAAATTTACTTTTTATTGGGTTGAAAACTACAATATATACTAAATATTGGTTACAGGCTCCACCTGGAAAACTTCCCATTAAACAAGAAATTTCGCATCATATTTTTATTTAATTCAGTCTATGGACATTCAAAAATCCTTACAGACTAGAAAACGTCCCATTAAACAAGAAATTTCGCAACATATGTGAGACATCTAGTTAGTCTAAACACAAACCAAAGTAACATCTAGACATCGAGTTAGTCTAGACACGAACCAAAGTAACATCTAGTTAGTCTAGACACAAACTAGAGTAACAATGTAGTTGATAATAGTGGGATGTAGCATAATAGTGTTAAAACAAAAGTTGTTTTTTATTAATCTAGCCCATCTGCAACGTGCGATAAGAAACTTCGTTCTAAAAGTTCAGAGAGATGGTGTTGGATATATTTCTGCGAAGGCATTGAAAACGCGGCTGAAACTTCCAGACTGCACAGAGATCTGTCGACGACTCCCACATCTCTGGGACATCTAAAGGAACAAAACGGGCCAGGGACACGACAAAGAATGATGCATCGGTATCATACACTTTCCATTAAACTTGTCCGAAGACATAAGGTCGGACTTACCGAAGAACAATATAAGCCCGTAGGATGGTGGAAATATCGTAACAAAGAAACACTACTCTGGGCAATAGGAAGTTTTAATGTGCATCAAGCTATCCTATATTTCTGTTGGATGGAGAGAATTCATCCCCCAAAACGGAGAAATCATCGCATATTAGTCCAAATTTTTTTGGATCAATCAGTCTCCGATACTTTTTGATGAAAGCATAGGAGGGGATGATTGACACATGTCTGCGAACGATCATAGGTACATCACAGCTGTCCGCATATGAGCACACTTACAATATGAGCAAATCTATGTAAACAGCTCTGCATGTTTTATAGATAAATCTAGTCATCTGAAGGAATACACTCTTGTCGATATAGAAGATGCCTTTAAAAACGACTTTCCGAGGTCGTAACATCAGCTCTATAGGCAATTTCTGTTGAGTAGGGAATCATTAATTTGATTTATGGATTCTTACGCGAAGGCACACAACGTCGTGCCAGTGTCACACGACTTTAACTAGAAGTGTGAATAATGGAACACCTCAAGCGGAAGCCCTCCTAAGGAACATCCCCTGGACGTTACCACTGGACGTATGAATAATGGAACACCTCAAGCGCTAGCCTTCGGAGGGAACACCCTTATTGTATAGAGATCATAACGCCGAGATTATTTATGCTTATCATCCTTCTAGATGATGATTTGTAACTCCTGCCACACCTATCTTAGAGTTATCTAATCAAGTGACAATGAGCAATTTTAGAGTACTTCCGTTGACTCGTTGCAATTGTCAGGATTTGAAAATTTTATAAATTTAGGATTTCATAAAATTCGATTGCATATTAATACTTATACTTCTTCTCTGCATTTGGAATGTTTTTGATGTAAAAGCTATATTCAATTCGACTACTTGTTTATCTACCAAGTCCAAAATACAGCGGTTATTTATAAGTATTACACGACTTGATAATGACCTATACCTTGTCCCACACATACTTACATATCTTATACTAATGTAATCCATAGAGTAATCTCATACTAGAGAGAATATCTGGCTCATCTGACGTTTTCTTTCACACTCTTCTTGATGCGGTCGGTGTGATAGAGAGATGTTTGACGAAAAGTGACATAAACTAGGTGGTATTACAATAACTTCTTGCTTTAATTTTCCATGTCGTTTGTGTGAAAAACTGTGATATTTAAATGGGGTTTAAACTTTTTTATTGACTGTTATTGTTAGCATACATTTGTGTTGTATTTAACACAATCATTTTAACACTCAAAACTAAATGCAGTTGTTGTTATTTTGTTCGTTGTTTTGAACCATTGCCTCTATCTGGTATTAATAAAGCAATTCTTTACAACATCGAACGTAAATATCACACCAGACCAATTGTCATAAATTTGGTGAGAGAACTATTAGGTCTACTATAAGTATTAGTCTATGATGTAATCAAGTACAAAGAGCATTTTTATTGAATTTTCGTTGATTCGCTGCAGTTTTAAAGATTTGAAAATTTTGTAAATTTAAAGTCTCATTAAATTCGCTTTCTTGGACGCCTCTGAATGCCCGGAAAATATTGTTTCGTTGCTTCATTGTAGTTCTCTGGGTTTTGAGAATTGCTGAAGTAACGTCGCTATCAATGCGACTACTTGGTTATTTTCCAAAAGAAGAAAAGAAAAAACAGCAGTTATTTATTATTATTACACTAGTTGAAAATGATTTGTTCATATACTACACATAGTATGTTTTACATATTTTAGAGTGATGTCTCCCAATAAGCATGAGTACCTTTAGGATACTTTAGTTTCAGTTTGATTCGTATATTTACCTAAGGTTTTGCTAATGGTTCATTCCTAATACCCCACACAAATACTGAGTTTAGGGCCATATCTTCAAGTGAGTGGGAGTAGTGTACTTTTCATTGAATGCAATTGTTTCATTGATTCATTGCAGTTGTCTGTATTTTAGAAATGTTGTGAAGTTAAAGTCTCTTTTTCGGGTCGATTATTTGGTTATCTATCACTTTGGCTACTTAGTCGACTATACACTAATGTATCATATATTTCAAATTTTCTTCGATAAACAGTGTCCAATCCATTATGGGTGGTCAGTCATTTGTCACAAGATAACGATGCCAAAAAAAAACCTCGTCTGTATATAAAAGACCTATTTGAAATCCATTCGAAGACAGCAGTTTCTTTCAAAACGCATATTGGTTAATAACACGAACACTTAAGGAGTTATGAAAAATCTATTGGTTTTCGCATTTTTGGCCACGTCTTTCATTGTTACTGTAGCGGCTGGCAATGATTACCTATGGGGTGAGGTGGGGCCTAAGGATACATTAATTCGCAAAGTTACTGTTACCAAAATGGCCAAGTTGGGTCTAATATCCACAACGAAGTACGTGTTTAAACAAAAGGTATTTTGGAGCAAAATACGCAAAATATATATATTTTTTCTTTAAGCCATAAATTATTCTAGGATTTAAATGCCTATACCATAACGGCTATTAAGGTAAAAGACAACAAGAAGAAAAATGGTGCCACCTGCCAGTTGGTCAATGGTGGTCCTGGATCCAAAGGAGCTACTTTAAAATTTAAATCTCAACGTGGCGCCGGTATCAAAGATAATGTCGAAATTTGGGGCAGATAAATTGAAATGTAACCAAACAGTGAAATGTCAAATAAACAGATATGAAAAGAAACTGATAAAACAAATGCCGCTTTTATTTATCAAAAACTAGAAATCGACTTAAGTGTTTTATTTATCAAAAAATTACGAATGAACACAAGATTTCGAAGTGAATGGAATGGTAATGCCTTCAATTATAACTTGGGGTTAGAAGAACAAAAAAAAATTCATTAAAAAGAACACACCCTGAAAAGTCTGTATTTTTTAATTTTTTAGATGCAAATATAAAGTGTTTGCAGCTTGCCGCAAATATAGTATACTTGTGTCTAAACACATTGTGTTTGCTATTCAATATCTCCAGTTTCAAGCACAATGATTAATTGGTTATAATGTCGGTGGTGCAATGGTAGTGTTTGCGGCTCTTGTGCATAATAACGTGGGTTCGATCCCTGCTCTGACCACCTTAAATTTCTTTCGACGGCGGCCATCTCGCTTAGTGACGGCGACACTATCGAGTATTTAGCCATGAAAAATCTTATCAAACTACCGTTCGGAACCGGTGAGAAACTGTGGGTCCCAATCAGTGAGTGTAAATTTAGAACGCGCACAGCTTAGTGGTTTGTGAGAAGCTCTTCCTAATCCCTTCATGGTATTTAATGGGAAACCATTTAAATATTTTATGTATGTTTTGAAAACTTCTGAAGTCAAAAACGTGACAGACAACTGAGACCCAAAGAAGCATCAGATCTTCAATCCATAAAAACGATGCTTGCAAACATGTACATGGTTTTTGCAAAATGTTACGGGAGCCATTTTTTTAGCGTCAGTTTCTGTAGTGATGATAAAATCCTACAGATACTTCTATAGAATCTTATCAATACTTCAGCGTTCATATTCTATAATCATAATAAGATACTATAAATACTTCGACCATTGTAAGCATATCATGGATTTTTCAAAATCCTTCTACACGCTGAAAAATTAGTCTTTTTTGTTCTTGTTCGGATGCAAATACAACATATTTGTAGCTTGTCGCAAATATAGTATACTTGTGTCCAAACATATTGTGTTTGCTATTCAATATACGATGTTTGGGTCACAATGATTAATAGCTTATAGTATATGTATTTGTGACCCAAATGTAACTTTGTTTGTTGAAACTGCTGCAAATACCGATGTCTGTCACAATAACGAAACAAGAAGCAGCAAATCTTCAATTCACGAAATCAATGCTTGCAAACATGTACACATTTCCTGCGATATGTTGCTGGGGCCCTTAGTTTTCAGCGTTACTACATATCTGTTAAAAAACTATACTTGTTGTACAATCAATCATCTTTAAAAGATATGGACCGATGATTCCTCCATTACATACACCGCATCAAAAAGTGCATTTTCATTGACAAATTAAAACATTTGTGCATCTTCGATCAGCACTCATCGCCTGGCAATAATTTTTAGCCAACAGTTCATTAGAGCCTTTTCGAAACAACGGCTTTAAAATGGTAAGGTGAAAGCTTCGCAAGCTTTTGAAGCAATCCATAGAAAATTGATTTTAACCAAACATGTTCGATAAGTAACGGGTGGTACAAATACGGGTATCTTTTTATATCATATATATTATTTTGTTACTTTCCTGTTTTTCTAATACGAGTGGAAATGTTGGCTATCAGCCAGTGTCATAACTGCGCGGACCAAAACGAGTCACTTTACTCTTGAAGAACGTTGGGAGATTTTGCAAACTTATTTCCAAACAGACTACTGTGTCGCCCTAACTTTGCGTTTGTTGGAATGAAGTTTTGACCGCAATTTACATTTTTTCAAGACATGTACTGTACCGAAGTTGTGACAACCAGATACTTCGTGGTACTGTCAACAAAGCATTTGTGTATGTTTATATGTGGATTTACACAAAAACACTGTAAGATGTGAAGCGAAGTAGATGTAGTAGTATTGTCTTTTTGCGCTCTAGACCTTCACACACAGATACGAAAGTTTGTATTTTTCAGAACACTGAAATATTTGCTTGACGCAACTTCGCTACAGTACATGTCTTGAAACAAAGCAAATGTCTTGAATGACCATTCAAGACGTCTTGTGCAGAGTGTCTAGTACTTAGTGAAGAAAGAGCTTATAAGAATAACGATCGAAATTGGTGTAAATCTGTAAGCCTCAATGAGGGATGAGTAAAAAATTATAAAGTGCACAGCTCACTGGTTGTGAGCAGCTCTCCCCACTCGTTTCATGGGACGTAGTGGGAAGCCATTTTTTAAGCTTTCAGGATTTATCTGGGAAATCGGTTTAGGACCAGTTTCACAGTTAGGCATTTTGCACTTAAATTAACTTTAAATGTCCAATGTTTGTCATTTAATATGAAAATTTTCTGAGTTTTTAAATTAAACTTTTAGCTGGCGATTGGGAAACTCACCCTTAATTTACACACAGAAAAGTGATGGCTACAGAGGCCCCGACCCACAAGACCTTTGCCAGGTATTCTACTTCAACATAAGCAAGTAAAGTAACTACACGGTATTTTCATCCAGCGCATGGAAATCAAATTTTTGGCGAACATTTTGTAAAGATTTAGGGCGATCTTCAAACTCGTCAGTTAAAAGCTCAATTTAGAAGCTCAAAGAAAATTTTCATATTATATAGCATTTAAATGACTATCATCGGGCATTTCATTTCTATTTAAATAGCTAACTTTGAGACTCAGCATTAGTTTGTCTATCCTGTGACGATTCTAGAAAGATTTTGTATTGTGCACCTGACTGCTTTAGCCTCAGTTTCACTGTTGACCATTCTCCTTTCATTGCACTTCAAGTTTCCGATGTTTGTCATTCAATACTGTAATACATTCTGTACAATTTTAAAACGATCTTTTAAAAGACGATTATGAAATTGAATCGTAAGGACACAAAAGCTTATTTTAAGTTTCAAACAGAAGCCATCATATAAAGTGCATAAAGCTTTTAAGAAATGTTGGGGACAGTAAATAAAAAGCTTTAAAAAATTATCTTATTCTCAGTTTTGCTACAGAAAACTTTAAAGTTCATCGAAGACGATTTAAAAGTTTTTGAATTTGAATTGACTGTCAAACGAAAGCCATTGGGTAACTTTGTCCAACTCGCTTTGCTAAACAGTTTTTAAATCGTTTGTTCAATTGTTCTAGAAAAATTGAAAAATTTTAACAGCTTTTTTAGTCTGCCTTGAAGTTTTGTAGAGCTCACAGAGAAAACAGAAGTAGATATTTGCCATTACAAACTTACTTACTTAGGTGGCCTCAAACAACCCAGAGGGGTCAAGGGTCTTATAAAATTAGGATAACGTGTGGCTCCAAGCGGCTCGATTTTCACCTTTTCTCCTCCAGTTGATAACACCAAGCTTTCGAAGGCAATATTCCACCTAGTCTTTCCAGCGAAATCTTGGTCGTCTTATTTTTCGATGTCCTTCGAGTACGTCTTTGAATACCTTTCGCACTGGTTCATTCTAATCCATTCTACTGACATGGCCTAGCCAGCGTAAACACGCTTTTTTGATTCACATAACTATGCCGATGTTGGGATACAGATTATTCATCCGTCGTCGATTCTCGCCATTTTCTATTACAGAACCATATATTTTTTGGGAGCATTTGTCTCTCGATCACTCCCAACAATATTTCATCTGCTTGCAATGTTGCCCATGATTCTGTGCTATGAAGCAATACAGGTTATTTGAGAGTTTGATATACGAGGGCAGATCAATAAGTCCGTGACTTTTTGAATGAAACACATTTTTTTTGGAAAAAAAATTATTTTTCAACAGAATCTCCTTTTCCTTTCTTTAGGATTGGGAATGGGATATAGTCACTGGGGGCTAACTCCGGAGAATATGGTGGATGAGGTACAAATTCGTAGCCCAATTCATGGACATTTGCCATTGATACTCCACACGTGTACACCCGTACCTTTAAGGTCAATTGAGAGCAAACGCGGCATCCATCTTGCAGACTCGATCATTTAAAATCGAAACCACACTGCCATATGAAATGACTGTGGCATCAGCAATCTCACGCACTTTTACTCTTTGATCGGCCAATACCATATCATGGATTTTCTCGACATTTTCGGGTGTATTGAGCTAAATTGGCCGTCCAGAACATTCAGCGTCATTTGTACTTTCTCGACATTTTCGGGTGTATTGAGCTAAATTGGCCGTCCAGAACATTCAGCGTCATTTGTACTTGTGCGATCACATCGACAGTCAGTAGAACACTTTTTTAACATTGAAATCGATGGTGCAGAGTCCCCATAGTATTTATCAAGTTTAGTCTTGGTTTGATTGACGGTTTATTTCGGAAAAAATAATGTTTAATAGGCACTCGAAATTCACGTTTTCCCATTTTTAAAAAATTCACGAGGTTGTATGTTTTGAACAGCTGTTAAACGCAAAGTAAGTGACGGAACTTCCTCAAAATTTGACAGTAGTCTAGTAACAGGTGGTACTTATGGGAGCAGTTCATATAACTACGAGGGAAGGTCGAAAAGTCACGGACTTATTGAGCCGCCTTTGGATCGTCGTTTCTCGAGAGAGGGCTTTATCTCTGAAGTGCTTGCTTAGCCCGAAATAATTCTCCGTTTGATTTCTAGGCTGACGATTTTTTTTATGATCACGGCAGATCCAAGGTATATAAATTCGTCCACTAATAGGGTGGACGTTCTGCTCGTCGAACGTCTCCTCATTTACTGTCAAACCCACTTTTGCTGATTTCTTCTCAATCCTCGAAAGTACTGCTGTAACTTCTCGCAGATTTTGCCTAAAGATGTCTAAACGCGAGCAGCATATGGGTTTTCCTGCTGATAGTTTTATTTGTTTCGACTGCAACTTTTCGCACGATGATGTCAATTAATATGTAGAAGAGATCGCATGAAAGGGTGTCGTCCTGCCTGAGGACTCACCTCGTACTAAATAGTTCGGTGCTGAGTTCTTTACTGAGGATTTCGTGTCGATGAGTTCCACTCTATAAACTCGTGTCGGCTTAGCAGGAATGCCAAGGCCCAACATATCTTGGTACAATTTTCACTTTATCGGTCTATCGGATGAAGCCTTATAATCTATATTTGAAATTACGGAGGCTTAAATATTTCGATGGTGATTACAAAAGAACTTTAATTTAGGCGCTTCTAACAACTAATCTTACATTTTGAAAAAATTTTGTTCTATGTAAAGAGTTTTCGTCTCTCTTTCACAGTTGGCACTTACATGACACTTTTGACGAAAATTAACTTTAGATATCCGATGTTCGTCAATAAAATGTATTTTAGATATCGGCCCGTACGAGCGACTTGTTGACGCGCAATTTTAAAAGCTCTGGCACCAGAAAGCTAAAAGTCGTTTACTATACTGGGGTGTTATACTAACGATTTGTTTTCGCTCCATTTGAAAAGCTCTTTGTTGTTAAAACAAAATGAAAACAACCAGCGCAAATGAGAGGGACAAAGAGCTTTTAAAAACGCGCGCATTGTAGAAACGTTGTAGTTGAAAACGGCTAACAAAGCTAATTTGGTCTCTCTTATTTGATATTGTACTTTTCTACGAAATCTCTTGAAAATGAGAGCTTTAAAATTATCCTATTTATGGTCAGTTTCACAGCTGGAAACTCTCCATTTAAATGTACTTTAAATGCCCCAATGTGTGTCATTTAGTATGAAAAATTTCTGGGAGCTTTTAAATGACGAGTGTGAAACTCGCCCTTAATAATCTAAATATATGGTATCCATCTTAATCCATCTCTAAATATGTGGTATCCATCTTAATGCTTTTTATAGAATAAAAGCTTTAGCGACTAAATAAGACAGTGCATTTATGATGTTTCACTGATTCCTAATTCCCCAGCAGAAACGAACTGTTAAATTTGTCGTGACTTTCTCTTGTCAAATAAGAACCTCAAATTTTTATCGACAAAGCTTTTTGCTCTGAAAGCTTTTTACGATTTTTATTGATTCACTTCATAGCTAACGTGTGTTCTTAAATACTCCAGCAGTATGTATATTCAATAACAAAATCTAAAAATTATTCATTTACAGAAAATTTCTATGAAGCTTTATGCGAAGCAAAGATTTGGCAGTCATGAACATCTGCTATTGTTGTTGTTTATTATCGGTTTACCGCCCTTCTTGATAACAAATAAGAATGTAATTGAAGTTGTTTGCACCACTAGCAGGTTCAGAAAATTTTTTGGTAATATTTTTTCAAATTCATCAGCCCGGTAAAAATTTATGGACCTCGCTCATGCTCATAAATGATAAGTCAGTGGTTCGCTTTAAGCTTTCACATTTGGTTATCGTTCTCGACAGCGGATATTTAGTAGCATCTTCTTCATTAACTAATCTATATATGTGACGCGCAAAATAGAAAGGGACCTAAGGGTAAAAACCGGTTTTGTTCGGGAGAGCCATTGTAAAGATTTAAATACGTGTATCTTGGTGTATGTTAAACGCGCATATCTCTGGGAGGGAACACTTTTGGGGCATGGGATCGGTCTCATTCGATGCTCAGATGTTGTCCACATCAAAAAAAAAAAAGTGAAAATTGATTTTTTTACCCTTAGGTCCCTTTCTCTATGCGCTGTCACATATGTATGTATATATAAATGAATGTTTGTCTGTATGTCCTTTATAGAATCGTAAACTATGTATTTGATTATGTGATGATCGTTAGCAAATTTGTTGTACATGAGGCCACGAAGGTTTCTGAGTTCATACGAACAATTTTCGACAGATGGCGCCACTGTCATTCCAGAATAAAATTTGAAGGCAAAACAACGTTTGCTGGGTCAGCTAGTCGTTTTATAAAATACTGTGAAAAATATTGGGAAACCATTTAATTTTAATCATATCAGTTTTTAGGAAGTCTGTTTGCGTCATTGTAATCTCGAAATCCAATTTTGTATCGTTCCCAAAGTTTCCACATATTTTTTGTAACCAAACAATTTCAAATCCTCGCTACGAAAATTTGTTGCATCTTTAACATTTAGTAACTCTCAGTTTTCTTCTTTATCTTCACAGATCTCTTGGCCTCAAGTCCCCCTTCATCGAATTCCGCAACGAATACGAAGTGCTGGCCAATAACAGTATAGCTTTGAATATTACAAAAGATGAACAGGCCCTAATGCATCAAGAGGGCCTACGCAAATTAGGTACCTTCATAAAACCCGTCGATCTGCGTGATTCCGAAACGGGTTATGTCAAAGCTAATCTAACGAAAAAGGTGGCAGCGCCTCAGCCGCAAAGAACACAAAACCAACGGCGACTTCATCCTATACAGGAGGAAATGGATCAGAAACAAATCATACTCCTCGATGAGGATACCGATGAAAATGGTTTGCCGGCGAGTTTAACCGATGAAGATCGTAAGTTTATAGTACCGATGGCATTGAAGAATGCCCAGCCTGATCCCAGATGGGCTCAGACAATGGCGCGTAGTTCTATGGTGGCACCACCAACCCCGCGCACCACTACCACTAGCACAACTACGAAAAAGCCTACAACACCGGCTACTCCAGAATTCGCTTCGAATATTGAAGATCTCAAGAAACACATATTGTTCCTGCAGAATCTTACTAAACATGATAGTAATTTTCAATCGAAATTTGTTGTGTTCCCCAGTTTGCAAAAGGACAAACAAAGCAAGCCACATATGCCGGATCTGGCAACCACAACGGCAGCGCCAAAAGTGCCTATGAGGCCTATATATCAGTATTCTGCACCAGTATTACCGCCTACAAGAAAAACTCCCACCTCCATAAATGTCAATAGCAAATTACCACAATCCCCGCCCTTTGGAGGTTACTATCACAATGACGACGAGGAGTCATTGTCGGCATTCCTGCAGCCAGTCAATTCAAAGGATAAAATAGCTATTGTGCCCCAAGTTTTACTTTTGAATGATCAAAATAAGGATAGAAGAGCGTCATCTGCAAGTAACATAGCACCGACAACAACAACGACGACGAGTACCACCACGACGACAACAACTTCTACAACCACGACAACCCGACGTCCCACGAAACCCACAAAGTTGCCACCCTGTGTACGTAATCCCGATTCACCCAAATGCATACGCTTGCGTAAGCGCGAAGAGCAACAGCGTCAGCGAGATCGTGAACAATTGATGCGCGAACAGGAGAAGTATTGGCCCCGTTACGAACCCTATCGCCAGACAATAAATAATACCAAACGTTTTGCCGTCTCCATAGAGATACCGGATTCTTTAAAAATGGTTCTCAACGAAACGGAACAGCCACCAGCGGCAGGCGAAGAGAATTTACAAATTCTCTCTAGATTCGTAAGATCAACGCACAAGCGACGCAATATAGGTGGTGGCTTACAGGGCCGCTCCCAGTCAAGTAATGATAAATTTGCTGCAAAATATGGAACGGGCGCTTTTTTAGAACGAGACACAATGACGTCGGCTACAGGGGGTAGAGACTTTCTCATAACTAATCCCGAGCAATTTGGCATGATGGCAGCTAATGCTACGACACCGACGCCTACAGTGCCGTCGTACTCGGAACCCTTGGATTTGAATCCGGATAATTGTTATTTGGTCGATGGAATGAGCTATGGCCAGAAGAAGCAATGTGTACTGCATACTAGTGTAATGCCGGCCATAAGTCGTGGAGCAAGAGCAGCAATACAGGTAAGTGAGGGGACAGAATTTTGGGTGGATTTTTGTTTGTTTAAGGAATAAGTATTAAGCCAGTAAAGCGACAACGAAATGGTTAAACTGATGTCGGAAGGGATAACTTTGTGCATTTTCATACAATTTGGGGAAGGACTAATGTGAATTATAGAGTACAGCCACTTTTATAGTCTGTTATGTCCAGTAATATATTGTTGCGAATTTCCTTATTCGTCCTTTTTGCGTTTTTTTATTCCCAATAATAAAACAAGGTTCGTTTTAAATTGCGATAATTACAACGGTTTAACTTCCTTTTATTTTACTTATATAGTACAACAGTTTACTTTATTTATAACACTTTAACTAGCCTTATATTTTACTATCAATTCGCGTTGCTTACTTTACGGGGTTTAATCACAAACTGAACTCTCCATTCCAAAGACCTCCGCTATTTATACCAACTCACCATTCCCAAATGAAGGTATATCTAGCGAATTCAAGAACCTTCTAGACGTTGTTGTTGTGGCTTATCTTTGTAGAATCATCTCGAATGACGGAGAATTATCTTTAGTGAGGTGTATTCATGCTACTGGTTTAGCGAGCTGGTACGTTGTTACAATGCATACTTTCAGGCGCAGCACTAACCGCCTGTTATTTACATACTGTTAGTACAGTCATTAACAGCAAGCAAAAGCTTTAACTTATTCGCAACAATGTATATCAAGGGCAATGAATACAACTTTATTAGAAAAATTAAATAAGAGGTCCTTGATGCCACCTTTGCCTCACAGGATACCTTTGCGTGTATCGAAGGATGAAAGGTGTCTTACAACTATCGTTACATCATATGCTTTGAAAGACCCTTAACCATACAGGGTCATTTTACAGGTTCAGCGATGGGGGACGGAATATGACGTAAGTGATACCACAACGGGCTAAATGTGTCAATTGTGATAGCCAATTCTACCTAACCTCTACCTAACCTATCGTTACATAGAGCTTTTACTCACCTAGAACATCGCCACTTTGTCGGTTTCAAGAAATGTTCTTAGAAAAAGCTGGAGTCCCAGTACGGACACACTTTGAATGATATTATATAGACAACTCCTATCTCCGAACTTACTGATGCTCTCACCTCAGCTCTTAAAACAGCACTTGATTCCTTATAACCCGCCGATAGCTACCGAGGTAAGGAGAAACCACCATTGGAGAATAAGGAGAACAAAGAACTAGTCTTACCGAAAGTTGTTTAATAGCCCTACGCTCTCCTGGATGAAGCAAGACCGAAATGTGTATAAAATTCGTCTTAAAAAATATAAGAAGAATCTACAATCTTAGGGACATTCGAACGACTGCATTTTCCGTCCCCGCATTGTCCCTCGATGACTCCCACATCTCTGGGCTACCTTAAAGAAACAAAACGGGCGGTGGGCGACGTCGACTGGTATATCGTTAGACCTCCTGCTTAAAAAACACTTTCCAGGAAACTGGTCTGAATATATAAGGCCGGACTCACCGCAAAACCACGACACCTCTCACATGGGGGGAAGTATACAAGCTGAAAAATGTCGGCCCCAGCAACATATTGCAGGAAACATGTAAATGTTTGCAAGCATTGTTTTCATGAATTTAAAATCTTTTTTTTTGTTGTTTCTTTGTTGTCTGTCTCGTTTTTGGTTTTAGCGGTTTTCAACAAACAAATCCACATTTTGATCTCAAAAACATATGTTATAGCCTATTAATCATTAGGTCTCAAACATTTTATTTTGAATAGCAAACACAATGTGTTTGGGCACAAGTATAGTATATTTGCGACAGCCTACAAATTAAAAAATATTTTAATTTTTAATTAATTAGTTTATTTTTTGTATTCAAATATAACGTGTTTGTAGGTTGTCGCAAGTATACTATATTTGTGCGCAAACACATTGTGTTTGCTATTCAATATAACATGTTTGAGACATAATTTCAAACATGATATTTCAGCGTGTAGTTGCAAACAGATCACTACACAGGGAAATATAAAGTCTTAATCCCTACAAATCACACTGTCCTGGCGGCATGGCATCAGTGGAGTTCCAAAGTGGACTATACATTTTGGATACCTGGGATCTGAATTTTTTTTATACCAGCTGTATCAGGATATCCTTTATTCTCGTTAGCTGAAAATAATCGCTGATGGTATTCATTGTGGCACGTGTCACACGTGGGCTCGATCCCTGCTCTGACTGCCATTTCTTTGGACGACACTCATCTCGTTTAGTGATGGCGACACTATCGAGTACTTAGCCCTTAAAATGTTTCTCAAAATACAGTTCAGAACCGCTGTAAAACTGTAGGTCCCACATCAGTGGGTGTAAAAAGTACAAAGAGCACAGCTCACTGGTTGTGAGGAGATCTCCCCAGTCCCTTCATGGGATGTATTGGGAAACCATAAATTTTGGAGCAAAAATATTTAAGGAGATTAGTCTAAAACACCACACCCTGGAAAACAACGGCCCCAGCAACATATTGCAGGAAACATGTATATGCTGGCAAACATTGATTTCATGAATTGAATTTTGGAACAGTTTGCAGTAAACAAAGCCCCATTTGGGTTACGAAATCTTATAATAAAACCTATTAATCATTGTGTCTCAAACATGTACAATTAAATAGCAAACACAATATGTTTGGACACAAGTATACTGTATTTGCCAAAAGGTACAGACACGTTATATTTGCATCCAGACAACAAATAATACCGATTTTCAGCGTTTATAGACCAATACGTCTATCGTGTCTATCGTGTTTCATTCCGAACTTGAAACATATAATGGCCCTTCTCAGCTGTCCACATACCAACACACTCAAAACTAGGGCAAATTCACGGAAATCGTTCAATACGCTCACACACGCTGACAAAAACCAGCCTCTGTAATGTAATCTCCCAAACATATTGTGCAGCAGCCATATATATGTTTGGAGCACACTCCAAAAAATCATATATTTGCAAGACCTAAACACACGTATATTTAAATACAAACGTTAGCGTGTTTACTTGCAAATATGTCTACGTTTGCATGAAGCCATATGCGTGTTTCATCCCAAACATCCATATACTTACATCGAAGTATTCTTGTGCTTCCTCCGAAACGTTCCAGACGAACGATTGACCATTGAATGTATGACACTTAAACGCAACAGATCAGTCAGCATAAGAAACATTCAATTCATATCCACACACACATTCAGGAATAGTATTAAGTCACTGACTGCAAAAAGAATGCGAAAATACAGTTATACACTTGCAATAACATTAACTTAAGCAGAGAAAAATCTGTCTTTGTGCCCCTTTTATTATATTACTCTCGCTAGAGTATAAAGCTTGTTGGGAGTTTTCTTACTTTAGAACCCCGAAAGAGAGAAACGCATGTGATTCGGTTTAAGTTTTATGCAGAACTAGTTTCGATATATGTTACAAAGTAGAAAGTAAGTTATAAAAAGAGAGCAACAAGTACATTCAATTGTACTTAACTTTGCAGGTTGAATGTTGCCAGATTATTATATTTAGATTATACAATTAAACAATTTCAACAAAGCCAAAAAATGAAGTTAAAAGTGTACCAAACACAGCTGTATTTGTACCACAAACAAAGTTGTATTTGGACCACAAACACATATATTATAACATATTAATCGTTGTGTCTCAAACATGTGATATTAAGTTGCAAACATAATGTGTTTGAACACAAATATACTATATTTGTGACAAGCCGCAAACACTCATTACATTGGCATCTAAACAAGAAAAAATACAGATTTTCAGGGTGTAGAGAAACCTATTTATCTGAAGGAATACACTCTTGTCGATATAGCCTTTACACTCGACTTACCAACATCAATAAAATTGCCTCTATCTGCACTTGGTGTTGACCAGGGTATCATTAATTTGATGAATGGGTTACATATGCAAAGGTACATAACCTTTCCCTGCACACTGAAAAACACCGGCTGTTGTAATATAATGCAGGAACCATGTTAATGTTTAGAACATTGTTAGTATAAAGTGAAGATCTGCTACTTTTTTGTTACTTTGTTGTCTGTCACGTTTTTGTTTTCAGCAATTTTCAACAAATAAATCGAAATTTGGGTCACAAAAAGCTATATTATAACCCATTAATCATTGCGTTTCAAACATGTACTATTGAATATCAAACACAATGTATTTGGATACAAGTATACTATATTTACGACAAGCTACAAACACATTATAGTTGCAGCCAAATCCAAACAGCTTGTGGGTCGCACAATTTGAACACTAACTGTGAACAGAACTGCAGCTGAAATAGAGCCATGTCTCCACTTCTCACGTATTTAGCACAGGATACATTGTGGTGTCTTTCAGTCAGAAGTTTGGGGCAATCGACGAAGTTGTTCTTTGACTGGGACGCAACGTCATCACGGCCTGGGTTATCAATATATTCTCTGACAGTCAGGCTGCTGTAACTTATCTGCGATCTGCATTCTTAGCTTACCACCGCCTTTGCATTTTTAAATCAGGTGACCAAGCGGTTTGGTTGCAACCTTACATGGGTGCCTGGGTCATGAACCATATAGCGGTGGAGTTGGCGAGATTAGGTACTATCTTACCTGTTCACGCTGAAACAAAACGGTCCGTATTATATTATGCGGGAAGCACGTATATGTTTGGAACATCCAAACATTGCTTAGTTTTCATACATTGAAGATCAGCTGCTTTTTTGTAACTTTGTTGTCTGTCACGTTTTTGATTTGAGCAGTTTTCAACAAATACAGCAATTTTGGGTCACAAAAACCTATATTATAAAATATTAATCATTGTATCTCCAACATTTAGCAAACACAACGTGTTTGGTTGAACACAAGTATACTATATTTGCGACAAGCGATAAGCACGTTATATATCTTTCGTTATGCATCTCTCTGCTTAAAACCGAAGCTCTCAGATATGGGAATAGATAGTCTGGATTAACTGTTAGGAACTGGTAGGAGTCGTGCCTGTTTCAGTACAAGACACAATTTTCTTAACATATACTTACGTACTTACTTAGGTGTCACCAAACACCCCAGAGGTGTCAAGGGTCTTAAAAATAAGGATAACATATTCCAGCCACCTGCTAGATCTTCAACTTTTCCCCTCCAGTTGGTAAGACCAAGCTCTCGCAGGCAATTTTCCACCTGGTCTTTCCAGCGAAGTCTTGGTTGTTCTATTTTTCGATGTCCTGCGAGTAAATTTTCAAATACTTTTCGCGCCAGTTCATTCTGACACAATCTACCGGCATGGCCTAGCCAGCGTAAACGCGCTATTTTGATACGCCTAACTGTGTTGATGTCCAGATACAGATTATACAATTCATGGTTCATCTGTCGTCGATACTCGCCGTTTTATATTCGAGGCATTTTTCTCTCGAAGACTCCCAGTGCTGTTTCATGAGCATGCGATTTGACCCAGGATTCTGTGCCATAAATCAAGACAAGTTTCAAGTTTTATAAGAGTTTGATATAGTAGGATCTTCGGGAGAGGGTCTTATCCCGGAAGTGCTTGCTTAGCCCGAAGTATCACATGTTTGCAAACACAAATCTCCGTTTGATTTCCGGGCTGACGTTATTGCTTCTGTTCAGGGCAGACTCGACGTTTGTTTCGACTACCTCGAAACTATAATGGTTGTCAATGTTCAGCCTTTCATGAAAAAGCGTGGATGTTCTGCTCGTCGAAACCATTAATTTTGTCTTTCCCTCGTTTACTGCAGAACCCACTTTAGCTGATTCCTTCTCAATTGTTGGAAATACTGCAGTAACTACCCGCAGATTTAGCCCAATGATGTCTAAGCCATCAGCATACGACAGCAGCATTAGGGTGTCCCAAAAAAATTTTCTTCTTCGATTTTTATGGTTGCCCAAGCGTGATTGGAAAGCTTATAGGGTAAAGTATTTTTGAGATTTTTTTCAGATTTTTGGGAAGAGGTTTAGAGGTCGCACAAGTCGAAATTTCCCCCCAAAAATCGGGAATTCCGGACGTTTTTTGAATTTTAATTAAAATTCGGTCAATAAACACGATTTTCTTAGTTTGTAAGTCAACATTTTTAAAGCAAAACGTTGACACTTTTATTGTATAGGCGTAAACCACCAGTTTTGGCAATAAGTTTGCTCAATATGGTACAACGTATTAAATTTTTTCGTAAATTTTGGATAAATTTTGTTAGTAACGCTTTATAACATTTAAAATTTCTATGCAGATTTAAAAAACTAATGATGCATTCTAAAAGACGGATAAATTGCAAGCAATTTTGTGGAAAAAAATTTTTAATTTGCTCTTACTGTTCCAGAGTTATACCATTTGAAAGCCTTTTACCCATTGTATGAACCTAAAAATATTATAAACTCTGCCACTTTGCACCGGATTTGGTTTAAATTTCTATGAAAACTTAAAACATTAATGATGCACTTTAAAAGACGGATAAATGCCAATCAATTTTGACCTTGCAGTTACTGTTCCAGAGTTATGCCATTTTAAAACTCTATACCCATTGTATGAAACTAATAATACTATAAACTATTTGTCTATTTTTTTATCGGATTTGCTTTAAACACTGTATTCATGAAAAAAATCTACATGCGCTAAGTAACGACAAAGAGGTACATGGAGAAAAAAACGGCCCCAGCAACATATTGCAGGAAACATATATATGTTTGCAACGAATCATATATGTATATGGTTTCTACAATATGTTGCCGAGGCCAGTTTTTGCTACGTGTAACTGTTAGTATGTAAATTTTTTTGAAGCAAAGCCGATGAAAAAGACAAAGAGTTTATAATATTATTAGGTTCATACAATAGGTAAAGAGTTCTAAAGTGGCATAACTAGGGTGATCAATTATTCGGGTTTTTGCGAAAACCGGGTTTCGAATTATTCGAAAAATGGCATTTAAAAAAAACCGGGTGCCTTTTTTGAAATTCAGAAAAAACCGGATAATCCGGTTTTCAGATGTATGCCAAATAACAAATTAAAACACAATTTTTGACAAAAAAATTTTATTAAAAAATAACAGAAAACAATTCAATTATACTTATAAAAGGTAAACATTTAGTTTAATTATAATTACAATGCAAAACATTACTGAGATCAGTTTGTTATTTTAACAAAGACAAACAAAACATAACAATTCATTTGTAAATACTTGACTGTATATAAATATATTTAATTTAATCTTTAGTTTTTCCTAAAGTATCATTTAAGAAATAAGATACAATTTAAGTGCTTGGGTGTATACCTATTTTTTTCTTTTGTTTTTATAAAACTTGACATTGAAAATGCCCTTGCACTTATTGTGTACAAGGCGTTTAATTACACTAGTCAACAGTCAAAATGTACTCCGGATGCCATAATTTTTTCTGTGTAGATAACCCTGACATGAGCTCGAAAAACGCAATAAAAATTTTTTTTTCGTTTGGTTTTTTTTTTGTTTTTTTTTTTTTAAATTTTAAAAATTTTTTTTTGGTTAATTTTTTTTGTATGAAAAATTGTTTCAGCAACTAACAAATCTCGTCAAAATATATACTAAATGGATGGTAGTAGACCCCAAAACATAAATAATGTGCGTCTTCATTCATCGGCTAGCTACAGCGGTCGTAATCGGTTGTTGAATCAGGAATTTTACAAAATTTTACCGTAAATTTACAAGTGAAACCCCCTTAAAGCATTTTAAAAAAATATTAATTCACAGAGTGCATTTTTTTTGTATTTTATACGCAATGTGGCAGGTTTTAGAAATCAAACAAGCTACTTTTTAAGAAAATCCATCAATTAATAATGAAGTTGTGAATTTTTTCGCTAAAGCCCTCAGAATCTACTTTTTAGTTCGAACATTGCATTTTACCTTTGAAATTATCTCACTAGTCAACCAAATGAAAAAATGTCATGTACTTCTAATGAAGTATTTTTTTTCTGTGTAGATAACCTTCAGATGATCTCTTGTCTATGGTAAGGTTTTTCCTTTTTTATTACAAACAAAATTAAAATTTGTTGGGTGACAAAAATATCGTGCATTTTTTCGCTAAAGCCCTCAGAATCTACTTTTTAGTTCGAACATTGCATTTGTTTCTGTTTCTCTTATCAGGAACCAGATATAGTCCCCCATCATAGCTTCGTTGGTATCGGTGCTCTATTTCTTTCATTTGCTGATGAAAACGCTCGCCATGCTCGTCACTCACATCGCCCAGGTTGTCCGGAAAGAAGTCCAAGTGCGAGTGTAGAAAATGTATCTGAAGCGACATATTTGCTCCAATTTTTTTATAATTTTGGAGTAGTTGTTCGACGATCTCTCTGTAATTTGAGCTTTTGTTGTTTCCAAGAAATACGGAAACAATTTGCCGAAATGAGTTCCAAGCTGCAGCTTTAGTTGGTGATAAAATGTGCTCAAACTGTTGGTCTTGCAACAACTTTTTAATTTGCGGGCCGTCGAAAACGCCTTCCTTAATCTTTGCCGAAGAAAGGTGAGAAAAATGGTTTTTAAATAGGCGAACGCTTCACCATCTCTGTTGAGAGCTTTCACGAAGTTTTTTATGAGTCCGAGCTTTATGTGAAGAGGTGGGAGAAAAACATTTTCCTTTTTTTATGAGTGGTGTATATTTCACGTTGTCGCTGCCGGGGATGAAGTTAACTCGTTCTGTCCAACTCCTCCTGGTGTAATGATGTTGACGATCGCGGCTGTCCCAAAGGCAGAGAACACAACAGTACTTTGGGAATCCACCTTGTAATCCACAAAGGATACCGATAACATTAAGGTCGGCACAAACTTTCCAATCGTGCCTCTTATAGTTAAGGCACTTTAGTAGATTGTCCATGGCTTCGTATGTTTCCTTGGTGTCAGCGGCATGAGCAATTGGAATCGAGGGTTTCTTGTTGCCGTTGTGCAGCAAAATTGCTTTAAGGCTCTGCTTGTTGCTGTCGATGAAAAGACGCCACTCTCCTGGATCGTAAGAGTACCCGAGTTCACCAAATAATCCGCGAATGTCCTTACAAAAACAGATGTTGCCTTTTTTTGTGTAGTACCTTGCGTATGGTTCATGACGCTTCCTGTAGATTGTTGTCACCACACCAGGAGCCAAGAAACCGAACTGTTTCATGCGCGATGCATGCAACTCTGCATCTTCCATGGAGAGTTTCAGTTCTCTAACCCAATCGTTCAGTTCTGCTTGCGAACATAAGCGTTGACCTCCATGCAATGTATATGTTGACTCGCATTCTGATGTGGTTTCTACTGTCTCCGGATCTGATGTTGGATCTATCGCCTCATTATTAGATGTCCATCTTGAAACGGTTGCGGGTCCACTGGTTCTTCGGAAAATGGCACTGGAAAAGTCACTGTTGAAACAGCAGCGTAAGTCCATCGTATATTTTTTCCCACGCCGGTTTTTTTGCTAAGACAGAAGTAGCAATCTGTTACATGGTAAAGCGGTTCTCTCCAAAGCATTGGCAGGATGATTCTCGGCTGTCGTCTGAAAGAATTTCAATAATAAGTTATATATGTTCTTGAATTTCGTAATCTACACTTACCTTGAGTCAGCTAGCTGTACGTAGCACCTTGGACATAGAGCACTTGGTGTCCACCGCTCATCTATGTTTGAGACCTGCAAATTGAAGCTCTCTTCAAATGAATCTCTCAATTTAGGTGAAAAACAACGCTTGTTTTTTCAGAAACAAAAATTACTTGGATTGGTATTGCATTCAAATCCTCGCGAACGTTTGCTCATTTTGAGGTTACTTGCGAAAGTAAGTGATATTTGGCAATGTTCATCCTTAAATACCTAAAATACCTAAAATAAAATCAGGCACAACAGGTAGTGGTTAAGGTAGTTGCAGAGGTAGCAGAGTGACCAACAAAACGCATTGTTGCGTAGTGACATTACTACCTTCCGTTATTATTTTGTAAACATACCCAAGTGCAATATCTATAAGTGATACATACCAGCAAAGGTGCGCATACATTGAGCCATCCCTCACTGCGATTGTTGCATTTTTCAAGCTCATCTGAAGGTTATCTACACAGAAAAAAATACTTCATTAGAAGTACATGACATATTTTCATTTGGTTGACTAGTGAGATAATTTCAAAGGTAAAATGCAATGTTCGAACTAAAAAGTAGATTCTGAGGGCTTTAGCGAAAACATTCACAACTTCATTGATGGATTTTCTTAAAAAGTAGCTTGTTTGATTTCTAAAACCTGCCACATTGCGAATAAAATACAAAAAAAAATTCACTCTGTGAATTAATATTTTTTTAAAATGCTTTAAGGGGTTTTCACTTGTAAATTTTGGGTAAAATTTTGTAAAATTCCTGATTCAACAACCGATTACGACCGCTGTAGCTAGCCGATGAATGAAGACGCACATTATTTATGTTTTGGGGTCTACTACCATCCATTTAGTATATACTTTGACGAGATTTGTTAGTTGCTGAAACAATTTGTCATACAAAAACAAATTAACCAAAAAAAAAATTTTTAAATTTAAAAAAAAAAAAAAAAACCAAACGAAAAAAAAAATTTTATTGCGTTTTTCGAGCTCATGTCAAGGTTATCTACACAGAAAAAATTATCGCATCCGGAGTACATGAAATTTTTTTCATTTTGTTGAGTAGTGTTATCTGTCAAGGTTTGCAGTCCTTTTGCCGCTCTTATCCATATATAAACAATCTTCCAAAAGAAAATTGTTGGTAGATTTTTTAATGGTAGTTTTAGGATTTTGAACGTTTTCTATAGCGTTATTTAGTTCTGTTTCTATAGTATCTTCAGTGGCAGCATCAGCGATCATTTCGTCATTTGAATCTGTAAACGAATCATGTTCTTCAGTAAATAATCGTGAATACAAAATGGATGCCAACTCTTTTGTTTCATTTTTACTTGAATATTTTAGAAATGCGTCATTAATTGCGAGTGTACTCGTACTTAAATACAAATTGAGAGTATTCAGTGTTTGAACACGTCTTTCTTTTAGAATTTCATATAAATTAACTGATAATTGGTTTTGAATTGTTGAAAAGTGTTTAAGTAAAAATTTAAAAATACCTTCAGCATCAGCTAAAGTCGAAGAGTTTGCAGAAAGTTTTTGTATAGACATTTCCAAAGGTTTAAGGGTGTCACTAAGCACAGACAAAGTTGCGATATCATTTTCACTAAATGGTGTCAGTCCTAAGTCCAATAAATTATGATTCACACATTTGTGCAATTTTAAAAATTGAGAAACCATATTGGCCATAGAATTCCAGCGGTGCTTAACATCATGGATAAGTTTAAGCTCCTTATTAAATTGGTCTTTTACAAACATTTGTAATTTCTTTTGCTTTTCAGCCGACTTATTAAACATTGAAACACATTTTCTAACAGGTTTTATAATAGAGCTTACATTATCATTTAAAGTCATGTATCCATCTACAAAGTCGAAATAATTATTTGTAGCATTATCGTTATCATATTCTTCATCGTCGGTAGTATCCTCTTCACTGCCAATTTCGTTATTGTTGACCTCATTGCAGTTCTTTTTGTAAAAGCTCTGATTTATGCAGAGCTGCGACTCTGAATCAATACTTCAGCCGTATTTCGCTATGACCGCTGCACCATCATGGGTCGATGCTACTCTGTCATGCTGCATATCTAAGCGAAATTCTTCCAACTTTCGTTTGATGACTTGTTCCACGTTAACAGCTGTGCCTTTTAATTTCATCTCCTCCAAACCGAGGTTAAAAACTTCAAACAATTTGCTTTCGGGATCAAGTGTTCGCACAGTAACATTTATGTATTTTATGTAAGATATATCCGACCATTCATCGACCACAATAGAGAAGCGCTGGTATTTTTGCTTTAAGTAAATCAATTTTTTCTTTAACTCATCTTTTTTGGATAGATAGAAATCATATATTGTCTCCCATATTGTAGTCTCAGAAGCCGGCATCTTGAATTGTTTTGATTGTAAATAAGCCAGCACCACTCTAGATTTTTTTAGGGCACGCACAGAAAGTCCATCCTCAGCAACACAACGGGAAAAAATCTCACCAATAGTTCATCCACCCGCCTATTCATTTACGTTGTGGTCTGCTTTGGATGTTGCGTCAATTTTATGTACACTCCTTAAATGGTTCAGTAGAGCAGAGGTCGAGGAACCCCTGCAACCTAATTGCTTAGGATATTGCCGGCATCTAGCTTTATCTCCTCCGTCTCGATCCATACAGAAGACATCTACATCCAAAAGAGTTGAACACCGTTGTAAGACAGCACAATATTTCATTATAAACCAAAAAACTTACCTGCTCAATGTTAGGTCAAACAATTTATTCACTATTTTAACTTTAATAAAAAAAAAATAGAGCTCTGCTTTTAAATTTTGCTGTTTGGCATGTATCAATTTATTTGTAAGAATGTGAATGGAAAGGAAAACATGAAAAAACAGATGTTTGTAATAGTTGCCTGATTTATAAAACTAACAATTAGGCTGTTCGGCCGAAACACTGGAAAAAACATATACGAGTATACTGTAACGTGGTTTTGTCTAGGGCTGAGGTAAGCTCAGCCATGTCCAGAGTCTTTCGTTAGGATCCACCAAACCTTTCGAAATAAGAACAGAATAGTTTACCCTTTCTGGGGGGTTCGAATTCGGATTCTTTATTGATATTTAATTTACAACGTAATTTGATTTACAGGAATAACATCAACTGCTTCACTCGGTGAGAACACTCCTCTTAGCTTGAGAACACTAGTCTTGGTTGACAACACTCTTCTGGGTGCACTTGTTTTAGCTTGACAACAATCTTCTGGGGGCACTTGTCTCGGCTTGACAACACTCTTCCGGGAATACTAGCATTGGCTTGAGAAATCGTCTGGGGGAGGTTGCGGACTGGTAGATTCTAAGGTGATCGGTATCGGATATGCTGGATCGGTATATACTTTACATCTTCGGTTAGAACGGTTCGGTATCGGTTATCGTTGGGTGAGTTACATCGGAACAGTGAGCCGAAGCCCCTGTGTAGGAACAGTGAGCCGAAGCCCCTGTGTAGGAACAGTGAGCCGAAGCCCCTGTGTAGGAACAGTGAGCCGAAGCTCCTGTGTAGGAACAGTGAGCCGAAACTCCTGTGTAGGAACAGTGAGCCGAAACTCCTGTGTAGGAACAGTGAGCCGAAGCCCCTGTGTAGGAACAGTGAGCCGAAACTCCTGTGTAGGAACAGTGAGCCGAAACTCCTGTGTAGGAACAGTGAGCCGAAACTCCTGTGTAGGAACAGTGAGCCGAAGCCCCTGTGTAGGAACAGTGAGCCGAAACTCCTGTGTAGGAACAGTGAGCCGAAACTCCTGTGTAGGAACAGTGAGCCGAAGCCCCTGTGTAGGAACAGTGAGCCGAAGCCCCTGTGTAGGAACAGTGATCCGAAGCCCCTGTGTAGGAACAGTGAGCCGAAACTCCTGTGTAGGAACAGTGAGCCGAAACTCCTGTGTAGGAACAGTGAGCCGAAACTCCTGTGTAGGAACAGTGAGCCGAAGCCCCTGTGTAGGAACAGTGAGCCGAAGCCCCTGTGTAGGAACAGTGAGCCGAAACTCCTGTGTAGGAACAGTGAGCCGAAACTCCTGTGTAGGAACAGTGAGCCGAAACTCTTGTGTAGCAAATGTATTTTCACCGTCTTTACTAAAGAACGGATCCCAAAATGTGCTCCTGTCCTTTACAGAACTAGAGCCCCAGGCAAAATGCTATAATCTTGTCTGGTTGTTCGCTCGGAGGCGACGACTTGAGTCTAGTCAACCTCAACACTAAGTACCATTGCTGTAGTGACGCAAATGAGAATTGCATCCAACCACTCATTCTCGTGTGGACATTAAACTTGTCCGCTGCTAATATGTACACAACGTCGACAGAGCTTGTGTGTTGTCAGTGAGTGTGATTGTTCGCGGTGGTTGGTGCGACTGATGGATGTTGTGCATGCTTAGGTGATGGGTAGACCAGGGATGTATGCGGGTGGGAATGGCGGTGAGTGTTTGGTATTATGTACGGACGGATCATGACGTCACGTTACAATACATTTAACACAATTATGAATAAAATTAAATAAAAAATACCGAACGCCAAAAAACCGAGATTCGACAAAAAAATAACCCGATTATTCGATATTCGAAAATCAGGGATTTAAAAAAAACCGACGGTTTTTATGAGTGAAAAAAACCGAGTAGCCGGTTTCTGAAAACCGAACGGATCACCCAGGCATAACTCTGGAACCGTAACTACAAATTCAAAATTTCTTTTAAAAATTGCTTGGAATTTATACGTCTTTTAAAGAGCGTCATTAGTTTTATAAATTTTGATAGGAATTTTTAAAAATATAAAGCGTTATTTACAAAATTTACCCAAAATTTACTAAAAAATTCAATACGTGGTGCCTTATTGAGGAAAATCATTGCCAAAACTGGTGGTTTGGGCATGTACAATAAAAGTTTGGACGTTTAGCGTCAAAAATGTAGACTTACAAACTAAGAAAATCATGGTTATTGACCGAGTTTTAAATAAAATTCAAAAAAACGTCCAGAATACCCGATTTTGGGGGGAAATTCGACTTGTGCGACCTCTAATCCACTTCCAAAATATCTGAAAAAATTCTCAAAAATACTTTACCTATAAGCTTTCAAATAAAGCTTGAACAAAAAAAAAATTGTATTGATGGGACACCCTAAACAGCATGTGGCTTTTGCTGCTGAAAGTTTTATTCGTGTTGATTGTAGGTTTTCTCAGGATGATCTGAACCATTATGTTGAAGAGATCGCATGATAGAGTGTCGCCCTGCCTGAGGCCTCGGCTCATACTACATGGTCCGGTGAGATTTTTACCAATCTTTGCTGAGAATTTCGTGTCGGTCAGTGTTATTCTACAAAGACGTGTTAGCTTAGCAAGAATACCAAGCTGCGACATAGCTTGTTACAGTTTTTCCTGTGTCGGGCTGTCGAAGGTAGCCTTATAGTCTACAAAGAGGTGGTAGTAGTCGATATGCTTTTCGTTGGGTTTCTCCAGGATTTGTTGTAATGGTAATATCTGGCCGATAGTTGACTTTCCAGGGCTGTTAAGGTCCGATCTGGTAAACTCCGATCAGGACAGCATTACAAGGACTTTTATCTTTCATTCCACGATAGTTGTTTGTTTTCAAAAAATAAGACCCGAGTATATGCACAAACTATTCTTGACAGATAAAAAACCGTTTCCCATGAAGGCATTGGGGAGATTCTTAACATATACCCTTAAAAAATATGTCAGTAAATACACTATAAAGGACTGCAGACAAGGGGACAGCATTTGTGTTGCTATTTCAGCAAACATACGTTTGTTGGTTTATCAAACATTTTGTCCGGTATTTTATCAACACAGTTTGTTGTTATGCCAATAAATTTGCTGTAACAACAGACAAGTGCCTGCTGATAAGTAGCTGTTAAAATATGTAAACTTTGTTTTTTGAGTGTCCTTCCCCCAAACTCTCATTGAAACTTGTCTTATTAAAACATCTGCTTTATAACTATGTAATATTTGGAGGGATTTTTGTTTTATCCCCCTAAATTCTTCTGATGATTTCCAGAACACTTATATCTTATTATTTCCTCCCAACTCAAATATAATCAATCAAAGTCATCAGTATTTTAAAACTCCCTGCTACTGTACCACTACAACCAACTATAATATCCGGTTCGAACATAGCTGTGTTTTTTAGAAATTACATACGTTTTATTGTTACGAATAAGTACAAGCGTCTCGAATAATTGGCAACTCTGACACATTTATTAAATCACGAATTTTGCGTTGGTACTGTACATATCATATTCTGATAAACATTAATTTTTGGTCGCTTAAATTTAAGCCACGTTCTTGCTTAAATTTATGGAAGTCGTAATAGGAGTAGAATCGACAGAAGCGTAGATTTGCTTGGCGTCAAAAGGTGCTTTATGTAATTTGAACAGGTACTGTACAAACACTAACTTCATTAGAATTCATTTCAACTCGCAAGATGATGTAGTATTTGTCTTTTGCAGTAGTAATAGTAGTTTTAGTGTGGCCGTCGGTGGTGCAATGGTAGCGTGCGCGCCTCTTGTACATGAGATCCTGGGTTCGATTCCTGCTCAGACCACCATAAAAATTTCTTTCGGCGGCGGTCACCTCGCATAGTAACGGCGACACTATCGAGTATTTAGCCATGAAAAAGCTTTTTAAAATACCGTTCGGAATCGATGTAAAACTGTAGGTCCCAATCATAAAAAAAAATAAATGGTTTCCCATTACATCCCATGAAGGGACCGGGGAGAACTTCTCACAATCAGTGAGCTGTGCGCTTACCAGTTTTCACTCACTGATTGGGATCTACAGTTTTACACCGATTCCGAACGGTATTTTGAGAAGCTTTTTCATGGCTATATACTCGATAGTGTCGCCGTCACTATGCGAGGTGACCGCCGCCGAATGAAATTTTTTTGAAGGTGCTCAGAGCAGGGTTCGAACCCAGGATCTCATGTACAAGAGCCGCGCACACTAACTATTGCACCACCGAGGTCCCAATCAGTGATTGAAAAACTGGAAAGCGCACAGCTCAGTGATTGTGAGAAGCTATCCCCTGTCCCTTCATGGGATGTAGTGGTGATAGTAGGAGTAGTATCGACTTAACAACAAATTTGTTTGGCAGCAAGTTATGTATATAAAGGGTCGGCCAAATAACTTTGAAATTGCTATAAAAAAAACTACTGAATATTTTCTCAAATTTCTATTTTTATTTGAAAGTACAATCCTTCCGGTTAATATTGGAAAATAATTTCATTCAAATGGCTGCCTCGGCTGGCCATGCAGTAGCCTGCACGATCGGTCCAATTTTTAAGCACTTTATCGATTGTGTGCAGCTGTATTTCACCAATGGCTTCACGAATATTGTCCTTTAAAGCGTCAATTGTCTCTGGCTTGTCTGCGTAACACTTATCTTTGAGGGTACCCCACAAATAATAGTCCAACGGTGTCAAATCGCAGCTCCGAGGTGGCCAAACGACATCAGCTCTGCGGCTGATAATGCGATCTTCAAAAACAGGGCGCAAAACATCGAGTGTAGCTTCGGCTGTGTGGCACGTAGCGCCGTCCTGTTGAAACCAAATGTTGCCAATATCCTCCTCTTCAATTTTTGTGAACAAAAATTCGTTCAACATGGCCCGATAACGATCGCCATTGACTGTAACGGCTACTCCTTGCTCATTTTCGAAGAAAAATGACCCAATTATGCCTCTGGACCAAAACCCGCACCAAACAGTGACTCGTTTTGGGTGCATCGGCTTTTCAATGTATGCATGCGGGTTTTCTGTGCCCCAACTGCGACAATTTTGCTTGTTTACATACCCGCCAAGATCAAAATGAGCTTCATCTGAAAAGATGATTTTTTTGGCATAATCCGTACGCAATTTTCGCACACATTCTGCAACATTACCATGATTTTCAAAGTAATGTCGCAATATTTCCCGGCGTTGTTCAAGCGTATACACGTCAAATCAGACGTGAGCTAAGTGTTACCATTCACGAAATAAGCACTAGTTGAAAAAAAACGTTAGATGACCCTTTATATATTTTGAGGTGGTACTCTATACACCATATTTTCTAGCAATTGCAGTAGTGGCAAAATGCCATTTCACATGTACAGATATGCTATATGGGGTCACGTGTTGATATGGGTTGGGAGTAAACACACATAAAAATGAGGCCGTACGCTACACCAGCAAAGAGAGCTTCCGCATATTGAGCCATTGTTTCTAGGTGGTATGAGCATTTGCGTCAAAGACAGCGCACAATATCTAGCCCTGATGTTGTATTCGCGACATTTATTATAGACAAGTTGTCATTTCCTAAATAAAACCTGTCTTCATCGCATTTGTTATAGAAAAATGCTTGTCTCATTCTCTAAAATTTGCTTATTGGAAATGTTGTCTTCGCAACATTATTTATGGAAAAGTTCCCTTCGCGACCTTTCACAAAGAAAACTTGTCTTTGTCAAATTTGTAATAGAAAAGTTGTCTTCGCAACACTTCATTAAGAGAGTTGTGAAAGTTGTGTGACCAATATTTCAAATAGAAAAGTTGTCCCAATAACATTTTTAATGGAAGATTTGTGTCCACAATTACTAACTTCACCAGAATTCATTTCAGCTCGTAAGATGACGTAATATTTGCCTTTCGCAGTAGGAGTAGTATTGGTTTTAGTAGTGGTAGTAGTCGTCGTAGTTGTAGTAGTGTCGACTTACGAACAAATTTGTTTAGCCTCAAGTCATCCAATATAGTATATCTTTTGAGCTGGTACTGTACAAACCATATTTTCACAAATTTAACTTTAACTTTTAAAAATGTTCACTGAGTTCCAAAAACATACCTGTTTCTAACTGGAGAACAACCAAGTTCGACAACAAGTCTTGCTCCTTGTATACTGACCTGGTACTGTACACACACTATTTTCGCATTGTTATTTTAACCTGCATACACTTGTACATTACTGCCATTTGGTCTGAAATTATAAAACACAACTCTGAAAAAAAACATAGCTACTATTGACTTGAGTACAAATTTGTTTGGCAACAAATCTTTCTTTCTGCCTGGTTTAGATGTATTCAAAATCCATGAAAAGCTCTAAGTGAATTGAAACACAAGAATTCCATGTCACCATATATCCGAAATATGTGATTTGTAATGTTTAACAACTCGGAGAGTTGAAAACGCCAAAAGCAGAAAAAAATAGAAAATGCAAAAACAAAACAAAACACACATTCATGGCAATGACATATTGCTAACGATGTCATCTTTGTCGTTAAACTAAGGGAGAAATTAGTCAGCTATTTAGCCGAAAAAAGGCATAGCAAAGGGATGAGGAAAGAACAGTAGGACCAAGGGTAAGGACTAATTCGTATGAAGACATTAAACAAATACAAAATTTTGCAATACATCAACGGCAGCGGCAACAAACACGACAACAACCAGCATACAAGTCGAAAAGCCATATCAAGTGTAGTCAGGCAGGCAACAGGATCTCCCGCTGAGCACAGTGTTTTGGGATAAAACAAAAATTTGCTGCCGTTTTAAATTATCATAGTACGCAATGGTATGGGTGGGTGATAAGGGCTGAATTACTAATTATGCTATAAATTTGGGAATGGCGTGATACAAAACTAAATTAACCACACTAAAATTATAAGGACGATGTCAGTTTGGTCACAAAGCTAAAACAATACCGTTTCTAATGGAAGGACTAACAAATGTTATTTGCGTGTATTCGTTTTTTCCACATTAATTTCCAAAAGTATATAAATTATAGTAAAGCCAAAAGTTATACAATGCCTGGGTCAGTGGTACGTATGAATACGATTTATTATAATTGTTAATCATTATTTGTACTTTTGTGGCAGTCTATGGTACAGAATTGGGTGAAAGCCATTATTGTAGAAAAAGCACTGTGGTAAATCCAGCAATTTCCATTAAACTTCTGACATCAGTTATCTCACGTAATGCCAGCGAAAAACGATTCAATTGTGGGGCAATGGTGCGTATAAGTAATTATTAATATTTAACTCTACACAAAGTCCTAAGTAAAATACTAAATGAGCGTGACTCTAAAGCAACCAAAATTAATAGAGTCCATTATCTAACTGGCACCTACAATGTGGACTATCACGCCGGACATTTCTTGCTTTGTGATAAGCATTAGAGAGTTTAATTCTTAATGTCAGGGGAGTGGTTAAAAATTACGACATCAACTCCACAAATTTAAAACTATGAACTGGGACTCGTACTACAAGTCCGACTCCAACTCCATGCAACAAAAGCAATAACCTAACACTAATGTTTAACACATTTGCATTACAGGATACTTTGAGTTGTACAAGTATGAAAGGTTTTGAGCGAACATTAATTTTTCGAACATCGTTACACTGAGTATTCAACTTCGCAGAACATCGCACTTGATAGGTTCCAAAAAATGGTCGTAAAACAAGGCTTTTGTCCACTTCTCTAGAGTTGAGCACTGGATAGTATTTTTTTTGAGCTAAATACATCAGGTACATGTGGCCGTAGGTGGTGCAATGGTTAGTGTGAGCGGCCCTTGTACATTAGAACATGGGTTCTATCCCTGTTCTGACCACTTGACATTTCTTTCGACAACGGTCACATCGTTTATTGACGGTGAGACTATCGAATACTTAGGCATGAATAAGATTCCAAAAATACCGTTCAGAAGCGGTAAAGAACTGTAAGTGTAAAACATTGAAAACATCGAAACTACCCTTTTTGTACCCTAAATATAAAAATGCCATAACTGGCGGCGTTCTCTTCATAATTTCGTTCTTTATACAGTCATATCAAACTCAATCAAACTCAATTTTCACCTCTGGCAAGATAAGGTCACTTTCGTCAGCTTGCGTCACATATGCCGACGGACTAGCAATTACATTGCAGGGAAAATACCCTTTCACATGTACAGATATGCTCCAGGGCCTTATCATGAGACTCTCTAAGGGGGCCACGGTTTGATATCGATATCGAGAAGGTTCCGCATATTGAGCTATTGTTTCTAGGTGGTATGAGCATTTGCCTCAAAGATATCACACAATATCTAGCCCTGAAATTGTATTCGTGACATTTCTAATCGACAAGTTGTGTAAACCACATTTCCTAAAGAAATTCTGTCTTCAACGCATTTCTTATTGAAAAATAGCTTGCTCATACTCTCAAATTTACTTATTGGAAAAGTTGTATTCGCAACATTATTTATGGAAAAGTTCCCTTCGCAGCCTTTCGCTAAGAAAACTTATCTTTGTCTAATAGAAAAGTTGTCTCGACAACATTTTTAATGGAAGATTTGTGTTCGCAGCATTTCGATTAGAAAGGTTATTCTTGCAACATTCTTTAAAGAAAAAATATCGACGCAACCTTTCTTACTTTACTTTACTTTTATTGACTATCTTACAACCTCATGAGGTCAGACGTCTTACACATTTTCTTTCTAGTTGATTATATTCCGTAGAGCAAAATAAATAATAAATACAAAAATCTTATCTCAGCAACATATTTTATTGACTAGTTTTCTTTGCACCATTTATTATAAAAAAATGTATTAGCAACATTTCTTATAGAAAATGTTGTTGCCTGCTGAAAATTTGTTTGTATAGCATTACTAATTGAAAAGTTGTTTGCAACATTTCTTCTAGAAATTTTGGGTTTCACAATATTTCTGTAGAAAAACTGTCTTCACACCATTTATTGTATCAATAATATTTTCAGTTAAATTGATGTTTTTTTTTTTTTTTTTTTTTTTTTTTTTTTTTTTTTTTTTTTTTAATCGAGCGAACCCATCGCCGCCACTCTTACCCGCCCCTACCGACCGAGAGGGCCACGTCCCCATAACGTGAGGACAGCGTACACATTATAGACCGGTCTATAACGGGAGAGCAAGGATTATAAGTTCACACGTTACAACCAACTACAGAAATTCTTCACCAGTTGGTATTACACTAACATAAATAAGTATAAAAGCACATCACGAGATATTAACATAAGATACTTCAATATATAATAATTACGAGCAAAACGAAAACCAAATCATAAATCAGACCAGATAGTAAGGATAAAGTAAATTAAATTTACATATGTACGTTAACGAATATACAGCACTAATGCAATCGGTTCAAATGACAAATTATGCTAGACTTTGTCGTTTCCCAACTACCTGTGAAATCAATAAACTGATATAGCTCATTAAAGTCACGACACATTCTCCTAACTGGATCAAAGGACGCATAATTCGAACGCTGAAACTCGATGTTTACGAGTTTATAGTACCTCGTGGGTCTCAATGGGACATTTATGAAAATCTTAGATAACAGAAATTCAGAACATATACATCCATCAATTATCTTCAAAACTGTAATAGAGTTTATCATGGTACGTCTACTACTAAGAGTCGGCAATCTGATCAATGCTAGTCTACTGCTATACGAAGGAAGATTATGGTTCGGGTTCCATTGAAGATTTCTCAGACAAAAAATGAGAAACTGTTTCTGGACCGATTCAATCATATTAACATACAAATTGTACTGGGGGTCCCAAACAACTGATCCATATTCGAGAATAGGGCGGACTAGTGAAGTAAAAAGATTTTTCGTAACGTAGGGATCTGAAAATTCCTTTGCCCAACGTTTAATAAAGTTCAGAACGCCATAAGCCTTGTTCACCATCGTAATTATGTGGGAGTTGAAATTCAATTTTCTGTCCAAGAGAACACCAAGATCAACAAATGAATCCACCGATTCAAGAACATTGCCACCTAAAATGTATTTTGCCGAAAATAATGATGACCTAGAGAACAGCATATGCTTACATTTCGTAAAATTAAGCTCCATCAAATTGGTCTCGCACCACGTCTGGAAAGTAGACAAATCCCTCTGAAGTAAAGCATATTGACAAGGATCCTTGTAAGAAAAATAGATCTTCACGTCATCAGCGTACATTAACAATTTAGAGTGCATTATGGAGGCGGGTAAGTCGTTAATGAATAACAAAAATAGAACCGGCCCAAGATGACTGCCCTGAGGCACCCCAGATGACACAAAAATAGATCTTGAGAATGATCGACCAAATGATACCATCTGTTCTCTGTTCATTAAATAAGAACTAATCCAATTCAGCATGTTACAATTAAAACCCATTGCCCCTAATTTATATAATAACAAATTGTGGTCAACTTTATCAAAAGCCTTACTAAAATCGGTAAAAATCACATCAGTTTGATCTCCATTAATAAAGCCGTCAATAATAGAAGAGGAAAACTGAAGCAAATTAGTCACGGTGGAACGACCCTTCCGAAAGCCATGTTGACATGGATCTAAAATAGAGGAAACCTGATGAGAAATTACCTCTGTGACTAACTTCTCAAAAAGTTTAGGAATGGCACTCAATTTTGCAATTCCCCTATAATTTGCAACATTTACTAAACTACCAGATTTGTGGAGAGGGATTATATAAGAGCTCTTCCACTTTGCAGGAAAATGGCCGAACTTCAACGAAGCGTTAAATAAGAGAGTCAACGGTAAGCTGAGAGAATTCGAGCAGTATTTCAACATAGAGTCCGGGATACCATCAGGACCAGCTTTATTCGAGGCTTTCAAGCTGATTAAGTTATCTAGCAACCACGAAGAATTTACGACAGGTGCATCAAACGGAATGGTAGAGCGGACAGTGTACGGGTATGATTTGGAAACATCATAGGCTCGGGTGGAATAAATAGATGCGAAAAAATCGGCGAAACAATTAGCAATAGACTCTTCATCTGAATATTCAATACCGTTCATTTTGATCCTACAAGGTGTGGAAGACGAATTACGCTTCAAGTTAACAAATCTAAAGAATGATTTGGGGTTCCGTTTAAAATTAGCCTTCAACCTATCCAAATATAATCTGTAACTCTCACGAGATTTAGAGTTGTATCTACTCCTAGCAACAATATACCTAGCATAGTCTGCTAGCAGTCCAGATTTTTTATACTTGTTCGAACATCTATTCCTTACATTCTTGAGACTATTTAGAGCCCTTGAGGACCATGGGGGACCAGTATTACCCCTTATTGGCCTCTTGGGTACAGACTTAGAAATATAGCCATTAATAATATTATAGAAATCATCCAGGGCGATTTCAAATTCAAAAGAATTATCACACTGACATATACTATGCCAGTCGGTATCAAAGATAAGATTATTCAAAAGTATAAAGTTCGCACGCGAAAAGCATAGGCCAACATAGGACGAAGAGTAATTGCAACCAACCTGCATGGTATCATATGTATAATTAATTCCCAGCGTTGGATGGTAACTATCCTCAGGAGAAATTAACGGATCAATTCGAGAAATATCAAAGTTGTTAGAATCATCCACTAAAACTAGATCAAGGACTCGATTCATAGAATTGGGAATGTCGTTCAATTGAATCAACCCAAGTTCGGAAATATGCGTAACAAAATCAGATGACCAATCGTATGGTGTCAATGGAGTCAGAGAATTAGTATCGGGTAAAGACACCCATGTCACAGACGGCAAGTTAAAGTCACCCAATACTAAAATACGGTCCTTTCTACTGGCTAACGCAATAACTTTTGCAATAGCGTCAATATGCACTTGATATACCTCAAAGCATGATGATGGCGGAATATAGGAACACGTGACAAACAATTTCAAATCGCCTAAATTAATGGACACCACAAGAAACTCAAGATCGCCAATGTCATCAACTGTAACCAACTCAGAAGATAAAGAATTCTCAATTGAGATTAAAACACCACCTCCAATTTTACCAACACGATCTTTTCTATAAACTACGTACTTATCGCAGAACAACTCAGAATTAAAAACATTAGGTTTAAGCCATGTCTCAGAAAATGCAATGACATCAAACTCAAAACCAAAGCTATCAACAAATAATCTGGACAATTTAGTATTCAAACCGCGAACATTCTGATACGCCAAATTCAAACTCCCAATTAGTTTTTTGGAGCTGGCTTATCTCCAGACGGTAATCTAGCAAAATTATCACGCCTACCATTATCCCGATACTCAAATTCCCTTACGAATGTTCTGTGAGGCCAAAATTCCGAATCCACCAGTTTGACAAATAGATCATCCGGTGCAATAATTTTGAAAGACGACCTACGTTCCGAAAATTGTGACTTCAGCTTGAAGCACTGTATGGAATCGTTAGAATTATTCCCGACTAATTTAGACGATATGTAAAGTCGTATATCCTCTTCGGTCGTGTCGGGGGAAAGTCTAGACACAAAAACTGTCTTCCTTGCCGGTACGACAGTCAACGTTCTTGGTCCCGGTCCTGGCACTGGGGCGGGATTACCACCCGGAGGAGACGACTTATCGCTGTCCGTGGAAGCTATAGTAACTACAGAAATGACTTCAGCAAAAGTAGGAGGGGCAGAAGATTTCATTGGACTTGAAACTGTAACTGGAGAATTAACGTCCATTAAATTCGGCGAGGAAGGAATTACCAACAATGGAGGGGCCTTCTTAGCCGTCTTCTTCCTTTTCGGCGAGGAAGCTTTCGGTGAACCCGCTCTCTTTTCCAATCCCGGATATTTATTAAACATCCCAATAAACTTGGAAAATCGACCAGATAAAGCCGAAAGCTCCTTTTCCATCTCAGAAAACTCGGACTTCATGCTCCTGAAAAATTTGTAGAACTCCACATCCAATTTTCTACAATCCACGCAACACCAACGCAGACCCTTGTCATCACTAAGATTGTCCGCCACTCTTGCATAAAGGCCAACACATTTGACATGTATCAAGCCATCACACAACCAACACGAAATAAGAGTATCGGTATCCGATCTAACCTTACAGTCTTTGTTCATGCAAGTCATCATTATAATTAATTCAGAGTAAAAAATAAATAAAAATAAATAAATAAATAAGAAACAAATACTAAAAACAGAATTCCAAAATCGACAAAATTCCCAAAAACGTATGAACTTATTATCCCTTTGATATTAATTCCCAAAACCAGATGGCAACTCTGCACACAAATAACGAAACAAAGAGAATGAAAGAAAAACAAAAATCAAACAACTACAACGTTAGACGTTCTCAACAATGACAAACAAATATTATTGTTGTTGTTTGTGTTTTACACGATCAACAGAATTTCCAATTGCACACAATAATACAAAAACAGTATAAACAAGCACTGCACTGAACACACAATTATATCAAGCAATGTAATTTAACTTATCTTCGCACTATTAACACAACAAGCACTATTTAAACTTTTAAAATACGAAAATAAAGTAAATTCACGGAGCACAACTAAAAAACGAACTAAACGAGAGTAGAGTTGCCAGGTCGTTGCCACATTTATAACTGGAGGTTGCCTCCACAACATTTCTTACAGAAAAGTTGTTTCCACAGGGTTTTCTATCGAAAAGTTGTCTCCGCACTATTTCTTATAGAAAATTTGTTCTCGCAACATTTCTTATAAAAAAGTTGTCCCCACAACATTCCGTACAAAAAAGTTGTTTCCACAACATTTCTTACAGATAAGTTGTGTCGACAAAATTTCGTATAGAACAGTTGTCTCCACAACATTTCTTATAGAAAAGTTGTCTCCAAAACATTTCTCATAGAAAAGTTGTCTCCGTAACATTTCTTATACAAAAGTTGTCTCCGCAACATTTCTTATACAAAAGATGTCCCCACAACATTTCTTATAGAAAAGTTGTCTCCACAACATTTCTTATAGAAAAGTTGTCTCCACAACATTTCTGATAGAAAAGTTGTCAACACAACGTTTCTTATAGAAAAGTTGTCTCCACAACATTTCTGATAGAAAAGTTGTCAACACAACGTTTCTTATAGAAAAGTTGTCTCCACACAGTTTCCAATCGAAAAGTTGTCTGTGCACTATTTCTTATAGAAAAATTGTTTTCACAACAATTCTTACAGGTAAACTGTCTTCCCACAATTCCTTACACAAAAGTTGTGTAACTAATTCAGCAACATTTTCAATATAACAGCTGTCGTTGAAACGTTTTTAATGGATTAGTTGTTTCCACAACAATTTTTACAGAAAAGTATTCTCCGCAACATTTCTAATAGAAATGCCTCCGCAGCATTTCTAACAGAAAGGTTGCCTCCGCAACATTTCTAACCGAAAATTTGCCTTCTCAACATTTCTAATAGAAAAGTTGCCTTCGCAACATTCCTAATAGAAAAGTTACCTTCGCAACATTCCTAATAGAAAAGTTACCTCCGCAACATTTCTAATAGAAAAGTTACCTCCGCAACATTTCTAATAGAAAAGATGCCTCTGCAACATTTCTAATAGAAAAGATGCCTCTGCAACATTTCTAATAGAAAAGATGCCTCTGCAACATTTCTAATAGAAAAGATGCCTGTGCAAAATTTCTAATAGAAAAGTTGCCTCCGAAACATTTCAAGTAGAAAAGATGCCTCCGCAACATTTCTAATAGAATAGTTGCCTCCGCAACATTTCTAATAGAAAAGTTGTCCCCGCAACATTTCTAATAGAACAGTTGTCCCCGCAACATTTCTAATAGAACATTTGTCTCCACAACATTTCTTATAGAAAAGTTGCCTCTGCAACATTTCTAATAGAATAGATGCTTCTGCAACATTTCTAATAGAAAAGTTGCCTCCGCAACATTTCTAATAGAAAAGTTGCCTCTGCAACATATCTAATGGAAAAGTTGCCTCCGCTACATTTCTAATAGAAAAGTTGCCTCCGCAACATTTCTAACAGAAAAGTTGCCTCTGCAACATTTCTAATAGAAAAGTTGCCTCCGAAACATTTCTAATAGAAAAGTTGTCTCCGAAACATTTCTAATAGAAAAGTTGCCTCCGAAACATTTCTAATAGAAAAGTTTCCTCCGCAACATTTCTAATAGAAAAGTTGCCTCCGAAACATTTCTAATAGAAAAGTTTCCTCCGCAACATTTCTAATAGAAAAGTTGCCCCCGCAACATTTCTAATAGAAAAGTTGACTTTTCTAATAGAAAAGTTGTCTCCGCAACAGTTCTCATAGAAAAGTTGTCTCCGCAACAGTTCTCATAGAAAAGTTGTCCCCGCAACATGTCTAATAGAAAAGTTGCCTCCGCAACATTTTTAATAGAAAAGTTGCCTCCGCAACATTTCTAATAGCAAAGTTGCCTCCACAACATTTCTAATAGCAAAGTTGCCTCCGCAACATTTCTAATGGAAAAGTTGCCTCCGCTACATTTCTAATAGAAAAGTTGTCTCCACAACATTTCTTATAGAAAAGTTGTCTCTACAACATTTCTTATAGAAAAGTTGTCTCAACAACATTTCTTATAGAAAAATTGTCTAATTGAAAAGTTGCCTCCGCAAGTTGTCTCCACAACATTTCTTATGGAAAATTTGTCCTCGCAACATTTCATAAACGAACTTTGTTTCCACAACATTTCTAATAGAAAAGTTATCTTAGCAATATTTTCGAAAGAAAATATATCTGTGCAACATTTGTTAAAGCAAGGAAGTCTTCGCAACATATCTTACAGGAAAGTTATACCAGCAGCATTTTTTATTGGGCAGCTTTCTTCGCTAGATTTATTATACATAAGTTGTGTCAGCAGGATTTCTTACAGAAAAGTTATGATTGCAGCATTGCTTATGGAAGAGTTGTAGCTGCAACATTTCTTACAGAAAAGTTGTCTTCGCAATATTTCTAACAGATACTTGTCTCCACACCACTTTTTGGGGAATAATACGCGGCGGATCAATAACTCCGTGAATTTTTCAATGAAACACAGTTTTTTTTGCAAAAAAAAAATATTTTTCAACATAATCTCCTTTCAGCTCAATACACTTAGTCCAACGTTTCTACAATTTTTGTATCCCTTCCAAAAAATAGGATTTTTCGAGGGCCATAAAATAGGCACTTGTTTGATCAATAATTTCATAATTGGAGCGAAATCTCTTTCCACCTAGCCATTTCTTTAGATTTAGGAATAGGATATAGTCACTGGGGGCTAAATCCGGAGAATATCGCGGATGAGGTACCTATTCGTAGCCCATTTAAGTTTGTCACACGATTACGTTCATGGTCAATTGAGAGCAAACGCGGCACCCATCTTGCAGACAGCTTTCTTAAACCCAACTGATCATTTAAAATCGAAACCACACTGCCATATGAAATGCCAATGGCATCAACAATCTTACGCACATTTCCTCTTCGATCGGCCGACACCATATTGTGGACTATTTCGACATTTTCGGGTGTATTGAGCTCAATTGACCGTCCAGAACGTTCAGCGTCATTTGTACTTGTGCGACCACAACGAAATTCAGTAAACCACTTTTTTACCATTGAAATCGATGGCGCAGAGTCCCCATAGTATTTATCAAGCGTTTACTTGGTTTGATTGACGGTTTTTTTTCGCAAAAATAATGTTTAATGAGCAGTCGAAATTCACTTTTTTCCATTTTTAAAAAAATGCACGAGGTTTTATGTTATGAACAGCTCGAAAAGGCACGGACTTATTCTCCATAAAATTTCTAATAAATTCTTATCATAGTTGTCCATTTAATTCCGGGTTTAAAACACTGTGCTGTGCGTGCTTAGCTTCACTTAGCTGCCTCAAAAACCGTGATAAAGCACAAATTGGAACACATTAAAACCCCCAGCTAATTGTAAACGAAAGTGAATGTCTGCATATGAGAACTGTCAAAGAGAAATAAAGCACAGTTTTAGGCGTATTTTTGTCATCATCAGAAAGAGAACGTGAAACTTCAATACAAGTGAAAAAACCAACATGAAAAAAGCACGACGAAACCCATAAGCAAGCAAAATATTCACAAATTTCAAAATTTCCTATGGCTTTTTCAGGGAATGTCGGTGGGAAGGTTGGGGGGGGGGCACTCAAACACTACCATGAAGCTGTAGAATGAACAATCATAATAGTAAATAGGTACTTATAACACTTTCAAGTATTCTTCGCCTGGTATGTACTCGCGACAGACATAATGGCATGCATCATGTGGCTGGCTGAATGCATCATCATCCACAGCATTTGTAGAAAAAGATGAAATGAAAAGCAGAGGCAGGCAATGGTGGCTCTAATGTCTTGTTTTTTTGAGCACGAGGACGACGATGGCGATGACGTTGACGTCCGTAGATGTATGAATGATGGCAGTTGGCAGCCAGCCTGGTGTTCCACGAAGCAAGGTTTACTTATGGTTTAGTGGAACACGCACATGAGTACTAGTCTCAGATGTAGGCATGTTCCTTTATAAATATATATGGTGGCATGATATGTGTTGTTGATGTTGCATGATTGTCTGTATGCATTACTAGCTGGGACCGGAGCTGGGGCTGCAAATCAATCCATCATACTTATGAAATATTTAATGACATCAGCATTGCTGGCATATGCATATATGCATGTATGTTGCATGCAACTCAGACAAAAAACTACCCTCATGAAAGCATAAGGGTGATTGTGCGTATTCCACAGCAACAACAACAAAATCAAACGTGCCAAGGTCCTTAGAGCACATATTTCCATAAAAGCTCTTTAATCGTAATAAAAAGAAAAATCGTTTTTATTGTGTTTTTAAATTTAATTTCGATTTCATTTATATATCACTTGATGTTTTGTTTGATTCCAAGTTTAATTGCAAACATTCGATGATGCTCTTCACAGGACAAAGTGCAATTTCAATTCATTCACGATGTCAAGTGGAACTGACGTCATTCGCCCGCCAATAGCTCGTCATACCCTTAATGCAATTTAAAAATGTACGCAGGACATAAATTGGTTTTTGTTTCCGGAGAATTATGCTCTTCCAGTTCATTTCTTTTTTCAAATTTCTGTCATACTTATTTCGCTTTTCATTTAGTTATGCAGAGTTTTCAAGTTATCCATATTTTGCAGAAATTTTCATCGTTTAAACTCGAGAGCAATAAAATTATTTAAATGCCACAATCAGCGTTTTTATTACTATTATTATTAATATTATGACTATGATTATCATTAAGTGTTTGCAACAATGCCACAACATCGTCGCTCCGTGCCATTCATTGTGCGTCTTTGTGTTGCAACAACATTCGCTGCATGATTTATGTGGTGCATGCAACAACGTACGTAGCGTGGCGCGCGTGTCTCGTTTGGCTAATTTTTATGCGCCGCTTCTTTCTCAGAAAGATGAAATGAAATTGGAGCTATAATGATGGTGCAGTTTTTGCTCGGCAACTTGATTTATGGTGATTTGTTGCATTTCATTGAAGTTGCATAAAGTGTGCGAGTTGAAAACTGTGTGATTTTATTTATAGAGTTTATAGTGATATTTTTAAGTTTAATATATAAAATTGATTTAAATCACAACGTAAACAAATCAAAAAGAAAAACTGTTAAAATGTTTATCTTATTATGATCGAAATCAAAGATCTTTCATAATTATCACATGCAACACGAGTATGTTGACTGATCCGTCAAGAGGTGCAGGGACCGTAATTCAGGCAAACAGAGAATACGTGCTATTGGTCACATATTATTAACTTAGTGTATTCCAATTTTATCACAGAAATATTATTGGCAACTCTTCCTAGAGACCTGTCAACTTAGCGACACCTTGACACAAAACATTTGCAAGCAACACTACACATGTAAAGTTCGTTCAGCAGATGTTGTAATTAAAGGTTACTCAGTAGCATTTCTTATATGAAGACCGATTTTTCTCAACATTTCTAATAAAGCATTTATATCCTGAAAGATAAATTGTAATCGCGACACTTCTTGGAAAAAAGTTGTCCCCACAACATTTCTTAAGGAAAGGTTGTATCCACAACAACATTTCTTAAAGAAAAGTTGTATCCACAACATTTCTCAAAAAAAATTGTATCCACAACATTTCTTAGAGAAAAGTTGTATCCGCAACATTTCTTAAAGAAAAGTTGTCCAAGCAACATTTCTTGAATAAACGTAGTCTATGAAACGTTTCTTAAATAAAAGTTGTCTAAGAAACATTTCTTAAGGAAAACTTGTTTAAGCAACATCTCTTAAAGAAAAGTTGTCTAGCAATATTTCTTATAAAAAACTTGTCTCTGCAACAGTTCTTAAAGGAAAGTTATCTCAGCAACAGTTCGTAAAGAACAGTTGTATCAGCAACATATCTTAAATAAAAGTTGCCAAAGCAACATTTTTTAAAGAAAGCTAAATTCTAAGCTAAATTTCTCTAAGAAAACATTTCTATAAGTAAAGTAACCACACCACATTTCTTAAAGACAAGTTGTACACAACATTTCTTAAAAAAAACTTGTCCATGCAACATTTCTTAAAGAAACGTTATCCACGCAAAGAAAAGTTGTCCACATAACAATTCTTAAAGAAACATTGTCCGCGCAACATTTTTTAACGAAGCGTTGTACGCGCAACATTTCTTAAAGAAACGTTGTCCGAGCAACATATAAAACTGTCTAAGCAGCAGTTACTAAAGAAAAGTTTTCTAAGCAACATTTCTGAAAGGAAAGCTGCCTAAGCACACAACATTTCTTTGAGTAAAGTTGTCTCATCAACAATTCTTAAAGAAAAGTTGTTTCAGTAACAGTTATTAAAGAAAAGTTGCCTCAGCCATAGATCTTAAAGAAAAATTGTTTAGTAAACATTTCTTGGCGGAAAGTTGTCCGCGTAAAATTTCGCACAGAAAATGTATATCTGCAACATGTGTGAAAGAAAATGTTCCTGATTGTAGCTATTACAGAAATGTTATTGCCCAAAAATTTCTTAAACTTTTCTTAACGAAAAATTGCTTTCACAAGGAAACATTTCTTACAAAAAATATAAGAAAATATAAAAATGTTTTGTAACGAAAGTTGTGTCCGCAACATTTTGTAAAGAAACTTGTACCCGGATTTTTCTTTTGGAAAACTTGTATCTGCAACATTCCTTACAGAAAATTGGCCTCCACAAAATTTCTTATAGAAATCCTGTCTCCGCAACATTTCGCAAGGAAAAAAATCCAATGAGTGTTCGAACTCACAGGCGATGTGTTAACACCTTTTTGATACTCGGTACCTGTTCGATTTCTATGAACACAGTAGTAAACGTTACATTAGAAAATAAAAATCGCGTTCAATCATACGATGACGTTACATTTAAATAATATTAATACATAAAATTATTTAAAGACCAGTGCAAGCACATGTGTCATTATTTTCTTGCTTAATACTTTTTGTCTTATTCCTACAAGAAACAAAGAGAATGCAAAGCAACAGACGCATACATTGTTATGATCGTATCTTGCTATCTGATTTTTATATACGTATAACCGAGTTTAACGCCAAACAATCTGTGATCGCAGTCGCACAAACTGTGTTTGGATGTGTTCACTTTGTGAGTCTGGTCCCTAACACCCTTTAAAAACATCAAAACATCATCCAACAATATTTCTTACAGAAAAGTTGTTCACAGAACATTTCTTAAAGCAAAGTTTTATCTTTAACATTTCTTACAAAAACATTTTTGCATCATTTCTTATAGAAATTCGAAAGTTGCATCTGCAAATTTTTTTAAAGAAAATTTGTCTTCTCAACATATGTATATATCTTAAAGTTGTATCCGAAACATTTTTTCAATACTATATATCTGCGCAACATTTTGTAAACAAAATTGTATACGCTACATTGTCCACAAACCGGTATACGCAACATTTTTGAAAGAAACAGAAAAATAAACTCCAATAATATTTCTTACAGATATTTTGTCTCCGCAACATTTCTTTTGTTTCTTACAGAAAAGTTATCTCTTTAACTTTTTTACTAAAACAAGTCGGCATTTTTTCGCAGATTTCTTATAGAAAAGTCGACTCCGCAACATTTATTAAAAAAAGATTCCTTCCCAATATGTCCTATAGAAAATATTTTTCTTCAATATTTGTAATAGAAAGTTGTATCAATTCAATTCAATTCAATTCAATTCATATATTTATTGGTCCCTAAAATTCATATTGACAAAGTTTCTTAAAGATAACTTAAATCTATCATTACGTATTTTCCTACATTTAATAATATTTACAGAACTATATACTTCACACAAACTTAAGTTGTAGCAACTACATACAAAACAATCATAAACGAAAAAACTAAACATTCTACTGCCCACTAGAGGCTTCCCCAAAAATGGACTATGAAACGGGGATAGAAAATTGTATCCGTAACATATCTTAATACAAGTTACTTTCGCAACATTACCTAAATACAAGTTGGCGCTATATAATGTCTTATAGAAAAGCTGTCTCGGCAAAATTTAATACAGAAATGTGGTCTACAAAGGATTTCTTACAGAAACGTTGTATCCACAGCAGTTCTTACAGAAAAATTGTATCCACAACATTTCTTACGATAAACTTGTATCCGCAATATTTCTTAAATGTATTATGCTACTAATAGAAAGTTGTATCCGCAACATTTCTTAATACAAGTTACCTTCGTAACATTTCCTTAGCAAAAGTTGCCGCCAAAAAAGTTCGTATAGAAAAATTATATCGGCAACATTTCTTACAGAAAATTTGTATCCGCTGCAAAGTTATATCTACTGTATTTCTTACAGAAACATTGTATCCACAACAAGTCAAACGAAAACGTCGTATCCGCAAAATTTCTGTAATAAATAATGTGGACATAAAATTTCCGTAACAAATGCACTGTAAGAAATAGAGTGCGATATTAAAGAAAATTTCTCAAAAAACGTTAGTCGTACGTGTGTTAAGATCCATACTAATTATACGTATAATTTATACAATTATACGTATAATTATACAATATATTTAAGAACTTCTATGAAAATGCATACCAAAAATCCCTGCTAACTGTTGTCAACAAAGTTGCGTAACTAATTCACGCAACATTTAAACGTTTCTTAAAAAAGTAGTAACTGCCTCATAATCGTGGGAAGAAGGTATAATGTTGTCAACCTTTACTACATTTAAAAAAAACAAGAAATTTAATATATAAATTCTTTGGGATAATTAAACTTATAGTTGTCAACATTTATATTTTGTTGCCCAATAGCCGTGCAATCAAAGTTAGTGCGATTCTTGAAGGCCTGAACAATGTTTAATATTTCATACGTATTTTTATTACCAACCAAGGAAGTCAAGTCTTACTTGATTTAACAAATGAGAAACATTACATTTAAAACGATTTTAAGATACAGTAAACCGTCGGTGGTGCAATGATAGTCTGCGCGGCTTTTGTACTCGAGAATGCCGATTCGATCCCTGCTCTAGCCACCTTACATTTCTTTGACTGTGGTCATCTCGCTTAGTGACGGAGACACTATGGTGAATTTAGTGAATGAAAAAGCTCATCAAAAATACAGATCGGAACCGGTGTGAAATTTTAGGTCCCAATCAGTGAGTGTAGAACTAGAAATCCGACAGCTCACTGGTTGTGAGAAGCTTCCCCAATCCCTTCATGAGATGTAATGGGAAACAATTTTTTTGTGTGTATTTTAAGATACAGAAAACTGAAGTTGTCAACATTAAAATGTTGCTGGGCAAATTTGGGGGCCAAAAATTGATGTTGCTCAAAATTTTTCGTCTGAGCGAACTAAGTAGCTGCCTTTGCACAAACCACTTCTGTCAGCAACATGTTTCATAATTATGTTAGCTTCATAGGCGAGTAACATATCTTACCGAGAAAGACAAACAAGAGTACTGCAACCGGGAAAGATGTCTCTACAAGAATTAACGCTTTCATAGTCTCAGAAGGATTTTCTCCATTAAAGTGACTAAAGTTGTTCACGCGTTATTTTGGCAACATTAAGCGCTGATAGTGACGGAATCGAACTGGTTGGCGAAATATGCTATCTTCGTTTTGTAAGGTCCCTGACCCCTCGGGGTTGTTCGTGACCGGTTAAGTAAGTAAGTAAGCACTGAAATGTTGCGGAGCATCAAATAAAGTAAAAAATGTTTATGTAGCAACATTTTTAATTACATTAAACTATTTTAAATAGGAAAGTTTTTTGTTGATACTTCTACTACATCACTGCAACATTTGGAGTATAAAATGATTGTTATCACAAGATCTAATATTTTAAAGAATATATTGAATAATACATTAGCTGTTAATCACCTCCAATAAGTTGCCACAAATTCCACTTTTCTTATACGCTCTTAAAAAACAAAAATAGATCTCTCTAAATGTCTTATTTATCACTAGTACAGCTAAAATATTACACCTCCTTTCACTTTAAAATAGTTGAGCTTCACCTAGAATTGATAGTTTGACATTTATACAGCTCAACACTTAAAAAAAACATTGAAATAAATCCAACACAAATCTTTTATCACCTCCAAACAACCCAAACAACAGTACCTTAGTAGATTTACGACAAAACCAAAGGATAAAATGCACAACACCCTAAATTTTTTTGTACCATAACAAAAATAATCTTTAAAAATGTAGCTATTTGAAACACAGCAGGATATATATATATATATATACATTTGCAATATAAAAACCCTACTAAACAATTGCTGTTAAACCAATTTGTTCGGAATAAACATAAAAACTGCACAAACAAGTGTTGTCTCGCTTGCGATATACATCAACTGTTTCTTTATTTAAAGTTCAACAAAAACGAGCATTACAAATAGAAAAGGGGACTCAAAAAACCAATGCTGACACTTGGTGCGTTAGTTTGCTGTAAGAAGAGATCCTTTGCAACAAATGCGGATAGGACTAACACACACCATCACCAGGAACAACAGCACCAGAAAAAACACGTTACACTTTTTGATGAGAAATCAAGCGAAACACAAGGAATAATACACAGCAAGGCACATGCTTACAACACACAACAAAACTAACAACGCAACCCAACAACGATACCAACACGACCATCAAGCAATGTTGCATGCACCAGTGACAAAAAAGGGACGTATTTATGTGCAGTTTTATTTGAACTTAAAGCGAATGATGGGTGGCATTTTATGATATTTTGCATGAATGCACTTCTTATTCCAAGGCAGAGGAAAAAATAAACCTCGATTAATTTCTGAACTACATAGTGATTTGCCACAACAACTCATTGAGACCACTAAGAGCGAGGCAGTTAAAAGTCATGAAGAAGTTAAAATTTTTAAAGAATGCAATTTACCAAAGCAATAGATGTGATTTAGAAAACTTTTTGAAAAGTGTTAAAGTAGTATTAGAGACATTTCTTATCTCTAATATGTCAAAGCACGTATTTTAATTGAAAGTTAATTTTAGCAACATTTCTCACTTCGCAACATTTTGGGGGAACATGCTGCAGTAAACATGTCTTAAAACAATAAATTCGTATTATCAACATATGATACTAAACATCCACTTAGCAACATTGTCTCTTGCAAATGTCTGCCAACGACAAGTGTTTGTTTTAGAAACTTTAGCGATAGCAACATTTGTTTGGAAGGCTAACTTAATAACATTTCGAAACGATCATGATACAAACAAAGATACAAGTTGTTTTATGTATATTACGGAAATTATCTAATCAACATGTCCCATTCCAATGTTGTGGAAGCATTTATAACAAAAATTCTCACTTTGCAACGTTTTGCGGAGATGATGGTGCAATAAACATGTTTAATACAATAAATTCGAAATATCACCATATGATGCTGAACATTCTCTTAGCAACATTGTTTTATAAAAAATTGTCTCAACAACAAGTGCTTGTTTTAGCAACTTTAGTGATAGCAACATTTGCTGGGAAGTCTAACCCAATAACATTTCTAAACAATCATCTATTTAAAATATTGTTTCTTATATATAATGGAAGTTATCCAATCAATATGTCGCTTTACACTGTTGTGGAAGCTTTTATAACAAAAATTCTCACTTTGCAAAATTTTTTATAGCAAATTAGTTTAAACTAGTCGTAGCAACACTGGATCTAGACAGCGCTGCTGACACAAATAATTCTCTCTGGGATTATCGTGTGGTGCTTGAGAACCCCACCTATTGTGCACTACTGACTAGGGTTTAGAAAATGGCGGTGATGCGCATCATGGGTGCTTTGTACACCACTCCAACTGATGTATATCCAGGAAGAACGCTCCTATATGATGATGGTGGAGAGATGGACGTGGGGCAAAGATTGTGTGTGCTCAAGACAACTCTGACCCATAGAGGATGGCTAGAGATCTGAGAAGCTTCTGTATATAGCCAAGGTAACAATGCTTGTTTCAGTTTTGATGTGACACTGTCTGATTGGTACACATGCGACGAGACTAAAGGTCAGGCTAATGACTTCGATAGAAGCTGTAACGATGAGGAAGAATCCACTGAACATCCTCTTTGCACAAGCCCAGTACTAGCTGGCAAGAGGATGTCTACTATGGGATCCTACCTATTTTCAGGACCTGGGAGAATTAACTCAGATAGACGTAGACAAGACCTTGAGCTTCTTGGAGTAAGGTAAATGGTTCTATCGTGGGGCTGACTAAGACTATACGGGGCTAATAAGTCTAAGTGAATCGTTCATCGACAGACACTAACAACTAACCTATCAACATTAGTTACAGAATAATTTGTTTACAAGTTAAATCTAAACACCAAAGGAAAAAATTGGTTTTAGAAACCTATTCTAACTATTCGTGATAGCAACATTGCATACTAAGGATATGTTGATAATATTTCTATGAATTCATAAATGAAAGAAGTTGTATTCTAAGATGTTTAATCTAGAGAAGTTGTGACATCAACTTGTTTCTCTGTTATGCTTTCTCAAAAATAAAGTACAATATTTTCTGCAACAAAAGCTCAACACAATTAGCAACATTTTTCATACAGAAAGTTGTTAAGGAACATTGGCTCAATAAACTTCTAATTAGAATAGTTGTCGCAGTTTTTTGTATAATACTTTTCTTATCTGGATTTACTGATTGCATAGCAATATTTTCTGCAGAGAATTTCGTTGCAACATAAATATTTGTTACCAACAGTTTATGCTTTAAATAAAGGAGTGCAGCACTATCTGCCGGCAACTAAACACCAGGGAAAACCAATTTTAATTTTAGAAATTTGTTTTTATTTGCAACATTGGTTACTAACAATGTGTTGGTAATATTTCTATGCAATCATAAAACAAAGAAGATGTATTTTTAGATGTTTCACCTAGCGAAGTTGTGACTTCAACTTCCTTCTCTGTTATGTTTTCTCAAAATTATTAGTATCATAAAATATTGTGTGTGACAGAATCTCAATATCTTTAGCAACATTTTGTTTACCGAATGTTGCTAAGGTAGCTTGAATAGATACACTTCTAATTTGAACAGTTGTCTTAGTTTTATGTACTATATAATAATTTTCTTAGCTGGATTTATTGCAAACAAACTCTGTTTCACACTTTCCAAGTGATTGCCGCTGTTGTAACAACATTTTTAATAGCATAATAATTTAAGTAAGTCTTAGCAACATTTTCTGCAGAAATTTCGATACAACATAAATATATGTTATTAACATTTTACGCGTTATGTTAATACGCGCTCTGTTAATAATTCCACCGGTAACTAAACACCAACGAAAAAGCTTTTAGTTGTAGAAACTATTGTTGGTGGCTACATTGGTCACTAAGGATGAGTTGGTAATATTTCTATGCAATCATAAAACAATGAAGTTGTATTTTTGGATGTTTCATGTAGAGAAGTTGTGGCATCAACTTGCTTCTTCGTTATGTTTTCTCAAAAATATTAGTATCATGAAATCTTGTATGCAACAGGAACCCAACATTTTCTTTATCGAATGTTGCTATGGTAACTGGCTAGGTAAACTTCTAATTAGAAAAGTTGTCGTAGTTTTTTATACAACATTTTGTTTTAGCTAAATTTATTATAAACAAATCCTCTTTCCAACCTTCTTTTTATAAATGATACAAGATTTAATATAAAGAAATTCTTAGCAACATTCGTTGTAGGATATTTGTCTAACCAATTTCTTCTGTTAGAAAGTTAATCTACCTTTTTTCTGGAATGTTGTTACCAGAAACATTTTCTTTTTTGCCACAAACATTTCATTAGCAACAATTGTAGTAAAATATTATTGGAACATTTGTGTAATCAATCTCTATTTTAAAAAAATCCAATGACTGTTCGAACGCACGGGCGATGTGTTAACACCTATTTGCTACATGGTACCTGTTCGATTTCTATGAACACATTCGTAAATGTTACATTGGAAAATAAAAAACAGCGTTCAATCATATGATGACGTTACAGTTAAATAATATTAATACTTAAAATTATTTAAAGACCCAGTGCAAGCACATGTGTCATTATTTTCTTGCTGAATACTTTTTGTTTTATTCCCACAAACATTCCAACATTGTTATATTCGTACATACGCTACACAAGTTCACAAAATTGTTGTTGCTCTCTTGCTATCTCATTATTTTTATATACGTATAATACGTCATTACTCTCTTTGCTCTGAGAGTGCTCCGCACCCACATTTTATTGGACTTACCTTTCACTATAATAAAAAAAACAACAACACCAACAACAACAACAACTACTACTGATATGTTGGTGATTTATTTGTGCTTGCTGTGTCGTGGAGTGTTTGTGTGGGTGGTGGGTGTAGGGGGGGGGTACCTAAAATAAAAACAACCAAACACACAACATCACACATACTTTGTCCGAAGTAGCCGACGTATACGTGTGTCACATAACCACATGTTTGCCATATCAACAGCAACGAAACAGCCAAACACACAACATCACACATACTTTGTAAGAAGTAGCTGACGTATTAGTATATCACCATAACGTCGACTGCGATGGTTTTAGCAGCAGCATAAAATCTGGTTTTAGCAGATTTTGACTTTGATAGATTTAGTCCCTATACGCCGCTATAGATGTTAACACATCAAAAAGTTGATCTACCTTTTTTTTTTATTGCAATGGTGGTACCAGAAACAGTTTCTCTTTGGCTGGAAACATTTTGTTAGCAACATTTATTTTACAAAAACCGATTTTCTTGATTTTTTTGTACATTGTGTACCTTAACTTAATTTATAATCAGGGAAAAGTTTCAATAGATATTCTTTTGTAGAAATTATGTTTTATAAAAAAATCATGTCGTCCTAGGAAAATTTTTGCTAATAAATTGTCTTAGCAAGTTCTCCAATAACAGTTTGAGCTCAAATTTTTTTTTGTCAGAAAGTTAGTTTTTGTTTTGACAAAAACATGTTCTTAGCAAACATTTGTTTTATAGAAAATATTTTTCATAGATTGTAGGACAACATTTACCGCCAGTTCATATCTTCCCCTGCAGAGGTTTATTATAAGGTCTATTTTTAAACATTAACTTTTAGTTTATAATTTATTCAGGCACAAGGAATTTGTTCTGGGAAAAATGTATTTACCACTTTTTTAAATGGAAATCTTGTTAATTGATATTATCAATAATATTATCTTAGCAACATTTGTTCTACAGAAACTGTTTCCCTAGTATTTTTTGCCATATGTAGCTTAACTGAATTTATTATAATGAAGTTGTTTGACCATCATTTCTTTTATATACGTTATCTTAGCAACCTATGTAATTGTATTAGCAACATTTTTTGGAGAACAATTGTTTAAGTAATTATTCCTGCATAAAAGATCTTGGTTTTTTGAAATGTTGTTAAGTACTTTCTAGTATAAAGATTTTTTTTTAGCAACCTTTGGTGTACAAAAACTAGTGTTTCTTAATTTTTCGTACAACATTTATAAACATTTAATTCATTATAATAAAGTTGTCTTGTTAGATTATTTTTTATGTAAATTATCTTAGCAACCTATTTCATACAAAAATTATCTTAGCAACATCTTGTGTAGAAACATTGTCTTAGGAACTTGTGCTGTTAAATATGTATCTATCAAATTGTTTTGTGGAAAAGTTGTTATATCATTTTTGCAGATACATTATCTTCGCAACATTTATTTTACAAAAAGTGTTTTTCTTAGTTTTGTCTACAACATTTATATTAAGTTCCTTTATTATAATACGGTTGATTTGGCAGCATTTGTTTTATAAATATTATCTTGGCAATCTATTTTATACAAAATTATCTCAGCAACAGCGAGTATAGAATCATTGTCTAAGCAACTTGTGCTGGGAAATATGTATCTACTATATTGTTTTTATAAACTGTTGTCACATTTTTTTTTTGTAAAAACATTATTTTAGCAATATTTATATCACAAAAACTAATATTCTTAGTTTTGTGTACAACATTTAGATGAATTTAATTTATTATGATAAAGTTGATTTGCCAGCGCTTCATTTATAAAATTTATCTTGGCAAAAAATTTCATACAAAAATTTTATTAGCAATATTTTGTGTAGAACCAATGTCTAAGAATCTTGTCTTAGGAAAAAGGTATCTACAACATACTGTTGCAAAATTGTTATATAGTTTTTAGCTGAAACGTAATCGTAGCAACATTTGTTTTACAAAAAATAATTTTCTTAGTTTTCTGTATAACATTTAGCTTAACTTCATTTCATAGCAGAAAGTTATTTAAGCATCTTCTCGTTTATAAAAATGATCTGTACCTACATATTTCATACAAAAATTGTCTTACGACCATATTTTATAGAACAGTTGTGTAAACAATTTGCCTTTGGAAAAAATTGATTTAAATTAGTTTTGTTGGAATGATGCTAGCTCATTTTGGAAGAGACATTTGAACAGCAACATAGTTCCTTGTACAATATTTAGCTGCCATTTATTTCTTATAATGAAAACAAGTTTTTATCTTATAAAAGTGACCATGACCATGTCTTGGCAACATTTTGTGTAAAACAATTGTCGAAGCAAATTGTTACGGGGAAAAAATTTAAGTTTTTTTATAAAAATTTTTAGCAACATTTTTGTTATAAGAATTAACTTACTATCTGATTTGTTAGAAAAGTCGTGAGAAGCCTTAATGGTTTTAAGAAATTCGGTGAAAAAAATATTTCAAGCTACTTTTGTTTACAAACAAATTAGTTGCTAAAAAATAAAATATACTTGCGATGAGAAATTTTTCAACAACTTGTTTAAATCTTAGCGATTTTACGAGTAAATACTAATTTTATTAATTTCTTTTCCTGTTAAATAACTTATTCCCTATTGTATGGAAAAGTTGGTGCTTGAAATTAAATTGCAGCAACTTTTTTATGCATAAGTTGTGCTCAACAATGTTGAATATGTCGCACAAAATTCGAAATATATCGACGAAATATCTCCACCAATGAGTAGTACTAAGCTGTCCGCACTATATATTAGCAACATGCATTGAGCAACATTTTAAGGTTTCTGATTCGACTCTCATTCAATTCCTCAAAAGAGGATTTTTAGTGTTAAAAACTTAAAAACAGATAACAACCGGCAACAGTGATATATTACTGGTCAATTTCGCAACGAATTATACTAATGTTGATCAATGGTTTTCGTGCGAACAAACTTAGTGCCAGCATTTAGTGTAAAGTCGATAATGTTTTTAGCAGCATACTAGTTGAGAAAAAATTCTTGGTCAGATACATTATTTACAATTTCTGTCTTAGATACATGTATTTCTGACATCCATCTGAAACACTGTTTTTATACCAAAATAACGTAAATGCCTTTGCAATATTATTTACTAAAACCTGTTCAGCATCTTTTATTCTGTAAATTATCAATATCGGTTCAAAACCTCTGTGTTAGTTATATTTTGTAGAATAAAATTGTCCAGCAACATTGTATGTTACAAATATGCCTTTGCAACATTATCATAATATAAAAATTGTTTTGATACATTGTTTAATAAATTATGTATATGCCAAATATGCCTTTACAACATTAATATGTATATAAAAATTGTTTAGCAACATTGTTTAGCTAATTGTCTCAGCAACTTTTCGTCCAACAAATATTCCTTTGCAATATTACTAAAAAAAACTGTTTTGGAACATTTAAATTATAATTTTTTTTAACAAATTTTGTTGCTGAGTTAGCTACTTATTTTCTAGATACTGTCTTGTATTAAATATTTTATTTTAACTATTGCATAATGCTCCCCTAACTTTTTGCTACCTTAGCACGACGCAATGTGTAGCATCAAGTTTACATTGTGAATCTTTTGTTGCACGTGCCATATTTCTGGGTTTCCTGGCAACTTTGCTGTTTAAATTCTGCTTTTGTTTTGGTCGGAAGGAAGCATTAGAGTGAAAGGTGACCAAGTTTGTTTTGGGGTCCTTTATACGAATTCGTCCATTTAAAATCACATTCAGACCAACAGAACTCAGCGAATTCAGGCATTCAAGTAGAAATTTATAATGGGATTTTGCAGAAACTATAGAATTGTTTTTCCTTCTTTTCACTTCATGCAATATCACACACAAATGTACATATAAATACGGATACTGTAAAGCGCAAACAGCGACCAAGCATGAAAAAACGCATCTGATTTTTTACAAATGCACTGGAGAACGCTAGAGGTGGCTGTGTTGCAAGTAGGTGTGTTATGAGTGAATGTGCATTGTGAAAATAGTTTGTTATGTTTTCTGAAGCCCTCCAAATGAAATACAAATGGAATGGAAAAACAAATTCAAATGCAAATGCAAATACAACCCTGCACATAAACATTCCAACCAACCTCCTGAGTATATTTCGAGATTAAATCTGGGAAAAATTGCTGTGGATTTTTCTTACTGTATATATATGGTTATGCGTTCTCGTTTAGCTCTGGGAGTCCTTTAGTTTTTTTTATTGCTACCCAGTTCTTTCAACAGCAAGAACAAGAAAAATAAACCAAACAAAAATATTTATAACAAATCTGAAGGGCGAGTTTACAAATACTCACACACCATTCTTAAAATGGGTATGTGTGTTTGGGTGAGAGAGAAAGAGAGCTTTTATATCCTCACATGTATTTACACTTAAACAAGTACACAAACGGTCTAACATACCTTCACTCACACACACTTGCACTAAAGTCCTTATTTTTTCATTTCCATTCAGCTGTATTTGCTTTTGCATGCATTTGTTTGATTGTCGTTGCTGTTGATGTTTGTTGCAAGCCAAACAAACTATTACAACTGCGAGTAGTTCAACCTCATAGATAGGCAAACTAAAGGGCTGTATAATAACGACATTAAATTTGTCCATAAATAGTTTTCAAGTGTAAATCAAACGCTAGCAAATATTGTGTTAGCACCTTGTTATGTAATGAAGATGTCTTAGCCACATTTCATTAAATATTTGGTGTTGAAAGGTTGTCTAATAAGCACGGTTTCGTATAGAAAAGTGGGTTTAACATAGTTCCGTGTAGAAAAGTGGAATTTGCAACATTTCGTCTAAGAAATTTAGGAATAGCAGCTTTTTGTATAGAAAAGTTGGTTTAGCAACATATGATACAGAAAATTTGGATCAGCAACTTTTGGTATAGAAAATTTTGTTTAGCAACTTTGCATATAGAATATTTGGTTTAGGAACATTTCGTCTACAAAAATTAGTGGAGCAAAGTTAATTTAGCAACTTATCGTTCAAAAATGTGGGTATAGCAACTTTTTGTATAGAAAACTTGGTCTAGCAAGTTTTGGTATAGAAAACTTGGTCTAGCAACTTTTCCTATAGAAAAGTAGGTTTATCAACATTTGGATTAGCTACAGTTAGTTGGTTTAGCAACATTTCATATAGAAAAGTTGGTTTAGCAACATTTAGTATAGAAAAGTTGGTTTAGCAACATTTCATAAGGAAACGTTGGTTTAGCAACATTTCGTTTAGAAAAGTTGGTTTAGCAACATTTCGTATAGAATAGTTGGTTTAGCAACAATTTGTAAAGAAAATTTGGTTCAGCAACTTTTCGTATAGAAAAGTTGGTTTAACAACAATTTGTATAGAAAATTTGGTTCAGCAACTTTTCGTATCGAAAATTACAGAGATTCGTATAGAGAAGTTGGTTAGCAACAAATTTTTTCAGAACATCGAAAATTTTGTTAAGAAACTTTGGGTTTAGAAAACTTGGTCGAACAACTTTCCGTATAAAAAAGTTTGTTTAGTATCTTTTCGGTTTCTCAGCTTTTCGTATAGAATAGTTTGTTTAATAACTTTTCGTATAGAAAAGTTGGTTTCACAACTTTTCTTATAGAAAGTGTTGTTTAGCAACTTTTCGTATAGAATAAGTTGTTTTTCAACGTTTCGTATAGAAAATGTTGTTTAGAAACTTTTCGTATAGAAAATGTTGTTTAGCAACTTTTCGTATAGAACATTTGGTTTAGCACCTTTTCGTATACAAAAATTGGTGGAGAAAAGCTGGTTTAGCAACTTCTCGTACAGAAAAGTTGGTTTAGCAACCTTTCGTATAGAGAAGTTGGTTTAGCAACTCTTCGTATAGAAAAGTTTGTTTAGTATCTTTTCTAGAAAAGTTGGTTTCTAAACTTTTCGTATAGAAATAAAAAGGACGGTTTAACAACTTTTCGTATAGAAAAGTTGGTTTTACAACTTTTCATATAGAAAATGTTGTTTAGCAACATTTAATATAGAAAATGTTGCTTATCAACTTTTCGTATAGAACATTTGGTTTAGCACGTTTTCGTATACAAACATTAGTTGAGAAAAGTTGATTTAGCAACTTCTCGTACAGAAAAGTTGGTTTAGTAACTTTTCATATAGAAAAGTTGGTTTACCTACTTTTTGTCGCCGTTCCAATGGTCAGTGTGCGTGAATCTTGTACATCTTACATTTATTTCGCCGATGGTCACCTCGCTTAGTGAAGGCAACACTATCATGTACTTAGCTATGAAAATACTTCTCAAAATACAGTTCGGAACCGGTGTAAAACTGTAAAACGCACAGCGCACCGATTGTGAGAAGCTCTTCCCTATCCCTTCCTGCGATCTAATAGGAAACTATTTATTTATTTTTAATATCACTGACAATTTTAGCCAGTTTAGTTCTATGTTGTTCCTGAGAAATAAAATCCACACGTATGGTGCAACATTTAAATAAATTGCGCAACAATGTTGCGACCAATAAACCTGTAGGAAGAAGTGATCAGTGTTGTCAACTTGCATGCAATTTATGAAAACCATAAGCTGCGAGGGTTAATATATAACTGTCTCAATATTTTTTGAGCGAATGATCTCAGTACCAGCCTAAAGGTTTCACAAAAAGACGATCTGACGATCTTAGTACCAGCCTCAGGGTAAAACATTAAGCAGCTTTCTCAGCTTTTCGTATATTCTATTTGTCTCAGCAACTTTTCTTGTAATCAAATTTATTTTAGCAACCTTTTTTATAACCAATTTTTCTTCACTTCTTTTCTTATACAAAAATGATCTCAGCAACATTTCGTATATAGTAGTCTAGTCAGCAATGTTTCTTGTGAAAAGTTACCTCAAAAACTGTTGTTGTATATGAGCAGTTCTTTTTTTATATTTGTGTTTAGAAACATTGTCTCAGCAACGTTGTGTATCAACGGCAACAAACTAATAATATATGTCCTCTAGACATTTTCCAAGTGCGGTTTATCACCTTTTTTTATAATAGTTTGTTTCTGCCCACATTTTCTGTGTACCGCGGTATTATTCTTCCTTTTGTTTTATTGAATGGGCCACAGTTGACCCATACCGTAAATCTGAAAGTGTGTTGCCAACACCACCATTTCAATGAGATGGCCCGCAGCATATGACATACTGCAGTATACAGGGTTGCACTGCTCACTGGCGGTGTCTCACAATCAAGTGGCACCGAGTGCAAAATGCATTTACTCATTTCGAGCGAATTCGTTTCATTTCACTTCAGAGGCGAACAAAAAGACGCAAAATGTGAAGCAAAACACTGCAACCCAATCACCCATTCTTCGGCTGGCATTTAACCACTCTTCTTTCACTAGCATTCATTCGTTCGTCCTCACATTCATTCACGCATTCAGTCATTCATTATAAAATGTGTTGTGCAACTTTTACTTTAGATCTGCATATAATGAAAAATGGTACAACTACGAAATGTATATTCCGATGAAGAAAAAAATTGGAAAAATAAAACGGATTTCCTTTTTGCCGCCATTCAAGTGCACTCTTCCTTCTTCTAGCCCATTCATCAGCACCATGTTGCCACCACCCTCTGCACTACACCAGTGAGTCCTTTATGCGACCCTTTTAAGGATCTGCTTAAAATATGCTATCGTTTCTGTTTTTTTTTTGGTTGCTTTTGTGAAGAGTGTGTTTGAATGTGGTGGCAGTGGAACGTAGTTGGATTCATTCGTTTTGTGTTAAAGCGCCCGAAGCAATTGCATTCACTTTCCATTGCAACTGTAGAAGGTTAAGATTGCTGGCGCACTACCGTTGGCAACAAAATGAGGCATAATGAACATTTAGAGGATACGGCAGCCAGCAAATGCGAAAATGAAACCGAAAAATGGGGTCCAAAAATAAGACAAAGAACGGCAAACGACAGACATGGCTCTGGGGTAATTTTCGGTAACTAAGAAATTGTAGCTTTAAATTGGATTTAAGTACTGCTACTATATTGTAGTAATTTAGGGAAAGTTTCACAATATAATGAAATTTGAGTCTCAGCTTTTAGTAACACATTATTTTAAAGCAATAAAGTAATTTTGTAACTACACTCGTATCAAAACATTGTCCAAATAGAGTAACTTTAAAATTCGCTGAATCGTGGAAATATTTACAGTAAAATAGTTTTACTTTTTTGTAGAATAACGAATAAAGTCGGCGTTTTTACGTATACAGTTAAACTGTTGTCATTAAAATATTTTCATTGAATCAAGCAGTATAGTAGCGTTTGTTTCTTGAGAATTTTGCATAGCAACAGTATTTAGTCTTTATAAAGGTTGGCCTTGCAACATTTTAATTTTGTTTAGAAACTTTTCGTATTGACAGATGGGTTAGCAACTTTTCGTATAGAAAAGTTGGTTTAGCAACTTCTCGTATAGAAAATTTGGTCTTTACGAAAAGTTGGTCTAGCAACTATTCGCATAGCTGAAAAGTTATTTTTTAACTTCGAAAAGTTTGTTTTGGTACTAATTTGGTAATATTGATACTATTCGTACAGAAAAGTTGGTTGGCCCAGAAACTTACGCATTGAAAACTTGGCTAGACAATTTTTCGCATGGCTTCGCAGCTATTGCTATAAACAATGTGTCTTAGCAACTTTTGGTATAGAAACAATGGCTTTACAACTTTTCCAGGACATTTGGTTTACACCGTTTGTGTAGAAGAATTGTTTTATTCACATTGGTTTGGCGTCAATTCGTGTAGAAAATCTCTGTTAGCAACTTTTAACACCGAAAAGTTGGTTGAGCAACTTTCCATGCAATAAACTTGGATTATCAACATTTCCTAGGAACAAGATGGTTTAGCAACTTTATGTATAGAAACATTATTTTATCAACATTTGATACAGAAAAATTGTTTAGTAACATTTCTAAACAGCAAAAAATAAAGTTGTTTAGCAATATATAAAAGAAACAAGTTGGTTTGGCAACTTTGCGTGCAATACACTTAGTTTAGCAACATTTCCTGGGAACAAGATGGTTTAGCAACTTTAAGTATAGAAACTTTATTTTATCAACATTTGATACAGAAAAATTGTTTATTCACATTTATAAACAACAAAAAATAAAGTTGTTTAGCTACATTTAGTACAAACAAGTTGGTTTGGCAACTTTTCGTATTGAAAAGTAGGTTCTTCAAGTTTTTGGATAGACAAGTTAGTTTAGCAAATTTTGCTGTTGAACATTTGGTTAAACCACTTTACGCACAGAAAAGTTGGTTTGGGTAATTTTCGTACAGAAATGTTGGTTTAGCAACTTTTCGTAAATTTGATTAGCAACTTTGCGTGTGGAAAAGTAGGTTTAGCAACTTTCGCATTGAAAATTTGGTTGAGCAACGTTTGAAATAGAAAATTTGGCTAGCAAGTTTACGCATAAAAAACTTAGCTGGGCAACTTTTGGTGTAAATGAGATTGGTTAGCTACTGTATACAAATTTGTTTAGCATCTTTACGTTGGATGACTTTGTGTACGAAAGTTGGTTTGAGCTTAGAAACGTTTCGTGTTTCGCTTTTCGTGTAGAAAAGTTGGTTTATTAACTATTCGTATAGAAAATTTGGGTGAGGAACATTGCGCATAGAAACTTTGGTTGCGCAACTTTAGTATAGAAAAGTTGGCTTTGCAACTTTTTGTAGAAAAAAGTTGGCTGTGCACCTTTTTGTATAGAAAAGCTGGCTTTGCAACTTTTTGTATAAAAAAGTTGGATTTGCAACTTTTTGTATAAAAAAGTTGGATTTGCAACTTTTTGTAGAAAAAAGTTGGATTTGCAACTTTTTGTATAAAAAAGTTGGATTTGCAACTTTTTGTATACAAAAGTTGGCTCTGCACTTTCTCTATAGAAAAGTTGGTTTTACAACTTTTTGTATAGAAAAGTTGGCTTTGCAACTTTTTGTATAGACAAGTTGGCTTTGCAACTTTTTGTATAGAAAAGTTGGCTCTGCAATTTTGTTTTATAGAAAAAGTTGGCTTAGCAACTTAAGCAACTTTTCGTGTATATAGGTTTGCTTGGCAATTTTTGTAGAGATAGATTGGTTTAGCAACTTCTTCGTTAGATTGTTTGATTGTTTAGGCATAGAGAAACATGTTCTGAGTCATAAATAACTGGTATGATAAACTTTTGTATTTGCATACATTTTTACAACCATCAGATTTTTGACAGTTAAACTTACAAGAATATTTTTTTTTTATTTAAATAAAATTTAACATAAAATTTCATCGACCATAAAATGTTTGGTAAATCTATTCCAAACACATAAAAACTTCAACAAAAATTACCATAACGAGCGAGGAAGAGTGAGTGGATGCTTAGAACCCATAATAAAACAAAACTTTCCCCAAATCGTGCAACTGTAAGATACAGAACAGCAAGAACGAGTGGAAACAAAATTGAAAACAAGATCCGTAAAACAAAAAATTCACCAAAATTTTGAAACTATTTTGCATATTTGTGGTAGAAAATCGACATTATATGCAGATTTCCAACACACATCATTACTCTAACCACAACTGCATTTTACAACATTTAAGGATGTGTGATGGATTTACAACTTCTTGCGCTGAATTGATGCTACAAACATATATCAAACCTTCAAGAAAATCGCATTATCTACTATAAACTATAAGAATTTATTGATTATGATTCAATCAGCTCGATGAAGTAGAGTTCGTAATTTGCGGTATTCAAAGGATGATTACTGACCTCCCCGGCCCCTGCAAAAAGTACTTGACGTTGCTGTGTTTAAAGAAAAATACAAAAAAATACCTCATAGAATGCACGATTTCGAAAGTCTGGCGAAACTCATCCATGGTACGTTTTATCGTACAATTTTAAAGAGATTTCGGTTCAGAGATTGTTTAACGTATTATAATGTAATTAGTGTTGGCAATTTATTTTACATAACAACAAAAGAAGTCCTGTGACTGTACAACACAAGCAAAGGTATAAACAAACAGGAGACTAATTAGAAATTGTGACTGTAATTGTTTTTGCATTTTACAACAAATGTTGTTGTAGACAAGCAATTTCCACACAGCCACACACATAAAAAGGATAAACCGAGATGCGAGTGCATGTACAGAAAGGTACTTAAATTGATAAACTTCCGCATATACTTTTTCGAATGGATAACCCAACATACAAAACGTTGCCAGTGTCAATGTTGTCACAACGCTTGATTATTTTATACTTAAAGGCTGCTCTGAACTTTGTTCGCATGGATATTTTCAAGCAACATAATTTTGTATAGCTGTGAAATTGTCCAGCAACATATTAGTGTTGACGACTATTATACTTTTCTCTGTTTTTAAGTTGTCTACACTAAAAGTTCTGCTTTTAAGAAATTGCAACTTGCATGCAACATTGATCATTTCATTGACCACAAATTGATTAATCGTTCCATTTTTTGCTTAGAAACATTACAAAGTTGCTAGATACATGTTGAAGAATATTTCTTACATATAACTGGCGGAATTTTTCCGAAAATGTTTTGCTCTTATTTTTATTTTTTTTTTTTTGGAAGGAGTTTCGTAAAATTGGGTGACAAAATTTTGAACTTTTAAATTCTTGAAAATGGAGCCCGAGATTCTCAATAATCTACATAATGTATAACTAACAGGGGTATATCCACAACGACTACACTGCCTGCGAAATAACGACGAAATAATTCCACCAGTTGATCGCACGCAATATCATCAACATGCATCGGGCAACATTTTAATATTTCTACGAACAGTGTAACAACCAAACAAATTGTAGGATAAACACTCTATGCTGACAGAACCCGATAACTTTTCCAAAAGTAGAGTTTTATTGTAAAGAAACTGAGAAACAGTGAAAAATATGGTTGTCAACACTAATATGTTTTTGTCAATTTTTGTAGCGAAACAAACTGATGTTGCTCAATGCATCCAGTTCGAATGAAGTTAATACCAGCCTTTAAAATGACAAGTTGGCTTCTCAGGTGTTAGTATTAAATAGGTTGTTCTAGCAACATTTTGCATAGACATGCTGGCTTACAAATTTTGTGTTAGAATACTTGGATTACAAACTTTTCGTTTTAGAAAAATTTTATCTTAACAACTTTCCGGATACACATTTTCGTATACAGGAAAATATGCTAATCCAACTTTTCTATACAAAAAGTTGATTTACGTATAGAAATGTTTATTTTGCAACTTTTCGTTAAAGTTACTTCATCAACTTTTTGTGTAGAAAGGTTGGATTAGTAACTTAACATATGGGAAAGTTGGATCGGCTGCTATTCATACAGTAAAGCAGGCTTGGCAACTTTTCGTGTGGAAATCTTGAATGGGTACCATTTCGAATAAGGAAATTGGGGTTAGAAATTATTCGTATAAAAAAATTTCGAATAGGAAAGTTGACTTGAGAACATTTCGTATAACATTTAGCTTAGCAACTTTTCGTGAAAAAACCTAGACTTAGTAACTTTTTTGTCTAGAAAAGTTGGCTTAGGCTTCCGGGATTAAAAAATTTGACTTAGTAACATTTCCAATAGGCAAGTGTAGAAAAGTTGCTTTCAGAACTTTTCATATAAAAAAGTTGGCTCGAGAGCTTTCTGTAATGAGAAGATGAATCAAAGACATTTTGTATAAAAAAGTTGACTTTAGAACTTTTCGTACAGAATTTTGGGCTTAAGAACTTTTTGTATAGAATATTTTGTTTGAGAACTTGTCGTATACAAACGTAAGTATAATAACTTTTCGTATATAATAATTGTATTGAGGCCATTTAGTGGCGAAATGATGGTTACAGAAATATTCATATAAAAAGTTGGCTTGAGAACTTTCTTTAATGAAAATATGAATCCTGGACTTTTTGTATAAGTATACAAAAGTTGACTTAAGAACTTTTCGCACAGAGTAGTTGGCTTGAGAAGTTTTCGTATAGAAAAGTCAGTTTGAGAACTTTTCCAGTTCAAAACTTGGTTTGAGATATTTTCGTATAAAATACATATTTTGGGAACTTTTCTTATTGAAAATTTGGCTTGAGAACTTTTCGTACACAAAAGTCGGCTTCGAAACCCTTTATAAAAATAAGTTGAATTGAGAACATTTCGTATACACATCTTGGTTTGAGAAATTTTCGTATCCAAATCGTGACTGGAGAAGTTTATTATTTATTTCCTTTCTTAACTGATCTAACTTGCATACCGTTTGACATCTTCGCAAGTTTGTTGGGTTATCAGACCGTTTATGTGTCTACCCTCCTTAATTCCATATATCAAATTAAGGCAACATTTTATTAAAGCCATAATAAGCAGTAAACAATTTAATTTAATTTAACCCCTTTATTTGTTATTAAAAGCGTTTGTGTCTGCCTACGTATTTGGTTGTGCGAATTGCCTGGGATGTTTAGTGGGTGTATGTGTTATGAATACTTATATGTGGTATATATCACTACATCTCCTAGTATCGCTCATCTGTACCAGGAAAGGAAAGCAAAGCAACAATTTAGGTAGAAACATCAACAACCCCAATTTGATATTTTCGCCCCCCACAAGGAAAACAATGAGTTGACAGTACTAAGAAAACGCAATTATGTAAGGAAGTTAAGGATTTGTTTAGCCGGGTAGGTAAAGTAATTTGAAGGGAATATTCAATTTTAAGAACATCTCTTAAAGAAAAGTTGGTATATCTCCGGAATATTTTGAAAGGTTGGTTTAACAACTCTTCAAATTGCAGAACTGAATTACCAACATTTCGTATAGAAAAGTTGGTATACCAACTTTTAGAATAGAAATGCTGGTTTAGCAAATTTTCAAGTAGATATGTTGGTTTAGCAACTTTTCGTAATGAAATGCTGGTTTAGAACTTTTCGTGTAGAAATGTTGGTTTAGCAACCTTTTGTATAGCAATGTTGGTTTAGCCACTTTTCGTATAGAAGTGTCGGTTTAGCAACTTTTCGTGTAGAAATGTTGATTTAGCAACCTTTTATGTAGAAATGTTGGTTTAGCAACTTTTCGTGTAGAAATGCTGGTTTAGCAACGTTTCGTGTAGAAATGTTGGCTTAGCAACTTTTTGTATAGAAATGTTGGTTTTCCTACTTTTGGTATAGAAGTGTTGGTTTAGCAACTTTTCATGTACAAATGTTGATTTAGCCACTTTTCATGTAGAAATGTTTGTTTAGCAACTTTTCGTGTATGATTGTTGATTTAGCAACACTTCGTATAGAAACTTTTCGTATAAAATGTTGATTTAGCAACTTTTCAATAGAAATGTTGCTTTAGCAACGTTTCGTATAGAAATGTAGGTTTAGCAACTTTTCGTGTAGAAATGTTGATTTAGCAACTTTTCGTGGAGAAATGTTGATTTAGGAACTTTTCATATAGAAATGTTGGATTAGCAACGCTTCGTATAGAAATGTTGGTTTAGTAACTTTTCCTATAGAAATGTTAGTTTAGCAACTTTTCGTATAGAAATGTTGGTTTAACAACTTTTCGTGTAGAAATGATTATTTAGCAACTCTTCGTGTAGAAATGTTGATTTAGCAACTCTTCGTGTAGAAATGTTGATTTAGCAACTCTTCGTGTAGAAATGTTGATTTAGCAACTTTTCAAGTAGAAATGTTGGTTTAGCAACGCTTCGTATCAAAATGTTGCTTTAACAACTTTTCGTTTAGAAATATCGGTTTAAAAATTTTTCGTATAAAAATGTAGGTTTAACAACTTTTCGTATAAAAATTTTGGTTTCGCAGCTTTTCGTACAGAATTGCTGATTTCGCAGCTTTTCGTATAGAAATGTTGGTTTATAAACTTTTCTCTTAGAAAAGTACATTTAGTTTTTTTTCTATAGATATGTTGGTTTGGCAACGTTTTGTATAAAAATTGGCTTACCAACTTTTTGTGTAGGAAGTTGGCTTGGTAACTTTTTGTATATTGTTTGTTTAGCAACTTTTCGTATAGAAAAGTTAGTTTATCAACTTGTTGTGTATACTTTCTAGATTGGTTTAACTACTTTTCGTGGAGAATATTTGGGTAGGCAACTTTTCATAAAGACAAGTTACTGTAGCAACTGTCGTGTAGATAGGTTGGTTAATCAACTTTTTGTGTAGATAGGTTGGTTTAGTAACTTTTTAAGTAGATAGGATCGTTTAGCAACTTTTCGTACAGAAATGTTGGTTTATCAACTTTTCGTGTAAGGGGGTTGGTTTAGGAAGTTTTCATATATAAAAAAAGACGTAGTAACTTTTGTATATTTGATTTGGGTTAGCAATTTTTTTGTATAGAGGGGATTTTTTGTACCAACATCACGTATAGTAAAGCTATTATGGAACTTTTCCAATAGTATAGAGTATCATCTTTTTCTGTATGTAGTTAACAACTTTTAATAGCTTTTCATATAGAAAAGGTGGCTTAGCGACTTATTGTACAGAAAAGTTAGCTAAGCCACTTTCGAATTTTTTACCAAATTTTGGAATAGAAAAGTAGGTGTAGCAACTTTTCATATAGAAAATGTGGTTCAGCTACTTATCGTTTAGAAAAGTTGGATAATCAACTTTTCGAATAAAGGAGTTTGTTTAGCAACTTTTGGAATAGAAAAGTAGGTGCAACAACTTTTCAAATAGAAAGTTTTTTTTCCTAACTTATTGTATAGAAATGTTAGATTATCATCTGTGTGTTTCAACTTTTGTATAAATGGTATGGTTTCGAAATTTTTTGTTTATAGAAGAGTATGCTTTGTAAACTTGTTTTGTATGTAGGGTGCATACATTTTATTTGATATACGTTGGGTTAGCAACTTTTCGAATAGAGAAGATGGGTTAACAACTTGTCATATAGGAAATGTGGTTTAGCTACATATTGTATATGAAAGTTGGTTAAGCAACTTTTCGTATAAAAGAGATTGGTTCGCAACTTTGGGAATAGAAAAGTAGGTGTAGCAACTTTTCAAATAAAAGGGTTTGTGTAGCAACTTGTTGTAAAGTAATGTTGGTTTATCAACTTTGTGCTGCAACTTTTGTATATATGGTATGGTTTCGCTATTTTTTTTATATAGATGAGAAACTTTAGCAACATCTCGTATAGTGAAGTGGTTTTTCATATATGTTGCCTAGGTTTTCGTGTATATAGGTTGGTTTAGCAAATTTTCGTATATTAAAGATGAGCTAACAACTTTTTATATAGAAAATGTGGTTCAGTAGGCTATGGTACTGAATAGTTGATTAAGGGAACATTTGACATAAAAAAGTTTGTTTAGCAACTTTTGGAATAGGAAACTTGGTGTATCAACTTTCCGTACAGAAATGCTGGGTTAGTTACTTTTAGTGTAGATATATTGGTGTAGGAACTTTTAGTGTTGACAGGTTTGTTTATAAACTTTTCGTCTAGAAAATTTGGTTCAGTATCTGTTTGTTAAAAATGGTTTGTTTCTGAACTTTTTGTATAGAAAAATTGAATCACCTAATTCCAAAAGTTGGTTTTTTCAAATTTTTCAGGAGACATAAAAAACTGAACTTCTCTCAGACTGTATCGAATTTGAGAGCGCAAATATTTTTGAAAGAGCTAACCATTCGACTGCCTCATAAAATACCGAAATGATCCTTTTAATATAAGAGAGCAGTTCTACAGTTTTCCGAGATGATCCCTTTTCGAAAAAACCGACATGAACCCTTTTCAAACTTGGTGATTCAATTGGTTTAGCAACTGCGGTAGTTGAGGTACATTAATTTGGAAGAGATGTTTATCAAAATAATATGTTTTTAAAATGGTTTAAAATTTCGAAGAAAAATTTAATTTTGTATTGAAATTTGGAAAATCTATTCACTGCCCTACAGAGCACTAACCTTGATATTTCTCTGTGCAGTGAAATATCGCGGTGAACACTTCAACATCATTCAGTTGATAAGGGATTAGTACCAATTTGGGTTAGGTTAGAGTGGCAGCTTTTATTGTCAGGCTCTCTTAGACCTTGTAGTTCATTGCGATACCACGTGGGCAAAAGGAAAAATATGAGATATTCCTAGTCCCTCCTGTTGAAGCTGTCTTCGTTTCACTTGTTCATTATGACCAAAGCCTACTTTACCGTCTAGTTTTAAACCATCTATATAGAAGTTCACGAATCTCTTTTTATGCCCAGGGATGAGGCCATTCCTTTCTCATCTATCAGACATAAGAGTGTGGTACTTCTTGTCCAAGAGTGGTTCGGCCAATCTGTATTTGAAAACACCTGAAAAGTTCAAGTATCAACTTCCAAGAAAAGGAATTGAAACATTTCTGGTTTCTATAGACAAAAGTTAGTAACTTATTCTTGACAATTAGCTAAGTAAACTTTCAAAATTTGTTGTATACCATCTCGAAAATTTGTCAGTTTCAGATTAGCTGATACAAGATTTCAAAAATCATGTTGACAGTATTGTAATTGGGATGCTTGGTGTTTTCCGGAATCTCAGCCAACCTTTGTTTTTCAACATGTTAGCGTATGTCAAATATTTCTGGGAATATTTCTCGTCCAACCCTCGTTTCACTTGTTAACTCATTTCACTTGTCATGTTTCTCTTAGTTCGAACATAAACTTAAGACTTTCTTGCCAAAAGCACAGAACAACATGTATACAAAACACAAAAAAAAAAAACAAAAGGTTCTGACATCAACCGACAGTGATGCCACGTTGTCAGATAATTCTTATCAAATTATACACATGTTCTATGTGTATTTGAAGTATGAGCACTCCTACCGCAACACCGGCATAATGAGGGTGGAGAAGTAAAATACCAGATGACGAACAACTCAGCAACAATGTTGGGTAGTAGGATTTGTTTAGGAAAGTTGTAGACACTAATTACAAAGAATATAAATTACCCAGCAAATATGGAGGCAAATAGCAGGGAATGAGAGAAACGTCAGAGAAAGACCCACACACACACACACTCACACCATAAGATACCATCACTCATACTTATTCTGGCAAATATGTTTAAGCAAGGATGTGCTATTGAAAAAATGAATATTCTAATTTGTATACATTAAGACACTCGAACTAAAACCTTTTGTGTTCGTGTATCTGGACTGTAGATCATGTAGTTCCTTATATTGTAACTTATATGTGTATTCATACATAACCTGCCTGCCATGTGTGGTTAATATGATTAAAATTTATGTAAAACTTTCCTTAGGGTCTATTCTAATTGGGAGCTTTTGTTTGCCAGAAACAATAACATGTGGTGTCTTCCATTTTATCCTTTTTCCATACTTTATTTTATTTACTATAATTTATCAAAGATTTCTATCTTTAATGGAATTGAAATTGATGTTTATGATTTTAATTGCAAAGTTTTGTTGCTTACGAGTATCAAATCAAGTGTTGAAGGATTGAGTGATTTCGTGTGATATTTATGAATAATTTTCCAAATGTTTCAAAGCTTTTATTCATTTGTTTTCAATTAATTTTATTATATTTTTGTTGCCATTTTTATGCGATAAAAATCTCTCTGCGCTTCATTGCACTTTACCACATTTTAAGATATTTTTTCCTCCCACAAAAATATGTTAATTTTTCCATTAGAGAAAATTTTATAAATTTTTCCTCTGATTTTGACATTTGCAACTCATAAAACTTGCAAATTTTAATTATCAAAATCTATATACATTTATAAAGCAAAAATCATATGGGTCGATAAAAGAGTTTTTACAGAAAATATTATCTTGACACAGACGAATTTACTATCCATGATCATAGACTCGGTGGTAAATTTGTGTTCCAACTAGGATATTCGAATGCGCATAAAAACGGATGCGGCTCAGTTTCGACTCTAAAATCCGTAAAATCATACACAATCGAAATGTCAGTTCACGAACCCGTTTCGAACCAATTACGAGTCAGTAAAAACATTAAAAAGTGATTCATTGAAATTGCGATTTGGCGGATCCATTTCAAACACATAGAAAGCAAATCAATGAAATTGTGATTTGGCGGATCCGTCTCGAGTCCGTAAAACCATAAAAAGCGTTCATGTACCCGTTTCGAACTAGTTACGGGCCCGAAAAAACCAAAAAAAGAATTAGTGAAATTGCGATTTGGCGGTTCAGTTTCGAACCCGTTACGAGGCCGTAAAACATAAAACAGTGAACCAGTGAAATTGAGATTTGGTGGATCCGTTTCGAACCCGTTACGAGTCCGTAAAAACATAAAAAAGTGAACCAGTGAAATTGCAATTTGGTGGATCCATTTCGAACACATTACGAGTCGGTAACCACATAGAAAGCAAATCAGTGAAATTGTCATTTCGCGGATCCGTTTCGAGTTCGTAAAAACCTAAAAATCGTATCAGTGAAATTACGAATTGACGGATCCTTTTCGAACCCGTCACGAGCCCATAAAAACATAATTGAAATTTCAAACGTGAGAAAACCGAAATCGTATAGCTGCACGACCAAAACAGCCAAAAATTTATAAAAATCACATAAGGTGTCAGTGTGCACCCGGTTCGAACGAAGTTCCTTTCGTTACATACTTATTATGTGCTAGTTAGTTCCAACACTCTTAAGGCGCCCCTTGAAAAATACAATAATTGAAATGGATCTTTAAGAAATTTTACTTTTTGAAAAATGATAAACTTTTTTTTTGAAGAACCTTCCTCCTTGGGGGGCCGTCCTTCCCCATTGACTAAAGACGGCCTTAGAAGGCATGCAAAGAGGAAGGCCTTAGAAGGCATTTACTTTTATTTATTTTTGTTAAACAAAACTAAAATTAAAATGAACTATTAATTAAAAAAATCATTCAATATATTTATTTATAAGTATGTATGCAAGTATCTATATTTACCACGCCCAACTTCAAATTGAAAATTTTAAAAATACCCTGAAAAATATTAAATAAACAATATACATATATTTAAAATTTGTATGACATTTTCCAATTAATTAAAAAGAATCGGAAAAAAAATTTCCCAAAATTGTAAAAATATTATTCTTGGTTATATCTGATAAAAAAATGCATGCATTCCGCCGACCTTATTTTAGGAAGGCATTAAAAAGAACCCTTCCGCATGCCTTATTTGTGGAAGGCCTTGCGACTTCTGACGCAGGGACCTTCTGTAAGACAAAGGAATAAGAGTATGCATTTATTTACAAAGAAGTACTTTTTTTAAGAACATGTACTTTTTTAGAGAAGTGGTACTCTTTTTAGGAAAAGGTTAGTTTTTTAAGAAAATGTACTCATTTTCAGAAAGGATACCTATCTCAAGAAAAGGAAAGGTAGTATTTTATTTTTAAGTAAAGGCACTTTAAAGAAAATTAGTTTTTGTAAGAAAAAGTATTTTTTAAGACAATGTATTTTTTTAAGAAATGGGAAGAATAGAATTTTTCCTTTGCCAAGAATAGGCCAATTTTTAAGAGTAGGTACTTATCTCAACAAAAGTTGTTTTGCTTCACAAAAAGGCACTTTTTTAGTTAGTTTTTTAAGAAACGGCAATTTGTTGTAAGAAAATGTACTTTTATAAGAAAATGTAGTTATTTAAAATAAAATACCTTTTTTAAGAAACGGCACTTTTTGTAAGAAAATTTACATTTTTAAGGAATGGTACTTCTTTAAGATGAGGTATTTTTTTTAAGAAAAGGTACTTATGTTTAAGAATATGAATCGGTATTTTTTTTTGAGAAAATTTAATTTAAAATTTAATTTATTTTTTTAAAAAAATTCACTTATTTTAGAAAATGTTCTTTTTTTAAACTTCTTTCACTTTGACTTTTATAAATTTACTTTTTATTGGGTTTAAAACTACAATATATACTAAATACTGGTTACAGGTTCCACCTAGAATTTTCCCATTTAACAAAAAGTTTCCCAACATATGTGAGACGTCTAGTTAGTCTAGACACAAACCAAAGCAAAAGTAAACAATATAGTTTATATCACTGTGTTGTAGCATAATAGTGTTAAAACAAAAGTTGTTTAATTTTTTTCATTTAGCCTCCATCCCACAGTGTGCGTTAAGGAACTTTGGTCCAAAAGTGGACTCGTTTCGAAGTCATTTTATTAACAAAAAAACGAACCCGAAATGGATTCGAATATGAAATACGTTGCTAGTTCAAAATGGACCCGAAAACATAGCAAAAAAGATTAGCTTTTTGGAGAAGAATTGCATACGCGAACGTATTAGTTATGTTTGTTTCGTACAAAATTAATCAAGAAACGAGACCGTCTCGAATTGCGAGGTTTTAATCGACTTCCCATACAAGGTGGTTAAAAAGTAGTTTAGCGGGGGCGACAAAACACGCTTTCTTTTTTCAAGCGTAGAGCAATATACCAAGAGTGTGCCACAGCTGTTTTTCTTGAAACGGAAACTTTGAAAGCACTGGAATAGTTTTATTTCTCATAGAGTTCGAGTTTTAGATGACAGAACCATCATCAAACGTAATTTAAAATACATTATCAATGATCGACCTTAGCTTAAAAGACATTAGCATTAATCAAACGCAACATTAAATGTATTTTCATGAATCACCTGTGAACAAATAAATATATCTAAAAAATAATGTTGCCCTTGTATGAGGCGACATTTAAAAAATCTTGTGCCTTTTTTCGGGTAAGAAATGTTGCTTTTTCTCACAACTGTATGCTCCTACCTTTTACATGTCTTGAATACCAGGCCGTCAGTGGTGCAATGGCTAGTGTGCGCGGCTAGTATCGAGTATTTAGTCATGAAAAAGCTGCTCACAATAGCGCACAGCTCACTGCTTGTGAGAAGCTCTCCCCAATTTCGTCATGAGAGGTAATGGGAAACCATTTATATTTTATTCTTATTTTTTTAAATACTTCGCTTAACTAAATTATTCGACCAGTGTATATGGAAACTTTGTTTGTGAAGGTTATGAATTGGGGTTTGGGGTTTGGGAATCCTATCAATAACGACATTCCTGATGGCATTATCTTTCACATTATCACCAACGACAATGTGGGCGACATCATGACAGTCCTATCTTTGACGACCAACTGGCCGACATTTTTGCCAATATTGTTAACAACGATTACATTGGCGAGGCTATATCCCATAATGTCGCAATAGAGATTACAATTAGCAAAAACTGTCTCCCTAAATGTAAACGCAAGTTTTGATTTGAATTATTAATATGAAATTGAAAATAACCTTCACGCTACGACGTTCATGTTCAACTGATAATATTATTGATCGATAGTTTTATTGTCTTTATTGTAGAAGTTATTGTGTCCCATTATTTGTTGTTCATATTTCGTCCCGTTTGTTGATTTTTCTCACATTTCGTTTGACAACAACTTCAAGTTGTTTCTGATGAGTGACAGCCTAAAGAGTTTATCGCTCACCATGTCGTCAATTGAGTACGACGGTATTTTGTAAGCGATGAGCACAATATTTTGTCTTGCATCTGGTCGTTAACGAAAATTTGCATTACATCGTCATCAAAGACAGTGTAAGCGACAAGTGGCGTGGGCGACAAAAATCAAAATGTCTAGCAGAAATCGCTGATGACAACTACGACCAGGACGATTTCAGCAACTGGGTACTGCCCTTCAACACACTACTGATACTAACACACTAATACTAATACCATTTTTCGGGATTTGACGAAGAAGTGGCTATAACGTTGGTGGCATCTCATATTTTAAGCCTTCGTACAGGGAAAGGCGAGCCAAATGCCGTTGAGATGCAAGGTACAATATTAATGCAATATTGCACTGAAAGGAGTACTGGCCACAGAGTTTGGGAAAATTTTTGCTTTTGCGGATGACGAGACAATAGCCGTAAGTTGAAACATCCTAGGAGATATCCTCCAGTGTAACCTGCATCCTGTGGAAAGATGGACGGACGAAAATAAAGAAAAAAGGACGAAAGTAAATCGGGCCAGAATTGAGCTGGCAGTTTGGACCAGGTAGCACGTTGAATGGGTGTGAAATTAAGCTTACCGAGTGTCCCCAAAACATGGGTGATGTTTTCGATAGCAAGCTCAGTTTAACACCCAACATAGTTGAAGGCGTGAAAAAGGCGTCGGTACCACTCTACACTTCTAACTGTGTATATCTTGAAAAGTAGGACTCTCACCGCGGATTGTTCATTGGATATTTACAGCGATGATGAAACCAATTATACTGCCTTGGGTCGGTTATGGACAGTAATACTCCTGTGGTCGGTCTCTTAAAACAAAATGCTGCTGTAACCGAGAGTGTCGCCGAAACCCCGAAAACATCAATTCGGCATCGTTCTCAACAACCTCAAATTTCACGAAGTACTACGCAGCGAATTTTAACAAACGACCTCCACCTTCCCGCCACCAGACCATGTAAACCGTCGGCAATTTGTTGAATGGGTAATGGATCAATGTGAAGTCAATGCTAATTTTTCAAAAAAAAAAAAGTTATCTTCTACGGCGAAGCGCATTTCCATCTGAATGGCTTCGTGAATAAACAAAATTGTCGACCTTGGGGCTCATAAAATCCTCATTTAATCCATAGTAGTGCAATGCTTAGTGTACGCGCCTCTTGTACATGAGATCCTGGGTTCGATCCCTGATCTGACGACCTTACATTTCTTTCGACGAGGGTCACCTCGCTTAGTGACGGCGGCACTATCGAGTAAGCTGAAAAGCTTCTCAAAATACCGCCCGGAACCGGGGTAGAGCTGTAGCTCCCAATCAGTGAGTGTAAAACTATAAAGCGCACATCTCACTGATTGGGAGAAGCTCTCCCCTATTCATGCATGGGATGTAATGGGAAAATATTTATTTATTTAATCCATGACAAACAAGTGCATCCACAACGAGCAACAGTCTGGTGCGGATTTTGGTTACAGGAACATGTTAACGGAATTCTTGTGGCCTCAATTGGACGACATATGGTTTCAGCAAGACGGCGCCACCTGGCTCACCGCGCATGGAACAATAGATTTATAGCAGCAACGATTTCCACAACAAATTATCTCAAGAACTTCTGATGTCAACCGGCCGTCAAGATCATGCGATTTAACGCCGTGCGATTTCTTTCTTTGGGGGTTTGTGAAATATCGGGTTTCTGCGAATAAACTAGAAACAGTTCCTGAACTCATGTCTGAGATCCAACGCGTCATCGGTGAGATACAGCCATATCTCTGTGAAAAAGTCATGGAAAATTTCATGAAAATAGTAATGCCCTGTCATCAGAGACATGAGTGCTATTTGACGGATATTTTATTCTATACTTAATCGGAACATGTCTCCTTTACAATTCAATTAAAAAATCACAGCAATCTTAAAAAAAATACTCGTTTTTTTTTTAAATATAAAAGTGCATTCTTACTGAGACACCCTTTATAAACAATATCTCGCCTAGTCGGAATAGAGATTTTCAATGAAAATATATGGAACTCGCGTAGAAAGAATACACACTTTCTATGAAAATGTTGGTCTCGCCTAAACGACACACATAGTTTCTACGAAAATTATGATCTCGCGTGGTGGACACCCATTTTTTTTTTTAAATTATGATCTTGCCTAGTCGAGTCACACATTTTCTATGCAACTGTTGATCTCGCGTAATCGAGACACAAGTTTTTATATAAAATCGTTGACCTTACCTAGTCAAAACATTAACCTTCTAAAAATAAATTAGACTTCAGCTAATCGGAACATACATTTTCAATAATGGTGATCTTCCCTATACGAGATAAAACTTTTCTATGAAAATGTTGATCTCGCCCAGTTAGTCTGGACACATTTGATGTATCTATGAAAATGGAGCTCTCGACTAGTTGAGACACAAATTTTCAGTGAATATTTTGATCTTGCCAGGGTGGTTTCGGTGAAATAGCTGTTTGAATTGGTACGTGGAGAAAACAAGGAAAGAAAAACAGATGTTACACACTGTTAGACTATTACTCTATGGATCTTGCTTAGTGGAGACGAAAGTTGTCTATAATCTCTGCTAGTCAAGCCTCAAACCTTCGGTTAAAATACACCCAGCGAAATACTTATAAAGGCAATATATTTTTTCTCGATACTCTCAATGCACGGGGTTTTGGTGTAGAATTTTAATGCATTTATGTGGCATTAGGTATATTATGTCAGAGAATATAACCATTCGATCTCTTGTACCCGTTAAATGAAAAGTGAGGTTCTTTCTTCTGTTTATGGTGCGAAATATATATAAAGGCAACATGGAAAAGAACCCGAATTCGAAGAGTAGTAAATAGGAATTTAAACAGAAGTGAATTTTCTTTGGTTGTTATTTTATTATCTTAAAATTAACGTAGGTCAAATTAAAAAAAAAATTAATTTATAAAGAATACCTGGAGGAAAGTACCTAAGTAAAGAAGAAAAGGGGACAAAGTAAAGATTATCATGATCAAGGGCTATCCAATCGGGAAATTTCGAGGCGATTGAAAAGATCTAGCTGTGTCATTGGCAATTTTATAAAATAGAGTGGCCAATATGGAAACACAAAACGACCGGGAAGGACACCACTGATCAGTGGCAGCGCCAAAAAAGAGATCAAAAGGGTTGCTGTTAAAGAAAACTTCGGCGATAGGGAAATTATTGCTGAATTGAGCTTGGGAGCAGGGTTACGTCGTGTTCAAGAAATAATGAAACTCGACTTGATACTGTCATATGGGGAAAAGTATGCAAAAACTTGGTCTTATTCCAAGACACGAATTAGCCAGATTTAAATTCGCTGAAATTTACATAGTTTTGGATGAGGGGCGTTATTTTCCGATGGAAACAATTTCATCTGGATGGACCTGATGGCTCGGACAAATATTGGCGTTCCAGAGATTTTCCCAAAATTATGTGTCAGCGTAGAAATTTTGGCGGTGGCTCCCTTATGGTTTGGGCAGGTATGAGTTATAGAGGAACCACTCCAATATGTTTCATTTCCCCAAAAATGGACTCCGAATATTATATTCGACAACTGGATGTCGTCTTAGTTAATACTTGAGAGGGAAATTGTGTCCCAGAATTTATCATCCAGCAGGACAATGCAACAGTACATCGGTCTAAGAAAACTCCAAAGTTCCTGGAGTCCAGAAGTAATACAAACTCTTGGCTGGCATGTACTAAGTTCTGATCTCTATCCGATCGAGAACCTCTCGTCTATTTGACCTAACCAAGTTTACCACCCAGGACGCCAGTTGAAGAATGTCAAAAGTCGAACAGTAGCAATACCAGAAAATGGGGATAACGGGCCCCTAAGAATATCCATTCGTTGATAAACTCAATGTCAAGATGCTTAGTAGAAGTTATCAGCGATTATGGAGTTCAAATGTCTTACGAAAGATTTTAGAATAGTTAAATAAACCTTTTGCCTTTATAAATATTTCGCACTAGTAATTAGTTTATTTTTGTTCATTCACCTTGAAGAAGTCATAGTCAAAGTATTTTTGCTGGAAAATATTAAATTTTGAAAGGACTAATACAATATAAAATTAAAACTTGAAAATACCTTATAACATTTGGAAAAAACAAAAAATGGTGTTGCCTTTATATTTATATTTCGCAGGGTGTATTAACTAGATTCAAATATTGATTTCGCACTAAACAAGTTACAGAAAACGTTTGTCGTTAAATAGTATCAACTATTTATTAAACTAAGTGGATGTTTTAAACGAAATTTCTATATCTTAAATCGAATAGAAGGGTCTTTGAAAATTGCGAAAGGAATTTTGTATGGAATGTCTCATATTGGTGTGCATTTGTTTTAAAATTATTAGAACAGTTGTAGTGTTTTTCCCCGTAACTCTTTTAGTTTTGCAAACCGCATCATATTTATGCTATTTTGAATTTTTGTTATTCATTCATCCAGAAATATGTTCATATTTAAATGGCCAAATTACTGAAAAATACATTTGAACATCCACTTGAACTATTTTAGTTTTAGTTGGTATTAAAACAAAACACTATTCAAAACAACCAAAAATTTATGTAAAATATTAATTGATTGTGGTGTTGCCATATTCGCACACACACTCACCGCTACAGTCAGAAGCAAAATTGTGTTACTGATTGGAGGCGCTCAAACAAATAAATTCTAATAATTTCCAAAATTCATTCCAAAACATGTTAAAGCTTGTAATAATTTGATAAAATAATTTATATAATAAATAAAAAAAAATTATAACATTGTTATTTATTTTGTACATTAAATTGTGCTTGCTACTGTATGTTTAAATTTTTGTTTATATATATATTTGAACTTGTCTGGCTGTGTGTGTGAATTTCATGGGGGTTTGCAGCCGATGTTCTCTTTAAATTAGTACAAATTGGCCTCAAACCCAAGAGACATACAACATATTGGGACATGCTCAACTTCAAATGTTACCAGTTAAAGTGCCGCAGTTTCTACCCAAAGTTTTGTTGTTGTTTGCTGGTTTCTATTTATGGCGATTTATATAATTTAATTAAAATATTAACATTTTTATTTTTATGTTTTTTTTCTGTATATTTTTAGGAATGCCAATTTCAATTTAAAAATCGCCGCTGGAATTGTACCACAACGGAAGATAATACGGTTTTTGGTCCCATGACGGGCTTAGGTGAGTTATGTGTACATTTTTATATTAAAATTAAATTCAATTATTGTAAATACACAAGAGAAGAGACACCAATTGGTAGGTAACTAAATAAATTCATTGGCTACAATGACAGACGATTATAAACACAATTAATAAAGGTAGTTGTCTGGGATAATCAATGATACTTGACACTTAATTAACACTCTCGTACAACATTTGTGTCTCTACTAAGCTAAGTCAGTATGGCTACAGACAATCTGTTTCTCGACTAAGCGATTTTTATCATAGAGAAAAACAGACGGTTTCGATTTCTGTCTTGACTAGAGAATTTGTGACTTGACAAGGCGAGATCAGTATTTTCATAGAATGTTTGTGCCAAGATTAATACTTGTGTGACTTCACTAGGCGCAATCAATATTTTCACAGAAATTGTGTGCCTCAATTAGGACAGATGAAAATTACTATCGAAAATTTGTGTCTCGATTAGGCGAGATGAATATTTGTCAGAAAATTGTGTGCCGACTAGGTGAGATCATTATTTACACAAACATTCGTGCCTCTACTGGGCGAGATCAATATTTGTATACAAGGTTTGTGTCTCGACTAAGCGTGATCTATATTTTCACAGAAATTTGTTGTGTCTCAATTAGGCGAGATCAATATTGTTATCGAAAATTTGTTTCTCGATAAGACGAGATGCATATTTGTAAGAAAATTGTATGTCGACTAGGTGAGATCATTATTTACCCAAAAATGTGTGCCTCGACTGGGCGAAATCAATATTTGTGTACAAGGTTTGTGTCTTGACTAAGCGTGATCAATATTTTCACAGAGATTTGCGTCTCAACTAGTCGAGATCAATATTAACATAGAAAATTCGTATGTCAATTAGACGAGATTAATATTTTCACAAAAAGTTGTATCTCTACTAGCTGATAACAATATTTTCATAGCCAATGTATGTTTCCTCTATATTTTCGCCAAAAAATGACCGACCATTCGAGATCAATATTTTCATCCAAAACTTGTACCTCGATTAGGTGAGATCAATATTTGTATAGAAACTGTGTGTCTCGACTAGGCGAGATCAATATTTGTATAGCAAATTTGTGCCTCGACTAAGCGAGATAATTATTTTCCCAAACATTTCAGTCTCGACTACCCGAGAGCAATCTGATCAGACAAACGATTGTTTCAACTAGGTAAGACCGACACTTTCATAGAAACGCTGTGTCTCGATTTGGTAAGATCAACATTTGTCTTGGCTAGATGAGATCAATATTTTTATAGAAAGTTTTTGTTTCGGCTAGCAGAAGTCAATATTTTTGAGACTTCACTAAGCGAGATCAATATTTTCACAAAGATTGTATATTTCGATTACGCTAGTTCAATACTTTTATCAAAAATTTGTGTCTCGACTAGTCGATATGAATATTTTTAAGAAAATTTGTGTCTCGCCTAGCTCACATTATTAGTTTCACACAAATTTGTAACTCGACTAGCCGACATCAATATACCTCTGACAAATATTTATATGTGGAAAATATTTTTTTGTTCTTTCCTTCTGAAAACTAACTGTAATTTAATGTCGACCATATACAATATTTTCGAGAATATCCCTCTCTCTTTATCATATACTTTTTTCTGTTTTGGACTTTATTTGTAGTCCCGTCATCGCTGTAAGACTGCTATTCAATAGAAAATAGTTATATGTGCAGTCGCGTTCCTGACACATTAAAGTGAACAACTCTATTTTTCTCGGGTGTTTAGTATAAAATATCTTTCTGTACGTGAGTAAAGTGATCGTTATGAATATATTCTAACAAACTTTATATTCACAGTTTTGTTTCTAGTTGAACATGCCACGTGGTAGTAAGCTTGCGGATGAGGAGCGCGGAGAAATTGTTGGAATGAGACTTGCAGGTAAACGAATTGGCGAGATTGCAGCTGCAGTAAATCAGCATCGCTATACAGTTTTGAATTTTCTCAAAGACTTCAAAAACTATGGTTGTATTAAGTGCAGAGGACGCATCCCAACTGTAGAACAGAGGACTAAGGGGGGCATTCGGCATTTAACATCTAATGAGGATATGAGTTGTAGGGAAATATAGGTGGAATTGGGTCTAAATGTAACGAGACAGCGTGTCCAGCAACTGCTAAAGGACGATATAGGTATTCGGTACCAAAGCAAAATGGCCAAACCATGCTTAACCCAGCGCCATAAAAATGCTCGTATTGTTTTGAAGAAATGTACACGTTTTGGTTGGACGAATTTGAAACCGTTATATTTAGTGATTAGAAAATGTTTAATTTGGACGGACCTGATGGTCACCATAAATATTGGAGAGATTTACGACATCCTCGGCAAACGTGCTACAAGCGAAACCACGGTGGTGGATCTCTTATGATATGGGCTGCATTTGGAGCACGAGCGAAGTCAGAAATATGCTTTATCCCAACTGAAATGAATGCGGAAGCATACGTTGATCTGTTGGACTGCAATTTAATTTACTTTGCTGGCGAATTATATGGAGATAACTGGACTTTTCAACAAGACAACGCCCCGATCCACATTGCTCGGCTCACAAGGGATTTTTATAAGTCCCGAAATATTCCATTACGGGAATGGCCAGCCATAAGTGCCGACCTTAACCCAATTCAAGACCTCTGGGGGATTCTTTCCGCCAAGGTGTTTTCAAAGTCGAAGCAGTATACGACGCTTAAAGAGCTAAAATTAGCAATATTGGCGGAATGGGAGAAAATTGGCATGTCCAGTTTAAGCAACTCAGTGAGTTTTATGCCACGCAGGCTACAACAAGTTCTTATATACAAGAGCAACTCAATATCATATTAATTACATATTTTAATTGGATAAGAATAAAAATTAAATTTTAGTTTCATTTTTGCATATATAAATATTTTCTATGAAGAATATATCAAACACTTTTTTTTGTTCTAAAAAAGAAATGAAAAAATATGTGTTCTTGTAAATTTAAAGAACACATAAATATAAACTAATATATAAAATAAAAATCAAAAAAAAATTAGTTTTCAAAGCTCCAACTCAACATGATACATTGCACATATAAATATTTGACAGGGGTATTTATAGCAAATTTGTGTCTCGACTAAGCGAGATAATATAAGATAATTTGTATACTACATATGTGTCTTGGCTAGCTGAGTTCGATATTTTTATCGAAGCTTTGTGTCTCAGCAAGGCGAGATCAATATTTATGTGACTTCACTGTACGAGAGCAATATTTTCACGGAGGTTGTGTATCTCAATTAGCCAAGATCAATATTTGTAACGAAAATTTGTTTCTCGAATAGGCAAGATGAATATTTTTAAGAAAATTTGTGTCGCGACAAGGAGGGATCATTATTTTCACAAATATTTGTGTCTCGACAAGGCGATATCAATATTTGTGTAGCAAATTTCTATCTCGACTAAGCGAGATAATTATTTTCACACACATTTCAGTCTCAACTACACGAGAGCAATATGATAACTCCACTGAGCGAGATCAATATTTTCTCAGAGATTGTGTATCTCGATTACGCAAGATTAATATTTTTATCGAAAATTTGTGTCTCGACTAGTCGAGATGAATATTTTTAAGAACATTTTTGTCTCTGCTAGGCGAGATCAGTATTTTTATAGCAAATTTGTGGCGCGATTGGGAGAGGTAATTATTTTTTAAAAAAAAAAATTGAGTCTCACTACACGAGAGCAATATGATCATACAAAAGAATGTTTCGACTAGGCAAGGTCAAAACTTTCATAGAAACGCCGTGTCTCGATTGGGCAAGATACAAATTTGTATAGAACGTATGTGTCTTGGCTAGCTGACATCGATATTTTTATAGAAAGTTTATGTTTCGGCAAGAAGAGATCAATATTTTTGTGACTTCACTAAGTGAGATCAATATTTTCACAGAATTGTGTATCTCCATTACGCAAGATCAAGATTTTTATCGAAAATTTGTGTCTCGATTAGACGAGATCAGTCTTTTTATAGCAAATTTGTGTCTCAACTAAGCGAGGTAAGATAAGATAATTTGTATACTACATATGTGTCTCAACTAGCTGAGTACGATATTTTAATAGAAAGTTTGTGTCTCGGCTATAGGTGGGATCAATATTTGTGTGACTTGACTCTACGAGATCAATATTTTCTCAGAGAGTGTGTATCCCTACTAGACCAATATTATTATCGAGAATTTGTATCTCGATTAGGCGAGATGACTATTTTTAAGAACATTTGTGTCTCGACTAGGAGAGATCAAAAATTTGTGTCTCGACTAGGCGAGATCAATATTTGTATAGCAAATTTGTATCTCAACTAAGCGAGGTAATTAGTTTCACAAACATTTCAGTCTCGACTACACGAGATTAATATGATCGTACAAAATATTGTTTCGACAAGGCAAGATCAACACTTTCATAGAAACGCTGTGTCTCGATTGGGAGATATCAACATTTGTGTACAACGTATGTGTCTTGGCTAGCTGAGGTCGATATTTTTATAGAAAGATTATGTATCGGCAAGGCGAGATCAATATTTTTTGTGACTTCACTAAGCGAGATCATTATGTTCACGGACATTATGTATCTTGATTACGCAAGATCAATACTTTTATCGAAAATTAGTGTCTCGACAAGTCGAGGTGAATATTTTTAAGAAACTTTATGTATCGACTAGGTGAGATTATTAGTTTTGCAAAATTTTGTAACTCGACTATGCGAGATCACAGGAAATTTGTGTCTATACTAAGCGAGATCATTATTTGCAAAAAATGTAGAATCTCGATTACACGAGAGCTACATTAGTAAGCAAACGATTGTTTCGGCTAGGCGAGATCAATACTTTCATAGCACTTGAGCACGAGTGCTCAATACTTGAGGTCAATATTTTCATAAAGAATTGTATCCACCAAGCTACCTTGATTCGGTTAGATCAATATTTGTATAGAAACTTATTGTCTCGATTAGGCGTGATCAATATCTTCATAGCAAACTTGTCCCTCGACTAAGCTACAGCAATATGTTTATAGAAAATTTGTGTCTCGGCTAGGCGAAAGTAATATTTTTATAGAAAATTTTAGTTTAGACTAAGTAAGATCAGTATTTTCATAGCAAATTAGCGCCCCGACTAGACGCGATCAATATTATCATATAACATTCGTGTCCGGACAAAGTAAGGTCAATATTTATACATTTGAGTTCCGACTAGGTGAGATCAATACTTTCATAAACATAGTGTATCGGCTATATGAGATCCTTATTGTTATAGAAAGTTTCTGTCTCGATTAGGCGAGATCACCATTTTCCTAGAAAATCTGTGTCTCGGCTAGACGAGTTCATCCATTTTAATTGCAAATGTGTGTCTCGACTAGACGAGATCAATAATTTTACAGAAATTTGTGGCTGTGTTTTCATAGAAAGTTTGTGTCTCGACTAGGTGAGTTCAATAGTGTCATCAAAAATTGTTAATCGACAAGCCGAGATCAATACCTCTATCGAAAATTTATGTCTCGACTACACAAGATCAATATTTGTTTAAAAAATGTCTGACTCGACTAGCCAAGACAAATATTTTCTTAGTGTATCAATTAAGCGAGATCCATATTTTCATGGAAAATGCGAATCTCGACTAGGGGAGACTCAATGTTCTCTTATTTTTATAGAAAACTTGTGTCTCGACTAGGGGAGACGCATTGTTTTCCTAGAAACAATGTATCTGGCCTAGGTGAGTCTCAATGGTTTCATAGAAAAATTGCTTTTCGCCTAAGGGAGACTCAATGTTTTCATAGAACAATTATGTTTCGACCACGCGAGATAAATATCGATGTTCTTTAGAGCTTCCATTTTTCGCTAACGATTAAACGGTCACAAATTGGTCAGATGTGGCAACGCTAATATCAATTGTGATCAGTTTGTTGTGCCAATTCATTATGAGTTGATTATCTACAGAACACCGCTTGTAAATTGTGCAAATTTATATCGAAATTCATGGTTCAGCTTGGGAATATTACCATGCGATACGTCTATTTTACTGTCGACATAATATATAGCTTAATGGGCATGTCAATAAAAAAATTCCCACAGTTGGAAAAAAGAGAATCAACGAAAGACCTACAAGGTATCGTGGCAATCACAAAAACTCACTGTTTGGTTATCACTAGGTGTGATAAATATTTTTATAGACAATGTGTGTCTCGACTATGCGAGATCAATAGTTTGAAAGAAAATTGTTGTCTCGAAATCTGTATTTTGAATACTAATAAAACGTGGTTATACCTTGTCGCAAATATAGTATACTTGTGTCCAAACACACTGTCTTTGCTATTCAATATTACATATTGGAAATACAATAACGGCTTTATTTATTGAAAACTGCTGAAAACAAAAACGTGAGAGGCAACAATAAAACAAAAATGCAGCAGATTTTCAACTCGTGAAAGCAATGCCTGCAAACATATATATAGTTCAAGCAATATATTTCTGGAACAGTTTTTAACGTGTAGCCAAGATCAATACATTGGAAACTGGTATCCCGACAATGAGAGATAAACATTTCTACATAATGTATGTGCCTCGGCTAGCCGAGATCAGTATTTTCATAGAAAATATTTTCCAAAAAAATATATTGGATCTACACCTTCATAGAAAATCTTTGACTCGCCTAAGCGAAGTCAATATTTTTACAGAAAAGTGTTCTCTGCACTAGGCGAGATCATCATGTTCATAGAAAATTTGTAGCATGACAAGGTGCGATCAATATATGCCTGGAAAATTGTATATCCTTTAAATGCTCGTCTAAATCTAAATGTTCCTCCCTACCTCTTCTTTTCCATTAACTATTTCTAATATTTTATTTATCATCAAAGAAAACCTTGTATACATTTTATCATCATTAGTCAGGAAAAGTTGCTTATTTTAAGATCCTTGATTCCTGTGGCACAACAAGAGAAGTATAAGGATTTTCAAAGTCTTGTTCTTCTTGCTTTTGTTGGTGTTGTTTTGCTGAACAACGACGAAGAAGCGCCAGCATCTGGGCGAAGTGTCTTAATGACTTAAATCAATTTATTGTGTTGCTCTTGATGTTGCCACATCGTGCACAATGTGGGATTTTGGTTGGTTGGGGGGGTAGGGAGAGACCGTTTTATGTCTGTGAGTTGGGAGTGTTGTTTGTTGTGCGAACAAATATTTCATTATAAACAGTTTTCAACATCACTCAACTTAATTAAGACTGATGACAATGGTTTGGCATCGATGTTACCAAACGCCTGGCTGAATAGCACAACAATGTTTTAAATGTTTTGATATTTTATTTTTGGGTCCTTGCGCCAGGACACCGCGTGGCTTATATCTTTCGTTGACATACACTTGACTCCAACTTCCCATTTCTGTATTGTTTCCCGTCTGTAAAGTTCGAAACAACAACAACAAATTGTTTCAAAATTCGAGATGTATCTGTATTTGAATCCTGTTTCTTTAACATTGTATATGTTTACCATCTCGTCAGAGATATTTGCCATTCTTAGGAAAGGGATAAAATAACACAAATGTAGAGTTTGCCTGATTCTGTGTTGTTGTATTTGGCATATCGTTGTCATTTGTTTGTAGTTGTTTCGCTTATATTACTCTGCTCGAGATTATAAACAAAAGCGAAATATCTTTGGGGACTTTGTCCTTGCTGTTTTTGTTGGCCTTCTACTTTATTCGACGAATACGTGCAATGAATTTCTAGAAATATTATGATTTCCTTTTGATGAAACTAACTAGTTTAAAAAATATCTTGGTTAAGTTAAACTTGTTAGGAGAGATATCCACTTTGAATTGCACAAGTTAGGAAGAAAATAAAATTGTAAATGGTTAAAGGACATTCTGGAATGCTACACAATGTAAATGTGACATGTTAGAGAGTCTTGCAAGATGTTGCGAACGCTTAGTAGTATAATGTAAAATATGTATCCTAACTAAGACAATAGCTTCAGAGACAGCTTGTGTCCCGGCTAACCGATATTCAATATTAAACGTGCTTTTTTTTTATTTCCCACTAATCTAATACATCGACGACTTTGTACGGGGAACCGCTTTAAATCTCTTAATATCCCGTACTATCTCCCAATACAAATTTAGATCAGCAGGGATAAAAAAGGTCTAAGTTTATCCAATATTTGCTGTCAATTTTATCCAATATTTGCTCTCGAAACTCAATATTAGGCCTGTTTTTTAATCCCTTGTAAACAATTTTGCGAAGGCTTTGTATGGGATATTAAGCGGTTTTAAGCGGCTCCCCATACAATGTCGTCGAAAAACTAGTTTAACGGAAATTAAACAAACACGCTTATTTTGTATCTCGACAAGTTGGCACTCAGTACATTCATAGAAATTAGGCGAGGCTAAATATTTTAATGGGAAATTTATATCTCGAATCAATAACCTTGTTTTTGTATTGCCTGCAAAACTAAAGTTTCGACGAGTTTGTATGGAATGCCGCTTAAAATTGCTTAATATCGCTTAGTTCCCCATACATAGTCGTCGAAGAGTTAGTTTAGCAGGGAATAAAAAACAGGCTTAATATTTTCATCGAAAATATGATTAGTTGTTGCACCGAAAAATTGTGATATGTTTGGCGAGATCGTCACAATTCTAAACACAATTTTTTAAAAGGTTGTTGTATTGACTCTCTGGTACTCACCATTGAAATAATGTTGCACTTGTATTTAAGAAATGTTGCCATCACCCCTTCAAAGTTCTACTTTTAAGGATAAGAATTGAACATAGAAATGGTGCAGTTTCTTACAGCTGTATTCTTCGTATTGCCTTTTTAGCATATTTTATTTACGTCGCATGACCTAAGCGATTTTAAGCGGCACTTCCTACAAACTGGTCGACAAAGAACCAAAACAAGTGGTATTTTTTGATATTCGCGCTAAACTAAAATGTCGACAACTTCGTTTGAGAAGATAAGCGATTTTACCTGAAGCCGCTTAATATAGTTTAGCGCCCCACAAAAAGGTAGTCAAATTAGCTTAGCGAGGACACAGAATACTCGTACATACCAATTGATAGGAAGCCCACAATTTTATTTGGAGAAATTCACCCCCATGACTCGCTGAAAGGGTAACAATTTTGCAAGTTTTGAGTGAAACATTTTGAGTGAAACAAACAAAACCTTGAAGTAGGGTTGCACTTTTTCCACAAGCGACATTAAAAGGCACTTGTAGCGTAAAAAGGGTAGAAAAGCTTTTGAATTTTTTGTCAGAAACGAAATGACCATAAGATTCTTATAAAAATTGGAGTCCCAACTAATCTAAGAAAATAGTATATATTCCCAGAAAATCTGTGTCTCGACTAAGCTAGCTTAATTCCTTTTAGAATATTTTTGGCTCGACTAAAAGAGATCAATACTACGAGTATCAGAGAAAATGGGTGTCTCGTGTCAGTGAAATCAATGTTTTGATAGAAAATGTGTGTCTCGGCTAGGTGAGTCTCAATATTTCACACGCAGTTTGTGTCTCGACTAAGTCAGATCAATATTAAAATAGAAAATGTTAGTCTTGGTTAAACAAGCAAGTAGTTTGAAGGAAAATATGTGTTTCGACTAAGAGAGTTTAATATTTTTATAGAATATTTGTGGATATCTTTCTTTTATTTGTGATTCGATTAGGAAAGAACACAATATTTAAAAAAATACAATATTATGTCGCAGGTGAGATGAATATTTTTAGGGAAGATTTGTGTCTTAACTAGAAGACAAATATGGTTTCCCATTGTATCCAACGAAGGGACCGGGGAGAGCTTCAAACAACCAGTTGGTTGTGAGCTTTCTAGTTGTACACTCACTTATTGGGACCTACAGTTTTGCACCGGTTCGGATCGGTATTTTGAGACGCTTTTTATGGCTCAGTATTCGACAGTGTTGCCATCACTAAGCGAGGCTCAATATTTTCATAGAAAATTTGTGCCTCGTGTAGCCGAGTTTAATATTTTCATAGTTGTGGCTCGACCAGGAGCGTATAACATTTCCTAAAAGAGAATACGGTGTGGCCTAGGCAAGATCATTATTTGGATAGAAATTTCGTGTATCTACTAGGCGAGACCAATATTTCTTTCTAGTAGACAAGGTGTGGTCGATATTTTCATTGAAAATTTGTGTCTCGACTTGGTGGGATCAATATTTGCATAGGAAATTTGTATTTCGTCGCCTGATAAGTGAGTTTAATATTTTCATAGAATAGTTGTGGCTCGATCAGGAGCGTTAATATTTTCAGAAAGAGAATACCGTCTATACTAGACAAGATCAATATTTGCATATAAATTGCGTGTAACTCGATTAGGCAAGATCAATATTTTTATGGGAAATTTGGGTCTCGTCTAGGCGAAATCATTCTGTTTATAGGAATAATACAAAATTTTCGGCGTGTGGCCTCTCAGCGAGTCACGGGAGAGAATGTTGCCCGATAAAATGGAAAAAATTCTGTAATTTTCTTTGTGTTATTTGTCCTCGGTAAGCTAATTTTTCTACCTTTTGTAGGGGGCGCGAGGGTAATTTAAGTGGTTTTAGTTAAATTCTCTGACCTTCTAAAACTAAGTGGTCGAAATTATAGCTAAGCGCGAATAACCAAAAATACAATTTGTATTGGTAGACGTTCGACCAATCTATATGAAGAGTCGCTTAAAATTGCTTAATATCGCTTAAGTTTCCATATACAGAGGTCGAATAACTTATCGAGGTAATAAAGGCGTGCTAAAAAAAAGCAGACAGTTGTGAGAAAATTAAATATTTCTATGTTCGTTTCACCCCCCAAAAAAACTGCAGCATTGATGGAGTAATGACAACATATTTTAAATGTCGCTTCATACAAGGTCAATATTATTTTATATAAACGGAATCACCATATATTGTTGACGAGTTTATATGGGGAGCCGCTTAAATTCGCTTAGCTCCCACACATATGGCCTGTTTTTAATCCCTGCTAAACTAATATTTCGGCCACTTGAATGGGGAGCTAAGCGATTTTAAGCGGCTACCCATACAAACCTGTCGAAAAATTAGTTTAGCAATACATAAAAACACACTTATAGTGATGAAAAAATTAGTTTAGCAGGGAATAAAGAATGAGACCTAAAATTAAATCCATGATTAAAGGGATAACAAGTGAAATAAATGAAAAGGCAATGAAATGTTACAGCAAAATTATGTGCACAGATTCGTATTAAGCCACAAATTGTGAAACCTTAAGTTTTTCCTCATGCTCTATATTTTCCTGTCCAAGAAAAACAGCTGTTTTCATAGAAGATTTTTGTCTTGATTTGTGTCTGTGGTAAGCGTGATTAGTACTCGCATCGCAAAATTGTGTCTCGACTAGACGAGATCTATATGTTCGTAGAAAATATGTGTTCCGATGCGAGATAATTGTTTTCACCGAAAATTTGTGTCTCGGCTATGTAATATTCAATACTTTGTATCTCGTCAATGGTGAAATATATCGTATCAGGGTGTGCAACAGCTGATTTGCTTGAACCCGAAACCTTTGAAAGTGACTACAATAGTTGGAGTTCTCATGAAGTTCGACTTTTAGATGGCAAACAAGCATAAAGCATAATTTAAAAAATATTATCTTTAATCAAACGTAAAGAGAGTAATTTAAAGAGTAAGGAGTAATGCTCTTTTATCATCAATCAGTTGTTCCAAAATATCAGCTAAAGGCATTTCATGGTTTATTTTCAACCACTTATGGCTTATTCTTTCATTACACTCTCTTCTCCACTAGCTCTCAAACTACCAAGTCGAACAGCTGTTGCATCGAAACCCGCTGATTACTTGCACAGAATTACTTGCTAATCGAGAGTTAATTGGTGGTGTCTCGTCTTGGCGTGACCCAATAAGGGTGTCTCGGCTAAGCGAGATTATTGTGTTAAATCATAGAGAAATAGACAAGAGTTTCTATCCCTCTCTTTACCATCTCTCGATGACGACGAGGTAGTAGGCCATTTTATCGAGTTCGACTTGCTTTTGTATTTTACTCCTTGGTTGGGCATATATATAACAGGGGGAAATAACAGGAAATGAATATTTTCGTTCGATGCAACTAACATCAAACACAATATAGCTATCAGTAGTATCAATCAAACACTAAGCCTGATTTTTTATTCCCTGCTAAACTAATTTTTGGACGACTTTATATGGGGAACTAAGCAATTTTAAGCGGCACTCCATACAAAGTCGTCGAAAAATTTGTTTAGCAGGGAATTGAAATTTGCAAGGACAATTTGTGATCTCTTTTTGAGCTTCTATTATTCGAGCTTTAAGTTAAACCGGAAAATTATTAAAGAACATAACAAGTTTATTTCCTACTTAAGGCCACCTGAACATTTTCATAGAATATTAATATGTTAGCATTTATAAGGATCTGTTTCAATTTTTTGCACTACATTTATTCGTTATTACCTGCACTTTCCTTTAAGATCCCATACATTATACTTCTTCAAAACTTCGTCCTTATCCAGAATCCTCAGTCTTTACTTTATTCACCTTCTACCTATTATCGCTTTTATTGTATTTGAGGGATTTCTTTAAATTCAAGAATTTTGTTTTACCTTGAAGCCATATCCTTAGCTCGTAAGGATATACAAATATTTCATAGTATAGTATAACCATTCTGATGTTATCATTTACATTTTATAAAAACTGCTAAATGGCGTTTTCATGTTTACGCATCGTTTCAAAGAAAGCAACAGGACCACCGGACAAATTTTCATAACTGTGAAATAGTTATCCTTTTTGGGAGACAGACCAGGATAACAGCCAACAAAAGGCAAAAAGCAAAAAGGATAGAAAATAAGGAAAATTTGCATCTCTATAGATTTGAAAGAAGCTAAAAAATCTACGAATGAATGAATATATATTTAGCTTGTTTACAAGCTTATTGCCATTACAAACAAGTTTTTACATGGTCTGTCCTGTCCTGGCCCGGCCCCTTCCTTTGCCTTTCACAATAGATAACTATAGTATTGGTGTTGTTTGTGTTGTTCTTGTTGTTATCCTGGCAAGAAGTAAATTAATTAAAAATTTTCTTTTCATTGTTCAAATCTGTCTGCTTGTAAGACCAATTGTCTTAACTTTTGTCATTGGAGCTAAAAGTCAAAGGATGATAGTCTGTCTAGTTTCTATGCTTCCTTCAATATCCGCTCATCCATCCTTTCGTGTTTTCTGTTTTGTATTTTGTTGTTATTTCTTCGAAATCTTCAAAATGACCAATTAAAATAATGTTGTTCATTCGACTCAGAGGACAAACTTTTATTGACTAACATCTTACAAAAATTATGTGATTGGTATGTAGGTCGGGGAAGAACCTGCCACCATTTTTGGGTCTCAAGGCGGTGCGTGTGTCTCCGCTGTCCTGGAGTCGTTATGTATATCAATTCCTCCGACCACAAGACATTAAAAACACAATTTTGAATTGTTCTGTGATAATAAATGAAATCAATTTAGTTGATGACAGTGTCGGCCAAGCATTCTAATGATTGTATTAATCATGTTTTCAAAATTGATCCTTTACCTTAGGGTATAGGAAGGCCACGGAAAAAGGTGTTCTTGTATTTAACACGTAGTTGAATATTTCACAATTAATAGTCTTTAAATGAATGGCTGGTAACCAAGGGGCGTACAAATTTGTTAGGAAAATATTCATGACAACTCTATGTCTGTAATAAGAGAAACTGAACTTTTTGATGACATAAATTTAATTGCAAACATTAGCCGTATATTGACGAAAATGTAGCATACCGAGTTTTGAGATTTTCAGTATAATTTTTTTGAAATTATTTGCAACATTCGGGCTGCATACAAGAGGGACATTAACGGTTATTTACTTTAGTCGATACAAATCTGGTCACATTGGACAAGGACTCTACAATTCTATAAAAAGGAAAAACAATTTTACCCCAAAATTTCAGGTTTGAAAAAGTGATGATTTATCTGACCTTTCGTATTATAGTCAAAATTAAAATGTTCGAGAGTTTGGTCGCTTTATAAATAATTTTATTCTCTAACATTTCGCTGCCCTTTGGGTAGTATCGTCTGGAAGATAAATACAATTATTAATTAAAAATTAAATGAAATTAATTTTTAAATAATAGTTGGGGGTTATCTTTCTGACGATGGTACCCAAAGCGCAGAGAAATATTATTTGAGAATAAAATTATTTAAAAATACGACAAAACGCTGGAACATTTTAATTTTGAATTTCAGTTTTGAATAGAAAATTATGATAGAAATTTTCGAAATTTTTAGGCTTGAATTTCCATAAAAATTAGCTGGCAATAATTTAAACAAAATTATCTACAAAAATTTGATCTCCTATTGGCAATGTCGAGCCACAAATATTCGGTGTGAACGCCGTCCTTAATAAAGGACGATTGTGCTACAATAAGGCATTCGAATAACTTTTTTTTGATCAATGTATTTCGGTTATTTTATCTTATTGTATAGAAAATTCAATTGTATTTTATATATACACGCTGAAAAATATTGGCCCAGCAACATATTGCAGGAAACATACACATGGTTGCAAGCACTGTTTTCAAGAATTGAATATCTGCTGCTTTATTGTTCTTTTGTTGTCTGTCTCGTACATGTCTTTAGCGGTTTTCAACAAAAAAGCCACATTTGGGCCTCAAAAACATAAATTATAGCCTATTAATTATTGCGTCTCAAACATGTTATATTGAATAGCAAACACAGTGTGTTTGGGCACAAGTATAGTACATTTGCGACAAGCTACAAACACGTTATAGTTGCATCCAAACAACAAAAAAAACAGATTTTTCAGCGTGTATGTATCTAATTGGTTTTCAAGATGATATAGATACCGTATGCTGATCCACGTATATGCTTCTATGCTGATCCACGTATATGCGACACCTCACCAGCAAATTATTCATTGCGGTCTTAAGGGTTGAAGTCGGGAGCGTCTTAATTATTGTTCTAATGGACTGCTTCAATCCAGTCAAATTCCCTGGTTTTGTTTTGTACACATCTTGCTTGACATGTACCCATAAAAAAGTCTGGTGCAGGCAGGCCAGGTTAATAATGTGTTTGGGAATATTCGTGTTAGGTCCGCCATAACCGCTCTGGCTATGTGTGCAGTTGCTCCATCTTGCTGGAACAAAATGCTGTCGAAACCTATACGTCTTGAGTGAAGTTCTGGAAACAAAATCCTTCAACATCTTTAAATAACGGTCTCCATTGAAAGTTAGTCTTACACCGTTTTCTTCAAAGAAGTATGGCCCCACAATGCACCTTGACGAAACTACGCACCACACAGTCAGTCGCTCGTTCTGGGTGCAGTTCCGTCTCATGGGATTAGATTCACTCCATGTACGGCAATTTTACTTGATTTTCAATGACGTTTTGATCAAAATTGTCCTCATCTTAAAAATATACCCATGCTGAAAAATAACAGCCCCAGCAACATATTGCAGGAAACATATACATGTTTGCAAGCACTGTTTTCATGAATTGAAGATCTGCTGCCTTTTTGTTTCTTTGTTGTTTGTCTCGGTTTTGTTTATAGCGTTTTTCAACAAACAAAGCCACATTTGGGCCACAAATACATGTATTATAACCTATCGATCATTGTGTCTCAAACACGTTATATTGAAGAGCAACCACAATGTGTTTGGGCACAAGTATAGTATATTTGCGGCAAGCTACAAACCCGCTGTATTTGCATCCAAACAACAAAAAAAACAAATTTTTTCTGCGTGCAATCAATTTATCAAATTGTTGTCTACTTCGAACATTTCAATAAGTTTTTGCCAAAATTTCAGGCGAATAGGCAAAGCCAGAGGGTTTAACTTGCTTGTTATTTCCGTTGTAATGGCCGCCTGTTAACTCAAATTTGCACCGATAAGTTTCAGGTCGAAATGCTTCAAGTTGCCTGAATTGTCGACGGCACAGCTGTCATTGTGTCTTGAACCCGAACATAGAGATCACGATGGTACCGGTGTCGTGCGATGTTTTCAGATTCGGCAAATACTTTCACCCACCTCATAATGGTCCATCTACTCTTGGGAGTGCCGCCAAACTCCCCCCTAAATTCCCTTCGTACGGAAATGAAGCACTGCAAAGCACTATCCAAATCCTCTTTTCGGTATCCCAAGCATTCATTTTAATATTTAAATTTAAATCTGAAAAAAAAGTAAAAATAAAAACACTGAAAAAAAGTTATTACGTTCTGGTATTGTAGTACGATTCGCGCGCCACTCTGTATTTCAGAAAACAAAATTACTTATGTAGGAGGCCTAAAACAACCATGACGGGTCAAGGGCCTTACGGAATGAGCATAACAATATTCTCCAAACTGCTCGATCTTCAGCTTTTCTCCTCCAGTTGGCAACACCAAACTCTCGTAGGCAATCTTCCACCTAGTCTTCCCAGCGAAATCTTGGTCGACCTATTTATCGAAGATCTTCAAGTACGTTTTCAAATACCTTTCACACTGGTTCATTCTGATCCATTACACTGTCATCGCCTAGTCACCGTAAACGCGCTATATTGATACGCATAACTAAGTCGATGTCGGGAAACAGATTATACAGCTCGTTGTTCATCCGTCATCGGTACTCGCCGTTTTCTGTTATAGCACCATATAGGCCGTTTTTCTCCCGAGGACCCATGATTCTACCCCATTAAGCAGTACAGGTTGTACGGGAGTCAGATGAAGTTGGATCTTCGCTTCTCGAGAGAGGGTCTTATCTATGAAGCGCATGCGTAGCCCGTACCAACACCTGGAAGCACAATTGTCTGTTTGATTTCCAGGTTGACGTTATAGCTTCGGTTCACGGCAGCTCCGAGGTAAATAAATTCGTCCACAACCTCGAAATAATATCGGCTAACAAGGTTCACCCTTTCCTTCTAACGGGTGAATGTTCTTCTCGTCGAAAGCATTAATTTTGTCTTGTCCTCGTTTACTGATGCTTTCTCAATTCTCGAAAGAGAATTGTTTGAGAAGGTAAGCGATTTTAACTGAAGCCGTTTAAACTACCCTTGCGCCCCTACAAAAGGTAGAAAAATTAGCTTAGCGAGGACAAATACCACAAACAAAATTACAGAAAATTTTTCATTTTATCGGGCAATATTCTCCCCCATGACTCGCTGAGAGGGCAGAAAATGCAACATTTTTGCACTTTGTGAGTGTAACATTCTCAGAAACGAACACAAAACCTTGAAGTAGGGTTGCACTTTTTTCACAAACGAACACAGAAACTCATTTTTTGGTTAAAGGGCAGAAAAAATGTTGCATTTTTTCTCAGAAACGAAATCGCCATAAATCAATTGATATGTTTACGTTATGTCCACTAAAGTAATATATCGACCACTTCGCATGTGGAGTAAGCGATTTTAACTCAATCTAATCCCAATAACTCAATCTCAATCTAAAATCTAATAATACAGAAAAAGGTATAAAAATTTGCTTAGCAAGGACAAAGAACACATACCAAAGGACAGAAAGTCAGCTGTTTTATGAAACTACCACAGTTTTGTATTTTGTACAGTACCTCGTTTCTGTAGTTCTCGAATCGAAAAGGTTTTCACTTTAGGCATGAAACAAAAAATTCCATCTTTTCTCGATTTGTGAGTAAAAAGTGTTTCTGTAAATCAATGCGAAAAGAGGCAACACTGATTACGTTTTTATTGGAATATTCCAGGAAAGCTGTCAAGTAGTAAAAAAAAATATAAACAAACAAAATAAGCTAGTGCGAAAAAGAACAACAAACCGCTTAAATTCGCTTAATATCGCTTAGCACCCCATATAAAGTGGTCGAAAAATTAGTTTAGCAGGGAATGCTCAAATTAAGCTTGTTTTTTTAATTCTTGCTAAACTAAGTTTTCGACGACTTTTTATGGCGAGCCGCTTAAAATCGCTTAATACCGCTTAGCTCCCCATATAAAGTGGTCGAAAAAATAGTTTAACAGGGAATAAAAACAAATCTCGCACCGTTTTAATTTGTGAGTATTTTTCACGTTTAAAATTTAAAATTTTTCGACTCCCTACTTTTAGAAACAGTTTTTCTCGCATTTTTCCAATAAGCATGGAAAAAGCAGTACGTCATAGAAAGTTTTCGCAAAACAAATATTGTAGAAACAGTCACATGTGAGAAGCGAGTTTTTGTACCGATTCGTAGCGATTTTGTTTCAATTCACATGTTTCATGTGAAAACTTTTTCGATTCGAGAACTACAGAAACGAGCTACAGAACAACATTCTCAGAAAATAAGACAAAAGCTGTAAACAGGGTTGCACTTTTTTCACAAACGTGAACATAAATGCACTTGCAGAGTAAAGGGCAGACAGAATTTTCAATTTTTTTTTTCAGAAACAAAATCACCATTGACAAGTTCAAGACATATCATGTCTACAAGGATGTGATTTACATATTGAGCGTGTTTTTTTATCTCCCGCTAAACTAATTTTTCGACGACTTTGTATGAGGGGCCGCTTAAAATAGCTTAATATCGCTTAGCTCCCTACACAAAGTGGCCGAAAAATATGTTTAGCAGGGAATAAAAAAACAACTCTATTGATCCCGAGGCACAAAAGTTTATGAAAATTATTATCTCGATTATCTGATCAGCTATAACAATTTGGCGAAGAGAAAAGTCTATAAAAACAAGAAAATATTCAGTCCGCTTCACCAGAATAGGTTCAAACATTTTCATGGAAATAACTGCGAAGTGCAGCAACAACTATGGGAGGAGGGGGCTGTGTCATTATTTTTATTTTGAAGACAATCGTTTTGAACAATAGAGCAGCGAAAAGGAATGCAAAATATTTACAGTTATGCGGCGGGTACTGCTTTAGTTTTGCTTCAGCGAAAAAGCATACATAATATTGCGTCATCAGAATAGGTTCAAATAAGAAAGTAGTAATTTTCGTTATAAAAAGATTTTTTTTTTATATTTATTTTTATTTGAACAGTAATTTTAGTTAAAATTAATAAGTTGTGCCTCCGCCTTTGTTTAAAATTACCTCATAAATATTGTAAATTAATTTCATTCCAAGCCTCTTTTATCGCTAAAATTAAAGTGGCTTTATCATCAAATTGTCGACCGGACTCATATACTTTTCTAACAAGCCACCCCCAAATGTTCTCGATGATGTTAAGGTCTGGGGAGTATGGTAGCCATTACAAGACATTAATGTTTTGCTTGTTGATCCATGATTTTAATATCCTTGCATTGTGGATGGGAGCATTATCCTGTTGGAACGTCCATGGCAGTGGTCCAAAGATGTTGGAAAAATCCGGAAAAGCCTTTTGGAGTACCTCTTTGTAGCAATTAGCATTCATTCTTGTCGTTAAAAATTGTAAATCGACTTGGCCTAGTTGGAGATCGCTCCCCACACCATTACTTCTCCTTCGCAGCTATGCCGACGGTCCAAATGTAGTTGTTCTTTTCTTAGATCGTGAAAATAATAATTGGATCATCAAGATTAAACTTCTTCTCATCCGAGAATACCACCGAGCACCACTCCTTGCTCCAAGTCATGTGTTCTTTAGCAAAGTTTAATCGCTTTTCTCTCCGATCGGGATTTAATGGTGGTTTTTTCTGCAGCTTTTTTCTTTTCAAGCACTCGGCTCCTTCAATTACTCTCCTCACAGTAGAAAGACTAGTAGCTACCGCAGTTTTAGCCTTGATTTTTGCTACAGAATCAGCGGAGTTGGATGCTACCCTGCGGATGGCCCTACGTTCTGCAGGCGTTGTGGCAGTATGGGTACATCCCTTCATATTGATTCCATAGTTTTCATCCCTTCATATTGATTCCATACTACGTTTTGGCTTCGTTCCACCCTTTCAGCAATTTGACGGGTTGTAAGCTTTTCATCATGTAACACTAGAATCTTAGTTTTTTCTTCGGAGTTAAAACTACCGCGACCCATAATTTTTTAAACAATTCGATTTAGGCGTAAAAACTCACGTTACTAGCTCTTCCGGCAAGATTATGAAATCTAACTCAATCATCTGGCGGTTTTTGATCTTGAACCTATTCTGATGACGCAATATTATGTATGCTTTTTCGCTGAAGTAAAACCAAAGTAGTCGGCGCCGCATAACGGTAAATATTTTGCATTCCTTTTTGTCACTCTATTCTTCAAAATGATTGTCTTCAAAATCAAAATAACATTCTTTCAAAAACATGATCATTTTGTCAGGCTCATATCTTGGAAATCGTTCGGAATTGTGATTTACCCTCTTGGGGAAGGTTGTAGCTCTTGTCATAAACAACAACAGTGTTGAACTATAAACTCAAAAAAACTTCATCTTTAAGGTGAAACTCGCAAAAAAAAACTTTAGAAAATTCGATTTTTTTAACCTCTTTTCCCATGTTCAGGTCAACTACAAAAATGTACCCAATATCTCAATAAACAAGTTTCTAGCACATATGAACTTCCTTGGAATGATTCTTAACACCGTTTAGGTAGCGTTAAGGTAGCCGCAAAAGTGAAAAATGTCCCGAACATTTTTTAATTTCACTGTGTGTAATGTCTTTAGTTATGGAAATATAACCATATACGGACACCACTACGTGATAAAAGACCAAACAAAAAAGACCCGTGTCTCCCAGTTTTGCCCAAAGTCATGGACTTTTTTATGGGCCCCCAAAGATTATGGGCCTCGGTGTCATTCTTGCAAAAAATTATCATTTTGTCAGGTTCATATCTTGCAAATCGTTCGGAATTTTGATTTACTCTCTGAGGGAAAGTTGTAGCTCTTGTCATAAAGAAAATTGTGAACATACATATATCTTATATTGTGGGCTGCGTCCCTTGTTGCGTGTGCTGAGCTTACTGCTTTGCCTTGTGCTGCTGCGGTCGGTGAGATAGCATAGTATCTCAATGTTGAAGTAAACGGTGTTAAAAATCATTCCTAGGAAGTTCATATGTTCTACAAAGTTGTTTACTGAGATCTTAGGTATATTTTTGTAGTTGATTGTTTCCTTGAATTTGGAACGGTTTGATACCTATGGACCTGAACAGGGAAAAAAGGTAAAAAAGACGATTTTTTTAAGTTTTTTGCGAGTTTGACCTTGAAGGTGAAGTTTTTCTAATTGTATATCGATGGTGTTGCGTAAAAAGGCCCAATCTGCTATTTCCAATTGTCTCTAAGATTTTCATAAATTATACCGTAGCAAAAAAGTAATGGCTATAGAAAGTTATGGTTGGGCTCTTCAAGCAATATAAATGTCCACTTATTTCATTGCAGATAGACCCAAACAGTTTCGTCCGTTTGACTTGTCATGACGAGCTAAACAAAACCAGACTGACTCCCGTAAAAAAATGCCGATTGACCCTTTTTACGCAACACCATCGATGTGTTCATAATTTTTGTTCTTTATGACAAGAGCTACAACCTTCCCTCAGAAAATTCCGAACGGTTTGTAAGATATGAGCCTGACAATACTATCACTTTTTTGCAAGAATGACAACCAGGTCCCACATTTTTGGGGGCCCATAAAAGTCCATGACATTGGGCAAAACTGGGAGACACGTGTCTTTTTGTTTTTGGTCTTTTATCACGTAGTGGTGCCCGCATATGGTTATATTTCCATGACTTAAGAAATTACATACAGTGTTATCAGCCAGCAATTTGCCATCTAGTACTGCAAAAAGTACTAGTGTCACAACAAACTGTTTGCAGTGTTGATAAAATACCAAACACCGTGTTTGCTATAACAAAAATGCTATGTTTGCCGAAGTTGCGAACATGTTTGCTGAAGTTGCGAAAATCTTTGCTTTCCTTTTTCCAGTAGTCCTATTTGCAGAGTTCACTAACAAACTTTTTGAGATTATCCCATTTCTCCACTTTCTCACCATAGCAACATCTACTTTTCTTCCATGGAGTGAAACATGTCAATAAAATCGTATGACTCCCACCATCACATCAAGTGCCAGTAATCTCAATAAAAATTAACAAATAACATTGTTTCAAATACAAGATATATAACAAATTTATCTTAACTGCAAAACGAACTGGTCCTTTATCTCATCACCGAAGTGAAATTGTTTTCCACTAGTGGATATCACCACTCTTCATACAATCAAATCACTCTCCACTCTTCATACAATCAAACCACTCTTCATACAATCAAATCAACAGAATATAATAAAAATTTCATTACAAAACATTTAGTCGCAACAAAGGAACGCACATATCTATTTTACAATTTGTAATCGCTCAGGATTTAATTTGAAAAGTCCTTTTTTTGGCGAGTACACAAAAGGACAATGAAACCCCTTCATTTCGTCCTAAGAGACCCTGAAACAAGGAACTTTGTTGTGTTAATTAAAATAAATTGTTGTTTTATTTTAAATGATAGAGACAACGGTGGTCCCTTTTTTTGCTTACACTTTTGATAAACTATTAGTAAACGGCCCAGCAGCAAAGGGGTTAAAACCAAAGTTTTTGTTCAAATTTGCTATTAACTCAAGACACATAATCATTCCTGAATCCGCCATTAGATAGAAAAACGAAAGCTGTTTGTACCGCATAAAAGTTTATGACCAAGAGGAAATCCTTCCGTTTCATATCCTTTAACCACAAAACGATAAAGTGCGTTTGATAGCCTACAAATTCTGCAGACAGAACGCAAGCAACGACACTTTCATGTTGAGCGTAACTAATTAAATGCAACAGCAGTCGGCCGCCGATTCCGTTTGGAAAACCGCACAACAAACAAATTTGCGTAAGGTATTTATTAATAAACCCTTAGGTTTTTGTTCAAACGCTTTATGACACACAACATCCAGGACATTAAAAGACATCTAAGGGTTTCATTGCCAATGGATCTCCTGCAAATGGGTACAGGATATTCGCTTAAACAAAAGGTATCACAACAAATATTCGAATGTGCATAAACAAATAAAAATAATGGAGAGACAGACGCAGACAGGCAGACGCACTTAGAGTCAGATCAGATTTTGCGAACATAGTACGCAACCATTCGGCGGAGTAGGAAAGTTACCCTTCCAAATGTGTGCAAACACAAATGGGGTTTAAACTGCACACAACTAGAGACAGTGGGCAAGTAATTGATACTAAATGGAAAAAAATAAATACTTTCCGACTACATCCTGTGAAAGGATTGAAAGGTTTTAGTTTTACACACACTGATCGGGACCTACAATTTTACATCAGTTTTGAACGGGATTTTGAGAAGTTGTTCATGGCGATAGTGTCCTCGTCATTAAGCGAGGAGACTGTCGTCGAGCAGCGATTCTGAACTCCGATTACGATAACGATAACGATAACGATAACGACAACGACAACGACAACGACAACGACAACGACAACGACAACGACGACGACAACAACAATGACAACCACAACAACAAAGACAACGACGACGACTATGACTACGGCAACAACGACAACGTGTATTGGCCGGTGGTTATCCTGTAGTGGCCGGTGAGAAATACACATAATGTGCACTACTTCCTAGGGCTCAGAGAATGGAGACGATATGCATCACGGGTGCTCGCCGCACCACTTCCACTGGTGCACTGAATGTCATGTTACAGTTGCTACAGGTGGACATTATAGGCAGGTAGATTGTTTCCATATCTGCCATCAAGTTAACGCAACTCTCACAACGGGCGTGGTTGGTGTCGGCCATGGAATAGGGCTGGACAGTACTTCCGACGTTGCTGTATTTGTCGACAACTCGAAAGCGGATCCACTATTCGATGGGAAATACCACAGTTTCATACTAGAAAAGGATTCATAAAACAACGGATTTCTGGTATAGACAGTTACGTGAATTTCTACGTGGATTGGTCGAAAATAAATGAAATAAATGATCAGGTAGGTTACCGAGTCTACCCTAGGGAACTAGGGTTGTTCCTTTCCCGTAGATCACATGTACATTGTAGCTTGTATCAGGCGGAAATTTTGGCTATTAGAGAAGTGACCGACGAGTTGGGGAGTAATAGTCCAGCAGTCATTGCGGTCTATGTGTTCGCGGACAGTCAGGCGGTCATCAAATCCCTGGAATAAGTATTCCTGAATTCAACATCTGCCCATGAATGCGGCAGATCCCTTAGCGAGATGCCCCAGCAGTACGATATTCACTTCATGTGGGTGCTGCGGTACAGAGGCATTCCAGGAATTACAGAATGTATGAGCTTGCCAGTCTAGAGACTACCTTACAGATTCCACAGGAATTGGAATGTGTTGGCATGCCCATACTGATTTGTAACCATATCCTACAAGAACGCTCCTATATGAATGATACACAGATTGTGTACGCTCAGGACAAATCTGGCCGATAGTGGATATCAGTAAATTCATGAATCGTCTGATTTTTGTTTAAGTTTTGTCGGAACACTGTTTGATTGGTAAAGATGCGGTGAGACTAAAGGTCTGGGAAAATTACTTCTGTTACAGCTGTAACGATGAGGAAGAGGAAAAATCCACTGAACATCTCTACTGCACGTGTCCAGAACTAGCCGCCAGGAGGATGTCTACAATGGGATCCTACCTATTTAGGGACGCTAGAAAATTATCTCAGATAGGCGTAGATAAGATCTTGAGCTTCGTGGAGCAATCTATATGATTCTTCGGCGGAGGTAACGCTTTATCTATTTATCCCGTGGTATGGACTAATAAATCTATTTGAGCCTTTCGTCGAATGCCATTAACACCTAACTTAGTATATAATTTTGTAATTAGACTATATATGAGAATATCTGACTATAAATAGCTACACTCAAAAATGAATCTGTTAGCAAACACTGCAGCAATTTTGCTGAAAAGGGGATAGCAAACATATTTGTTTTTCAGTAAACACATTAGTATCTGTTACATTGGAAAATAAAAAAAGAGAATAGTTTTTTGCTTTCCAGTTCCTTTTTGCTTACATCTGCTTTAACATTAGATGTAATATTGTTAAAATAAATAAATATATATGTAGCTCACTGAAATAATTGGTTTTGTTTTGTCATAAACAGAGCGACGACAAAAAGTCTTGAATAGTATAGAGAACTTATTGCACCCTTGTTCCGCTCTCATGTAGAGAGTCTGAGTAAAAGAGCATAAACGAGTCTTATTCTCGTTATAGAATATTTTAATATAAGTGCACGATTTCGACAATGATATTACATAAAACAATACAAAAAGCATAAGTGTTTCAAATGGCAATAATGTTTCGAATCTACTACTGCTCAATATTAAACTTTAGTTTCAATAATTGTAAAAAAAAGTACGTTAGCTTGACAGCATTCTATATATTATCTCCTACAGTAAACGCGCTAATTTCGGGCGTTATTTGAAAACCGTGTCGATGGGGGGGAAATGCGACTTATGGGTTGTTGAAAAGCGCTAAACTAGCGCGAAGGGCGCTAAATTGGCAACGCTGGTGTTCGCTGCCGCTACATCAACACCATCATACTTATTTTCAGGCAGAGACTAGTATTGTACAACATCCACGTATGTGACGCTAACGCTGTGTTTTGTTTGCATGTGTTCACTTTGATAGATTGCCTTACTCGTGCCTATAGATGTTAACACATCAATAAATCAATGCTGGGTAAAAAGTGGGATGCACGTAAAGTGTGACGACTGCCTAAAAGTGTTTATCAAGCAGGAAGGCAGGATGAAATTTATGAATTTTTATGAATTTTATGAATTTATGAATTTATGTTTTCGGTAACTGATGGAATGAAAATTTTCTTCCGCTAAATAAACAAAGTTCTAATAATGTTTTCTCTCAGTAGCTGATGGACTCTTACACCCACCGTTATAAGAAACGACTTTAGTACGACGCCTAACAACTTTACCCATGGCTAATTAATTGTCTTGACTTAGGAATGAAATCTTTCCCATCTACATATTCATCTACAGCATTTTTCGACCCACTGTCAACCCTTAACCGTGGGGTAGTATTGATGCCGTTTTGTGTACGTACGACAGCAGCTAAGTCGTAAATATTACTATCAGCATCATAACTTGAAACCGCAACAAATTGTTAAATTACGAGTGGTATCAACATTTATTACATTTACACAAAAAGGCGCGTTTCCTTTGCATTGTACTTAGGTCCTGTTAATCCCTGTTTTGCGAATTTCCATACCCAGCGCGACACAGATTTCTTGCTGTAAAGCCAAATGGTAGATACAACAAATATCCCTTCTTGTCGCCCTCCCTTGACATTGAAGTCCTTTTGCCATCTTACTTGTTGTTTGCATTTGCCGCAAATGTGGAATGAAACTGCCAAGGAATAAGGATACAAAACAAAGTGGTGCAGAAGGAATCAAGTAAATTTAAACAATTGGTAGTTATAACACGCAATTTTGGTTAAACTGATATACTACTACTTGGCAAAAGGACTTTGAGTGCGTATGGGGGAAAAAAGGTAAAAGGTCCTTGCCATTTGTCTGCGACTCAGGAGAAGAAGGGAAGATGGTACAATGGGACTCTATGCATTAGTGATGGGTGATGATGATGATGATGGCATAAATGATTATGAAGATGACAATGATAACAACGAGCAGCAGGACGACTTTGACTACCACGACCACGTTCAGGATAATAATGTCAAGTGGGATATTTTAGTTTTTTTTTGGGAGGGGTGCACAACAACTTCCTTCCTTTGCATGTGTGTGTAGAACTTCATTTTCCTATAACACATCGTGACGCACATTCGTACATATCCTGCGAAAAACTACTACTTGACTTAATGTATGCAGAGCTGCTGTAATCTCAGCGCATTTTGTATTAAACTCCTTTTTGCTTGATTTGTTTTTTCCTTGTTTGGTTAGAATTTCGGGTTTTGAATTTCGCGTCGAGGACGAAAATTCTTTGTTGAATATTTAAACAAAATGAAGCATAAAATTTAACTCTCGCTTAGGTGAAACACATTTTCATATCTACTTAGTATAATAACTAAAAGGCAGGGGGTTGAGGTCGATGGAAAAGTATCCTTGTTCATAAGCTTTTGTGGTAGCCTTCGGGGATGGTGCAGAAGGTGGTTGGTTAATCAGCGACAGTTTTCATCAAATGTTAACAAACGTTCATATGTGTTCATGTTTAAATGTTTATACGAGATTGTGACAGCGGTTGAAATGTCATTGGTACAAATGCTCGGGGAGATGGGGTTTTATAAATTAAACATTTTATTTTTAATAGGAAAAAGTGAAAGGGGTTTTGTGGCGGTTGCCAGAGTCAACACATCCAGGTTTGATAGCCAGGCAAATGCCATCAATTCCATGTTAGACGATAAGGTCCAAGAAACTATTTAAGTATCTAAGTGCAGAACTTTATAACATCTGTTAGCTACGCTAAATACCCCAGAAATAAATTTAATGATACTAGGTGGTGGGGTTCTGCACCCTCGTTTTTTGATCAACAGTCGCTCACGCTAACTAATTCACCACCACAGTCTGTGAAGCTTTGGAAAGTCGTAAGTGGTAATAGGTCAATGGAACAAAAAACAGCCTTGTTATTTCACTTGTAATTTTGTTTCTTCCTGCAGGTGCAAATTTTTTATGTTTCAAAAAGAAGACGTATTGTAGATGTGATTAGTGGTTTCTTCGAGTCATTTTAGTCAATCTGCTTTCCCGGTAGATGCTTTCCAAAATTGCCAATTTTTTCAATCCAAAAAAAAAACTTTATTTCCAAAAATTGTCAAAGCAAAGCACCGATTAGAAAATGTATACTTACTTACTTATCCGGTCTCGGACAACCCCGGGGGTCAGGGACCTTACAAAACGAAGATAACATATTTCGCCAACCAGTTTGATCTTTTGCTTTATCTCTCCAGTTGGCAATACCAAGTGTACGCTGGGATTCGTCAACCTGATCCCTCCAGCGGAGTCTTGGTGTTCCTATTTTTCGTCTTCCTTCGAGTTCGGTTTCGAAAACCCTTCGCGCTGGTTCATCTTCATCCATTCTACTGACATGGCCTAGCCAGCGCAATCGCGTTATCTTGATCCGCTTAACTATGTCAATGTCAGGATAAAGACCATACAGCTCATGATTCATGCATCGCCGATACTCGCCGTTGTGCACTATAGGGCCATAAATTTTTCGCAGTATTTTTCTCTCGAAGACTCCTACAGATATTTCGTCTGCTTACGATAGGACCCAGGATTCTGCGCCATAAAGCAAGACAGGTTGAATGAGAGTCTGGTACAGCTGGACTTTTATTACTCGAGAGAGGGCTTTATCTCTAAATTTTTCGGAGTAGTTTTCTCTCGAAGACTCCTACAGATATTTCGTCTGCTTACGATAGGACCCAGGATTCTGCGCCATAAAGCAAGACAGGTTGAATGAGAGTCTGGTACAGCTGGACTTTTATTACTCGAGAGAGGGCTTTATCTCTAAAGTGCTTGCTTAGCCCGAAATAACATCTATTCGCAAGCACAATTCTCCGCTTGATCTCAAGGCTGACGTTGTTAGTTTTGTTCACGGCAGATCCGAGGTATATAAATTCGTCCACTACCTCGAAGTTATAACGGTTATCAACGTTCACGCTTTGGTCTAATCGCGTGGAGGCCCTGTTCGTTGAATCCATAAATTTTGTCTTGTCCTCATTCACCGTCAGACCCACTTTTGCTGACTCCTTCTCAATTCTCGAAAAAACCGCAGTAACTTCTCTAATTGTGCGCCCAATGATATCGATATCATCAGCATACTCGAGCAGCATGAGATTTTTGCTGCTGATGGTTTTATTCATGTTGACTGCAGCTTTTCTCATAATGACCTCCATTAAGATGTTAAAGAGATCGCACGATAGGGTGTCGCCTTGCCTGAGGCCTCGCTTAGTTTCGAAAGGTTCGGCAAGATCCTTACCAACTTTCACTGCGGATTTGGTGTTCGTCAAGGTCATCCTGCAAAGGCGTATGAGTTTTGCAGGAATACCAAGCCCAGACATTGCTTCATAGAGTTTCTCCCGTATCGGACTATCGAAGGCCGCTCTATAATCGATAAATAGATGGTAGGTGTCGAATTGTTTTTCGTGTGTCTTCTCCAGGATTTGGCGTAGCGTGAAAATTTGGTCAGTTGTCGATTTTCCAGGCCTAAAGCCACACTGGTATGGTCCAATCAGGTCAGCGATAACTAGTTTTAGTCTTTCGCACATTATACTTTATAGAACCTTGTATGCTATGGATAAAAGGCTTATTCCACGGTAGTTGGCACAGATAGTCGGGTCACCTTTTTTAAATATGGGACATAGTACACTGAGACTCCAATCGCCGGGCGTGCATTCATCTAACCAAATTTTGCTAATGAGCTGATGCATGCACCTTATCAGCTCATCGCCGCCAGCCTTAAACAGCTCCGCCGGTAATCCATCGGCTACTGCGGCTTTGTTGTTCTTAAGCCGGGCAATAGCTGTTCTGACCTCGTCTTGGTTAGGAGGGGGGCAATCGACGTCGTCGTCTATATTGTGATCGATTGTCCCATCGTCATCGGATATCTCAGGTACTAGTAGCGCGGAGAAATGCTCTCTCCATATTCCCAACATGCTCTGCACATCTGCGACGAAATTTCCGTCCTTGTCTTTACAGAAGGGGGGCCCTGAACCATGTCCATTAGTTCCGTTTGTAACTTTTTGGTAGAATTTTCGGTCTTCGTTCTTCCTTCTGTATGTCTCAATTTTCTCACTCTCGCGCTTTCTCCACTGCCGTTTCTTACGCCTAAAGAGACGGTTTACCTCCTTTCTCTTCTCCCTATACCGCTCAGTTGCAGCTCGCGTTGCAATTGACTGAAGCATTACCATTCGTGCAGCGTGCTTTTCGTCATTTGCTATGCGACACTCTTCATCGTACCACGGTTTATTGCGAAGCGGTTTTTCGAAACCAAGTACGGTTTTTGCGGCAGTTTTTATAGAGTCGGAAATGGGTTTCCACTGCGCATCAGGATCGTCATGGGGAGGGGGTGGGTTCTGTGCCAAAAGTTGCGAGAGCTTCCTTGAGTAGGCTGTGGCTACCTCTGGCAATTGCAGCTTTCCGATGTCCAGCTTCCTCTGCGTCTGGTTTCGTACGATTTTCGCTCTACTTAATCTTGTGCGAACCTTTGCTGCTACCAGGTAGTGATCAGAATCGATGTTAGCTCCTCTGATCACTCGTACGTCCATTACACTGGATGAGTGCCTTCCATCAATTACCACGTGATCAATTTGGTTCTTAGTTCTTTGATCAGGGGATACCCAAGTAGCCTTGTGGATGTCTTTATGCTGGAATCTTGTACCACTAATGACCATGTTTTTTGCCGCGGCAAAGTCAATCAGGCTCATACCGTTATCGGAACTGTCAGCATGTAGACTGAAATTGCCAATAGTTGGATTAAACACATTCTCCCTTCCTACTTTGGCATTAAAATCTCCTAGTACAATCTTAATGTCATGGCCAGGGCAGCGGTCATACGTTTACTCTAGGAGCTCATAGAATATGTCTTTGGCATCATCATCTTTCTCTTCTGTCGGGGAAGATAATAATATATAATAATATATAATATAAAAATATTTCGCTTTTATGCGGATTGTGGCTATTCGTTCCCTCACAGGATTGAACCTAGAGACTAGATGTCGCAGTCTTTTGCCAACTACAAATCCGCAACCAAATTCATGTTTTTTTCATGGCAACTGTTGTATATATCGCAGTTTCTTTTTCTTGTGCAGCCATGTCCTGTCCATCGCATTTCCTGGATAGCGGTAATGTCAGCCTTATAACTTTCGAGGACATCTGCCAGTTGGATACTTGCACCGGATCTATATAGAGTTCCTACATGCCAAGTGCATATCCGTAAATCGTGGTCCTTATAACGTTTGCGGGGGGGGGGTCGTCAACAAATACGGGTTGTTTATGTTTTCTGTTTCGTTTTTGTATTTTCACTGCCATTATGAACGGTGGCGGGAGGCAAACCCAGTCCACCGGGTTTTTGCATTTTACCTACTGCCAGGATATTTGATTGCAGCCGCCCATTATGGATCAGACGGTGACCAGGATGCGATATGTTGAACCTGGATTTTCTTCCTTTAGTTTATATCCGCCGTTGGCCCGTATGTTTGGCTCATCCGCCTTCTAAGGACAAAAGAATATGCCCGATTGTTTGATGAGCTTCAGTGACATCAGTCAGCTACTAAACCTGATTTGATGCTCATTTGTTTCGCCTTCTCACTCTAGCTAGCTAACGGAGGTTTCCGAAAAGCCATTGCCCAGGACATACTGCGTGGAAGTAGTGAGCTGCTTGGACTGCCCAAGGAAGGAATCATTTCTGGCCACTCCCAAGTGAATGGCAATCAGAAACTTTCCACCTCCACGGACAGTCCCAATGTATACCATATTTTATTTAACCCATATGTTGACTACGTACCCAAAACATATTATCACATCCCTGCGGTAAATAAAGTCATGGCGATCATTTTACAAAAAGTCCAGGATTTCATTCTGATATCTAAATTTGTGTAGATTTGACGCAATATTTAATAAGATTTTTCCTCCCTCTAAAAACTAAACTTTTAATTTTACGTGAAATGAAGCAAGAAACCTGGTTCCCTTTTTTACTGTCTGTTACATATTAAACCTGTTTTTTTATTCCCTGCTAAACTAATTTTTCGACGACTTTGTATGGGGAACTAAGCGATTTTAAGCGGCACTCTATACAAATTCGTCGAAAAATTTGTTTAGCAGGGTATAAAAAAACAAGCTTATTATTAAAATCCGTATTCTGCTCTTTCCAAAATGGTATAACTTTTGTATAAAAAGTGTTCTTTCTGCGTCAGGGCAGAATCCGATGACAGGAGAAGATAATGGAGAACATCCTAACTTTGAGCCTCCCTAGAACATTTCCTTGTGTTAAATAGAAATAACCATGGAAGGAACATCCGTTGAATTGTCACAGTTACTTGAAAATATGGCATGAATACTTCTTGCTACGTTTTCTAAGAATGAAGCTATGGAACTCAACAAGTCTGATCTCACCTTAGTTTGCAAATGACGGTGTGATGGATTATCCGTATTGCCGGAGTACGTATAATCAACATCAGCTCAAAAAACAACCGACTACAAAAGTGTGTTCATGGCATCACTGGTTCCATTACGGCTAAGACACGAGAGCATGTGAAATCTCTTCACGATATCTTATTCCGTTCAAAAATTACCGAATTAAATAAAAAAAAAACGATTTGGAAACAATGTGAGACATTCTACTTAGCGTTAGTAAGACCAGGTTATTTTTAGTTTTGTCTAGATTCAACCCAAAAGCTCCTTAGCGAATCCATCAACCATTCGTGGTGACATCGGCAAAGTTAGCTTTCAGCTCACAATAAATGTGTGATTATTTCATTAACATTAAGCCGCATTAACCTGACAAGCTGTTAGGACAATTAATTTGCAAAACACAACTCAAACATGCTGCACCTGCTCGTTGACATTCCAATGTTATCTTAAAACATACCATACTTTGAATTAACATTTAAATGTTAAGTTAGGATAGATGATAGAGAGCATTGTGATAATACGGGATAACAAGATTCAGTACTAGTCCAACCGGAGAACCATCTAGTTTGCTTCACAAAGCTCAAAATTGTATCTACGTGTATCTGAGATAATTCGTCCAAGTCTCTAAATAGGTAATGTACCACAGTAGACATCCTCTTACCGGCTGAATAGGTTCAGAGAAGATGTTCAGTTGATTTTTCATCATCCTCATCGTTACAGCTTCTTCACAAGTCATCAGACAGAATTCCGTCAAAATTTATTGACGTATTGTATTTTGTAAATAGTATTAAATGGCTAGATACATAAAGTTCATGGATCTCTTGCTATCTACTGTCTTCTTTGGTTTCCCATTTCACCCCTTGCAGGAATTGGGAGGAGAGCTTCTCACAACAAGTGAACTATGTGGTTTCTTGTTATATACTCACTAATTGGGAGCTGCAGTTTGACACCGGTTCCGAACGGTATTTGGAGAACCTTTTTCATGGCTAAATACTCGATAGTGTCGCCGTCACTATGCGAGGTAGCCACCGAAAGAAAGGCGATTAGACGCACGCACTATCCATTGCACCACCGACGTCCACAGGTGCAGTTCGCAGGATATAATACAGGATATGAGACGATATGGACAAGGACTCCCAGATATGAATCACCTCTTTCTAGACCACAGAACTCTCAGTTAAAAAAAAAGGAATCTTAGCACATCAAAAAGAGTGGCAAGAAATCAGTATGTTCGCAGTGTGTTCATGGCAGTATGTTCGCAGGACTTAACGACCCGCAGGACACCGAGGAGGACTCGCATGGTAATAAAAAACAATCGCAGGGTAACAAAAACTACTGTCGGGAAGCTAACCACATTTCACACTTCGCAAGGATATTCTCCAATCCCTGTTAACCAATCTGAAATAATACGCTTCTATAATAGATTTCAAGTCTATGGGTGTCACAAAACAGGACCTTCACTTCCTTCACTTGTATTCCTTTTTTAATACAAAACTATTTCAGCCATTGAGTAATATACGAGGCCGGATCAAGAAGTCCGTGACTTTTTGAATGAAACACAGTTTTTTTTGGCAAAAAAATAATTTTTTCAACATAATCTCCTTTTAGCTCAATACACTTAATCCAACGTTTCTCCAATTTTTGTATCCCTTCCAAAAAATAGGATTTTTCGAGATTCATAAAATTGGCATTCGGTTGATCAATAATTTGATCGTTGGAGCTAAATCTCTTTCCACCGAGCCATTTCTTTAGGTTTGGAAATAGGAAATAATCACTGGGGGCTATGTCGGATGAGGTACCAATTCGTAACCCAATTCATGGAATTTTGCCATTGCGACTACAAACGTGTGCACCCGTGCAAAACAACATTTATCTTGGCCATATAGGGTCGTTTTTTTAAATCCGCGTTAAATCGGTCCCACAATTTAGCATAATATTCGCCGTTTATTGTTTACCCCTTTGAAGGTAATCGATGTGGATTATCCCGCGTGCATCCCAAAAATTGTTGTCATCACCTTATGGGCCGACAAACTTACCTTGGCCTTCATCGGAGCCGGTTCACCCGGAGTAGCACATTGTTTAGATCCATGATCCATGTCTCATCCACAGTTACAAAACGCCGCAAAAACTCCTTCGAATTGCGGTTAAATAACTCCAAACAATCCTCGGAAGTTATCACACGATTATGTTTATGGTCAATTGAGAGCAAACGCGGCACCCATCTCGCAGACAGCTTTCTTAAACCCAACTGATCATTTAAAATCGAAACCACACTGTCATATGAAATGCCTATGGCATCAACAATCTCGCGCACTTTTACTCTTCGATCGGCCAACCCCATATCGTGGATTTTTTCGACATTTTCGGGTCTATTGACCTCAATTGGTCGTCCAGAACGTTCAACGTCATTTGTACTTGTGCGACCAGAACGAAAGTCAGTAAACCACTTTTTTACCATTGAAATCGATGGTGCAGAGTCCCCATAGTATTTACCATGCTTTTCCTTGGTTTGATTGGTGGTTTATTTTTTCGCAAAAAATAATGTTAAATGAAATTCACTTTTTTCCATTTAAAAAAAAAAAGCACGTGTTGTAAGTTTTGAACAGCTGTTAAACACAAAGTAAATGACAGAACTTGATCAAAATTTGGCAGTAGTCTACTAGCAGGTGGTCTATTCAAAACCGAAACCAGTTAACCGAATTCCGGCCGGTTAACCGTACTTCGGTTTTGTGAAAATTTCTATATTCGGTTTCACCGGTTATATAAAATTGATATACCGGGGTTTTCGGTATTTAAAGAACTTAAACTCAACTGATATTACATCAAAAAATTACAAACCTAAAACGTGTTCAATTGCTTACTATGATTACTGAACCACTCAGCCAGACAGAAGAGACATGGTCAACGAATTATCTCGCCGAATATTTCCCGATATAAGTTGTTCGACTGCAATACAATATACATCTGTCAGATCCGAGTCTCATTCTTTTTGCAGATGCCAGTGGCCAGCACACAATTTGATGAACTACGAATATAAATGTAAGTGACGAGGTACGTTTATAGAATGTTTTCTTCACTAACCTTTATGTTTATAACTGGGACATCAGCCTCACAAGACTCATTTGGTGAAAACATGGCAGTTGTTGAGTAAACATTCGTTTTCCGATCATCCGAAACGTTCAAAAAATAAACTCGACAAGCACTAACAAAGTTTGAATGGTATTAATGCTAAGGTTGACGGCTTTACCGATTCTCTCACCTCAGCTCTTAACATGTCACTTGATTCCGCATTTCACACCCGTTCCTACCCTGGAAAGAAAAACATCCATGGTGGAGCAAGTATCTGCAAATCTTGAGAAAGTCCTGGAGAAAGCTGTTTAATAGATCCTAAAGGAGGATGGAAATCCAAAGTCCTTAAGGAAAAAATCACATGAGGTGTCAGGGGACACCCGGTTGGATCGAAGTTCCTTTCGCTATATATATTATGTACTAGTTTGTTCCACACGCCTAAGGCGCCCGTTGAAAAATACGATAATTTAAATGGATCTTTAAGAAAATATACTTTTTGTAAAATAACGAACTTGCTTTAAGAAACGTTATTTTTTTATTCATCATGGATGATTTTTATCTATTCAGCCTTTTTATTGGTACTTTTTAATTTTATTGTTCAAGCTCGAGGCCATTCTATATCTCTATTAAAGTCTAAAAGAAGTCTATTTCTTAGTCCGCTTTGTAAGAATATGTGTTATATTTGGCCGTCCTTTTTCAAAAGATAGGTACTTCTTTTATTAAATGCTAATGGTTTTTTTAAAAAAAAGGTACAATTTTTAAAAAGAAGTACTTTCTGTAAGAAAAGGTCATAAGAGTATGCATTTTGGCGTAGAATACGTCTAATCTTACGGTATAGGGAGTCATGTCAGATTGTTATTGTTGTAATCTTTATTTCATTGATTATGAGGAAACGGCGAGATAACTTTTTTTAAAAAATTTTTTGTAGGTAAATGAAGATGTTATCTTTCGTTTAATATACATTTCATATTGGTTGATATCTTCCTAATATTTCAATTTCGCAAATGAAAATTGATAACACAGATACACTCAAACATATGTGTGGTGTTTGGTTGATTGTTTGAGTTTGTAGCGTGAACACAAACTATGCTGCTGTTTCAGTGTGGACACAAACCTTCGGCTGTTGTTTTGATTGATGAATATTGAAATTTCGTATATTTACTTATGTATTTAAGTGAAAAAAAATGTTAAATGTGAATTTGAATTTAACATGGATGTATAATTATTAAAAATATAAACCAAATTGATTTGCGTCTGTTATTTATCATTTATCCTTACTCTTTTAATTTAAAAACATATTTATCCTATTTTTCCTACCATAAGCTTATGTATATTATCAAAAGTAACTATCAAATAAATAAATTCATTTGCTTATGTTATTTATCATTTATTGTATTATATGTTAAACTTAATGGCCGTGTCTCTGACACAGCCTGCAGGGACAGTCCGTGGCCGAAGTCCTCGGACAACTGTCTGCTGTATTTTTTTTTTTACAAACAAGTACTTTTTTAAGAAGAAATGGTACTCTTTTTAGGAAAGGATTATTTTTTTAAGAAAATGTAATTTTTTTTAGTCCTTCTTCAAGCTTAGGTACATTTTTAAAGAAGTGGTAATGTTTTTCACCAAAATGTGCTCTCTAAAGGAAATGTAGTTTTTAAGAAAAGAGAATTTGTTGTAAGAAAATATATGTTTTTAAGAAAATGCACTTATTTCAATAAAAGTTACTTTTTCTAAGAAAATTTACTTTTTGTAAGAAACTGTACTTTTTTAAGCATATGCACTTCTTTAAGATAAGGTATTTCTTTCAAGAAAGGTAATTTTTTTAATAGGAATAGGTAAAAACCTATTTAAAAGTTTTTTTTTGAGAAAATTTTCTTGTTTTAAGAAAATTATCTTATTTAAGAAACTTTTATTTTTTTAGATATTGGTTACAAGCTCCACCTATAAAACTTTCCATTAAACGAGAAATTTGCCAACATAACATATGAGTCTAGACACAAACCAAAGCAAAAGTAAACAATATAGTTGTAATACTGGGTTGTAGCATAATAGACACAAACCAAAGCAAAAGTAAACAATATAAATAGTTGTAATACTGGGTTGTAGCATAATAGTGTTAAAACAAAAGGTGTTTAATTTTTTTTTATTTATCCCCAACCCGCAACGTGCGATAAGGAACATCGTTCCAAAACGCATTGAGCTACCAGTCATATATCGCTATTTGTCTTTCTTACTTTATTTTGCATGCTAATCAGCGGTGGCATAGAACCCCCATGATCCCAGCTCTACCAAAGATCATATGGTACGGCAGCTGATAGTAGAACAGGTGGTAGCACAAAGGTGGCTCATAATTATTTGGTATTGACACAAGCAAGGGTTGCGACTTCTGGCAGTACAACAGTTATGTACCAAACCTTAAATGCTGTCATTCCGACTCTGCCAGTTGGTACTCTTGCCTCTAAACGTTCACTCAATTCGGCTGATGGCAACTCTTTCCTTCCACTTAACCTAACTCGCAAGGGAATTACAGTGGGTGACATAAATAAGCTCACGTTAGGAAAACAACAGCCCACATCCAGGCAGTCAGCCGACCTTCACTAGCATTTACAAAATGAATTGTCTTCCGCTTAGTTATTTTAGCGTTATGTACTTACAACCTTTATACTTTCATTCATATGTACTCGCATGTATGTACTACGTTTATATTAGTATAAGCCTTTTGGCTGTTATTCAAAAGCAAAGTTATTCATAAACCCTTCGAAAAGGCTTAGACTGATACGAATACTCTTGACTCCCCTGGCACGAAACAGCAGCACAAAACCAAATCACTTTCAAAAGCTGAGCAGCTTCCAAAGTTTCAGGACTCTTAGGTACAGCCATCTACTTAAGTGATATGCATAGATATTAATGCGAGTTTTATTATTTAATGAACATATTCATACATTCATATTCATGTTCTAAACACATTATTTGCTCGCAGGATCACAAAGAGTCTTTGCACAACAGGATAAGGATTCTATGGCTGTTGTATGAATTTATCCTTTTTGCCTTTTTGTGTGTTGCTGCCGTTGTTTTTGTCTAGATACAACTTTTACTACACCGAAATACTATAAGTATAATAACACAGGAAACCCCTTCACTCACAACTGTTTGGAGTAGTGATAATGAAATCATATTAAACCAACTACTATATTATATGTGGGAATAGTGAATGACTGAATGGTAATTTGATGAAACTTTTATCATGTGAGTAGAGAAATATTTTTGATTTGTTGTTAGAAAGTCCTTGGGGGCGGGAAGAGCAATGAGTGCGTTCAAAGTCGTTAGTGAGATTATAATTAAATGTTTAATTAGATTCTTATACAAAAATTGTAATATTTCATTATATTCGGTTACTCGTAAATGTTTTCACAAAAGTTTAAATATTAAAATTGAAAACTTCAAAGTTACTGCATACATTTCTCAGAACTTTAATAGTTCATAATGTAATATCATTAGTATTATAATGTAAATAGATAAGTATTCTTGATATACGAGTACCTCATGTCGTTTTATAATCTTTTAGTTACATATGTATGTTAGACCTCGTACACTGAAAGAAATAACAAAACTCAAAAAAAATAATAATGTGGAATAAAGCTAACAAAGGTGGGCATTAAGAATATGATATTTTAAATTATTTTAAAAGAACTGAAAATACAGAGCAGTGCGTTATGTGAACTGATCCAAAAAGTACGAAAAATGGGGGAGGTGTCCCACTCAACGGTTGGAACGAAGTTCATTTCGCTATATAGTGATGCTGTATTAAAGACATCCATTGGTTAAATCCTCCTATGGTGGTACACAATTTATTATTTTTGCGTGTGGACGCACCGTTTCCGAGTTTTAGCTATTTTTAAATTCTTCATCTTAAATTCACCTGATACACCGAAAAACTTTGGATTGATTTTTAACCCTATTCCCGTGATCCGATCGAGCTGAAGATTCGCGGGCAAACTAGCGGGCAAACGACAAAAATGAACTATCAAAATAGGGGCGGGATTGGACAAAGGGGCGTGGTACCTCCCATTCAAATCACAAATTAAAAATCCATTGTTTCTGCTCCTTTTAACAGTATTTGAACAAAATTGGGTATGTTGGTTAGGTGTACATTACAGTGTCCCAAACAATTTTTCTATTTCGATTTTCATGGTCGCTCAAGCTTATTTGGAAAGCCTATAGGGTTAAGTATTTTTGAGATTTTTGGAAGAGGTTTCGCAAGTTTTTTTGAATTTTGCTTCAAACTCTGTCAATGAACACGATTTTCTTAGTTTGTAAGTCAACAATTTTAAAGCAAAACGTTCAATATTTTATTGTATATGCATAAAGCACCACTTTTGGCAATGATTTTGCTCAATAAGGTACCATGTGTTAAATTTTTTTTGTAAATTTTGGAAATTCCTATGCAACTTGAAAAAACTAATAATGCACTTTAACCCACCGATAAGCGTAAGGGTCAGACCAAATCGATTTTAAAATGGTTCGTAGCTATTTTTCTGCAAATTTCTGAGCGACTCCAGTCCATGACTTCCTCACAGATATTATGCCGAACACAATCGAGCAGTAAAACAAACATTTTCGGAGTATTTATTGCGGAAAATTTGAATTTGAAACTACTTTCGTGAATCATATACACATGGGTCTGAGCAGACCCAACTTTAATTTGTTCGAAGAAACCCCGTTTTACCTTTTGGACAGCGACAGAGTGTGTTTTAGGATTCTTCTCTACAGATGTTTTATTTTTCAAATAAAATGGAGCACGGATGCATCGACGAATTACAGGCCAGGAGTTCGACTTATTCGAATCAGGTGACGAGGTCCCTACATGCTAACGGAGGACGAAAATTTGGATGATGCTACTGATATTGAACAAGAGTCGCCTTGTTTAATACCGATGACAATAAAGATTTGGATTCAACCTCCAACCGCAAGTGTATCATCCAGCAAAGCCAAAAATCAGGATCAGGTTTACTGTAAAAAGGTCTGCAAAACTCGCAGAATGTGGCAACTATATGGACAGCGGTAGAACAGTTTTAACTGTCAACTTCTTTTCATCTTATAATTTGACAGAAATATTGATGGACTGAAAAAATATTGATGGAAAACAGCAAGACCTTCATTCCCCTTCAATTGTTGGACCACAATAACTACGCTTCCACAATAACTACGTCACACTGTGTTCCTACATGGCAAACCCAGTTGTCATGTTATCCACCATTCACTAACCAGTAGTCATGTTATCCACCGATTACTACCGTCGCGACATCGATCCACTAAAAAACCCAAAGCCGAATAAAATATTCGACTATAATAAATTCAAAGTGAGCATAGATACAATGGACCAGACGTTGACTGGATATTCCATGCAAATGTATAAGTACAATCTAATGCGCTTTAAAATGTATTATCGGATGATAAATGATTTAAACTAGTAAATACAATTATATTTTATTAGTGAAAAACCATGAAAAACATGGTTAGTGAAAAACATGTAAATGCCGCGGGTGGGATCCGGAGAAAATATGATCTCTTAGCCGTAAAAGGAAATTACAACTTTAGATATGACGAGGATCTAAAAACAACTAAATATAATTTATTAGTAACCTTTTTAAGGTTATTTGACAGGAATTGAGTAAAAACCTGTTAACCAACGTCAAATAACCAAAATCCAAACCAAAAATCGGATTATTAATTGCCTGTCTTGAAACTTAATACATGTGGCTACGTAGACCAGGTGATTACAAGTACGAGGTCGAAATTTTAGAACTCAAACAGTTTGTCGGTGTGCGTGCGACTCTTGGTAGTGCGTGCGACTCTTGTAAATTATTTCGTGGGTTCGATTCGTGCTCTGATCACCTTATATTTATTACAACGGCCATGGAAAAGCTTCTCAAAATACCGTTCGGAACCGGTGTAAAACTGTAGTCCGCAATCTGTGAGTATAAAACTAGAAAGCGTACAGCTCACTGAATGTAAGAAGCTGTTCCCAAATTCCTTGATGGGATGTAATGGGAAACCTTTTTTTTTTTGATTTTTTTTTGACAGCTTGTCGAATATGACGGACGAAAATCTAAATATTATTTGATTGTGTATTTAAAATTGTAGTCCAAAGCACGTGGTGGATGTGTTAAGTCAGATTGTGCCTTCCACTTTTTTTATACCCTCACCCATGGGGATGGGGGTATATATAATTTAATACGTAAAAAAATGTAACACATAGAAGGAACAAAATTAGACCCTTAGTATCTTTGGACGAAATTCGTTTTAGGACTTTTTAAGACGTTTGAGCCATGTCCGTCTGTCTGTGTGGCTGGCTGGCTGGCTGGCTGGCTGGTCAACACGATAACTGCCGTAAATGTTTACAGATGACAATGAAACTTTGTCAGTGACTATTATTTGCCAATATTGAGTTTGGGATTGAAAATGGGCCTTTTGACCACGCCCCTTTTGGTACCTCCCATACAAATCGACACATTTAGCACAAAATCATATTTCTTTCAAACCATTCTTCTGGTAGATGTGATTAGCTTCTCACACCGGTTAATACTCTGGAAATGCCTACTTAACTGGAGAAAATGGGCTAGATTGTCACGCCCATTCTGGTACCTCCCATACAAAACAGGGTGTTCGACCGGATTGTCAATCCGATAAATCGCGTGAAACACTTCCGACCTTAATGAAATTAGGTATGAGGCTTCACGTTTTCAAAAGCTAATCACCGATTAAAGCAAGAGTGATTTTGCCACGCCCATTGTGGTACCTCCCATAAAAAAGTTGTTTGGCCGTCGGATTGTTAGGCATGAGAAGTCGCGCAAAACCAAACCAATCTTTATGAAAGTTTGTAATAGTCAGTATTTAGCCAAATACAGAAAATGAGGTGTTTTGCCACACCCATTCTGGTACCTCCCATATAAAAGTTGGGCGGATGACCGGTTGATCCACACGATAATTCTCATAAACAACAACCGATCTTAATAAAATTCGGTACTAGGCAATATTTTGCTAAAAGCTACTGTGTAATTAATAACTGACCATTGTGCCACGCCCAGTTTCGTACCTCCCATACAAAAGTTGGGTGTATTTGGGGTTTCCTGACTCAATATCTCCAATATATCATAACCTATCTTAATAAAATTTGGTACTGATCAAAATTTTGGCAACAACTTGCCATACCCATTTTTGTGCCTCGCGTATAAATATTGGGAGGGAAACTAACTAATTTGAGTATTCATTAATATTTAGCGCAATGTCGTCAATCTGCTGTTGAATATGGTCACTTTTGAGTAGGGGCGTTTTTTAACAACTCCCACGCAATGGATGAGGTACGGTATGGTGAGTGTATGATTAAGTCGGTTCACCCGACTGAAACTTATGCACTGGATTCATTAAAGTGATTTTATATACAGATTCATCGCAGCAATGCCGATGAGTTCATTAATTGAAAATCTTTTGTCATTTTGATGAATATATTTTATTGCTGCAATGAAAATGTTTAGTTACTGCTATTAATATGTTTAACTGTTGCTATCAATTAGTTTTATTGTTGCGATTGATATGTTTCGTAGCTGCGAAGGAAATTTGTCATCACCACGATAAAGGCACCGATATATATGTAAATGATGCATAAACTTGTTTTGATTGATTTTCAATATTTGTTCCTATTAAAAGAAATTATTACCATTACATCCCATGAAAGGACTGTGGAGAGCTTGTCACTGAGCTTCCGCTGAGCTTTGCGCGCTTTCTAGTTCTACAGTCAGTGATTGTTACACGGCATTTACACCGACCAATATGAGCGCATTTCGAAGGTTAACTCCGTCAAACCACCCTAACAAAGAAAATTACTCATACAAATTTAATATGTAAAAACTGAAGTTTAATTTTTAAACTTCTTTTCAACTGATATACAATTTGATACAACTCTGTTAAGTATCAGAAAAATCCAACCATAATAAGAACATACATACAAAATCAACTGTTTGACAGACGGAAGTCGATCGAACATTTTCCGACTCGTAGCAGCCACCAAAATATTTAAGAAGCTGACGCCACAGCTGATATAATTAGTTATCATCGGTTTAAAATACGAATCAATTTGACCGACTGCCCCGATTTGACCGACTGACCTAATTTTAAAGCTTCAGTTATTTAAAGAAATATGCAAAATGTGTATAAAATTGGCAAAACCAAGAGCTGCCAATTTAATTTTCAGTTGTGCCGCCGTCTTCGATAATTTAGTCTCGGCACAGAGTTCCTCTTAATTGGTCTATGCACAAAGGTGCCACCTTCAAAATGGGTGGTATAAATGGCAAATTTTAGTGAAGAAGGTCGCAATAAACTGCGGTCTAAATGCGACATTAGTTTAGTAAAACTAAAATCTAATCAAACCGCTTTATATATTAAATACAATGCATCCTCATTTCATTTGTTAAATTTGCGTAAATATGAAGACAACTTTTAATTTTCTCTATTTTTTCTATTTCAATATAATGAAATATCAAAGAATAATAAAGCTGTGTTATGATGTGTTAAATTTTCAATAAAATAAAATATTTTATGAGTAATACGAAACATATTTTCTTCAGTGTACTTAGAAGTGATGTGATGTGTTACATATATTTATATATGATTATGGTGTCCTTAAAATAAAGTTCTCACTTCAAGATCTAAGAAAAGTGTTCAACTAATATTAAAAATTTAACCGCCTTTGCCGATAATAGAGGATCAGTAAATACTTGAAAAATAAAAAACTTTTCGATTTTTAGTAAGCCGCTTTGGTTCCTTTGAATCACCTGATCTTATATGCCAATATGCTGTCTTGAACATCCTCTTCCGAATTAGTGAAACTTGCAATAAAACCTCTTATTGCAACACCCATTCTCATATCGACTTCTTTACATGTCTATTAGCTGCAGAGTAGTTATGTACATATGTAGATACTTAATATTAAAGTTTCAATTATTCATACGATATTTTTATGTTTATTTTTGTTTGAATTGAGTACAAGAGTTGATGCATTGCATGTCTTCATAATGATGTCCAACTAGACGAGTAAACTAAACAACTTCAGCTTGAATGCATTGCTTAACGACTTTAGGGTTTGTTTGCACTCTCTCATTCCAAACAACTGAAAAACGTTAACGCAAAAACTACTAACTGGTGTAAAAAGAGCTTAATATGTGGCCTAGCGGCATCGTTTATACCAATCTTGCATGTGGGAATAAGTAGGAACGACCAGATGTTACCCTACAGTCAAGGATATAAAGTATCTAGCCATACTGATTCTGGCGCGTCTCAGGATATCAGGTGACAACAGTCACTGACGTTCATCTAATTATTATCGTATTTATTTTATCCATAGAAATTTACACCAAGAAAGATGAATATAATACATAAAAATAAAACGCACGTTTCGTGGAAAGCTCTCTCTCAGCTGATATACAGTTTTATGGGAAGCAATTAGGGAACTTTACCATTTCCGGACTTTTTCATTTCCCGGGAAATTTCCGTCTTAAATTTTAGTCCCTTATTTCATAACTTTTTTTGAGTTTTTTATGTCAATTTTGTACCGCAAAGGAGAAAAAATAGTAACGGGTCCGCCATCTAACGAATTTTTTTTCAACTAGTGCTTATTTCGTGAATGGTGACACTTAGCTCATGTCTGATTTGACAGATAATTAGTTTTATTCTTCCGCTGAACGAATATGGTTGTGTATACGCTTGAACAACGCTGGGAAATATGGGAAAAATGGGCCTGCGATCGACTTACAGAAGATGCCGATTTTGCCAAAAAAAATCATCTTTTCAGATGAAGCTCATTTTGATCTTGGCGGGTATGTAAACAAGCAAAATTGTTGCATTTGGGGCACAGAAAACCCGCACGCATACATTGAAAAGCCGATGCACCCAAAACGAGTCACTGTTTGGTGCGGATTTTGGTCCAGAGGCATAATTGGGCCATTTTCTTCGAAAATGAGCAAGGAGTGGCCGTTACAGTCAATGGCGATCGTTATGAACGAATTTTTGTTCACAAAAATTGAAGAGGAGGATATTGGCAACATTTGGTTTCAACAGGACGGCGCTACGTGGAGATCGCATTATCAGCCGCAGATTTGATGTCGTTTGGCCACCTCGGAGCTGCGATTTGACACCGTTGGACTATTATTTGTGGGGTGCCCTCAAAGATAAGTGCTACGCCGACAAGCCAGAGACAATTGACGCTTTAAAGGACAATATTCGTGAAGCCATTGGTGAAATACTGCTGCACACAATCGATAATGTGCTTAAAAATTGGACCGATCGTGTAGGCTACTGCATGGCCAGCCGAGGCAGCCATTTGAATGAAACTAGTTTCCATTATTAACCGGAAGGATTGTACTTTCAAATAAGAAAAGAAATTTGAGAAAATATTCAGTAGTTTTTTTTATAGCATTTTCAAAAAAAAAAGTCATTTGGCGGACATCGGATGTGTTTCACTACTGTGATGAATATGTTCCTTTGTTACGATAATTATGTTTCATTGATGTAACAAGCTGGTGTGGAAATTTAATCGTCCATATATGTCACGACTGGGCAAATTTCACCAGCGTCTTTCTTGGCTCATTTCATGAAAATATGTCCATCTACTACCATCCCAGAAAATGCAATTTCTGAACCAGTGGTCCGTCTTGTTGGAAAGGCCTTTAAGAAACCTTTCAGAATCATTAAAAAAAAATTTAAAAAAAAAAATTAAATCGCCGACATACGGAGCTTTAAAAAAAATATTGGAAAAAATACATAAGAACGTGCACAGAACCTCAATTTACTTATCCAGATGGCAGATAATTTATGTTTTTTTTCTATTAAAAAATTGTTCTACCTCTTACCTTTCCAAAATTACCTAAGCGAAGCCCAGAGGTCTTACCGTTCCAAAGTTATGACTAATGGAAAATGGTTTTTTTTGGAAACGAAATAAAAGCTTTTCCAACAAGCCCAAAAACAAAAAAATCCGACCACTGGTTCAGAAATACTTAGCAATTATACCCTCCGACCACCAAACCGAAAATTTTCAAACCGTTGCCATTTTTGCATTTTCGGGGATGGTCGTAGATGGACATATTTTCATGAAATGAGCCAAGGAATAGCCTGCTGAAATTTGTCCAGTCGTGACTGAACCACCCTGTATGATTTCGTAAAAAAGAATTATATCTGTTGTGCGATTTTTTTAACATCTTCGAGGAGGAAACATAAAAAAAAACTAAAGCTTTTACTTCAAGCACCATCTGTATTTGTGATTTATGTTATCATCTTAATTGAGATACAAGATGTCACTTAAATATGTGTCTGTTGTTTCTCTCAAAGTGGCCGTCGGTGGTGCAATGGTTAGTGTGCGCGGCTCTTGTACATGAGATCCTGGGTTCGAACCCTGCTCTGACCACCTTCAAAAAAAAAATTAATTTCTTTCGGCGGCGGTCATCTCGCATAGTGACGGCGACGCTATCGAGTATATAGCCATGAAGAAGCTTCTCAAAATACCGTTCGGAATCGGTGTAAAACTGTAGGTCCCAATCTGTGTGGGAAAACTGGAAAGCGCACAGCTCAGTGATTGTGAGAAGTTCTCCCCGGTCCCTTCATGGGATGTAATGGGAAACCATTTGTTTATTTATTTTAGTTTCTCTCAAATATATTATAATTGTGTCCAAACACATTGTATTTGCTATTCAATATAATATGTCGGAGAAACAATGACTTCGTTTTTGTCACCCAACTGTGGTTTTGTCAGTTGAGAACTGCTGAAAACGAAAACGTGATAGACACCAAAAAATAGAAACGAAAATCTACAGATCTTCAATTCATCAAAACAATGCTTGCAAATATATACATGGTTCCTGCAATATGTTACTGGGGTCATTTCTTTTCAGCGTGTTGATGTGATTTTTCTAATGGCAGCATTCCGGACAACAGCTGTTGAGGAACCTTGCAATGAAAATACAACTTCGATTGTCATTTTATTTGGTATATCGATAATATGTGAAACCCTGTCGATTACTATACGCTGAAAAAACGGCCTCTGTAACATATTCTCCCAAACATATTTTACAGGAACCATGTATAAGTTTGGAACACACTTCAAACATTTATAGCTTTGCAAATGGTGTATTTAAATGCAAACATTACTGACAAATATGTATGCTTTTACGTGGAAACATATGCGTGCTTCATCCCAAACATCCATATACTTACGCTGAAGCATTCGCGTGTTTCCCCCAAACCTCCATATACTTCCGTGGAAACACATGCGTATTTTCTCCCAAACATAATAATATTTAGAAACGAACTATTCTTTCTTTCTTTAATTATTATAATTAATTTTTTCAATATATTTATCAATACATTTATTTATATAAATAAATAATACAAAACATTAAAATATTTAAAATTGCCCGATTTACTTGCTGAATGCATTACTTTTTTACGACATGAGATTCTGGTGCTCTTTTGCTTCTCCTTTCTTTGTTGTCTCTCACGTTTTTGTTTCCAGAAGGTTTAAACTATCCTTTGGCTATCACTATGCATTGGTACACAAACAATATACTTATATACAAATCTAGTTCGTGCAAGACAAGCGTGTATTAATTACTTGAATTTTTTGTATTGTATTTCACAAATGGTCCGCCTTTTCGGTTTTTCTAGTAGAAGCTCGGGCAGGAAAAGGGATTCATTGTGTTGCCCTCTCCAGTTTTTTCCTCAAAATCGTTTCTCACTTTGGTATCACATAAAAATATATACGAAATACATACACAAAAATCAAAGCAACATCACAAACCATTTAACCGTCCGAGTATTTGTTTATTCTTCTTTCACTGATCAAGCGCGTTTGATATTCTCTGTCCGACGAACCATTGACGACTGAATACATGAAATTAAAATAGAAACACTGACTTTTTCTGCAATTTGCATGCACATTGAGGAATATTTATGAATCACTCACTGAGAGAATAATGCAAAAATACAGATACACATTACAAGTTATACACACTCGTTGCCCCTCTTTTATTCTCTTGCTCTCGAGAGAGCATAACAGTGCAACAACCACGTTTGTATTTATATCACAAACACAAATATATTTGGGTCGCAAACACATATGTTAGAACATATTAATCATTGTGTCTCAAACATGTAATATTGAATAGCAAACACAATGCTTTTGGGCACAAGTATGTTATATTTGCGACAAGCTCCAAACACATGTTATATTTGCATCCCAACAACAAAAAACTACAGATTTTTCTGCGTGTATGCTCTTGACTAAGAACTGTCTTGCCCACTTAAGTTACTGTCTGGATATCTTAAAAGCTAATCCCTCACTTATAAATTTCATAATACAGGGTGATTGGTACAAACGCTTCACAGTGTTAAAACTGCCCTACATTGTGTAGAGTAGTTTATTAAAACTAAAGTTAAATTCAAATAATGGTCATTAAAAAGTACTTTTTATCAAAGTATGCACTCATATGAAATGAACTATTGTTTACTTTTGCAAAGTTTTGAAAACAAACAAACTGTGAAAACAGTGAGGGGCAGTAGAATATGAACAGTCACAGGAATAACAAATGAATTGTAACCGGTACGGGAAACATGTTTGTATATGACACGTTATGTTGCACTTAAAATTATAACACCGCTGTTATTGAGGAGTCTGAAGAAAACACCACTTATGTAATTTTGAAAACTTCCTTAGACTTCCGGGACTACGTCGAGAAGGTAAAGCAATTTCCAGCTAGTCTCATTCCCTACTCTAAATATTTGTTTTCCTAATACCTTCAATATTCCTCACCTTTTCCTGTGAAACAATTATTTTGAGCTCATAAACCATTATTACGATGCCGATGATATGACGCATTTACTGAATTAACTTCCAGCCCACCGCACCTAAAAACTGTGTACTACTCAAGTCCAACAACTGGCGACGCAGTCAAGTGAGTAATAAACTTACTCGAAATGTTGCTTACACTGACCGAGAAGCAGCAGCAGCACAATGGGACAGTTAATATATCATACTCATATGTGGACTCATAATCCACTACTACATTTACCCTCGTCCCATACAATTTGGGTACACTTTTGTGTTGTAGGAATTTTGTTGAGCGTAAAAAATGTGTCTATTATATCCTTCCTTGCCTCCCCCACTCACACACTACATAAGTTTAACTGGGGGAAACGGAAACTATAGTAGATACATCCTTTAAACAACAACACGCTGGCCGAGGGGCAATAACAATGGACAATTTGTTCATTTATGTAAATTATTTTTTACAGTTTAGGAAAAATGCCAAAAGATATAGGACACATAAGTGGAATGGCTTTGAGGGAGGTTCTAATTCTATACGCACATGAATTGTGGTTTTTTGTTTTGGACGATAGAAGTAGAATGAAGGGTATTTTTATGACTTTTGGTTTCAAGTAGGGTAGATAATTTGAGAGTTGCTGGTCATTTCAAGAGAGAGATAGAAGTTGAATTTGAATATCCTGGACAAAAACTTGGCAACTACACAAAAATTTTGCTAGTAAATTGCGAGTAAGTTTAGGAGGATATCAAAATAATCTGATCCATTCCAAATTATTAATGGTTAAAAATAAATATACGAGGGCGGATGAATAAGTCCGTAACTTTTCGAACTTCCGTCGTAGTTGAAATGAAATGCAACACTGCTTCCATCAAGTACCACTTGTTAATAGATACTGTCAAATTCTGAGCAAGTAGCGCCTTTTACTTTGCGTATAACAGCAGTTCAAAACATACAACCTCATGCATTTTATTTAAAATTGGAAAAACGTAAATTTGGAGTTTTCATTAAACAATTTTTTTTGCGAAAACAACCGTCAATCAAACCAAGGAAAAGCTTGATAAATTCTATGGGGACTCTGCACCATTGATTTCAATGGTAAACAAAGTGGTTTACTGACTTTCGTTGTGGTGGCACAAGTACAAACGACGCTGAACGTTCTGGACGGCCAATTGAGGTCAATACACCCGAAAATGTCAAAAATTCACGATATGGTGTTGGCCGATCGAAGAGTAAAAGTGTGTGAGATTGTTGATGCCATAGGCATTTCATATGGCAGTGTGGTTTCGATTTTAAATGATCCAGTGGGTTTAAGAAAGCTGTCTGCAAGATGGGTGCCGCGTTTGCTCTCAATTGCTCACCATAAACACATGTGTGCACACGTGTATAGTCTCAGTGGCAAAATTCCATGAATTGGGCTAAGAATTCGTACCTCAATCACCATATTCTCCGGTTTTAGGCCCCAGTGACTATATCCCATTTCCAAACCTAAAGAAATGGCTCGGTGGAAAGACATTTAGCTCTTTACCTCCAACGGTGTAATTATTGATCAAACAAATGCTTATTTTATGGACCTCGAAAAATCCTATTTTTTGGAAGGGATATAAAAATTGGAGCAACGTTGGACTAAGTGTATTGAGCTAAATGGAGATTATGTTGCGAAATAATTTTTTTTGCAAAAAAAAACTGTGTTTCATTCAAAAAGTCACGGACTTATTGATCCGCCCTCTATATACAGTATCAGTGCTGGTTTCCACCCATCTGTTTTTCGAAATATTGCATGAAAAAGTTATAAACACACTGTCAAAAAAGCTTCATCACTTTAAATAATAGTTTCATTGAAAGTGAGTTTCATCATTGAAAACTTTCGTACATATTCTTTATATCAGTTACATATCAGTTTCCTACATACATTATACAGAATATAAATTATTAAAATCGGAGTATAATATGGTAAATTCTAATAATGAGGATATTACCATAACACAAGATTTCACAACATCGACAATGAAGAAGGCGTTCCCAAAACTAGCTGACCTGACGTATAGATGGTGCCAGTAGTTTGACAAAAAAAAATCAATGAGTGTTCGAACTCACGGATGATGTGTTAACACCTTTTTGCTACACGGTACCTGTTCGATTTCTATGAACACATTAGTAAATGTTACATTGGAACAAAATAAGGAAAGTTTTTGTGCTTAAGGCTCATTCGCTGTTCCATTTTCTTTTTTCTTACATCTGCTTTAATATTAGATGTAATATTGTTAAAATAAATAAAACAATATTTAGCTTACTGAAATAATTGTTTTTGTTTTTTCATAAACAAAGCGACGACGACCTGCTTGTTTCAATGCTGGCTAAAAAGAAATGTTTAGTTCACTGAAATAATTGTCTTTGTTTTGTCATAAACAAAGCGACCACAAAAAGTATTGAATAGTATAGAGAACTTATTGCACTCTTTTTAAGGTATCATGTAGAGAGTCTGCATTAAAGAGCATAAATGATCTTATTCTCTTTATAGAATATTTCAATATAAATGCACCATTTCGACAATGTTATTACATAAAACAATACAAAATGCAGAAATGTTTCCAAAGGCATCAATGTTTTACATGAAAACTATGAATGGACCCAGGTATAACAAAAAGAGGGTAATACGTTTTGAATCATTCTCCAGTGATTCATTCCATGAGTTCTCTATACTATTCAATACTCTTTGGCGACGACATGGTAAAATAAGGAAAGTAAACTCGTTAGAACAATTTTTCAATTTTTCATTGTGGTTGATCGTTTCAGATGTCAAACTTATATGTACTTTGTTGTTGTACTAACTTGCATTCCTGTATTGAAACAAAAATAAATTGAAAGAAAAATAAAATGCCTGTTGTTGCTGCCTACTACAATAACAACGTCTACTGCTACTACTTGGTTATTTTAATATGGGCGACGACGACCTGCTTGTTTCGCTGCCGCTACATCAATACCATCATACTAATTTTCAGGCAGAGACAATTGTTGTACAACAACCACGTATGTGATACCAACGCTGTGTGTTGTTTGCATGTGTTCACTTTGAAAGATTACCCTACCCGTGCCTATAGATGTTAACACATTAAAAATTAGTTGGTGAAAAGTGGTAACCATATAAAACATATGTATTGAGTTTCAAGGCGCCACGTTGATTAGTATTTTTATTTGAGCCATGAAGAGAAAACGATCTCAGTGAATTTGTAAACATGAAAAAAAAATTGGTCACCGTTATGTAATTCAATATTTCCATTTGAAAGGTCTCAGTTCAAGCAATATTAAAGCCGAACTAGATTCTACTCTGGGGAGTCTGCTCCTTTGTTTATTACTGTAAACTATTGGGTAGCAGAGCTTAAACGATGTCGTACGAGCTGCCAAGACGAACATCGTAGTGGTCGATCAATTGAGGTGTCCACACCAAACCCGATTAAGAAAATCCACAAAATGGTACTGGATGATCGTCGGTTGAAGGTTCGTGATAGGTATTTCAAAAAGTGCTATACATCGTATATTGGCCGAAGATTTGAAGATGAAACGGCTGTGCGCAAGATGGGTGCTGCGCTTGCTTTCAATAGAGCAAAAACAGTGTAATGAAGATGTTTTAGTAGAGTATTGGGCCATGTTTCACAGTAATAAAGCCGATTTTTTGCGAAGATTTATAACCATTGAAGAGGCATGGGTCCACCACATCACACCAGAGACAAAGGAGCTGTCAAAGCAGTGAACTGAAATGGGAGAATCGTGTCCAAAGAAACTCGAGACGGTTCCATCTGCAGACGAGGTCATGGCGTCTGTTTATTGGGATGCGCATGGGATAATTTTTATTGATTATCCTGAGAAAGAAAAAGCCATCAACGGCGAATATTTTGCTAATTTATTGCAGCGTGATCAAATTGTGGAAAAAAGGCCGCATTTGGCGAAAAAGAAAGTGTTGTTTCATCAAGACAATGCGCCAGTTCACACATTCACTGTTGCGATGGCCAAAATATATATATAGCAAAGTTCGGGTTACTTCATCACGCTCCTAAGTCGCCACAATTTAGCTCTCTCGTACTATTTGCTGTTTCCAAACCTGAAAAAATGGCTCGGTGGTAAAAGATTTGCCAACAATGATGGGGTGGAGTCTGCGGTTGATGGCTATTTTATGGAGTTTAACAGTTCTTACTATAAAGAGGGTATCGAAGCTATTGAATATAGCTGGAAAACGTGTATAAAGTTAGATGGAGATTATGTTGAATGTCCTTTTTGTCTTCTTTATTAGGTCGGCTAGTTGTGAGACCGCCCTCGTATGTGTGGCTTTTGATTGTCTTTAAACAGACATGATTTTGCAACATCCGACCTGCTACTAAATAAGCGCTCATAGTCGCTCTTAACTAGTGCTACCAAGTGGGACATACCATAGAAAAATCATGCATTTTTGCAGCGGGTTGGTAAGCGATTGCCAGCGCAACTCTCCCTTACAAACTAGCTTCTGAGTAAGCAGTATTTACGAGGGTTGCTGTTTATATTTCGGCAACTAGGAATACTAGTGTTCCCAGAGGCAAACTGGTACTTCCATTGCAAAGTTCGTCATTTTTCAGCTTAAACATGCATAACACGTTTTCACTTACGAGCACTATTTGTTGTATTTACAGTGTGTTGGAAAATTTATCTCGGTCAAAAAATGGAATTGACCCGTAAAAATTTTCGCATGATGATTTTTTTTACGATTTTCGTCGTGGATTATCGAGACAAGAGTGTCTCAATCAAATCGCTAGTACCAAGAGTTCAAACTAGGACGCCGTTCGCTCCTGGATGCATTTCGTTACGGTCGTTCTATGTACATCGGTTGTTATGCGATAAAACATCGATGCAGTGCGTGAACTGATAATGCAAGATCGTCATGTGACATATCGTGAAATAGAGGCATCCATGCACATTGTTTCCACTTCAGTATATTCGATTTTGCATGGACATTAGGCTGTAATAAAGATTTGTATCCACATAATTTGACAATCGCTCAAAAAGAGGCTCGTGGTAATTAACGGCGAGTACCGACGTCGCTGGAACGCAGAGCTATATAATCTCTATTCTGACGTGGACATAGCTAGACAAATCAAAGTGGGCCAATTGCGTTGGTTAGGCCATGTTATCAGAATGGATGAAGATGAGCCAGCGCGAAAGATTTTTGATAACGTACCCGATGGAAGCAGGAAAAGAGGACGACCAAGACTCCGCTGGAAAGACCAGGCAGAGGAATCCCTCCGTATCCTTGGTGTTACAAACTGGCGAGAAAAGGCGAAGGATAGAGCCAGTTGGAAGAATATGTTGAAATTTGTTTAATTTGTTTGTTTAATCAATATGAGTAAGACGTCTCACCTCATGAGGTTGTAATATAGTCAATAAAAGTAAAGTAAAGTTAATTGGTATAAGGAAATGATTCAAAAATTCGACCGTGGTGCTTCAATAGACGTGTATAAAATCATGACAGAATCATGGATATAATCGTATGATCTGACAGCAAAATAGCAATTTTAAGACGAGCTAAATCCAACAAAAGTTGTTCGTGTAAGAAGCGCAGCGAAGCAAATTATCGTCTGTTTCTTCGGCCGAATGAGCCATGTGGCCACTGTTCTCATTTAGCAACGTAGGACGGTCAATTCTGAGTGGTACCCGACCATTTGTTTGCCGGAAGTCTTCGGAAAAATTCGTAAAACCAACTGCCAAAGACGATTCATTCTACATCATGACAATGCGAGCTCTCACACATCGCCTCAAATAGGTGAATTTTTTAGCAGTCAAAACATGGAGTTGGTGACTCATCATCCATACAATCCCGATACTTCTTGTTCACGAATATCAAAGATAAACTGCGTGGTCAACGATTTACGAGCCATGAACCATCAGTTGACCCGTTCTAAAACCATGTTTTGGAGGTGTCTCAAGAAGAATGTTAAAACTGCTATGACAAATGGTTTGAACGAATGAGTGAAAACTGTTTTAATCATTAAGGGGAATATTTTGAAAAATAAATAAAGTAATTTTTACTTAAAACTGTTTGTTATTATTTGCTATTCCCGAAATTTAAATAGCAACCCTCGTATTGCTGGTATATCTAATTTTGACAATCAGTAATGTGATAGTCAAAATCATATGATTACGACTACGGGTTAACCAGCCTACATTGGGTGGTTAAATCATAGTTAACCATTGACTGATTAACCATTAAATGTTTAAAACTAACGTTTAACCACAATTTAACTAAGAAACGAAGATATCCATTGACTGAAAACCTGCCACTCAGTGGCGATCTCTTTTTTTTTTGACAGTGTATATAAGGTTTCTGGTTTACAGTGACCTTTTGGGATTTTGTTTTTAATACTAAAATTTCTTGTTTTATTTTTGAATTCCATGATGATGATATTTAATTTGAAGAATATTCAAATAATTACTTTAAGATATATTCATTTTTCTACCACCACTTTCCGGGTACCAAACCAATATTGACACTGACTTTTTCTAAGCCAGCTTAATAGATATTCTCCCCCCTCCGCAACATTTGCTCAGAAGGACAAAAATATAATGAACCCCTATATATGATATTCAGCCTATGATGCTTTATGAAACATGAGATATTTACAAAAGATTTATCAATTATTTAAAATGTTGAAAGATAGAAAGCAAAAAAAAAAAACAACTCAAAAAAACATAATACAAAAAATCAAGACAAAAGAATGTTCAACATTTGTGTTTGTTTAATAAAACATCATGACCTTTTTGCCTTAGATATTTCGCCCTTTCCCCATCTACCGCAACCGAAAGCCATCAACACCCTTAGCTAAAAACATCATTTGCATGATTGGAATGGATTTTTGCTGGAATTTGAATGTGCATTAGAATTTGTTTAATATCAAGCAACAACACATCATAGGGGAAAATATGACAGTTGTGGTGAATTTGATATGGAAAAGCTGCCACTGCGATGCCACTACTATTTGTATTGTATTTGGAGGCAAATATGGAAAGAGAGAGGGAGAAAAAACCTAATATTGAAATGTATAAAAAGATTGAAATCAATATGTTTGCATAGAAGATGATAGGAATCAAATAAACCCTAAAATCCTGCAAATATTTTTAAATACAAATCTCTATTGAAATGTATTCACCCATAATCGTAACGGCTTCCATTTTCATATTCATGTACTTGTTGTCACACCCGGTCATACATTAATTGAAATCCTATTCTTGGTCTGCCAGTGGAAATCCTGCAGAGTTTCAGTGATGATTCTCTAGGATAAGTAGGGGGGGGGGGGGGCAAAGAAGTGTATGCAGATTTTTTGCTGTGATAATATTTGTTTGGTTTCATTTTTCTGGTTCAGATCTGGTATACTCGCACTACTCCGCTCGCTCTCTCTCTGTAGCAAACATTTCGAAGAAGTCAATTTTGTTTACAATGAATGAAGCTGAAGGATGATGGCAAATGGCAATGACAATGATGATGATTGTTGAGCTGAGGATGCTGTTGATGATGACAATCAATGTGTTGTTTGGTATTTGACAAAGACCAAGAAAGGACCTTTTAAGCGAATTATCGTATCCTATTGTGTGGGATAAATGTATATTTTTTACGTCAACGAAATTCAAAAGCCCAGATGTGACCAAATGCATGAGTGTGTATGTATTGGGTTTGATGACATTCCGGAGGATTTTGTACTTTCGTCCTTCGTTGGCCGGTACACTTTCCTCTTCCCTTCAATCGCTGCTAGATGCTAATCTTTCAATATCATCACTTATATGTATAAGGCTGTTTATTATTTCCTAAAGGCCATTCAATCATTGGCCAGATGAATGTAATATATACTCATATATATATATAAATATAACTTATATCGTATGCATAAAGGATGTATTGTCGACAATCGCAGGGGGAGGGAGTGCAAGAAAAATCCCTTTTTTAATAGATTTTCAGTTACACTTCGAAGCAGAATGATATGTACATTTTCATTTTCATTTCCATTTTACTATCAGTTTAGCTTCGAACCTACAAAACATATAAATATTGAGAGCAACAAACACACAAAGATTAAGATGTGGTAACAGTTATCCTTTGTTTGTCCTTTGGATATTTTATCATTTTAACCCTTTCCCTGGGTCTGTCTTCAAAACCCTTAAGCACAAAAATAATATTCATTAAATTTACATCAGATTATTTCGGATTTTCGAGCTGTTTTGTATTTACATTCAAACTTTAGATTTCAATAAATTTACAAATTATTTGGGGGGTTTTTTTAAATTTCAATATAAAGAATCAAGCGATACCAGCAATTTTGAGATTAATATTCTATTCAGCGTTTGAACAAAATTTCATAACGTGTACAAAGGTATAAAAAATTCCATTTGTTGAAGTGTTCGACCACAACATGCTGCACTCACCCTAATGTCAAGTTTCCAAGCGGATAGTTAACTATCGGCTTATTTAATCGTAATTGAGAGATAATTAGAGGTTAACTTTGCATTTTGTGAAAAACGATTGTATCTACGTTGACAAGAAATAAAAGTGTACTATTTGGCAACCCTAGTAAAAGAGAGTCAAAAAGTCGACACAATTCACTCAAACGCATTTCTCTCTCATGTAATATCTTGTTTATTTCATACTTTTTTCTTACTTTATGTAATTTTATTCCAAAATTTTGTACTAAAGTACACAGAAAAAAATATTGGCCTGTAAATTTCAATTAAAAATATAATTGAATTGTTTCATAAAGTTCAATTAACAAATTAATTGAATCAATTAAATTTTTAATCATGTTTACTATTCATTTTTTAAGTGGAGTTAATTTTTGAGTGCATTATCGAATTTTTGCTGTGAATCTTTCTAAACCGTAATATAAACAATATTTGTTTACAAATGAAGTATATTTTTTTGTTTATGATGAAATATTTTACAGAAAGTTGAATTTTACAGCGCCGTTGGGAGGCAATATGTGTGGCGGCTGAGTCACCAGCAGTCGTCGTCACTTTTCGTACGACCCTAGTCTTTCATATACAACACTGTTGTTATTTTAATTCGTTTATTGTTGATTCAAAGATTTTATTTTGTGAACTTAAAGAATAATAGTGTTAAATTGTCTTGTTTCGTGATTAAAACTGCGTTTTTTCGGAATTGTATTTAATTGACAAGTGTTTTTGAATAAATTATATTGGAATTAGTGTTTGCGTTGAGTGCTTTTTTATGCACTTGAAAAGACACAATTTGCCACCTTATGCCACATACAATTGTTTACACGAAAATTGTTTTAAGAAATTTCACGTAAAAAGAAACTTTAACACTCACCTTCTTATAAATTTTGAACGTGTAAAACAAGAGTGCCCTAAATTGGATAAAAGCAATACATTTCTCCAAAAAAAATCTGAATATGCAGAAGAACTGGAATGCGGCAATGGAGTGACTATTGCTGCAAAACGAGCAGACAACTTGAACAATTCTCCAGAACCACCAGAGCAGTTCCACTCTTACAGTTATAAAAACAAACTGAAAATAATTTGTGACAACGTAATGGAATTTATTGTTGAATTACATGCCCTTAGTCAGAATTTATTCGAACTGTTTTTTGTGGTGATGTATTTATTTTGTATTTAATACAAATCGTTTAAACATTGAATGTTTAGTATATTATTATAGTTTAAGAGAACCGGACATTATGAATCCAAATTCTAAAAAATTTAATTTTTTATAGATATAAGTACATTTTTATCTGTGAAACATTGAATAAAATCGCTTTCAAAATAGAACATTTTAGTTTTTTCTAGAGTCGGGTGGGGGTTTCATGCTGAAAAAGGCAATAGCGGTTTTGATTGATTAAATTCAAAATTTAATCAAAAATCGGGAAAGATATCAATAATTTTTTTAATTAGCGTCAATATTTGAAAAAATATTTTTTAAAAAATTCAATAAATGTTTTAATCAAATTTTCAAATTTTTTAATTGAAGTTTTTTTTTTGACAAATTTACAAATACCTTTAACTAATATTACCATTTTCGTGATTACACCAAAATCAATTAAAAAATTAATCAAATAAACAAATTTTTTAACTGAAATTGATTTATATTTTTTCCTGTGTAGGCAGTCAAAATTTCTCTTCACTCGAATGTCAACAACCAAAATGAGTGAAGCGTCTCTCTCTCTCTCGCTTACTCTCTTGATTGAATATTTCCATACACGAGTACTTTTTGGTGATGATATTGATATTGCTCTCATGTTTAACCATATATTTTATACAATCCTAAATTTCTCTTTTTGACATCCAGTACTGTGATTGGCAAAACCATATGGTTTTAAATACAGTTTAACGAACCAATATTGGGTGGTTAAATCATTGTTAAATATTGACTGAAAATAACAGATCGATGTTTAACCACAATTTAACAAAGAAACGAAGATGAACAATGGAAACGGTATCGACTGGTCTCTTTTTACCACTGGCTTACCGGTTAACCGGTTTTCATGCAATTTGTGTTAAATTTTCTTTAAAAAATTTCGAAAATTAAACAAAAACTATATAATATTCAAACATGAATAAATATTTATAATTAAGTAATTTCAAATACAATTTTATAAATTGAAAAAGTTTAACGCGTTTTTATTTCATTTAAGCTGATCTTATAATATGAATAACAATGAAATAATTTAAATGAATATATAAATTTATTATAACACTTTATAAGATTTTCATACATGAACATTTCTTTTAAATTCGAACAGTATTTCAAAGTTTGTAGAAGTTTAGTGGGACTATGAATTAGAATTGTAAAATTTATATTAAACATGCATTCCAAATTGGAACTTGACTTACATTTTAGTTGAAACATTTATCGAGAAAATCAAATTTAAATACTGCTGTGAAACTTGGTATTGAAATATCAATAAGAATATTCAATTCATTCAATTAAATTCAATTCAGTTCAATTCAGTACAGTTCAGTTCAATTCAATTCAATTCAACTCAATTAAATTCAATTCAGTTCAATTCAGTACAGTTCAGTTCAATTCAATTCAATTCAATTCAATGTAATTCAATTCAATTCATTTCACTTCACTTCAATTCAATTCAATTCAATTCAGTTAAATTCAATTCAATCCAGTTCAATGCAATTCAGTTCAAATTAATTCAGTTCTGTTCAATTCAATTCAAGTTAATTCAATTCAATTCAATTTAATTCGGTTCAATTCAATGCAATTCGAATCAATCCATTTCAATTCAATTCAATTCAATTCAATTCAATTCAATTCAATTCAATTCAATTCAATTCAATTCAATTCAATTCAATTCAATTCAATTCAATTCAATTCAATTCAATTCAATTCAATTCAATTCAATTCAATTCAATTCAATTCAATTCAATTGAATTCAATTCAATTCAATTCAATTCATTCAATTCAATTCAATCCAATCAACTCAATTCAATTATATTTAATTCCTTTCAATTCAATTCAGATCGATTCGGTTTGATTCAGTTCAGTTAATTTCAACGCAATTCAATTCAGTTCAGTTCAATTGAACTCAATTTAATTTAATTTAATTTAATTTAATTCAATTCAATTCAATTCAATTCAATTCAATTCAATTCAATTCAATCCAATTTAATTCATTTCAATTCAATTAAGTTCAATACAATTCAGTTCAATTGAGTTAATTTTAATTCAGTTCAGTTCAGTTCATTTCAATTCAAATCTATTCAACTCCATTCCATTCCATTCCATTCCATTCCATTCCATTCCATTCCATTCCATCCCATTCCATTCCATTCAATTCCATTCCATTCCAGTCCATTCAATTCAATTCAATTCATTTCAATTCAGTTCAGTTCAGTTCAGTTCAATTCAATTCATTTCAATTCATGTAATTTCAGTTCAGTTCAATTCAATCCAATTAAATTCAATTCAGTTCAGTTAAATTTAATTCCTTTCAATTTTACTCAATTCAATTTAATTCAGTTCAACTTAATTGAGTTCAGTTCAATCCAATTCAGTTCAATCTAATTTAATCCAATACAGTTCAATCCAAACTATTCTGACATATTATAATTCAGTCCAGTTCTTTTTATCGTTATAAGGAAAATATTAACTGAAGCGGGTTTTTAAGAAAATTAAAATATATTAAAATCTTAATAATGGGGTTACATTTTCTGAATATTAATGATCCTTTGTGCGAATGAAACATGACAGGAAATTGTTATTTAGTGGGGATTTTGTATTACGTTTCTTACAAAAATTTATTCATATTGTTTTCCATTAAAAAATAAAACCGCCGCGTTCCATTCTGTGAAATTGAAAATCGTATTTGCGAAAAAGATATTATACGAATGAACCGAAAGCCGGTTATAGGAAAATGTCGGCTATTTTAAGACTCTTGTAATTAAACGATATTTACCCACTCCCCACGACGATGTGTATAGGTTACCCATTTCATGTATGAATAAGCCATTACCAAGAAATACGATCTCTCTAAGGAAGACATAGTGTTTAAATGGATAATAACACGGCTTGTGACACATTTCTTCTGACAAACTATATATCAGCTATTGTTTTGTTTTGCGAGATTTGCGTTGTGTTCCGCGAAACCTCAAAAGGAATGGGAGGATATTACAAAGTAAATTATTCTCCAATATGCTGGCAACAGTTTCTACAAAAGTTGCTGGGCACTTGTTGTCTAAAGCTTAACCATGCTCATGCTCAAAGTCCGTTTTATGTTTCTATAGAGAAGTCAATTTATATCTTTGAGAATATTTCAAATTTAATTTCAGAAAGAAAATGATAAGATCAGTTATTATTGGTAAAACCATTAAGCGTTAAAGCCTTTCCGCACAAAAAAAAATCCTTTGTCCTTTTTCGAAAAGCGGAACACCAGCAATTCCTTGAAATACAAAAGACAATCACATATCTTGCACGTCTAGCCATCCACAAACCAAACAAACGTCAAATCCTTCAATGTCACAACCATAAACGAACAATCTGACAGTTGTTGCCCGCCTACTTGAAGACAGTGGGAATGAGCAACAACTGACACCACTATCAGCCACTAAGCGGCAAATTAACTTGGCCACTTATGCGTTTGGCACTCCACTACAATGGCTATTATCTCTTCCATGACGGCCAACGGAAGGGGAGTCAACTGCCAAAAATAAAAATGTGACATCGAATTTGACTAAGGACAATGACAATGAGGCGATATATTTATGCGGTTGGATAAATTTTAATGAAAAAGTTTCTTTAAGCCGCTTATACCGAGAGAGAGAGAGAGAGAGATAGTGCATTTGTAATAAGCTGACAGTGATGAAATATTCCACGATAAGATAGGAAGCAAGGAAGGCTAAATACTGCGCAAGGAGGTTTCTCTGCGTTCTTTCTTCCATTGTTGCCACCCAAAAAGAACGAAATCACCGCCTAAAAGAATATTCAAGTTCAAATGATGTATAGCTGGAGAAAATTCTCAATCACACATTTCGTGATTTCTTCTGAATAACTACAGGTTTGCCTTTACACTGCTAGTCATCCTTTGTGTGACTCCTTATCACATGTCATCAATCAACAGGACATTCAAAACTCATTGTGGCCAAGGATTTGTTATGGATTTTATAAACGTTAAATGCTATAGCAAATTGTTAATTGATCCTTTTGAAGAAATCAACAGCAGTTTTGGGACGAAAAATAAAGGTGGCTTCATGTCAAAAGGACATCATAATTGTTAGTACGCTAATCGATCAAATTTGTTTCCAAAAAGGACAAAGGGAACACATAAAGGAATTACGTTCACAGTTTATTGTTAAAATTCTGGCAGTTTATGTAGTTGGAATAGATGGTTGCGGTTGAGTGATAATAATAATGATTGACAGTTTTGTATTCTCTGGAAGCTGACTTAAAAGTGTTTCAGTGGCATTGTTGAAAGTGGCTGTCATCTCATTATTTATTTGTGAGCAAAAAGGGAAGCTCAGATTTTTTGTGGTTTCTTAAGGACCTTATTAGTTATTAGTTTACTGTTATTAGGGGTTGTCCTCAAAAAGGTACATTCAGTGATTTCTGTAAAACGCGGTAAATTCTGTTAACATACAAATGACTACTTTAAGATCCTTGATAATTCTTAGGTTAGACTCCACTAGCTCCTCCCATGAATATTTGAACAAAGTGTCATGGGGAGCTTCCAGTCAGAATTTATCATGAGTACCTCTTTAGCACTGTTGGAGAGATGGTCAGATAGCCTCATATACCATTCGGCGGTATCTACTGTGGTGACGTCTCCACGTGTTCCCGCACAAAAGGTAGTTACATTACTTTCCTGGAAAACTTTATATTTAAGGAATAAAATTAACCAAATTTTACTAGGACTTCAAAGATTTGGTTTTAAAAATAAAAATTCTCCAACTGAAATTGGACATCCAAATTGTCTATCATCGATTTGATTAAATGATTAAAGAGATTAAATATTTGGAAAACTCTTGTAAGACAGGTTGTGAGAACAAGGTGCAAACTTTTGAACCGATACATGAAGAGGTCTGATAGATACTAAGTGTGTTTTGTTTACCCCGCTAAACTTAATTATAGCTTAATTTGTACGTTACAGCTAAGCGATATTAAGTGGCATTTCAATTTCCTACTTAAATTCCGACTTCAGCAATGACAATGTTGCCATATGTTCAATTTCAAGAAATGGCAACAAAAAGTTATCTTAGATACATTTTGTTATCATTTCTTGCGAATGAAACTGTTATCAAGAAGAGACTCAAATTCAGAAATTTGCAAAATGACTTACATATTGTAATTTCATTAAAATTATTTTATCTAATGAAAAACTATGTATCTCTAATTTGAAGGATAGATTTTTATTTCCGATTGAAAATAAAATTGGAATTAAAACAACAACGCGCGGTAAATGTTATACATATTGATCATGGTAGAATTGTCTATCAGGTATAGTTGTTTAAATGGGTGATTACATTTTTCCCATGCCATTTTTCGTTTCACTTGTCAAAATCATATGTATTTTGTTATTATACCTTTTTATATTCTTGTATTGTTGGTATATATTTGTGTAGAGTTTGACAACTGAAACGAATGAATGAAAATAAAATGTCTGTTGCCACCATGTATTTGTTGGCACTGGCTACAAACGTGTTGCCGTATCGCATTTTTTTCACCCATTACAGCACATGTTGCCACATTTCGTAGAATTAAGTGTGGATCGTTTTATTTGGAAAGTCTTAAGTGGCGATAGCTTAATGGAGTGGAAAGACACCCTTATTCGTCTTTTATACGATGACTTACGACCCTGGGACATTGTGTTCATTCTCTTTTGGTAACGCTTTGCAAATTCATTTGCTTTCAGACGATGACTCTCTGTATACAACTATGCGTGACTCTTTGTGACTTATTGTCGGTTAATCTTCTTTGTTTTCTATTCGTAATAATTTCAAATTCAATATTTTAAAAAATTAAAGAACAATGGCTGATAAAATTGCAATTGTATTGTTTTAATTTATTGAGAAATTGCTTTAAAAAAATTTTTCAACACTTTTTCTATACTCTTGTTTGACCGCCATGTCAAAACACGAAAGAGGTGAAAGAGAAATATCAAAATGCCCCCTGAATTTCCAATTCGTGACTCTTATGCTACCCCACTTTCTTCTCTTCCGCCGTCCCATGAGGCATTGTAAGTCGTGACTCGTAAGTCATCGTATAAAAGACGAACTTATATGAGAATAAATAAGGTGGCAACCTTTGAATGGTGTGACCACTTCAATTGAATGGTGGGAGAAAATCAAACTCAATCCGAAGCAGTTTTTTGACGTTTGAAGGAACAGTGGAAGCAATCAGTTTCACCGACTGAACGTGAACCAAAAAGACCAAGGTGGATCTGTCGGCCAACAAGGTCTTGGCGACAGTTTTTTGGGATGCATGCGATATCATTCACATCGATTGTCTAGAAAAGGATAAAACAATCACCGTCGAACATAAGTCAAAGCTAGCGGACAGATTACGTGACGCCATCGGTGGTGCAATGGCAGTGTTCTCGGTTTTTGTACATGAGAACGTGGGATTGATCCCTGCTCTGACTACCGTACATTCCTTTCGACGGGGATCACCTCTCATAGTAGCGACGACACTGTCGGGTATTTAACTATGAAAATGCTTCTCAAAATACTGGTCGGAACCGGTGTAAAACTGTAGGTCCAATCATCGACTGTAAAAACTAGAAAGCGATTAGCTCAATGGTTGTGAGAAGCTCTACCCAATCTCTTCATGGGATGTAATGGAAAACCATTGGACGGATTCAACATTAATTTGAACTAAATACAACGGCATTTAGCGAAGAAGATATGGTCTTCCACCATGACAACGCCCAGGCTCACAGGTGTGTAACCGCCATAACAAAAATACAGAAATTGTTCTACGAATTGCTACCTCATCCGCCATATTCTCCGGATATAGCCCCCAGTGGCTACTATCAATTTCCAAGGCTGATGAAGTGACACGGCGCACAGAGGGATTTTGCCGGCAAAAATACCCTTTTTCGAGTGTCAAATATCAAAAATGTTATGATACAGTTTTGTAGAGAATTGTTTAATTAAGAAAAATAAATCATTAGTTTTTTTCAACAAATTTTGGTTTTGTACAAAAAAACGCGGCAAAGTCAACAAAATGAAACTCTGCAGTAACACTGTGTGTGACCAAAAATCTGAATTGAGTGAAACACATAATAATTTTGATACGCTGAATCTAATGTCATTTCCCGTTTTTCTCTACCACGTCAAAATTTCGAGATATTTGACCCCAAAGTTTGCTGGGATGTCAACAACTGTAGTATTTTTGAGACTGAATTAGAGGCAGAACGCTTCAAAATTGAAGTTTGACTTCTGAGTAAGAAATGTAGAGGACCTTAAGAAGAATACCAACTTCAAGTTTGTACCCCCTCTCCTCTACCCATACCACTAATAATAATGTTTTTGTCGAGTTATTAGGGGTCGAATCAGGAGATATCCATGACACAGCAAACTAAGTTTAGATAGTTTTCGATTGGTACTTACGACAGCTAAATTATGTTGGTTGCATCGATCGAAAAAACGCATTCCCTTTTATTTCTGTCCGTTTTATATCCAACCAAAGAGTAAAATTCAACAGCATCTCGTATTCGATGAAATGGCCTACTACCATAGAGAAATAGATAAGAGCTGTTATCCATCGAGTTCGAGTTGCTATTGTAATGTACTACTTGGTTTACATTTTTTAAGGAAAGGTATTTTTTCTTGTAAGGAAATGTACTTTTCTAAGCAAAGGTACTTCGTTACGTTAAGGTATTTTTTTTTAAGAGAAGGTACTTTGTTTAAGAGCGTGAATAGGTATTTTTTTCGAGAAAATTTACTTTTTTTTTTTAGAAAAGGCACTTATTTAACAAAATGTTAATTTTTCAAACTTCTTTCACTTTGGCTTTTCTAAATTTGCTTTTTATTGGCTTCAAAACTACAATATAAAATATACTAAATATTGGCTACAGGCTCCACCTAGATAACATCCCATTGAATAAGAAATTGCCCAACATATGTGATACATCTAGTTAGTCTAGACACAAACTATAGCAAAAGTAAACAATATAGTTGATAATAGTGGTTTTTAGCATAATAGTGTTAACACAAAAGTTCCCAAAGTGCGATAAGGAACTTCGTTCTGTGAGAAGTTTCCCTCTTCACTCCTACTTATTAATCCACCCCCTATAATTCGATGTGAATTGTGTTTATAAGAAGATTTTTAAGTTAATATGAGCTAACAGATCGAGAAAGAAAACATCCACCAATTAGTGAAAAAAATTTCAATGTTGGCTGGTTCATACAAATTAGGGGGGAGAATTCAGTGTAGTATGAACTGTTACCAATTACATAACTCTGAAAAAAAAGCTTGAAACTTTTATTGCAAATTTTGAAAAAACTGCCTTAATGCATCCTTGTTTTTTTTTATAGCTTGTCGTTAGTTCAATCACCTTCTTCCTTATACGATATACAAAAACCGGAAGTAAATTAACCGTCTTCGATCCGCAGCGAATTTACTTTTTAATCAAATTCTTCACAGTCTTAAAGTAAAACATTGAACTTTATTTTAATAGGCCTTCACAGTAAATTAAACAAAATTTTGTTCCTTAAAAAAAATATATCTATTAAATTTTACTTGTCACCATTAAGTAGAAAAGACCCCCGAAAGAAATGTCATTTATTATTAATTAAATGTCATTGGCCATTAAAACCAACCCCTCCGCCCACTCTAATAAAGAAGAAAACGACGCTACTTTTTTCCTTGTATTTCGGTCCTTGAAGTAGAAGAAACTTTATCCTTAATAAAGTTGTTTGTAAAGGAAGTGCAACAATACAAAATCCAAGAGGATGAGAAAAACTTTCCTTTTTATAAGAAACCAAGTGGTGGGCGGGGGTGGCAGTGGCTGTTGGGGCTTTATTAGTCTAACATCAGGTGACTTCATTAAAGGACATTAAACGACACCAGGACTCGAACCGACCAAGGGCAGCCATTCAGTTCAATGTCTGTATGTGTGTCTTGTGTTTAACAAGCAAATAGTAAAGAGTCTCATAGAAAGTATTTTTTCTTTGTGTCTTTTTCCAAAAAATAAAAGGAAAAACAAAAGGAAATAAGTAAAACTTGTCTACTTGTAGTGGCGATAATTGCTCATCATTTGCAAAAGATGAATTACTAAAATATTTCATAATCACATAATGGACATTTAATTAATAATTTTGATATTAATTTTCATTAATGTTTCCTTTTTGTCTGTCTCTCTCTCTTGTCCCTTTCCAGGTTCACCGGAAATGGCTTTCATTCATGCCTTGGCTGCTGCCACTGTGACCAGTTTCATAGCACGCGCCTGTCGTGATGGCCAGCTGGCCTCATGTGGCTGCTCCAGTGGTTCGCGACCCAAGCAATTGCACGACGATTGGACTTGGGGTGGCTGTGGTGATAACTTGGAATATGCCTACAAGTAAGTGAACATAGTATTTACAGTATTTTTCAGTTTGAACTGAATTTGTATTTAAATCAAATCGAATTCAGCGATTTGATTATATTGCCGCTAGATGAGTGTTGGAGTTTTATTTCTATCCAATTAATTTAATTAATTAAAAACATATTGATTTGTAATTCGATATAAATTAATTGAGAAAATTTCAAAGAGAGAAAATGCAGACACATAAACATATTAATAATTGGGATCTATAAAAATTTTATGCATAGAGTGCACCCTACAAATGGTATTTACATAAGGATATTCTGGGTAAGGTGATATGAAATTGAGACTATAAATTCATCGCATCAATGTAAACAATCATTGCATTAATACCAACATTCGTACATCAGATATTTTTGTCGTTGCTACAATGAAAGTTTACGTTCTAACAATGAATTTATTAGTTTAACTATTAGGCAAAGCGAAATTATGTGTTTGTAAAAGTGAAGCGTTGACAATGCAAATACCAACCGTTTTGTTTCAATTTAAGTAGTGCCAAGAAAAACGACAACATAAATATAAAAGTATCCTACCGAATCCGAATAGACTGGTAAAAAATACGCTACAAATTCACAGTTCGTTTCTTGGAGGAGGCCTGGCAAGAGGCACGATCGAAGTGTACAAAAAGATTCGATCGAAATGCTTGTTTCCCTTCTGAATGCAGGCCTGTCAGTAGAGCCACTCTATACCTTAGAAAATATCCCATAGACATGCACCATTGCCTTCCTTAAGCAGGCCTGCTGGCATGCATACTAGTGGAATTCCAAACGGATGTTCATTGGCATTCCCACTTCCCTTCTACAAGCAGTACGGTAGGCAAGCCGCTGATAAATTAGTACATATTTATATATAATTAAATTAATATATATTATTCAATTATACAAGAAAATGGTCCTAATAATAGGTTCAGTTGTATTACAAGTACGCGCTAAAAAATCTATCTCTTTTTGGCTGTTTGGATGCAAATATAACTTGTATTTATAGCTTGGTGCAAATATGGTAGACTTGTAGCCGAAGGCATTGTGTTTGCAATTCAATATTTTCATATTGGAGACACAATGATATTAGTATGTTATTTGATATCTATCTATCTCTTTTTGGCTGTTTGGATGCAAATATAACTTGTATTTATAGCTTGGTGCAAATATGGTAGACTTGTAGCCGAAGACATTGTGTTTGCAATTCAATATTTTCATATTGGAGACACAATGATATTAGTATGTTATTTGATATGCTTTTGTGACCCAAATATGGATTTGTTTGTTGAGAATGCTGGAAAGAAAAACGTGGCAGACAACAAATAAGCAACAAAACAACAGATCTTCAATTAATGAGAACAATGCTTGCACGTACGTAAGTATATGGACGTTCCAAACATATATATGGTTCCTGCATAAATGTTACATGGACTAGCTTGCAGAGTATTTGCCGATCATTCTGTAAATGCACAAATACACACTTTTTATACTGCACAGGACCTTAAGAAGCTTTCTGCATTCACAAACAAAAATTAGTTCACAACAGCAAACAGTGTTTGTTGCTATTTATCAAAACCATAGAACAAATGGGTCGAAACAATCGAATTGAGCGATACCAAATTAAGAGGTTGTCCCCGCTGAGAGGACAGAAAAATGCATAATTTGTCCACTTTTTGAATGCAATATTGTCAGAAATGGACATACGACTTTTAAGAAGGGTAACCATTTTTTTCATAGACGAACAACCAAAAGGTACTTCTAGGGCCAGACAAAATGTGCCTTCTTTGTCGAAAACGAAATTACCATTAGTGGTTATGAAAACCGACTTTAGAGGTTGTCCGAGCTGACTTTGAAAATTGTCACGTACAGCTTTAGAAGTTGTCACTTCTGACTTTGAGGTTGTTACAACCATAGAGTAATGACGTATAGATTAGCAATTTCTCAGTATATTTAGGAAGTGTGGTGTGGTTGCATATGGATGTTGCATGTTGGAGAGTATTGCTTTAATAATACCAGATAGAGGCAATGGATCAAATCAACCAACAAGAAAATAGCAACGGCATTTCGTTTTGTGCGTTAACATACGAAAGGAAAAGTACAAAATATGTGGAAATTTCACAGTTGTTCATCAAAACGACATGAAAAACTTAAGTCAACAATTTTTGTAATTCCCCCTGGTGTAAGTCAATTTACGTCAAATAACTGTCATTCGCACCGACCTCACCACGAATAGTGTGAAATGACATGTGAAATGAGAAGAATTGCAGCTCTATATGGCATTACTCTGTGGTTTTGTCTGGTTTTGTCACACCCGACTTTAGGCGATATCCCAACCGATTTTGACAATAGTCACAACCGACGGTTAAGGCTATCACGGTCGACTTTCGACGTTGTCAGAGCCGACCTTAGATATTTTCACAAAATATTGTAGAGGTTGTCACAACCAATATTAGAGATCACTATTTGTCAGCACTGAATTTGTCTGATGTTAGAGTAAATTGACTGCAATAATAACAAACCGTAGACCTTTCCATTCTGTAAAAGCCTAGGACTTAGACAAGGCTATATACTTTCGTGCCATCTCTTCAGCATCTTAATGGAGATAATAATGAGAAAAGGTGCAAAAAATACGAACGATACAATCAACATAAAAAGCCATATCTTCCTCGAGTATGCTAATGACATACTGCAGTATTTTCAAAAATCGATAAAGAATCAACGAAGGTGGGGTTTGCTGTTAATAAGGGCAAGACAAAATGTATGTCGTCGACACCTAGACAATCCTCTCGACTGGGTCGACACTTGAAAGTCGACAACCGATTTAATTTTGAAGTGACAGATGAATTTAACTACCTTATATCCGACGTGAACAAGAACAACAACATCAGCCTGAAGATAAATAGGATAACTGTGCTTTCAAATACGACGGCGGTCCCAAAACTAGCAGACCTAACAAAGAAGACACAAAAATGTTGGGAACAATTTCTATATTTTTCAACTTAATCTCCTTTTGGCTCGATACACTTTTTCCAGCAATATTTAATAGCTTCGATATCCCGTTAATAGTAAGAACTGTCAAACTCCATAAAATCGCCATCAACCGCAGACTCCACCTTTTTATTGTTGGCAAATCTTTTACCACCTAGCCATTTTTTCAGGTTTGGAAATAGAAAATAGTCCGAGGGAGCTACACATGGCGAATGAGGTGCGTGATGAAGCAATTCGAACGTTAATTCATTAATGTTGGCCATCGCAATAGTGGATGCGTGAACTGGAGCATTGTCTTGATGAAACAACACTTTCTTTTTCGCCAAATGTTTGGCCAATTCATCACCTAAACGCTGCACTAAATTAGCATGATGGTTTTTCCTTTCTGAAGATAATCAATAAAAATTTTCCCATGCGCATCCCAGACGTCATGACATTGCCTACAGATGGGACCGTCTTCGCCTTCTTTGGGCACGATACTCTCATTCCAGTCCACTGCTTCCTTTGTCTCAGGTGTGAAGTGTTGGACCCATGGCACACCCATGGTTATAAATCGACGCAAAAAATCGGCATTATTGAAGTGGAGCATCGCCAAACACTCTACTGAAAGGACTTCACGTCGGCGTTTTTGCTCTAATGAAAGTAAACGCGGCACCCACCTTACGCACACCATTCTCATCTTAAAATCTTCGGTCAATATACAACGTATAGCACTGTTTGAAATATCGATCATTTCAGCTGGTTCACGCATATTTTTCAGACGATTCACAGAATCGACGTTTCATCTAATCGATATCGTCTATTTTAAACAAGGAACTTATAACACTAGCTTATAGCCATTTTGCCCTAAATCTGCGACCAATTTTTGTTAATATATCCTGCAGGTCTATTCTGTAACTTGCTAACGCTTAATCTCCATCGCTAAAAGCATCTAAAACCAATTTAGCGATTTTTAGCTACGAATGCAAGTCTGTAACATGGTATCTAAATTTACCTATCTCTTAAAAATTGAATTCGCCGTAATTTTTGCATTTGTTGTCATCGCTAAAATTCGCTTATTTTGTATTCTCTAACGAATAAACAGCTGTCAATTGTCTCTTAAATTAAAAATTTTTATCAACTAACAATTGAAGCCGCTAAAAATAAGTTGAACAAAAATACTTTTAGATTTAAATTCAGTCTAATTAATCTTGATATTAGACGTCGTCTGTTAAAGCCGCTCATATTTCTTTTTTATATAACGAAATTCCCAAACAGTATGTTTACCTTCTTCCAAAAATAACAAATCCTTTATAGAGCTGCCATGTTTTGCAACCTTTTAGTGCGATATCAATAATTGGTAGTTTTGCGGCAAAATACTACGCGTTTGTTGGAAAATCTAAATAAATTTTGACAAGAACTTTCAAACTTATTTTCAAAAGTTCAAGTTTTACAAGTGATTTGTAAGATTTTGTGATGGAAAATTTTTAATGTTTTTGAAGAAAACAAACTATAAGGTTTGGCAACACTAATATAAAGTGTCAAATGTGTGGGTAATATGTTTGTCTCTTTCTAAAAGCATTTTATCAAAGCAGGGGGAGAAGTCTAGACTACTTTTAGCAAATTAGCTACTGCGAAAATAGTAAATTTTAGCTAAGAGATTACAGTACCAGAATACGGATTTAGCGACATCGCTAAGAAATTCGCCTTAACATTTTGTTTTTGCATTTTAGCGATCGAGTTAGAGAATTAGCTACGAGAATTACAGAATTTACCTGCTGGATCTCTAAGAAAATATAAATATAAAACATCAAAAAAACTAGCAAGACTTCAACCTAAATTTAGTGGCATTCCACTGGTGAAATAATTTTTAAAATCAGATGAGTCGTTTATACGATTACCCCCTAAATACAAACTAACAAACTCACAAACACTTCCTCTTTATAGTATTAGTATAGATATAGATAACATTCAGGTAAATAAGCGAAAATAATAAAGAAAAAATAAAAAAATAGTAAAATATTGAAATTGTGGTAATTATATATAATGGCCCATAACTTCTATAATTGTCGATTAATTTTTTTCCAATATGATTTTTTTTCTCCGCTAGGACACAAGTAGAACGAAAACCAAATGAAAACAAATTCTGTCGATTTTATTTTTCTAATTTTTGTGATTTTATTCGTGACCGTATATATTTTTTTATAGAAAATAATTTTTTTTTGCGTATTTTGTGGCCCACTGCACTTAAACTGCTGCACCGATTTCAAAACTATGTTCAGAACACCCATATGATCATCCCGGTTGGATGATTCTAATTCAAAAATAAAATATTTGTGAATTTAAAAAAATATATTTAAAAGAAACTGAACTATTAAAAGTTTTAGAGTATTGCAGAATTTTTATTTACCAGACAGAACGTTTTTATTACTTTGTTAACTAGTGTAATTTTCTTGACGAAGTTGAGAATACCTTTGCATAATACTCAATTTTTTTAAAATATAGAGAAGCTTGTAAGGTTTAGTTTTCGTTACAAAGGACATCTTCGTTCCAACGGGATCAGTCTATACTGCGTTATCTCCTTATACTTTTCCGTTTCACTATTTCTTGTAGGTAACTGCTTGGTCGTCATGACTACCAACAATTTATGATACGACCCTTTGTTATTCACCAACCACCAGTTACTTTTACAAAAAGTAAAAAAAAAAGAAATTACCACTATAATAATATTTACATTGCTCTGAGTGTATTTACATATGTAGATGTACTATTTTTACATGTGTCTGTATGTTATTTTTGTGGAATTTTTCACTCATGTGTAACATAATAAAAAAAAGTATGTACAGACATACATGTATGTACATAAATGTAAATAGATTTATATTATTTTAACATTTCTGTTAAAAACAACAAACAAAAAATATGAGAGAAAACATATCAGGCTTTTTTTTAAAGAAACATCAACAGAGAGACATGTATACAGTTAGCCAGTAGATTTGCGAAATAAATTAAGTCACAATGTGAAATTTTTGTACACAAAGAGACTGGTGAAAAAGGCAGTTCATCGACGGTACTTTGTGGGAATATGAAATTTTATATTATTCGAAAATTCGTGCAACACTTTAATTGTGTTTCCGGTTGAAGAAAAATGGGATAAATTCAAAAATTATATTGAACACACAATCCAAATGGAAAAAATACTATCCTCTAACTTTTTGACGAAAAAAGTCGATGGTTAAATTTAAAAATTCGAAACTTTTGTATTGAAATTTTATGAATTTAACTAACGATTTTTATCGTTAAAAAGTTCCAGAATTTCGGTGCCTACTAAACAAATAATCGATTTACAGGTTTTGTTCGATTTTGACTTTGAAAATTTTTCTATATCAAATCGGCCAAAACCTAATAACCGGTTTTTGACTCACCAGGTCCATTTTTTCATTACAGGTCCCATAGTACTTTTCTCTTTGTGATATCGTAAAAATTGCAAATTTTTGACTTATACTTTTCGTAGTTCTAGACAGATGACATAATAAAATCTAGCACAAAAACCCCTACAAGAAAGCCATGGCAAACATATTGATTGAACTCGTTTTGTATTCTTTGGTGGCCTGTAAAAAAGGTTATAGGTAATAAAACCTAAAAGGATAACGAAATGCAATTTTTATATACAAAATGTAACAAATGTTTTTGTTCCCCTCGGTATTGTATAGAAATATCATGTTTTTGATGTGGTCAGACAGTGAGACCACGGAATTCAAGATTTTTTTACGCAAATTATTTTCAACGTCAGCAAAAATATGTTGACGAATATTCAGGAATTTAAAGCAAAAGTATGTAAGAACAATTGAGAATTTTAGGATTTAAAATTAAAAAAAAATTATTTTGTGATTGAAGTAATAAGAATACATAACGGGTCCGCCATCTAACGTTTTTTTTTTCAACTAGTGGTTATTTCGTGAATGGTAACACTTAGCTCATGTCTGATTTGACAGATAATTAGTTTTATCCTTCCGCTGAACGAATATGGTTGTGTATACGCTTGAACAACGCTGGGAAATATTGCGACATTACTTTGAAAATCATGGCAATGTTGCAGAATGTGTGCGAAAATTGCGTACGGATTTGTGAAAAAAGTGAAAGAAGCTGGCATCCTCGTCGATAAACCAAAGCGGACTATTATTTGTGGGTGCCCTCAAAGATAAGTGTTACGCCGACAAGCCAGAGACAATTGACGCTTTAAAGGACAATATTCGTGAAGCCATTGGTGGAATACAGTGTAGGCTACTGCATGGCCAGCCGAGGCAGCCATTTGAATGAAATTATTTTCCATTATTATCCGGAAGGATTGTGCTTTCAAATAAAAAAAGAAATTTGAGGAATATTCAGTAGTTTTTTTTTATAGCATTTTCAAAAAAAAAATAGTTATTTGGCGGACCCTTTATTATGATTTTATTAATGCTATATATTATCAAATATTAAGATTAACACTTAAGATTAATTTAAATTAAGAAATTCGGATCTTTAATATTGAAACACCAAAGCCTTTCCAACACGTCTGACAATTCATCAATCAAAAATAATAATATTATTCAGAAGCTACCATAAAAGTCTGTGATTCAGAAGCCACCATTATATATGGTCGCCTAATCACATAAATATCAAGATAAAAAATTCTATGGATTTGATTTTTTTAGTGTTTTTAAGAAAAATATTTCTACAGGCTGTCCCAGTCTACAGGCATCATTTCTCTGGATGACGGACATGTGACACCGTCTCGGTGAAACCACATGTCCTCCACAAACATATCATTCAATTTAAGAGCAACAAAACTAGATGATCATCTCGCGATAGATCACCATTAACTCGTATTTCCCGACCGCCCGCTGTTTTGAAGAAAAATGGTTCTTTAATAGCGTCAGACCAAAATCGACATCAAAACAGTGACAAGTTCTTGATGCATTTGTTTCCCCACAATCAGTCGTGTATTTTCTGAAGCTCGAAAGTGACAATTTGGACGATTAAACAAGCATCAAAATGAAATCGCTGAAAAGGAGTTTGTTTGAAAACCCCTTATAGTTTTTAAAACATTTTATAAGAATGAAAACGCGTTTCTGTTTAATTTAGAGTTCAATTTTTAATAAGCCTGAACAGGAAGTTGTCATGCTGTCATATTTTCTTCAACAGCAACACTTTAGCTTACACATGGCACGAAATTCAAATCTTAACTGAATTTTCGGACACCCGATATTTTGTGAAAATGGGCTGTGCTGTCTATTTTACCATAACTCCTAAACTAATCGCTGGATTTGGTTGAGCTATATAGCAAAAATATCTGAAACAATATTACCTATAAGTTACGTGAACATCGCTTTTCAATTCACCAAGCCGTTTCCGAGCAATCTTAATAGCAGTGAGTGAAAAAATATTATTTTGCTCATCAGAAATTTTCTTAAATTTTCTAAAAAAAAATCGGAAACTATAACAATTTCTAATTAAGCACCTTAATTCCACATTAGATCCTGCAAGAATTAAATGAATTTTCTTTTACAATAATATATGGATAAATTTTGATGTTATTAGCAATTGTGTGAGTGTCCTTTTAAATTGCTATTTTTAAACAAGATCATAAAACTTGCCTAATATGAGCAGAGAGTCGGTCAAAATCAAACACAAATACATTACGGAAAGCATTTCGCAAGTAGTTGCGAGTTATGCTTTTTTAGTTTTCATATATCCTTTTAGCCCTTTTAAAAACGATGAATTAAAAAAAATTAAATGGTAACTTTTCAACTTTAAATGTTCGAATGTATCGTGGCCAATGAAAGAGGTTGTATGAACGACTCTTGTTGATGAGAACGTTGGATTGATCCCTGCTCACATTTATCCTGAAAAGGACTAAAAGGACATTGTCAAAAAATAATAATTAGGCTACTAAGGACACGTACACCGAGTGTAGAGTTCTTATAAAACAACACATTTTCTTGGCCAACTGCAGCCCTGTTTTCTTCAAATCATTATTGAAACGACCTAATAAGTTGCGGTAATATTCGAAGTTGCTCGTTGCTCTGACACGCGGTTTCAATGTATTTCCTGAAAGACAAGCGGCTGTGAAGCCCCTTCATCAATCTATGTGAACTCAATAAGACTAACAGGAGATTTATGAAGTTCTGTTTCTAACTAGGGTCAAGTTACACTCAAACAAACAAATGCCTTCGTTTGCTACCTAGTCTTATTGTTGAACGCAATAGTTAATACTGTTGACCGCAAATAAAAATATTTTGTCGCAAAATTTATTCTTCTCACAACCAGTGAGCTGAGCGCGAACTAGTGTTACACTCACTGATTGGGACCTACAGTTTTACAGCGGTTCCGAAAGGTATTTCTGAGAAGCTTTTTCATGGCCACATACTCGTTAATGTCGCCGACACTAAGATAGGTAATCGCAGTCGAAAGAAATAGTAGGTGGTCTGAGCAGGGATCGAACCGACGTTCTCATGTACAAGAGCCGCACACACTACCATTTCACCGCCGACGGCCACACATTCATACACTAGACATGGACTACGCATCGCCTAGACCTTTTCGTTCAGTTAAGTGATATCAACAGCGAGATTAAGCAGTAATCCTACCAGAGGAACTCTTAGTTTGCTTCAGGAGTCTCAAAACGGTACTAACGAATACTCCTGGACACATGCAGAGAACATATTCAGTAGATTATTTCCCTTCCTAATTTCAACATCTTCTACAAAACTCATCTGAGTGTCACGTCACACATGACACCAACGTATACGTATACTCGCAAAGAAAAATTTCGCTTTGTTCAAACGAAATCCCCGAAAACTGAACTTCGTTTCGGGAATGGTATTCAGGCAACAGAACATTTGAAGCGATATATGGTAATTCCAAACTCAAAGAAAAAAACCGTAAGTTTCGTTTACCACAAACGACTTAATGTAACCCACACTCAAAAAGTTTTACGGAAACCAAAAAACTTTGCGACAAACTACTTTTCGTTTAATGCCAACGAGTCCTATTTCAATTATAATGATTTATTTTCGATGGGAAAAAATTTAAACTTACGATTGCAACACAAGACGATTTGAAATTTTTTATATTACACAACTTTATAAATTAAAATTTTAAGAAAAAAGTTTCTCAATGCATTGCGATTCAGATCCGGTATAAAACTGTGGGTTGTGATCAAGATGTCTACAAATTTGAAATCACTCTCCTCAGTCGTTGAGTGAAATTTTCATATCACCTTCAAGGAGTATAATGGGAAAATCTTTAAGAAAGTATTAACTATATGATCTGTAATTGTACTATCAACGACAGCATAACTTAGGCATAACTTAGTTCACACCATCTTAACTAGGAATGTGAATAGAGGAACATCTCACGGCCGTATCTCGTATGTCCACTTCTCTGGAATTTATCAATTTCGAGTATTTTTCTTGATCTAGAGGACCTAGGTTGCAAAGTCGTAGCATAAGCTGATGATCTGGCAGTCACAGTACGGGGAAAATACTCTTGCATAATCTGAGATGTGACTCAGGACTTAATCATGACACCCTTATTCATGACCTCGTTCTATTTACGTTAAAAAAAGACTCCGTATATTTGGTCATTGTCTCTAGATGGATAAGAATATGAAGGCACGGAGGAGAGCTTCTTGTTCCCAGCGAGCGGTGCGCTTTCAAGTTTTACAGTCACTATGGATAAAAAAGAAAAATATCATCTGAAGTCGATGGTGTATATCCCCGAAAATAGTTTTTTGACCATAGACATCTGTCGGCTGTCCGATATTGTCTTACGTTATTGTCGTTTGATGGCCACTGCTGGGCAAATCCGCTCTTAAGTCGGTGAATAAAGGTCCAGAGAAATGCATGGGCGTGTATCACGGCTGCCCTTCACACAACACCAATCGAGGGGTTGGGGTCATCCTACACCTGCTACCATTCGATTTGCTTGACAGGCAAATGTCTGCAATACTAGCAATCCCCATACGACTTTCTTCTTATGGATCGACAGTCCCTGTGGTCATGGAGTTTCAAGGTTCTACAGAAATCCGCAATAGAAGTCGATTACATGCCACCCCCAGAGAATGGTCTCTATTAATAACCCGGACAGGCAGGACTAGAAGGGACGCATACCAAGTAATATAAGGTAGTTAGGCTTCCACACGGATGGTTCCAAACTAGATGGCAAACTAGATTCTGGGGTCTATTCCAAAGAGCTGAATCTAGGTCTTTCAGAAATCCTACCAGACCATTGAAGTGTCTTTCAGGCGGAAGTCAAGGCTGGCGAAGAATTTCACCTTTGGTTGGTATAATTTTATATTATTTGGAATTAAATATAACATGTTTCTAGCCTGTCGCAAATATAGTACACTTGTGTCCAAACACATTGTGTTCGCTATTCAATATCACGTGATTGAGACACAATGATTAATAGGTTCTTCAGTTCATGAAAACAATGCCTGCAAACATATAAATATATCCTGCAATATGTTACACAGACCGTTTTTCAGCGTTTGCTTTGACAGTGGGACTACTATAAACTCTCTGCAGTCTTTATTCCTGAACTGCCCACAACTGCGGCGCATCTCTAAACAAAGGTCGAAAGCATTTCGAAGTTAACCTGAGTAATATTCCTGGAAGCCATAGAGCATATGAGCAGGCGAGATTTGGGACTACCGCTCTGGTTCCAATGGAAATAGAGGATGTGAATATGCCGCTTTATCATGCTTAAAACCTATACTCTCAGACCTGAGAACAATAGATCGCCTGGAGGACTACGAGGCAAGTAGGGCCAAGATGGTGGTTATATGGTAGTGTGCGCGGCTCTTGTACATGACATCGTGGATTCGATCCTTGCTCTGACCACCTTACATTTCCTGTCGACGGCGGTCACCTCGCATAGTGACGGCGACACTATCGAGTGATTAGGCATGAAAGAGCTTTTCAAAATACCGTTTGGAACCGGTGTAAACTGTAGGTCCCAATCAGTGAGTATATATCTAGAAAGCGTACAGCTCACTGCTTGCGAGAAACTCTCCCCAATCCCTTCCTGGGATGTAATGGGAAACCATTGTTTTAAGTTTATTGTTTTTGCAAACATATGTTTGTTGTTTTGACAAATATACGTTTGTTGTTTTAGAAAACATATGTTTGTTGTTTTAGAAAACATATATTTGTTGTTTTCACAAACATATGTTTGCTGTGATCACAAACATATGTTTATTGTTTTCACAAACATATGTTTATTGTTTTCACAAACGTGTGTTTGGTGTTTTCACAAACAAGTATTGTTGTTTCTCAAACATATCTTTGTTGTTTCTCAAACATATCCTTGTTGTTTCACAAACATTTTGGCGTAGAATACGTCTTACCTTACGGTATAGGGAGTCATGTCAGATTGTTATTGTTGTAATCTTTATTTCATTGATTATGAGGAAACGGCGAGATAACTTTTTTTAAAAATTTTTTTGTAGGTAAATGTAGATGTTATCTTTCGTTTGATATACATTTCATATTGGTTGATATCTTCCTAATATTTAAATTTCTCAAATGAAAATTGTTTAAACACATACACTCAAACATATGTGTGGTGTTTGGTTGAGTGTTTGAGTTTGTAGCGTGAACACAAACTATGCTGCTGTTTCAGTGTGGACACAAACCTTCGGCTATTGTTTTTATTGATGAAATATTGAAATTTCGTATATTTACTTATGTATTTAAGTGAAACAAAATGTTAAATGTGAATTTGAATTTAACATGGATATATAATTATAAAAAATATATGAAAAAATTAATTCATACATTTTTATGTTAAATGAAAGTGCTGCCAAGTAAGCAAAATAACAATGCTGCTTGATGCTGTTTGACAGCAGCTGACAGTTGACGTTTATCATTTATCATTTATTGCTATATGTGTTTTCTGTCTTATCGGATGGCGTATTCTACGTTAAACTTAATGGCCGTATCTCTGACACAGCCTGCAGGGACAGTCCGTGGCCGAAGGCCTCGGACAACTGTCTGCTGTTTCTTTTTGTTAATTTCACAAACATATGTTTATTGTTTTCACAAACATAAGCTTGTTGTTTTCACAAACACGTTTGTTGTTTTCTCAAATATATGTCTGTTGGTTTAGCAACTATATTTATTAGTTTAGTAAACATATGCTTTTGTTTTCACAATAATATGTTTGTTGGTTTAGCAAACATATGTTTGTTAGCTTAGCAATCATGTGTTTTTTGTTTTAACAGACATGTCTTTGTTGTTTTAACAAATATATGTTTGTTGTTTTAACAAACATATGTTGGTTGTTTTAACAAATATAAGTTTATTGTTTTTACAAACATATGTTTGTCGTTTTAACAAATATTTTGTTAGGTATTTTATGAGCACTGCAAAGAGTTTGTTGTTATGTCAGTACATGTTCTGTAATAGCAGCCAAACAGCCTGTGGATTGTAATTAACATTAGTCGTGTTTTGGTTACAAGCAAGCGATTGTCGCTTGCTAAGTTGCAATGAAAACGATTATTTAGCGAAAAGCCATATTATTCAAAAATAAGGTAAAGGGTTGAATATGGTAAAAGATGTCAAAAAATAAAAATTATAAACTTAGCGAAAATGATTCGTGTCGCTAAGTCTTCGCTAAGTCTCCGCTACGTGCTTCATACAAAACAAGCGATTATATAAGCAAGCGGTGTAACCGAAACACGCATATTGTTTGCTGTAAATAGCAATTTGTATTTTCTGAGTGTACAATTTACGAATCAGATGGCAAGCCTCGCACGGCTTTGATTATAATTTTTCTTTGAGTGTAGTTATGTACATACGTTTTTATTGAAATAAATATACCGACTGTATTGTTTTTGGTTCGAGGCCAATGTATGCAAACATTCTGGCTACATTCACTGTGAATATTTATGCATCCTGAACATATCAATCACATTTATTTTTCGTTTTTCCCTCCGCCACCCTTGCCGGTTAGGTCGAGCGGGGATTTAAATAACAGCACAGCTACCATCGACATAGTAGCAGATTTTATCCTAGTATAAGCACAAAATGTTGATTTATATTCCGAGTAATCCTGTGCGGAGTTTCGAGTGATATTGGCGCGGTGATTTATTTTAATGCCATTTAGCTGTTTTTCGCATCGCCCTCGGGTGAATTCCATACAGGCTGAATCACCCGCCATGGATGAGCACTGTAAAGTGTTAGGAGTTCATTGAATAATTTCTTGTGATACTGCCAACGCTTGGTTGTATTACAATGGATCATCACAGCCATAGTCATAGTCGTTCTTATCCGGGTTATAGCCATGCGGTTTTGTTCCTCAATTGTGGACGTGCCCATGTTTTTGGTTATTTTTTTTTATATTTTCTGGTATTATTATATTTCATTTTTCATATGAAAATTAAGAGGGTCCTGCCACATGTAGGACGAGTATAATGATATGCATTTAAATTAAATGAATCGTGAAATTATATTTACAACCTGTTATAAATTTTCTACCACGGGTCCAACAGAGAAGGGGACATACATTTACTACTAGTACTAGGTAGACTTTGTTATGTCTGGAGATTACATGGTAATGATAATTTATGGCATGAATTAAATTTTAAAATATTTGTGCATTGTTTTTATTTTTTGTGTGTTTGGTTATGATTATTTGTATTCAAAAAAAAAAAACCAAATTTTAATATTCCCTTGGGGCGAATTCATTAGCATTCTGGGGCGGTGGCGGTAATTAAAAGGCAATTTGTAACGCCACTGCAAATTACACGTGCGAGCTATATTTTCTTAAAAAAGGTTAATAAATAATGTGTGCAGAGACAGTTGCCTTAGCAAATCTTGAGGTTTTTATATCTTGAAAAATGCTCACTAGACATTCCCAGAGGCCAATTACATTTATTTATTGATTCCTTTAAATGTGATGTAATAAATATACAGTAAAGCAAATAACGCACGGTGCGGCTTAGGCTGTTTAAATACAATTTACTGGTTATTCAAATTCATAAGCGGTTTAAATTTTAGCTGGCCAAAGAATGACACTAAAACCAAAAAGAAAAAATTCTATATTTTGAAGAATTTCACTAAGAATCCAGTACAGAAATTTTACTCGGGGGAAGCGATTTAAACATACCTTAGTCGTCCATAGGGTTCAAGTTTCCTTTAAAAAATTATATTTTTTGCAGCCGACCAACTTTCAGTTACAGGAATAGGGGTTGTCCACCAATACACTATTGTTGCCCCATCAACACACTATTGGTGGGTGCTCCAACAAAAAAACTGATTATGGTATGAATGAACCTTTTGTAACACCACTTAGGGAATTTAACAATATTAATACAAACAAACATTTTGTACTTATAATCGGTGGTGCAATGGTTAGTGTGCGCGGCTCTTGTACAGGAGATCCTGGGTTCGAACCCGACCACGTTCAAATTTTCTTTCGGCGGCGGCCACCTCGCATAGTGACGGCGACACTATCGAGTATCTAGCCATGTAAAAGCTTCTCAAATTACCGTTCGGAATCGGTGTAAAACTGTAGGTCCCAATCAGTGAGTGAAAACTGGAAAGCGCACAGGTCAGTGATTGTGAGAAGTTCTTCCCAGTCCCTTCATGGGATGTAATGGGAAACCATTTTTTTTTTAATTGATTTCTCTTACAATATTAATGAAATTACATATTTATTAGAGTTAGTTTATTATTGGGCAGAAGTCTTTCAGTAATTTAATTTTCCATAGACAGTAAATAAATAAACAATATTCTATTGTTGTTCCAACAATACACAATGGTAGACTCAGCAATACACTGCTATCGCTCCAACAGAATACTGTTGTTGCCCCAACAATACACTATTGTTGCCCCAACAAAATACTATTGTTGCCCCAACAATATACTATTGCTGTCCCAATAATATACTGTTGTTTACCCAACAATACACTATTGTTGTCCCAACAATACACTCTTGTCGATCCAATAATACACTACTATGGTGCCTCTATTGTTGCCCCAACAACAAACTATTTTTGCACCATCAATGTACTATTGTTGTCCCAACAATATACTATTGTTGTCTTAACAATATACTATTGTTGCCCCAACAATACACTATTGTTGTCCCGAAAATATACTAATGTTGTGTTAACAATATACTATTGTTGTCCCAACAATATACTATTGTTATCCCAACAATACACTATTGTTGTCCCAACATTACACTATTTTTGCGCTAACAAAACCCTGTTGTTGCCAAAACAATACACTCTTGTTTCCTCACCAATACCCTATTGTTGCCCCAACAATACGTTATTGTCACTCCTACAATACAATGTTGTTGCCCCAACAATACACCATTGGTACCCCAACAATACACTATTCCAGCCCCAACAATACACTATTGTTGCCCCAACAATACACTATCGTTGCACCAACAACACACTTTTGTTGCCCCAACAATACACTATTGTTGCCAACCATTAAACCAAAATACATTTTATTTTTGTATTTACTAATTAATTTTTGGCAACCTTGCAAACTTTCTCCGGTTAGGTAGTTACAGTTAACTAAACACCTTCTCTAACTAAACTAAACAGTTAACTAAATACCTTCCGTCACCACAGCTTCTGCACGCTGAAATATCTCTATTTTGTTGTTGTTTGGATGCAAATATAACCAGTTTGTGGCCTGTCGCAAATATAGTATTGTTGTGTCCAAGCACATTGTGTTTGCTATTAAATAGTACATGTTGGAGACACAATGAGTAATATATTGTTTTTTTTTATAATATATGTTTTTGTGATAAAATATGGATTTCCTTGTTGAAAACTGCTGAAAGTAAAATCGTGGCAGACAATATAGAAACCAAAAAACAGCTGACATTCAATTCATGAAAACGACGCTTGCAAACATATACATTGTGCTTACAATATGTTGCTGGGGACCTTTTTTTAGCGTGTGTAAAAGAAATTTGTTGTTGCCCCATCAACATACTATTGTCGCTCCTAAAGTACACTGTTGTTGCCCCAACAATACACTATTGTTGCCCCAACAATACACTATCGTTGGCCCAACAACACACTATTATTGTTTAGCCAATTACTTATTAGCCAATCCGATATTTCTCTGATAGCTAAGATTTTCGCCTGATAGACACTACAGTAATCAGGCAGTCTTTTCGGAATGGATAGCCCTAGGTACCTATAAAAGACACCAAAGCCTACTTTATCGTTAAGTTTCGAACCATCTGTATAGAAGTTCACGAGTCCCATATTTCCAAGGATACGACCATTTCATTCCGATCTATCAGCTAAAAGAGTATGGTACATCTTGTCAAAGAGTGGTTCGATTAAGTGTAACCGGTAATATTCGAATGGATGAGGAATTGTATTGACACTGCGTCCGAACCCGTTTTCTGACCAGGGTGACAGTCTAACCGCAGCAGCCGTATCATGCTGCCTAGCTACAATGTCCAGTGGTATTAAGGGTAGTGTGATATTTTGTGTGTCAGCCTGTGTCGTTCTGAATGCTACAGTGACACACATACCAGCCATTCGCTGAACATTATTTAGTATCGTAGACGATGTGTACGGCATCCAATAAACTATACGTGGGCTCAGATAGAGCGCTACCACAGTTTTATTGATCTTTCCATAATGTTGAGTTTGAAGTTGAACTTCCTGTCGAGTAAAATACCTAAGTAGTTCGCGCTTTCAGAGAAGGGCATTTCAATTACAAAATGAGTATAACATGTTTCTCCAACCCAATCTTCAATCTTCTTCCTCCAGTTGTTAAAACCAATCTCTCGCAGGCATTACTCCAACTGGTCTTTCCAGCGAAGTCTTGGTCATCCTATTTATCTATGTTCGAGTACGTCTTCGAATACATTTCGCACTGGTTCAATCTAATCCATTCTACAGAAATGGCCTATCTAGCGCAAACCACCTATTTTAAAGCGAATAACTACGTCAATGCCGATTTACAGCTCTTCGATTTTACAGCTTCTGGTTCATACGCCATCGCTACTCAATGTTCTCTATTATATTTCTGGTCCTTTTTCTCTCGAAGGCTCCAAGTGATGTTTCATGAACTTAGATATGACCACGGATAATGCGCCGTAAAGCAAGACAGGCTGTATGCTAGTCTGTTATTGTTGGATCTTCGATTCTCGAGAGAGGGTCTTATTTCTGAAGTGCTTGCTTAGCCCGACATAACACCAGTTTACACGCACAATTTTCGGTTTGATTGAAATTCTGACGTCTTTGACTTTAATAGCGGTAGAGCCGAGGTAAATAAATTCGTCAACTACCTCGAATTATAACGACTATCAACGTTCTCTCTGTCATCCAATCGGGTGGATGATCTGATTCTCGAATCCATTAATTTTGTTTTGTCCTCGTTTACTGCAGAACACATCTTTGCTGAATCATTCTCAATTCGCGAAAATACTGCAGCAAATGCATTTGTCTAGCCAGATGTTGCATATGAGCTGATGCATGAACTTTTCTATGTCATAGCCGACGGCCTTAAGCAGCGCTGCCATCAGCACCAGCAGCTATGTTGTTCTTAAGCTGGGTAGTTACAGTTCTAACAACGCTTCAGCAAGGAAAGGGGCAGTCGAATCGACCGTCCTGTATGGGTTTAACACCCTCATCTATACTGAAGTCTCCTGGGACAAGTAACGGAGAAAAGTAATTTCTCCATATTCCCAACATACTCTGCACAAATATCGGTCCCAGCAACATAGTGGAGGAACCATGTACATGTTTGGAAGCAATACTTTCGTCAATTGTCAATAAAATACAGTTTCTACAGTTTTTAACAAACAAAACTACATTTGTGTTACAAATACATATATTATAACGTATTAATCATTGTGTCCCAAACATGTTATATTGAATAGCAAACACAATGTGTTTGGGCACAAGTATACTATATTTGCGACAAGCTACAAGGACGTTATATTTGCATCCAAACAACAACAAAATAAAAAATTTTCAGCGTGTATAGTATTCTAACATTCCAAGTGCATATCCGTAAATCGTGGTCCTTACGTGGTCGTAAATCGTGGCCGCCAACAAATAGGGGGATTATTGGATTCATATTTTCATTTTGTATTTTCATTACCAATATAACGGGAGCAGAAGGCAAGCCCAGCCCATCGTGGTTTTGCATTTTTCCTACTACCTGAATGTTTAGGTTTCAGCCGCCTATTAACAGTGCAACACGAAAATATATAACCATATACGGACACCACTACGTGATAAAAGATCAAAAAAAAGACCCGTGTCTTCCAGTTTTGCCTAAAGTCATGCACTTTTTTTTATGGGCCTCCAAAAATTTGGGGCCTCGGTGCAATTGTTGTAAAAAAATTGATAATTTTCTCAGGCTCATATCTTGCAAACCGTGCGGAATTTTGATTTACTCTCTGAAGGAAAGTTGTTGCTCTTGTCATAAAGAAGAGCTTACTGTGAACTTATAAAATCAAAAAAACTTCATCTTCAAGGTCATGTCCGTATATGGTTGTATTTCCATCACTTAAAAAATTAAACACAGTGTATTTTTATTTATTTACTTTTGATCCGCCGTTGGCCAGTAGTTTTGGCTCATCCGGCTTCAAAATTCAAAGGAATATGACCGGTAATTCGAAGAGCTTCAGTGCCAGGGTGACCTATTTAACCTGAGTCGCATCAGTGTTCGCATAACCAATCAGGCTGCTCATTCGTTTCTCCTTCTCACTCTAGCTAGCTAACTGAGTGTTCTAATAAAGCCATTGACCGGGACATACTTAAAGGAGGTAGTAATGTGCTTGAACTGCCTATGAAGGAATAATTTTTGGCCACTCCGAAATGAGTGGCTAGCAGAAACTTTCCACCACTACGATCAGTCGCATACTAAGACGATATGAACGCTCTAAAAATAAAATTTTCCAGTAGTAGAAACCAATGTTTGGTATTTATTAGCAGGAAAGTTGTCTGTTATAACAATCTATGTACTACAATAACAACAATATGTTTGCAGATTGGATAAAATGGCGATCAAAATATTTGCTAAACAACAAACATGTTTGCTTCCCCATTTTCAGCAGCCTTTTCTGTTGGGTTTAACTTTTAAAATAAAGGTTTTTGGTCTTTGCTACACAACAGCCAGCATTAAATATGCATGGAATTAATTGACAAATAATTTAGAAGTTCGTTAAAAGCTTTTTGCTTAATCTTTCGTCCTTAATCATAGGAAATCCTGATTTTATTTTAAAATAAATTTAAACCCTAAACACACACTATCAACAAAATAATCCAAAGTTCGTTAAAATATTTAAAAATTCCACAAACCAACTTTTATCCCCTGCAGTATTTATTTATACCCAATAAAGTGCATTAACTGACCTTTAAATAGTTTACGAATATTGTGATACAATTTCATGGTTTTTTGCGTCCATTCTTTTTTGGCGAAACAAAGAAAGTTTTGCGCTCAACGGCCAGAGAGAGAGAGAGTGAGGAAAAACGTAAATGAACCAATTTCATAGTTGTGTAAACCCAAACTGAAGTGAAACTGCAGTCGCTGTTGGCAAACAACCGACCAAACCATCGAACCATCCGACACCGACCATACAACCTAGTAAACCAACCCTCAACACAGCCCTAGTCGTGCCAACCAACCAGCCCAACCAACCCATCCATCCATCTATTCAGTCTTTCGCCAAACCGACCAACTGTTGTACTCCCTGGTGGCTTTTTAAAAATGTTTCCGTAACGTAATTCGAAACTTTTGTATTCTCTGCAACTTTGCTTGGTTTCTGATGTTGTCCTTTAGCTACATTTAGTATCCTTTTATGGCTATTCCAGAACAGGGAGGTGAAGTAAAGTGTTTTTGCAACATTGTGGCTGTGGCAAGGAAAACTCAACCAAATAATACGTCTAATGTTTCAGAGCGTAAAAACGTGACATGTTGTATGCATCTTTGCCCAAAGTTACTACGAGCATTAGGAAGGATATCATCGTAAGAAGGCAAAAGTTACCAAACATCAAGATGAGAAAAACGAAATTATACCATTTTGTGGCGCTAAGGGATTTGTGAAATAGCAAAAACGTTTCTCTTCTTGTTACATATTTTCAATTTATTAGGAAATTTGTGATAGGAAAAGTGACCAAGAAATAGGATGACAACCAATAACTTTCTTTAAAATTCTGACAACCTTTTGCATCATTTAACTTACAGTTTTTAATAAAAGTGATGTTTATAATCAACATGAGATATAAGAATATGATATAATCAATAATCAATATATTGGAAAGATGTGGATGGTATGAGTTCCATCAGGGACTCAGGATGATTAAATACACAAAATGTTCCAATAATATTGAATAGGTTAGGGACGATTCAAAAGAAGGGTCTGATCGTCATCATCAAATCCGCCCAGGCAGCCGAATACACTCACGTCAGACAATCGACCTGATTTGTGCTTTCCATGTTGCTCGCCCAAGTTATAACCAAGAATTCTTCATCTCAGTTATCCTGTGTCCTTAATATAATTCCTCAGTTTTCTCCAGTCGATCGCTGTCATAAGTGTCATGTAATGTGTATAGTGTCCTTCAGAAAATATGTTGTCCTGGCCCTTGCGAAAGCTGGGCATTGGCATACTAAGTGTTCCAATGGTTCGGTGTCTCCCATAAACGCTCTACATTGGCCTCATTCTGCGCACCTAATTCGGTAAAGATGTGCTTGTAGACGGGAGTGTCTTCAGGTTTGTTCGCAGCTCAAGAAATTCCTCTAACAGGGTTTCCCCTAGGGTTTTGTTGTCCTGCCGGTAGGTTCCGTATTTCATATGGATAGCTGGGCTTGTCCAATAACGACCCCCAATATCATATTTAGTTCAGCTTTGCGCAGCTCAAGCAGATCCCCTATCTTAACTCTATCAGGGTTTCGCAATAGGGTTTTAGTTATCCTGGCTGTCGGTCCGTGTTCCATATCGATGTATGTGTGGACTTATCCCATCGACTCAGTTCAGTCGACGTTCTCCTACAATGGTTGGCGTTTTTCTCGTTGGCCGAACTCAGCTCTTTTTTTGGTAACTTCATCAGTCTTCATATCTCCCTCGATTCCACAATGTCCCGGGACCCAAATGCGGCTCATTTTGTATCGAGAATTTATTAATCGCCCTCTTGCAATCTAGTACCGTCCTAGATATTACTGTCTCGGATTCAATTGGCCGGACTGACGCTTGGCTGTCCGTGAAGATGTTGATCAGTTCAAGATCCATGTTTTCACTGAGGCACCTCAGGGACCCCGTGATCGCCTTACCTATGGGTATATAATTGTGTTATGCTCTGGGAGTCGGAATTATAGCCCTGTTTCCGGTTGTTGAATGTGAACCTAGGCCAGACCACAATTCATAACCAGATCAAATTTGCAGAATGAAGGGTATTTAATAATCGCATTCGTAGTCATATGAAACCAGGCATAGATAGATGAACAACTGAAAGCTGCGATTACCAGAGATAACTACGGCCCATGCAGAGAATCTCAATCAGATACTGGCGCAGAACGCACTCCCACCTTATAATCCTGAAGCGCAGTGGAAGCATATTTTCCACTCTATGTAAACTGCTGCAGAAACGGTACTTGGTAATGAAAACCCACTTAAAGACAAACAATGGTACCATGAAGAGTGTGACATGAGGAGTGATGAAAGGAACTCTGCAGGTATGGCAACGCTTCAGTTATGTGCATCGCGAGCTGCGACATATCCTTAAATTTGGAAGAGGGGAGAGACACCCTTTTATTTAGGAAGAGAAAATGGTTGTGGAGAAAGCGTTAGAGTGAAAAAATTGAATATGACAGAAATAAGAATGAGGTCCGTAAATTCTACCGAAAAGTACAAAGCCAAACCAGCGGTAATGAATCAGGGTCCCACTTCTGCAAAGATAAGGACGGGAATCTTGTAACAGATGTGCAGACAATGTTGGGAATATAGAGAGATCACTTCTTTGCTTTACTTTCCCCAGGAGAATTCAATATAGATGGGGATGTGGATCACATACAGGACGATAGCGTCGACTGCCCCCCTCCTAGCCAAAGTCAAGTTACAACTGCAAATTCCCGGCTTATGAGCAACAAAGGCGCTGGTAGTGACGGACTACCGGCTGGGCTATTTAACGCTGGCCGCTATGAGTTAGAAAGGTACACGCATGAAGGCATATGCAAAATCTGGCAAGTCAAATGCATGCCCGACGATTGGAGTCTTAGCATACTCTTCCAAGAAAGGCGACCCGAGTATATTTGCGAACTATCGTGGATTAATCCTTTTATCCACCGCATACAAGGTCCTCTCGAGAGTAATTTACGATAGACTAAAGCTGTTTGTTGCAGAAATTATCGGGCTTTATCATTGTGGATTGTGGCCGTCGGTGGTGCAATGGTAGTGTGCGCGGCTCTTGTACATGAGATCCTGGGTTCGAACCCTGCTCTGACCACCTTCAAATTTCTTTCGGCGGCGGTCACCTCGCATAGTGACGGCGACACTATCGAGTATATAGCCATGAAAAAGCTTCTCAAAAATACGGTTCGGAATCGGTGTAAAACTGTAGGTCCCAATCAGTGAGTGAAAACTGGAAAGCGCACAGCTCAGTGATTGTGAGAAGTTCTCCCCGGTCCCTTCATGGGATGTAATAGGAAACCATTTTTTTTTTTTTTTATCATTGTGGATTTAGGCCCGGAAAGTCAAGTATCGACCTGATATTCACATTACGACAAAACCTGGGAAACCCCACGAAAAAAATCGACACCTACCACCTCTTTACCAGCGACCGACACGAAATCTGCTGTAAAGTTCGGTAAAGATCTAACCGAACCATTTAGGCCCCAGGCAGGGCGATGCACTATCGTGCGATCTCTTCAACATATTAATTGAGATCCTCATGAGAAAAGCTGCGATGAGCACGAATAAAACAATCAGCAGCAAAAGTCAATGCTGCTCGCGTATAATTTGGACATCATTGAGCGAAGAGCATCTGCAGTATTTTCGAGAATTCAAAAGGAATCAGCAAGAGTGGGCTTGGAAGTAAACGAGGACAAGTCAAAATTAATGGTTTCCATAAGCAGAACATCCACCCGATTGGACGAAAGGATGAACATAGATAGCGGATATAATTTCGAGGTAGTGGTCGAATTGATTTACCTCGGATTTGACGTAAACCGAAGCAACAACGTCAGCCTGGAAATCAAGCGGAGAATTGTGCTTGGAAACAGTTGTCATTTCAGGCTAAACAAGCGCTTCTGAGAGAAGACCCTCTCTCGAGAAGCCCAGGGTCAACTATATCAGATCCTCATACAACCTGTCTTGTTTTATGGCGTATAATCCAGGGTCATATTGCATGCTGATGAAATACCAAAATGGCGAAAATATATGGTCCTATAATAGAAAACGGCAAGTATCCACGACGTATGGGCCACGAGCTGTATAATCTGTATCCCGACATCGGCGTAGTTATGTGAGTTGAAAGTTCCGCGTTTACGCGGACTAGGCTATGTCAGTCGAGTGGATCAAAATGAACCAATTCGAAAGGTATTCGCGGACATACTCGAAGGTCATCGACAAATAGAAAGACCAACACTTCGCTAGGAAAACCCTGATGGAGTATGGCCTACGAGAGTTTGGTGTTGCCAACTTGAGGAGAGTTGTTGAATATCGAGCCGGTTGTAGAATTACACAATGCAACATTCTTGAAGTCATCGAGTGCCAACTGCTTCTCGTGTGAAATTTTTCGAAGTACTTGGTGAAGATAACAAAGCCCTGTTTGGGGTTTGCTAGTTTAGCTGCCATTCGGATTTTATGGCCTCATGTATATTTAGGCTAAAACTTAATTTTTCCGATGGAATTTTTGTAACGGCTATATCTCGGAAACCAATAGGAATTTTGTGTTGCTCTCATCAGCACAATTGTAGCTATAGACTGGGAGAAAAAAGTGTATAACAAATTAACCCCAAACAACTGCATGTAGTTTCACAAAATTGCAAAAATATCGAAAATTTTCCAATTGGTTTCAGCCTAAATATGATGCCCAAATAGGGGTTTGTTGATTCAGGTAAGTACTTCGAGAAATTTGACACGAGACGGAATTGTCATTAAATGTGTTGCACTGTGTTATCTCATCCTCATTTCATAAGGCTTTTGACCCATCTAGATTGTTTGAGGCCACCTAATAAGTAATGTCTCATAAATAGAAAACATACAGCGAATGAAACACATGTTGTTGCATGGATATTCGTGCTGGTGAAAGTGATACACCATTCCGGCAATGACAATTTTCGTAAATGCCACGATTTTTTCGTTGCTGCAACGAAACACGTCTTTTTGCTATTTGTAGTTCAGTTGCTGCAACAATTTTATATTTGCTCCAAATAACTTTAAAGTTATTTCGCATTTTGGAGAGAAGCAAATGTAAAAGAATAAAAAATGATAATACAAAAAAAATGGTTTCCCATTACATCCCATGAAGGAATTAAGGTGACTTACTCACAACTAGTGCGCTGTTTGCTTCTTGTTTTACACTCACTAATTGGGACCTACTGTCTTACACCGGTTCCAAAAGGTTTTTTGGAGAAGCTTTTTCATGGCTAATTACTCGATAGTGTCGCCGTTACTAAGCGAGGTGACCGATGTCGAAAGAAATGCTAGGTGGTGAGACTAGAGGTCGAACCCGCGTTCTCATGTACAACAGTCGCTCACACTAATCATTGTAACAGCGACGAAAAAAAGTATGACAAAGGTAAATCTTCATTTTTCATTGTAAGTTTTATCGATTTACAGTAATTTTGGCCTAACGATCTACAATGTTTTAGTTAGGAGACATTGAACCGTTCTTGCCACCCGTCTGTTAATAGTATACGTAATATTATAGCCCTGCTAGATTTCCTAAGTTATGTTCGATAGAAATTGTTCCAAATATATTCACTCTCTTGCTACTATGCCTATACATTTCCCCCCGCACGGAGTGCAAAAACATTCAAGCACCTGTATCCTTTTGACCGCAACATTATAAGAATATGCGGAAGTTCATGTATCTCACTTAGTTTAAAATCTTCTGGTGTATAAAAAACCACGTTAGGATGTGTATTAGCTAGCCAGGAGGAAATATTAAAAGAGAATCTGAACTTTATTTAGACTAGTCCTTTCAACTTAAGTGCCCACGAACCATTAAATCTATTAGCAGGTTAGGAAGAGGAGAAGGAAATATAATTGTAAACAGACATTTTACCTTAAGGACATCAATAAAAACAGGATAAGGGTCAGCGGGTGGGTTGAAGAGGATAACATTGTATTTGACTTTTAATAAATGCCACCTAATAGCTGGTATCCTTTGGGGGCTTAACACAACATATTACAATAATGGCAACAACAATGGCAAGCTTAGAGACCGCCTGACTAACGACGACTATCGATATAGTACCATAATAATCATCGATAGCCAACGTTAAGGCATAAGAAATGCGTAACCATCTGTTTTAATTTCATTACCTAACATCCTGCCTTCCGTCCATACTTCCTTCCTGACACAGCATAAGTCCTCATCCTTTGGCCTTTGTTTGTTTTTTTTTCCTGTTTGTCGCCTGTCAAAGAAAATACCTTTTGATCCTTTATGATAATCACCTCTCTCTTTTCTTATACAATAAAAAGAAAGGAAAAGCTAAGAAAACTCTGATATGAAAATACTTTTGCTTGTACTTTATCATCGCTGGCCACTTGTGTGCTCGCCAACGGCGGGGTTGAGGAAGTGTGTCTGGAGGCTGACCCTAACAGGTCATTCTTATCCTTGTTATCCTTTTGTTACTCACAGAAATGACAAGCAGTCAGAAGTAGTAGTGGTAGTAGTAGTGGATGAGGGGAATGTGTGCGTGCGAGTGTATTTTATAGCCTGCCATCCATATTTATCATGCAATTCTCCGGATGAATGTGGGCGAATTGCGAAAAGTGTTCAAATTAGTTTCACTACTGGTTATTTGCACAAAAGACGAAGGATATCTAAGTCCTTTCACAATGTGCGTTCAATGTGTATTGTACGATTATCGTTTATTGTATTGGTTAAATTGATTATTTGTCGAAATGTGTGTAATTTATACAGATTATTTGGATATAACAATTTTGTGTGATATATGTACTAGGATACACCTATATCCTTTTTCCATTGTTACAATATGACATGTGTATTATGAATGAAATGAATGGATTTGAAATGTAATATATGTGGCCACATAAATTTCTGCAAATGTGATATCACATGATGGTTATTCATTTTGGCTATTTCCTATTGTGTTTTTGGCCAGTGTACAAGTGATACGGGTAATCATATTTTATTAATAATGTTCACAAAGGATAATAATAGAATTGAATTTGTGTACTAAATCCTCTCGATGTGATAACATATTGACACTCAAATTTCATTGGCATTTTATTAAATTTATCAGACATCTAAGCAGTTAGACAAAGGTATTTAATAGTATAATGTGTCCAGCTCGTTCTTGAATTGCGGGATTTATACCCTTTTCAACTTGATTAGAATTATGATTAGAATTGAGAAACTGGACTTGGTTACTAGCAACTGATTTTATGTTAACAATAACTTGGCAATTGCGACCACTGTAATGCACAACATAACAGTAGGGCGATCATCTCTGTTAATCCTCAGAGAGAAAGTTTAGCCCTCTTCTTATATAGACTGTCTTTGCGTAAGTGGCAAGGATATTCGTTTGCAAACAACAGGCGTAAGTTGAAGGACATTCACAAGTAAAATATATACCTGAAGGAAATATCATCTTCCCAATTTGAAAGCTCATTTGTCGCATATATTTTAAGCTGTAATTAGGAAGGTTTAGCTATTTGTTAGAACACTTTTAGAAGGATACAACATCGAACATGTTTTTTGTGGACAGTTTGAAGGAAAATTTAACACCTTTTAAGGAATAACGTCAGCATTTCTCAAGCAAACGTGTCGTAACTTTATTAGTTATTTGATCAATATTACAAAATAATAGGAGACAATAGGAGATAATCAAAATTAAGTGGAAACACTCCAAATAGTTATAATTCTAGGAAGTGAGCGTTTAAAGACTGCAAAGTGTAATATTCTGTGATATTGTTACTAATCTACTAGTAGTACCTTCTTTGTGTTGTTTTATTTATCGATAACAGATATAGGTTCATTATAAATTAGAATAAGAACAATAGGTTTCTCTATTTATTTATTACTTTAAACTTGACCGCCGCACTAACTTCACACGCTGAAAAACGGCCTCTGTAACATATTCTCCCAAACATATTCTGCAGGAATCATGTATATGTTTAGAACACACTTCAAAAATGTATATGTTTGCAAGTCCCAAACTCAGGTGTATTTAAATGCAAACAGTAGTATGTTTACTGACAAATATGTATGCTTTTACGCGGAAACATACGTGTGCTTCATCCCAAACATCCATATACTTATGTGGAAGCATTCGCGAGTTTCCCCCAAACCTTCACATCCTTACGTGGAAACACACGCTTATTTTCTCCCAAAAAGAATAATATTTAGAAACGAATTATTCGTTCTTTCTTTATTTATTTTAATTAATTTTATCAATATATATCCACATTTACTTATATAAATAATTAATACAAAAAATTAAAAGATTTAAATAATTTGTACGTGTACTTGCATTGAAAGCATTATTTCTTTTGTTTTGAATCTGCTGCTCTGTTGGTTCTACTTTCTTTGTTGTCTCTCACGTTTTTGTCTTCAGAAGGTTTCAACTATGCGTTGGTTATCACTATGCGTTTGGACACCATATATACAAATCTAGTTTATTCAAGATAAACGTGTATTAATTACTTGTGTTTTTTTTTTCTTATATTTCACAAATGATCCGCCATTCCGATTTTTTCAATAGAGGCTCGAGCAAAAAGGGATTCACGTTGTTGCCCTCTCCAGTTTTTTTCTTCAATATCTTCCGTCACAAGAAAAAGTCTAATGGAGTCAAAACGTACCTCCGATACGGTCGCTTGACATCGCCAAGACGGCCTATTACACGATTACCGAACTTGGTACGCAAAAGATCGATTGTTTGATGGGCTGTGTGACATAGTGGGACATCCTGCTGAAACCAAAGATTATCAAATAGAGTTTCCAGCAGCATTTTCGAAAAACGATGCCACCAGTCTACAATGCACACCACGAAATTGTCACTTTCATTGGCTTCTGGAAAATGACGGGCGGGGTCTCCGATCCCCAGATGCGGAACTTTTGTTTGTTGACATAGCCAGAAAAATGATTTTGCGGTCAAGTTCGATTTCCGTTTGGAGATTCGATGTTCTTGGATTGAGCTGCACACTTTCGGCCACACTATAGTCGGTAGGCAACGTACGACGACGTGGACCACGAATGTTGCAAGCCAATACTATCATGAACTTTTTGCACAAACCTGCGTACCGTACGTGCAGAGGTCGCTTTATTTCGGTCAACTAACACACAGTTTGGCCAACACATCACTGACTTTAGAATAAGTTTGCAATATTTGCAAAAAGCAGCAGATCATCAATTCTTGAAAACAATGCTCGCAAACATATACATGTTTCGTGCAAAATGTTGCTGGGGCTGGTTTTTCAGTGTGTATGGATGGATGGTGGATATATGTTTACTCATGGTGTTGAACCTAGCGACTAGATGCCTTCTACACGCTGAAAAATTTGTATTTTTTTATTGTTTGGATGCAACGTGTTTGTAGCTTGTCCGAAATATAATAGACTTGTGTCCAAACACAGTGTGTTTGCTATGTAATATTTCACATCGGAGACACAATGATTAATAGGTTATAATATATGTTTTTGTGTCCCAAATGTGGCTGAAATGCTGAAAAATCGTGACAGATAACAAAGAATGAAAAGTGCAGCAGATCAGCAGACATATACATAGTTCCTGCAATACGTTGCAGGTACAGGTTTTTCAGGGTGTAAATGGTCCTCCTAATGTTAAATCTCGTTAGGTTGTAGTACCAAAGTTTTTTAATAAGTCTAAGTGAGTCGTTCTTCGACATCTACATTAACCTAAGAGAACAGAGGTGAACTTATCCTCTCGCCTACCTAATTTAAGTAAAGCATCGGAATGAAGATTTTCATAACAGCTTCTTAAGCGCTTGCTGCTTTCATTTTAGAGAGAGGAAAATAAACAGGACCTACTGTTGCAATAACATTTTTAACTGTGCAACTTTATGAAAATATTTTCATTGTACATTTAGCAATGCTAATTGTTATTTTTAAGTTTTCCCCAAGTTTTTATTTATATTTCTTGTATTCTTTCATACCCCAAAATTCATAATCCCAAAAATAACCGCAAACATATTTTGAACTTTAACATCCTTTATTACATTACACAAAACTCAATCAAAAACAGCCTTAAGGATGTGAATTACTCAATTACGTTAATATGCATAAACTTTATAAGATTTCATTCATTCTAATAAACTCAAAATACAGAAGAGTTGGCAGGACTCTGTTTTTGTTTTTTGTTTCCTTGTAAAGCATTAACTTTTCTCAATATTAGATAAGTCATTTATGGAATCCTTTCGGGGCATTACAACTACTACTGTTCGTAGATACGATATAATTCACTGTAGCAAAAAAAGAGGATGGAAATGAAAACCAAATGGATACCAATGACGATAACATTTATTCGCATGTCTGCTGGCAAGAACACATGTGTGTGCTCTAAGTACAATTACATAGATTACATTACACTATATACTACATTATACTTTATATTACATATAACATTACATTACATTTGGTTATATTACATTATGATGCTGCAGTCTGCTACTTCAAATATTTACAAAGGATCAGTCAGGATAACGCAAGGGAAAAAACTGGCAGCTTCTAGTAGACGTATGGCAAAGAGTGGCTGTTGTTGTTTAACCTCCCCTCAACCATTAAGCAACAATTGTTGCTACATCTTTGGGTGCCTCTTACTATAGTTGTCGTGTTGTTTTTGTGTTGCCACTGTTTACATCTAAATAACCCTATTTTACGCCTGTTTTTTTATCCCTTCTTTCAACTTTATTTCGTCGTTTTGTTCAATCCTTTTTTTTATATTTTCATTCGCAATATTTGTATACGACTGAGTAGTTCTTTAAGGGCCAATATTGTGCTGTTGGTGTTCAGCAAAAAATGGTTTGAGGTCCACAATATAGCAGAGATTTCATCATCATCATTTCGTCCTTTGTTCTCATGTGTAACAAATACATAAAGGGTATATCGCAATTGGAGCGAAAGATAGAGTATAGCCATTTTTTATTACCCCGAGATATTATGTGGTGTAGAGCATTAATGTTGTATTACAACAAAGGACATATGGTCACTTCGAAAGATTTTAGGATTTGTGCCGAAAAGGTCCCTTTTAATTAGGGTTTATTTGTACATATATATTTTTTTCTTTTGCAATTATGCGTTTTTTGTTATGGCTGTAATAGTATGTGGAATTATTTTTAGAAACCCCCCTTTTCTGAGATAAACCCTTGTTAATTCCAGGTCAGCATCATAAGGTTGGATCTGTTTTGATATCAGTGATTAACAAAATTATTGGCACTTGCTTGACTCGCCATCAAACCGTATGAACTGCAGATCCATGAGGCTTTCGAATTCCAAGTTTCTTTACCAAACTTTTGAAAAAAATTTTAAATGTACAAAATTATTTAGATAGACACTAATCTCCTCTGCATTTGCGAATCCCATTGAAATGTTGGATTTTGCATCTTAGGACGACTGTGCTCAAAAACCAAAGGATATTCTTGAAAAATAAATATTCTAATCTAACCGGATTTCAAACTCTTCAATGTAGTATAAGCCGGGATGTTCAAGTGATTTGGTTAAATACTTTTTTTGTATTATGAAATTTAACATTTTTGAATATGTGAAATTTCGAAATTTTCAATTATAAGAGGTTTTCATATTTCGATATTTAGACCATTTGTTTGTTACCTTGATATATTTATAGTACGGTATTTCGATATATTAATTTTGGCATTTTGACATGCTGATATCTGAAAATCTAGATATCGTCGGCTTAACCTGCAAACCTGCTAACTCCCTTTCAGCATATTATATTATATATATTATTATATTATATTATTTATATATTATATATATTATCAAACCTTTTTACCCAGTTCAAGACTCAAATTAAAGAAAAACTACATGCTGGTCAACGAGGCGTATTTTTCTCTACCATACGGCATCAAAATCTCAATTTACTAAAAAAGTGGATTTAGCAGGTTAAGCCGACGATATCTTGATTCTTGATATCTTTCTTTCCTGCTTTTTTGATAACTTGATACCTTGCCACCTTAACATATTAAAATTTGATGTCGGCATATCATGATACCGTGATAGTATTTAAATATTGTTATCTTCATATATTAATATCTTGATATCTACCTATCTTGATATCTTGATACCTTGATGTCTTGATGTCTTGATATCTTGATATCATGGTATCTTGATAGCATGATATCTTGAAATTTATAAACTTGATTTCTTGGTTTGTTGATATCTTGAAATCTTGATACCATGATATCTTAAAATCTTAATATCGTGGTATTTATTATCTTGGCGAATCTTAATATAGTGATAACTTGATATCTTAAAATCTTGATATCTTGGTATTTGATATCTTGATATTCTGCTATCTAAATATCTTGATATTTTGATACCTTGATATCTTGACCACTTTATATCTTTTATATCTTCATATCTTCATATCTTCATATCTTCATATCTTCATATCTTTATATCTTTATGTCTTTATATCTTTATATCTTTATATCTTTATATCTTTATATCTTTATATCTTTATATCTTTATATCTTTATATCTTTATATCTTTACATCTTTATATCTTTATATCTTTATATCTTGATATCTTTATATCTTTATATCTTTATATCTTTATATCTTTATATCTTTATATCTTTATATCTTTATATCTTTATATCTTTATATCTTTATATCTTTATATCTTTATATCTTTATATCTTTATATCTTTATATCTTTATATCTTTATATCTTTATATCTTTATATCTTTATATCTTTATATCTTTATATCTTTATATCTTTATATCTTTATATCTTTATATCTTTATATCTTTATATCTTTATATCTTTATATCTTTATATCTTTATATCTTTATATCTTTATATCTTTATATCTTTATATCTGTATATCTTCGTATCTTTATATCTTTTATATCTTTTATATGTTTTATAACTTTAATATCTTATAATCTTGTAATCTTGATATCTTGATATCATGATATATTGAAAAATTGATAACTTAATATTTTGGTTTGTTGATATCTTGAAATCTTGATACCGTGATATCTTAAATTCTTAGTATCGTGGTATTTGATATCTTGGAATATTGTTATCTTGATATCGTGATAACTTGATATCGTGATGTCTTAAAATCTTGATATCTTGGTATTTGGTATCTTGGTATCCTGCTATCTTATTATATTGATATCTTTATACCTTGATATCTTGATATTTTGATATCTTGAGATCTTGATATCTTTAAGCCTTGATATTCTGACATCTTAATATCTTGAAATCTTTGTATCTTGATATACTGATATCCCAAAATCTCGATATCTTGATATCTTGAAAAGTCTTAAAATTCTGATATCTTAGTATTTGTGTCTTGATATTTTGTATCTAGTTACTTGAGTTTATATTTCGATGTCTGAATATCTTGATACCTTGAAATAAAGAAAACTTAACATCTGTGCGTATTATTGTTATATATTTACCTTGAAATCACTATATTTTGGCATCTTGGTATCTTAAAATTGGATGTCTTGACAAGTTGATATATTGATATCATGAAACCTTGTAATATTAGTACCTCGATTTACTGGTATCTAGAACTTGAAGTCTCTACATCTTGGCCCTTCAATATCTCTATGTTTGATATTGGTCATGGTATGTAATGTGAAACAATTTTTTAGATTTATCTTGATACCGTGTATTCTAGAAATCTTGGTATCTCAAATTTACATATCTGTTATTTTGATATCTTGATGTCTTGATTATATGACGTTTTAGTATTTGTACCTTGTTACTTTTGTGTCTTGAAATATCGATATTTTCATTTATTATTTATCATTATTATACAATCTGGTATGTTGATAGCTTTCTTGGTACCTTAATATATGGATATTTTGAAGTTTTGGTAAGTACCTGGGTATTTTCCACTGAACCACTTACTACTCTGCAAAGTTTTAGGTCTAAAATGAAGTAAAATTTTCGATATCGTCTCCAACTCATACAAAAGGGCGAGCCTTAGCATATAAGAAGTTCGATGCTTTCCTTCTCCTCTGCATCCTCACAGCTTCTGCGGTAATCATAAGCTGAGATTCCAAGTCTAGACGCATGTCTGCCTATTAAGTAGTGTCCAGTGATCATAGCTAGTAACATGGTGATACATTGCCAAGTTTAGCGTACCATTCCTTACACCATTCTCATGTCTGATAGCTTCGATTTTAAGCATGAGCTTGTATGCCGGTAAGGTAGTCCCTACTCTCACCAGCTCATCTGCTCTATATATCCGTGGAATGTTGCTGTGCCCCGGCACCCATATGAGGTAGATGCCGAACTGCTTGACCATCTTATTTAGAGATGCGCTACGGTTGTGGCTAGTTCTTGAAGTCAATAATACATATCCCAGGCATTTTATAGCGGCTTGACTACCAGCATAGATGTTGATATCCCCGGCAATGGGCAACTTCTCCGATTACCATGACTTCTGCCTGCAAGATACTACGATCCTACACTAATCTGCCAAAATAGTAAATTAATTGATATTCAAGTTCTGGGTACAGCTCGTTAGAATGGGTTACAATCTGAAGTTCAAAAAAGATGAGCACAAAAGTTTTCCAATGACGTTTCTATATTAAATGGGGTTTTCGGGGATGATAGTTAATATTTTGATATTTAGGTTTTGATTAATGTCTCCAGTGTTTAATTGGTTATTATATCCTTGACAAAGAATAAATATTAAGACAATGTTTTTTTTCGATAAAAGTTAGATTAAAAACTTAAAAATCGCCTGTCTACTCTCAATAGGTTAACAGATCTAGACTACATGCCTGTCGTTTGAAAGTTATTTCAACAAGCTTTCCAACGAAATCCATTCCCTGCCAATCCTACGCGAAACAACGAAGATAGGTGGCATTTCGAAAGAGTAATATTTTTCAAAAGCAATCACGCCATTTGATGTTACGATTTCCTGCAGGTGTGATCTCATGATTTCTATGATGTCATGATTTCATCATGCAATGATGTCTTGGTTTTATGATGTGTCCTTTATATCGTAATTTGGAAATTAAAATTTTTGAACATTAAATACGTAAATGTTTTCAAGTTGTAGAAGGTTATGAGACTTTTACCTCAATATCTGTTGATGTCGTGATCTTTTGATGTTTCTATATTTAGAAAAAAGTTATGTCATGATTTCTTGGTGTTATGACTTCATCAGTTTTGATCTCACGATTTCTATTATGTCATGATGCAATGATGTCGTGATTTAATTATTTTTATGATGTGTTGACGTGTTTCATATTGTAATTTGGAAATTACCAGTTTTGAGCATTAAATCCTTAAATGTTTTCAAGTTGTAGAAAGTCATGAGACTTTTACCTCAATATCTCTTGATGTCGTGATCTTCTTATGATTTTATATTTAGAAAAATGTGATGTCATGATGTCATGATATCTTGATGTTTTAACTTCATGCAGTTTTGATCTCACGATTTCTATTATGTTATGATTTTATGATGCAAATGATGTCATGATTTCAGGATTTTATGACGGGTTGACGTCTTTTTTATTGTACTTCAATTTGGAAATTAACATTTTTGAGCAGTAAATACTTAAATATTTTCAAGTTGTCGACGATTATGACAACTGTTGATGTCGTGACCTTTTGATATTTTTATATTTAGAAAAATGTGATGTCGTGATGTAATGATGTCATGATTTCTTGATGTTATGACTTCATGCAGTTTTTATCTCACGATTTCTATGATGTCATGATTTCATGATGCACTGATGTCATGATTTCAGGATTTTTATGATGTGTTGACGTCTTTTATATTGTAAATTGGAAATTAACATTTTTGAGCAGTAAATCCTTAAATGTTTTCAAGTTGTAGAAGCTAATGAGACTTATACCTCAATATCTGTTGATGTCGTGATTGTTTGATATTTTAGTATACAGAAAAATGTGATGTCATGATTTCTTGATGTCTTCATGCAGTTTTTATCTCATGCTTTATATGATGTCATGAATTCAGGATTTTTGTGATGTGTCGACGTGTTTTATATTGAAATTTGGAAATTAACAGTTTTGGGCTTTAAATCCTTAAATGATTATGAGACTGTTACCTCAATATCTGTTGATGTCGTGATCTTTTGATATTTTTGTATTTAGAAAAATGTGATGTCATGATTTCTTGATGTTATGACTTCATGATGTTTTGATCTCATGATTTCCATTATGTCGCGATTTCATGATGAAATAGTGTCATGATCTCAGGATTTTATGATGTTTTTTGGCGTCTTTTATATTGTAATTTGGAAATTAACATTTTTGAGCATTAATTCCTTAAATGGTTTCAAGTTGTAGAAGATTATGAGACTTTTACCTCAATATTTGTTGATGTCGTGATCTTTTGATATTTTTATATTTAGAAAAATGTGACGTCGTGATGTAATGATGTCATGATTTCTTGATGTTATGACTTCATGCAGTTTTTATCTCACGATTTCTATCATGTCATGATTTCATGATGCAAATGATGTCATGATTTCAGGATTTTATGATGGGTTGACGTCTTTTTTATTGTACTTCAATTTGGGAATTAACATTTTTGATCGTTAAATCCTTAAATGTTTTCAAGTTGTAGAAGCTAATGAGACTTATACCTCAATATCTGTTGATGTCGTGATTGTTTGATGTTTTAATATACAGAAAAATGTGATGTCATGATGTAATGATGTCATGATTTCTTGATGTCTTCATGCAGTTTTTATCTCATGCTTTATATGATGTCATGATTTCATGATGCAAATGATGTCATGATTTCCGGATTTTTGTGATGTGTCGACGGTTTTATATTGAAATTTGGAAATTAACAGTTTTGGGCTTTAAATCCTTAAATGTTTTTAAGTTGTCGACGATTATAAGACTTTTACCTCAATATCTGTTGATGTCGTGATCTTTTGATATTTTTGTATTTAGAAAAATGTGATGTCATGATTTCTTGATGTTATGACTTCATGCTGTTTTGATCTCATGATTTCCATTATGTCGCGATTTCATGATGAAATAGTGTCATGATCTCAGGATTTTATGATGTGTTTTGGCGTCTTTTATATTGTAATTTGGAAAATATAATTTTTGAGCATTAAATCGTTAAATGTTTTCAAGTTGTAGAATGTCGTGAGACTTTTACCGAAATATTTTCTGATGTCGTGATCTTTTGATGTTTTTATATTTAGAAAAATTGGGAATTCAGACATTTGAGACATTTAAATCAAAAATTTACAGAAATATTTAATCAGAAACTATTTCAATTCTCAAAACTTAAATTGTTGGAAACTGATGTTCTGAATAGTTGATACCCTTAATGTATTAAATTTTTATTTTAGGTGTGAAATTTTAATATTTATGAAAACCAATCATGCCATTTTCTTAGGTACCTGTGCTGATATTAGTATTTTTTTTATTTTGATTTCCAAAAGAAGAGTTGTTATTCGTTTTTTTTTTGTCTTTCTTAAAGATACAACCTTTTATTCGCATGTGGCCTTAAGGCATTTTAAGGATTTAGAGTAAAAACAGTATAAAAAACAACAATAGCAAAGCAAAAGCATTTGTGGTTGCATATGTGGCAAACTGAATAGTTGTCTGTCTATCTGCCTGGCTGCTTGTCTTTGCCACAACAAACTCGGTGACAGATAAGCTGGAAACCCTTCTCGTCTATTTTTGCTGCCACTTTTTGCAAGTCTATTTATATTTTATGACTATTTACTACCAAATTCACGCCCCTTTTTTCTAGTCTTTCTTACATTCTCTTTCTTGTCTACTAAACCACCTCTGTGTGTTTGTAGCCAGCCAGCCCACCCTTAAGCCTTAGGGGGGTTATATGTTTAGAGCCCCCGATTTAAAATGACATATGCACCAAATGTATTGTTGATACAAATTTTTTTACAATATAAAAAACAAAATCCAAAATAAAACTTCCTTACTACTTTATATCTGTTATGATTTCTTTGCCGGATGGCAAAGGACAAAAGGCTACATCATGTGCCGCACTTGTTTGTACTTGGGGTGTAATATTTTCCAATGCTCACGTAACCACCAAAGTCCCATAAAAGGACACCGACCATTGTAAGGATTAGTAGAGAAGACAAGTGGCACAATGATTGGCTGGCAGCAAGGAATGTTTATCATTGAAGTGGGGGATATTTTGGGGCTTTGTTTATATTCCTTGTATGTCTTTGGTTAAGTGAGTTATAGTGTATAAACTTAGACTAGATAAAACAAAAGTTGATTTTACAGCTTTCGAGGATTTAGCACTGTTGTGATTTAACCACAATTTTTCCAATTTTTGTCTTTATGGTTGTTATTTTTATGGACTCCTTCCTGTTTTTGGTCTATTTTTATTTTTATTGTTTTAGTCAAACAAAAAAAAAACCAAAACAACAAATATTATAAATATTGTAAATATTAAACTTTTCCTCTGTTTTATACGAGTTCATAGACATGTTTTTGGTGTGTGTGTGTGTGTGTGTTTTAACCATAAGGACTTAAATATTTTATCTATAGTTTTGGTTATTGTTTTTATGAGTTTATGTAAGGGGGTAGGGAAACACAGCCTTTGCTGCCAATTATTTACGATAAGAAAGTTTAAACAATAAACAATGGAAATTTGCAAACACCAAATCGAATGTGAACTCATATTCGTATAACCGATAAATGTCGAAAATTGTTAAGGAGGGAGAGAGAAAAATAAATATAAAGCTAAAATGCGGTTTATAGGCTTATAAGAGATTTGCTATACAAGATTATAACGAATCAAATAAATTTAAAACAAAATGTTATTGATCAAACATTTAGCAACAGCAGAATACATTCTCATTATCATATTTCAATCAAAAGAGGTCAGATTCTTTGCACCATTTAAATACTAAAATTTTGGTGCATTTCTATTTTTATCTTAATCTTTTCAGTATTTTTATCTTTATCTTTATTCTATTGTATCTTTATATTAAAAAAAACACTAAACAGAATGGCTAAATGTATCCTTACTAAAACAAATTTTTAAGTTTTACGATTATTTTGTATGGAGATGCTCGTACCATCCTTGTGCTCTCTGAAATTTGCACCCAACTCCTTTGGTTAAATTTCAACCATATGTTGCATCAGCAAAAATTCAGTTAACACAATAAACTTTTATGTTCCACCTCCTCGAGTTTAGATGCCGTCACGATATCTAACCCCAAAGGAATAAACCCAGTTAAGTTAAACAAGTTAAAAACAGAAAAGTGTCGAGTAGCGCGAAAACAGAAATAAAAAGGAAAATGTGATTACCCAAAAATGCCATGGAAAAATGGAAAAATTTCTAAATGACTTCATTAAATAGAATTCCAAAAAGAAAGAAAGAAAAATTTCGTTCCCCACAAATGAAGTTATATAGGAAATTAAACTACGTTTGAGGGATTTGGTTTTGAGCAAACGAATTTTATGTGTATGAGTAACAAAAACCTTGTCATGGGCTACCTCACATGTGGCTTTAACTCATGAGCTGCTCAGTGCTACAGTTTCAAATCACCTTAAAAATTATCCTGAAATTTGAAAAAAATGTACACCGAGAAGCGGTTTGTTGTCACAACTATATTTACTGCCAACTAAAATTTGGCGGTTCCTTGGATTATGATTGGCGGTTCAGTTATGATTACCACACGCAATGAAAAAAAAACGTTTATTGATCGGTTGCCGCAACAATACTCCTATTAATTTGTATTAATTTATTAATCGCAATCGTTCATGTAGTTCTCCCAAATAAACTCATATATCGCAAATGTGTATAATGTTGGTGCAAGCGAATTCTCGTTTGCATCAAACGCGTACAAATGTACATTTCCCGCAAATTTAAAAAACTTTTGCGATAACTGAAATTAGCCATTTTTCTAATGAGAAGAACGTAAATTTGTCTCATTTTCTCATTCTGTCGACTGTATATACAGTCGTATCCACTTGTTTGGCATACACACTCACGCATACACATAAAAGTGATCACACATTCTAATGCTTCTACCTTGTCAATATATATTGGATGGACAATTGACGGATTGAAGTTTGCTGCGCTTTTAGTTGTTATTTGAATGTAAGGCGAGACAGACGTGTAAGGGGACAGTGAAGAAATAGACATAAATTCCAACAAACTGTAGGGTAAAACCTAAATCATAAAATTTAGATATTTAAACAAAAAAGATATTATGGAAGCCACAAATAAAAGCTTTAATTACAAATCGGTTGCTGTAACCGATAGAACAGTTGGTGGAACCGTTTTTGGTTTCTCGCAAACGTTTTTTCAGCTCTAATGTTTCATAACTAGTTTACTGCAAACGTTTTTCAGTTCTGGCAAACTTTTTTTTCAGGTTTTAGCAACTACAACTCGGTTGCTGTAACCGAGGCCTCAGTTGGCGGAACCGTTCTTCGTTTCTCGCAAACGTTTTTTCAGCTTATATGTTTTATAACTTGTTTGCGGTAAACGTTTTTTAGTTCTCCCAAACGAAATGACAAGTATGTATTACCAGAAGTTCGTTTCTCCCAACTACGGTCCCCAAACGAACTTCAGTTATCTGAGATTTCGTTTTAGAGGAACGAGTTTTTTCTTTGCGTGCAATAATTGTGTTCCGAATCATCAAATGGTTGTGCATATCAATTGCTGTTTAATTCAGTTTTGTTTGCAAGAACTGAAATATTTAGTTGAAACCACAACAAACAGAAATAAATGTGATCTGTCAATCGAGTTTTAGTTCTAGCAATCAAATTATACTGTAGTGATGATTATTCTATTTGTTTGATCAACGAAAAATTTAAAAACTAATTCGGTTGTACCTGATAATATATTGGTATGATCTACTAATTACTTGAATTTGATTGCTGTCACAACCATTTGTTGATGACATATGGGTGATTGTTCGGAAATTGTTATTTTTCAGATAGCAATTTTTCTAAACCTCGATATGTCTGCAGTACCATTTTTTTTACGTTTCTGAATGTTATCATGGTCCACAAGTATGATCTGAAGATCACTATACTTCAAAACCAAAGCAATCGAAGTTATGGAGCATTGATGGTATTCCGATGCCACGGTAATGACTGCCTGAACGAAACTTAATTGTAATGACCGCTAATATATATCAATTGAATAAAACGCACTATTTTAATGTTTTAACTAATTTATTTAGTTAACTTCGCCAATAGACTAATACCTTTCACGACCTACACACGACTGACGATTGCCACAAGATATGTCAAATACTTCACTCTCGTTTTGCCAGGTCTTCGCAAAAGTCTACTGTGTTGTCAGGTCTTTGCAACAGCCTACTCCACATTAATCATTCAGTGTCAAGAAACCATTATTTATCAATTTTAGTCAGTATTGGAAACTATATGACACGGTTGTGACAGCCACGGTTGTGACTTTCAGTGTGTAACCTGACCGTGCTCCAGACCGGTTTGGAATTCGACAAGTTCCAAAGACAATGAAGTTCAGGCAATGAAATATTACTTTCATAACCGGGAATCAAGCCTAAATATCGTACGGCATATGTGAATCATAAGAGAACGGTTGTGACGTATTATTTTGTGACTTAGCTTTTCAATTTTTCGAATTGAATTCCCCTTCGTATACATGTGCGTGTGTTGACTTCTGCCGGTGTAAATACTGCCACTACCCCCTCCACTCCAAAATGCCAGCAAGTGGGTCATATTGAAACCCCGGAGATGGCGCCACCACAGTCGAATTCAAATTGTACAAAATTCTGACAAAACTGTTGGACAGACTTCGTGGACCGTTCAATAACCATGGCGTGCATATTCCTCCAATTTTTTTCCGTAGAATTGCAAATCTAAATGTCTCTTAGAACATATATGCAGGTAACTTCTTTCAAGCCACGTCCTTGACGGATATTACTGCTGAAGTCCTGAATTCGATACGGAGGACAGGCCATGGTTGTGACATTTTGAACAGTTTTTTCTCCCTAAAACCGACTTACACGGTTCAGAATGGAATGTGTTTCATGGAAATAATAGAGTACCATCGTAGCTTCGGGAACATGTCGCAATTTAATCACCATTCGACCATTTTAGGGTGGGAAAATTCAAAGGACGAGAAAATGACAATTTCCGAACAATCACCCATATACCATTATGAATTTTATACAAACAAAAAACACAAAAAATATTTCTTTATTAAAATTGTGTATTTTATATTTAAATATAAACAAAGTTATTACTATTTTTAACCAGGGTTCTTATTTCGTGGGTAATGGTTTACTCTGGGTAACCCATCTCTATTTTTGATAGGAAATATGAAAAAAATCACACGAGGTCTCAGGAGACACCCAGTTGGAACGAAGTTTCTTTCGCTATATATTATGTACAAGTTAGTTCCAACGTGTCTAAGACGCCCGTTGAAAATGCGAGAATTTAAATGGAAATTTAAGAAAAGTACTTTTTGTAAAATGATAACTTTTTTTAAGAATTTTTCTCTTATAGAATATATTTTTTTATATAGTATATTTTCAGGTTCTTTTTCTAAGAATATGTGTTATATTTTCCCGAAAAGGTAATTTTTTAAAGAGAGGTTCTTCCTAATTTTTGTTCTAAGAGAAGGTACTATTTTTAGGAAGAAGTACTTTCTGTAAGAAAAAACCATAAGAGTATGCATTTTTTTTTACAAAGAAGTACTTTTATAAGAACAGCTACTTTTAAAAGGATGGTACTCTTTTTAGGGAACGGTTATTTTTTAAGAAAATGTACATATTTTCAGAAAGGCTACTTATCTCAAGAAAAGAAATGAAATTGTATTATTTTATTTTTAAGAAAATTTACTTTTAAGAAAAGGAACTATTGTAAGAAACGGTATTTATTTTAAAGAGAAGGTATTTTGATGTAAGAAAATTTACTTTTTTAAGGAAAGGTACTTATTTGAGATAAAGTATTTTTTCAGCATATGAAAGGTATTTTTTGAGAAAATTTAATTTGTTAAAGAAAAGGCACTTATGTAAGAAAATGTTATTTTTTTAAACTTCTTTCACGTTGACTTTTCTAAATTTACTTATTATGGGTTTCAAAACTACAGTATATCCTAAATATTGGTTACAGGCTCCACCTAGACAACTTCCCATTAAACAAGAAATATCCCGACATATGTGAGACATCTGGATAGTCTAGACACAAACCGAAGCAAAAGTAAATAATATAGTGGATAACAGTGGGTTTGTAGCATAATAGTGTTGAAACAAAAGTTGTATATTTTTTTTGATTTAGACCCCATTCCGCAACGTGCGATAAGGCACATCGTTCCAATTAGAAAACAACCTATATCTCGGAAACGGAGCGTGGAATCGAAAAAGTAACTAATTTTTGGAGATTTCTAAGGGGTTTCCAAAATGTGGTCCAATTCGTATTGCATTTTTTTAAATCTACAAAATAAGAAAATCGCTAAAATATCAAAATGGCTCTAACTCGGAAACGGTGAGTCCAATCCCAAAAATAATAACATTTTAACTCCATAGGAGGCTGTAACCAATGGATGTCTTTAATACGGCATTTCTTAAACAACCCGCTAAAAATAATATTTTTCGAATTAAATATTGCCAAACCCCCATTGTGTCTATATTTTGGAAACGGAGCGTTCAATCGAAAAATATCCACTTTTCCAGCTTTCTAAGGGTTTTCATAAATGGGGCAATTCGTATGGACGAGTTTCGTTTTTTAAAAATCGCCAAACTAAAAAATGGCTGTAACTCGGATACGGTGCATCGAAACTCAAAAATAATAAATTATAATTATGTCCACAGGAGACGGCATACGGCATTAATTTTTTATAGAAAAAAAGCCATTTTCAAAACCATTTTGAAATAAAACATAGCTAAAGTATGTGTTAGCGTGTTATTAATTAAGTGATGCCGTATTAAATGCATCTATGGGTTAAACCGTACAACGGAAGTAACAAAGTTTTGATTTTTGGGTTTGGACGCACCAGTTCCGAGTTATGGTCATTTTTTATTTTAGCGATTCTCTTATTTAGGCCATTTTTTAAAATAAAATTCTTCCACACGATTGGACCACTTTATGAAAAACCCTTAGAATCATTTAGTTATATTTTCGATTGAACGCTCCATTTCCGAGATATTGGAATAATGGCGTAATGTTAGTTTTAGCGATTTTTTAAAACAAAAAATGATGCCGTATTCAAGACGTGCATAAGTTAAAAACTACGTTGGAGGTAAAAAATTTATTATTTTTGCCATTGGACGCACTCCAATGGCACCGGGACCTACGAGTTATAGCCATTTTTTATTTTTACGATTTCTTATTTTGACGATTTTTTGAGGAAAAAAAACTTCCATACGAATTGGACCACTATATGAAAAACGATTAGAAACCCGCAAAAATTAGATAGTTTTTCGATCGGGCGCTCCGTTTCCAAGATATAGAAATGTATTTCTCAATTTGAAACAAAAATGATGGTAAAAACCGCTTACCCATTCCCCATGTATGTGAAGGATCAACGATCAGTATGCAAACGAACACCAATCCAACAAATATTGTAGAAGTAGCCTGAGAGAAGACGCCTGAGAGAAGGTGGTGAGAGAAGTTGTAGAGGCTGCTGACAGAGTTTTGAAAGTTGTCGAAGTTGCTAACGCGAGCATATAAAAGGGGGAAACCTTCGTAGGGAGTGGTGAATCAGTCGTCGTCGGAAAAGCTGTCAGAAGAAGTTGTCCTGATCATCGATGTTCCTTAAATATTTTTATTCTAAGTCTATTAATATTTAATTTTTGTCCAACTCTAATAATTTGATAATAATAAACTCTTATTTAATAAATAAAAATGTTACATTAGGGGGCTCGTCCGTCCTACACTCGTTCATTATCTACATACGTGATCTAAGTGTAGTTGTTAAAATGCGTACGTGGAAATGTGTATCAATAATATGCACTTCACCACAAGCACTGTGGATAAAAATTAAAAAGTGGACCAAACTCAAATAGTCGTTACCAAAAGCGATGAGCCAGAACACTCCAGTGAAAGCAAAGGGGAATTGTACTTCAGTGAAGAAGAAATAGCAGGTTCAGGCGAAGTGAAACGAAGAGATAAACGTAAAGTACAAATATAAACGCAAAGACCACTTCGTTCCGCACAAACGAAATGTGAGGCAACTGTTGCGCGTTTAAGGAATTTATTTAAGAAAACGAAATTCTAGCCGACCTAACAAAGAAGACACAAATAAGTTGGGTAAAATTTTGTTTATTTTTCAACATAATCTCCTCTAGCTCGATACACTTTTTCCAGGGATATCCAATAGCTTTGATAACCTGTTTATAGTAAGAACTGTCAAACTGCTTAAAATAGCCATCAATCGCAGACTCCACCTCTTCATTGTTGGCAAATCTTTCACCATCGAGTAATTTTTTCAAGTTTGCAAATAGAAAAGTGTCCGAGGGAGCTGAATCTGATGAATAACGTGCGTGATAAAGCAATTCGAACTTTAATTCACTAATTTTGGTTATCGCAATAGTGGATGTGTGAACTGGAGCATTGTCTTGATGAAAGAGCATTTTCTTTTTCGCCAAATGCTGAATTTTTTTCCACAATTTCATTACTTAAGTACTGCCATGAATTAGAATAATGAATTAGAATAATATTCGCCATTGATGGTTTTTCCTTTCTGAATATAATCAATAAAAATTCATCCATCCGCCTCCCGAAAAACAAACGCCATGACCTTTCCTGCAGATCCACTGATTTGACTATTCCCTTGTCTCAGGTGTGAAGTGATGATGGGGCCAGGTCTCTTCCATGGTTATAAATCGACACAAAAATTCGGCTTTATTTCGATGAAACATCTCCAGACACAATCTTCACGAAGCTGTTTTTTCTTTATTGAAAGCAAGCGCGGCAGGCATCTTGCACACAGTTGTTAGTGTCTTGCACACAGTTTTCTTCAAATCCTCGGGTAAAAGACAATGTATAGCACTTTTTGAAAGGCCTATCATTTCAGCTAGCTCACGTACTTTCAGCCAACGATCATCTATTACAATTTTGTGGATTTTCTTCGAATCCCGGTTCAAACTGTTTGTTATTTTTCTAATTGCAGAAAATCCCTGATTTGTTCAGCTCAAAAGAAATGGATAAAAAAAAGTTTGTTTCTTTTGTTACTAACATGACAATTTTTATATAAATCAGAGAGAAAGAAATGCTGCACGCTGAAAAAAACGGCCTCTATAATATATTCTCCCAAACATGTTCTGCAGGTATGGTTGGAACACACTTCAAACATATATTTGTATGCAAGTCCCAAACTCAGGTGTATTTATATGCAAACATTAGCATGTTTAATGGCAAATGTGTACGTTTTTACGTGGAAACATATGCGTGCTTCATCAAAAATATCCATATAATTACGCGCAAGTATTCGCGTAATATGTAGAAGCGAATTATTCTATCTTTCTTTATTTATTATAATTAATTTTATCAATATATGTCCACATTTACTTATATAAATAATTAATACAAAAACTTAAAAGATTTAAATGATTTTTACATTTACTTGCATTGAATGCATTATTTTTTTTGTTTTGAATCTGCTTTGAATCTTTGTTGTCTTTCACGTTTTTGTCTTCAGAAGGTTTCAAGTATGCGTTGTTTATCACGATTCGTTGGTACACGAAGAGTATACTTTTATACAAATCTAGCTCATGCAAAACAAGCGTATATTAATTACTTGTGTTCTTTTTATTATATTTCACAAATGGTCCGCCATTCCGATTTTTTCAGTAGAGGCTTTGGCAGAAAAAAGGATTCAGGTTATTGCCCTCTCCAGTTTCTTTCCTCAAAATCGTTTCTCACTTTGATAGCAAACATAAATATATGCGAAACACATACACAAAAACCGAAGCAACATCACAAACCATTTAACCGTCCGAGTCTTTTTTTCTTCTTCTTTCACTGATCAAGTGCGTTTGATATCCCCTCTCCGATGAACCACTGACGACTGAATACATGAAATTAAACCGCAATACATCACGCACATTCAGGAACATTTATGAATCACTCGCCGAGAGACAATAATGCAAAAATACAGATTCACATTTACAAGTTCTACACACTCTTTGTCCCTATTTTATTCTCTTGCTCTCTATAGAGCATAAACAGTGCAACAAACACAGCTGGTCTTGTATCACAAACACAGATATATTTTGGTCCCAAATACATATATTATATCATATTAATCATTGTGTCTCAAACATGTAATATTGAATAGCAAACACAATGCGTTTGGGCATAAGTATATTATATTTGCGACAAGCTCCAAACACATTTTATATTTGCATCTAAACAACAAAAAATTACAGATTTTTCAGCGCGTGGAGTCGAAGTGGAGTCGTTCCATTTCAATGCGATGGAGTCGGGGTGGAGTTGTGCATTTTCAATATGCTGGAGTGGGAGTCGTCCAAGTCTAGTCAGACTCCACAGGCCTGAATTGATGTCCACAATTTTGCTCAAACTATTTTGTAAAATTGGTCATTTGCGATTATTTCTCGCTCAGTGTTCGATATTTTTTAAAATCCCCTATTCCGAAGTTTCCTTTTTATAAAACAAATCTGATTTTTATAAATTTTACCACGTTGCAAGACAAACTGCTTTTTCAAAAAGCACAAACATCATAAGATTCGAACTGCAAATTTATATTTCTTCAATTTCTCTTGGATTACTATTTCGCATTCTTCAAGTGTCATCTGTTTCAAATTTTAAATATTTCACGAAACCTCTAAAAACCAGGCAAATCTTTATGGCCACCATAATGTTGGCATAAATTCGTTATTAAGAATTTGTTCTCCCATCATAATGCCCGAGTGTAAATCTTAACACCAACCGTTAAATAAAACAGGATATTACGTTGAGGTGGTGGTGTTGGTGTTGCTGAATTCGGTCCTGATGCCTTAAGGGCAATGCTATTACCATAGAGTTGAATCACTGAGGCCAACAAGTGCAACAAATGCAATTAAGTTCTCTGTAGTTTAGATGGGGGAAGGGGGTTTCCAAACTAGAGGGCTTCATATTGCTGGGTACGCAGCAACGCCCATTGTTACACCTCTTCCACTGACGCTGGCTATGTGAGTCATGCAGAAAAGGACGATGAGTTTGTGGCTGTTGTTTTGTTTTTTTATTCTTTTCATTATTATTGGGGGAGTTAAAAATGCTTATTTAATTTATGATACAACAACAGCTAAAACAACAAATTTTACAACAATTGTAAATGTTAAACACGCCCTCCGGGAACAAAACAATACAAAAGCGACAACATTAAGGATAACCAAATGTCACCTTATCAAATAATTTGGTGTTATTAGGAAGAGTATGAAACCATCCGCGCACCCCCCACCTCTTTGGTTGTTATCACAACTTTGAGTTTAATTAGTTTTTGTTGCTGGCATTTTGTAAATATTTAATAAATATTTAGAAAAAGGTTGAAGGACATTGTCTGGAAGTTTATGAATTTTATTTTATTTTTATCCTTTTGTCATTTTTCTCTTTCCAGATTCGCAACAGATTTCGTTGACATACGAGAAAAAGAAACCCGACGTGGTACACGTGGTGCTGGCAATCCCGAGAAACGTGGTAGAGGCCAACGCATGCATCAGAGACGACAGCAACAACAACTTAAAGCCCAACAACAAATGCTGGGCGATGATGCTTCAGTCTCTATGACCTCTTCAGTTAACAATGATACCATAGCGACCGCCAAGCAGCCAAAGGATCAACAACAGCAACACTTACTTAGCACAACAGCAAATGGTACACAATTTGCGTCAACATCTTCAGCCTCCTCATCCATTTTATCATCTACAAGTGATTTGAAATCTTTGGAAAATACCAATAAAACTGTCAACGACAAAGATGCAACACATTCCAAAGCCCGTAACAATGTTGCAACTTCAAATGCTTCATTGCACAATATTAGCAATATGACACTTTCGCAAACCTCGAAACGAAGACAAGATAACATGGAGATAACATCATTGCCCAACCAACAAAAGTCACGTGCATCCTCACTGGCACCGCCACGTCAGGAAGCATTGTCCTCGGAAGAGGACGACAGTAGTGATGGTGGTGGAGGTGGTGGTGGTGCTGGTGGCGGCGGAGGACTTCGTTTTAAACCGGAAGATTTATTAGAATTGCAAGAGCGTATAACAAAGGAAATACTCAATTCGAAATTACAGGAAAAGGAAATGCTTGAATTACAGGTAAGCTAACTAGCAAACGAAACCCAAAGTATACAATTTAAGTCATCAGTTTAACACAATGTTGTGTACAAATAAAGGGTCTTACGTGTAAAACGAATCATAGTAAATCTTAAAATAAAAGTTAAAAATGTTTAAATTTAGTTTAATTTAAATATTAGGGCTAAGATGTTTGTTGGCTTTATCAATGAAAATTGGAAGAGTTGTAGTATTTATTTTTTGTTTAGACATATAAGTTGTTCTAGCTTAGAACATGTACGTCTAATCAATCAATTTCGTATATAATCGATTTTCACATACGCTGAAGAAGAAAACGGCCCCTGTAACAATATACCGGAACCATGAATATGTTTGGAACATTCATACAGATACTTGCATGCAACCGTCGGTGGTGCAATGGATAGTGTGCGCGGCTCTTGTACATGAGATGGTGGGTTCGATCCCTGCTCAGACCACCTTACATTTCTTGCGACGGCGGTCACCTCGCTTAGTGATGGCGACACTATCGAGTACTTAGCCATGAAAATGCTCCTCAAAATACCGTTCGGAACCGGTGTAAAACTGTAGGTCCCAATCAATCAGTGAGTGTAAAACTAGAAAGCGCACATCTCACTGATTGTGAGAAGCTCTCCCCAATCCCTTCATGGGATGTTATGTGACACCATTTTTTTTTACTTACATGCATGCATTGTTTTCATGAATTGAAAATCTACAAACAAATCCATATTTGTGTCGCAAAAACTTATATTATAACATATTAATCGCTGAGTCTCAAACATGAAATATTGAAGAATTTTTTTTTTTTTAGAATTTAAATTTTATTTTGTCCATATATTCATTTAACATTTTTTATATCTTATTCTAGAGTTCTTCTTCTCTCCCAACGTCCTAAGACTGTACTGGGAATATATGCCTTATGGTTAATTTAAGTGCCTGTAAGACCAGCCCACTTATACTCTTGCGTATATATTAATACTCTTCTTGGTTCAGCTTTCGCGGGAAAAGGACCATAAAACAATGTGTACACAAGTACAAGGTGTGTTTTTATATTTCAGACGGATGTTTATTTGAATAAATCTTAAACAGTACAATATTTTTTTAATAATTTTTTATTGCATGAAAGTTTATTTAATAACAATTATGTGTGAACTATAATATCTGCTAAATTGCCGCATCTGGCCGCTGCGTTCTCTATTTTCCATATGATTTTGGATTATTACGGGTATTATTGCTCCAATTGTCGGCGCATTAGAGTTGTTATTCGTCTAATGCTGTTCTTTTGCATTTTGTGCCGTACGTACGCTACAAGTCCGGCCCGACTTCACTTTATCTCCCAGTCTATATAAAGTTTCAAAATTCTTTACAATACGCTGAATGGTTGACTTGCTGGACACATTACTTCAACCAAAAAATCCGCAAAATTCTTCGCGTTTTTACAATTGCATGATTTTTTAGATAAAATATTTTAATAACTTCAATACGGTGCTGGTGCGTTACAATAAAGTATAATCGACCTATAAATTATAAAAAATAATAATAAACTGTTGTCGACCGCTCTGCACAATTGTCCAATACAAACTAGCAAATGTCAACCAAACAGAAATATCGGTCAAAACACATTGTTCTGGAACATAAAAATCACTCTGTATATATCATTTGCAACAATTTACAAACACATTATGTTTGCATCCAAACAGCAAAAAACCAAAACAATTTCAGCGTGTACTCGTCGAGATAACGATACCAAAGTTACGTCCCAGCATCGTAAATTGTGTGTCAACTTTACCAGAAAGCTGTTAAAAATCCCTAACATTTGAAGACATTTCAATTTTTAAATGCAGTTTTCTTTGTTGAAAGGAAGGGGCTTTAGGTTTTAATTCAGGATCTCACTCATCCAAAATTTAGAAGTAGGAACAGATGTTTTTTTACGACAGATGTTACGACGAGTTAAAACAAATATTTGCAATTTCCCTGAGCTAACAGATCAGATATTTTCTGAATATAGAAAGATAAAAAAAAATCGGAACTAGGATTTGAGCTCATGTTGGCGGGCGATCGTTTGGAAGTTTATGACTCTTATCGTCGCCATAGTAAAATTACCAAGTAGTCGCAATAGATACAATAACAATTGTAGGCAACAACAACAGACGTATTGTTTTTGTTTAGGCTCTCCTCATGTCAACAAATAAATGTAAACAGAAAAGTACAAAAACAAACTGACAGAAGCAGCCAACTAAACAATAAGAAAAAATTGAAATCAGCTGTCTACTGAGTATACCTTCTCATTCTACCATGCCAGAGACCGTCTTTTCCACATTAACACTAATTGCAGTGGTTTTGGGATTTCTCTCTCGTGTGAATGAATTTTGCTCTCTCTCGTGTGAATGAATGTTTTTCTTTCTTATTCTGTCTTTTGTTGTTGCTTGGATGCAAATTTAACGTGTTTGTAGTTTGTCGCAAATATAGTACACTTGTGTCCAAACACATTGTGTTGGCTATACCATATTAAATAATTGGTTATAATATATGTTTTTTGACTTTTTTCAGCGTGTGCAAGCACTTGTGCTGAAGTTTTAAAAGTTTTGAGAGAGAAAGAGGAGGGAACCCTCAATAAGAACTGCAATTAGTGCTAATGTGAGCAAGGCGTATACACTTAAAGAAATAAAAAAAATCATTTAAATAAATATATAATTTCCCATTACATCCTATGAAGGTATACGAGCAGAAAAATTTGGTTAAGGCAGTCGAATTTAGAAGTTACACTTCAGGTCCCCACAGTCAAATCGGGGGTTTACTCAGTCGAAATATAGGTTGTCACACTCGAATTAGAGGCTGTCGCAACCAAACCAGAGGTTGTCACAGCCGCATTAGAGGTTGTTACAACCGAATTAGTGGTTGCCCCAGCCGGTTTAGAGGTAGTCCCAGCCGAATTGGAGTTTGTCGCAACCAAACCAGAGGTTGTCACACTCGAATTAGAGGTTGCTACAACCGAATTTGAGATTGTCGCAATCAAACTTGAGTTTGCCAAATTATAGGTACTCGCAGCCGAGTTAGAGTTTGTCACAACCGAATTAGACGATATCACAATCACACTAGAGATCGTCATAGCCAAAATAGAGGTTGTCGCAGCCAAATTAGAGGCTGTCGAAACCACACTGGAGGTTGTCACATCCGGATTAGAGGTTGGCACAACCGTGTTAGAGTTTATCAGAACCGAACTAGAGATTGTCACAGCCGAATTAGCTGTTGTCACAGCCGAATCAGATGTTGTCACAACCAAATTAAAAGTTGTCGCATCCGCATTAGAGGTTGTCACAACAAATTGTTGGTGATGGCGACGCGTCGGAAAATTTTCGGTCAGTTTCCTTCTGTCAAACAGTTGATTTTTTGTGTATGTTTCACCGGCCGTCCGTCGGTGGTGCAATGGTAGTGTGCGAGGCTATTATGCATGAGAACGTGGGTTCGATCCCTGCTCTGACCACCTTCAATTTCTTTCGACGGCGGTAACCTTGCTTAGTGGCGGCGGTCATCTCGCTTAGTGATGGTGAGACTAACGACTATTTAGCCATGAAAAAGCTTCTCAAAATATCGTACGGAACCGGTGTAAATCTTTTGGTTCCAATAAGTGAGTGTAAAACTAGACCGCGCGCATCTCTCTGGTTTGTGAGAAGCTCTCGCTAATCCCTTCATGGGAAGCAACGTGAAACCATTTGTATTTATTTTTTTTTATAGTTGCATTCCATTGGTATTAAGCAGTGTTGCATCAAATTGTACACCCGTTTGGAATGAGATTAAAAATTAAATTTCAGGTTTTACACATTTAAATTGCGTGCGTAATTGTGTGTTATAGGTTGCAATTCGACGATGTGCCTCGTTAATTTCATCGACACTGTATTTTTAATCAATATTTTTTTGATGCACAATAGTCCACTTCACAATGACAACTAAAAAAATTCCGTACACTTTCTGTTTTATGCCGCAACGATCCCATCTGAAACGTAAACTAATTCGCATCGAAACGGTGCCGAAAAACAACGTTTTTCAGTTGCAGTTTTCGTTTTCGGCGCCGATTACGGTGCATGCGGAAACGAGCCTTTAGCGTGGGCTAAGGGACTTAACCTTCGAAATGCGCTAATCGGGGTGGGCATACATGCCGTTTAAGTTATTACAGCTGAAGGATTGCCCGATTAAATTAAAATCACATGAAAGTTATAAATAACATTTTGCACTATTCGATTGAGCAATTACAAGAGACAATAGTGCTACGATAGAACTTGTTATTGAAATTAGATTTGTTGATACTCTAATTGAAAGATCCTTTGTATAAACTGCTATGGTAATATTAACTTTTCATTCCAAATCGGAAATGTATGAGGGAGTTACTGTACTACCTACACATGTACAGACAAACCTCCTTATATGTTTGTGTAATACAATGTAGATGTATATAGTTCTGTATATAGTTTGTACTACACTTGTGTACATACAGCGATATATGCATTTATTTATAATCAAAGTTTTTATATGTGGGTTGGGTGACATGAATTTGTGGTAGACCAATAAATACCTACTTTTATTTTACTTTCGTATGAATGTTTATATAAGAAGATTAGGATGTCTGTTATAATTTATTTGCGAAAGTTGCCCATCATTATGTTAGTTTCATACCCAACATCGAACTTGATATTGTTAGGATTTAAAAAAACCTTCAAACTTGGTAAACTCTCATAAAATGTGACCAAACTAAAGCCACATTACATAACTTTGCTACTTAACGAATATTTTGAAAGCTAAACAAGATGCGATTAACATGTATGGGTCATTCCACGACAAAGTGACCAAGCGAGAAACATTTTTCTGGAAACTTTGCGACTATTTGATGTCGCAGAAATGTATTTACAGAGATATAGACATTTAAAATTAACCACAATTTTGGAAAACTCTTTAAACATGTGACTAATCAAGTCTTTGTAATTTGGAATCAGTTGATCGCATTCTACGAGTATTATTTGATATAATGCTTAATGCTGTGATCGGTGGCGAGTTGGTGTTAATGGCTGTTCGAGCAAACTTTCAGCTACAGCGGCAATATTTTGCACGAAACACACTGTACAAGCACGTACACGAGTTCTTTTGTGAAACATGAACCCGGATTGACGAACTCGCTTCACAAATTGAACCACAAACTTCGTTGATGGCACTCTAATTTTACCGAATTTATTTCGTAGATTTCTTTGAGTTAGAGTAAGAGTTTGAGTTAGGACTTTTGAAGAAAGGTTTTATTATTTCCCAATTCTTTTCAAGCGTAGAGCGACCCATTTTGTAAATTTCTATTCTTCATCTAACAAACTGTCACTTCATAAATGTCAATTTAGTCATCTGCTTCGAAATAAGGGAGAAGCTGTTGTAGTTTTAAGTAATATGAGGCAAACTGTTATACTTATCGCAATGTAAAAAGATCCTTGTTTGATTAGTGTGAAATAAAACAGAGCTTAAGACGAATAATTAAAAAATTCGTAACAATATGTATATATTTCGAGGACACCCTAATGTTTACACATACAATGTATGTAGTCGTAAATATATTTGTGGTTTTCGGAAAATGGGTTTCTTTGATAACTTTCCCTGCCTAGTTCTATCAAATGTTATGCGAGTATCTAATTAAAATTTTAATATTCTTCAACTGATAAATGTGCGTGCATTATCTTAATTAATACTCATAGTTACTGAATGAAAGCGAAAGCACCAACTGCTTGCAACTTCATTAAAGTAATCAAACTGTTATTAATTAACTAAAACAATGATGTATTAAATAGCTGTATTTATATTTTAATATTTTAAAATGTCATTAAAGTTATTTATAGTGTAATGATTTGTTTAACTCTGAAAAGACTTGCTGAGTTTCAGTGAAATTCTAATTCATCAATTTAATGATACACTTGGTTTTATATACTAAAGGCTCATTTAGACTACTGACAGATTTTGACACTCGTCAAAATTTTCTGACACAACATTTTGAACTAGTGTTTACACATGTCAAAATATTTTGTCAGAAAACTTTGTCAGTATTTTCTGACAGCATTTTTTGAAGTTTCATCAGAATATTTTGAAAGCCGTTTATACTACTGACATATTCTGTATGTGTTTACTGACCAAATTCTGACAATTGTTCTCAGCTGTTTTTCATTTGCTTTATCCACACTTGATAGCAAGTTATTGTGTTTATAAAAATAAAAATAAAGTTATACATACAATACAATTGTACAAAATACAATTTGTACATTTATAATACATCATTAATTCTAAAAACTTTCTTAAAATACTTACCAACTCATTTTTGCAAGTACTTTATGATTTTGTAAAGGCAAATAACAAAACATCAATCAGCTGATTCATTTACAGAGAAGGGAGCCGAGGGAGCGGCGGCGCCTGAAAACCCCTCCTCGACGCCGGCGGATTAAGCTTGGTTAATTTTCATGAATGAGTATGAAAAATATTGCCACCTTAAATGCAAACGGACGTAACCACCCTTTTTTATTTTTATATGAGAATCATTTGCATGTAAGGTATTATCGGCGGCTGAATTCGGCGGCGGCGTGGCTTATTGGAAAAAGTGTCGGCGGCGGCGGCGTACCAGCCTCGGCTCCTATCTCTGTTCATTTACTGACATATTTTGACAACATGTTGTCAAAATACTGACAGTCGCCAGAATTCTGTCAGAAAATTTTGATAACTGTTTACACGACGCCAGTATTTTTGTCAAAAATTTTGACCAGAACGTGTCAGAAAATTTTGTGTCAGTAAATTCTGACATTTACCCGTTACTGACTCATTTTGAAGACAAATACTGACATTCTGTCAGTAGTGTAATTAAGCCTTAAATAACCCACAAAAATGTTTCGTTTTTTTACCTAATTGCCTTAAGTTCTTTGTCAAGTTTGCCCTTAAAAATATTCACATCCAATGTGGCGCAAAAGTTATGCCATAATGTGAATTGCCTGCCAGTTTAATAAAAATTAAAATAAAATGAATTTTGGTTTCACGAAAAGTTTATTTGAAGATGTGAAATTTATTACATTAAGTTGAAAACATTATATCGGTTCCGAGTTGATGCACGTTTCTGCTCGTTTTACGGCATTTTGCATTGCTGCTTGCAAAACATCTGTCTCCAAATGGGCGATTTCATCTTCAGCCTTCAACTCTTACAATATTTGTGGTTTGTTGTGGTGAAGGTGAGATTTTAAAAAGGTCCAAAGGAAGAGGTTAAACACTATTAGATCTGACGACCTGGACGGCCAGTTCAAACCCCCAAATTGGGAGATCACTCGGCCCGGAAATTGGTGTCTCAAAATCTCCATCGTTGCTCGAGCTTTGTGAGCGGTTGCGCCGTCCTGCTGGGAAAAACAATTCTCAATACCCAATTCAGCAACTTGCGTAAAAAACTCGTTTAACAGTTTCCTGTAACGCTCACCAGTTACGGTTACTGTGGCTTAATCGGTGCACTCAAAAAATAAGGGTCGATCACTTTTTCGCTGTAAATGCCACACCAAGCAGCCACTTGGAACCAATACACACCAGAAACGATGTACAAGTAGACAGTCAAAATTTATCTTCATTCAAATGCCAACAAACCCTAGTCATTATCAGTTCTCTCTCTTACGCTCTTCATTGAATATTTCAATACACGAGCAGCTTTTTGATAGTGCCATTGAATATAACTATACAAATTCCAAGCATGTTGAAATAAAATTACATAAACTATTCAAAAAGTATGAAATAATCAAGATATGACGCGTGAGAGAAATTCCTTTGAGTGAATTTGTAGCACTTTTTGGTTCTCTTTTACCAGGGTTGCCAAATAGCGCACGTCTTCTGGTCGCAAAAACGAGGTACAAGTATACAGTTAAAATTTCTCTTCACTCAACTGCCAACAAACACAAAGAGTGAAACCTTAGTGATTCTCTGTTCTCCCTTTTACTCTCTTCATTGAATATTTCAATACACTAGCAGCTTTTTGATAATGTTATTGTATATAACTATATAAATTCCAACCGTGTTGAAGTAAAATTACATAAACTATGAAAAATGTATGAAATAATCAAGATATGACGCGTGAGAGAATTGCCTTTGAGTGAATTTCTAGCACTTTTTGGTTCTCTTTTACCAGGGTTGCCAAATTGCGCACGTCTGCTGGTCCTGTTCGTCTAATTCTAGATCGTCTTTGTACACACCACCTGTTACGACAAATACTTTACATGTTTGACTTAAATAACATTTGAATCACAATGGGCATCTGCTGTTTGTCAAACTAAAGTTTGAATGTTAGGGAGCAACTGAGGTGAGTGTTACAGCCTGGTTGTTGTAACTGTTGTCAGATTAGTGAAGCTTAGTCAAGAACATTTACTAAAGTAAACACTCAAAGTTTCTCTCGAGTGGAATCCCAACAAAGTAACCAATTGAGGCGCTACGTTTCTCTGTTCTCTCTGTTACTCTCTTCAGTCGTTATTTCAACCCACGAAAATTGGTTGATAATGTTATTGTACAAGGTGTTTCAAAAGAAGTCATCCGATGTTGTTTGGATGTTATTTTTTTTTTCTAAATGAACAACTTCGATTCTGTTTTTTGATTATGTTTAATTGAACCTTTACAATTTTATTGGTCAAGTTGAGAAGATGATATCGGTTAAATGGGTGCCGTCACAATTGATTACCATACGGGCTCGTTTTATTGCATTTTTGTGCATAATGATTTGAAAATCATAATGAGCGATGAGGCTCATTTCCACCTCAGCGGGTACGTGAACAAGCAAAACTATCGCTTCTGGGGCACCGAAAATTCACGAGTGATGCACAAGGAGCCATTACACCCGCTCAAGGTGACTGCATGGCGCGCTGTTCACGCTGGAGGAGTCATGGGGCCATTTTTTCGAGAACGCCACTGATCAAACGACAATAGTGGACGGTCCGCGCTATATGGCCATGTTAACCGAGTTTTTTCTGCCGCAATTCGACGAATTATGACTGGAGGACATTTGGTTCCAACAGGACGGAGCAACGGCACACACTGCGCGAGCCACAACCTATATTCTGAAAGCGGCGTACCCGGGTCGCCTCATCTCTCGTTTTGGCGATTAGCGCTGGCCCGCAAGATCGCCCTATTTAACCGTTCCAGACTTTTTGTGTGGGGTTTTTTGAAGTCCCGTGTTTACGTGAACAAGCCCGAGACCCTGGAAGCCCTCAAGGTCAACATTCGACACGAGTGCGAGAATCTGTCGCCCGAAGTTCTCGCCGAAGTGATGAAAAATGCCATAAAACGAGCCCGTATGGTAATCAATTGTGACGGCGCCCATTTAACCGATATCATCTTCTCAACTTAACCAATAAAATTCTAAAGGTTCAAATAAACATAATCAAAAAACAGAATCGAAATTTTTCATTTAGAAAAAAAAATGAAAGCCAAACAACATCGGATGACTTCTTTTAAAACACCTGGTATATAACTATACAAATTTCAACAATGTTTAAGAAATATGATGTTCTCTTTTACGAGGGTTGCCAAATTGCGCTCTAAAATTAGTTGTCTACGTCTTAGGCTTAATGTTAATGAAATGCTGGTCATGGTTGTAAGTTGAAAGCAAAGACGATTGAAAGCTGTCATTTGCGATCTCACCACTAACGGTCAATGAATTCGCTATGGTAATTTCTGGAAGAATCGAGAAATAGATGGCTCTCTCTTCACAATTTGCAGTGTGGTTCGAGGAACGGCTGTATGGCGTTGTGGAAAGTTGTAACAGATATAAATAGACGACTAGCAATGCATTTTGAGGAAGCTTGTATTGTAACTCGCAAAAGTATACATCGTTAAGAAATAGTAAAGTAAAGTGACTGTGTACTGTTAAGTATTGAATCGAATTAGTAAAAGGAACTATTGCGACTATCGTAAATTTAAAATGACATGGCTTTGTTAACAACAAGTATAACAAAGCTAAAAGGACAATTCATAACAATATGAAACACTTATTGATTCAATCAATCAAAGATTATGTGTTGTCTTCCCAGAAATAAATCACTCTACGACGGAAGCCTTGCTTAGGTAAGGTGTAGAGTGTTTAAGGCGAAAAAGTGGCACAATCGGTTAAGCAGTTTTCTGCAATTAATCATGTGCCGATTTTTTAAAAAACATAATTTTCAAATACACCGAACCCCGGGTTTTTGACGTCAGTTAGGATTTACTCAATTTCATTTAAACATCCTTACAAAAATTAACAAACTGTACAAATAAGCTTGAAAGCTTGTAGTCTTTTCATACATTCAAATTCAAAATGCAAAAAAATAAGGTCATTAGAAAAAATAAAACCATAACTTGCATTACCCCGGGAATTCTTATACAAAAATGCAACTGTCTGTGATGGAGTAACTAACCTCAAACGGACAAAATTGTTTGCTCTTGTTGTTGGAATAAGAGGCAATCCCTGTTCTTGGAAAATGCTAATTTGCGGAAAACCGACATTCGACGTACCTTCGGTACACCGATAAGTTCTAGCGGTCGACTTTACATTGTTTGCTAACAACAAATAAGAGCATTGCCATGTTTAAATTTTGGCATACAAATACATCTCAATGTAACATAAGCGCCATCTTTATGTGAGCTAGAAATTTTATATGCACTTAGCTACGTTCATTTTATTTGAGACGTATCTAAAATCCACAGGTACCAGTCATTAATTTAGCTAAAAAATCCTTGTTAATCTCTCTTTAGAGGTGCTTTGTAACATTTACGATAAATGATTTTTATGTTTAATTCGTGTCAAAATAAATAAATGTATGATTTATGTCAAAATAATAATAGTTTGTGGTGTGCATTGCACCTTGATAACATCCCTGTAGGAAATGTCTATAGTGAAACAGTAGTAACTTACTATTGACTGTGTCACCAGTACTACTGACCAAATATACCCCAGGCAATGTAAAATTCTATTGACATTTAACATGTGCTTGTCATTGAGAATGAACTACTGACACAAGAACTACTGACTAGGTGGTACTTTTGGAACCATATGGCGACATTGGAACCAGTGAATCAGTAGTCCATTGTCGCTTTTTTTGTTAAGACTTGTGATTTTTTACCAAATAAAAATACGTAAAATTAAAAATTAAAATCATATTTATTATCTAAATTACATTAAAAAAAATGTTATCAGTCTTTTAAAACTCACTTTTTCTTTTTAAATTATTTTCCAACTAAATGTACGCGACACCACGATTTTTCACAACCAAACAAAGCGAAACAATGAAAAAGAAGAAGCATTGACGTCCAGTTGTCATAAATTTCTCTACACATCAAAGCCAGACAAATATTTGTAGACAAGTTGTAGACAAATTGTCCACAATGTCACCATAATAGTTGGCAACAGTAGTGACATGGAGACACATGTTCCCAGACTTCCTACAGGGCTAATTCTATCTACGCCTAACACTACGCTGTTGCTATGACATTCCTACTCACCACAAATGGTTGGTGAATTCGCTTCAATGCCGATTAATTTGCTTAAAAACCTTCGAGACGAATCTATAACGAAATGGTTCTATTTTCCAGATGGTTCGGGAATCTGCTGATTGTTTAATGAATTTGTTTCAGTACCAATTAATTCGCGTAGAAGCCTTCGAGAAAATTCTTGAAAATAGGTGGCGCTGTTTACGAGATGGTTTGTGAAGCGTCTGATATTATGGATAATGTTGAAGTCATATAAATAAACCGACTGGTACAAACGTTGGGTCAGTCTCAAACTGGATGCGCGGCAATAGTGTTATTGTGAAGTGTTAAGTTGTATTTTGCGAGAAAAATTAAGACAACTTTTGTCCTTATCGGGGTTTCAAAATAACCTGTTTTTTACCTAAACTTTAAAACAAAACAGCGCTGAAAATTATAAGTAAATAATTCCTGCAATACTTTTGCCCCGAAACTGTTAAATTCGAACGAATCGAACGATTCGAACAACAATATTCGCGTTTTTAATAATTTACCTTAACTTGTCAAGAATTTTTAAAACCACTTTAGAACTGTTCATATCCTTTCTAATGCTTAAAATTTAATATAAAACGTTTCCTTACTATTTGACCAGGAAGCTCAAGTGTTTTTTATTTCGATTATAGTTGCATCCGCTGTCATTGCAAGCAAAATTTTCCATGTGCATCAAGTTACCTTGGTAACTTTCTTTTCAATTTCAGCCACAAAAGTTAACACAAAGTGTAAAGGATCCAAGGGAGTAGCAGAAAGGGGGGAAACAATGTTAAACGATTTTTAATTTTAAGCTTTGAATAAAGTTTTTTAACAACAGTTTTTTTATGGAAAAACAATCTACATTCTTGGCTCTTCCCTTTGTTGTTGTCAGCATTTACCCGTTTGCGTTTTTATTAGTTCACGTACTTTTAGTTAGTAGTTATGTATGTACATCCTTTAGGAATGTGAGAGCACAGCTTTTGTCAAGGAGTCATGTTGCTAACATAGGAACTTATACAGCTGCACCAGAGTATGGTTTCCATTGGATTTATATAAAAAAATATTCAAATTCGTTGTTTGATTGGTAAATGGAAAATATTCATATTGCATAACTTTGTTGACGATTTATTTACATGGGGTTTTGTTTTTTCGTATGATAAGGTATTCAGGAATTACATTTAATATGGGGTAAAGCTCTGTTGAACTAAGCCAATTCGTGGCCGCCGAGATAACTCTGTAAAATCAGTGGAATCCTTTATGATACGGTCAAAATTTTGGTTGTTGTTGTTAATTCCCCTATTCCTTATTTTATTGTTGCGTTAGTCCTATTTTTATTTCCTGCTAAACAAATTGTTGGTCCTATTTTTAACCCTGCTAAACTAATTGTTCGACCACATTTGTGGGGAACCGCTTAAAATCCTTTAGATGACATACAAAGTGGTCGACAAATTACTTTAGCAGGGTTAAAATCACGATTATTTATAAGATAAATAACCTATATTTCCGACAATAATTCCTGTACTGTAATTATAAGATTCAATTCTTGTTCTACAGGATAAACACAATAAATAAATAAGTAAATTATGACTTATTCTTTATAGCTTTGTTTTACTTGTCATTAATATAACAAGTTTATCTTCTATACGCAATAACAACGTTTAAGAGTCACATCACTCTTTCTGGTATTCGATTACACATATTTTCCCACATTTTAACACAGCCTAACTCGAAATGCGTCACCATCCGTGAAGTTCTACCAATTACACTTCTCCACAACGCCATCTGGACATTTCCTGAAGGAGATTAATAGTGACACCTGTATCTCGATTATTGCACAAACTTAGCGAATTCATCAACCTTTCGTGGTCCAATCATAAACGGTAGCTTTCAACTTACACCCATAATCGACATTTCATTAATACTTAGTTAAGCGTCGTCGGTGGTGCAATGGTTAGTGTGCGCGGCTCTTGTACATGAGATCCTGGGTTCGAACCCGGCTCTGACCACCTTAAAAATTCTTTCGGTGGCGGTCACCTCGAATAGTGACGGCGACACTATCGAGTATCTAGCCATGAAAAAGCTTCTCAAATTACCGTTCGGAATCGGTGTAAAACTGTAGGTCACAATCAGTGAGTGAAAACTGGAAAGGGCACAGCTCAGTGATTGTGAGAAGTTCTCCCCAGTCCCTTCGTGGGATGTAATGGGAAACCATTTATTTTTTTTTAAGCTTAACTAATCTGGCCTTCGTTGCAATACACACCACACACTGTTCATTAACATTCAAGTGTTGGCTTAACATGCCGCAAAATGTCTGTTGACATTCCTATGTTAATTTAACATACAACACATTTTCAATTAATACTCCAATGTTACGCTGATTTCGTTTCGAAAAAAAACAATTTGCGCTGCGTAATATAGAGGGTCAATCAATAAGTACCCGTGTTTGCAATGAGGAGGCAAGTTTTTCAGAATTATTTATTTGCAAAAAACTTCGATTTGTCAAACTCTTCAAAACACGCTTCCGTCTCGACGATAACCTCCTCGTTTCAAGAGAATTTTCCCCCTGATCCACGTTTTCAGTTTTAGGAATAGAAATAAATCTCAGGGAACCAAGTCGAGCGAGTAGGGTGGGTGCGGCAACAATTCGTAGTGCAGTTTATGCCATTTGGCCGCGATAATTCTGGATGAATGTGCTGGTGCTTGTGGTTCACGGTAAGCAGTCGCAGCTCCAATCGGACAGACACGTTTCTCATGCTTAACATATATTGTAAAATATTAATTGAAGTTCCGTACAGTACGTCTACGACCTCTGCTACTTCGCGTACTTTCGTTCAGCGATCAGCGTGATTAATGTCATGAACTTTCTGAACGATTTCCTCTGTAACCACATCTGCTTGGCAGCCTAGGCGCGCCTCATAAAAAACAGATGTACGACTACATTAAAATTCGTTGAATCAATATCTTACGGTTGTCATATATGGTGAAGGGTCCCCACAGATAGCATTCAACTTCGCAGGTATTTCTTCGCATGTTTTTCCATCCAAAAATAAAAAGTCAATTACCGATCCATATTGTTCTTTGTTCATGTTATCGAGAAACACGAAACAGGTGTGATAGAACTGGCTACCAACTAATAATTAAGCTATGAATCAATCTGAAATTTAGTGTGTTGTCACGTAACAGATGGCAGTACCCGACGGTAATTTCAACTTCCCTCAGCAACGCCATCTGTCTTCACACACGTGTACTTATTGATCGACCTCGTAAAAATAATTTTGTCATCACCTCTTCAAAAAATAACATACGTTTGGAAAAGAGATTGGAGTGGCAGTCTGTATGCCAGTCTAACTTAGACCATGTAAACCATTGGGACACCACAGGCACTGAAAGAAAAAGATGGGATTAGTACCTCCCATTTAACCAGTTCGATTGCCTAAAAAACTCAACAGTTAGTGGATGCTAACATCAGGCAGATTTCCTAACTCCCCAAAAAGTGTGAGCCTAGTCTAGTCTGCAAACCTCTAGAAAGGGCGGGCCCCAGACGTAGAACGTGTCGGATTGCCTGCACCTCATCTTTGTCACCAAAGCTTCTGCAAAAGTAATTTATAAAGACTTTTAATCTCTTTGCGTGCCAACAAATGAGACCGTGACCCGTCATGACAGACCCGGTCATTGAGACATCCCGTTTCGATGACGACAGCAGGGCGTTAGTGCATTTCATATCTAGCCTGGCCGAAAAATTCTTTCGACCAGTTTCTGTGGGATCGTAAGCGATATTAAGCTATTTTTAGCCACGGGGTTTCGATGAAACCGCTGTTCGACTTGGTAGTTAGAGTACAGATATAGAATATAGTGTAATGAAAGAATACGCGATAAGTGACTAGAAGCAGGGGGCATCCATAATACAGCTGATCGACTATTAAGTACGAAATTTATAGGAAACATAGTACATAGGCTAGAGAGCGTTGAAAAGCCAGGAGCAGACCACTACTTGGAAATAGTGTTTGATTGATACTAATAACAGCTCAATTATGTTTTATGTTGATTTCATCGAACGAAAATGAGCATTCCCTTCTATTTCTGCCGTTTTATGTCCAACCAAAGAGTAAAATACAAAAGCAACTCGATCACGAGGAAATGGCCTACTAGACCCCTTTCACACTCGGCAAGTTACTTGCGCAAGTCAGTTTTTCAACTTTCCGAGTACAAGCAAGTCTGTACTCAAAATTTATTCCCCTATCCCGACCTTACCCCTGTCATCAACAAACCAAGACTTGGCAAGAGACTTGCGCAAGTAACTTGCCGAGTGTGAAAGGGGTCATACCTCGTCGTCATCGAGAGGAATGGCGACTCTTATCTATTGTTTTATGCTAGAAGTAACTTATGTTGTAAATACATTTAAATGATATTTAAGGATATTTGATTGATGATAGAGAATTTTAAATTAGGTTTCATTAATGATTATGCCCATTATGTTTTACCATCTATAAATCTAACTCTACGAGAACTCCAACCATTCCACTGACTTTCAAAGGTTTCCGGTTCAAGAAACACAGCTGATGCACATTCTTACCGCCGTATTCATGAAGGGGTGTGAGAGATTTTAGAGACGTTTTTTGTACGATAAATCGTCTCTCAAACCTCTCATAGCTTTTTATGAATAAGACCGTTAGTATATTACTCTATAAGCGTGTTTTTTATGTCCCGCTAAAATAATTTTTCGACGACTTTGTAACCGGAGCCGCTTAAAATCGCTTAGCTCCCCCCATACAAAGTGATCGAAAAATTAGTTTAGTAGGTTATAATAAAAGCATCCCATATGTTTTTAGCAATTCTCCATACAAACTGGTCGACAAAGTTCAAGGGGAAGCAAAACATTTGGTATGTACTAAACTAATGGCGATTTCGCTTCTGAGAAAAAATTAAACATTTTTCTACTCTTGGCTCTAAAAGTACATTTTTGCCTTCGTATGTGAGACAAGTGCAACCGTACTTCAAGGTTTTGTGTTCTTTTCTGAGAATGTTGCACTCAAAAAGTGCAAAAATGTTGCATTTCTGGCCTCAGCAATTTACGGGGCGAATGATGCCCGATAACACCGTAGGCTTTGTGTCCTTTTGTATTTGATCTTTGCCCCCGAAGAGATCTAATTTTTCTACCTTTTTGACTGCGACCTACGTGATGTTAAGCGGCTTCAGATGAATTGTGTTAAGCGGCCTCAGTTAAAAAGGTTATCTCCCCATAAGAATTGTTTGAAATATTATGCTGATTTTGTTTCTAAGCAATAATTCATCATTTTTCTACCCTTTGCCCGAAAAGTGGATATTTTGTGTGGTTTGTGAAAAAAGTGCAATATCGCATTCAAAATGACAAATTGTTGAATTTTCTACCCTCTCAGCGAGTCACGGGAGAAAATGTTTCCCGATAAAAAAAGCTCTCTCAGATTTGACTACATTTAAACCATTTTTCTTAACAATATTTAAATGTATCATTAGTTTTCCCTAAAAATAATGACCTTCTACTCTGCAGGTTCCTCCTATAGTTCAGAGTTCTTTCATAGTACGCTGTCTCCGATACCGTCGTTACCATATGCAGTGTGTTTTTGTTTACTTACGATTTCGCATTAGAGTCCGACAGACGACGACGTTTTTTTTACATTGCTTTCTAATGGCAGGGAAAAATCGCCACGAAAATCCGCTGCCTCTGACGACTCTCCGCTAGAATAGAATCTTTTCTGCTAAACTAATTTTTCGAGGACTTTGTATGGGGAGCCGCTGAAAATCGCATAATATCGCTTAGCTTCCCATACAAAGTGGTCGAAAAATTAGTTTAGCACGGAATAAAAAAACAGGCTTATTGTGTCCAAACTTTCAAACAAATTCCAGAAAAGAGCGGCAACTATACGCGACGCAGAGAGAAAAAATAAACTGAAGTCGCCAGACGCTCTCCCTCCCATTTCGTTTAGACGCTGGGGAGTTTTTCGTCGTCGTCTGAAGCGTGTCTGGTTCTGTTTGGACTCTTAGTTGCAACTACTTCCAGCATCACCATGTAGGCAGCGTTTCAATACAGTCGCCGAATCATATTGTATTAAAAGAAATTCGCTTCATATTTATGTTATTGATTAATTGATTACTACATTTTATTACTTGTCAAATGTTTAGCTAACATGTTAAACTATCAATTAAAGGGCAAAGAGTTGCCAACTCTCTTCATGAAAATCAAAAACATCATTCAAATCACTTCTAAATCTTCCAACTTTATCATATTTCCCAATAATAAAACTTTTTCATCACTCGGCTTCAAAATAAATCAACAAATAAAAAATCATTTTCTGTCCTTTTCTATTTTGTTTCATTTCAGGAAAAAATCAATCGCGAAATTTTAAATTCCAAAGTCTTCAATATGGACTCAGCGAACAACGGCGGCAGTGCCAGTAGCAACAGTGGTGGCAAACGCAAAAAGAAGCGCAAAAATCAAAGGGCTGTCAATGGTATGTTGGCCGATGTTGCCGACTCGAGTGGTGTTACTGGCAATCTCGGCCAGAGCCCATCAGGTGGTGCTGCTGGTGGTAAATGGAAAAATGGCATTTCAGCCAAAGCGAGAAGTTTAATGAATCTGCACAATAATGAAGCTGGCAGGAGGGTAAGTTTTTGCATAAAAAAACAAGAAATCAAATTAAATCAAATATTGAAAAATCTGTTGGGAAAAGTTGAAATTGCAAAAGTTTGTGTTCCTTGTGTGGCCGGCAAATCGACTGTTAGAGACGGGTATGGGGGAGGGAGAGGATGGTTTGTAATGCCTTTAAAATAAAATTAAAGGAAGGAAACTGAATGCAAATAAAGCCAATTTTGAAAATTGTAATCAAATTACATTGAGTATAACAAACCAACAAATATGCTGTTAATACACTAGTTGGCCAGACATGTTTGTCAAACAACAGCAACACGGAAGAGATATCGATAGACAAACAAATGAGTTTAGAAGGGGATGTGTATTTTGGAATGATAAATGTTTACAAGTATCATTTCTACAGAAGAGCAAATAAAATGCACTTAACTCAATCTAGTAGTTTAGCGATATTTTCAATAATCTAGCCCGATTTTCAATAATTATTTATTATTTACAAGTCTCACTTAATCTACTAGCAGGTTTCGTAAAAAACCGGCTTCGAAATGACATGTTCAACATTCAACACCGCTGCAAACAATTTTTTTTTTTGAAAAAATTGCTAAAATTAAATTCTCGCTCAGCTGATGGTGAAGTCATGCTTCGGAAACTAACCCCCAATGGCAAAACTAATACATATATTTTTTTTATATTACTATAAATTTATAATGGAAACAAATGTTCCTTTGCCAAGTTATTAATATGTTTCTATTTTAGAAACATTTTAATTTTGTGAAAAATAAATTGTGCTATGCGCAGCAGCTCGCGAGCAAGCCATTGCGAACCCTGCCTGACTAACCGACCTAACCTGACCTACAATTCTCATATAATTTTTGCTATATTTTCATCATTTTTCTAAGTAGTCGATGAGGAACAATTACACATTTTAAAATATTCTAGTACAGAAATCGCTACTTTAAAAATGTTAGATCCGTGTTTTTATTTATTCCCTGCTAAACAAATTTTTCGACCACTTTGTATGGAGAGCAAAGAGAGTTTAAGTGGCTCTCCATATAAAGTCGTTGTGACGCCATCACAAAGCGAGGTGTTCGACGTCGAAACAAATGTTATGCGGTCAGAGCAGGTATTTCCCATGTGCCTTGCCCGCTGTGTTAGTTGTCCTACACTGAAAGAAAATGATTGTCGAAATATTCGTGAAACATTCACATTGATAATAAAGTTTTATCAAAATTTTAAAGCTTCATAATATCAATTTTCATTGATTTCATAAATTTCTTTTAATAAATATAGCGAAAAAATTCGCTGTTATTATGAAGTGCATTTTTATGCAATTGAAGAAAATATAAATCTATTATGTGCAAACATCATTGGCTGACTATTGTTCTAATTTTACTGACTGATAGAACAATTTTATAGATCCTGTGAAATTCTCGTTTAATTGAATAAATTAATTACTTGCATTGCTGCAATAAAATGGTTCTGAGATTTAATAAAAGAGTTCATAAAGTGTATAGGGGATTTCGTAATATTTACGAAGAAAATTATAGTGTCTACGGAGCAGATGGCATCCATATTTCTCCGACTGGATATCTGCATTACGAGTACAATAAAAAATTTGAGTTTTGGGTCGATATTTTTGAAATTTGTTGAAACCACAGCAGGCAGACGTCAACATTTTTTCAATCTAGGAAGTAGAAGTTTTGAGGGACCCGACTCCTCTATAAAATTAAAACTTCTGGAGCAACATTCGTGTATAGTTTTTTTATCCTATTCCGGCTCAAAAGCGAAATACTGAATCAATCCAAATTGCAATGTTAAGAAGCAGCGTTTGAATGAAACTTCAAAACGTCCATAAAAAGTGTTAAAAACTGTATTCATCGGAGTGTTGGAAGAACAATTTATGTCCCACCCTATGCGATGGAGTATCAACTGTCCGACTGTTGTTTTGTTTTATAACTGTCGCACTGATTAATCTCCTGTTGCAGCTACAATAACAAAAGTCTTATAGAATCATGTCTAATCATGATTCTCGGTCGTCGAGGTAGTAGGACATACTTCGGAAAGTATACACAGAGTGTGCATGAGACAAAATGACAACTCCACACATCTTCGCATACTTTGTCTATAGAGTGCATATGCAGTTACGAAGATGTGTTCGTCTCTCATTCACCTTCATACATCTTCATATACTTTGTTTACAGAAAAGTGTACATTGAAGAAGCTTAACAATTTTGATTCGATTTCGTGATAATTTTAATTGGATATTATACTTGTTAGCATACATTGTTTATTGAAAACGTGAACAGTGATAATTTGTATATTCGAAATAAATATACCGTTAGTAGTGTTTGTTACGTGTAAGCGCGCGCATGTGTTCTATAAAAATATGAAAGCATTTTAAAGCATTTTTTTATTACTTTGAGCTACTCGGAATACATGATATATACAGGGATATCGGGGTTGTACACAGTTCTTTATATTTTCTCTTGAGCTTTGAGGACAACGCTTTAAACGTTTTTATATACAATTTAATTCGACTGTAGGTACTGATTGTCTACCATTCTGCCATACATTTGCATCAGAATTGTATGGAAATTGTAAACATTCGAATATCCAATGTAGATAAAGGTTGTATATCAGATACGAAGACAAAACTCAAAGATTATTCGTAAACAATTCCATATACTTTGTATGCTATATTGTGTGTACCCACACATACGGCAATTCTTTAACAAACGTCACAGTTCCCCTGCCTAATTTGTATACTATACGAACGCGAACACATATAGTATACTGATCCTACTGGGATTTCATCGAGTTTGAGTTCTGTTGTATATTACTCTATGGTCGGACATAGTTATAAGAATTGTATTGTGGTTGTGTGTATACTCGTACCCATTGCACGTTCGTGTTGCACAGTTTATGGAAACGAAGTTCAAAAACTGTATGATTGATAAAATATTCGATTAATTATGTTGGATGCTGGTTGCATCAAACAAAAATACGAATTCTCTTTTATTTGTGTACGTTTTATGGCCAACCATAGCGTAATATACATCAGCAACTCGAATTCATTAAAATTTTCACCTAACACGGGGACTAAACGGCTGATGGAAACTCTTATGTATTGCTCTATGGTTCGACGCGACACTTGATCGGTATACTAAAAGTGTTAAGTCGAGAGTTTGGGCGACTCTTCGATCGCTGTTAACAAGCGATTGCATTCTTGGAAAGAATTCTTGAAATTTGTCATATTCGAAGCAAAAAAAAAAGCTTCAACGAACTCAGATTTTAGGAAACCAATATATCGCGAAAATTACTTTATTTACTAATGACGATTTTGTTTCTGAAAAAAAATCAATATATTTTCTGCCCTAAAAGTGCCTTTTCGTGTTCGTTTCTAAAGAAAGTGCAACCCTACTTCAATGTTTTGTGTTCTTTTCTGAGAATGTTGCAACTAAAAAAGGGCAAAACTGTTGCATTTTCTGCCCTCTCAACGAGTCACGGGGAAAATGTTCCTCTATAAAATGGCTGGCTTTCTGTCACTTGGTGTGTGATCCTTGTCCTCGCTAAGCTAATTTCTCTACCTTTTGTGTGGGGCTAAGAGATTTTAAGCGGCAGTAGTTAAAATCGCTTAACTGCTCAAACGAAAAAGTTGTATATATTAGTTTAGCCGGAATAACAAAAAATACCTATTCTTTTGATACATTGTCGACCAGATTGTACGAAGAGTCGCTTAAAATCGCTTAAGATCGCTTAGGTATATATTTACACTGGACGAATATTTGAGATAAGCGAGGTAAACAAATCATGTTAAAAAAGCCAAAGGAAGAATACAGCTGTGAAGAAATGCAACATTTCTATGGTCTTTTCTCACCCTTAAAAAGGTATAAGTTTGAATGTTGCCTCATACAAGGGCGGCATTATTTTTTAGAAACGACAACGCTATAAGAAAGGTTTTACTCCCTTGCGACTCGTTTCAATCTCAGTTTCCGGATAGCATCGTCGACTCAGAGAATTGGGTTATCCCTTCGCATATGATTTGAAATTTTTTTTTACATTCTAATACCTTTATTAGTTCCCTATTTATGTAATTTTCAAAAACTCTCACTCTACTGAGTAACATCCTCTCCAAGCACATGTACACTTGAGTACACACAAAATTTTCACCCTACCATTCATTCATTCACTTCCATTCACAAACAAGTCTTTACACACTCACAAAGGTTTGTCGCATATTTGTTTATCATTTAAATTTTTACCAGCCTGAGGCTAGATTTGGTTATTTCCTCGTCTCTTCGGGAGACATTTTGTTATAAATTGAAAAGGATTAAATTGCTATAAAAAAATGTGTGTAGGTATGAGAGTGTACCGATATGCATACGAGTACTGCATGCATATGTATTTGTAATTTATGGTATTTTATAATATATATGTATGTGTTGAAATTAGGGTGCCTTTTAATATAAGTATAGTCGAAAGTTCTACAAAGCCTAAATATGATACTTTGGAAAATTTGAGAAAATATGACTGACTATCAGTTCTAACGCCTCGCATAGTATCAAAGAGTTCTGTCAAATCTTAAGGCGGATTCAATGACACTGGTGGCGATATCGTTTCTGTAAAAAAATTCAAAATTTGTTCTGCCGTTTGACCTAAAAGTGATTTTTTGTGTTCGTTTGTGAAAACAGTGCAACCCAACTGCAAGGTTTCGTGTTCGTTTCTGAGAATGTTGCACTCAAAACGTGCAAGCTTGTTACATTTTCTGCCCTCTCAGCGAGTTGCGGGGTAGAATTGCTGACTTTCTATCATTTGGTATGTGCTCGTTGTCCATGCTAAGGTAATTTTTCTACCTTTTGTGTTGGGCGCTAAGCGCTTTTAAGTGGCTTTACTGAAAATCGTTTAATTTCTCAATCGAAATTAACAAAATATTAGTTAGGGGGAATAACAAAAAATATCAATTGTTTTCGTACTTTGTCGACCAGTTTCTACGAAGAGTCGCTTAAAATCGATTAAGATTGCTTGTGTATCCATCTACACTGAACGAATATTTTATAAAAGCGAGGTAAATAAAACTTGCTAAGAAACCAAGAGGAAAAATACAGGAACTTCAACATTTCTATGTTATTTCCCTACCCGAAAAAAGGAATAACTTTGATGGGGTGATGGCAACATTTAACATTTAACATGCAAGGACAAAATTAGTTTTTAGCAACGAAAATCGCCATGAATTTAATTGTTGCATATGTTGTTTCAGTTTAAGCCCCATATTTAGCTCTTGCTAAATTTTCATAGGGAATTTTGTTATTTATGCTATTTATGTTATTTCGGTTGCAGAGAGTTACCAACTATCCCTGATTTACCTTGTAAATATTAAATGAGTAATTCATTTTCGTAATCCATTTTTATTTTTACGCACGCGATGTTACTTTTGTCTGTCACAATAATCGAAGTGTCAAAATTCGATCCCAACAATTAACAATAAATTTTTTCGTGCGAAATAACTTTAGCATAACAACTCTGTAATTGATTTTGTTCACGAAATGTTCACAAAGTGCTGAGTGCCTAAGCAAATGAAAAGTGCACGAGATCATGAGACTGCACAAAGTTTTACCAAGGGAAAACAATAAGTAGTTTTACCAAAAGAAATATTATAATGACCACCCTATTGTGAAAAGTTGTTCAACAGCAAAACATGTAACACTATTTTGCATAGCTTTTGTAACATGCGACCACTGGTTTGATTATTAACAAATTTTCTTTATTAATTAAAATTCTCATTTTATATTACTACGACACGTCTTGTTGGACTATTACAGGAATCGTTGGACACGTCAAAAATTGAACTTAATGAGAACGAATGGAATAGTGTAAACTTAAGGAGAAAGATTTACAGAAAACAGACTGGCACATCTGTTAGATTTCTCTCATTTTTTGATTTTGCTGAAAAAATATGATTCGATCAGGGTTGCATTTTGAATGAAACGTACGCAAACAAAGAAAACGGCAGAGTTCAGAATTTGTTTTTTTAGGTTAGTCTGGCAACACTTCTACTAGCAAAATATGGCATCTGAATTATATAAAGGGGTTTTCAATAAGAGCGCCACAAAAGTTCTTTATTCCTGTGAAAGTACGTTCGATGCCATTATGTATGGAACTCGATTTCTTTTGCATGGCCACCACGGGCACGCTTGCAGAAGTCCAGACGCTGAACCCAATTTTCGACGGTTTTCAAGCATAACTCGGCCGATACTGCTGTAATTTCACGTTCGATATTCGTACGAAGTTCATCAATCGTCGCTGGCTTGTTGGCATAGACCATAGACTTGACGTAGCCCCACAGGAAATAATCTAACGGCGTCAAATCGCACGACCGAGGCGGCAAATCGACTGGGCCATTTCGTGAGATATCACGTTCACCAAACTTGGTTTCCAATAAATTGATTGTGACATTCGCTATGTGGCCTGTGGCGCCGTCCTGTTGGAACCACATGTCCTCCAAGTTCATATGATCCAATTGGGGCCAAAAATATTCGGTTATCATTGAACGGTACCGATTCGCATTCACAGTAGTGTGCCGGTCTTGATCATCACGGAAGAAGTACGGTCCAATGACGCCGCCGGCCCATAAACCGCACCAAACCGTAATTTTTTCGGGATGCAATGATGACTCATGGATTACGTGTGGATTGCTGTCTGACCAATAGCGCATATTTTGCTTATTGACGAATCCATTCAGCCAGAAAGGAGCCTCATCGCTGAAGATGATTTTCCGGTGAAAATCCGAATCATTTTCAAGTTGTTGCTCAGTCCAATTCACGAACATACGACGCTTATGGTGGTCAAGCGGCTTCAGTTCTTGCGTCAATTTGATCTTGTAAGGATGTAGGCCAAGATCTTCTCGCAAAATTCGCCACAACGACGTCACAGAGATGCCCAACGCTTGAGAACGACGTGTGAGAGACACATTTGGGCTTTCTTGAACTGAATCCTCAGCGGCAGCATTATTCTCGACACTACGGGCACTTCTTTGTCTCACTGACACGGGAACATTTTGTACTGTGCCTGCGAATTCAAATTTTTCCACTAGACGCTCAATTGTTGATCTGGTAGGACGATTATGACGACCATAAATTGGACGTAGCGGTCTTAAAGTTGAGGCCACTGAACCCAAATTTCTGTAGTAAATTCCATGATGAAATGTCAAACCTTACTGAAGAGAAATGTCAAAAGAGCGGGAAAAAATATGGCGTCGTTTGCTGTCCCTATCGATTTACTTTTATAGCGTCTCTGTTGAAAAACCCGTTATAAGTATACAGTAAGCCTATTTTTTTTATTCCCTGCTAAACTAAAGCGATATTAAGCGATTTTAAGCGGCACTCCATACAAAGTCGTCGAAAAATTAGTTTAGCAGGGAATTAAAAAAACAAGCTTAGTTTTATAATTATCTATAATGAGATTTACATAACTTCGGCAAAATCCCGGCATATATCACATGGGCGGTCCAATACAACAACAAAACCAAACAATAGATAACACAATATCAGCGTTCGAATTCAACTGAAAAATTCGGTATGTGGCAATACCGGTGTAGATATGTCAAATCTGGAAGCAGCAGCTTAAACTTTGACTTGGTTGATGCCACACATGCTCAGATCATTCTGTCCTCTAGGTATATTTGTACGTTCTTGTTTTACTCCGAAAAAGGAAACTTCAAATCCCGTATTCTCAACGCATCAACCGCTTCTTCAGGTGTCATAATACATTGACCTAATTTTTTTGTAAACGTGGGTTATAAATTGAGAATCTTTGACTGCAAATTCAGAGCTGTATGACGAATAACCCATTAATTCTATGTTTTAAGATCTCAAAAGGTAATTTGTTAGAGTCGACCGTAGACATATCGCAATTGACGTGACGTGACGGCAACCAAATACTTCAGTGTTTTAAAAAAAAGCATTCGTGTATGTGTGTGGAGCTCCAGAACACAAGCAGCCATTACTACTGCATCTACTTCGCTTTACGTCCCAGCAGCGAAAAGAGATGGCTTGCATGGCTCCTAGCAGGCCTGTTAAGGCAGTCACAAGTCCCACCATACAAATGCAATCTACGTTTTCAATTAACATAGGGCTCCATAGGAAGAGGAGGCCTACATATTTCCCTTCTCATGACAGGCCTGCTCGCTGGCCTGCAGAGAAAAGACCTCGTAGAAGACTTTCCCTTTCAGGCCTTCTGTTAGGCCTGCTAATGGAAGGCATTCTAATAGGACTGCAAAGAAATGCCTGCCAGGAGGCATGCAAAAGAACATTTTTAAAATGAACCAGGAAAAATAAAAGTAAATGAGATATATATACATGTTTCCAATTATGGTAAGATATTTTGATGTTACCTAGCAAAATTATAACCTCTATCTTTAACCATTATAAGGTTTTTTAATTCTACAACCTAAGGAATCGGCCACACGACATCACCACTTATAGCCGGATGTGTTACTTACTAGGCTACCACACATTGTGACGAAGACGAACTGCGAATATATAGCAAGACGAGTTATCACGAACAATAGCATCCCCATTGCATTACCGTAGCTGGACTGACCTGCTCAGAGAAGGGAAGTGTGCATGCCAATGACTATCCTCTCTAACTTTTACTAGTATGCCTGCCAGCAGGCCTGCTTAAGGAAGGGAAGAAGGGGGCCTGTTGACAGGCCCACATTTCGAAGGGAAACAAACATCGGATCTTTTCGTGCCTTTAGATGAGGTCTCTTTCCAGGCCTCCTTCAAGAAGCAAAATATGAATGTGTACCGAATTTTTTACTAGTCTGTGAGAAGGGGATAGGGGGCCTGTTTTTATGCCTTCTATAAGAAGGCATAGTTGAATGTCGTCAAACTGCCTCACAAGGTATATTTGCAGGCACATTTTGAGATTGCTGGAATCGTATTGTGTGTACACTAGGGTAACCATTCAATTAATCATTATTCGGTTAATCGATTAATCGTGCTATAAAATTAACCGAACATTCTAATAATTAAAGTTTTCGATTAACGATTAATTCGAACAAATCATAACGATTAATCGATTAATAAAATATAAGTACTATGTGTTTATGGCAAGCAATCCGCCTTGAAACCCTCCAACAATGTGGCAACTCATAAGACAACGATTTGCGAACAAATTTCCTAACTTTACACACATTTCGAACAGATTTGATAGTTTGTTGAGAGAAAGCGTCGCACAGTGCTTGGCTTATAGGCATAAATAAAAAAAAATTGTCTCAAAATTGGTTCATTAAATTGGGTGTAATAGTCTGATGAAATTTCAAGATCCACTGGTCACTTTGTATGGGGGGTATCAAAATACCTGCTCCGATTCTGCTCAAACTATATGCAATAAAGATAATAGTCAGAAAATTACGTTTTGCAAATTTTTTGTAAAAATTAATCAATCCAATAGGCTGTTATAGTGTGATATAGTTTCAGAGCGACCCTACCATTTGTATGGGAGGTACCGGAAAGCGTGGCACTTTTGGGTCCAAGTATTTTTGGCAAGTATGGAAAGCCCTATATAGTATAACTGCTTTCAGTTTCGGGCTCAGCTCTATAGATCGATCCATGAGTAGTCATTTCTTTGCGATCTTTTAGAAGTATTTAATGCACCGTAATGAAGATTTTTTCACATTAACTATCAGATTTTGCGGTATCCAACGAGAGAACCTTTTTTTATGGTCAAATATCCATGGAATATAAAATGTCGGAGAGTGAAACTAATGGCGATTTCGTTTCAGATAAATAATGCAACATTTTTTCAGCCCTTTGCCCTAAAAGTGCCTTTTTGTGTTCGTTTGTGAAAAAAGTGCAACTCCACTTGAAGATTTTGTGTTCGTTTCCGAGAATGTTGCACTCATAAAGTGAAAAAATTTTTAATTTTCTCTCCTCTCTGCGAGTCATGGGGGAGAATGTTGCCCGATAAAATGGCAAATTTTCCGTCATTTTCATAATGTTGTTTGCCCTCGCTAAGCTAATGTTTCTACCTTTTGTGTGGGGTGCTAAGCAAATTTAAGCGGCTGCAGTTAAAATGGTTGATTTTTTAGTTCAGCGGGAATAACAATAAGCTTGTTTTTTTAAATCCTGCTAAACTAATTTTTCGACGACTTTGTATGGGGTGCCACTTAAAATCGCTTAGCATGTGAGCATGTTTTTTTATTCCCTGCTAAACTTATTTTCGACTACTTTATATGGGGAGCTAAGCGATTTTAAGCGGCTCCCCATACAAAGTCGTCGAAAGCTTAGTTTAGCAGGAATTAAAAAAACAAGCTTTGTTTTGGTACTTGTTCGACTAGTTTCTGTGAAGAGTCGCTTGAAATGGTTTAATATCGCTTAGGTCTCCATATATACTGGTCCTCTATTTTAGTTAAACTAGGTAAAAAGCCAACGGAAGATAATAGTAGTGAGAAAATGTAACATTTCTACCTTCTTTTCTCACTGCAACAAAGGCATAACTTTAAAGGGCGATGGCAGCATTTTTTAAATGTCGCCTTATACAAGGGCAACATTATTTCTTAGAAGCGAAAACGCCCTAAGCCTCAGACATACCTCAATTTTGCAATAAGTCAATAAATGTGCGTCGCTCTTATGCATAATAAATAAAAATAAATGGTTTCCCATTACATCCCGTGAAGGAATCGGGGAAAGTTTCTCACAACCAGTGAGCTGTGCGCTTTCTAGTTTTATACTCTCTGATTGGGACCTACAGTTTTACACCGGTTTCGAACGGTATTTTTGAGAAGCATTTTCATGGCTAAATACTCGATAGTGTCGCCGTCACTATGCGAGGTGACCGCCGTCGAAGGATATTTTAAGGTGGTCAGAGCAGGGATCGAACCCAGGATCTCAAGTACAAGAGGCGCGCACACTACCCATTGCACCACCAACCGCTTCGAATCCCCCAAAAAAATCGGATCCGTCTGGAATCCGGATTGGAATATGAAGTCCATGACGAATATGAGACGGATCCGAAAAAGTATAAAAAACCATTCGCGTTTTCGAGATGAATTTCATACGACAACGAATTCGTTATGAGTCCGTAACGGATTTCCGTTTCCGTCTCGAATTCGTAACGGATTCACATGGCACGCTGGGCATATTCAAAAAGTCCTGGGATATATCGATGAAACAAGTTTGCCAGTGTTCGCCGGAAATATCAGCAACATGAATCGAGCAATATTTCAATGTTTCTTAGAGAAATGTAACGACCAATCAAAGTGCAGGAAGGAATGTAATGAATGGTGTCAATTCAAATTCAATTTGTCAAAGAAACAGATTTTTAGTGTAAAAAAAGTTAAAAATTTAAAAAAAAAAAACTGAAAGCAGCAGTCGACACTGACATCTTGCTGACCAATTTCGCCGAGAAACAAATTGATGGTGCTCATTGTTTTTCGTACGATCAATGTTAGTACCAGCCTTAATGTAAAATTTCCTACCAACTCGTAGTCATGGCAAAGGATTTGGATTAGAATGGGTTTCCCTCTCACAATAGGATTCACACTACGTGTTCGTAAAAATTGTATTCTGTCGACCAGTGTTGTTTATATTCTATATGCAAATATTTACCTGCATATTCAATGTGTTCGTTTTTATAGTAAAAATATTATTTTAATTTAGTTTTTATTCTCTCCATTATTTGTTTGTTACTTTATCCGACTGTCCGTCTGATAGTTCCATTATCCTTTACCCATACATTTCTCCAACACAATCCCTTTTGTTGTTGAATTACAAATATTCAACAAGTTGTCCTATGGCATTTACTTGCGTCGAGGGGAGTCAGAGCCATTGAATGGCACAGGGAGGGATGGTTTAATGGCCTGACGTTTTGTATGTAAAATTGTTGCATACAACTCTTGTGGAAAAATGATTTCCTTTTACCAATTTTCATGCTTTTTCTCTTCAGAGATATTGCAGAACATCCTTAGCAAAATTGTCTGCTAAAGGGTAAAAGGATGTGTGTGTGTGTGAGAGGATGCTAACTAACTGTTCCATTGATTTGAAATTGTTTAAGGAAATATTTGTGTAAATACTTTTGTTATTGTGTCCTTAAAACGATAATAAGTAATCATTGATTCAATTGTTTGTGTAGACCGATAAACAGTCAGACATACAGACAGTTAGATACTGTGGTGTTTGGAATTGAGTTAACATTTTGTGTGTTTGTAAATAAAAAAAAAAAAGTATTTGAGTTTCATTGAAAATTGTTTGAATTCAAAGCTTAATTGCTAAAGGACATTTCAATTGATGGTTTGTGTAATTGAAAACAGCTTAGACGGGTAATTTGCAAGTTTATTAGCATGAATTGAGATGTCCAACACTAAAGGCAAAACAGTATTTAGGATGTTGCAATTAAGTTTAAGGAGAATGGACTATATTCCGTTATAACGCAAAGGATCCATTCATTCGAAGCAGGATATTGGAATTGTCGTATGACATATTCGAAGCTGTAAAAACAAAATTGATAAAAGGTTATTGCTTTTATTTTGATTACGACAACTTAAAGAAATGCCCAAAGCTATAAAATAGAATCAAGGACTAACACATATTTGTTGAAATAGCACTCATATTTGCTTCCCCTTTCAGCAGTCTTTTGTGGTGACTTTACTCAACAACTAGAATTTGATATTAACACAGAACAATCTTTGCTACTTCTAAATTCCTGCAACTTATTGTCTGCTATTACAGCAGATGTACTGCAACCACAAAAAACTGTTTGCAATGTTGTTTAAATTCCGGAGTAAATTTTTGTTAAAACAAAAACCTTATGTTTGCAAAACAATATACTTATGTTTCCAAAACAACAAACATATGGTTGCTGAAACAAAAAAAACTTATGTTTGCTAAAACAACAAACATATGCTTCCTAAAACAACAAACACTTGTTTTCTAAAACAACAAGCATATGTTTGCGAAGACAAAAACATATGTTTGCGAAAAACCAAATCGAGAGAGTCGTTCAAATCGTTAAGAGAAAAAGCTATTCCGTCGGCGTCGTGCGCGTCAAAAATTGGCGACGCACCAGAAAATGGTCGGTCCGCTTCCATCTGTCAAACAGTTGATTTTTTGTGTATGTTTTTATATTTGTTGCATTTTTTTTTTGGTACTGAGCAGTGTTGCATCAAATTGCACACATAAATTGAACATAAATGAGTTGATTTGAGCTGAATTGAGTTGAATTGAATGAATGAATTGAATTGAATTGAATGAATTGAATTGAATTGAATTGAATTGAATTGAATTGAATTGAATTGAATTGGATTGAATTGAATTGAATTGAATTGAATTGAATTGAATTGAATTGAATTGAATTGAATTGAATTGAATTGAATTGAATTGAATTGAATTGAATTGAATTGAATTGAATTGAATTGAATTGAATTGAATTGAATTGAATTGAATTGAATTGAATTGAATTGAATTGAATTGAATTGAATTGAATTGAATTAAATTGAATTGAATTGAATTGAATTGAATTGAATTGAATGAAATTGAATTAAGGTGAATTGAATTGAACTGAATTAACTTGAATTGAGGTGAATTGAATTGAATTGAATTAAACTGGATTGAATTGCACAGAATGTAATTAAATTGCAGTCAATTGAATTGAATTACATGAGTTGTTTTAGTTCCTTTATTCGCAAATTACGTTATTTAAAGTACCGGCGCACGGTTAGCTGCAAACAACCCAGTTAATCGGTTTTGCCGGGTTTTCGGTTTCGATTTTGAGCACTCTAGAGCAATGCAGCTACCATTTATTGTAGATCGAGCACCATCTGCGGCACATGGTGTTAGAAAGGTGGCCGATGTATATAACTGGCCTAGGCATTTTTTTCTGTTGTCAGATGCAAACCGGCAGCACGATTGGAAAATGATATACGACATATATAAACACAAAGCACCAATTAAGCTTAATCTTCTTGCTTTGTGTTTATATATGTCGTATATCATTTTCCAATCGTGCTGCCGGTTAGCATCTGACAACAGAAAAAAATGCCTAGGCCAGTTATATACATCGGCCACCTTTCTAACACCATGTGCCGCAGATGGTGCTCGATCTACAATAAATGGTAGCTGCATTGCTCTAGAGTGCTCAAACTCGAAACCGAAAACCCGGCAAAACCGATTAACTGGGTTGTTTGCAGCTAACCGTGCGCCGGTACTTTAAATAACGTAATTTGCGAATAAAGGAACTAAAACAACTCATGTAATTCAATTCAATTGACTGCAATTTAATTAAATTCTGTGCAATTCAATCCAGTTTAATTCAATTCAATTCACCTCAATTCAAGTTAATTCAGTTCAATTCAATTCACCTTAATTCAATTTCATTCAATTCAATTCAATTCAATTCAATTCATTCAATTCAAATCAATTCAATTCAATTCAATTCAATTCAATTCAATTCCATTCAATTCAATTCAATTCAATTCATTCATTCAATTCAACTCAATTCAGCTCAAATCAATTCATTTATGTTCAGTTCAATTCAATCCAATCCAATTCAATTCAATTTATTTCAGTTCAACTCAATTCAATTCAATTCAATTCAATTCAACTCAATTCAATTCAATTCAATTCAATTCAATCCAGTTCAATTCAATACAATTCAATTCAATTCAGTACAGTACAGTTCAGTTCAATTCATATATCTTCAGTGCAACTCAATCCAGTTCAATTCAATACAATTCAATTCAATTCACTTCAGTTCAGTCCAGTTCAATTCAATTCAATTCAATTCAACTCAGTTTAATTCTATTATATTCAGTTCAAATCAATTCAATCCAATTCAATTCAACTGAATGCAATTCAACTCAACTCAATTCAAGTCAATTCAATTCAATTCAGTTCAGTTCAGTTCAGTTCAATTCAATTCAAATCAAGTCAATTCATGACATCTAAATTCAGTTCAATTCAGTTCAATTTAATTCAATTCAATTCAATTCAATTCAATTCACTCAATTCAATTCAATTCATTCAATTCAGTTCAATTCAATTCAATTCAATTCAATTCAATTCAATTCATTCATTCAATTCAACTCAATTCAGCTCAAATCAATTCATTTATGTTCAGTTCAATTCAATCCAATCCAATTCAATTCAATTTATTTCAATTCAACTCAATTCAATTCAATTCAATTCAACTCAATTCAATTCAGTTCAATTCAATCCAGTTCAATTCAATACAATTCAATTCAATTCAGTACAGTTCAGTTCAATTCATTTATCTTCAGTGCAATTCAATCCACTTTAATTCAATACAATTCAATTCAATTCACTTCAGTTCAGTCCAGTTCAATTCAATTCAATTCAATTCAACTCAGTTTAATTCTATTATATTCAGTTCAAATCAATTCAATCCAATTCAATTCAACTCAATGCAATTCAACTCAACTCAATTCAAGTCAATTCAATTCAATTCAGTTCAGTTCAGTTCAGTTCAATTCAATTCAAATCAAGTCAATTCATGACATTTAAATTCAGTTCAATTCAGTTCAATTTAATTCAATTCAAATCAATTCAACACAATTCAATTCAATTGATATCAATTTAATTTTAACACTCTACTCTGCTCCCTTCGACGAGGTCAGTGTAAAATTGTAGGTCCCGATCAGTCTAAACGTACAGCATCCGATTAGTAAAGGGTGTTTTTTTTTTTTGCTTTGATAGAACTTACGAATGTGTTAGCTGTCAGACGATATGCTATACTGCGCTTACTTTTTGACATTTACGGTCAGTTCACTCTGTCACTTGTTGCCGTCGGTAGTGCCAAGGGTAGTGTGCGCGGCTCCAGTAAATGAGAACGTGGGTGCGATACCTGCTCTGACCACCATCCATTTCTTTCGACGGCAGTCACCTCGCTTAGAGTAGGCGATACTATCGAGTACTTAGTCATGAAAACTCTTCACAAAATACCGTTCGGAACCGGTGTTAAATTGTAGGTCCAAATTAGTGAGTGCAAAATCAGAAAACGCACAGCCAACTAGTTGTGAAAAGCTCTCCCCAATCCCTTTATGGGATATAATGGGAAACCATTTTTTTAAACTCTGGCAAATGATCATTATAGTTTTACGCTTGAACAACGCTACTAAATTATTCAAATTTACTTTGAAAATCAGTCATCGATTCGCGCAACTTATAGACGACTTCGTGAATTTGATGGCCCACATAAGTGTCCATCTGATCAAGCCATCAGTCAAACTGTGGATAGATTTCATACCACATACCCTCTAAAGGATGCAATAACACCAACACGTCGAAGGAATGTTAATGAAGAGAATATCGCTACTGTTAACGAAATTGTTAAAGAAGATCCAAATTTTTCGGTTCGTCGTCGGTCGCAGGAATTTGGACGCTCTCCGTCCACTACGTGGAAAATTCTCCGCAAAGTTTTTGGCTTACACCCGTATAAGATCCAGCTAGTGCAGAAATTAAAGCCACGAGACTATCATATTCGTCGTTCTGTCGCCGATTGGGCTCTAGAGCAGTTGCAAACTGACCCGATTTTTTATCGCGAAATTATGTTGAGCGATGAGGCTTATTTTTGTCTTAACGGGTTTATTAATCAACAAAATTGCCGAAAATGGAGTGAGACCAATCCACAACAGACCCTGGAGAGTCCATTACATCCAGAAAAATTGCACCAGTTGGTTCGATTTTCACGCTGGTGGCATCATCGGATACTATTTCTTTAAAAATTATGCCGGTGATCGATATCGCACCATGATCAATGATTTTTTGTTTGACAATATGGATGGCATTGATCCACGTGAGACGTGGTTTCAACAGGACGGCTCTACCTGTCATACGGCGACCGCAACCATAGATTTAATATAATCTAAATTTGGCGATTAGTTTATCTCGAGTAATTGCCCTGTCAATTGGCCTCGAAGATCGTGCGATTTGCCAACTCTTGATTATTTTCTGTAGGACTACGTGAAGTTACTGGTTTATGCTGTTACACCAGCAACAACTGACGCCTTGGAGGTCACAATTGTTCGTGTTATTCCTGACATACGGCCAGCAATGCTCGAAAAGTGACCCAAAATTGGACGTTCAAAATTCGCGTCGTCATGACAAGCCGCGGTGGCCATATGCCCGAAATCACTTTCAAATGTTTGTGTCATGTATTGATCTTTCGAATAAAAATATTTTTTTTGATTAAAATTAAGTTTTTTGTGTTATTTTTTTACAATTTCAATTTCTATCGGCCTTAAATAATCACCTTTTGTTTCCGTAAAGCTTTTTTCAATACCTTCATGGGATGTTAAGGCAAAATAAGTTAAACCATTATGAAAAGTTGAAATTAATATGTGATTAAATTTTTCCAATTAACATCGATTCTGTTCCTCTCTCTCTCTCAATGTTTTTGAATTAAAAATATTCATTTCTAGCAGTTCTTCACCCCCAGTGCCTGTCGTTTAGTATAGGTTTTGATTACTTCCTCTAAGCTAAATTTGGATTCATAATACGTGTAACCTTTTCGTAACAAAATTATAGAAAAAATGTGTATTTTACATAGATAAGGTATCCATGCCTATATTTTCCCTTTTGCTTCACAGACTGATACAATTACCTTAAGTATGAAGTTTTTGTGTTTTTCTTCTAAAACTTCCCCAGATCAAAAATCTGTTTTAAATTAAAAAAAAAAAATTATAATGTTTCATCTCAGAAACAAAAACCATATACCAAATATTCATTTCATAAAATGAAAATAAACTCTAAAGTACTCGGGGTCTCTAAGGAACAATTACAGGCACTTGTACATGATGGCAGCCAAGGCAACATTGGTCGTCAACCAGGAGTTTTGTGTGGCGGGGGAGGGTGATGCAGGGCAAAAACATAAATTGACACCACAAACTTGGTGTGGACAAAAAGTAATTTGTGTGTGTTACAGTGAATGTCCTTTTTTTTGGTACATACTGTTTATTCGGGGTGGATGAATGGTGTGAGGATATGTACTATCACTTCGATATGACCAACATCAATTGTATCCACACGATGTTGATATTTGGCTACACATGGTAACAAGTTGCAACAACAGTAGCAGTTTAGATAAACTGTCGCCAAAACAAACAAAAAAACACAGGACAGACTTATGTTCCATTAAAAAAGATTCTACGGGATATGGCAACCGACAAAAAATACCAAACTGGAAACTATTTCATATAGTCAGACAGACGGACGGACGGATGTACACAAACATAATCGCCAATAAAAAGTCATGACATATGTTGAAGTGACTGACATCCTCAAAGGAACTCCCGACAACATCAACTAACAACAACCAAAAAAAATACAATAATAATGGGCAAATCATAAAAACGCGCTTGTAACCAGGATCACAAAAAAAGTGTAACAATACTGTCACAAAAACTTAGCATCCGTTTGGCAACCACGTTTGTAGCACTGGCCACCAGCATCACCCTCAGTTGTGGCACTAGCAGTGGTAGCGGAAGTAATATTTGTCTATTTGAGTTTTTATTTCCATTTTGGCGTTTTAGGGGGAAGATTGGGGTGGATGAGAGTAGGAGATATACTACGAGAAACTATCGTACGCAATCAGTTTTGGGGGTTTAATGAAATATTGACCCCTTCTGTGCAGGCGCCCTCTAACCAAATTAACATGATTTGGAGTTTGCCAATCAAAGAGATATTAGGACCAAAAAAAATGATATCAACAAATTGCTTGGCATCAAAACTTGTGGTTTTATTTTGACGAATGTCGCGTAAGTTTAAATAAATAAATAAATGGTTTCCCAGTACATCCCATGAAGGGACCGGGGAGAACTTCTCACAATCACATAGCTGTGCGCTTTCCAGTTTTCACTCACTGATTGGGACCTACAGTTTTACACCGATTCCGAACGGTATTTTGAGAAGCTTTTTCATGGCTATATACTCGATAGTGTCGCCGTCACTAAGCGAGGTGACCGTCGTCGAAAGAAATTTTAAGGTGGTTGGAGCAGGGATCGAACCCAGGATCTCCTGTACAAGAGGCGCGCACACTACCCATTGCACCACCGACGGTCACGACGGCGTAAGTTTATGCAAACATATTTTGTTGGGCAATTTAATTGCATGTTCTAAGTTCCAACGAAGTGGCCATAACCGAAAAAATAAAATGAAGCTAAAGCGGGGCTAAAATCCGTGATCTCATGTCCAAGAGTTACAACACAGAATTATGAATAGCCTACGCTCAGCCGAGACGTTTCTGATCGTAATTTACTGCCGTTGAGATATTGCGTAGATGTTTGACCAGTTTGAAGTATATTATGCACTCTAACGTCAAACGGTTGTTCAAGAAATATATTCATCAATCATAACCTACACAACGCCACTACGAAACGGATTTAATTGACTGAGAACTTTCGTCACCGTGACGAATGTGTTTTCTTATTACGGCAAATATGTGTCAATACGTCACTATTTTATTTCTATGAAAATTTAAAATTTTTAAACTTTGCATTTGTTATGACTACACATTGAAAAAATGGTCCCTGTAACATATTCTTCCAAACATATTCTTCAGGAGTCATGTTTATGTTTGGAACACACTCCAAACATTCATATGTTTGAAATCCCCAAACTGACATTTATTTAAATGGAATTATTAGAATGTTTATAAGCAAACATATATGTTTTTACATGGAAATATATCCGATCTTCATCCCAAACATCCATATACTGCCGGTGAAGCATTCGCGTGTTTCCTCCCAAACCTTCATACACTTACGTGGAAACATTTGCGTATTTCCTTTCATTTAATCATATAATGATAATGTTGGTAACACATTGATTTATAAAATGTACACTGAAAGGAAACCTGTTCGTTGCAGGGATGAATCATGTTTGCTAGTATAATTCCATTGCACAATAAGTCTATGCTCAATAATAACGTTTAACAGTCGCAACATTTTTATTATTACATGACATTGCATACTTTTGCGCGTTTCATCACAGACTGATTCGAATTCTGACATATAGGGTTAATTGTAGCATTAACATAACTTCATTCATAGTGCTCTCTCTCTCTCGCCTTCTGGTACATGCTAGATATTCTTTGAGAAATTTTCTTAACGAATTCAACAACCATTCGCGGTGTATGGAAACATGGGCGTATTTCCTCTCAAACATAATAGAAACAAATTATTTTTTGATTTCAATCTTTAAAGTATATTATTTATTATAAATAATTTTACCACTAAAAATCTACATTTGTAACCAATTAATAAAAAACTAAAAGATTTAAAACGCCCCTTTTTTACATCTACTTGCATTGAATGCATTATTTTTTTACGAAATAAGATCTGCTGCTCTTTTGCTTCTCATTTCTTTCACTAGGACACGATTATCACAATTCGTTGATTCACACAGCTCGTTCATGCAAGCCAAGTGCGGTTTAAATATTGTGTGTGTGTTTTTCCCTCAAAATCGTTTATCTCTTTGGTAGCACACATATATACGAAAGCTGTATACAAGAACCAAAGCAATATCACAGACCTTGTAACCGTCAGGACCATTTTTTATTCTTTTTTACTGATCACAAATATTTTCTATTACCCGCCGACTAAACGCGTTTTATATCCTCTATCCGATGAACCATTGACAACTGAATGCAATAAACTGAAACACAATTCATCAGCCAAAATAAGAAACTCTCACTTCATCTGCAATTTACCTACAGAAACAGTTACACACTTAGAAGTAAGACTGTGAACAATCTCTCTTTGTCTCTCTTTTATTCTCTTGGTCATAACAGTGCCACAAACACAACTGTGTTTGTATCATAAACACAAATATATTTAGATCACAAACACATATATTATGACATTTTAATCACTGTGTGTCCAACATACAATATTGATTAACAATCATCAAAACACAAAAACTAAACAACAAAAATTACGAATTTTTTAACGTGTAATATACATTTTTTCCACAACATGCTTACTTAATCAACCAAGCACATTTGCTCTCCTATGGACGACTAAATACTAAACACAACAGATGTAAGAACTACTCACTTCATCTTCATCTATCACACGTATTTAGGAATTTTTATGAATCACGGACTGAAAAGTAATGTAAACATAATGTAAAATGTTTGACTGTGAATAATCGCTCCTTGTACCTCTTTTATTCTCTTGTTCTCAATAGAGAGTAAATAGTGCAGCAAACACAGATGTATTTGTATCCCAAACACAGCTATACTTCGGTCACAAACACCTATTTTATAAGTTATTAATCATTGTGTCTTCAACATGTTATATTGAATAGCAAACACGTTGCGTTTGGACACAAGTATACTATACTTGCTACAAGCTCCAAACACACGTTATATTTGCATACAAACAACAAAAAGAGATAGATTTTTTAGCGTGCGGTATGCGATTAAGTGATTAATCAGGCAACCTGATTAATTGATTAATCAGGCAACCTGATTAATTGATTAATCAAGCAACCTGATTAATTGGTTCATCAGGCAAATTGATTAATTATTCAGGCAAGCTGACCAAACGACGTCGTGATTAATGGAATCATTGATTAATCATACATTTTGATTAATCGTATTTACAATTTATTGTTTAAACTGCATTTTGATTAAGCAATAATCATGATTAATTGACTAAACTTAAAATTGCTTAATCGAAAATTTGAAATATTAAGCAATTCTTGTTATCAGGCTTTTCAGTTTGAGATTTTCAGTACCCTTCTTTACTGAAAATGTTGAAATATTTCCCATTGCTTGTATAATATGAATTGTTACGTTTTTCAAAAAATATTTAAGTGATGAATACAATTATTCAAATATGATTAATAAATATTCAAATTAATTAATACATCATATTTTTTATTAATCAGAAATTAAGATTAACGACGAAATGAAAGCTGCATTAAAAAAACGGACAATGAACTTCACGTTCTTCAGATGTGTATCGATCCACTGATTACACTGTGTGTAATTTTTGATGTCATGGAAATATAACCATATACGGACACCACCACGTGACAAAAGACCAAAAAAAAAAATACTTGTGTCTCACAGTTTTGCCCGAAGTCATGCACTTTTTTATGGGTCTCCAAAGATTTGGGCCCTCGGTGTCATTTTTGCAAATAAGTGATAATTTTGTCAGGCCCATATCTTGCAAACCGTTCGGAATTTTGATTAATACTCTGAGATAGCGTTTAGGGAGCCCTAAAAGTGAAAAAATTTCCCCGAAAATTTTTCAATTTCATTTGTTTTTCCTTTACTATCTATTACAAAAATAATAATATATGTTCACTTCCTTATGACAACAGCTACAACTTTCCCTCAGACAGTAAATCAAAATTCCGAACGATTTGCAAGATATGAGCCTGACAAAATGATCGCTTTTTTTGCAAAAATGACACCCCGCCCCAAATCTTTGGGGGCACATAAAAAAAGAGCATGAACTGGGAGACACGGGTCTTTTTCTTTTGGTCTTTTATCACGTAGTGGTGTCCGTATATGGTTATATTTTTTCGTGTTGCACTGTGTTGTTGTTAAATAGTTCTCTAACTGTCTACATCATTATTGTCAAAGCACAATGACATTTGATGCCATTTACAGAACTTAAAGGACATTCACATTATGATTATACTTTTGCGCCACCTTGTCTAAAAATATGTTTGACGTCGCGTAATCAGCTCTCTTGAGACCCATTCGCATCTTTTGAGAGCCACAACGTTTGAAATTCCAAAAAATCACCGTCTTCAATGTGTACACCCCAATGTAGTACATGTATCGAAATATCCAGTATTTACCACATCACCTTCCTGCAACATTTTGCAAAACTGGTATTCACTTCATTCCAAATAACCTCCCCATATGGCAAATTGAATACGAATGGATTTGTCAAAATGAATTTACTTAATAATTTATGGGATTTATTTTTCTTTTCTACTGTTATGGCGAAAAATAATTATCCTCAACAATAATGACATTTAACACTTGAATGTCTGCCAAGTAACAAATGGCCAAAATCACTCACTGACCGGAATGAGCCAGCCACTTAGGAGACACTCCCACAGTGATATCAAGCGATTGCCCGATTCAATCGCAAACAATTTTGAATAGTTATGAGGACTGGTCGTATGACTTGGACATAATGAATAATGTTCAATTACCGCTTAACGGCCCTCCTAACGCAAATCACAATCAATGACAATTTTGTCCTCTCTCTCTCGCTCGTTCTCTAGCGTTAGAAATTGAAGAAACCCAACAACAGAATAAAAATAATAAAAATTTTAAAATCGTGTAAAATGGATTTTTATCATTGTCCACAAATCGGCATAGACAATTTATTAATATTACGAGGACTTGGGAGTATAAAGTGGGAACATACTGTAAATGTTATGCCATTGCTGTCTGTAGACAAATGGCTTTACAATCATAATGGGTGATCATAATAAATATTAAGGACACCAATATTTTGACAACCGAATGTGTTATTGTTGTTGTTGTTGAACAGAGTTGTTTTACAGAGTTGTATTTCTAATGCTGGTTAAGATCAACAGATGGCGATTATGTTCAGGAATTGGGTGAAATAATGTTAAACGTTTCACTGCTGATCTGTGTATTGCAAGGCATCTAGATATTCATGGTTTGAAAATTATCAAGTTTGTATCTCAAATGCTTGGTAACAATCTGGTTCCGGAGATTTTGAGTTAATGATGATGTTGGATAAAATGTATAGTATACATTGTATACAGAAAGGAAAGCTGTTCGTTGCAGGGAACATGTTGCTAGTACAGGGTGTTTCAAAAGAGATTACCCTACTGGAAGATGCTCTTATTTTTGCAAATTACCGCCAATGTCAAATCTGGTTTGACATTTGTGGACTAGACGGATGTAGAATACAAGTAAACAAGCCATGGAGCGATACACACCCCAAGAACGTGTTGGTGTTGGGCAAGCGCGAATACCGTCGCCGATTCCCCGGCCGTCCGACACCGACTGTGCAAACACTGCGCCGTTTGGCCACTAACCGTGAAGAGTATGGGACCAGACGAGACGTTGCCAGGAGTGGCCGGCCCCGGAGCGCCCGTTCTGCCGAGAATATCGCCGCTATTGCCGAGGATGTCGAGCTGTCGGCGGAAACATCGACCAGACGTCGTGCCTCGCAATTAGCAGTCAGCCGGTTGTCCCTATGGCGAATTTTGTTCAAAGACCTGCGCATGTTCCCATACAAAGTCCAGTTCGTGCATCAGCTGCTGCCTGTCGACCGCCAAACACGTGTAACCTACGCCCAAGCCATCCTCAATCTCGTGGACGAAGTGGACGATTTTTCCACCAAAATCATAATGAGCGATGAGGCTCATTTCCACCTCAGCGGGTACGTGAACAAGCAAAACTATTGCTTCTGGGGCATCGAAAATCCACGAGTGATGCACGAGGAGCCATTACACCCGCTCAAAGTGACTGCATGGTGCGCTGTTCACGCTGGAGGAGTCATCGGGCCATGTTTTTCGAGAACGCCACTGGTCAAATGACAACAATGGACGGTGCGCGCTATAGGGCCATGTTAACCGAGTTTTTTCTGCCACAATTCGACGAATTAGGACTGGACAGGACGGAGGAACGGCACACACTGCGCGAGCCACAACCGATATTCTGTAGGCAGCATTCCCGGGTCGCCTCATCTCTCGTTTTGGCGATTTGCACTGGCCCCCCAAGATCTCCCGATTTAACCGTTCCAGACCTTTTTTGTGGGGTTTTTTGAAGTCACGTGTTTACGTGAACAAGCTCGAGACCCTGGAAGCTCTCAAGGTCAAAATTCGACACGAGTGCGAGAATCTGTGATGAAGTGATGAAAAATGCCATAAAACGAGCCCGTATGGTAATCAATTGTGACGGCACCCATTTAACCAATATCATCTTCTTAACTTAACCAATAAAATTCTAAAGGTTCACATAAACATAATCAAAAAACAGAATCGAAGTTTTTCATTTAGAAAAAAATGAGAGCACCTTATATATTTGCATTGCACAATAAGTCTATGCTCAATAATAACGTTCGACATTGCATACTTTTGCGCGTTTCAACACAGACTGATTCGAATTGTGACATATCGGGTTAACTCTCATGCTAGATATTCTTCCAGAAAGTTTTTTTAGCGAATTCAACAACCATTCGCGGTGAGTTTGTCAATGGTAGCATTCATGTATGTACAGTATCGATTTTGTAATAACATAAAGTTTCACTAATCTGACAACAGACAAAACATACAAGCTGCAACTCTCAGTTCAGTCGATCATTAACATTCAAAAGCTTGTTCAACATACTGTAGATATTCCTTGAGATTTAAGTGTTAGCTTAACATATAGCAAACATTCCATTAAGATTCAAATGTTAGTTCTGACAAAATATAATGTTGTCTGCGTAACTATGTTAGAGTGAAGTTCATTATAAATTGAGAATTTTTCTTAATAAGAAAGGAATAATTGAAATATTCTCTTCGTTCTGGGCAAGCAAACCACTTGTAATTGATATATAGAAAGGATCAATTAAAATGTTTCCATTTTTGGACCACATATGGTGTACATTTTAAAATAACTTTAAAATAGTAGCAACTTCGATCTAAATCGGTATCAGTAGTAGTAGTTAACGATTTAAGTAGTGGGCGTATCTAGAAAACAGTACGGGCGTCATCGATCATGGGGCTGAAATGAGTAGTCTGGGATTAATTTGACCCCCAGATAAAATATTTTAAGTTTTTGCCGAATGCGTTGAAGGAATTACAATCAAATTTACCCGGAGTATGGAGAAGGACCTGATCTATTCAGAAACAGTACAATGATGTGGATATAAGTTTCTATGAGGGGATTACTGCAAATATCCAGAGATAATAGGAGGGATGGCTATCAGTATTAGTTCAGGAGCCTAGGTATCCAACACCTTACCCCCTCTTTTCAGATTCACGTAGTCAAGATACTTAATTTAACCACTGAAGAATTTTACATATCAGAACTAAATTTTTTCACCACGGTTACACTCACCCAAAAACCATATATTTATAAATTGGAGGCAGGATCGTATGCCGATGCTCCTAGACTACACGTGGTATACCCATGATCGATGCGATGCCTCCCATTGTCTAGATATGCCGCTCCGTCCCCCTCCAGCATTTTCCACATGAGATCCTGTTCCAGATTTCGAGATATACTTATTCAATCTCTCAATAATTTTTCGTATGAGATCTGAATTTGTTCAGTGGGGACAGGGTTGGATGCCTAGGCTCCCAGACTACTTCGGTATATCCATGATGTATGAGGTGGCTGTGGTTTTCCACATATGACGAATCATTTTCCAGATATACCGCCACATCCCTTTAACCATTTTCCACATGAGGTCCCGTTCCCATATTTAAGATATATCCATTCAAACTCTCAAGAATTTTACATATGAGGTCTAAATTTTTAGACTACAAAAACGCCCACTAACAATTCAAAACTTTATAAAGTGGGTACAGTAATGGATATCTTGGCTCCCGGATTACTTACGGCATTCTCATGACCCATACCACGCCTGTTGTTTTCTAGATATGCCCTATCATTGTCTAGATAGGCAACCGCATCCAAATTTTTCTTTAATTGTCCAAATTTTTCTTTATAGCATGTGTAAATTTTATTGCGATTTTAAGTTTCAAAGATGTTTCTAGTTAACATGGGTTTTTCAATAACAGCGCTACAAAAGTTTTTTTTAAATAAAACAAAACCGGTTTTAGATACCAATGAAATTCTTTATTCCTGTGAAAGTACGTTCGATGCCATTATGTATGGAACTCGATTCCTTTTGCATGGCCACCACGGGCACGTTTGCAGCAGTCCAGACGCTGAACCCAATTTACGACGGTTTTCAAGCATAAATCGGCCGATACTGCAGCAATTTCACGTTCGATATTCGTACGAAGTTCATCAATCGTCGCTGGCTTGTTGGCATAGACCATAGACTTGACGTAGCCCCACAGGAAATAATATAACGGCGTCAAATCGCACGACCGTGGCGGCCAATCGACTGGGCCATTTCGTGAGTTAAGACGTTCTCCAAACTTGGTTTCCAATAAATTGATTGTGACATTCGCTGTGTGGCTTGTGGCGCCGTCCTGTTGGAACCACATGTCCTCCAGGTCCATATTAACCAATTGGGGCCAAAAATATTCGATTATCATTGAACGGTAGCGATTCGCATTCACAGTAATATGCCGGTCTTGATCATCACGGAAGAAGTACGGTCCAATGACGCCGCCGGCCCATAAACCGCACCAAACCGTAATTTTTTCGGGATGCAATGATGACTCATGGATTACGTGTGGATTGCTGTCTGACCAATAACGCATATTTTGCTTCTTTACGAAGCCATTCAGCCAGAAATGAGCCTCATCGCTGAAGATGATTTTCCGATGAAAATCCGAATCATTTTCAAGTTGTTGCTCAGCCCAATTCTCGAACATACGACGCTTATGGTGGTCAAGCGGTTTCAGTTCTTGCGTCAATTTGATCTTGTAAGAATGTAGGCCAAGATCTTTTCGCAAAATTCGCCACAACGACGTCACAGAGATGCCCAACGCTTGAGAACGACATGTGAGAGACACATTTGGGCTTTCTTGAGCGGCAGCAATATTCTCGACACTACGGGCAGTTCTTTGTCTCACTGACACGGGAACATTGTGTACTGTGCTTGTGAATTCAAATTTTTCCACTAGACGCTCAATTGTTGATCTGGTAGGAGGATTATGACGACCATAAATTGGACGTAGCGCTCTAAAAGTTGAGGCCACTGACTCCAAATTTCGGTAGTAAATTTTAATAATTTCGACTCGTTGTTGGCTCGTATATCTTTCCATGATGAAATGGCAAACCTTACTGAAGAGAAATGTCAAAAGAGCGGGGGAAAAAATGGCGTCGTTTGCTGTCCCTATCGATTTACTTTTGTAGCGTCTCTGTTGAACAACCCTTTATTATCCCGACCATTCACAGTAAGTAAAATGGTTGGTGTCTCCGCTAATTGTACGCGTTTACAACTTCATTAAATTACATTCATAGAAAAAGGTTTTCCATTACATCCAATGAAGGGTTTGGTAAGAGTATCTTACAATTAGTAAGTTGTGCGCTTTCCAGTGTTGCACTCACTGGTTGGGACCTACAGTTTTACACCGATTCCGAGGAGAATTTTTATTAGCTTTTTTGTGGCTACATGCACGACAGTGGCGCCGTCAACAAACGAGGTAATCGCCTTCGAAAGAAATGTAAGGTCGTCAGAACACGTTCTCATGTTCAAGAGCCACGCACACTAGAATTCAGTACCGATGACCATATATATGAATGTATATGAGTAGATAACCGAAAAATGGTTCTAATGATATCAGATTGTAGGAAAATGTGTAAATTGACCTAACTCCACAAACCAAAAATTGAAGAAACTTGGAAAAATACATCATGGTTACTCTTTCGTAGGGATGATTCTACATTCACTCATAGCAAAATTCGGTTGGGACAGCCGAATTAGCCGTAACCGAATTTGGAAGTTGTCACAACCGCATTGAAGGTTGACACAACCTCATTAGAGTTTGACACAACGTCATTAGAGTTTGACACAACCTCTATAGTAATTCTCACAACCGAATGTAGATAGTGTAAACACTTGAAGGAAATGAAAGCTTATTTATTATTAAGTAATGATTTATTTTCTTGTATTCTTATTAAACAATAGGGTAATCTTTAGAGTAACACCTTTGTCAATACCGACCTTTTTGGAAGTCCAGGCCATCATGGGTAACCGCTCCAATTTTGGCGTATTATATCTGTTAATGTAGGTCCTAAACCGTTTCACACAGAGATGATTGCTGCATATCTCCAACGACCAACCTTGAAAATTTCCAAAGCTGTTGATACCTTCTTGGGCATTTTCTGCAAAATAAGACGATTTAATATTAAAACCATAATTACAATACATATGTTAACTTACCTTTGTTAATAACCACAAAATAATCCTGATATCGCGGCGACAGGAACAATTATACGTTGTTTAACTTCTTTTAATATAATATGTGTTGTTATAATTTTAAACGTCAAGTTGAAAATGAAATTCGGTTGTACCTACAGAATAATTCGGTTACAGGAACCGAATTGACGCCGAATTCGGTCGTTGCAACCGACTTAAGTGTTAAGTCGGTTATTGCGACCGAATTGATACCAAATTCGGTAGTTACAACCGAAGTGATAACAAAATCGGTTGTGACAACCGAATTGATGCCAAATTCGGTTGTTGCACCTGAATTGATGCCACATTCGGTAACTCCAACCGAATTTGGTAGCAATTTCGGTTGTTGTATCCGAAAAATTGGTTGACAGAACTAATATAACTCAAGATTCAGTTGCCACACCGAATCAATTAAGAAACTAGGTTGCTTCAACCGAATTTCATTTGTGAGGACTAAAGTCGGTCGTGACAACCTCAATTCGGTTGAGCCAACCCCAATTCGGTGGTAACAGCCGAATTTACGGTTGCTACAACCTCTTTTCAACCAATTAGTTCTCTGGGTGTACGGAGTTTATACATTTGACTAGATACAGGTTGTTTCTTTTTAACATAGAAATCTCAAATTTTTTAAAATATGGAGTTATATCAATTGGCATTTGAGTAGCTCATATATTGCTACTACATAAAAAAAATTGTATACAATTTTGGCGTGAAGAACATTGACAGATGCAGTATGTCAAAATAACATTAGAATACCAACAAAACGTTTATGGTGCACATTGCAACTTTATTGTCTAACAGTTTCAGTCAAGGGGGTTCTATGCTACTGATCAACCTTAGAGTTGGGAAAACATGAAGAATAAAGTAAGTAAGAGGAATAGCGATAGAGGACTGGAAGTAGGTAGGGTTGCTAAATGCGTTTTGCACATATTTGCCTCTGAGCATTGAACCAAAAGTAGAAAACTCATCAACTGAGAGTTCTTTTGTAATAATTAAATCGAGGAAAAAATTAAAACAAAGTGAAATAATACAAAATGAACTGAATTGTTAGAGTAAAGTCATTTATAGAGTTTGCAATTAAACTACAAATTTATTAAAATAAATATTTTTCTCATTCTGCATGGGTTGCCAAGTCTGTATATTAGTGATGCACAGAATCGAGGAACTGGGTCGCAAGAACCGGTTCTTTACAGGAATCGACCGGACCGGGTCTTACAAGAACTGAAAAACGGGTCCAAATGAACCGAAAACGGTTCTTTAAAGACCGAAAACCGGTTTTACAAGTACCGAAAACGGTTGAAAAAGACCGAAAATCGTAAAACGGTTCCTCAATAAGAGGACTCACTTTCAAAGTAACCAAAAGTGTTAACGTCTGTGGTGAGGGTACGAAAATGTGTATTTTTATCAAATTTTATGTTCTTATAATAAGATATTTCACTTAAGCCTCGTAGGGACAGCAATTTTCTGAGAACCGGAACTAGTCCAAAAACCCGGTTCTGCTTGGAACCGGTCCAAATAGCCTGTTCGTTTTGGAACCGGTCCAAATCCCCGGTTCTTGTCTGAACCGCACTCGATCGAGAATGTGTATTTTTATCAAATTTTATATTCTTATAATAAGATATTTCACTTAAGCCTCTTTGGAACAGCAATTTTCTGAGAACCGGAACCAGTCCAAAAACCCGGTTCTGCTTGGAACCGGTCCAAATAGCCTGTTCGTTTTGGAACCGGTCCAAATCCCCGGTTCTTGTCTGAACCGCACTCGATCGAAAATGTGTATTTTTATCAAATTTTATATTCTTATAATAAGATATTTCACTTAAGCCTCTTTGGAACAGCAATTTCCTGAGAACCGGTCTAAATACCCGGTTCTTCTCGTAACCGGTAAAAAAAATTCCGATCTTCTCGGAACCGGACTCCACAGAAAATGTGTATTTTTGTCGTATTGTATATTTTTATAATAAGATATTTCACTTAAGCCTCTTTGGGACAGGAATTTGCTGAGAACCAGAACCGGTCCAAATGTCCGGCTCTTCTAGGAACCCGACTCAATAGAATCGGTTCTTAAAATACGCGGAACCGCACATTACTACTGTCTATCTCTTGCTCCAACTTTTCCAGTGGCTTGAGTTGGTTTCCGTTCCAAGAAAAACAGCTGTTGCAGACATGTATGTGACTATGTTTTGAGACGTATGTTAATATATTAAATGTTAAAGACATATGTTAACTACGCCTGAAAGTATGCGGTTGAGCTGAAAAGCTACCATATACTAACTCACCACAAACATTAGATGATAGCACGAAGAATATACCTATGGGAAATGTGGTGTCAATTGGCTGAAAGTACTTCTACTGGGATAGGTGAATCGTATATAGTGAACAGTTTTTTTTTTTAATCTTGCGATAACTACTAAGTTAAAATGATGTAAAATTATACGATAACTTACTAAGTTATCGAATAATTTTACATAATTTTTTCGGCTTATTTTGACGTAGGTATTGTAAAAATAATCATCAAAGAATGTTACTAAAAAGGAGGCAAAATGAGTGAAACATATAAACATTTAAGAACTGAAACTATTGAACTAAAACCGAACAGGCACGATGGTGTTAATTAGCACCAACGCCATACAGAATGTATTGGTTCTTCACATACATTAGTTCTAAAACTGAGACTAGTCCTTTCCCCCCAAAAAACCAGTAACGTGGCTGATTTTGACCAGTTCAATTTCCCGCAGAGGTTCTGGATAAATCGAGGAAGATATGTCGCTGCTATTGGACTGTGCAGGTAACTTCGAAATGGTGTTTGGCGATAATCTAACTGATTTAAATATCCGTCTGATGGCCCATGTCGGGCCAGTCTGATTTTAAAATTATTCATGGTCGGGTGATAGTTGTTATTGGGAAAAGACTTATGTTGTGAGGGTTAAATGTTACACTTTACAAGTAAAGTAAAGGGAACTGTGGTACTTATCGTAATTAAAAATTACCCTGTATTATTAACAGAATATAAAACAGCGATAAGAAGGGCAATTATTGGACTCGTAACAATATGATTTTCAATTCAATAGGCTTTAATTTTAAAAATTAAGGCTTTCCTTTTAAAATTTTCAAATAGAAATTAAAAATTTTCAAATAAAAATAGCCTAAATTATTGTACATATTTTCAGTTTCTGACAACCAAAATTTAATACCTATCGTATTTAAAATTTTAAATTTCTTCGATAACAAAAATTATTTAAATTCATACGAAATCGTTCTTTGTTCGAGGAAATCCTCAACACAAAACAAAAAACTATTGACGCTGCCAAAAATCATGGGAAAATTAAACTCCGAAAAAATGCATTTACTCAAACATGTGAATGCCCGCAAATGTTATGGATTTTGGCAACATGAAAAATAACGCAATATTTTTTATTGTACGACTCGTATTCCCAATGCAATTTCATAAAGAACTCAATCCAAGAAGATGATAAAAAAAAATCCCGTTCCAAAAAAAAAAATGCCAATAATAACCAAAAGGATAAGAGGAAAACAACATTGAAAGAAGAAAAATGAATTGAAATAAAACCCCAGCATTGAGTGCAACATTCTAATGTGATTGGCATATCAAATGCCAGCGATGACTTTCAAAAGACCCTGTCTGGCATTAAAAATGATATCACATAATAAAGAGCGGAAAATTAAAGACTTAATACACTAACTAGTAGAGGATATAGGGAAGAATGGTCATAAATATTAACAAATTCTTACCACAAATTATGCTTTATATAATTTCGTGAGTTATATGTTCACGTGTCATATCATTGATATTTGACCACAATTCTTGGCATTACTTAACAGTGCTATCCTTTCTGATTGCCGACCTTAAGTCAAGGATTAAATGCAATCTCTTTTGGACTGAAAATTGTCCGTATGATATATAGTAGTGTAAGTTGCTGTTTGTATCCATATTTTAGCCGGAGTCTCAGCAATTGTCGCCAATTATTTATTTATTTAATACTTGTACTTTAATGTTGGTTTGTAAACCGATTCGATTTCAAAAGGACCCAATTCATTTGTAAGTTAAGTACTGGAGCTTAAGTCGAATGTTCAAGTGGGGTTTCAATTTCACAACATAATCACCTGACATCAAGCACAATTTGTGTGGTAACACTTAAGACACAAGCAAGATTGCTCGCAGTGGATAAAACCCAGCAAACAATTCGGATGAAATGTAGTTAAGAAAATGCTGGGTTTGTATCAAATTTGATCCATAAAGTGTTTTCAGAGGTATGGGTATTAAATCGGAATCCGACAATCTACGCATACCTTATGAGATGTAGCTAATGTTATTGGATAAAACTGTATACATGACCATTTATGCTGTCAATTTATATAAATTTTCAAAAGTCGTTATACAGGGTGATTCAGGAAGTTCCGGACAAATTTCTCCAGCGTATTCCTTGGCTCAGTTCACTAGGACCATGCCCGAAAATGCAAGTGTGCGAAATGGCAGCTGGTTCAAAATTTTCGGATTGGAGGTCGGAGGGTAGTAGGGTAAAGTTGCTAACTTCTGAGCCAGTGGTCGCAATTTTTTGTTTTTGGGCTTGTTGGAAAATTGTTTAAGAGGCCTTCCAGAATCAATCAAATCGCCGAGATACGGAGCTTTCGGAAAAAAATGGGAAAAAAAATTCACATAACCTCAATTTCCTCAGCCAGATGGCAGGTAACTTATGTTTTGGCGTAGAATACGTCTTACCTTACGGTATAGGGAGTCATGTCAGATTGTTATTGTTGTAATCTATATTTCATTGATTATGAGGAAACGGCGAGATAACTTTTTTTAAAAATTTTTTTGTAGGTAAATGAAGATGTTATCTTTCGTTTGATATACATTTCATATTGGTTGATATCTTCCTAATATTTAAATTTCTCAAATGAAAATTGTTTAAACACATACACTCACACATATGTGTGGTGTTTGGTTGAGTGTTTGAGTTTGTAGCGTGAACACAAACTATGCTGCTGCTTCAGTGTGGACACAAACCTTCGGCTGTTGTTTTGATTGATGAAATATTGAAATTTATATTTACTTATGTATTTAAGTGAAACAAAATGTTAAATGTGAATTTGAATTTAACCTGGATATATAATTATAAAAAATATATGAAAAAATTAACTCATACATTTTTATGTTAAATTAAAAATAAATAAGCTTTATTTAAATTTATTTTATTTAATTTTAAGCTTATGTATATTATCAAAAGTAACTATCAAATAAATAAATTCATTTGCTTATGTTATTTATCATTTATTTTTATATATGTTTTCTGTCTTATCGGATGGCGTATTCTACGTTAAACTTAATGGCCGTGTCTCTGACACAGCCTGCAGGGACAGTCCGTGGCCGAAGGCCTCGGAAAACTGTCTGCTGTTTTTTTAGTTGAAAGATAGCCATACCTCTTACCTTTCCAAAGTGACCCAAACGAAGCCCAGAGGTCTTACCGTTCCAAAGTAATGACCATTTGACAGAAATACAAAAATGTTTGTTTTTGTTTTTGGAAGCGAAATAACATAACACATTTATTTGTTTTTGTAAATTAACACATAAGTTACCTGCCATCTGGCTGAGCAAATTGAGGTTATGTGAATTTTTGTTTTCCATTTTTTTCCGAAAGCTCTGTACCTTGGCGTTTTGTCTTTTTTATTGATTCTGAAAGGCCTCTTAAAGACCTTTCCAACAAGCCCAAAAACAAAAAATAGCAACTTTACCCTCCGACCGCCAATCCGAAAATTTTCAACCCGCTGCCATTTCGCACCCTTGCATTTTCGGACATGGTCCTAGTGGACTTTTCTTCATGAAATGAGCCAAGGAATACGCTGGAGAAATTTATCCGGAACTTCCTCAATCACCCTGTATAGTCTGTTGGAATTGGATTCTGTTCTAATATGTACTAACAATTTGTAACCGCATAGATTGCAGTACGCAAGCATATCTTCTAATAAAGGGTGTCTCACATTTACATTTTAAATAAAAACACGTATTTTTTGAGATAATTCTGATTTTTTTTATTGGATTGTAAAGGGGACATGTTCCGATTCAGTATGGGTGGGGTAAAATATCCATCACATGGCCCCAAAGATAGGCCTTTACCCTTTTTATGCAATTTTCCAAAACTGTTTCACAGAGATGTGGCTGTATCTCACCGATGACGCGTTGGATCTCGGATTTGAGTTCAGAAATTGTTTCTGGTTTATTGTCATAAGCCCAAGATTTCACAAAACCCCGAAGAAAGAAATCGCTCGGCGTTATATCGCATTATCTTGGTGGCCAGTTGACTTCAGAATTTCTTGAGATAATTTGTTGTGGAAATCGTTGCTGCAGTAAATCTATTGTTTTATGCGCGGTGTTGTAGGTGGGGCCGTCTTGCTGAAACCACATGTCGTCCAGATCCGTGCCGTCCAGTTGAGGCCGCAAGAACTCCGTTGTCATGTTTCTGTAACGAATGCCGTTCACAAACACTGCAATTTTGGCCTCAACTTCAAACAAGTAAGTCCCAATCATGCCGCCTCACCAAAATTCGCACCAGGCAGCTGTCCGTTGAGAGTGGATTTATTTCTCATGGACTGCATGAGGATTTTCTGAGCCCCAAATTCGACAATTTTGTGTATTCACGAAGCCATTCAGATGGAGATGCGCTTCGTCGATGAAAAATTGCCATTGCCTTTACTTTGCTCCCATATCCATTGGACGAACTGCCACCGCTTTTCTGCTGGTTTGAGCTCCTGCGTAAACTGAATGTTGTACGCATGAAGGTGGAGGTGTTTTGTCAAAATTTGCGGCGTAGTGCTTCATGAAATTTGAAGTTATTGAAAATGATGCCGAATTGATGATTCCGAGATTTCCGCGACACTCTCGTTGACAGCAGCAATGTTTTCAAGAGACCGACCGGTATGTTGACGAACAGAAGTCTTACTAACCATAACTGATCCAGTTTCTTTAAATTTGTTGACCACTCTTCGAATGGTTGACACATTAGGTGCACTTTCTGGACTTTCTGGAATTTATATATGAAACACAATATCCGTTAAATGCCCACCACCATTCCTCTACAACACATGATATGCGCATCAACATTTTCCATAACTTTTTCACATATTTAGGGCTCTATATCAGTTATATCTCGAATGATTTCGGTCTTCAGCGACACGCTGAATTTTTTTTATTATTTTGTTGTGTGTAGCTTGTCGCAACCATAGTACATTTGTGTTCAAACTCATTGCGTTTACTATTCAATAATGCATGTTTGAGGCACAATGTTTAATATATGTTTTTATGAACCAAATGTGGCTTTGTTTGTTGAAAACTGCTGACAATAAAAACGTGACAGAGAACATATAAACTAAAAAGCAGCAGATCTTCAATGCATGAAAACAATGCTTGCAAACATAAACATGTTGCCTGCAATATGTTGCTGGGCCATTATTTTTCAGCGTGTATGGAATCATTTCGAGCTTATTAGCATACACACATACTTTCACGTATCCCCAGAGGAAATTGTCCAATCAATTCCAAAATGAGTTGATTTACGCTTGTACAAAGTGGATGTTGTATTACCTAGACTGAGCATTTGTTGGAGAGAGTTTTGGCCGAATGCAGCCACCGCAAGTGATATGAGAATATTTGTGGAAAAAGTTCGTGAGACTGGCTTGCTAGTGGACAACATTTATGGTCCACCGTCGTCGTACTGTGCGTATATGACGATAATGGGGCTACACATATATCCCGCATTGCATTACCATCCGGAATGTCAACAAATTTTAGACTTAAATCTTATGATAACATGGTTTATTCTTAGAATATATATTGCTACAAATTCCCTAATTTTCGTTATTTTATTTCCCATTATAAACATAAGGTTTTTTTTTAAATTGCGATTAGTACAACAGTTCTCCTTATTAGCGCAAACTTTATATTCGCAATTAAATTTTTCATCAATACCACTTATTCCACATCATTGGCTTTTATACGTTTGAAATTAGATTCACACAATGGCGCCCAGTTGGCTATTTATATTCAGTCCAACTCTCGGTAGACCTTTCCACAACCGCCTTGTAGTAAACATCAGCTGTTGTCGATGGTTCCAGAGCGTTCTTGACGATATCATCAAACATTCGTGGTGAGTTGGTATGTAATAGCTTTTTAACTCACAAGCTTGGCATATTTTTAGGCGTAATTATCATCAGAATTCAAACTGTTAGCCAAAAAAGCTGCAAAATAGAGGGCGGTCTCGAAACTAGCCGACATGACGTATAGATGGTGCCAGTAGTTTGAAATAAAATATTTTGGTGCAAAGTGGCAACTTTATAAAACATATGTTTTAAGTTGCAAGGCATCACATTGTTTAGCGTTTTTATTTGAGCCATCAAAAGCAAACGATCTCAATAAATTAGTAAACGTGGAAAAAATTGGTCACCGTTATGTAATTCAATATTTCCATTTGAAAGGTCTCAGTCCAAGCAATATTAAAGCAGAGCTAGGTTCTACTTTGGGAAAGTCTGCTTCTTCGTTTACGACTTTAAAATATTTCTTAGCAGAGCTTAAACGAGGCGGTACGAACTGCCCAGACGAGCACCGTAGTGGTCGACCAATTGAGGTGTACACACCAGATACGGTTAAAAAAAATCCATAAAATGATATTGAATGATTGTTGGCTGAAGGTGCGTGAGCTAGCTGAAATGATAGGCATTTCAAAAAGTACTATACATTGTATAATGACCGAAGATATGAAGATGGTAAAGCTGTACGCAAGATGGGTGCCGCGCTTACTTTCAATAGACCAAAAACAGCGTCGTGAAGATGTTGCAGTAGAGTGTTTGGAGATGTTTCACCGCAATAAAGCCGACTATTTGGGTCCACTTATAGGCCGTCGGTGGTGCAATGGTTAGTGTGCGCGGCTCTTGTATATGAGATCCTGGGTTCGAACCCTTCTCTGACCACCTTCAAAAAAAAATAAAATAAAAAAAAGAATTCTTTCGGCGGCGGTCACCTCGCATAGTGACGGCGACACTATCGAGTATATAGCCATGAAAAAGCTTCTCAAAATACCGTTCGGAATCGGTGTAAAACTGTAGGTCCCAATCAGTGAGTGAAAACTGGAAAGCGCACAGCTCAGTGATTGTGAGAAGCTCTCCCCGGTCCCTTCATGGGATGTAATGGGAAACCACTTATTTTTTTTATAGCCATGGATGAGACATAGGTCCACCACTTCAAACCTGAGGTAAAAGAGCAGTCAAGAAAGTTAGAATGGGAGAATCGCGTCTAACGAAGCCACAGACGGTTCCATGTGCAGTCAAGGTCATTGGGTCTGTTGGGATAATTTTTATTGATTATCTTTAGAAAGAAAAAGCCAAGAATGGCGCATTTTTTTCTAATATATTGCAGCGTTTAAGTGATGAAATTGTGGGAAAAATGCCGCATTTGGTGAAATAGAAAATGTTCTTTCATCAACACAATGCTCCAGTTCACGCATCCACTATTGCGATGGGCAAAATTAATGAATTAAAGTTAGAACTGCTTCATCACGCACCTTAGTCGCCAGATTTAGCTCCCTTGGAGAATTTTCTGTTTCCAAACTTGAAAAAATGGCTCGGTGGTAAAAGATTTGCCAACAATGAAGAGGTGGAGTGGGGTTTGCGGTTGATGGCTATTTTAAGGAAGTTGAAAGTTATTACGATAAACAAGGTATCGAAGCTATTGAATATTGCTGGAAAAAGTGTTATGCTGAAAAATAAGGAAAATTTTCGCAACTTTTTTGTGTCATCTTCGGCTAGTTTTGGGACAGCCTCGTACACCACACACTGTTGCTTGATATTCTAATGTTATTTTGAAAAAGTGCAGAAGTAAATGTTAGTGAAGCGAAAAATTAAAGCCTTTTTTTATCATACCAATATTTTTATCACTCATTTAAAAGTTTCAGCTATTCTTAAAACTTGTAAACTTGGAATTCTTCTACGATATTTCCGTTCTCAATTTCTATGCTGGGTTCTAAAACGTAGCACTTATCTCCTTCCCCTTAAATAATTCGATATGTATAACATTTCCTTAAGAATACATGAATACGTATGAATTCCTCTCGCAAGGCTGTTGTAATCCTGTGAATGAATCCAATGAAAAAAAGCTAAATTCCTTGCTTTCAATCGCTTTCCCTTACCACCAAAGCGTGGGGGAGAAATTGAAAAGATGAGAAAACACTTGTGAAGACAATTCAAACCAAAAAAAAAATATAACATTTCAAGCATTCACACGAAAATAAAAAGTGAAACCTCAAATATTGAGACAGAAAAAATCACAAGCAACACCATGCACTCACTCAGTCAAACACAAAAGGACCTTTATAGGCTGAGGGGGTACCGAGAGAAAAAAGAAACAATTTAACATGCCGGAGTGAGTACACAATCCCACACACAAGAACACATTTACTACTCAGAATTGTAATATATCCTTTACGATTTGTCACGTTTTTGTTACATTCACTCGTCGTCACATGCTACACATATACATTGATATACATGTCACACACACAAAAATGTACATACATGTGCATATCTCACACACACGCCATTAAAATCCTGTGAAAGTTATGACTGAAAATGTGAGCATCTGAAATCAGTGAAAATCCTTAAACCAATACCATTGTAGACAATGGATTCAATACAATACTCACAATCGTATACAATTACACACTTTTACAATTACATTAACAATCACGCCCCAACACACAATTTCCCCACACACACACACACACACACATATGTACGTATGTGCAATAACATCCTTTCTCTCATTCTTATTTACATTTGAGAGAAACAAAAAAGGAAGTAGTCTGCGTATTTAGGCGTGAGTATGATGCTATTTATGGTCTTAGAGTTTTATTTGTAGTTAAAGTCAAAGCAAAAACGATATTTGATAACTATTAAAACGAGTTTTTCTCGCTCTTCTTTTTCTCTTGTTGTTTAACCACAAACTCACACTCTGTTAACCACACACAGAAAAGAATTTCATCTTGCATTAGAGTCTGATTTTAATACTCGTACAAATGAGTTGAAAAACAATCGCATAAGTTGTTAAAGGAGAGAACAAATACGAAATAACAGCGACTACGTTTATGTTTAAACGTGTGGTTGAAACTTATTAATATGGTACGTGAATTATGGTTGATCTGAAGCTTAAAGGAATGTAATCATAAGCCAAGTTTTATTTCAAATTCCCTCAATATGCGGTTATTCTACATATCTACGAGGTTTATATTTCGGGTTCAGCGATATAAAAACCTTCATTTATCATTGGAAATGGTTTCATTGTTTTTCAAAATATTCTCCATATAGATCAGGACACTTTTGCATGCGCTCAAACCAAGTTTCGAAGCACCTTTTTCACTCTAATTGAGACAACGCTTCAACAGCTACTTCGAACGTCGAAAACCGTTGACCACTCGGTAAAAGGAAGTCATTGAGTGCCAAATCAGAGCTGTACGGCAGATGATCCATCAATTCGACATGTTGAATGCTCAAATAGCCCATTGTTTCAGCTGATGTGTGAGAGCTCGCATTGTTGTCTTGCAAAATGATTCTTCTTCTCTTGTTGTTTTTCCATATTTCTTCGAGCACTGTTGGCAAACAGATGGTGGTATACCACTAAGAATTGAACGTCCTACGTTGCACTGAAGGCATTCTGGCCACATGACCGGTAATACCGAAAACACGTGATCATTTGCTTCGATGTGCTTCTTCGACGAACAACTTTTGTTGGATGTAGCTCGCCTTGAAAGACCCATATGTCCGATTGCTGTTTTGTATCGGGCCCATATGCATAGATAAATGATTCGTCGTCCGTAACGATGTTATACACTGAATTTGAGTTACCTTGGTGGTATTTTTTCAGCATTTCTTTGCTCCAATCCACTCGAGTAATTTTTTGAACATTCGTCAAATTATGTGGGATCCAGCGAGAACAAATCTTTTTCACGGCCAAATGAACATGCAATATCTTATTGATGCTTGTCATACTAACTCACAAGGATGCACCAATCTCATGGCACGTCACATGTCGGTCTTGCTTTATAAGTTCACGCACAGCATTGATGGTTTCCGGCAAAACGACCGAAGTTGGACGACCTTCACGAAATTCATCCTGGAGCGAACGGCGTCCGAGACTGAACTCTTGGTAACACCGATTTACACTGGTTTTTTAATGGTGCTTCATCGCCAAAAGTCGAAACAAGTTGAATGAGCCACTCTTGTCTCGATACTTCTCGCCGAAAATAATTAATAATAATAAATTTTCACGATTTTCACGTGTTAATTCCATTTTTTAACCGAGATGCATTTTTCAAAACACTGTAAATACAACAAATGTGCTCTTAAGTGAAAATGTTCTATATATGCTTAAGGTAAAAATGTCAAACTATCCAATGGAAGTTCTAGTTTCCGTCTGGCAACACTAGTATTGCCAGGACCCAAAATATAAATAGCAACCCTCTACATACATATATTTATCAGAAGCCGTCCCAGCGGCGGAAGTCATGACCTGGAAGGGCTGAAATCATGACCAAACAGGCCTTTAAAATGCGGAAGGCCTTCCCTACACATTACCTCCTACTTTCTGTTTAACAAGGCCTTCATTGTCCATTGCCTAAAGAAGGCCTTACAAGGCATGCAAAGAGGAAGGCCTTAGAAGGGATTTAGTTTATTTTATTTTTGTTAAACAAAAATAAAATGAATATAATTTATTTTATCACAAAATCATTATCCACTTCTACATATTTATTTATAAGTATGTATGTATCCAAGTTTTACCACGCCCAACTTCAAATTGAAAATTTTGAAAGTACCCTGAAAAATATTAAATAAACAATATAATTTTAAAATTTGTATGCAATTTTCCAATGAAATTACGCTTAAAGAGAATCGGAAAAGATATTTCTCAAAATTGTAAAAATCTTCTTCTTGGTTATATCTGATGAAAAAATGCATGCATTCCCCAGGCCTTATTTTAGAAAGGCATTATTTGTGGAAGGCCTTGCGACTTCCGCCGCTGGTGTAGAATTTAGTGGCAACACCTGAAACTTCATGGTCTTCAGTCGAAGTGAAATTGAAATGATCATCTCAGTGTTCTATTGTCTCAACCGAATCATAGAAAATACCATCCGAATACGCACATCGGGTCCGATTTCCCTGATTTGATTTCCAGATTGGGTCCGTTGTCGTTTCCAAGTCGGATACTCGAGCGGCCGTAATTCCTCATTCGATCTCGAAACGAGAATTATGTCCGATCTCGAAAAAAGGTTGGATCTAATCTGAAAATCAAATAGGATGCGACCTCGAAACGAGAACGGATGCGATGTGGAAACCAAATCGGATCAGCTATCGAAAACATTTCGCACTAAAATTTATACCGGTAAATGAAAACGAAAACAAACTGTATTAGAATTAAAAAAGGTCTTCAAAATTAAGTTTTCGAAAGAACTAAATTTTGTACCACTTATACACTAATGTTACGTCCGTTATAAAAGGAAGAAAAATATTTGAAATATAAAATACAAATAATATGGCATAATAATGTAGTATGGTAGTTTAAATTAATTAAAAACACTACTTGAATGGAACTAGCGGAAGCGGATCTGTACCTGATCCGAATCGGATCAGCGAAAGCGAAATCCGACATGTCGCACCGGATCTGAATCGGATCAACGAATACAATATTCGACGTATGAGACTCAAACCGTATCCGTATCGGATCAGTGAAAGCGAAATACGGCCAGTTGTACTCAAAACTTATCCTGTTGGGTCCGATTCAAATCCAAATGGGATCAGCGAAATAGAAATCTGATGTGTCGCACTCAAACTGTATCTGAATCGAATACGAGTCCTAATTTATGCTCACTGGCTTTTGACATTTATAATTTTCGGTTATCAAGACCGACGAATTGTTTAAAAACAAGGTTATGGTAGCAGAAAGTACGGTCACCATAACCGAAAAACTATTGACATTAACCTGCCCCAACTGAATTTTTCTGTCTCCTACAATTTTCAAGCAAAAACGCATTTAGTTGACATTTGTTTTGTGACCGTCTTTGGTGTGCGGGATTACTGTATATGAGAACGTGGATTCGGTCTCGCTTTGGCCATCATCATCTCGCTTAGTGATGGCGAACACTATCGAGTATTTAGCCATGAAAAAGTTTCTCAAAAATACAGTTCGGAACCGGTTTAAAACTGTAGGTGACGGTAAACTAGATAGCGCACAGATCACTGGCTGTGAGAAGTCCGCCCAACCTCTTCATGGGACGTAATAGGAAAAGATTTTATTTTAAAGAGACCATATTGAGAAATAAGAATAAAAAAATATTTTATTCAAAAAGTGAAAAATAAGAATAAGAAATATTTTATTCAAAAAGCGACGGAGTTGTCAAACTGCACTCGTAGTTGCTACTATTATAAATTGCCGGTTGGTGGCGCATGTCGAGTCGGTCTGATTTCGAACTCCTAAAAGTAGACTTTGTAAAGTATTGACTTATGGTAAAGAGTACAGATTAATAGATGAAACTGTTGCAGTTATCATAATTTAAAAAGAGTATTGTTTTATGAATGCGAAATGAAAGAGTACGAAACTGGCATAATTAGTAAATTCGTAAAAATATATTTGTGGTGTTTTCCATAGATATTTTTAAATAGTTCCTTGAAGTTTTTGGAACGAAGTTCCTTATCGCAATACGCGGGATAAATGAAAAAAAATTAAACAAGTTTTGTTTTAACACTATTATGCTACAAACCACTATTACCAACTATTTTGTTTACTTTTGCTTTGGTTTGTGTCTAGAATAACTAGATGTCTCACATATATTGGGAAATTTCTTGTTTAATGGGAAGTTTTGCAGGTGGAGCCTGTAACCAATTTATAGTATATATTGTAGTTTTGAACCCAATGACAAATAAATTTAGAACAGCCAAAGCGAAAGAAGTTTAAAAAAGTACATTTTCTTAAAAAAGTGCCTTTTCTTAAAAAAGTAAATTTTCTCAAGAAATACACTCCGGTTCACTTATTTAAATGCACTAAAAATTCCATATTCAGCAGCCTGTATCTATTGCAATTTGTAACTGATTGCAGAATTTTAAAATGGAAATGGAAGCTAGACATCTTGAGATATAAAAAAAATCATGACAATAGTGGTTTCTTAACTAAAGAACTTTTGTTGAGCAATTTATAAAAAGAAGTCCAAAAATGTGCTATTTTTTTTGGTACACTTGAATAAAGGCACTTTAATATTTTTAAAGTAAGCGATGATTTTTTGCAGGGAGCGTTACATCTTTTTCATTTTACGAGTCAAAATGGGAAAACAAAAAATTTTAAATCTATCCGAAAAAACTATAATCGATGGTTATCGTTCTGAAGGATATTATAACCGCGCAATAACTAAAAAAAATGGACGGAGCCCAACAGTTCTCGACAATTACACCAAGGACCCCGAGGGGAATGGAAAAAAATTTAAAGGAAGTGGTGAGGAGCGTCACTGATTTACGCAGTAGTGAAAGATGTTGGGTTTATGTTGTGAAATATTTATGAACAAGCTTTATTTGTGTAGTGACCAATTATACAAAAATATGAAATCACTCTTATGCACTATTGGTTTGCTGGCTTCTCCGACGACGATGTTTTCTTCTTGGCACGCTTTTTCCTTCTGACCTGCTGCTCGCTGCACTGGTACATACGAAAACAAAAGACCTGACTGCTTGCTTGTTACGCCCTTCACATATTATGTAGCGATGTTGTTGTTGTTTTCTTTGTCCCTTTTGTTGTTTGTGTTTCTAGCAGGGAATTGCTGGAATTGTTGGAAAGAGTGATGTTGTGAACTGTGTTGCGACGTTGATTTGAGAACAAGACAAATGTGGTGGGGGTGATCGACGCGACGATGAAAACGGGACTTCGAAATGGTGCGATGTTGTTTTGCGAATGATGGTTTTTGCTGATGCTGTTTTTTGGTGAAGCCATTGTTTGTGTGTATATGGTTTTACATACTGAGTGCGTTATTGAGACAAATATTGGATACCCAGTAGGAAATCTACGAAAAGATGTGTGAATGTCTACGATATTATGCGACGGTGGTTGCTGGGTGAAGCAGTGGTCTGAACATACTCCCCCCCCCAGCGGCGATACGACGATGAATTTAATTATGATAAAGATGAAGACGGTGATGTTGTAGCTTCAATTGGTAGTTTGCAAATCCTTGCAATGGCGCGTTTTACAATTCCATTTTTAGTCTGAATAGTGACCACACGCACCTTCCCATCTTCACCTGGGACAATGTTTACGACTCGACCCATTGGCCACTTGAGAGGCGGAGTATTATCCTCTTTGATTATTACCATATCGTTGACTTGCATGTTGGGAAATTCCATCTTCCACTTTGATCGCTGCTGTAGTTGGTTTAAATAGTCACTGTGCCATCGGTCCCAGAACTGTTGTTGCAGCCGATGAATGAGTTGATATTTTCGTAGCAGGCTATGCTGGATCTCAGTTGGCTCTGGGATGGTTGTAAGTGCTCGGCCGATTAAGAAGTGGGCGGGCGTTAGTGGAGACAGGTCGTGTGGGTCGCTTGACAGTGGAGTGAGAGGTCGACTATTGACCATGGCCTCAACTTGACAGCACATTGTAATCAGCTCGTCATGCGTGAGGATATGGTTTCCAATTGTTCGCCGGAAATAATATTTCGCCTGCTTCACGGCATTCTCCCATAGCCCTCCGAAATGAGGGGACCTAGGAGGTATAAATTTCCATTCGATTCCTTCTTCGCGGCATGCAGAGGAGACTAAGTCAATATGGGGCTGGGTGAGAAAAAGTTGCAGCAGCTCGCGTAGCTCTCGGTTGGCCCCGACGAAATTGGTGGCATTATCAGAGAAAATTGTGTGGCATTTTCCTCTGCGGGCGATAAAGCGCTTCAGGGCTGCTATGAAAGCTCCGGTGGTCAAGTCGTGAACTACCTCCATGTGTACCGCCTTTGTGACGAAACATATAAATATAGCGACGTATACTTTAAGCGGACCTTTTCGCCGAATTCGCTGAGTGTAGAGAAAAGGCCCACAATAATCTACACCACATTTTTCAAATGGGTGTGCTGCTGTCACTCGTTCCATTGGCAAGTTTCCGAGCAACTGTTCAGCAAGTATAGGACGACATTTATAGCATATTATACAATTTCTAGTTACCTTTCGTATAGTATTCCGAGCATTCGTAATCCAGAATTTTCCTCGCAAAATATTGTGTAGCGTCTGAGCTCCGGCATGTAGGTGATGCTTATGATGGTAATCAATTAGTGTGCGGACGAATGGATGGTTGCCAGGAAGCAGAATTGGGTGCTTACTGTCAAAGGGTAGATCTGATTTATTAATGCGACCGCCGACTCGAATAAGCCTATCATGCATAAATGGGAATAGTTGTAAGAGTGGTGATTGCTGGTGAATTGACTGATTGGCTGCAATGCTTTTATAGTCCTTTGTAAATGAAAATTGTTGTATGTGTTTGCATATGGTGCCAAGAGCAACTTCCATTTCTTCAGATGAAATCTTGAGGGTGGTGTGTGGACTCTCCTTTTTGCGGACTCTTTCAATGAAGCGGTTAACATATGCGAACATACGTTGAATTGTAGTATAGTCGTTAAGGAATTTATGGCCCTCAAGTAAATCGATTGTTTGTTGTATCACAAGTGAAACGCGTTGATTTCGAACTTCTGGAATCTGACTGTCACTGAGTAGAGGCGTTGGTGGCCAGTGGTGTTCCTCCAACAGCAGATACTGCGGTCCATTGAGCCACAGAGAATTTTTGGTGAGATCCTTTACGGTAGCACCTCGCGAAACGAAATCTGCTGGATTCTCTGATGTTGGAACGTGTAGCCACTTAGATCCAATTGTATGTTGTTGTATTTCGTTGACACGGTTGGACACGAAAACATTCCACCGCGATGGGTCTCTGGCTATCCATGCTAGGGTGATCGTGCTATCTGACCAATGAAATATGTTATATGGGTCAACGTTTAAAATTGTAGACACTGTTTTGGACAATTTTGCCGCTAGTAGTGCCGCACATAGCTCTAGTCGTGGTAGTGTGACTTCTTTTAGGGGCGCAACCCTTGATTTGGAACAGACTAATCTGGAACATTTTCCGGTGTCTGTTACAGTGACAGCATAGACACAAGCACCATACGCCTTTGTGCTGGCGTCTGCAAATACATGGAGATGAGTATTATTATTGAACTCTACTAGCCTTGGTATCATGAGATGTTGAAGTTCTGAAAATTCCTTTTGAATTTTGTGCCATTGGTGCTGTACTTCACTTGGGACTGGATCGTCCCATTGAAGATAAACCTTCCAAAGGTTCTGCAGTAAAATTTTGCACGTTACGACCAAAGGGTTCAGCAGTCCTAATGGATCGAAAATCGTGGCAATTTGTGACAAAATATTGCGTTTGGTTATGGGTAATTGAGTTGACTGATGAATTCCGAACATAAAAATGTCTTCTTGTGGCGACCATTTTAACCCAAGTGTTTTTACGCAATCAGTGTTGTGAAAACGAATAATTTCTTCACGATCGCATTCGGCCACATTGGCTATTATTGTTGGATCATTTGCTGCGAACTTGCGAAGAGGAAAGCCACCAAGATTAAGTAATGTGGTGACTTCGGATTTGATCTTGATTACTTCTTCTATACTTGACCCACCAGTCAACAGGTTGTCCACGTAAAAGTCCGATTCTGTAACTCGCGATCCAATAGGATATTGGTTAACGTAGTCCCTCGCTATCTGCTGGAGACATTTTGTGGCTAAGTAGGGTGCACAGCTTGTACCATAGGTGACTGTTTGAAGACGATAAGTGGCCATTGGTTCGGTTTGTTTAGGCCTCCATAAGATACATTGGTATTTAGTATCGTCAGGTTCCACGAATATCTGGCGGTACATTTTGGCTATATCGGCCATTATGACAAACCGATGCTTTCTGAACCTAAAAAGTATAGTGAATAGATCGTCCTGTATGGTAGGCCCAACCTTTAAGATGTCATTTAAGCTTTTGCCGTTTGATGTGCGACAGGATGCGTCGAAAACAACGCGGAGTTTTGTCGTGGAGCTGTCCAACTTGAGGACACAGTGATGAGGTATGTAGTTTAGTTTCGTTGATGAGGCCTCCTCTTGCGGGACATGTGTCATATGCCCCATTTTTATGTATTCGTCGATGAATGCAATGTAGTCATTTTGCAATGAAGGGTTGTGCACAAATTTGGACTCCAGTGACCTCATGCGCTTTCGTGCGATTTGATAGGAATCCCCGAGGGACGAGAGCTCTTCCTTTAGTGGCAATCGCACAATGTATTTGCCACTTGTATTACATCTGCGTACTGTTTGCCTGAAATACGTTTCACATTCGAACTCTTCGACTGATGGTACGGCCGCAGGTGCCACATTGTCCTCTATCGTCCAAAACCTCTCCATTAGTTGTTCGATTGTTGGGTTGGTTGACGGAGAGGTGAAGACCTTATACGGGGCTGCTGAGTGGAGTGATTGTACAGAGTGGTTTTGCGATGCGGTGACCATTGATGTTTCGCCGACTACAATCCATCCAAGTTGCGTGTTTTGTAAGGTGGGACCATTTAGTTGTATCTTGCCGTTCAACATTAAGTTGTAGAACAAACCAGCCCCAATGAGAACTTCTATTGGGCCCGGAAGGTGAAATGTGTCATCGGCTAGCATACAATTGTCTGGAATCATCCACGACGTGGTGTCTAGTTGTCTCTGCGGTTGATTGATGGTGATTGTTGGGATGATGACGACGTCGATGGTTGCACCGAAGTTTACGTCTTTAGACATAATGTTGAGTGATCCTATTTGGCAAGACTGCGTTGTTTTCATGCCTATGCCGCTAATGTTGAAATTAGCCTTTTTTCGGCTAAGATGGATACGTTGAGCCAGGCGTTCGGTGACGAAGTTTAACTGGGATGCGGAATCTAACAGGGTACGACTTTGTGTCGATACTCCGTGGGAATTTGAAACATTGATTAAGGCAGTACCAAGTAAGATTTCATGATGTTTGTGACTCACCTGAAGAGCAGTTGATGAAGAGAGCAGTACTGCTCTCTCAGGATTATCAGCTGTCCTTTCCACTGCAGTAGTTGTAGACCCATTATGCAGTAATGTGTGGTGACCTACGCCACAGTGCTGGCACCGGTGTGACGACGGACATTCTCTGCAGCGGTGGCCTGTACCCAGGCAGTTGATACATAAGTTGAGGCGTTTCACAAGGTCGAACCGTTGGGTAGTAGACATCTTCGTAAATTTTTCGCATTTAAAAGCATTGTGAGTTGGTGTGGTGTCACAAAAGGCACATTTTTGATTAACAGCTGGAGTAGACGTGACAAGCGATGAGCGTATTAAACCTCTCGACGTGTTTGTGCGTCCTTGTGATGAATTGGCTGCTGGTTGCGTACTGTCCATCATCGATAACGTTTTGCAGCGTCGCTCGAGGAATTTTGCAAGATCATTCCACGATGGTAAGGTTAGCTCGACGCCACTTGTGGTGTCAAATGACGATGATACCTCTTCCTCCCATTTTGCCTGTGTATTCGCATCCAGCTTACTGCTAACGAGGTGCAAGAGGATGCCATCAGCGACTTGTTGTGTTGAAGCAATTGACTGCATTGCCCGAAGATTCACATTAATGGCGTCAATTAGCTCCCGGATTGAACTGGCATTAGACTTAGTAATTTTTTGAGCATCGACGATTGCTTGCAAATGTGACATGAAAATAAAGCGCTTGTTTTCATATCTTCCCTTTAGTAATTCAATTGCCTTAATGTAGTTGGAACTCGTAATTTCCAGGGCTTGAATAAGGCGTGCTGCATTGTCTGTCAAGCACGATCGCAAATACTGGAATTTTTCAATGTTTGAAAGGTCATCATTAGCGTGGACTAAAACAGTGAAAACATTGTAGAAATCCAGCCAGTCACTCTCTGAGCCATTAAATTTGGTGAGTTGAATGCTGGGCAACTGCACACGGCGGCTTGGCAACGGCATTGATGGAACACGCGTACTACTTAATGTGATATCGGTTTGATGGGATTGAAGTTGTGCCAATCTTTCCTTGAGCATGACCTTTGCGTGATAGTAAAGGGTTTCGAAGGTACCGCGAAACGAATTGTCAAATTCGGTGACATCTAACAATTCGAGCGATGACTGTAGATTTTCGAAAGTGTCGCAGTGTCGCTCAAGCATCGATAACTTAACCTCAATTTGAGGTACAGACAGCGGCAGCAACAATTCTGGAGCCTCTACCATGGCACTTAGATTGTCTACTAACTGTTGGCGCTGTCTAGCCTTTGCACCCTGTGCCTGACTTACATTTGCCATACTCACATTGTCTTCGAAACCCATCAAATTAATTTCCCTGTTGTTTGATTGAGCCATTTTGTGTACCGTGGAGGTGGTGAATTGGACAAAATTTGGTGGTGGAAGATCCGGTTCGAAGGACCAATAATTATGGTGAGGAGCGTCACTGATTTACGCAGTAGTGAAAGATGTTGGGTTTATGTTGTGAAATATTTATGAACAAGCTTTATTTGTGTAGTGACCAATTATACAAAAATATGAAATCACTCTTATGCACTATTGGTTTGCTGGCTTCTCCGACGACGATGTTTTCTTCTTGGCACGCTTTTTCCTTCTGACCTGCTGCTCGCTGCACTGGTACATACGAAAACAAAAGACCTGACTGCTTGCTTGTTACGCCCTTCACATATTATGTAGCGATGTTGTTGTTGTTTTCTTTGTCCCTTTTGTTGTTTGTGTTTCTAGCAGGGAATTGCTGGAATTGTTGGAAAGAGTGATGTTGTGAACTGTGTTGCGACGTTGATTTGAGAACAAGACAAATGTGGTGGGGGTGATCGACGCGACGATGAAAACGGGACTTCGAAATGGTGCGATGTTGTTTTGCGAATGATGGTTTTTGCTGATGCTGTTTTTTGGTGAAGCGATTGTTTGTGTGTATATGGTTTTACATACTGAGTGCGTTATTGAGACAAATATTGGATACCCAGTAGGAAATCTACGAAAAGATGTGTGAATGTCTACGATATTATGCGACGGTGGTTGCTGGGTGAAGCAGTGGTCTGAACAGGAAGGGTTTCATTGTCTTTATCTACGTATGAGAAAAGAAAAATCATCAGAATTGCTTCTAATTCTGCCTTATACTTGTCAAAAATAAGAGCTCAAGCTGGAGTGGAAGCGAGCAAGTCATCAGTACGCAGAGTAATTAAGAGCGGTGAGTATCTTAAATACTTGAAATTATAAACAGAAGCTCCTCGTAAGGAAAAGCGGCTTCAATTCGCAAGAGACTACATGGTATGGGATGTGCAGCAAAGAGGTCATGTAAATGACTGGAGAACCGTTGTATTTACGGATGAGAAGAAGTTTAATTTGGGTGGACCTGATGGTGACAACTATTATTTCCATGATCTGTGCCAAAGAAAAGCGTTTTTTGCACCGACATCACAGCCGAGAGGGTGGCGTTACAGTGTTGGGTGCTATTACGTACTATGGCACCATCGATCTTGAATTTCAAAGTGCAAAAATGACTGGTGAAAGCTATAAAACGTTATTGGAATCGACTTTTCCGAAGTTCAGTGAACTATTAGGTTCCATATCTTGGATATTGCAACAGGATAATGTCTCTATACACAACGCCAGATTAGTAAAGGAGTTCATTGCTAGTCAAAATGTTAATATTCTTGACTGGCCACCCTATTCGCCAGATCTAAACATTATCGAAAATGTCTGGGGTTGGTTATCTCGTAAGGTCTATGAAGGAGGTAGACAATTTGTTGATAACCAGGCACTAATTCAGGCCATTAAGGATGCTTAGAATCAAATTTCGTTGGATTACATAAATTATCTTTATCTCTCATTGAAAACCCGTATATTTGAAGTTATTAAAAACAAAGGCGGTTGTACCCATTCCTAATAGTTCTTAAATAAAGTAAAATAAATTAAAAAAACAAGAAAAACTCTAAAAATTCTAAAAAATTCCCATTTCTTAAAAAAAAATACCATTTCTTACAAAAATTCATTTTCTTAAAAGTGCCTTTTCTTAAAAATAAAGTAATTCTTTTTCTTTTCTCTACTTGAGATAAGTAGCCTTTTTGAAAATAAGTACATTTTCTTAAAAAAAAACCTTTACCGAAACAGAGGACCACTTCTTTAAAAAGTACCTTTTCTTCTGCGTTTTTCTTACGGAAAGTACTTCTCCTTAAAAATAGTACATTTTCTAAAAAAAACATTAGGTTTTAATAAACTAAGTGCCTCTCTTTAAAAAATTACCTTTTCGGGAAAATATAATACATATTCTTACAAAAAGGACCTAAAAATATAAAAAATTTTTTTAAAAAAATTTATCATTTTACAAAAAGTATCTTTTCTTAAAGATCCATTTAAATTATTGTATTTTTCAACGGGCGCCTTAGGCGTGTTGGAACTAACTAGTACATAATATATAGCGAAAGGAACTTCGTTCTAACCGAGTATCCCCTGACGTTTCATTTGATTTTTTTTTGAAACGTGTTACTGCTTCAATGCCATAATTATACATTCTCTTTGGTCATTGGGAAACCATAACGCATAACAAAATAATCTGTTCTAGAATGCGTGATTTTCGAATTAATTCTAAATATGTTACTCAGCCGAGTTCTTATTCACAACATTGGTCATTCCGAAGGTTTCCCTGAGATATATACTAGATTCCAAATGTTTCTCTATTTAAAGAATGAATTCCTTTAAATATCTCTTATTTACCCTCTACAACCAACATAAATGCATATGTGTGAGTAAATTTTTTTAATGTGATTTTTCTCCCTGGCGAATTGTTGTCACACAAACGAGAGAAATAAAAAAAATCACTGGCATTAAGTTGTTCTTTTATGGAACATTTGCGTTTATTCCTGTGACGCGTTATTGTAACTAAACGAAAATGTCGTTGATTCCATTCAAAATACTGATAAAAAGCCAGGAATGGGTGTGAAGTTGCATCCTTCACTTGTTGGGACTACAGCATCTTCTTTGCAAACCTTCACACACACACCACACACACTAACGTGCACAAGGACTTTCACGTATCTATATATAGAGATATATTAAACCTCTACAAGCCGGGGAAAAAATCTGTGAAATACGTTTTTGGTTTTTTTTTTGCAACTGAAATTCATAAAATTCGTTTCGCATCTCGCAGTTCTTTTATTTCGCAAGTTTTATTTGCGAACATTTTATTTGGTTTCAGACAATTTCTTTCTGTTTTGTTTTTCTTCGCTTTCATTCAAGTCAAGCATGACAATATCTTCTTCATCTGCTTTATGTTTTGGCTGAGGAGAAAACAAAGGGACCAAATAAAATGGGGTCCAGGGTCTAGAGTTTAGCAAATGTCTGTTATAATTCTTTTTTTTTCGCATCTACTAGTAAAAGAGTGCATGTATGAAATTGTCATAAATTTTCCAAGGATTTCATATTTCGTTGACATTTTTAGCAAACGCTTGCGTTGGATGGGGAGAGAAAGTAGTACACTCCGAATGGGACAGTGGACTGTGGTAAGAGGAGCTGAAACAGCAGTAGTTATGAATGAAATTCATTTTTTCTATATTTTTTAACTTCTATTATTGGACTTTAATACTTCTTATGGAGTTTTTGTTCTTTTTTTTTTGTTTTGCTATCCTGCATTTCTATCGTGCAGGGAAACAAGTGCATGATGATGGTCATGTATGTATATTCCACTTTTGGGAGAGACGTGTTCATGTGCAAAGGGTATGTCCAGCCAAGAATGATTGAAAAATTTTCCTGTACGAAATATGTGTTACTGAAAGGAATGTGTTGTTACAGAAAGATGCTTAAATTTTTAGCTTAGGCAACATTTGAATCAACGGAAATCTGCAGTATCTCAATGAAACATTCGAAGTAACATTCAATATATCAGTGAACACATTGTGGTGAATATTACAGTTTGAAGAACATAGGGCGTCAATGAATTCTCTCTATCGATTCCTGTCTCCAGCAAGTGATTTAAATTGAATTCATGATACCCTCAAAGAAAAATTCTGTTGCGATAGCCAAATTAGCCGTAACCGAATTTAGTGGTTGTCTTAACCGAATTAGAAGCTGACACAACCTCATTAGAGGTTGACACAACCACACTAGAGTTTGACACAACCTTATTAGAGGTTGATAAGACCGAATTAGAGGCTGACTAATAAAAGAGCGACAACGAGAGAGTCTATCTTGTAAGTCTCTATCTGTATTTTGGCATTATTCTCTCAGCCTTTGAGTCGTAAATATTCCTGAATGTGTGTGTAAATTGCAGATGAAATCAGTGTTTCTTATTTTGGTTGATGTAGTGCGCTTTAGTTTCATATAGTTAGTCATCAATGGTTCATCAGACAGAGGATATCAAAAGTGCTTGATCAGTGAATAAAGAATAAACGGAGGCTCGTACGGTTAAATGGTTTATGATGTTGCTTTAGTTTTTGTAAATGTGATTCGTATTATAAATGTGTGCAACCAAATTGAGGAAAGTATCTGGAAAGGGCAACAACGTGAAGCCCTTTGTCTGTCCGAGCCTTTACTGAGAAAATCGGAACGGCGGACCATTTGTGAAACAAGTGCAATACAAAAAATGCAATTAATTAAGCCATGTACGAATGCATAGTGATAACCAACGCATAGCTGAAACCTTCTGAAAACCAAAACGTGAGAAACGAGAAGCAAAAGAACAGAAGGTTCTCATTTCATGAATGAAAACAAATAACATATTCAATGCAAGTAAATGTAAAAAGTGCCGGTTTAAATCTTTTAATTTTTTGTATTAATTATTTACAAATGTGGATTTATATTGATAAAATTAATTATAATAAATAATACATATATATTGAAATCAACGAATGATTCGTTACTAATTATCATTATGTTTGGGAGGATATAAGCATATGTTTCCACGAAAGTATATGCAGGTTTGGGGGAACACGCGAATGCTTCCACGTAAGTATAAGTATATGAATGTTTGCGTTTCCACGTAAAAGTACAAATGTTTGCCAGTAAACATGATACTGTTTACATTTAAATATAAGTGAGTTTGGGACTTGCAATCATATGAATGTTTTGAAACATTTTCCAAACATATACACGGTTCATGCAGAATATGTTTGGGATAATAAAGGGTCCGCCAAATAACTTTTTTTTGAAAATGCTATAAAAAAAAGTATTGAATATTTTCACAAATTTCTTTTTTTATTTGAAAGTACAATCCTTCCGGTTAATAATGGAAATAATTTCATTCAAATGGCTGCTTCGGCTGGCCATGCAGTAGCCTACACGTTCGGTCCAATTTTTAAGCACATTATCGATTGTGTGCAGCTGTATTTCACCAATGGCTTCACGAATATTGTCCTTTAAAGTGTCAATTGTCTCTGGCTTGTCGGAGTAACACTTGTCTTTGAGGGCACCCCACAAATAATAGTCCAACGGTGTCAAATCGCAGCTCCGAGGTGGCCAAACGACATCAGCTCTGCGGCTGATAATGCGATCTTTAAAAATAGGGCGCAAAACATCGAGTGTAGCTTCGGCTGTATGGCACGTAGCCAAAACCAAATGTTTCCAATATCCTCCTCGTTCATTCAACATGGACCGATAACGCCATTGACTATAACGGCCACTCCTTGCTCATTTTCGAAGAAAAATGGCCCAATTATGCCACTGGACCAAAATCCGCACCAAACAGTGACTCGTTTTGGGTGCATCGGCTTTTCAATGGACGCGTGCGGGTTTTCTGTGCCCCAAATGCGACAATTTTGCTTGTTTACATACTGAAAAGATGATTTTCATCTGAAAAGATGATTTTTTTTTGGCAAAATCGACATCTTCTGTAAGTCGATCGCAGTCCTATTTTTCCCATATTTCCCAGCGTTGTTCAAGCGTATACACCACCATATTCGTTCAGCGGAAGGATAAAACTAATTATCTGTCAAATCTGACATGAGCTAAGTGTTCCCATTCACGAAATAAGCACTAGTTGGAAAATAAAGCGTTAGATGGCGGACCCTTTATGTTAGAAAGGCCGATATTTTTCAGCGTGCGGTCATCATGGGTCGCCGCACGAATTCTACCGTGTTTTTACTGTAGATTTGGGTCCAAACTGCTATGGTGGAATATTCAACCGAAGTCTCAATGGTGGAAAAGTCACCCGAAGTCGCTATGGTGAAACAGTCAGCCTAAGCGGCTATGGTGCAATAGTCAACCGAAGCCGCTATGGTGGCTTAGTCAGCCTAAGCCGCTATGGTGGAATAGTCAACCGAAGTCACTATGGTGGAATAATCAATCGAAGTTGCTATGGTTAAATAGTCAACCGAAGTCGCTATGGTGGAATAGTCTACTGAAGTTACTATGGTGAAATAGTCAATCGAAGTCGCTGTGGTGGAATAGTCAATCAAAGTCGCTATGGTGAAATAGTCAACCGAAGTCGCAATGGTGAAAAAGTCAACCGCAGTTGCTATGGTGAAACAGTCAGCCTAAGCGTCTATGGTGCAATAGTCAACCGAAGTCACTGTGGTGGAATAGTCTACCGAAGTTTTCTATGGTGAAATAGTCAACCGAAGTCGCAATGGTGGAATAGTCTACTGAAGTTACTATGGTAAAATAGTCAATCGAAGTCGCTATGATGGAATAGTCAGCCTAAGCCGCAATTCTGGCTTAGTCAGCCTAAGCCGCAATTCTGGCTTAGTCAGCCTAAGCCGCTATGGTAAATGTATTTAAGTGAATAGATGTACTTTTGATTTCATACGGAATTAGGGCCCCGAGATCTTTGATCGTATAGGGTTGTGCGCTGGGAAGGGACTGACTGATGATGCTGGTCAACATCAATATAAATTACTCCGGCTGAATTGACCTGATTGAGAATTACAGCGAAGCACTTATTCTTGTTTGGTGGCTGATGCTCACTGGCCATTTTGTCGCTGTTGGGTGTATGTATTATATTGTGGACAGAGTTTGTGTGTCTATCAGTGAGTGTGGTTGTTCGAGGGTAAGGTAGGCTGGTTGAAGTGTTCGGTGATGGATATTATGACGGTTGGCCAGAGGAGTGTGGGGGTGTGAATCATGGTGAGTGTATATAAAACATATTGCTTAGTTAAGTTGTGGACGGGCGGAGTATGACGTCACGTTACACACTTCGACTTGGGTAAGCATTGGCGACGATGAGGCATCCAAGAACTTCCATTTGCAATCCTTTGCTAAGATTGGCACTGCATGGAAGGGTTTGAAGCTCAAACTTTTCCCAGATGCGGGAATTCTGTCCCTGAAGTCCCTCGTCTTTATGGCCAAACCAACCACGATTACTGGCTTGGAGGGCAACATTACAAGTGTCATTGGTGAGATGCCGGCCGAAATGTTGAAAAAATGTGCCAAAATTTGACTTTCAGCATGGACCACGTGAAACGTAGCCGTGGGCAACATTTGTACGAAATGATCTTTTAAATGAAAATGACAGATATTGATTTATCGGTCCAAATAAATATTCGCACTTTTACAAATTCTCTGTGTGTGCTTAAATTGTTAAAAACCAAATACCAAACGAATCACCCATAACCTGAAACCCATTTTCTCTCATTCGTCCTAGCAACACCCTATTACATATGAACAAAATTTCAACAAAAATGACTAGGGACCAGACATTATAAACTATAAAAAAACCACAACTGCATTACTCTATTTTCGTACGTTTTAAACACATTTGACTCTGGATTTTCACAGTTTATTCATATTTCGATTTGTTGTCAAATGCCAGAAGGAGCAAAAAAATCGCAGCTCTTTGTTCGTTTGATTTCCCATAAATTTTACAATTTTAATATGAAACAAAAGAGATTTAGCAAAACTTTGATTCGGTGATTTTGTAAAATTTGCATAAACCTTAGGACAAACTTGTTATATGCACTACATTAGAAGAGACACTTTTGGACATGTTTAATTTTACTATTCAATTTTTATATTAAATTTTTAATATTTCTCTGTTTTCTCTTTCCAGGCTGTTATTAAAAAGACCCGTATAACATGCAAATGTCATGGCGTTTCCGGTTCATGTAGCTTGATAACCTGCTGGCAGCAGTTGTCATCGATAAGAGAAATTGGTAAGTTTTTGGTTTTTCCATGTTATAGAAATGCCTAGAAGTAGGCAACACTAGAATATGATATTAACTTTATAATTAATACAGCGCTGGCCAACCATTGTGGCGAGGATAATAAATCAATGAGTAACTGCACAACTAAATTTTAATTTACTCAGATTTAAAAAACACGTTGCATATTTATAGATATTTGTAATATCTTTACTTTATAGGTGGGCGAATTGTTTAAAATATTAGGCGTGTTGTCGTTACGCTCTAGCGATTATCGTTTGCTGGATAGTAACGTAAACTCCTAAACTAATATATAATCTTCTTGCTCTAAAGCATAGTATCTACTCATTCTGGAAATGTTTATTTTCTAACTCTTCTCGTTTAATTCACAAACATGATATCTACCGAGATTTTGTTGTATGTTTCATATTGAAAACTTTGTGCCTGTTTTGAACAGAAATGTAAGCGGTTATTTCGTGTGACTAAAAATATCGCTTAGCTCTACTTACAAAGTAAGTGATAATCTAACCAAGCCGATGAACCAATTCACACCTACTAATATCAATAGTTCAATTCGGATCACCATCTGGTTGCAACGTAGGTTCGCACAAGGTTAAGCAGAACGACAGTTGTACGAAACCAGGCATGTAGAAAGCTGGATATCAGAAAGCTGCAATTCCCAGAGATTGTCACTGCCTATGCAGAAAAGCTCACTCAGCTACTGGGGCACAACGCACGCCCGCCACCTGATTCTGTAGCGCAGTGGAAGTACATTTCGCACACTACCAAAACTGCTGCAGAGACCGTACTTAGCTATAAAAATCGCTAAAAAGACAAGCCATAGTACGATGAAAAGTGTCGCATGGCAAGTGATGAAAAGAACGCTGCACGTATGGCAATACTTCAGCCAGTTACAACGCGAGCCGCGATAGAGCGGTATGAGGAGAAGACGAGAGAGGAAACCCGAGAATGAGCAAATTGAATCTTACAGAACGAAGAATGTGGCCCATAAATTCTACCGAAAACTACAAAGACCAACTAACGGAAGTGGTTCAGGGCCCCTCCTTTAGAGAGATAAGGACGTCAATCTTGTCACAGGTGTGCAGAGAATGTATGGAATATGGGTACATCACTTCTCTGCTTTACTTGTCCGAGGAGATTCCAATATAGATGAGGGTGCTAAGAAAATACAATGGGCTAATTATGTAAGAAACAAATTCCATAAACTCAATGAAAAAGTTCTTCAATTTAAAGATTGTGCGCTTATTCACCTTTTCAGCTTCATTGAATTATGGATATTTTTTACATCAATCCGTAGAAATAATTAGTGAGATCGATTCAAAATATGGACTTAGTATTGAACAAATAAAGGGAAAAAGAAAAAGCTAGTAGAAAAATGAAAATAAATACATATTGGAAACTAGTGAAATGGACAGAAAATAATATACACGCTATTAGCATTTTATATGTGGTCATATGCCTTGTTCTCTTGAATTTTTGACTATGAAAAATAGTCCAACGGGTTTGGCTACACATTTACAAACAACTTACATCAAAATTATAACCTATGTAAATCAAATTGAATACAAAATTACATCAAACTGATGACAACCATACATATAATTGACGGAAATGTACAGCAAATTGATGAACAATTTACATCAAAATGGTGAAAAATTAACTTCAACTTGATGACAAACTTATATAAAGCTTGATGTAAAGTTGTCGTTGAATCAACATATACTATTGATGAAATATTGATGACAGATTGATGAAATATGTTCTTCATCGATTCAATGAAATCTGTCGTAGGTTGCAAAATGTGAAAATGTTTAGAGGTATTCATAAATTTGATGAAGATTTGTCTTTCATTGATGAGCCACCATTATCGACACAACGATATCGGTTGGACAGTTATGATCATACATAATTAGGCCCCTGGACGGTGATAGTGACTGCCCCCCAAGCCAAAGCGAAGTTAGAACTGCGATTTCCCGGCACCAGAACAACAAGGCTAGTAGCACTGATGGACATCCGGCTGAGATGTTTAAGTCTGGCGGTTAAGAGTCCCTCATGTGCATGTATCACCTTTTATGCAAAATCTGACTAGATGACTGTATGCCTAATTGCTAGAGCCTTAGCATACTGTGTCCTGTTTTCAAAAAGCCGACCCGTACAAACTTTCGTGGAATAACCCTTTTATACATCGCATACAAGTTTCTCTCGAGCGTAATGTGCGGAAGACTAATGCTGCTTGTTACAGACCTAATCGAACCTTATCAGTGTGGCTTTAGGCCTGGAAAGTCAACTATCGACCAGATAGACTGCCTTCGATAGCCCGATACGGGGAAAACTGTACCAAGCTATGTGGGAGCTAACGAGCAGTTATCGAGTACAAGACAAAATTAATGGTTTCGACAAGGATAACATCCACCAGTTTGGATGAAAGTGTGCACGTTGATAACCGCTATAATTTCGAGGTAGTGGACGAATTTATTTACCTCGGCTCCGCCGTGAACAGAAGCAGTAACGTCAGCCTGGAAATCAAATGGAGAATTGTGCTTGCAAACATGTGTAATTTCGGGCTAAGTAGGCGCTTCGGGGTAAGACCCTCTCTCGAGAAACGAAGATCCAACTACATCTGACTAACGGACAACCGGTCATGGCACAGAATCATGGGTCATATCGCATGCTGATGAAACATCCCTGGGAGTCCTCGAGAGAAAAATGGTCAGAAAAGTATATATAATAGAAAACGGTGACTATCGACGACGGATTAATTACGTGGTGTATAATCTGTATCCCGACATCCACGTAGATATGCGTATTAAAATAGCGCGTTTACGCTGGCTAGGCCATGTCAGTAGAATGGATCAGAATGAACCACGGCCAAAGATGTTTGACGACGTACTCGAAGGGCATCGACAAATATGATGACCAATACTTCGCTGGATAGACCAGGTGGAAGATTGCCTGCGAGAGCTAGGTGTTACCAACTGGAGGAAAAAAACCTGAAGATCGAGCAGATTGGAGAAATATGTTATTCTCATTGTGTAAGGCCCTTGACCTCTCTGGGGTGTTTCAGGCCACCTACGTAAATAAGTAATCATTCTATTATATAATGAAAACAAAGCTTAAAAACATGTACATGGTTCCTGCAATAGGTTTATGGGACCCTTTTTAGCGTGTATTTTTTTCCCATAGAAACCGAAACCATGGAAAGGCTTGACAAAGACTATGGGGGTTCTACACCATCAATTTCAATGATTAATAAGTGATTTACTGAATTCCGTTCAGCTCGCTAAAAAAGAGGTTGTCAATCCAGAAATCTCCGATAAAATCCATGGACGGATATTGGATGTTCGGAGAATGAAAGTGCGTGAAGTGGTTGAGGCTATAGGTATTTAAACAGAGCGGGTACATACAATTTTACATGAATATTTGGACATGAAAATGGTATCCACGTAATTGGTGCTGTGATTACTTACACTACCATTAATTGCCATGAGAAACTTCATAAAATGTGTTTCGTATTGCAACCTGATCCGCCATATTCTCCGGATTTAGCTCTAAGTGATTACTCTTTATCTCCAAACCTGACGAAATGGCTCATGGGTAAGAGATTTGGGTCGAATGAAGAGGTCATCACTGCACAATGAAAAGTCTGTATTTTCTCTCGTTTGGTGGCAAATACAACATGTAAATATATTGAGCTTGTCATAAGTATATTATACTTGTGTCTAAACACATTGTGTTTTCTGTGCAATATAACATGTTTGAGACACAATGACTAATTTATATGTTTGTGATCCAAATACAGTTGTGTTTGTGATACAAATATAATTGTGTTTTGTGCACTGTTTACCAAACTTTTTTTGTCGTTGTGCTCTGTCGAGTGCAAACTAATAAAATAAGGACAACTTGAGATTATTCTCTGCCAAGTTAATGTTATTGCAAGTGTATAGCTGTATTTTTCATTATTCTTTCTGTGATTAATTCATAAGTATTCCTGAACGCGTGTGTAATGAATTGAGTGTTTCCTATGATTCTTATGTTGTGTTGTCGTGGCCGTAGATGATACAATGGCAAGTGCATGAGAACGTAGGTTTGATCCCTCCTCTGACCACCTTAAATTTCCTTCGACGACGGCCATCTTGTGTAGTAATGGTGACACTATGGAATATTTAGCCATGAAAAATCTTCTCAAAATACCGCTCGAAATCGGTGTAAAACTGTAGGTCCCGATCAGTGAGTGAACATTTAGGAAGCACACAGCTCACTGGTTGTGAGAAGCTGTCCCCACACGCTAAAAAATATCGGCCCCAGCAACATATTACAGGAAACATTTACATGTTTGCAAGCATTGTTTTCATGAATTTAAGATCTGCTGCCTTTTTGTTTCTTTGTTGTCTGTCTCGCTGTTGGTTTTAGCTGTTTTCAACAAGCAAATCCTATTAATCATTGTATCTCAAAAATGTTATATTGAATAGCAAACACAATGTGGTTGGGTTTGTTCACTGCGTGGCAATATGTATTTGAGTGCATCGGGCTGTTTCAGTTTAATAATTGACTCCTTTCTCTGAAAACACGTCAATAATGCGCAGCATTGCAAGAGTAAATCGTCATGAGTAATTACTTTCCGCCGCTAAGATGTCAACGGCGTCAAAGCTGCACATGTGGACTACCAGTGTGGTTCCCTGCTCCATATTTCTTAATGTTGCCTCTAGTTTCATTTGTGGCGAAAGTCCAATTGTCAATTCTGTCATACGCCTGTATTGGCGTCATTACACTTTAACCCATTAATAATAATTGCATTGTCTTTTTTATTCACCTTTGACCCAGTTGTGCTGAATAGCTGCTTGAGGGTGTTATGGATATTTTCGGTTTATTACTTGTGGCCAGCACTTAGATGGTGACCCGTGCATTTTATTTTACTTAGGAAGTTGGAATATGAGTAGGAGGAAAGAGCTAATAGTGTTTGTTGATGTTTGACTTAAACTTGTTGATATTAGAAGTAAAACGGAATACACTCGCCGATAGTTTATTTCACATGCGGACTGTTTTGCGAAAAACAAAACCTCTGTAATGTTTAGTTCGATCTACTGGTCGAGTGACCGCAAACGGATGTGAAACCCGGAAACACCTGTTGTAAAGTAAACCAAACTCTTACCTTCGGTATTAGGTCATGTATCTCAGAACTACAACTTGCATGCAATTATCGATAAAACAGCGATTTATACACGTTGAAACAACAAACGGTATCTGTAACATATTCTCCCAAAAATAGTATGCAGGAACCATGTTTGTGTTTGGAACACACTCCCAATATTCATACATATGCAAGTCCAAAACGCAATTATACAGGGTGGCGCACCAATTGTGCTACAATAAGAAATTCAAATGATTTCTTTTAATTAATTTTATATAACTAATTGATAAACCGTAAATGACCTCCATGCTCATCCACGGATATGAGACACCTGCTCAGGAAATTATTCAGTGCGGCCTGAAGGGTTAAAGTCGGGATCGCCTCAATTATAGTTTTAATGGACTGCGTCAATTTAGCCAACTTGATTGGTTTCATTTTGTACACCTCTTGCTTTGCTTAACCCCCTTAAAAAAGGTCTGGTGCAGTCTTGGGCCCCAGCGGAAAGTGGAGTTGCTGGACATTAATTTGTTTGAGAATTTTCGTTGGAAGTCCGCCGTAACCGGTCTGGTTATGTATACAGTTGGTCCATCTCGCTGGAACCAAATGCTGTTGAAACGGATACGTCTTCGACACAGTTCTGGGTAAAAAAAAACTCCTTCAACATCTTTAAATATCCGTCCACATTGACAGTTACTGTTATACCGTTTTGTTCAAAGAAACATTTTTCATATGACAAGAAAATTTTTTCAATTGTTTAATTTTTTAATTTTGTGTTATTGTTGTTTTTCCAATGATTGGGAAAAAATTTTATTTATCAATTGTTTTTGTTTCTAATCAATAATTGTGTTTATCTTCCTGACGATGCTATCCAAAGGGTAGCGAAATATCGAAGAATAAAATTAATTAAAAATACGACCAAACGCTCGAACAATTTAATTTTTGGAAACAAGATTATACGTTGTAATTACCGTCTGTTAACTCCAATTTTCGACGATAAGTTTCGAGTCAAAACGATCGGATTTTCCAGAATTGACGATTGTGTCTTGAACCGAATATAGGGATCTCGACAGTACGGTTTTGGTGCGATGCTTCCAGATTCGGCAAAGATGTTTACCTATCTCATAGTGGTCCATCTACTTGGGGGAGTGCCGCCAAACTCTCGGCTAAACTTCCTCTGGACGGAAATAAAGGCCTATGACGCATGGTACCTCTGCACTATCCAAATCCTCTTTTCGGTATCCCAAGTATTAACTTTAATAAATCTAAATAGTAACCTTCAAATAAAAAAAAATAAGGCTGTTACTCACACAGAATAAAACCATTGCTTTTAGTTTTTGTATCACGATTTGTTCACCACCCCCCCCCCCCCCCCTTTTATAAGCAAACACTAACATGTTTACTTGTAATAATGCATACTTTTAAGTGGGACCATAAGCGTGTTTAATCCTAAACATTCATATATTTACCTTGAAGCATTCGTGTGTTTCCTCCCAAACGAAAGCTCGACAACTGAATACATGAAACTAAAACGAAACAGCTGAGCCAACTTAAGAAACACTCAGTTCATTTGCACATGCATTCTAGAATATTTATGAACCATACACTGATAGAATTATTCAAAATACAGTTATACACTTGCAATAACATTAACCTAGGCTGTCAACAGTCTCTCTTTGTCCCTCTTTCCTTATTTTGCATTTTGCTCTGGACAGAGAACAGCGACAAAAAAATGAAGTAAACTGTACACCAAACACAAGTATATTTGGATCACTAATAAAGCTGTATTTGGATCTCAAACACATATATTAGGAAATATTTATTAATCCAAAAATAATTTGGGAATTTGGGAGAGCTTCTCACAATCAGTGAACTGTGCGCCTTCTAGTTTCCAGAGCTACAGGTTTACACCGGTTCCGAACGGTATTTTGAGAAGAAATTTAAGGTGGTCAGAGCACCTTAAGGTGGTCAGAGCAGGGATCGAACGCAGGATCTCATGTACAAGAGGCGCGCACACTAACTATTGCACCACATTTTCAAACTTGTAATATTGAAAAGCAAACAAAATGTAATTGGAAACAAGTATACTATATTTGCGACATGCTCCAAACACAAGTAACATTTGCATACAGATAAGGAATGTATTTTGATTTTATTTACGAATTTATATGTTTTTTATATTGTGAAAAATCTCAAACAGTATCAACATTATGTTGTATGAGAATGATGATAAAAAATGTGATAATTAGTTTCTATGATGTTTTTAGGAATCTCATACTGAAATATTAAATTCCTTGTAAATTTTTGTGTAGCCAACTTTGCTATTTTCGTTCTAAGAAATATATGTATTTTTAATATTCACAATTTTGGCGACCCGATTTTGTATTTATCACCCGTCACAACCAACATGTTAAATGAATCAGACCACAGTTAGTTTTACTTCATTTTTCAAACTGAAAATCCGTACTTTTTCGCTCGCTCTGCACTCGCTCCCAAAACATTTTCGGCTCGCTCGCGATCGAGCGCAATAAAGTAAAAGTAGGTAAAGAGCTAGCTCGCGAGCGAGTCGACAAATAAATGAGCAAATGAATAAAAATCGTATTCACGAGTTCGTATCTTTTTAACTCGTATTCATTTATTTTTATTTATTTATTAGTTCGCCGTGACATAAGCTCTTTTAGGTAACATTAGTCAAACCGGAATTTAGTAAAACAATTCATTTTGCTGACTCTGGTTGGTTTCTCTTAATCTAATCTTAAGATTTAAAATAAGCGTGTTATTCGGATCGTGTGTCAAGTTTTTCCGTACCTTGATAAAAAAAACTGATTTAAAGAAAACAAAAAAAGTTAAAACAAAATTATGAAAGTGTATTCATCGTAAATAAAAAATTTAATATATATTTTTTAATTGCGTAAATAGTTCATTTTATTCTTGAGCGTATTTCGGGATAGCGAGAGTAATAACAAACTGGTGGGGAAATGAAATTACGCTCTACGTCGTTGTTTAGGTGTTACCCTAAGAAATGTGTTCAATGGTTTCGTATTCCATGCCAAAGGCAAACGTAAGAGAGAATCAAAAAGTGGTAACAATGGACTGAAGCGCATTTCTCTTTCGCGTTATATCTTGTTTATTTCATACTATTTGCATAGTAATGTAACTAAAGGGGTTTTCAATAAGAGTGCTACAAAAGTTTTTTTAAATAAAACAAAACCGGTTTTAGATACCAATGAAATTCTCTATTCCTGTGAAAGTACGTTCGATGCCATTATGTATGGAACTCGATTTCTTTTGCATGGCCACCACGGGCACGCTTGCAGAAGTCCAGACGCTGAACCCAATTTTCGACGGGTTTCAAGCATAAATCGGCCGATACTGCTGATATTTCACGTTCGATATTCGTACGAAGTTCATCAATCGTCGCTGGCTTGTTGGAAATAATCTAACGGCAGGAAATAATCTAACGGCGTCAAATCGCACGACCGAGGCGGCCAATCGACTGGGCCATTTCGTGAGATAACACGTTCACCAAACTTGGTTTCCAATAAATTGATCATCACGGAAGAAGTACGGCCCAATGACGCCGCCGGCCCATAAACCGCACCATACCGTAATTTTTTCGGGATGCAATGATGACTTATGGATTACGTGTGGATTTCTGTCTGACCAATAACGCATATTTTGCTTATTGACGATGCCATTCAGCCAGAATTGAGCCTCATCGCAGAAGATGATTTTCCGATGAAAATCCGAATCATTTTCAAGTTGTTGCTCAGCCCAATTCACGAACATACGACGTTTATGGTGGTCAAGCGGCTTCTGTTCTTGCGTCAATTTGATCTTGTAAGGATATAGGCCAAGATCTTTTCGCAAAATTCGCCACAACGACGTCACAGAGAAGCCCAACGCTTGAGAAGGACGTGTGAGAGACACATTTGGGCTTTCTTGAACTGAAGCCTCAGCGGCAGCAATATTCTCGACACTACGGGCACTTCTTTGTCTCACTGGCACGGCAACATTTTGTACTGTGCCTGTGGATTCAAATTTTTCCACTAGACGCTCAATTGTTGATCTGGTAGGAGGATTATGACTACCATAAATGGAACGTAGCGCTCTTAAAGTTGAGTTCACTAACTCCAAATTTCGGTAGTAAATTTTAATAATTTTGACTCGTTGTTGGCTTGTCTATCTTTCCATGATGAATTGGCAAACCTTACTAAAGAGAAATGTCAAAAGAGCGGGAAAAAATATGGCGTCGTTTGCTGTTGCTGATTTACTTTTGTAGCGTCTCTGTTGAAAAACCCGTTATTTGCATAGTAATGTAATGTCATGTAATTTTACTTCAACATGGTTGGAATTTGTATAGTTATATACAAAAACACTATCAAAAAGTTGATCGTATATTGAAATATTCAATGAAGAGAGTAAGAGAGATAGCAGAGAATGATTAACGCTTCACTCGTTTTGTTTGTTGGCATTTGAGTGAAGAGAAATGTTGACTGCCTACTTTAGTACATCGTTTTTACCCCTGCTATACGCAAACATAGTAGAAAACCCTAGATGGTGAAATATAAGTGGTGGATTTAAAATTGGGGGAACATTTTCTATATGGCACTGAAATGGTAGAAATTGGCAAATATCCCTGAAAACAAAAACTTTTGAAAAACTATTTAACTATGATTCTTTGCCTTTTGGTTTGTCAAAAAATAACAAAAACAATATGCGTTTCTATTATCTACATTGTATTTTCAGATTCAAGCAACAGAATCAAAATGAAATTGATTTCTGAATGTTATTTTTTTGTCGGATCCGAGTGAAAAATGGTCGTACAGACACAACCTTTGACATCTAGTGAAAATAGTGAATAAGCATATGCACCATCTAGGGTATTTCTATTAACTATGCCATACATTATTATTTTTCGTTTACTAAAATTTAACTTTGTGATTTTGTGCGAATCAGTTTGCATTATACACCTTAAAAACCATTTCAGTGCATTCTGTTGGACAGTGCTGTTAATGTCGAGTATAGAAATGTATAATAACCTTCGCATTATGGATGATAAATGTTAACAGGGTAAGCGGTAATGTGGTACCCATATTATGTTGCATACTTTTAGACTGTTTGCAGAAACGCTCTTACCGACAGTATGTAGTCTGTTTAGATACACATTCTTATCGATAGTTTTTCAAACGGTTTGTGTCTTTACTAATATATTGTGCACTGCCTTATCATTACAGGTGACTATTTGCGCGAAAAATACGAAGAATCCACAGAGGTGAAATTAAATAAACGTGGACGCTTACAAGTCAAAGATCCACAATTCAAGGTGCCCACAGCCCATGATTTAGTGTATTTGGATGAAAGTCCCGATTGGTGTCGAAGTAACAAACAATTACAATGGCCGGGTAAGTTACAAATGAAAGACAACAACATGTAATGGGGTGCACACACACTGAGAGATAAAATACTTTGTTTTCATTAATAAAATTGGACAGGAAAATGTATGAAATTAAAAACAAAATTAACTGATGTAACAAATGACATTTGTAACGTAGGCCGTGTTTTTTTATCCCCTGCTAAACTCTTATTTCGGCAACATTAATCGTGTTTTTTTATTTCCTGCTAAACTAATTTCTCGACGACATTAAGCATGTTTTTTTTATTTCCCGGTAAATTAATGTTTCGACGACTTTGTATGGGGAGCCGCTTAATATTGCTTAGCTCTCCATACAAAGTGGTCGAAAAGTTTGATTAGCAGAAAATATAAAAACTGGACTATTGTGTAGAGAACCCCTTAAAATCGATTTACTCCCCACAAAGTGATTGAAAAAATGAGTGTAAAAAACTGCCAATAAAGTTTTATATTTTGAAAAAATCGAAATAGTCTGGTTGACATTTCTTTAAAATGTGGAAACAGTGTCTTGCTTTTGATAACAATGTTAGTTAGCATTCCTTACTCTCTCGCTTACCATGTAAAGTATAGTAAGTAAAGTTGGGGACTTAATCTGTGCTGAAGTAAAAATCAGGTAGCACAATTGTGTGTCTTGCCATAAAGTTGATCAAAATATTAGAAGCTGTTATGCCGAAAAGGGTTATCCTGTACAAGCTTTGCTTTAAATTCGTAAGCGGTAGAAGAAGCTATGTTTAGTATAGAGCCAAATGTATAGGTTGTCTCAGTAAGAAAGCACTTTTCCATTTTAACATAAAAACACGTATTTTTTGAGATAGTTGTGATTTTTTAATTGGATTGTAAAGAAGACATGTTCCGATTAGGTATAGAATAAAATATCCGTCAAATGGAACTTACGGCTCTGATGACAGGCCATTACTCTTTTCATGAATTTTTGTATGACTTTTTCGCAGAGATGTGGCTGTATCTCGCTGATGACGCGCTCGATCTCAGATTTGAGCGCAGGAATTGTTTCTGGTTTATTGGCATAAACTCGGGATTTCACAAAAACACAACGAAAGAAATCGCACGGTGTTAAATCGCATGATCTTGTTGGCCAGTTGACATCAGAATTTCTGGAGATAATTTGTTGTGGAAATGGTGACTGCAATAAATCGATTGTTTCATGCGCGGTGAGGCAGGTGGCGCTGTCTTGCTGAAACCACATATCGCCAAGATCCTTTCCGTCCAGCTGGGGCCACAAGAACTGCATTATCATGTTCCTGTAGCGAATGCCGTTCACAGGCACTGCAATTTCGGCCTCATCTTCAAAAATGTAAGGCAAAATCATGCCGCCTGACCAAAATACACACCAGCCAGTTGCTCGTTGTGGGTGCATTTGTTTCTCATGTAGTGCAAAATTCCCCCAAAATTCTACAATTTTGTATATTCACGTAGCCATTCAGATGGAAATGCTCTTCATCGGAGAAGAGCAAATTATTGGAAAGTTGGCATTGACTTCACTTTTTTCCATTACCCATTGATCGAATTGCCGGCGCTTTCCATGGTCTGCTGATTTGAGCTCCTGAGTAAGCTGAATTTTGTACGCATGAAAATAGAGGTCCTTTGTCAAAATTGGCTGCGTCGATGCCGAATTGGTTTTTTTGGGGGTTTCGGCAACACTCTGGTTTACACACTGAAAGAAAATCTTCACATAAAATCGATGATAAATGTTCATCAGTTGTATTTCATTGAATTGATGAAGTTTGGCAATTTGAAGATTGTGCGTTTCACTTTGAAGATTGTGCGTTTCTTCAAGTTTTTCAGCGTCATTGAATTGATGATATTTTTCTCATAATTCATTAGAATTTGGAAATAATTAGTGGGATCGATTCAAAATATGAACGTAGTTTTGAAAAAATAAAGAGAAAAAGAAAAAAGGTAGTAGAAAATTTAAAATAAATACATAATACCAATGGACAGGAAACATTACCTACGCTATGAGCACCATTTATGTGGTCTTGTACCCTGTTACTGTGGATTTTTTAGGATGGAAAATAGTGAAAAGAGTTTGGCTGCTCATTAATGAAAATTTTGATCAAAATTATGTCCACTTTACACAAAATTGATGACTAACTTACATCAAATTTATGACAAAATTTCATATAATTGATGAAAAATGTACAGCAAATTGGTTAACAATTCACATCAAAATGGTGAAAAATTTACTTCAATTTGATGACAAACTTACATCAAACGGATGAAAATTTTACATCAGCTTGATGTAGCATTGTCGGGGAATCGACGAAAACTATTGATGAAAATTTTTTCATCAATTCAATGAAATATGTCGTAGGTTGGAAAATGAGGAATTGTTTTATCAAATTGAGTAACGATTTCATAAATTCGATGAAGATTTTTCCTCCAGCACAGCAGCAATGTTTTCAACAGATCGAGCGTTATGTTGACGCACAGGTGTCGTATTGTCCATAACCGACCAAGTTTTCGACCACTCTTCGAATGGTTGACACATTAGTTGCACTTTCTCGTCTGAAAATTCTTCGAAGTTTGCGAGCGATCTCAGCATAACTTTCAAAATTGTTGTAATAAGTTTTCACAATTATAAGCGGAATAAACATATGTGACAGCCACCAAATTTCAGAGACAAAAAAAAAACTGACACTAAGTGTAAAAAGTACAATCTTACTGCGACACTCTTTATAACTTCCAATACTAAGGTTCTTTGCAATTTCTATTGTTGATTTCAAGACAATTTTACGTGCATAATCTAGGTATTTCAATCGGGTTCACTTGATTGAAACTTGAAGTTTTTTAGTGCTAAAAAACTCGTCAACCCTCTTACATTGTTGCATATGTTTGTAAGCGAGAGAGGAAGCAAAGCTGTCTTTTATAAGTCCCTTGTCAGAGAATTATGTGTTTGTTGAAAATTGTTAAATTATTCTGAAAATTGTTAAATTATAATTATTAAATTATTCTTTTATATAAATTATTTACCATATCGTTTTCCCCTTTACAGGAACACATGGTCGCGTTTGTAATAAAACCTCCAATGGACTGGATGGCTGTGGTATCCTTTGCTGCGGCCGGGGCTACAACACCAAAAATATTGTGGTGCGGGAGCGTTGCAATTGCAAGTTCCACTGGTGTTGCCAAGTAAAATGTGATGTTTGTGTTAAAATAATTGAAGAACATACCTGTAAATAAATTTATAAAAAGCAAACAAAAAAAACAAAACTCATTAAAAAAAAACTTCTCATATAAAACATAAAAACTTTTTTAATTTTTTTCTTTTTGAAGAAAAAATTTTCAAAAATTTTTCAATGTAAAAATTACTCTTCTCTCATCTTTAGTTGGTTTCGAAATATTTTGAATTTCGTTTGGATTTAAAAAAATGCTTAAATTTAATAAAAAAAAACATCCGTAGCTTTTAAAAACCAACAATAACATATACTACTTATAACTTAAACTAAATTTAACATTAAACGAAAATAAAAACAAACTCACTAAAAAAAAAACTTAATTTATTTAAAGAGAAAATTAACAAATAATTTTATTTAGTTTAAGATTGTGAAAGCGGAAAACATGTTATATTTACAATGTTATATAAACATTTAAAGAATCTAAAAACAGAATAAGAAAACCAAAATCGAAACAAAATTCCATAAATTCTAAGATAATTTTAAATATATAATAAATGTATAAGGTCCCACTGTATGTATTTATTGAAAGAAAAACAAAAACAAAATTATATAAACTAAAGTATAATATATTAAATTGAAAACAATTAAGTTAAATTTAATTTTACTTTTGTAATATACTACTTATATACTTACATATAAATATATATATAATTTTAAACGAAAGCGAAACTCACGATACGGCAGCATCTTAGTAATAGAATCGAAATATTTGCAACCGTAATTCTGTAATTTCAAAATTTATTTATACTTTTTAAACTTATTATAACTAATTTTTAGTAACGACTGGATTTTTGAAAAACTCTCAAGGTTTTATTGGAGACATTTTGGGGAGTTTTGGCAAAGCTCTTAGAAGGCTTAGTTATAGATCTTGCATACTTAGGCCCAGTTTCACAGTTGGAAATTCTACATTTAAATTTATTTTCAATTCCCGAAGTTTCTCATTTAAATGCCATTTACTATGAACATCCCTTCATGGGATGTAATGGGAAACCATTTATTATTTATTTACTATGAAAATTTTCTGTGAGATTTTGAGTTATGCTTTTAAATGCCGAGTGTGAATCTCGTCCTTAGCTTCAGTTTCTGAGTTGACCATTCTTTGCCTAAACAATCTTTAAATGTTTGATGTTTGTCATTTTGGTTCAGTTTCAAAATTCGACATTCTCCATTTAAATGGACTTCAACCACCTGATGTTTATCATTTAATTGTGATGTGATGTACAGAATCGAGGAACCGGTTCTGCAGACCGAACCGGTGCTTTCAAGCATAGATAAAGGAAATAATAGATATGTATAGAGCGCCCATTGTCAACTTTATTCACTAGGTACTGTTGTGTACTACTGTCACTTTCATTGATGTTTCCCATAATTCTCATTGACTTTCATTCAAAATTGTGGGAAATTTTTGTGAAAGTAATTTAAACAAGGAGAAATGTGACAAAATTCAAATGATTTTATATAATAGCATTTGTCTCTTATAAATATAAAAAAAAAAACTATTTCAAAGCCATGAGGTCGGTGTTGGGATATCTATAAGAGAAAACCTGCAAGACCGCCCAAAAGATGAACATGCCGGAACGCCTTTCTAAACTTCCGCCTAAAACGCCTTCGCCTAATCTAAAAACTTCCACGCACAAAAACTGTAGCAAATTCTGTATTCGTAGATGCCAACACCGTTTGAGTGTCTCAGGACTCTCCACAAGCAATGGTAGCTAAACTGGAGGAAGAACCAATTTATTAGGAGCTGAACCCGAGGAAGAACCAATTTATTAGGACATAGTCGGTGGTGACATGGTTTTGCAATTCGCTGACAATCAGATATTCTACTTTAATTAACGTGTTGTATTCTTGTTTCAAAGTGATACTTTTGTTGAAAATTTATTTTGCTTTTGATATGAAATTCTAGAATTATAACGACATATTTTTGCCTTTTTGTGGAAACAAAAAAAATCCCATTCATTGCTTTCAACGACATCTAGAAAATTACCCATTAGACTAAAATCTCCCAACACTTGCGCTTCATCTATTAGTTTCCTTTATCTATGCTTTTAAGAACCGAATTACGGTTCCAAAAGAACCGAATTACGCTTCCAAAAATGAAACGATAGACGGATTCATATGAACCGTAATAAATTCGTAAAGAACCGAAAACGGTTCTAAAAGGACCGAAAAAGTGTTCAAAAGAAGCAAAAAACGGTTCCAAAAATACAATAAAACGATTCTAAATGAACTTGAAAACTGTTTGAAAACATCCGAAATGGTTTCAAAGGAACCAAAAGTGTTAAACTTCGGATGACGAAAAGATGATGGAAATACCATAGATGGTGAAATATAAGTGGTGGATTTGAAAGTTAAGGGCAATTTTCTGGATGGTGGAAATGGGGAAAGTTCCCGAAAAACAAAAACTATTGATAAAACAATTTAACCATGCTTTTGCCACTGGTATTTTCAAAACGCAAAAACCATGTACTAAAGTAGACAGTCAAAATTTCTCTTCACTCGAATGCCAACAAATAAAACTCTCTTCATTGAATATTTCAATACACGAGCAGATTTTTGATACTGTTATTAGGTGTGTTCGAGAACATGATAATTTGTACAAATTATTACTATTTCTTACTTGATAGTGTTCGTTTATTCCAAAAAGCCAGTGATGAGAGAGCCAGAGAGAGAATATTTTGACAGTTCAATGATAGAGCACCTACAAGTTTTTACAGGAGAAAGTTTTACCAGTAACAATTTGCAAGTAATAACATATGTTTAAAAACATATGTTTTATGTAAACAAACAAAATTAGGACGTAGAAAGAATATAAAATAATAAATTTATCATTTTAATTTTAGTTGTTAAGAGAAAATATGATTTTTGAATGTTTTGTTATAAATCTTTAAGTATTTCTGTTGAAAAAGAAAACAGTTTTCGTGATTTGTAATGTTTTGTTCGAATTGCGTTTGTTGGTTCTTCCAATATTTACATTGCAACTATTTACATACTCGCGTACTTTTTGTTATATTTTTTACTCAGAGAGCAAAACCATTCTTACTCTCCGACAACTAGTTACTTGATAATTTTTACTGGAAAAGTACTCGAACACAGCTATTGTATATAATCACAAAGACGATTTACAATTAGACGACCAGAAGATGTGCGCAACTTGGCAACCCTGGTAAAAGAGAACCAAAAAGTGCTAGGAGTTCACTCAAACGCATTTCTCTCTCGCGTCATATCTTGCTTCTTTCATACTTTTTGCATAGTTTATGTAATTTTACTTCAACATGGTTGGAATTTGTATAGTTATATACAATAACACTATGAAAAAGCTGCTCGTTTATTGAAATATTCAATGAAGAGAGTACGAGAGAGAGTAGAGAAGTACTAGGGTTTCACTCGTTATGTTGGTTGGCATTTGAGTGAAGAGAAATTTTGACTGTCTACTTGTACATCGTTTTTGATAATCAGGGAGTTTCTATGACACAGCTGATCGAAAAGGTACTAGGGAAATGATGGAGAATGAGAGACCAAAGAAGACGGGAACTAATTTTAAATAGTGATTATTGATACTAATGACAGCTAAATTATGTTTTATGTTGTTTGCATTGAACAAAAAACCCACTCCCTTTGATTTCTGTCCATTCTATTGCCAACGAAAGCGTAAAATTGGTTAAATACAGCAGCAAATAAAACTCTATGAAATGGCCTACTTACCTCGTCGTCATGAAGACGCATCGAAGAGAGTAATGGAAACTCCTAAGTATTACTCTATGATATAATCACAGAGCAATAATAAAGAGCCTCCACATAATACGGACAGAAATAAAAGGGAATGCGTATTTCCGTTCGATGCAAAAATAATTTAGCTGTCATTAGTATCAATCAAACACTTTTAAACTTATAGCCTGTTCAGCGAACTTTTTTGTTTAAGAAGACGTGCAATTGCTACCCAGGCGATCAAGTTTATATTTGAGTTTTTGTTCCATTTTCGTCCGGGAGTGAAAGCTCATTTTACCAGCTGCCCTTATGTCAAAGTACATTGTTGCCAATGTATTATTCTTATTGATTTTAAAAGCTCTTTCTATGGTAAAATACCAAAATTTAGCAAACTGCAGGCAACACTGCTCTATCAGCTGTTTAATTGGAAGCAGCTGATTGCAGACAAAATAAAATCAACAACCTACAAATTGCCAGAACAAAAGTGGGAAAAATTAAAGTTGTTAAGTGAGATAATTCAAATGTTTTTAAAATGATTGCATCCGTGGCATTTGGGGCGACATGTAGCGACTTTTTTGTTAGAAATATCCATACTAAACAACAATTTTAATTAATTTTCTTGTAAATCGTAAAGAAACACTTTTGTAAACAAACTAAACGATTGCTATTTTCTGATTGCCTACTCTGACGTTTTGTTTCGTTCGTGTTTGATTTCGCTGAACCAAATTTTTTAAGCAAAACGAAAGCTCTTTTCGTTTCACTCAAAACAAAGCGTACAAAAACCAAAAGTTGTCTTCGCTAGTCATTTGGCGTACGAATGAACAAAAATTAAGTTACAAAAACAGGCTAATAGTTTGCTGCATGTTCTATAATCTGTATGCCTTCTTTGGTCTCTCATTCTACATCATTTCCCTAGGGTTTTTTCGACCAGCTGTTCCATAGCAAACCCCTGACATAACTATACAAATTCGAACCATATTGAAGTAAAATTACGTAAACTATGCAAAAAGTATGAAATAATCAAGATATGACGCGAGAGAAATGCGTATTAGTGAACGAGGGTTACGTTACGAGGGTTGCCGAATTGCGCACATCTTCTGGTCGTCTTTGCAAAAAGTATCAAAAGCGAAATGCATTTCTGTTAGCTACATTTTATTTTTAAATGACTTTTGAGTGATTTTTCATTGTATCCGAGTGACAACTGGTCGCGTGGAAACTACCTTTGTCATCTGGTGAAAATGGTGAATAATCGAATGAACCATCTATGGTTTTTCTATCATCTTCGGATTAGGGTATGAAAATGTGTATTTTTTGTATCAAATTTTATATTCTTATAATAAATTAAGTACTTAAGCCTCTTTGTGACAGCAATTTGCTGACAACCGGAACGGGTGTAAATACCCGGTTCTTCTTGGAACCGGACTCCATACAACCGGTTCTTCAAATACGCGGAACCGCACATCACTACTGTGGGCTTTTCAGTTGAGCTTTTAAATGACGAATCTGAGCTTTTAAATTCAGCTTTTTACGATGGTGGAACTTTCTCTTAAATCTAATTCATCATAAATGGCAGGCTCCTGTTTTAGGGTATTTGAATAAAAAAAGCTTTAGCTTGACAATGAAAACCCGTATTCGAAATAAAAAGCAGTTACGTATATCCGAATTTCTTCTGGTATAAGAAATGATATCAAATTCATTATCATTTATCGTTTGTCGTTACTGAGATTTTTAAATTGTTGTATGAATCCGAATTATCGACACTACGATTTCGCTTGAATGTTGCCACTTTGGCTAAGCTTTTTTTTGGTGAAATAGCAGACTGATCTCAGGCTCGAATAATTTGTATCACAAACGTCGAACAACAAAATACAATAACTAATGTTATTTAAATTTCAAACCTCAATAACAGGTCATAACTTCGAAAAAGTCTAAGGGCTAGTTTCACATTCGTCATATAAATATCTGAATTTAAAAGCTCGCAGAAAATTTTCATAATGAATGATAAACATCGGGCATTTAAATTTCATTTACGTGGAGAATTGGCGAACTGTGTCAATGAGCATAAAGCTCGGACATCGAGTTTCGACAAATATCGTCATAAATTATTAGGGTCGATGTCTTGGCTTTTTATTCAACTCTGCCCTAAATTATAGGGCATTTGTCTAAACTTTTAGGCATTCGCTTGGTTGTGCTCGAAAGCATGTTCTTCTTCAGAGCTTTTTACCCGCATTCAGTAAAATGATGTTCCCTCTCTTTTTGGAGTTAATGCAAAAAAGCTTTGAAATAACAATGATGAAAGAAGTGTTCATCTATAACTTTTTTAATTTTAAAGCTCTTAGGTTTCAGGAGTTCTAGGGAGTTTCTGCAATAATCGTCATTCATAATTAGTGCCGATGCTTTTCCTTTTTAATGAATGCTCTCCTAAACTGTAGGGAGTTTTGGTAACACTGTTGGTGACTACTTATATATAGCCTTTTGCTTGTTTATCCTGTAAATCATGCTCATTCTCCAAAGCTTTTTACTCGTATTCAGTAAAAAACTGTCCCTCTTTTTGTGGAGCTAATGCAAAAAAGCTTTGAAGTGGCAATGATAAACAAAATGTTATTCTAAAGCTAGCCACAGACTTGTCATTCATGAGCATGAACTTAGTCGATAACTTTTTATCTGACTGGTGAGTTTAAAAATATTACCAAAAAGTGTTGCCAACATGATAATGATGCTAACAACTTCGATTACATTCTTATTTGGTATCAAGAAGGGCGGTAGACCGAGAACAAACATAAACGATAGCTGATGTTCATGCTCATGAATGATAGGTCTGTGTTCCGCTTAAAGCTTTTAAATTTTAAATCCTCAATGGTGGTCAGAATTTTGAAGAAGTCTAAGAGCGAGTTTCACACTCGTTATATAAAAGCTCAATTTAAAAGCTCTCCGTAAATTTTCACAATAAGTTTCATTTAAGTGGAGAATGGTCAACTGTGTAAATGAGCAAAAAGCTGTGTGGGTGAGTTTGTGCAATAATCGTCATACATAATTAGGCCCGATGTCTTGGCTTTTTAATCATTGTTTCCCTAAATCGTAGGGACATTCTCTAAACTTTTTGGTGACTATAGACTTTCGTTTGTTTATGCTATTCTTTCTTCAGAGCTTTTGACCCTATCTTTTTGGAGTTAATGCAAAAGAAAGTTTGAAGTGACAATGATGAAAAGAATGTTCATCTACAACGTTTTAATTTTAAAGCCTCTATCAGAAGTCTGACCTGGGAAAAAATCTAAAGCTCTTAGAGCGAGTTTGCACGATATTCGTCATACATAATTAGACCCGATGACTTGTATATTTAATCAACTATCCCGTTAATTATTGGGAATATGGGTAAGCATTATGGTGACTATAGACTTTCGTTTGTTTATACTGGAAAGTATGAACTTTCTTCAGAGCAATTGACCCGTATTCAGTAAAAACCTTGCGTCTCCTTTTGTGGGGTTAATTAAAAAAAGCTTTGATGTGACAGTGATGAAAAGAATGTGCAACTTTTTCATCTTAAAGCATCTAACCCTGAATCGGAAGACTTCTGTCACTGGGGAAAGGGTTAAAGCTCTTAGAGCGAGTTTGCACAAGTATCATCATACATCGTCATACGTGGCATTTTGATCAACTGTAGTGACTTTACCTACACTTTTTGGTGACTATAGACTTTCGTTTGGTTATACTGAAAGTCTTTCCTTACTTCAGAGAATTTTTTTGCCGTAATTTAGCAAAAGGCTTATCTCTCTATTTCTGGAGTTAATGTAAAAAAACATTTGAAGTGACAATGATGAACAGAATGTTAATCTAAAGCTGTTTTTTGGATCTTAAAGCCACCATAAGAGGCTGACACTTAAAAATAAGTCTAGAGCTTTTAGGGCGAGGTTGGGCAAGTATTGTCATACGTGGCCTTTTAATCAACTCTCCCTTAAACAGTTGGGACTGTGCCTAAACTTCCTGGTGACTGTAGGCTTTTGGTTGTTTATACTGTAAAGCTTGCACTTTCTTCAGAGCTTTTTTGTCCGTAATTTAGCGAAAAGCTTATATTTCTTTTTCTGCACTTAATGCAAAACAACTTTGAGGTGAAAATAACGAACTGAATGCTAGCCTAAAGCTTTCTTGTCTTACAGTCTCAAAAAAGGGACTTAACTTTGAAAATATATAAAGTTCTTAGGGCGAGTTTGGACGATTATCATCGTACAACAGTAGACCTGTACCGGAATTCTGTAACTTTTTACGATAGAAATCGGTAGTTAAATTGCCAAACTTCATAAAATGTCAATTTACGAATTTCGGTTATTTTTATTGATTTTTATCGTTAAAAAGTTACAGAATTCCGGTACTGAGCTCTTGGTTTGTCAACTCCCCCTTAGGCCCGGTGTACTCTGGTGGGTTTTGACGCACGTTTTTAAAAGTGCTGCTATCCATAAAAAGGGTAAACGCCTAAGAAAGAACAAGCTCTGCATCATAAACAAACACAAGTATATACATATTCACCAAAGAGTTTACACAAAGTTCCTACAGTTTAGGCTCGGGTCACACACTAGCAATTTGTTTACGATGTGATATGAAAAGCTAGTTACAGTCTTTTTCTACAAGACAAAAAACTTCCCTGGCACACACAAAAATATGAGTTAATAGTAACAAAGTCACTAATTCTCAGTTTCACCTTTAGCTATTCTCCATTTAAATTTATTGTAAATGCCCGATGTTTCTCATTTAAATGTCATTTAATATGAAAATTTTCTTTAAGCTTTTAAATTGAGGTTTTAAATACCGAGCGTGAAACTCGCCCTAACAAATGAACACAGCCTTAACTATACGGACCTAAAGTTTTTGTGAGTGTAGTCCCTCATTCGTTTACGCTGAAGAGCGTGCTCACAGCTTTTTACGCTTTTGAGATATGTTAGCAAAAAGCTTTCCCTCTTTTTATGGTATTAAGGCAAATGACTTTGGACTGAGAATAATGAAGTGAATATTGATCGAAAGCTTTGTCGACTTAAAACCTCAAAAATAGGTCTTAACTTTGAAAGCTCTGAGCCTGAGATTTGCAATCGTTATTTGAAAGCTCAATTGAAAACTTCATAACAATTTTCTTACTAAAATAAAGTAAAAAATTGCTGCAAAGTGTCAACTGTGAAACTGAGGGCGAGTTTCAAACTCATCATTTAAAATCTTACAGAGAATTTCCATATTAAATGGCAAACATCGGGCATTTAAATGGAGATTTTTCGACTTTGAAACTGAGCATGAGTATTACGTTTATAAAGTAAATGTCTGTCTTGATATTAAGAGCTTTTCAATGATCACCTTACCTTCTATGCTGGAAAATAGCTTTTTTATTATAAAATATCGACGAAATTATACTGAGAAAAAAATACTGTTCACTTTATTTCATTGAAATCGCCCTATTTATTTCAACGGATTACTGTTGTGCTGCTTTAGTATCACTAGATTAGCTGAAGTGATTGTCAAGAGCTTTAAGCTCAGAGCTGAACTTCAAGCTCACTAATTGGAAAAAGCTTTTCAAATCTAATGTGTTCGGAAAATTAATGGATACACCGATAAGTGACCCAACCTAGCAATGAAACAATATAGGCCGAGATATTGCCAATCATATCGCCTGGAGGGTAAATACTATCACGGCAATAATATTACGGAAGATGCCCTTTTCGGGAGTCGGTATTCAACGCCGGCAATAATTCAAGCAATACTTCCAGAAGACAAATTAGCGATATCGCCAGGTAATCACTATAAAGAAAATTTTACAGTATCATTAAAGTTCCAAATAGAAGATAAAAAAAAAGATACTAAAGCCCCTGAATATAAAAAAGAGTTTAGTTTTAATTTCCGGACTTGTGATTTTAAGGGTACGAGTATTAATATTAATGGGAATTAAGACCAATGGCGAGATTTATCCCTTGGGGTTGACCTAACATCCCTGTGGTCACAGTGGTTTGCAGAGAATGCTTTCAGAATGCCGAACTAACTAGGGGTCTTCGCAATTTTCTGTTCTGCTGCATGTCTAACACCTGCTTCGCGGACTCGGCGGAGGCTTTTGTGTAATATCGCCTTTTGCTTCGGATTTTGTTGTCTGGAGTAGGTTCAATACTGTGTTCGCGTATTCGTCGTAGTTTTTTTGCCTGAAATATCTTTGTAGGAAGCAGTTCTCTGAGATTTTCTGTTCCAGGGAAGGTCCCGAAGCGGCTGCTTCGGCATAGAAATTATTCTTCACAAAAATGGGTAGAAGGTTTACGCAAACAGCAATTTCCTTTCACTTGAGTATCTATACTTAAATCTTACAACAAGAGTCCATTTTCTCTTTAAATTACGTGGGCCAATCTGAAGATGATGATGTTTTTATGGGTTTCCAACGTACTGCCACAAGATTGTTAAATTAAGCCTATTGTTTAGTAAAATAGTTTCCAATGTCTCTTAATTATTATATAAAAGATAATATGGCGATAATTACGCCACACCAAGAATTTTTCAAATGACAAAAATTTATTATATTTTCCTGTTGCTTTGCTTAGTATTGCTGAAATATCTCGGGTGTGATACAAGGAAGATACACAAAACTACTACTTGGATAACATTTTTCATGAATATACCAAAATTATATCTCTGTAATTCTCCAATGGTGATATTCCAAGGTTTTGTTGTCAAGAAATAAAAATCGGACAACTCACTGAATGCGGGAAACTCTCCTCTGTATCTATATGGTTTATAATACGAGCAGAGTAACATGTCGTTCTCTGCAAACGAAGTGTTAGGCTGGTAGTCTTCGTTTGAGGAACTTATGACCCATGTTTACAAACGTTTTCTTTATTCACCGAAAAAGTTCATTACAAAATTTGGGGTTAATGAAAGTGTGGTTATTATAATACAAACAACTTTTACGATAAACGATTTTTAGTTCGGGAAAACGTTTCAACAGTTGCGGGAAATGTTGAGTATTAAAAGCAAAACAAATATTTTGTATCTCAACTGTCCACTAATGAGAAATAAACTACTAATATAAATCTTTAGTATAACATTCATTATAACAAACTGGGTTTAATGAATGTTGTGTTACCACAATACACACAACTTTTACGATGAACATATTTTAGTTAGGGGAAACGTTTCAATTGTTTCGGGCAATATTAAGTATACGTATCAAAATTAATATTTTACTCTTCAAATCCACATCAATAAGTAATAACAATCAATTTTTTTAATAATATAATGTTAACGAAAAATTACTCATGATCAAATAGAATTGCCTCACATAATTCCCAAGGTCCATTAATTTAACGTCCTGGAAATGTTTATAGTGCGATTGTCAACCATCTGGATTAATGCAAATGCCACAAGTGACACCTATTTTTAAGCTTCTCAGTGTTAATTATTTGAATTTATATTTTTAATTTAATTTTTAATTTTTTGTATCTAAAATCTCTAAATTTGCAACTCAAATATGAAACACCTTTATATCCTTAAATTAAACTACACATTTAGTTTTAACACATCAAGAATTTTGAAAAATTAGTTTTAAAATATTTTAAAAAATTTTTGTTATTCGAAATAGAAAGAAAAAAAGGAAAAAATTAATAAAGAACTGATTCTCATAGAAATCGAAACAAGTGAATTTGAAAGATTTATTGCCGTCGTTGGTGCAATGGTTAGTGTGCGCGCCTCTAGTACAGGAGATCCTGGGTTCGATTCCAGCTCCGACCACCTCAAAATTTCTTTCGACGACGGTCACCTCGCTTAGTGAACGCTTCTCAAAATACCGTTCGGAACCGGTGTAAAACTGTAGGTCCCAATCAGTGAGTATAAAACTATAAAGCGCACAGCTCACTGGTTTGTGAGAAGCTCTCCCCAATTCCTTCATGGGATGCAATGGGAGACCATGTTTTTTTTTTTTTTCTTATTATGATAGAGAAACTGTTGCAAACAAAACAGCTTAGAACCCAAACAAAATCAGGGCAATGTCGCTTGTCGAACAACTCGTTTCAATGTATAAAGTATAGTTGGAGATAATATTGCTCTGACAAATTTTTGTGACTCCTTTTTCTTGCCGCCTCTTTCTCTCGTTTTCTCAGTTTTCATTGCAATACGTTGGAAAATCGGCCCCAGCAACATACTAAGGGAACCATGTATATGTTTGCAAGCATGGTTGGAATTGAAGATCTTCTCCTGTTTCTTCGTTGTATGTCACGTTGTTGTTTTCAGCAGTTTTCAACAAACAAACCCACATTTGGGTTACAAAAAACATATATCCGGCCCTGTTCTGTAAACAGAATCAAGAAAAACATTAAACGTTTCAGAATTTTTCGGTTTCAGTAAATCAATTCAGAAGAAAAATATCAGTTTTGAATTAGAATGCAAATACCTTGTGATTTTAAAAACAAACAATTCAGAACAAAAATGTTTCATGTTTTAAGAACATCAAAGTTGTAGACTTTTTATTCTGAAAGAAAATTCTGATTCAAAATGATTCTGAATGCAGAACAGGGCCGATCATAACCTATTAATCATTGTGTCTCCAACATGTAATATTGAGTAGCAACGCAATGTGGTTGGACACAAGTATACTAATTTGGGACAAGCTACAAACATATTATATTTGCATCCAAACAACCAAAAAGGTAGGTTGTTCAGTGTGCACGTAATGACAAAATTGCTAGTGTTGCATGGGGAGTTTCGTCAAATATTTGTACGAAAATGTTGTGTAAAATATCGTGAAGGTCTAACGTAACCAGACACGTAGATGATTGGTTGTATACACTCACAGAAAAATTCGGTTGAGGCAGCCGAATTAGCCGTAACCGAATTAAAAGGTTGTCACAACCGAATTAGAGTTTGACACAACTTCATTAGGGGTTGACACAACATCATTAGAGGTTGACACAACCTAATTGGAGGTTGTCACAGGCGAATTAGAGTTTGTTACAACCGAATTTAAATACTGTCATATATTAATTATTAAAGTTTTTTTTTTTTATTATTAAGTAATAATTTATATCTTGTATTTTTATAAATGATTAAAAAGCGAGAAAATAAAGTCATATATATGGGGTAATCTCCATAAGTAGAATAATAAATTTGATTTACATGCCACTTCCAACCTTTATTGAAGTCCCGGCCATCATGGGACACCGAACTAATTCTGACGTGTTGTATCGGTTGCTCTAGGTCCAAAACTGCTTTAATAACATCTGAAAAATAAGACGGTTTAATACAAAATATATTTTACTTACCTTTTTAAAATAATATTTGATTATAAAATTTTAACCGTCACATTATAAATACATACAATTATGTTGTGGTAACCGAATAGAAAATTAAATGTACCTACAGAATTCATGAGAAATCCGGTAACAGCAACCGAATTGACACCAAAGTCGATCGTTGCAACCGAATTAAGGCTAGATTCGGTTATTGCGACCGAATTGGATCAAATTCAATAGTTACAACCGAATTGATGTCAAATTCTGTTACTACAACCGAATTGAGGTTGGTTAAGGCCAGATTCCGTTACCCCAACCGAATTAGGTACACATTTTGGTTGTTGCATCCGAATTAATTTGAAATTCGGTTGTTTCAAATGGAATTTTAAAAAATTTTGTTGACTGAGCGAATATAATTGAAGATTCAGTTGTCACAACCGAATCAATTATGAAACGAGGTTGCTTCAATCGAATTTCGGTTGTTGGGACTAAATTCTGTCGTAACTACCTCAATACGGTTGTGGCAACCTCAATTCGGTTGTGGCAACCTCAATTCCGTGGTAACAGCCGAATATATGGTTGCTACGACCTCTTTTCAAACAATTAGTTCTCTGACTGTATCTTATGAACATTAATTTGATTAATTCATACGACAGCTGGCGATTGCATCTCCTTGTCGGTACTCCCTCCCTCGAGCTTCTCACAATCAGTGAGCTGCGTGCTTTCTAGTTTTACACTCACCGATTGGGACCTACAGTTTTACACTGATTCCGAACGGTATTTTGAGAACCTTTTTCATGGATAAGTACTCGAGCAGGGATCGAACCAACGTTCACATGTACAAGCCATTGCACCACCGACGGCCACAAATTTTACTTTATTTAGGTGGCCGTAAACAACCCAGAGGGGTCAAGGGCCTTACAAACTGAGGATAACATATTTCTCCGACAGGCTCGATCTTCAGCTTTTCTCCTCCATTTCGTAACACCAAGCTCTCGCAGGAAATCTTCCACCTGGTATTTTCAGCGAAGTCTTGGTCGTCCTATTTTTCGATGTCCTTCGAGTACAATTTCGAAATCCATTAGCACTTCTACTGACATGGCCTGGCCACCGTAAACGCCCTATTTTGATATGTAAAACTACATCAATGTCGGAATACAGATTCTACAGCTTTCTTTAATAGGACCGTATATTTTATGGGCAATTTTTCTCTCGGAGACTCCCAGTGTTGTTTCATCAGCATGTGATATGACTCAGGATTCGGCGACATAAAGCCATACAGTTTGTACGATAGGCTGATATATTTGGATCTTCGTTTCTCGAGAGAGGTTCTTATTACTGAAACGCTTGCTTAGCCCGAAATATCGCCTGTTTTCAATCACAATTCTCCGTTTGATTTCCAGGCTGACGCCATTGCTTCTGTTCACGGAAGATTCGAGGTAAAGAAATTCGTCTACTACCTCAAAATTATAACGGTCATCAACATTCACCTCTTCATCCAATCGGTTGGAGATTCTGCATGTGGTATTGCCCTCGTTTACCGCCAAATCCACCTTTTCTGATTCCTTCTCAATTCTCGAAAATACTGGCAGATTTCGCCCAATGATGTCGAAGTCATCAGCATATTCGAGCTGTATGTTAGTTTTTCTGCTGGTAGTTAGTTCTACTCGTGTTGACTGTAGCTTTTGTCACGACGATCTTAATTAATATGTTGAAGAGACCGCATGATAGGGTGACGCCAGGCCTGAGGCCTCGCCTCGTACAAAAGGTTCGGTGAGATCTTCACCAATTTCTACGGATAATTTTGTGTCGGTCACTGTCATTCTACAAACGCGTGCTAAGCTCCAACATTGCTTGGTACAGTTTTCCCGGTATCGGGCTACCGAAGGAAGCAGTACCAGCTACAAAGAGGTGGTAAGTGTCGATTTGGTTCTCGTGGATTTTCTCCAGGATTTGTCGTAATGTGAATATCTTTACGATATTTGATATGCCACGCACAATACCACACTGATAACGCCTGATCGGGTCTGAAACAAACGACCTTAGTCTTTCGCAAGAGAGGACCAGCCAGAATTTCAATTTGAGCTCATGCATTCACCTTTCCAACTCATATCCACCAGCTTTAAAGAGAGCAGCCGGTATTCCATCAGCACCAGCGGCTTTATTGTTCTTAAACCGGGAAATTGGAGTTCTAACATCGGTTTGGCTAGGAGGGGGGTAGTCGATGCTATCGGACTGTTTTTGCTCAACACACTCATCTATATTGAAGCATTCCGGAATAAGTAAAGCGGATAAGTGATCTCTCCATATTCGCAATATACTCTGCATATCTGTGACAAGATTCCTGTCATTATCTATACAAAAGAGGGAACTGAGCCATTTCCGTTGGTTTGGTTTTGTACTTTTCGGTAAAATTTTTATTCCTCATTCTTCCTTATGTAAGATTAAATTTTCTCATTCTCGCACTTTCTCCACAACGGTTTTTCTTTTATTTTCCTTTATTTCCTTGTCCTTATACTTATACTATACTATATATCTAGTCCTGTTGCAACTGACTGAAGCATTGCCATACGTGTAGCGTGCTTTCATCACTTGCCATGCGATACTCTTCACTATGCCATGGTTTGTTTTAAAACGGGTTTCCTAGTACGGTATCTGCAGCAGTTTTCATAGAGCGGGAAATGAACTTCCACTGTGTTTCAGGATCACAAGGTATCCAGAATCCGAGATAGCTTCACTGCATAGGCCGTGGCTATCTCTAATAATTGCAGCTTTCCAGTGTCCCGATTTCTATATGTCTGGTTTCTTACGACTCTCGCTTTTCTTAACCTTGTGCGAACCTTTGCTACAACCAGGTAATGGTCCGAATCGATATTAGTTCCTCGAATCACAAGTACGTCCATTACAGTGGTAGAGGGCCTTCCATCAATTACCAAGTGATCAATCTGGTTATTCGGCTGTTGATCAGGGGATATCCAAGTAGCCTTGTTGATGTCTTTATGTTGGAATCTTTTGACTTAAAAAGAGGTTAAATGATTCACCCGTTACAGCTTGAGATGCTCTCATACTGAGTTATTATAGTGTAATTCTGCAACGAACCAGTCAATTAGACAACGAAACTGAATTCAATTAAAGAAATTACTTTCGATGAAAATTTTCTCTGTGGTGAGTAACAAATTCGTGAGGGCAAGACAACATTGATGGTGTTGACCGAAAAGTATACGATGCGACTTGTCCGACAATTAAACAGCGACCACCGATTTAATTTTGAAGTAGTAGATGAATTTATCAACCTTATATCCGCCGTGAGCAACAACAATAACGTCAGCCTGGAGACAAACACTTAGGAGAATTTTGCTTGCAAATAAATGCTATTCTGGGATCAGCGAGCAGTTTAGGAACGAACCCCTCTCTCTCGACAAACAAAAGGCAAGTTTTACCAGACTCTCATTTTACCTATCCTGACATACGGCTCCGAAACTATGGCCATATCGCAGGCGGACGACAAACACCTGGGAGTATTTGAGACAAAAATTAACCGAAAAGTATACGATGCTATTAAGGAAAACGGCGAGTACAGATGAAGTTGGAATCAGGAGCTGTATAATTTGTATTCCTGTATTGCATTAAGGCATAGTTAGGCGAATCAAATTAGGGCGATTGCGTTGGATACATACTGAAAAAATTGTTCCAGCAACATATTTCAGGAACCTTGTATATGTTTGGACGGATTGCTTTCTTGAATTAAAGATCTGCACTTTCTTTTCCACAACCAATGCAACATTTGGGTCATAAAACATGTATTATAACTTAGCTAACCCACTATACCGGTTTTTGGCGGGATTATCCCGTTTTTCGGTGTCTCATCCTGCCTCGGATTTCCATCCCAGGTTTTGTAGATAAGTTCCGCTTTATGACTTTTGTTTGCCTTTACAACTAGTCTAGTATAATTTAACATGCAAGTTAAAAATAAATAGATTCCCATTACATCCCATGATGGAATTGGAAAGGGTTTCTCACAACCAGTGAACGCTTTCTAGTTTTATACTCACTGATTGGGACCTAGAGTTTTAAACCGGTTCCGAATGGAATTCTGAGAGGGTGTTTCATGGCTAAATGCTTGATATTGTCATCTTCACTATGCGAGGTGACCGCCGCCGAAAGAAATTTAAGATGGTGGATGGATGGATGGTCAGAAAGTTTGTGAACTTCATCTTCAGAGGCTTAATTGTAGGGTACTGACATCTGTGTCACTAACAGAAATAACACTGGAGTCGTCGACTTCAAACTCCGGTTAAGAGGAAAATATATTAGTTAATATTTAGTTTATTTTTTAGTCTGACTATAAAAAGCAAAAAAAAAATTATAATACGAAAAAAAATTTTTTTTATTAATATAAAACTATATATTAAATAAAGTTTACTAAATCGAAAAAATATACATTTTATTTTTAAATCTAATTCAAATTTTATATTTTGTTTATTAAAATCATTTGTTAATAATATAAAAATTCTACGTTTTGGGTCAAAAACGTTTGGGTTCGATCAAAAACAGTTAGTCAGGTTAATCATTGTGTCTCAAACATGTAATATAGAATAGCAAACACAATATGTTTGGACACAAGTATAATATATTTGCGACAAGCTATAAACATGTTATACAGGGTGATTCAGGAAGTTCCGGACAAATTTCTCCAGCGTATTCATTGGATCATTTCATGAAGAAAAGTCCACTAGGACCATGTCCGAAAATGCAGCGGGTTCAAAAAATGCGAAATGGCAGCGGGTTCAAAATTTTCGGATTGGTTGTCGGAGGATAGTAGAGTAAAGTTGATAACTTCTGAGCCAGTGGTCGGATTTTTTTGTTTTTGGACTTGTTGGAAAGGTCTTTAAGGGGCCTTTCAGAATCAAGTAGAAAAAAAGTCAAATCGCCGAGATACAGAGATTTTATTTTATTGAAACTTTTGGCTGAAGAATCAAACACATAAGGAAAAAAAACATTTGATGTTAAAGGAAGTTTTCAATGTGGTTCCCATTTTCTACTAAACACAATTGCAACCGTTTGCGAACAACATCCGCCACGTTTAGTTCACTCATCTTTTCACGAACTTTCACCGCAGCTTCCTCAATGCGTGCAAGTAACTTCTTACAATTGTGGATCTGCACAGAATACACACAATCTTTCATGTAGCCCCACAAAAAGAAGTCAAGTGGTGTGAGGTCTGGAGATCGAGGCGGCCGGCCGATTGGTCCAGTTCATCCAATCCAACGTCGAGGGAAAAAAAATGCTGACATATTTGTATTTGGTTTTCCAAATGTAACGTGTTTGTTGCTTGTCGCAAATATAGTATATTTGTGCCCAAACACACTGTGTTTGCTATTCAATATAACATATTTGGGACACAATGATAATTGGGTTATAATATGTGTATGAGACCGAAATGTGGGTTTGCTTGTTGAAAACTGCTGAAAACAAAAACGTGACAGGAAAGGAAAAAAGAAGCAGATCTTCAACTCACGAAAACAATGCTTGCAAACATGTACATGATTCCTGCGACATGTTGCTGGGCCATTATTTTTCAGCGTATAAGTCTGTATGACATGCTATCCGAATATATGAAAATGAACCAGCGCGAAAGGTTTTCGTTGACGTACTAGATGGAAGCAGGAAAAAGGACAACAATGTCTCCCCTGGAAAGACCAGCCAAAGAACCCCTCCATACCCTTGACGACGAAAAATCTGTATTTTTGTTGTTGTTCGGATGCAAATATAATATGTTTGTAGCGTGTCGCAAATATGGTATACTTGTGTGCAAACAAATTGTGTTTGCTATTCAATATTACATGTTTGAGACACAATGAATAATGAGCTATAATAAGTGCTTTTGTGACCCAAACGAGGTTTGTTGAAAACTGCCGAAAACAAAAACGTGGCAGGCAACAAAGGAACAAAATAGCAGCAGATCTTGAATTCATAAAAAGAATGCTTGCAAACATATAACAGGTGAGGTAAGAGTAATCACCCAATGTTGTTTTGCCGTAATTTTTTTTTTTTTGATGAAAAACTTTGGTTCTGCTTGTGAAATTAGTTTTTTTTATCAATTGGAATTTATTCCATCAAGTTTAGAAAATCATATCTGCCAAGTGGCCGCCCTCAGAGTTGACGACCATACGGGCTTGTTTTATGGCATTTTCCATCACTCTTGCCAGAACTTCACGCGACAAAATCCCATAAAAAGAAGTCTGGAACGGTTAAATCGGATGATCTGGCCGGCCAATGTAAACCACCAAAACGAGATATTAAACGACCCGGAAATGCTCCCTTCAGAATATCGCTTGAGTCTCGAGCAGTGTGTGCCGTGGCACCGTCCTGTTGTAACAACATGTTCTCCAGTCCAAATTCATCTAGAGGAAGAACAAATTCGTTAATCATGGCTCTGTAGCGCTTCCCTCCACAGTAGTCGTTTGGCCCGCGGCGTTCTCAAAAAAATCCAATGAGTGTTCGAACTCACGGGCGATGTGTTCACACCTATTTGTTACACGGTACCATTTCGATTTCTATGAACACATTAGGAAATGTTACATTGAAAAATAAAAAAACAGCGTTCAATCATATGATGACGATACATTTATAATATTAATACATAATAATATTAATACATAAAATTATTTAAAGATCAGAGCAAGCACATGTGCCATTCTTTTCTTACTTAATACTTTGTTTTATTCCCACAAAAAACAAAGAGAATGCAAAGCAACAAACATATGTTCATACATACATTATTATGTTCGTAGATACGCTACACAAGTTCAAACAATTTTCGTTGCTCTCTTGCTGTATCATTTTTATATACGTATATCCACGTCATTATTCTCTTTGCTCTGAGTGTGCTCCGCACCCACACAAGAAAACTATTCGCTGCCTCTATATCAGTATGTGTTTTTTTCGCAGTCTGACAATCTGAGTTTCGCAGTCGGACAAATCTGTATGAAAAATAGATGCTGGCCGATTCTGAGACCTACCCGAGATGCACACAAAATTTCAAACAAATCGGTCCAGCCATTTCGGAGAAGTTTAACACCAAACAATCTGCGATCACAGTCGGACAATCTGTGTGATCGCTGTCGGACAACATGTGTGATCGTAGTCGGACAAATTGTTTTTGGATGTATTCACTTTGTGAATTTAGGCCGTACCCGCGCCTATAGATGTTAACATATCAAAAATTACCCGATGACTCCTCCAGCGTTAACAGCACACCACGCATTACTCCAGAAATTACTATTTTGTTTATTCACGTAACCGCTAAGATCGAAATAGCCTCATCGCTCATGATAATTTTCGATGAAAAATCGACCTTCGTTGAGATTCAGGATGGCTTGAGCGAAGGTTACACGCGTTTGGTGGTCAACAGCTAATAGCTGCACTTTGTAACGCAAGATCTTTAAATCTTTCACCAAAATTCTGAGTAGGGACAGCCGGCTAATGCCCAATTGCATGGCATGTCGTCTGGTCGATGTTCCGGGCTCCTCTTCGACATCTTGGACAACAGCAGAGATATTCTCAGCTACGGGGCCGACCAGCTTTGGGAAAATCTCGTGTCCAGTCTCTTCAAGAAGAGTGGCCATATACCGCAGTGTTTGTCCAGTGTCGGACGGCCGGGAAATCTGCGACGAAATTTACTCTTCGCCAACACAACCGACGAATTGTTGCGCAAAAAGAAATTGAAACAATTATTCCGCGTTCTTGCGGAGTACACCGATTCATGGCTTGTCGATTTGTATTTCGCATTTGTTTACTTCACAAATGTCAAAACCCAATTAACATTTTGCGGCATTTGCAGAAGTTATAGGGGTTTCCAATAGGGTGATTACTTTTGCCCCACCTTGTACATGTTTCCTGCAATATGTTGCTGGGGCCGTTTTTTCCAGCGTGTTGGTGTTACCAATAGGCGAGAAAAGTCAAAAAGACAAAAGTTAGAAGACAATGTTAAATTGTTTTATTTAATTAATATGAGTCAGGCAAATGACAGTTGGAAAATATGGAAACTAAAGAGTAACAAATTAGCTTGAACTACCCTTGTACCATAGAGTAATAGATAAGGGTTTCCATAACTTGTTCAATCTTACGGACACTGAGGTGGTTGGCGATTTGAGGAAGTTAGAGTTGCTGGTAGAACTTGGACATTAAACGAACTGAAATAAACAGAAATAGTAATTACAACCTATGCAACTGACACAAAACATAAATAAAATATTAATATTTTATTTAAATTTAGGTTACTTCCAGTTGCTTATCGCTCTTTCTCCCATCCCGTCTGTCCTCTGTCAAATCTCGAATAATCATTTCAATCAGTTGTGGCACGGATGTCGCATGCCTGTATACAATATTGCGGTCTCCAGTCCCGCACTGATCACCGTAAATTCATTGCAGTCGATGGCCAACTTATGTTAGTGATGGCTACACCAACAAGTAATTAACGATTAAAAAAAAATTTAACCGCAACCGTCCGAAATTGAAATTAAATTGATGTACAAATGTAAGAAAATATAATGTACAAATTTGAAAAGTGGCTTAAGGTACTGGCTTTACATCATCACACATGGGGTTTTTTTAATTTGCATTGGATTTGGCATTAATTTATCCAATTGAAATATATATGAATTACCATTGTTCGCAATTACAAGTTAAAAATGTTGAATTTGCATTGGCTCAGGAAATTTTTGAGATATGAAGCCTTCTTTCGACTTTTTTCGTACAACATTTCAATCCTCTATATCAATTCCTTACGTGTCCTTTTTGTCCTCATTTCGAGAAATGTCAAAAAAGCACCTTAAAACGGGACTTTTCAGAAAATTTCAGTAGGGGTTGCCAAAGACAAGAAGTCGATACATTCCACTTTTGCCTGTCCGTCCTTTTTCAATGCAGTCTTTAGATAGCGACATAAAGTAGCCAGTGTTAGGGCTTAAATATTCTATACAATTGTTGCCGGCTGATTCTAGAATAGGCGGTGGGAAATAAAAGTCGTATACTGATATGGAATACGATTCCTTTTCGTCCTTGTTTTAAAATAGTTATAAATTTTAAATTTAAATGCAAAATGTGTCCTACATCTGAATTTCACATTATTTCTGGAATAATATATTCTATGAAAATTTACTTTTGCATAGAAATTGATCTTGACATCTAACATCTTAAAGCTAGAACAATAAAAAATAAAGCGGAGAAAATTGTTTGTAAATCGAAACCTTGCAGAGATTTTCTATAATTAAAAAAAGTAAAAATCCTTTTTTTAATATTCAATGTTTTGAAGTCACCCTAGGGCATTAAGCCAGAATAAAAATAATTTAGATTCTTATTAATGGTGCTGGTGGTCATTGTTCACCCTGTACTCCATTTCGTTTTTCTCATCTTCATATTTTCACCCAGCCCTACTGTGTATAGTACCATGCCTTATCGATTCACATAGATTTCTCTCAATCTCTACTGTAATAATATTAATAACATTAATAAATTTAATTTTCTTTTCAACGAATTTTATATTTAAATACGATCCAATATAATGTAAGTCTCTGTATTATTTAATTATTTAAAAAATGTAAAATTTACTAATTAAGCTTTATATGTATCCAATGGATTGACATTTTGGTTTGTTGGTATTTAGTAAATACAAGTGTCTCAGTACGAATGCACTTATTAAATTTAGTGTCATTGTTTTTTGGGCAAGTGGCAACTCTGCAATTTCACAGCTGTCCGACAGCTGTTTATTCCGATTATTAAACATGGAGCGCTTTATGAAAGAAGAACGCTATATAATTGTGAAAACTTATTACAAAATTTCCAAAGTTATACTGAGACTGCTGGCAAACTTCGAAGATATTTCCGGAGAGAAAGTGCAACTAATGTGTCAACCATTCGAAGAGTGGTCAAAAAGTTTGAAGAAGCTGGGTAGGATATTGACAGTAAAGCGTCATTTACACCTACCAAGTTTATCGCATTTTTGGGATTATCGACGTTTTTTTTCTTATGTAGTTTGACATTTTAAATCCCGAAAAAGCAATAATCTTGGTAAGTGTAACTGCAGTTTAAGACTCCTGTACGTCAACTTACCGGTTGGTCTCTTGAAAACATTGCTGGTGTAAACGTGAGTGTTGCCGAAAACCGAAAACATCAATTCGGCATCGATCTCAGCAACTTAAATTTTCACGAAGCACTACGCAGCGAATTTTGACAAAACACCTCCACCTTCACGCGTACCAAATTCAGCTTACTCAGGAGCTCAAACCAGCAGACCATGGAATAAATAAATAAATGGTTTCCCGTTACATTCCACGAGGGGATTAGGGAGTGAGCTTCTCACACCCAATGAGCAGTGCGCGTTTTAGTTTTACACTCACAGATTGGGACCTACAGTTTTACACCGGTTCCGAACGGTATGTTGAGAAGCTTTTTCATGGCTAAATACTCGATAGTGTCGCCGTCACTAAGCGAGGTGACCGCCGTCGAAAGAAATTTACGGTGGTCAGAGTAGGGATCGAACCCACGTCCTCATGCACAAGAGCCGCGCACAGTACCATTGCACCACCTGACCATGGAAAGCCCCAGTAATTCGTTCAATGGGTAATGGAGCAAAGTGAAGTTAATGCCAAATTTTCAAAAAAAAATGCATCTTCTCCGATGCAGCGCATTTCCATCTGACTGGCTTCGTGAATATACAAAATTGTAGAATTTGGGGTTCAGAAAATCCTCCTGTACTCCATGAGAAACAAATGCAACCACAACGAGCAACTGTCTGGTGCGGATTTTGGTGAGGCGGCGTGATTGGGTTTTACTTTTTTGAAGATGAGGCCGAAATTGCAGTGACTGTGAACGGTATTCGTTACAGGAACATGATAACGGAGTTATTGTGGCTTCAACTGGATGACATGGATCTGGACGACATGTGGTTTCAGCGACACATGCCACAACGCGCATGTAATAATCGATTTATTGCAGTATCGATTTCCAGATAAAAAATATCGCAAGAAATTCAAATGCCAAATGGCCACCAAGATTGTGCGATTTAATGCATTGCGATTTCTTTCTTTGGGGTTTTGTGAAATCTCGGGTTTATGCGAATAAACCAGAAACAACTCCTGAGCTCAAATCCAAGATACAACGCGTCATCGGTGAGATACAGCCACATCGCTGTGAAAGAGTCATGGAAAATTCCATGAAAAGAGCAATGGCCTATCGTCAGAGCCGTGGAGGTCATTTGACGGATATTTTATTCCATACCTAATCGGAACATGTCTTCTTTACAATTCAATAAAAAAATCACAACTATCCCAAAAATTACGTCTCTTTGTATTAAAATGAAAAAGTGAATTCTTACTGAGACACCCTTATAATCATATGTGAAAATTAGAAATAAAAGAAAGCATATATAAAAATATATATAAATGAAAGTATATAGGTATTTTAGCACATTAAGTGATTCCCAAATAGTGATTAAAATGTGGGGGATGCGAAGGTGAAAAGAGAATCTATAAATAAATATAGAAAGAAAAGTAAAACCGATTGACTAACAAGACTTTTATTTCAAAATGCAAAACGCGCATAATTATCTCTCTCCTTTCCCAAAAAAAATTAGGTAATATTTTTTCATGCAGAACTGCTGCCTCGGCGTGAAATTTTTTAAGTCATGGAAATATAACCAAATACTGACAACACTCCGTGATAAAAGACAAAAAAAAATCCCGTGTCTCCCAGTTTTGCCCAAAGTCATGCATTTTTTTTGTATGGGTCCACAAGGATTTGGGGTCTCGGTGTAATTTTTGCAAAAAAAATGATCATTTTGTCAGGCTCATATCTTGCAAACCGTTCGGAATTTTGATTTACTCTCTGGGGGAAAGTTGTAAATAGTTCATGTGTTCTAGTCAGTTGTTTATTGAGATCTTAGGTACATTTTTGTTGTTGATTGTTTCCTTGAGTTTTGAACGGATTGCTACCTATGGACCGGAACGGTACATTTTTGACCTTGATGATGAAGTTATTTTGATTTTATATGTTCACAAGTTTTGTTCTTTATCACAAGAGCTACAACTTTGCAAGTTATAAGCCTGACAAAATGATCACAAAATGATCACTTTTGCACTGTGTAACCAATGATTCTTCGTAGCTTGACTGATAGAATCTGATACTTGATGTTTTTCTCATGACTGTTTTGGAGATTTTTCTTAACTGTGTGTCAGGCTAATATTTTAGGGCGATGCTGAAATGTTTAAAAGTTATTTCTTTGATTTTTTGTATCATTTAATTTCATGTTTTCTATTTTTTTTCAATTCATGTTTTCTACTTTGTGGGCTGGGTTTGCCTTCCGCCTTCGTTTTATAGGCAATGAAAATACACGGAAAATATAATAAACGAAGAAAACCCCTAACTGTTGACGACCCTCGCAAACGTTATAATGGCCACGATATAAGGATATGTACCTGGAATGTGCGAACACTATCTAGGACGGGTGCCACTTTCCAACTGGCGGATGTCGCTGACATCACAGCTATCCAGGAAATGCGATGGACAGGATATGCTTGCACCAGAAAGAACATCTGCGATATTTACTACAGCTGCCTTGAGCGGCAGCACGGATTTATAGCTGGCAAGAGTCTACGAAACCTAGTTTCAAAGTTTAACCCAGTGAGTGAACGCATATCCACAATTCACATCAAAGCGAAATATTTCAACATCTCGTTAATTTGTGTGCACTCGCCGACAGAGGATAAAGACGATGAGGTTAAAGAATCATTTTATGAGCGTCTGCAGGAAGTATATGAACGCTGACCTGACCACAACATTAAGATTATTGTAGGCGGTTTTAATGCCACATTCGGAAAGGAAAGTGTCATACGGCATACCATTGATAGTCACAGTCTACATGATCCCAGCTCTGATAATGGAATAAGACTGATAGACTTCGCCGCTGCAAAGAACATGGTAGTTAGTAGCACACGATTCTAGCATAGGGACATACATAAGGCGACGTGGTTATCTCTTGATCAGAGAACGAAGAACCAAATTGATCACTTGGTAATTGATGGCAGGCACTCTTCCATTAGTACGTGTGATTCGAAGTGCCAATATTGGCTCGGATCATTACCCGGTGGCTGCGAAAAAAGCAACAGACTGAGCAGGGCGAAAAACGTACGAAGTCGAAAACAGGAAAAGCTAGATATTGACAAGCTACAAATACGGGAGACATCAATGTCCAATCGACAGAAGCTCTCTCTCCTGGAAGAGCAGAATACTACCACTCACGAAGACCAGCCACATCTCCCATTCTTTGGAAACCGCCGCAAGGACTGAACTTGGCTATCAAAAACCACAGAAGGATAAGCCATGTTACGATGAAGAATGTGGTATTCCAACTGATGAAAAAGAAGCTGCACATATGGCAACGAAACAGTCAGTTACAACGCGTGTTGCGAGTGAGCGGTACAAGAGGCTGAGAAGGGAGGAAAACCAATTATTTAGGCGGAAAGCAGTGGGAGTGGGAGCAGAGGGACATAAATCATGAATCATGGATGAATAATGAATCCCGAAAATTTTTCCAGAGGGTAAGAAGATAGAATAACGAGCCGAATAATGGGCTGCCTTCTTGCAAGGACTAGCAATCTAGTGACTGATAAGCAGTGTGTGCTTAAAATGTGGAGAGACCACTACTATACTCAAATTCCTCCACTGAAGATCAAGAGGTAATGATTGTGGAAGACAGTGTAGATTGTATCCCCCACGCACCCAACCGAGGCGAGATTAGAACGGCAATCTCCCGGCTTAAGAATAAAAAAAGCCACTGGTGTGGATGGGCTAGCCTTTGAACTTTTTAAGGCAGTTGACAAAGGACTGCTATCCCACTTGCATCAACTTTCATGAGAAATATGGAATGTGGCCTGACAATTCGAGTCTCAGTGTATTATGTCCTGTATTCAAAAACTGTGATCCGAGTGTATACTATCGCGGGATCAGTCTTTTATATATCACGTATAGGTATTGTCGAGCGTATTATGTGAAAGACTAAAGCCAATTGTTGACAACTTGATTGGACCTTATCAGTGTGTGTTTAATCCACGTAAGAAAACTGGAAAGCGCACAGCTCAGTGAATGTGAGAAGCTCTCCTCTGTCCCTTCATAGGATGCAATTGGGAAGCCATTTATTATTTTTGTTTAAGTCCATGACTACCCAAATATTCACGCAAAACCACTCCTGGGGAAGACCCACGACAATCAAATCGATACATACCATCTTTTTGTCGATTACAAAGCTGCTTTCGATAGCCCCATACGCGGAAAATTGGACGAAGCTCTGTCTGATCTTGGGCCTCTGTAGAATGACGCTGACCAACATCAAATCAGCAGTGAAGGTGGGGAAATACCTTACCGAACCATTCTGTATCAAGTGAGGACTTAGACAAGGCGACACACTTTCGTGCAATCTCTTCAACATCTTAATGTAGCTAATAATGAGTAAAGCTGCAGTAAATATGAACAAGACCATTAACACGAAAAGCCATATGTTGCTGGCGTGTGCTGACGATATAGACATCATTGGGCTAAATTTGGGAGAGGTTACTGCAGTATTTTCAAGAATCGAAAAAGAATAAGCGATGGTGAGTCTTGCTGTTAATGAGGGCTAGACAAAATCAATGGCGCCGACGACTAGAGAAAACTCTCTACTTGGTCCGCACTCGAACGTCGACAACCGATTTATTTTTGAAGTGGTATATGAATTAACCTGCCTTGAATCCGCCGTGAACAAGGACAACAACGTCAGCCTGGAGATAAATAGAAGAATTGATGCTATTTTGGGCTCTGCAAGCAGTTTAAGACCAAATCCCTGTTTCGATAGACAAAAGTCCAGCTATACCAGACTCTCATTTTACCTGCCCTGATATGTGGCTCGAAACTTGGGTCATATCGCAAGCGGATGAAAGACACTTGAGAATATTCGAGAGAAAAATTCTTCGTAAAACATAATAGGGTCCTGTTAGAGAAAACGGCGAGTACCAACATCGTTGGAACCAAGAGCTATATAATTTATATTCTGACGTGGTCATAGCTAGATGAATCAAATTAGGCCAATTGCGTTGGCTAGGCCATGTTATCAGAATGGACGAAGATGGGCCAGTACGAAAGGTTTTCGAAAACGTACCCGATGGAAGCAGGAAAAGGAGACGACCAAGACTCCGCTGGAAAGACCAGGCAAGAGAATTCCTCCGTATCCTTGGTGTTACCAACTGGCGAGAATAGGCGAAGGATAGAACCAGTTGGAGGAATATATTGCAATTTGTTTGTTTGATTAATATGTATGTGTAAAACATCTGACCTCATGAGGTTGTAAAATAGTCAATAAAAGTAAGTTTTCTACTTTTTTAAATTAATTTTTTTCTATTCGGACGAATTTCTTGAATTTATTTACAAAACTAATGTGAGTAGGATTAATTGGAAATTAATTCATTTCTTGTATGACTCACTGACGAGCGACACTACATGTTTATAATTCTATGATCACTTCCAATGATTAGCGCTCTACTAACACCACTACAGCACTAGTTACAATTACTAATTTAACCGGTAATTTTTCACCCAGACAAATGCTCTAAAAAGCTTATAAACGATTATACAAAACAAATGTAAACACAAGAATTTCTATAGACCAAATGAAACCATTCCCACATCATGGTAGTACGAATCCCCCCGATTTTCAATAAATTTCACTTTCATTCATCGCAGAAGACACAGATAATGAGATACGAAGCGACACATCATTAGCAAAAACCAAACACAAAGATAATAATAATCTCATGAATAACTGATAACATCGTTTAAACTGTAACGCAAATCTATATCGGCACAGGTCCTTTGATAAACATACACTTTATTCCACTTAGTCTACATAGAATATTCGATGAGAACAGTTCGGTTGGAATATAAAAGCGCAAAACCCACAAATTGTCTTGAAATCCTTAAAAATACTTAAGTTTCACAATAATCGATAGCACTCGATAAAATATCGATAACATACATTTATCTGTAAATGTTGTAATTGAAATTCCAATGAATATCATAATACTTCTATTAATTTATTACCTAAATTGTGAAATATATTTGAGAATTTTCAAATTAATGAAAATATAAATAGAACCAGAATATCAAGGATTAACTGAGAACAATCAAAATCGAAAAAACAATTGAAAAGTATTTTGAACTGCTTCGTTTGAGTATAAAATGCTTTCAAAGCATTTGATTTTATGTGTTTGTTTGTATGTCATTGTATCTTTTCGCTGTTCCTGCTGTGGATTGGAAATCGAAAATTCAGTGGCAAACTTAAACATATTGGAAAATGAAGTCAAGCTAAAGGAAAATTTGCTGAATGTCACGTAAGTAATGCATGATAGAAATAATAATATTGCATTGAAGGGCTGGTGAAGAGTAAAGTAATGTGCACCCATTGACAAGATAATAAGTTAATGTTTGCTAAAATGTATGGGTAGCAGATCTTCTCGGAACTGATCATACGCAGTTTTTTTTTTTGGAGTATTCACTTATTATTGTATTGCGCATAGCGCATAATCAGTATGATGAATACGTTTTTAAAAAGGCATTACCATCTGCATTCTGCGAAAAACTGTTTTACTTATTTAGTGACAATAAAAATATATCAATAGTAGATTGTAAGAATCTCTTGTCTGTCTCCTAAAGCAAATCACAGACTTGTTATGCATGACCATGAACTTGGTCGATAACTTTTTATCTGACTGACGAATTTAAAAAAAAATATTATTAAATTATTGGTAAACATGTGTAGTGAGGCGAACATCTTCTTATTTTGCGACCATATATTTTCGGCCGAAGCGAATTAATTAACTGGAATGAAGTTCCTTATCGCAGGTTGCGGGATGGGGGCTAAATGAAAAAAAAATTAAACAAATTTTTTTTAACACTATTGTGCTACAACCCAGAATTATCAACTACTAATATATTGAGTACTTTGTCTTCGGTTTGTGTCTAGACTAATATATTTTGGCAAATTTCTTGATCAATGGGAAGTTGTCTATGTGGAGCCTGCAACCAATATTCAGTATATATTCCAGTTTTCAACCCAATAGAAAGTAAATTTAGAAAAGCCAAAGCGAGAAAAGTTTAATAAAAGAAAATTTTAAAAAAAGTAAACTTTCTCACAAAAAATACGTATTCATATTCTTAAACAAAGGACATTTTCTTAAAAAATGTACTTTATCTTAAAGTACCTTGGCATAAAAAGGTAAATTATCTTACAGAAAGCACATTTTCTTAAAAAAAGTAAATTTTTTTTAAATTAAGTACCTTTTCGTAAAAAAGTACATTTTCGTACAACAAATTCTGCATCAGTGCGTGTAAGTAGGAAAGCAGTGTGTAAGTAGCGACAACAATCACTCTGCACACAATCAATAAATGTCTTCGGTTAGTGGCTTGTGTAAATACACACCGCAGTGGCTTAACGGGCTAGACGCTGCTGAAGATGATGCTTCACAAACATCGAAACGATCGTCCAGCGAATGTGAGTTCGAATCCCACCCGCGGCATTTAAATTTTTTTCACTAACCGGAGAAAACATGATCTCTACAGCCTTAAAAAGGAAATTTACGAAATTGCCTTTTCTTAAAAAACTACCTTTGAGTACATTTTCTGTGTAACAATATAACTTTCCTTGAGATAAGTACCTACTCTTAAAAATGAACCTATTCTTGAAAAAAGGACCAATTCTAAAAAAGAATTCCCATTTCGTAAAAAAAAAACCTTTACTTCAAAAAAATACCTTCTCTTAAAAAACTAAATTTTCTTACAAAAACCCGTTTTCATAAAAGTACATTTTCTTAGAAATAAAATAATATTTACCTCTTGTTTTCTTGAGATTAGTAGCCTTTCTGAAAATAAGTACATTTTCTAACAAAAATAACATTTTCCTAAAAAGAGTACTCTTTCTGTAAAATGTACCTGTTCTTAAAAAAGTACTTCTTTGTAAATAAAAAAATTCATACTCTCATCGCCGTTTCTTACCAAAAGTTCTCTTCTTAAAAATAGTACATTTCCTTAAAAAAAACACTAGCTTTTAATAAAAGAAGTACCCATTTTTAAAAAATTACCTTTTCGGAAAAATATAATATAAATTCTTACAAAAAAGACATAAAAATATTCTTAAAATAAATATACACAAATACATTCTAAAAACCAAATTTTTGTTAAAAAAAAGTTTATCATTTACAAAAAGTATTTTTTTCTTAAAGATGCATTTAAGTTATTGTATTTTTCAAAGGGGGCCTTAGACGTATTGGAACTAACTAGTACATAATAGGGTAACCATTCAATTAATCATTATTCGGTTAATCGATTAATCGTGCTATAAAATTATCCGAACATTTTAATAATTACATTTTTCGATTAGCGATTAACTCGAACAAATCAGTGCGATTAATCGATTAATAAAATATAAGCACGTGTTTATGGCAAACAGTCCGACTTGAAACACTCGTACAATGTGGCAACTCACATGACAACGATTTGTGAACAAATTTCATAACTTTAAACACATTTCTAACAGATTTAATAGTTTGTTGGGAAGAAGCGTCGCACAGTGCTTTGGCTCATAGATATAATTAAAAAAAAAATTATCTCAAAATTTCAAGACCCACTGGTGGCTTTGTATGGGGGATATCAAAATGTCTGGTCCGATTCTGCTCAAACTATATGCAATAAGGATAATAGTCAGAAAATTACATTTTGCAAAATTTTTGTAAAAATTAATTACAGTGCGATATAGTTTCAGAGCGACCCTACCCTTTGCATGGGAGATACCCGAAAGCGTGGCAGTTTTGAGTCCAAACTATGAGATGTCACTAATTTGAAGTTGCTTTTGTTACGTTTTTTTTTTTTTGTTTTAATAAATGTGCCTAGTACAATGTTTGAACACAGTTTTCTTTTTTTTGTTTTATTTTATTCGAATAATCGATTAATCGAATAACTTGATTGCGTTTTGTTCGGTTAATTGTCAGATTGAAATTTACGACCGATTAATCAAAAAACCCGATTAAATGGGTACCCTAGTACATAATATATAGCGAAAGGAACATCGTTCAAACCGGGTGTCCCCTGACTCCTCATGTAATTTTATGATTATTTTCATGATATATGACCTAATAATACCTACGGCGTAAAAAGTGGGACCAACATTTGTTTGTTTTTCCATTTTTGCTAAAAGGCGAACTCATTTGGCGGCCAGTTACTCGGTCCATCTAAACACGTGTATTCTCGACCTTACATTTTTTAAAAGGTAAAGTATGAACTCAAAGTGTACCCCGACGTGCGCCATTGAGTAATTTTTGTCGCAGTTTGATGCTCAAATCGTACACGTTAGACAATTGACGCCTACTACACTATTATTGCCCCTACCCTATTCTTTAAATCATTCATGGATACAGTAGCTCTATCTTCCACCAGTAAAATTATTGGTGTCGAAATCAACAAGGCAAACATAATTGCCTGTGGTTGTCAATGGGTTACAACAATACACGCAAAGAAAAAGTTCGTTACTTTCGAACGAAATATCAGATAAAAGCTCTACGTTTGGGGAAGATGATTGCAGCGTACAAACATCTGATTAATCAAAAATATCACTTCATTTGTGACAACTATATAAAATCGTTTACGGGAACCGAAAATTGTTTACTACAACCGATGTATGGTAACTGTGACGTCAAAATACGAAACGAAAAATTCACATATGTAGTATATACGGCATAAAGATTTATATCCATATGATTGGTGATCTATTGTCCTCACGAAAAAAAAGTACGTTTAAAGCTCATTTGGCACAAAAATATCTATTTTGGTTCAAAAATATTTCGCTTGCTACTTAGTCTCCTGATCGACTACAAAAGTTAATACTTTTCTTGCAAGTATCACATATTTATCAATTGAAGCAAAATAGTTGGGTAGTTGATGACGAACTTTGCACGGAGTTCTAAACTACACACTGAAAAAAAACTGTCCCTGTAACATTATGCCGCAACCACCCATATCGAGCCCTGACTACCAAAATATCGTAAGCGACACAATTTTCGATTTTTGTTTTATAATAAAAAATCGTAAATATATTAACTACATGAATCATGTAGAAAAATTTCAGAACTGTTAATAGTACCGTTCTGATATTACAGGAAAAACAAATCTAACTTAAGTATAAATTTCCCTGCTGTTTTCGTAAGACAAAAAAAAAACTTCGGCTACAAAAATTCAGTTTTTTCATACCAACACACGAAAAATTCTGTATTTCGTTGTTGTTTGGATGCAACAATAACGTGTTTGTAGGTTGCCGCAAATATAGTATACTTGTGTCCAAACACATTATGTTTAATATTCTATATTACATATTGGAAACAATGATATTATATCAATTTCAATTTATGAAAACAATACTTCACGTAAGTATACGGATATTACAAACATATACATGGGTCTTGCATAATGTTACAGGGGCCGTTTTTTCAGCTGTTTTTTTTTTGTTTCCTTGTTGTCTGACACGCTTGTGTTTTCAACAGTCTTCAATAGGCAAAGCCATTTTTGGGTCACAAAACATATACTACAACACAATGTATTTTAATACAAGTATACTAAATTACATAAAACATATACTATAACATAAAGTGTTTGAATACAAGTATACTATGAGCACAATGTATTTGAACACAAGTATAGTATATTTGCAACAAGCTACAAACATGTTATATTTGCATCCAAACAACAAAACGAGGTCGATTTTTCAATGTGTAGTAGTTCTGCCAGCGAGTGGTCTTTGCTGAATTGTCTAGTATTCTTGTCTAGTAGTTCTGCCAGTGAGTGGTCTTTCCTGAATTGTCTAGTATTTCAACAAGAACCAAATAATAAAATTAAAATTCCATAACGTAACTGTCATTAGCGCGGTCATTAAATATAAAGCGGGTGGTTCAAATATAGACGATGAAAAAAAATTTCAGGAATCATGTATATGTTTGAAAACATTGTTTTCATAAATTCAGGATATGCTGCTTTTTTGTTTCTTTGCTGTCTTCCATGTTTTTGTGTTCGAAAGTTTTCATCAGACCGATTAAAATTGCTTCTGAACCACTGTGCGTCGGTGAGACAATTATTATATTTGTAATTGAATAAAGCCATTGCATCGAGAGAGAGAGAGAGAGAGAGCAAGAGCAGAGGCAACTCAACACTAAGGCGTTGATGCAAAGAATCACAAACTTCGAAACTATCGTCCGCCAACGTGAACCAAGGGGTATCAAAGACACAGGTTATCGACAATGAAGTAGGAAGTTTATAGAAAACAAAGGGGATAGGCGAGAGAATGTCATGCAACCCGAATTAAACCGTACAGCAAACTATGTTTAAATAGTGTTTAATTGATACTAATGACAGCTAAACTATATTTTATGTTGGTTGCATCGAACGAAAATGCGCATTCCCTTTTATTTCAGTCAATTTTATGTCCAACCAAAGAGTAAAATTCAACAGCAACTCGAACTCGACGAAATGAGCTACTTCTTCGTCGTCATCGAGAGAAGGTAAAGAGAGGGATAGAAAGAAACTCTTGTATATTTCTCTATGCGTGAATTTAAACTCCAGTTCAGCTTCCTAATTTCAAGGTTACTTCTCAGGAAAGCGATACATTAATTTGCAGTGCTATCAACATCTCATGGGCCAAGTTCCATTTCAAGCCCGACCGTATTTTATTAGTGTGGCTTTAGACCTAAGAAGTAACACTGTAACAAGCATTGCCTGTTCGATCAAGACACCATCCTAGTCCGTGATCCTTGCAGCATCTTAGCGGTGATAGTTATAAGATACGAATTGAAGTATACACAATGTCTGAAAGAACTGTAATTGAAAAAAATTACTTGTGATAAATGTAGTTTCCTAAATATTAAAAAGGAATAGTGCCAGTTTTTTAACATCGTTAAGGAAATAGTTGCAGGCCGTCGGTGGTGCAATGGTTAGTGTGCGCGGCTCTTGCACATGAGATCCTGGGTTCGAACCCTGCTCTGACCACCTTAAAATTTCTTTCGGCGGCGGTCACCTCGCATAGTGACAGCCATGAAAAAGCTTCGCAAAATACCGTTCGGAATCGGTGTAAAACTGTAGGTCCAAATCAGGGAGTGAAAACTGGAAAGCGCACAGCTCAGTGATTGTGAGAAGTTCTCTCCTGACCCTTCATGGGATGTAATGGGAAACCATTTATTTTTTAAGGTTGTTTTCCATTACATGCAGTCTGCAGTAGAAATATCATATTGCTCTCGTTTGTAGATGACTTAGACATGACTGAATAACCATGGCGGAAAGTAATTTAAGAGTTGAGAAGAATTCAGCGAGAAGCAGGCAGTCGAGAGAGTTAGAGCGCTCTTTTAGAGGTCAGACTCTTGTTTGTGGCGACTTCACCCTATACTCGGATTGAAGAAGAAAAGTTCTGGTTTTTAAACCCGAGATTTTAAGGATTTGATAGACTTTCCCCTGGGCAAATCAATTTCAAACACATATAAGTACATAAGGCCCAACAGAATCAATTACATTCGGAAAACAAAAGGATATCCTTATTTGGACAGACAAAAATAAAGCCAATTCAATTATTGATAAGAAATTTCATTGGTATCTTTAGAAAAAAAAACTGCAATTTTACGATGACTCCCTTGCATTTTTATGAAATATCACATGGTACAAGGTTCATATTTCGTCTACTTAGAAATTAAACTTTTTCCAGGACTACGGCTGCCCTAAATTTGTTTACAAACCACTTCAATAGTATTGCGACTTTATATGCTCCATAATATTGTATTGATACAAACACAATTACAAACTGCAATAAATCAAGCGAAACTCACACCTGTTCATTAAAATATTCAGTAGCATTTACCTAGATAGATGTCGAACAAGTAGACAGTTGGGCTTATCTGTAGGGTTCGATAACTATTAAAAATCGATAAAGATTATTATGGGGTAGTTAGTTGATGGTGAACATTAACGGGTATATAATAATAATGATAATGACAAACTATATGGGGGATTATTTACAAACAAAGAAGAAAAAACTACATTCCAGAAAGATGAAGAAGAAGGAGAGGACAAGACTAAAAGCATTTGTTACTTTTCTAGGAGCTTTACTGACACCAAAATCTTGTAAAATCGCTATAGTTATTACAACATTGCAAAAAACCGCGAATCATAACTTGGATCACAAACTTGTCATTCATTTCCTTGAGATTGGTAGATAATTTTCTTCGCAAGCAAAGCGAGAAGGATACATCATGTTGCAAGCATACACTCACAAAAAAATTCGGTTGTGATAGCCGAATTAGCCGTAACCGAATTAAGAGGCTGTCTCAACCGAATTAGAGCTTGACACAACCTAATTAGTGGTTGATACAACCCCGTTGGAGGTTGATACAACCTCGTTGGAGGTTGACGCAACCTCATTAGCGGTTGACACAACCTCATTAGTGGTTGACACAACTTCATTAGAGGTTGTCACAACCCCATTAGAGATTGTCAAATCCGAATTAGAGGTTGTTACAACCGAATTTAGATAGTATCATAAATTAATTATTAAAGTATTTTTTATAATAAAGTGATGATTTATTTTCCTGCATTCTGATAAAAAAAATTAAAAAGCGAAAAGATGACGTCACATACATGGGGTAATGCATTTGTTTTACATGCCTCTTCCGGCCTTTCTTGAAGTCCAGGTCATCATGGAACACCGAACCAATACTGACGTGTTGCATCAGCTGATTTAGGTTCTAAAATATTTTGTATATAGATGCACATGACCATTTTGCAGCATATATCACATGACCGACCTTGAAAAACTTCAAAACTGTTGATATTTGAAAAGACGTTTTAATACAAAACATATTTTACTTACCTTTGTTAATAACCACAAAAAAATATTGACATTCTTTAATTTTTTTTAAAATAATATTTGATTATAGAATTTTAAACGTCAGATTTGACATACATAGAATTATGTTGTGGTAACCGAATTGAAAAAGAATTCGGTTGGACCTACACAATTCATGACAAATTCGGTTACAGCAACCGAATTGACGCCAAATTTGGTTGTTGCAACCGACTTAAGGCTATATTCGGTTATTATGACCGTATAGATACCAAATTCCATAGTTACAAACGAATTTATGCCAAATTCGGTTACTACAACCGAATTGATGCCACATTCGGTTACTCCAACCGAATTTGGTAATTATTTCGTCTGTTGCAGCCGAATTAATTTAAAATTCGGTTGTTTCAACCGAAATTTTAGAATATTTAGTTGACTGAACGAATATAATTGAAGATTCAGTTGTCACAACCGAATCAATTATGAAACGATGTTGCTTCAAATTCGGTCGTAACAACCTCAATTCGGTTGTGACAACCTCAATTCGGTGGTAACAGCCCAATTTACGGTTGCTACAACCTCTTTCCCAACAATTAGTTCTCTGAGTGTAATTTCGAAGGGATTGAAATTATGAAGAAACATCACAAACAAAAAACCCGTAGCCATAATAAGATAGTACTGATGTTTGAATGCCGTTTTGTAATTTATGTTGTATAAGGAATTGCCAGTCTAAACCGGTAGCGGATTATCCTTATTACGGCAACTGAAACCGACAACTGATATGCTCGTGCTCGATGACATAAAAAATAATTGTATTCGTGAAATTCGAAATAATTGTATTGTAAACATTCGTGAGCCCCAAATTTCTCAGACCTTTCATTTGTTTAAAACGGACGCCTTTGCGAAAATTTGGAATTTATATCCACAGCTATTTCGAAGCAACTGGCCAATTTGACATTTATGAAGTAGCAGATTATTATTTAAAGGTTAGAATTTTCTGAAATGGGTCGCTTTACGCTTGGACAAAATTGGGAAATATTAAAACTTTTCTTTCGTAGTTCTGAGTCGTGAATTCAAACTGTATGAAATCTACGTAATAAATTCGATTCCCAAGGCTGGGAGACACAGTCATGAGAGCGCAAAGGATTTCAGAACGATCACCCTCTCCTCGTTTCGGAAGCCGACGGAGTCTCCGACCGAAAATGGTGATATGGATGTACACTAGTATAATCAGACCTATACTCTCCTACGGAGCAATGGTATGGTGGCGTGTCGCGGCGAAGAGGTCCACCATGAAACTATTGTATAGAGTACAAAGTTCAGCTTGCATCGGTATAATAAGGGCAATGAGGACGTGCCCAGCTAAAGGCCTAAATGCAATGCTTCAAACCATACCAATTGACCTTCACATAACAACTAGTGGGGCCTAGATTGCTACCCGACTAAATGCTGTTGGAATCTGGAAGAGCAACGCTTATGGACATGCGAGAATACTACAGACTATCCCAAGAGAACTCAATATAAACACCGATGACTGCTCCCCCTCGTTGATGTTCGATAAGCTATTCGGTGTCAGGTTTCCCAGAAGAATAGAGTGGAATAAAGGGGAACCACTGGCAGGTTACTGACGGATTCAAAATGGAATAATGTGGAATCGGCTCGGGTGTCTTCTCCGAAGAGGCAAGCCTCAATTTATCATTCTCACTCCCAGACAAATACGGTGTTTTCCAAACGGAGGTACTGGCCATCAAGGAAGCCTGCACCAAACTTATACTACAACGGAGAACAGAGCGCATTGGCAAATTTGAAGATAGCCAGGCTGCTCTCCTATCACTTAATTGTAACAACACTGCATCTAAACTCGTTAGTGAATGTGGGCAAAAACTTGTGGAGCTAGGTCGAGTGACCAATGTGAATCTTACTTGGATACAAGGCCACAAGGGTCTCCTAGGGAACGAAAGGGCAGACGAACTAACCAGGGCAGGATCCTCTTCCACCGAACTCCATATTGTGGCAGTCGCAAGGCCTATAGGGTCGGTCAAAAGAGGTATTTTCCTGCATTACCTTGAACGAGCAAGGACCAGATGGGATAGGACGGAAGCGTGACGAGATACACGAGATAGATCTAGTGGATCTAATGAGGTATCTCCGATTAACAGGTAGGATAGACACTATACATTAGACTGTCCGGAGTGGTGTGGTATGCAAAACGGTGTCTCAAGACACTAATCGAAGACACGAGAATGAAAAGTGGATATGAACCATTTTGGGCTAAAATTAGTTTTATGAAGTTTACTATTCCCTGGTACTTTACACATCGTTAAGTATGAAAGCTGTACATATATTCGCTTCGTATTATTTGCGCTAGATGTCAATAGCTACACGAAAAAATCATATCTAGTATTCAATGAGTAAGAAAAGTGGCTATGAACAGGATATGTACAGTTTTCATATCTGGTTGATATCCACTTTTCATTCTCACGTCTTCAATTGATGCTAAATAGTATCTTTTGCAACCACGTGAACTAACCAACCAACCAAACTCGATAAATATATAGTGCCATCAACGCAGATTATGGATCAATTGGTGAAGCGAGTTCGTGAATCCGGGTCCTTCTTGGGCAAAAGACCTCTTGTACATGCTGTAGCTGTAGCTGAAAGTGTACTCGAACAGCCATCAACATCAACAGTTAGCAGTAATTAAACTCTACTTTGCGTAGAATTTTCTATAAAAATCTCGATATCACGGCTTACAAAAAACCCCTAATAAATGCACGAACTGAAGCTTCGTGACCATCTGATGCGTATTTGCTTCGCTGTATTAGCTGGCTGAAGAGGATAATTTTTACCCAAAAACCATTTTTTCCAATGAAACTCATTTTAAACTCGGGCGCTACGTTACTTACTTACTTACTTATCCGGTCTGGGACAACCCCGGGGGGCCAGGGACCTTACAAAACGAAGATAACATATTTCGCCAACCAGTTCGATCTTTTGCTTTATTTCTCCAGTTGGCAATACCAAGTGTACGCAGGGATTCGTCAACCTGATCCCTCCAGCGGAGTCTTGGCCTTCCTATTTTTCGTCTTCCTTCGAGTTCGGTTTCGAAAACCCTTCCCCAGCGCAATCCCGTTATCCGCTTAACTATGTCAATGTCAGGATAAAGCTCATACAGCTCATGATTCATGAGTATTTTTCTCTCGAAGACTCCTACAGAAGTTTCGTCTGCTTGCGATAGGACCCAGGATTCTGCGCCGTAAAGCAAGACAGATTGAATGAGAGTCTGGTACAGCTGGACTTTTGTTACTCGAGAGAGGGCTTTATCTCTAAAGTGCTTGCTTAGCCCAAAATAACATCTATATGGCCATACATTTTTCGGAGTATTTTTCTCTCGAAGACTCCTACAGATGTTTCGTCTGCTTGCGATAGGACCCAGGATTCTGCGCCATAAAGCAAGACAGGTTGAATGAGAGTCTGGTACAGCTGGACTCTTGTTACTCGAGAGAGGGCTTTATCTCCAAAGTGCTTGCTTAGCCCAAAATAACATCTATTCGCAAGCACAATTCTCCGCTTGATCTCAAGGCTGACGTTGTTGTTTTTGTTCACGGCAGATCCGAGGTATATAAATTCGTCCACTACCTCGAAGTTATAACGGTAATCAACGTTCACGCTTTGGTCTAATCGCGTGGAGGCACTGTTCGTTGAAACCATTAATTTTGTCGCGCTACGTTAGCGAACAATATTGCCACATTTGGGGATCAGAAACTTCACACGTCGTCGACGAGAAGCCACAACGCGTGACTGTTTATTGGGGTTTATGTTATGGCGGCATCTTAGGCCTATTTTGCTTCGAAAATTAGTAAGGATCCGCCGTTACCGTCAATGCCGAGCGTTACCGTGCCATGTTCGGCGATTGTTTGTTCCCAAAAGTTGAAGAGGATGACATGGACGACGTATGGTTTCATTATGACGGCACTAAGTGCCACACAGCCAACGTTGCAATCGATCTTTTATGAACTGTGTTCGAAAATCGGAAGTCTATTGGCTGCCTCACAGCTGCAATTCGACCGATTCGATGTTACAAAACAATCCCGAGTCCGTTGAGATTTTAAAGGCCCACTCATACTTTTTAGGCCACTGCGATACCATTGGCTATTGAGATTAAGAGCAGATCCCCCGCAGAACCATTTAGATTGATTCAAGTAGCTCATGATCCTAACAAAGCATGTCTGAGATAGTTTTCTCAGTTATATATCAGTTATAAATATGACTACCAGATATCAGACGCATGTCAACGAGTTTCAATTGTAGTGGAATCCGGGAATACCCTTGTGCCCTGGCATCCATATAAGGCTCGGGCCATACTGGCGTTTTGTTAAGGTGAGTTTTCTAAAGCTGTGCTGTCAAAAAAAAGCTCAACGACGTGTACGCTTTTTGGGGTGGCACACTAGCGTTTTCTTTACGCGCGTTTGAACTGTTCTTTGTTGTGTACTGTAGTTCATGTGAAGAGTAGATTGTGCTTAATTAAAGACAATGGAAGGAAAGGATATTAACGATAATTAAAGGATAAGGAAATTAAATTAATTTAGAGAATGAAGATATTAACCGCCACACTGGCGGTTTGTTAATGCTCATTTTCAAGAGAAGTATTCGTAGAAGTATATGCAATAAAATGGGAGAGGGCACACTAGCGTTTTTTCATCGCCCGTTTTCGACGTTTTCAAATGCAACGCGCGCCGTAGAAAAAGCTGACGTCGAGTTTCCACACGCACGCGTTTGTAAAAGCTTTTTCTGCCTCCCATCGTGTGTGTGTGAGTAATGTTGTTGCTATTAACAATATTTTGATGTAGGAGAATAATTCTTAGTGTTGTACAGTTTTGTTTGACTTCATTTGTGCACAGTTATTTATGTAGTTGCAAAATGGAAGCAAAATTAAGAATAAGTGAAGTAGAAAAATTTAGAATTGTAGGGGATGTAAGAGCCATAGATTATAAAGACAATATAAATTTAATATTTGTTTGTGACAGCCGAATTAGAGGTTGTCACAACCGACATTAGATAGAGTCACAAATGCATTTAAAATTAGGGTTCCTGTATTCTCATAAATAATTGCAAAGCGAGCAAATAGTGCAATTTATATGGGGTAATGTTTAGGGTACCCAACCCATTTTATATGCGACTTTCCGACCGTTTTTGAAATCCCAGCCATCATGGGTCACCGCACCATTTCTGACGTGTCGTGTTTGTTCATTTATGTCCTAAACTTTCCTAAATACAAGCGATAACAGTTCATCTGAAACGACCGACTTTATAAAACGTAAGACCTCTTGACATCTGCTTGTACTGCACGCTTAGCAATGTGGGCATTTCCTAGAACCTAAGACGTTTGAATGCAAAAACCATAATTGCAATATTTTTAAGTATCTTTCACAATAACTACAAAAAATCTTAATGTCACCGCGACAGCAACAATTGTACATTCTTTAACTTAATTTAGAGTAAAATTTGTTTTTAGAATTTCAAACGCCAGGTTTGAAATATATAGAATTGTAGAATAGAATATATAGAATAGAATATATAGCATATAGAAATATAGAATACATATATAAAATTATGGGCTAACCGAAGTGAAAATGAATTCGGGTTCTGCCAACATAATTCATGAGAATTTCGGTTACAGCAATCGAATTGACGTCAAATTCGGCCATTGCAAGTGACTTACGGCTAAATTTTGTTATTGCGACCAAATTGATGCCGAATTCGATAGCTGCAACCGCACTGATGCCAAAATCAGTTGATGCACCTGAATTGATATAACATTCAGTTGTTACAACCGAATTGAGTATCAATTTTGGTTGTTGCATCCAAATTGATTCCAAAAGCGGTTGTTGGAACCGAAGTTCTAAAATACTTAGTTGACGGTATGAAAATAATTGCAGATTTAGTTCTCAGAGCTGAATCAATACTGAAACGAGATTGCTTCAACCGAATTTCAGTTGAGGGGACTAAACGCAGTCGTAACAACGCAATTTGGCGACAACAGCCGAATTTACGGTTGCAACAACCTATAACGATCAGATAGCCTCCGAGAAAGACACAACTCCAGTTCCCTAGAGTAAGTCCCTTTCTGTACATCATAGTAGACCGACCCATCTGTGTAGTAATTCTTATATCCCTCTATACCATGAACTTCTTGGATCCACGAATACGTTTCCGGTAAGAGAGTGTAATATTTCCAATCAAATAATAGTTACACTTTCGAGTAGTCGACAAATGCGGGAATATTGGGAGTACTATTCCAAGACCGACTCTAACCATGCGCCTGTCTATAATGTCTACCGGCAACAAATATAACAATAAATTCACTGCATTAATGGAAGTCGCCAGTCTCTGACCCCTAGTCAGTTTTGCACAATAGGGGGGTTTCTCAAGCACCTTGCTATACACACGACAACCTCATAGAGAATTATCGGTTTCACCACTGGATCCAGTGAACAAACCTAGTAGTAAGTTCCCATTTTCCGAATATAGCTCCTTTGCAGCGCCCTTTCCACTATATTGGGTCTCAAACAAAGCTTGCTGTTCAAAATGACTTCCAGGTATTTGGCACAATCTGCACGGTTGATTTCAGAACGATTCATCTTGGTAGGTTCCTCGATAGGTATTTTATAAAAAGAAACTAGTTTCTCATTGAATCCAATGAAAGGATTGGTGAGAGTTTCTCACAACCAGTGAGCTGTGCGGTTTCTAGTTATACACACACTGATTGGAACCTACAGTTTTACACCGGATCTGAACGGAATTTTGAGAAGCTTTTTCATGGCTAATTATTCGGTAGTATTGTCATCACTAAGCGAGGTGGCCAACGTCGAAATAACTGTAAGGTGGACCGAGCAGGGGTCGAACCCATGTTCTCAGGCACAAGAGCCGCGCTCAATAACCATTGCACCACCGACGACATTTTATACCTTCAGCTGAAAGCGACCAACACGGTCATGGCTGGGTTTACAACTAGTCCATTGTTCCCCGGCTATCTTCCAAATGTCCGAAAGCTATCCTGGAAAATTTCTCGTAGGATATATAAGCCACAATTTTCGAATTTTGAAGTGTGGCCAGTATTTCAATCTGCGCAAAATTGCATAGAAATCGAGACAAGACCTCTCCTTAAGGTGTCTCTGTTAACATATCTAGTTTCGATTCAGGTTCTCTATTCTAGTGAGCATTTCGTATACCAGCTCCAAAATATCCACGTATATCTTAAGGATCGATATTGTCAATTCTATCGAATTAATCGTGATATTATTTAACACGCTTTCAATGTCGAGAAAGGATACTGACGTATTATCCTTAATAACAGCCAGCGATGTATCTATGTATCCTACCAGCCCATTCAGCGCTCTTTCTTTAGATCTGGCCTTACATTACGAATGCTCCGCACCAGATATAAATCTTACTTCAAAACTCTTTAGAAACTGTGTGAGAAGCCCTTCCCTCTTTGGGAATAAACAAACACTCTTATATAACGCAACGCTCTATGCATACGCCTCACGCTTATACACACGATGTATAACTTTGTTAGCCAGGGGATCAATAGATCGGTCACAGCCTGAAGTTCCGCTAATTAAACCATGTCGGACCCTGGAGACTTAAAATGTGTAAAGCTTCTGATACCCCATTTAAGCCTGGATTTAGTAACAATTTCAATGGTAACTTCCCATATATGTTAATTTACAGCAGTCTTCTCTTTCATCCAGTTGACTAGGAAATGGGTGCCTATAAGGACATTGAGCGAATCTCCACTGCGGGTTGACCACTGCCGTGGAATGTCCGTTAGGTATCCTCGTATTGCCAGACGCTAGTATTTTCCTCCGCCTCAGATGAATTATAGAGGAGAATCCAAAAGTTTCCCTTGGCCAACCTGAGCGCATTCTTCTATCACCTCAGCTTGACATTGTTTTACCCCAGTTCTCCTTTCTTTGGATAATTTGTTTTATTAAGCCGTCGTCGGCATGACTTCCTCATATCCGCAAGTTCTCTATTTCACCAGGGAGTTTTCTTCTTCCCCCTTGTATTTGTTCGTAGAAGTGTTGTTTAGAGCACTCGTGACTGTAATCTCCATCTGCTGTTGCCAGTCTTTTCATAGAAGGACCATTTAGCCCTTCTAACATTGTTGAGTCATGTTCCAATCCAACTAAAATCCGATATATTTATGATCAGAAAACAAATTATCATCAAGGACATTCCACTCCCTAATCATCCCATAACGGCCGCACCTTGCTAAGGTGATATATTTTACCTCTTGCCTGAAGCTGGTGACGAAACTGAGCTCATTGTATTTATTGCAGAAAGTAACCCTAGTACATTGTAGTATTTTACCCCTCTCATTGGTGACAGTGCTGATCTATAATGGATGTTGTACGTTTGCGTTCGTGCCAACAATCGGTTGCGTCCATGCACACCAACACCTTTTTGCTTCCCCTATGAGATTCCTTAAAAGTACTCGTTGCAACTGGTATCTTTTCCCCGGGACGTCAGTTCGTGGTCCCTTTTATTCATGGGACATGTACGATGCGACTAACCAAATATAGGGTCTATTCAGGTCCAGCCTGAGCTCAACTTTATCGGTGTCGCTATATTCTGTTAATATGAACAACCTTGGGTCATATCGCAAGCAGTTGTAAAACACCTGGAGGTATTCGAGAGAAAAATTCTCCATAAAATATATGGGCCTGTTAAAGAAAACGGGAGTACCGACGTCGTTGGAACCAAGAGCTATATACCGTAATTTGCATTCTGTCATGGAGATGGCTCGGCGAATCAAATTAGGCCAATTGCGTTGGCTAGGCCATGATATCACAATGGATGAAGATGAGCCAGCGCGAAAGGTTTTCGACAACGTACCCGATGGAATCAGGAAAAGAGGACGACCAAGACTCCACTGGAAACACCAGGCCGAAGAATCCCTTCGTATCCTTGGTGTGAAAATTAAAGTTAAAATTTGTTTAATTTATGTAATGGGTGCCCAAAATTGAGGTATCATTTAGATTTTGTTGTAATTTTTTTTCTACCCTAGATTTTATTCTAAATTTTTATTTTCGGATTCTAAATACATTCTGGTTAGTTAGTATGGAACGTTACACGAAGTAACAATATGTTTTTATTATTAAAAATTTTTGTTAAAATAGTAAGCACGGTACTCATGACTCCCCACATTGTGGGAGACATCGAACTGTAATGACCAGCAGAGTTACATGAAACAACCCCAACCAAGTACGTGTAGGGTCCGTGGACTTACAGCAAATTTGATTGATTGAATGAAACAAAATTTTATTTTGCAAAAAAACGTTATTTTTCAACATAATATCCTTTTAGCTCAATACACTTAGTCCAACGATTCTCCAATTTTTGTATCCCTTCCAAAAAATAGGATTTTTCGAGGTCCATAAAATAGTCATTTATTTGATCAATAATTTCATCGTTGGAGGTAAATCTCTTTCCACCGAGCCATTTCTTTAGATTTGAAAATAGTCAATGGGGGCTAAATCCGGAGAATATGGAGAAGAATACCAACCCGTAGCCCAATCCATGGAATTTTGCCATTGAGACTAGACACGTGTGCACCCGTGCATTACCTTGACGAAAAATAACTTTTTTCTGTGCCATATGGGGTCGTTTTTTTTAAGTCCTCGTTAAATCGGTCCAATAAGTTGACATAATATTCGCCGTTTATTGTTTTTCCCTTTTGAAGGATTATCCTGTGTGCATCCCAAAAAATTGTTGCCGTCACCTTATTGGTGAAATTTAGCGTGGCTATGCTTTATATCTCCGTTCAACAACCCTGCAGTCGACGTAGCTAATGAATTTTTAGTTATTTCCCTAACTACCAATAATTACCATTAACTACCCGCCAGACTACCAGCAATGCTTTACACTGACGAATTTAACATGGGGATGTCATTGACGGTAGTCAGTGGCTACCCTCTGCACTACCATGTACCATGCAGATCGCTAGTTACATGGAATTGACGAGATATCTAATAACATTGTACTAGCTAGGACAATGATGAATTGATGAATACGCCGGACCATAATGAACTAATGCTATGAATAAATCTTTTTCAATATCTTCACCACATTCTTTTTCTACATTTTCAAACTTTTGGACAATAAGCGTTTCATTTGCCTCTTGCTAGTCATTTTACCTTTCTAAATATTAAAATTAATTTTTTTTATACTTCTAATCCAAGTACGCTGTCACGATGACACTTCTACGAACGTTTAATAGCAACTGACGCCAACACACAAAAATAACAAAGCAACCAACAAATCATAACGGGATAACGGTTCAATGCATTGTTTTTTCCCTTGTTTTCATACTTATGATAATCAAAAGGTGAACTCTAGCATTACCTGTAGCCACTCAAGTAGCTAGTCAGGCTTTTCGCTAACGAAATAACTGACTACATAGAGCCACTAGCTACTTTTGAAACTGTAGGGAACAGCAACAGACACATGTACATACATACATTATTATGTTAATACATACGCTGTAGACACAATTTAGTTTGTCTCACCCCTGCCACACCCCTCTTTCATTACTCTCTTGCTCGCTCATTTTTGTTTAACACGTCATTATTCTCTTTCGCAGTCGCAGAAAATCTGGTTTTAGCAGCAGCATAAAATCTTGACTTTGATAGATTTAGTCCCTATACGCCGCTATAGATGTTAACACATCAAAAAATAATGTTTAAGCTTTTTCCCCTCCCCCTCCCACTGCTTAACAAACAGCAACAAAATAAACAAAACCAGTTTTACTCTTGTATGTGTATGTGTGTATGTGCTCGCACATGCAAAAATGAATTATATACATAAATAAACAGAGAACATTGAAAATCTCTGCGTTAAACCTGTTTTTATTTGCTTTTCCCCCTCCCCCTCCCTATGCTTAATCAACAGCAATAAAATAAACAAAACCAGTTTTACTCTTGGATGTGTATGTGTGTATTTGCTCGCACATGCAAAAATGAATAACAAGTGGCGAAGTTAGGATAAAGAATTTAAAAAGAAATCGGTAATCTTAAATCAAATCACTCACTGAAACTCCCCACAAAGTATATGCCTGTTTTTGATGAGTTGAAATTACATTTCGTTGGGACAGAAACCGATGACAACATTTGCCATTTCACCACCAATGTAAATTCACCAGTTCAAATGATGCCACTACCGCCGGTAGATGGAGGGATTAAGGATTAATTAAATCCGGTTTAAATCACTGTTGGAATTAACTTTTGCTAAATTTTAATGCTTAGTGCACCCCTTCAGACCACTACCTTTCCAACGGTGTATCGCACTTGACTGTGCGACCTTTAGTTTAGGAGGAGAAGCGGTTACAATAATTACACTATAAATACCTTAGCGTAATATATATGTATATAGATAGATGAGCACTCGAAATTCACTTTTTTCCTATTTTAAAAATATGCACGAGGTTGTATGTTTTGAACAGCTGTTAAACGCAAAGTAAATGACAATAGTATATTAACAGGTGGTACTTGATGGGAGCAGTGTTGTATTTCATATAACTACGAGGGAAGTTCGATAAGTCACGGTCTTATTGATCCGCCCTCCTTAAAACATATTTTCTGGCAAGAAGAGCCGATGACTTGTCAAATGAACTCATATTGAAAGGATACTACTGCCCATATATATACGGATCGCATTATCCATCCGACCGAGAACAAGCGATAGCATTACAAGCGATAGCATTATATTATCTAGAGCGCTAGACTTCGTTATTGTCATGAAACAATGTTCGACTTTTATATGATCAATCGTAAAAAGCGATAGTGCACTGTTGAGACCACACCCTTTCCCTACACCGCCGCCATCAAAACTTCAGAATGCCACAAAAACTATGAGGTTAGTTTTCAAAGCCCTTTAAGGTTATTGGTCTACAGTTAGTCTACTTTCATTTCACCTTGGTGTCATTCGAGATGCAATCGGTGACCTACAATTTGTTGCTCAGTGTAAATGTTTTTTGTCGGGAAATTTTTAACATTTGAAAATCACGTCGGCTAAGCGATTATTTGGCGCCGTGAATTAAAAAAAACTTTTGAAAATAATTGTTTTGCTTAAGCTCGCATTTACGTACATATGTTTACACAGTTATTTTACTGTACAGGTGTAAAAGAGTAATTTCAAATATGAAATTTAGCTTGAAGTGAGTACTACGCTTAAGCTGAAACCCCTCTGCAGTATAACACTGACTAACATGAAATCCTCGGAGAAGGTTAATAAGGATCTTACCGAACCATTTGATATCTGACGAGGTGTCAGAGAAACCGACAGCCTGTCGGGCGATCTCGTCGATATCCTTTGACCGAATCAAGATTTTAAGTAACCAACTAAAGCAAGCTAAGGAGATAGACAATAGTACTGGTTTGCAAATGTTTGGTACAAACCAGTGCAATACATTATTTCCTAATGGTAGTGGTGAAACACACACAGTGATTGTAAAAGATAACTGACGACAAGTCCACTTTATTATCTTGCCTTACACTTACGAGTATTATCATCATATATTTATTTTCCGTTTCTTTCCAGGCCCTTTATCAATCGCTATTCCAGGGTGCCATCCAATTGTGTGCAGATGGTCTGCAAATTTGTGTGTTTCAATGGACAAGCCAGTGATATTGTATATGATATTCGTTCAGCAGCAGGAAGTAATGTAGGTCGATAGCAAACTAAAAATAACAAGTTATCGAGTGATATCGGTAACAAACTATCGATAAAAATAAAACAAACTTTAAGCGCACAACAAACTTGTCAGTCATTAGCACGCGCTTTGTCGATAACGTTTTCCCTGGCTCATAAAATTTTAAATGGTTTACAAGCAAGTTAGCGATAACATTAATGTTGCTCTTCTGAAGTGGCTTTAAAACGACAATAAATGTCACCGGCAACCAAGGCCCGTGCTAATGATTGACAAATGTGAGACCCGCTTTCTATCATCGTAACTGTCGATACATTAAAAACTTTTCAATTACAATTTTTCTCTTTTGGCTTTTCACAGAATTACACCTGCACTATCATCGAAGAATTACGTCTTTACAATTATAATTTTCCCAATAACAAACTATCCTATGGCTTCCTGGGACCTTACGGTAACAAAGTGAAAATCCTCTACCTGGCCTCTTCCAATATTACACATATCTCCAGAGGATCTTTCACTCATGGTGCCTTTGTAGAAATCAGTTTAGAAAATCTGAAATTAAGAACGCTGAGGAAAGACTTCTTTCACGGCATATCCAAAGATTTTCAAGCCTTGTCGGTGGTGCAAAAGGATGGTAACTTAAAATGGATTAATTCTGATTTTCTCGATCATGTTAGGTACCAAATCAAACATCTGACCATACAAGTAGGTCTATCGTGTATCCGCAATTTGACTGGAAGTGATAATCTCCTCAACAATTTGGTTTATGTGGACTTTAGTTACAATAATTTTGGTCAAACCTTAATGAATTCGGCATTTTGCAAACTTTCTATGGTGGAACATATGGATCTGTCACATTCCAATATTGAGTATCTGCCGGATTATATATTTGCCGATTTTGTCTCTACTTTGGAGTACTTGGATGTATCCCACAACAAACTAAAGACTTTGTCACGTACGGTTTTTGGCTGGCGGGAAATACCTCATGACTTGAAAATCTATGCCAATGATAATGTGTGGCAGTGTTCATGTACGTTCCAAAAGGAAATTAAGCAGATTATCGTATACCAGACCACAAAGATGGTGTGCTCGGAGCCGGATGACTATATGGGCTGGTCCATTTTTGATGATCGCATTTGTGGGCAAACTCTGCTTGCTACCACTGCTATGAGATCTTCAACAGAGTCGTTGTTAGACACAAAATCTACCACAAAGGCCAGTATAAAGGAAAAAGAGAACCTTAGTCCAACAACCAAGATAACAGCTGAATCACTAAGACCTCTTGGTCAAGGAACTTTACCACCATTAATTTCTTCTACCACATCTCCAGCCATTGAATACACATCTGCTTCAACAATAAAAACAGATCTTGTTGAATTTATTTGCCCTTCGGGACCACAAAGTGGTGAGCATTTACAACAGGCATTAAAGTGGTCCCCAGTGGAGTTTGCTGTGTTGCCCCAAGATCAGTTGAAAGTGACAATTATTATAGCACCATCAACTTCGTTACCCACTTCGTCTGCTACAACTGCTACCAGTCCAAACGAAAGCTTTGGCCTAATTTGGTTCAGTAAAGTCACCACGGAGTACTATAAAATGGAAATCAATTACAATGAATATGGTTTAGGCTGTTACAACTCCATTTCCTATGTCACCACAGTGGGTGAACTTATTCCCAATGTCGCCTACACATTTTGTATGGTTCTTCGAGATCAGCTGACCATTTCGCCCTTCAGCTGTAAATCCATACATGTTGGTGGCAACTTGAATATTCAATACAGTAGTGCCTGGCTTACCAGAGATATGAAAACCACCGGATTGTCCTTGGCCATATTCGGCATCGTGATGTTTTCATTTGCCGGAATCCTATTGATATATATGCTCTTGAAGCATAAACCCATTCTGTTAAAGAGCAGTAAGAGGGTAACAACTCCTGGAGGAAAACGAAACACGGAGGATATTGTGGTGCTGCCAAGGGCGAAGTCCGTGAAGTCGATTAAGGAGAAAGAGGACACTTTAGCAATGAGGAGGTAAGTTGAAGCAAGAACTAGATAAACAATAATGTAGGCTATAAAGATGGAACTATTATATTCCTAAAAAAAAATTAAAATTAGTTCACTTTTAAGCAATTTTACACAAAACTGTTGGGAAAACTTGTGATCAGAGTACCAACCATGTGTAACCCGTACACTTGGTCGTGGGAAATGGGTAATAAACATTTTCCCATTACCCACATGGTATGAGGAAAATAATGAGTAGATACCACAATGGGGAATTAACCAACATGATTACCCATTACCAACAGGGTAAAGGGGAAAATAATGGGTAGTTATCCACGACAATGGGGATTTACCCATCACGATTATCCATTACCCACAGGGTACGGTGATCGTAAGAGAACGCAAAACGGTTGATGTAGAGTTTTATATGTTACTCTATGATTTAACATACTAGTTTTTGTTTGTAACAAGTCCACCCTCACAAGAATTCTTTTCCGAAAGATGTTTTTCTTTTTTAATTTTGCATATTTTACAAGCTGGAAACTTTATCACTTTTAATCAGTCACCGGACTATCTACGGTTTTTGATTGTGACAAATATGCTAACATTTAAATCGTTTTTTTCTAATTTCCCTCTCTTACAGTCTGCCATTTAGTGCTGAAAGACGACGCCACTCCACTGAAAGCATTGCCAGCTATGAAAGTTATATCAACACAAACCTATATGAAGTTATACCGGCTTATATGAAATTGGAAAATATTGCAAATGTCATGCCCTCAACATGCACGTCGTCTTCGACAGCATCGATGATACCGCAACAACAAAAAATGTTTTCAATAGATACAGAGAGGGATTGTAGCTACATAACCCCATTGAATGCCCTCTTGAGTTCAGCTGATCTAGTGACATATGCTGAAATACCCTATCGTACGAAACGTGTATCAAATGATCCCTTGCCCGAGGTACCCGATGATCAGGAACCATATAATGGTATATCCCTTGAACGGAGAGGTTTTGCAGATATTGGTGTTATCTATATGTTGGACAGTCAGGTTTGATGCTGAATTATAGTTACATGTATTTGGTGATTTTTTGATAAATATTTAATAAATAAATTATTATACATTAAACGAAATAAATGTAAATATGATAAAGTTTTCTCATTGAATTTTATAAATTCTGTATATCAAATTTAAACATGACCTTTTAATCCATGACTAATCTATTTAATTGGAAGGAGGAGTCGTTCAAAAATAAATGTGTTACAAAATATTTAAATAAATAGTAACGATAATAGGTGCGAATGGTAAATTTATATTTATTATAAAGGGTCATTCATTTAGACCTGATGTTTTTGATTTAAAATAAAACAATTGAAACAGAAATGGATGTAGGAATCTTTATTACGATATGACCCGAAAGAACAATGTCTGACATTTTACTTTTTAAAAATAACTTCTTTCAAATGTTGGACGCGACTACGCTGTAGGTAGTCCATTCACAAGGTGTAATTTTCGATCACTCTTTCCAGCATTGCTACGGGTTTCTCACGAATTACGCATGTAATGTTGGCTGACAAGTAGTTAATCGTAGCTGGCTTCTCGACGAAGACTTCTGACTCCACATAACCCCAAAGAAAAAAATCCGAAAGTGTAATATCACACGATCCAAACGTAACGGCCATCATGGGCTTCAAATTCGGGCAACATAATGTCCGTTATCGGGGTGCAATAGTGCTCAGCATTGACGGTTATGTTCTGTCCGGCAAAGTTTTTAGAGAAATACGGAGCGATGAATCAACCAGCCCACAAACCACACCAATATTTTAATTTTTGTGGCCAGAAAATTGCTTCGGGCACAATGACCTTACTTATAAAGTACTATACTCTTAGAACTGATAGATCAGAATTATCGCATACCTGGAGATAGGAGATTCGTGAAATTCTATACTTCACGATAAAGTAGTCTTTGGTGTTTTTTCTAAGGAACTAGGGCTATCTATTGCGAATATATCGCCTGATCACTGTAGCGTCTAACAGCCAGAAAGCCTAGCTATTCGGGAAGTAGCGGTATGGCTGAGAAGTATTGTTCTGACTAAGGTTGGTATCATTATTCTCTCTGATAGTTAAGCTGTTATCTAGTCCCTGGAAACTGGTTTCCTGAATTCGAGAACTGTCCGCGACTGTCGTCGATCTCTTAATGAAATGGTTGAATACGTTAATAATATTCACCCTATTTGGATGCTGGGCAAAGCAAATGAACTTGCCAGACTGGTGAATCCCTTACGTGCTCCAGAGGAACTGGAACAAGTGGGCAGGGCTCTGGCTGCTGGCAAGCTCTTCTTAAGGAATTCTGCCCTTATGGCACCTAACAGAACTAATACGCGCTGAAAATGCTGTCTGTTTTTGTTGTTTGGAGGCAAAAATAGTCGCAAAAATATTATACTTGTGTCCAAACACGTTGTGATTGATATTCAAATATTACATATTTGAGACACAGTGAAAAATGTTATAATATATGTTGTTGTGACCCAAATGTGGCTTTGATTGTTGAAAACAAAAACGTGACAGACAACGAAGAAAAAAAGGACCATATCTTCAATTCATAAAAACAATGATTAAAAACATACATATACAAGGTTAATGCAAGATGGGTGTAAGGAATTGTGTACATTCCCAAGCTGTATTATTGGACGATACGCAGATAAACTGACAGTTTTGAGAAATGACTTTTGCAATGGAATGAAGTCAGTACAATACCTTCTGTATCAGAGTCCCGCTGTTTCCAGCAGACGTCAGGCTACACTATTCTCACATTTCTTTAGTGAGCTAACAAATCTCGTTGATGTTAGCATCCGCCAGTTCTTGAGCTTTTCGAAGCATTCAAACAGGTTCGACGGGATAGACTAAGAAAATATCATATTTTTTTCCTTTTGTCCCTGTGGTATCACAATGAACCACAAGGTCGAAGTGAGCCTGACTTGCAGGCTGCCACTCCACTTCAACCTATCCTAACTGTATTATAACTAGAGATGGTGATAATTGGGGTAAGTACGATTCAATGTCGTCCCTAAATACTGCAAATGAACCTACATGTATTTAAATGTCATCAATTGAACAGCAGATAGAGCTTTTATTTATAAAAATTGGAAAATAATTGTAAATGTAGCCAGCATTTAATGGAACAACATGAAATCTTCGCGCCGATTTCAGACAGGAAAATGCTTCCGCCAACGTCGCTGATTTTAAAGAAGACAGCGGCAAAAAGTATTATACCCGTTGATCCTGAATTTCATTCTATATCATAGTTTTCGAGATCATCTCAAAATAAGCAAACTACTTTTGATAAAATTTGTCGATAACTCCCTTGATTATAGAGATAACTGGTGTTGACATTTTAAGATTCCAAAATTTTTGTGATGTTAGGATACTACTAACTACTAATTAACCTAACCTAACCATCTTATAGACACCGGAGTTATTAACCGTAAATCCTTATGCATGGTCTGCCTTCATCAGGACATAACAACACTGGCTTTAACCCTTCGGTAGTTTTTGGAACGAAGTTCCTTATCGCAAGTTGCGGGATGGCGGCCAAATGAAAAAAAAAATAAACAACTTTTTTTAACACTATTATGCTATAACTATATTTGGTACGTCTACTTAGGTTTGTGTCTAGACTAACATATTTTTGGGAAATTTCTTGTTTAATGGGAAACTTTCTAGGTGGAGCCTGTAACCAATGTTTAGCATATCTATTGTAGTTTTGAACCCAAAAAAAAGAAAATTTAGAAAAGCCAAAGTGAAAGAAGTTTAAAAAATAAAATTTTCATAAATAAGTGCGTTTTCTTAAAAAACGTTTATTTTCCCCAAAAAAAATACAAAGTACCTTTTCTTAAAAAATACCTTATCTTAAAGAAGTACCTTTGCTTAAAAAAGTTAATTTTCTTACAAAAAGTAAATTTTCTTAAAAAAAATATTTTTTTTTAAATAAGTACCTTTTCTTAAAAAAAGTAAATTTTCCTACAACAAATTGCCTTTTCTTAAAAATCTACCTTTTTGAGAAACAAAATAACTTTTCCTGAGATAAAAACCTGCTTTTAAAAATGTACCTATTCCTGAAAAAGGGACAATTCTAAAAAAAAATCCCAATTTCTTACAAAATCATTTTCTTCCAAAAAAATACCTACTCTTAAAAAAAACCTTTTCTTACAAAAATTTCTTTTCTTAAAAGAACCTTTCTTAAAAATAAAATAATTCCTTATTTTCTATTCTTGACTTTCGGAAAGTAAGTACATTTTCTTAAAAAATTAACCTTTTCCAAAAAAGAGTACAAAGAAGTCCTTTTTGTAAAGAAGTCTTTGGCTTTTTCTTAAAAAAGTACATCATCTTAAATATAGCACCTTTTCTTAAAAAAAATTAGCTTTTCATGAAAGTAGTACCTCCCTTTAAAAAAGGACCTTTTCGGGAAAATATAATATATATTCTTACAAAAAGGACCTAAAAAAATACTTAAAAGAAAAACATTCTATAAAAAAATATCAATGAGTGTTCGAACCCACGAGTGATATGTTAACACCTTTTGTTACACGGTACCGGTTCGATTTCTATGAACACTTTATTAAATGTTACATTGGAAAATAACAAATCTATAGTTTTTATGTTGAAGGCTCTAACACTGTTAAAATATATACAGCAATATTTAGCTCACTGAAATAATTGTTTTTGTTTTGTCATAAACAGAGCGACGACAAAAAGTATTGAATAGTATAGAGAACTTATTGCACTCTTTTTCCGCTCTCATGTCGAGAGCCTGAGTAAAAGAGTATAAACGACTCTTATCCTCTTTATAGAATATTTCAATATAAAGGCAGCATTTCACAATGTTATTACCTAAAACAATACAAAAAGCATAAATCTTTCAAAAGGCATCAATGTTTCACATCAAAATTGTGAATGAACCATGTTATGACAAAGAGAGAGTAAAACGTTTTCAATTATTCGCCAGATGTCGCCAATGACTTTAAGTCATATAAATCGTTCAATGAGTTCTCTATACTATTCAATACTCTTTGGCGACGACTACCTGCTTGTTTGTTCGCTGCCGCTACATACCACCATACTTATTTACAGGCAGAGACTGTTGTTGTACAACAACCTCGTGTTTACTTTGATAGATTGCCCTGCCCCTGCCTACAGATGTTAACTAGGGTACTCATTTAATCGGGTTTTTTGATTAATCGGTTAATCGGTAATCGTAAATTTCAATGTGACAATTAACCGAACAAAACGCAATCAAATTATTCGATAAATCGATTATTCGAATAAAATAAAACAAAAAAAAAAAGAAAACAGTGTTCAAGCATTGTACTAGGCAAATTTGTTAAAACAAAACAAAACGTAACAAAAGCAACTTCATTATAAACTATAAAATATATGTAGGTACAATTCACAAATCGTAGTTGCAGCAACATGAAAATAGTGACTTTTGGTACCAAACCAAAATTAAAAAAAATCTCAAAGTTTGGACCCAAAAGTGCCACGCTTTCCAGTACCTCCCATAAAAAGGGTAGGGTCGCTCTGAAACCATATCACAGTATAACAGCCTATTGGATTGATTAATTTCAACAAAAATTTTGCAAAACGTAATTTTCAGACTATTATCCTTATTGTATATAGTTTGAGCAGAATCGGACACGGCATTTTGATACCCCCCATACAAAATGACCAGTGGGTCTTGAAATTTCATCACACTATTACACCCAATATAATGAACCAACTCTTTCTCTCAACAAACTATCAAATCTGTTCGAAATGTGTGTAAAGTTATGCAATTTGTTCGCAAATCGTTGTCATATGAGTTGCCACATTGTATGAGTGTTTCAAGACGGACTGCTTGCCATAAACACGTAATTATATTTTATTAATCGATTAATCGCTATGATTTGTTCGAGTTAATCGTTAATCGAAGAACTTAATTATTAAAATGTTCGGTTAATTTTATAGCACGATTAATCGATTAACCGAATAATGATTAATTGAATGGTTACCCTAATGTTAACATATCAAAAAAATGTTTCGTAAAAAAAGTTTATCCTTTTACAAAAAGTGTGTTTACTTAAACATCCATTTAAATTATCGTATTTTTTTAACGGGCGCTTTAGAGGTGATGGAACTAACTAGTACATAATATATAGCGGAAGGAACTACGTTCTAACCGGGTGTCCCCTGATACCTCATGTAATTTTTTTGTTTATGAAAGCTTTCGGCGTGGCCGGGCGTAATGATCTTCTCTTATGGGGTGACACTAACAATGGAATTGGCGTAGTTTCGTCAGATCTCCGATATTTTCAAAATAGGCCCTATATAGACATATGCTTTATAGATGTACCGACAATGTTATCATAGATATTTCAGAATTTCAATGCCCGATATCTCGGTAACTAAACGAGTTATCTACAAATTGAATTTACCTGTTCTCTTTTTTTTTGGTTTATACATTATGGTATCGAGAAACCTCGGATATCGTACTCTCCCCCAGCCAGGCACCAACATAAAAACTTCGATCCAATTTCACACTGAGCGCCGGCTCCGCAGTCAATTAATTGCTTCAGCCGCCGCCGCCAAAAATATCAGGTTTCCGATTTGTAGGACTAGGCAATTTGTGGATTGGAGGGTCTCCGAGTAGCACAGAATCCCCCACATAAAGGGTAAGCTATGTACAATTTCGAATTGGAACCCCCAGGTTATTTGGAAGCAGACGGCCAATTTGAAATTTATGAAATGATAGACTATTAGTTAAAGGTTAGACAGTTACGAAATGGGTCGCTTTACGCTTGAAGAAAATTGGGAAATATTAAAAATGTTCTCTCAAATTTCTGAAATTTCTCAAATATAATTCTAATAAGTCTTCAATCAAGTTTGATTTGAAAATGATTTTATAATTTTAATAAGGATTAAAAAGAAAACCCTTTAAAACAATATTTTTCAAATTTTAAACATTAAATGAGTATTGAAATAGATATTTTAAACATAACAGCAGTTTCATTCATAAAAATCTCATTCATATTTGAATATGATTTTGAAATTTAGGTGAGGTTAGTGTGAGTTTGAATAAACTCTTAAATTTTATATTAAATGCACGCTGAAAAATATCGGCCCCAGCAACATATTGCAGAAACAATGTACATGTTTGCAAGCACTGTTTCCATGAATTGAAGATCTGCTGCTTTTTTCCTTCTTTGTCTTCTGTCTCGTATTTGTTTTTAGCGGTTTCGACAAAAAAAAACCACATTTGGGCCTCAAAAACTTTTTAATCATTGTGCCTCATACATTTTATGTTGACTAACAATGTGTTTGGGCACAAGTATAGTATATTTGCGACAAGCTACAAACACGTTATGTTTGCATACCAACATCAAATAAAGACAGATTTTCAGCGTGTACACATTACAAGTTTAAATATGACTTAAATTTTAATTCAAAATTTAAACGTCATTATAAAATTTATATACAGTTATGAATTGTTGCAATACTTATAAATTAAAAAAATCGTGTCCCATAACATCCCATGAAGGGATTGGGAGAGCTTCTCAGAGTCAGTGATTATAATATATATTATTATAAAAATATTTATAAATACATGGGGGAAAACAATGGCCCCAGCAACATTTTGTAGGAAACATGTATATGTTTGCAAGATTTGTTTCGATGTATTGAATATCTTCTGCTTTATGTTTCTTTGTCGTCTGTCTCGTTTTTGTTGTCAGTAGTTTTCAAAAAACCAAACCACATTTGGGTCACAAAAACCTATATTATTACTTATTGTTCATTGTGTCTCAAACATGTAGTATTAAGTAGCAACCACAATGTGTTTGGACACAAGTATACTTTATTTGAGAAGAGCTAAAAACACGTTATATTTGCATCCAAACAAAATCGATAAACAAATTTATTGGAAGTGGCACATCCGAAGAAACCGGTTTGAATAATAAAAAACCGGAAACCGGTTTCCTAAAAAGTTAATATTTCGAACAAATCGAAACCCGGTTATTAAAAAATTATTGTCCCCTATAACTCGTCATTAACTACTCAATACGTCATTTCTGCAAGCAAGTTAGCGGAAACTATAACGCAGACATTTAGTCCTAAATCCGTAACGATGAGCAACATTGGTTTTTGCCACCCCTTGCTTTTTGACGTGTATGAAGGTGTCGCCAAACGGATCCATCGCACAGCAAATCAAGAGTTATCGCCAACAAACATTGATAAAGTCAAATCTAATTTGACAATTAGTATCAGTTATAAATTATAATTTCTACAATTAATATCGTGATAACCATCTAATTGTGGTCTAATTTATTTTCGGATTCGTTCAATTGAAATCAGTTGCAGACCACATAAGTTGGTGGAAGGATCCATTAGTAATTAACCGGAATTATTTAAAAAACGAACAAATTTTGATAATAAAGAAAGTAACGATGTTTAGGCGTAAATCATTTAAATTATCGAGTGATGAGAGAAAATCCAATCAATCGGATAGATTGTATCAACCAAAACATTATCGGTGAAAAATCGTACTGAACTCTTGGCAAATTGGTTTCACATTGCGGCAGTCGAAACGAGTCGAATTTGATATTTAAAAGTCGAATCTGGTATTTATTTTAAATGTTTTTAAATTATTAAAAACAATTATATGATTAAAAAATATTCATTTATAAAATAATGAATTTCAAATTTATAGTACAATAAAATTGATGTTGAATTGATTGGATTTCCGCAAGGATCGACTTTCGCAATTGGGAACCCGCTGTTTCACATATAAATTGTCGTTTTTATTTGCATATATAACTTAACTATTCCCCACAGTTGGTGTAAATGTATTGTAATTCCGTTGTTGGTCGCATTCATAACGTTATTGATTCTAATGAATGTCGATTTTTCCGGAAACGCTGCTAATAAAAAATTCCTAATCAAGAGGGATAATAATTTAGATGTAGTCGAGAAACGATTGGTGGAGGGGCACATATCAAGGTAAGATAAAGAACGTATGGCAGGTGAAAATTTTGAATGTTAGACGGGAGTAATATTGGTTAGTCTAAGAATGCTAGAGAACTGGAAAAAATTGTGTAAAGTATCCCTGAAAATGTTCTTCTAGTCTTAGGATTCAATGTAGGTTAAGGACTGACCGACGGTTTAACGTGAAATCTCAAAGGATAATATCAAAACAAATGACAGATTTCATTGGAAATATGGGCAGTAGGGGTATAATTTTTTCAATTATTTCAAAACAATTAAAAATGTCTGGCTGTACGTTATGACAAATGCTACAAAAAATCAATGATTGTTCGAACTCACGGGCGGTGTGTTAACACCTTTATATTACACGGTACCTGTTCGATTTCTATGAACACAGTACATTTATTAGAAAATAAAAAAAGGAATAATTTTTGTGCTGAAGGCTCTTTTGCTATTGCACTTTCTTTTTTCGTACATCTGCTTTAACAATAGGGGTAATATGTTAAAATAAATATAAAATTTAGCTCCCTGAAATAATTGTTTTTGTTTTGCATAAAAATAGTGACGACAAAAAGTATTGAATAATATAGAGAACTTATTGCAGTCTTTTTCCGCTCTCATGTAGAGAGTCTGAGTAAAAGAGCATAAACGAGCCTAATTCTCTTTATAATATTTCAATATAAATGCACCATTTCCACGATATTATTACATAAAACAATACAAAAACCACTTCAAAAGGCATCAGCGGCGCATATCAAAATTATGAGTGGACAAAGTTATTACAAAATGATAGTAAATCGTTTTGAATCATTCGCCAGTACTTTTGAGTCATACATTTCGTTCCATGAGTTCTCTATACTATTCAATATTCTTTGGCGACGGCGACCTACTTGTTTGTTCGCTGCCATCATACTTATTTTCAGGCAGAGACTATTGTTGTACAACAACTACGTATGGGGTGCTAATGCTGTGTGTTGTTTGCATGTGTTCACTTTGATATATTGCTTTACTGGTGCCTATAAATGTTAACACATCAAAAATAAATTAACCAGTATTCGTGGTGAATTTAATGGCAAAATACTGCCCGTGATTTCTAGATTGCTGATCTTTTACAGCAGCCTGACTGTCAGAGTAGATGTTACCGTTTCGTCCCAGCAAAAGACAACTTTTCCGATGGCCACAACTTCTCCTTGAAATGTTCTGTAGTGGTCTGGTAGGCTTTATGCAAGGTCTAGAGCCAGCTACAGGGTCCGCCATCTAACGTTTTTTTTCAACTAGTGCTTATTTCGTGAATGGTAACACTTAGCTCATGTCTGATTTGACAGATAATTAGTTTTATCCTTCTGCTGAACGAATATGGTTGTGTATACGATTGAACAGCGCTGGGAAATATGGGAAAAATGGGCCTGCGATCGACTTACGGAAGATGCGGATTTTGCCAAAAAAATCATCTTTTCAGATGAAGCTCATTTTGATCTTGGCGGGTATGTAAACAAGCAAAATTGTTGCATTTGGGGCACAGAAAACCCGCACGCATACATTGAAAAGCCGATGCACCCAAAACGAGTCACTGTTTGGTGCGGATTTTGGTCCAGAGGCATAATTGGGCCATTTTTCTTCGAAAATAAGCAAGGAGTGGCCATTACAGTCAATGGCGATCGTTATCGGGCCATGTTGAACCAATTTTTGTTCACAAAAATTGAAGAGAAGGATATTGGCAACATTTGGTTTCAACAGGACGGCGCTACGTACCACACAACCGAAGCTACACTCGAAGGTTTGCGTCCTGTTTATGAAAATCGCATTATCAGCCGCAGAGGTGATGTCGTTTGGCCACCTCGGACCTGCGATTTGACACCCTTAGACTATTATTTGTGGGGTGCCCTCAAAGACAAGTGTTACGCCGACAAGCCAGAGACAATTGACGCTTTAAAGGACAATATTCGTGAAGCCATTGGTGAAATACAGCTGCACACAATCGATAATGTGCTTAAAAATTGGACCAATCGTGTAGGCTACTGCATAGCCAGCCGAGGCAGCCATTTGAATGAAATTATTTTACATTATTAAACGGAAGGATTGTACTTTCAAATAAAAAAAGAAATTTGAGAAAATATTCAGTAGTTTTTTTTTATAGGCTTTTCAAAAAAAAAAGTTTTTTGGCGGACCCTTTATTTAGAATAGACTCCAAACCATATTTTACCTTGTAGTTTGGATCCATCAGTGCACGATGAAAATTCACGGTCCAAGCAACATAATATATGGGTCCCAGGAACCATGTATATGTTTTCATGAATTGAAGATCTGCTGCATTTTTGTTTCCTTGTTATCTACCACAATTTTATTTTCCGTTGTTTTCAACAAACAAAGCCACATTTCGGTCACAAAAACATATATTATGCACTATTTATCATTGTGTCTGAAATATATTATAGTGAATTACAAACACAATGTGTTTGGACACAAGTAAACTATATTTGCCACAAGCTACAAACACAATATAGTTGTATCTAAACAACAAAAAGTAGAGATTTCTTTAGCGTATATAGAAGCCTAAATACGTTCTAAAGGTTGTTGTTTTAGCTGTATGAAAACTTTCAATATCGATAACTACACTGAAAGCAAAAACTTTGTCCAATTTATGAATTCCATCATCAATTTGATGAAAAATTTCCTAATTTTCCAACCTACGACAGATTTCATTGCGTTGATGAAGAATATTTCATCATCTTCCATCCATATTCTACGTTGATGTAAATGATTCCTCAATTTGATGTAAGTCCGTCATCAAGTTGAAGCAAATTTCCCATTATTTTGATGTAAATTGTTCATCAATTTGCTGTAAATTTTTCGTCAAGTAGATGTAAGGTTGTCATCAAATTGATGTAAGCCTGTCATCGATTTGATGTAAATTGGTGTTACATTTGATGTGAATTGTTTGTTAATGAACAGCCAAACTTTTTTGGCCCATTTTTCTTCGTAAAAAATTCACAAGAACAGGGTATACGACCACATAAAAAAATTTTCATAGCGTGGATATTGTTACACTATTTTCTATGCACTATTCCTATATGCATTGCACTATTTTTTATTATGTATATATTTTAAATTTTCTCTTACTTGGTGTATTTTTCGCTGTATTTCTCCAATACTACGTCGAAGCTGAAAAAGTTGAATAATTGAATTTTTTCATTGAATTGATGACAAATTGCTTTTTTTGCAAAGTAAATACGCGTTGCTGCACTGTTAAACGATTCATGATGACGTGTCAAACCTTTCTAAACAGAAATGTTAACACAGTTTGACATTCTCAGCTATAAAACCATACACTGAAAGAAAATCTTGCCATCAAATCGATGATAAATGTTCACCAATTGTTCGTCATTGAATTAATGACATATTCCATCAACTTAATGAAAAGGTTGTTCAGTTTGAAGATTGTGCGTTTCTTCATCTTTCCAGCTTCATTGCATTTCTGATATTTTTAACATCAATCTTCATCATTGGAATTTAGAAATAATTAGTGGGATCGATTCAAACTATGGACGTATTACTGCAAAACTAAAGAGAAAAAAAACTAGTAGAAAAATTAAAATTAATACATAAATAGTGCAATGGACAAAAAACAATATCCAAGCTATGGGCATTATTTATCTGGTCTTATACCCTGTTCTTGTGAATTTTTGGAAATGAAAATTGTCCAAAAAGTTTAGCTGCAAATTACCAACCAGTTTTTTTAAATAAAACAAAACCGGTTTTAGATACCAATGAAATTCTTTATTCCTGTGAAAGTACGTTCGATGCCATTATGTATGGAATTCGATTTCTTTTGCATGGCCACCACGGGCACGCTTGCAGAAGTCCAGACGCTGAACCCAATTTTCGACGGTTTTCAAGCATAAATCGGCCGATACTGCTGCAATTTCACGTTCGATATTCGTACGAAGTTCATCAATCGTCGCTGGCTTGTTGGCATAGACCATAGACTTGACCTAGCCCCACAAGAAATAATCTAACGGCGTCTAATCGCACGACCGAGGCGGCCAATCGACTGGGCCATTTCGTGAGATAACGCGTTCACCAAACTTGGTTTCCAATAAATTGATTGTGGCATTGGCTGTGTGGCTTGTGGCGGCGTCCTGTTGGAACCACATATCCTCCAAGTCCATATTATCCCATTGGGGCCAAAAATATTCGGTTATCATTGAATGGTAGCGATTCGCATTCACAGTAATGTGCCGGTCTTGATCATCACGGAAGAAGTACGGCCCAATGACGCCGCCGGCCCATAAACCGCACCAAACCGTAATTTTTTCGGGATGCAATGATGACTCATGGATTACGTGTGGATTGCTGTCTGACCAATAACGCATATTTTGCTTATTGACGAAGCCATTCAGCCAAAAATCAGCCTCATCGCTGATTGTTGAGGTGTCTTAAAGTTGGTCGCTTAAAGTTGAGGCCACTGACTCCAAATTTCGGTAGTAAATTTTAATATTTTCGACTCGTTGTTGGCTCGTATATCCTTCCATGATGAAATGGCAAACCTTACTGAAGAGAAATGTCAAAAGAGCGGGAAAAAATATGGCGTCGTTTGCTGTCCCTATCGATTTACTTTTGTAGCGTCTCTGTTGAAAACCCTTACATCAAAATGGCATCCAATTTACATTAAATTGATGACAAACTTACTTGAAATTTATGACAACTTTACATCTAATTGACGAAAAATTGTACAGCAAATTGATGAACAAGTTACATCAAAATGGTGACCAATTTACTTCAACTTGATGACAAACTTACATCAAATTGATGTAGTGTTGAAGTTGAATCAACATAAACTATTGATGAAATATGGATGAAAGTTAGGTGAAATGTTCTTCGTCAATTCAATGAAATGTGTCAGAAATGAGGAAATGTTTCATCAAATTGAACAATTTACTTCAACTTGACGACAAACTGTTGGAAAAACATAAATTGTTAATGAAATATGGATGAAAGTTAGATGAAACGTTTTTCATCAATTCAATGAAATGTGTCGGAAATGAGGAAGTGTTTCGTTAAATTGATGAAGGAATTCAGAAATTTGATGAAGCTTCTTCTTTCAGTGCATCTACAAAAACACGCGTTATAACCTGATATATATCCTATACTGTAGTGTCTGTCCGTGGAATGAGTGATTGATTGGTATAAGTCAAAGGTTGAAGTCGGTGTCATGTAGTCGGACTTTTTTGTGAATTCCCGCAGATCGCTTAAATTCGGATTTCCGACATTGCAGCCATTTGCCTTCGGAGCAAATCTAGTGGTAACAGGTGGAGGATAACCCCCAATCCCTTGGTGGGGGTTGTGCCAAGGACACCCGCGATACACACCATTGTCTAGACTTTTACCAGCAGACTTAGCTACGTGGATTTTTCCCGTAACGGCCACCAAATATCAATGCTGTAGAGCATTAAAGGGCGTACAATGGCTGTATCTATCCAGTAAACTGTTTTCGGGGATAGGCGTTATCGGCTTTTGATGATCCTTTTACAGGAATATAGGGCCATTTTCGCTCTACTGATTCTATTCATAGTGTTTGACTTGAAGCTAAACTTTCTGTCAAGAATCTCAGCTAAACTTTCTGTCAAGAATCTCGCTCTATCCTTTCTGCGACTTCCTCTAACACATAGAGGCAAGGGATGAATATACGGAACTTTCAATTTCCTGGTAAAGAGTACGAGCTCGGTTTTCTTTAGATTTACTCATTCCCAGCGTCCCACTGGTAAAGTTCTGGAGCACATCTCTGCAAGTGGCAGAGTATTATCGCTGCAGTGCAATTAGCAGGGCGTCAGCATATGTTAAACCAGAGTTCGTATTCACTCCCCCCACCCATGATAGACTCATACACTTGACCGTGGGGAATGGGTTTACCCAATACCCACAGGGTATGGGGAAAATAATGGGTAGCTGCCCACAGCGATGAGTAATTACCCATTACCGGAATGGAGAAAATAATGGGTAATTACCCTTCACTATTACCCTTTACCCATGGGGTAATGGGGGAAATAATGGGTAGCTACCCACGCGAGAGCCCCAAAATTCGGTGACACCTACTTCGGTTGCTTTATTGTGGGTGTAAGTTGACATGAAAATAATCACAAAGGTAGATGACAAAAGAAATATAGTAGACCATTGTTTTCGACACTTTAATTTTAATAGTCACAGTGCCATAAATGGGGAAGTTGACAGCTGATTTTCTTGAACTGTTGTAATTTTAAAAATATTATATTTCCTTTAATTTTCAGGCACACAAAATCTAGACGTGGTATTGACTGTAGTCAAGGTGACACCAGTTGTATACTTATTTGTCAGGGCAGAAATACCAATAATATCTACAAGGATTTGGAACCCTTATATACCCTATGTGGCAACACCACAGAGTTATACTTGTACAACAGCAATTTTCCCTCTGGCGCCATGAAATCAAAGTTTCTGGAAGGTTCATTTCGTTTACAGACCTTAGCAATAATCGATTGCAATCTCAACAGTATTGAGGCAAATGCCTTTCAACATGACTCAGTGAGCACTTTAAAGAGTTTGTACCTGATTAATACACAGTTCGTAGAGCTAAGCAGCAACACATTCGAGGGCTTGCCGGAACTAGAAGTCCTGAATATAACGAATCAAATGTCTACGGCAACGTTTAAAGGCAATCAATTTCTAATGTCAATCGCCAACACCTTGAGAGTGGTGAAGTTTACACAAGAAACCAAGGCGGATGTAGCCTATGACCCCTTGACATGGCTGGACGGCTCTGAGATGACTCATTTAAGGAAAGTGGATTTAAGTAACAATAATTTCCGTGAAAAATTGTCTGTAAAAACATTCGCCAACTTGAACAATGTGGATACTTTAAAGTTGGTCAATTGCAGTCTGAGTTATTTACCAGCAGATGTTTTTGATAAAATGCTGGCAACTCTGCACTATCTGGATTTGAGTGTCAATCATTTTGCGACATTGCAAGTGCAATTAGTTGTAAAGTTGGGAAACCTTAAACGCTTTAATTTAAGCGATAACGAATGGAATTGTTCTTGTGATAATTTTGATCTGCTGGATATACTAAAAAACGATTGTCTGAATCCAAGCGATGTGGCAACTCTAAAGTGTTTTACACCATTGGAATTGAAAGGCACGCACCTTACTGATTTCCCTGTTAAGTGTAAGGGAGAAGCTCCAACTGTTACTGCTACCAGCGACCCCGAAAACACGGTAACTGATGATAACACAAATGGCTCAGAAATATCTGCGACAATGCCTGGCAATCGAACTACGATGGGAAGTAACACGGTTACCAGTGTTGTTGATACTTCTGAATCAACTGGTTATGAATCTAATACGACAACTAGTGAAGTAACAAGTGAAGCTACAGATTCGACCACAACATCCTATTTACCGGACTCAACTGATTTCACCACATCATCCTATTTACCGGACTCAACTGCAACAAAAACATATTATACTACCACTATGTTTACAACGTCAAGGAGGCCCCAAACTTCCGTCACCTCAACGTCATCTCGTCCATTATTTGTTTCCATTGCATGCACTGATTCCAATCGAGAAAACACAATAAACATCGACCTCTTGATGGCCTCAACTCAATTCAGCATCATATTCCACTCCACCACCAGTGTTTGGTTAACCCTTGCCCAAGATCCTACCGACTTTGATCTGATCTACTTCACTAATTACACCGATGCTGCCCACAATAACTACCGTTTGATTGCTTATACCATCCTCGTATCTGACTTGCAAATGGGCACCGCTTATGTCTTTTGTATGGCGGCAAAAAAAGGATGGTCGCCATTCGATTGCAAGAGTCACTTTGTTGAAATACCGGAATCAGAAACATTGGGCTGGATTCGATATAATGATCAAGCTTGGATAATAGCTCTAGTTGTTGTGGGTGTTTGCCTCTGTATATTTTTGGGAGTTATAGTCGTGTTTAGCATCATGTGTCTAAGGAAGCGGCGGAAATTAAAGAGGCAAATTTTAAGAACTCAATTGACCCCTTCTCCTGGATGTCGCAGTGTCTCTGGGTAAATTTAAATATTATTACTATAATCTAAACTATATAATTTTCTTTAATTCAAGATCCTCTTACGTGAATGATCAAATGTTGGAAGTTCAATTGACAGATTTAAGAAAATGTTGCCCCCGTTCTCAGTTTCAGGCACAACAGCCGCATGGCAGCGCAGGGTGTCCACAATCTTATGGTGGGTCAACTTTTGAGCAGGTCCAGTATGAGGAGATGCTAACATAAATCAAATAGTAGATAACGATGTAGGTTTAATCATTTTGAAGAAGCATTAAATTTACGAAGTATTTAAAAATATTACAGAGACTCTCGTGAGTTATATACGAGGGAAGATTGGCAACTACGTCACTTTTTGAATAAAGGTTTTTGTTGGCTGGATACATTAATTCCATCTTGTTAATCTAATCTAAAAGTTTGCTCAAGATCCTCGAAATAGGCATTTGTTTCAGTGACGAACTCTTTATTCGACCCATATCTCCAATTTCTTCAGGTTTGGACATATGAAGTTGAATAGGTGGATAACGTAGCAATTCGTACCCCAGTTAATGGAGTTTTATCACGGCAAATACACGCTGAAAAATCTGTCGTTTTTGGTGTTTGGATGCAAATATTACATATGTTTGAAGCTTGCCGCAAATATAATATACTTGTGCCCAAACACATTGTGTTTGCTATTCAATACTACATCTTTGAGACACAATGATTAATATGTTATAACATATGTATGTGTTTGCGACCCAAATATATCTGTGTTTCTGATACAAATACAGTCGTGTTTGTAGCACTGTTTATGTTCTCTCGAGAGCAAGAGAATAAAAGAGGGACAACAAGTGTGTATATCTTCTAAATGTGTATGTTTAATAAAAAATAATAAATGGTTTCCCATTACATCTCATGAAGGGACCGGGGAGAACTTCTCACAATCACTGAGCTGCGCGCTTTCCAGTTTTCACTCACTGATTGGGACCTACAATTTTACACCGATTCCGAACAGTATTTTGAGAAGCTATTTCATGGCTATAAATTCGATAGTGTCGCCGTCACTATGCGAGGTGACCGCCGCCGAAAGACAATTTTTTTGAAGGTGGTCAGAGCAGGGTTCGAAGCCAGAATCTCATGTACAAGAGCCGTGCACACTAGCCATTGCACCACCGACGGCCACCGTATCTGTATTGTTCCATTAATCCGTAATGTGCGTGTAAATTGTAGATGGAGTCAGTGTTTCTTACTTTGGGTGATGTATTGCGTTGTAGTTTCATGTATTCAGTCGTCAACGATTCAACGGGCAGAGGATATCAAAAGCGTTTGATCAGTGAAAAAAGAATAACAAAGAATAAGAAATGATTTTGAGGAAAGAAACTGGAGAGGGCAACAACGAAAATCCCTTTTTCTGCCAAAGCCTCTACTGAATAAGTCGGAATGGCGGACCATTTGTGAAATATAATCAAAAAACACAAGTAATTTACACACGCTTGTCTTGCATGAACTAGATTTGTATATAAGTCACGGGTCCGCCAAATAAATTTTTTTTTTTGAAAATGCTATAAAAAAAACTACTGAATATTTTCTCAAATTTATTTTTTTATTTGAAAGTACAATCCTTCCGCTTAATAATGGAAAATAATTTCATTCAAATGACTGCCTCGGCTGGCCATGCAGTAGCCTACACGATCGGTCCAATTTTTAAGCACATTATTATTAAGCACATTATTATTAACGATCGCCACTGACTGTAACGGCCACTCCTTGCTCATTTTCGAAGAAAAATGACCCAATTATGTACGAACTATTATTGGCTTTTCACGCTTTGGTTTATCGATGAGGATGCCAGTTTCTTTCACTTTTTTCACAAGATAATGAACATACGGAGCTGATGGTGCTTCTCTTCTTCCAAAATCCGTATGCAATTTTCGCACACATTCTGCAACATTACCATGATTTTCAAAGTGATCTCGCAGCGTTGTTCAAGCGTATACACAACCATATTCGTTCAGCGGAAGGATAAAACTAATTATCTGTCAAATCAGACATGAGCTAAGTGTTACCATTCACGAAATAAGCACTAGTTGAAAAAAAAAAACGTTAGATGGCGGACCCTTTATATTGTTAGTGTACCAACGCATAGTGATAAACAACGTATACTTGAAACCTTCTGAAAACAACAAACAACAAAGAAAGATAACAAAGAGAGACAACAAAGAAAGGAGAAACAACAGAACAGCAGATTCAAAAAAAAAAAAACAAATAATGCATTCAATGCAAATAAATGTAAAAATCTTTTAATTTTTTGTTTTAATTATTTACATAAGTAAATGTGGATATATATTGATAAAATTAATTATAATAAATAAAGAAAAAAAGAATAATTCGTTTCTAAATATTATTATGTTTGCGAGAAAATACGAATATGTTTCCATGTAAATATATGGAGGTTTGGGTGAAACACGCGAATGCGGCCACGTAAATATATGGATGTTTGGGGGAAACACACGAATGCTTCCACGTAGTATATAGATGTTTGGGATTAAACACGCATATGTTTAAACGTATAAGCACAAATATATGCCAGTAAACATGCTAATGTTTTCATTTAAATACCCCTGAGTTTAAGACTTGCAAAGATATAAATGTTCGAAGGGCCGTTTTTTTTCAGCGTGTAGATGAACACTTTTTTCTTCGACGAATGCAATCAACTTCGATTCAGTCCAAGGGCTGTGAACAATATTTTCCGGTGATCATTGAATGACGTCGCATGCATCACAAAACACTGTCGTCATGACCTTGTTGGCCAAAAGTAGCATCTATTTTCAAGTACAATTCTCCTATTTATCTCCAGGCTGGCGTTATTGTCCTTGTTCACGACGGATCCAAGGTAGAGAAATTAAGCTACCACTTCAAAATTAAATCGGTTGTCAACGTTCAAGTGCGGACCAAGTCGAGAGGTTTCTCCAGTCCTTGACACCATCAATTTTGTCCTGCCCTCATTAACAGCTGATTATTGATTCTTGTTAAATTCCTGAAAATACTGCAGTAACCTCTCGCAAATTTCGCCCAATGATGTCTATGTCGTCAGCATACGCCAGCAGTATATGGCTTTTCATGTTAGTGATCTTGTTCGTATTTACTGCAGACTTTCTCATTATTATCTCCATTAAGATGTTGAAGAGATTGGACGAAAGTGTGTCGCCTTGTGTCAGTCCTCGCGTGGTACAGAATGTTTCGCTGTGGCATTTCCCCACCTTCACGTCATTCTACATAGGCGAATCAGTTTTTCCCAAGTTCAGACAAAGCTTCGTACAATTTTCCCCGTATGGGGCTATCGAAAGCAGCTTTGAAATCGACAAAAAAAATGGTATGTAACGATTTGATTTTTGTCGGTCTGTCCCAGGATTTGGCGTAGCGTGAATATTTGGTCGGTCGTGGACTTACCTGGTCCAAAACCACACTGATAAGGTATAACCAGGTTTTCAGCAATTGGCTTAGACCTTATACGCGATGGATAAAAGACTGATACCGCGATAGTTGGATCAGACACACGGATCACCCTTTTTGAATCCATAACATAATACACTGAGACTCCAATCGTCAGGCAAATATTCCCCCAGCCATAGACCGCATATGAGTCGATGCATGTGGGCTAGCAGTCTTTCGCCACCTACCTTAAAAAGTTCAGCGGGTAGCCTATCCGCACTAGCGGCTTTATAATTCTTAAGCCTGGAGAACGCCGTTCCAATCTCGCCTAGGCTGGCTGGAACGGATACAATCTACACTGTCTTCCACAATCATTACCTCCTGATCTTCAGTGGCAGAATCTCAAAAAGAAATGTCTATATTTTGACCACACACTGCTTAGCAGTCACTAGATTCCCACTCCCGCCCTTGCAGGAGGGCAGTCCCCTATTCGGCCCGTTATTCAATCTTCTTACCCTTTGGACAAATTTTCGGGATTCATTATTCATCCTGCACTATTCGGTCTTTTCACTTTTCCCACTACCATTTTTTCCTCCCAAACTGTCTGTCTTGTTGCCATACGTGCAGCGTCTTTTACATCACTTGCAATGCAACATTCTTCGTCGTGCCATGGCTTATCGTCCAGCAATTTTGATAGCCAACTTTAGTCCTTGCAGCGGTTTTCAAAGAATGGGAGATGTGCTTCCACTGCACCTCTGGGTCCTAGGTAGGGGGAGTAGTTTGCTCTAGCAGGAGAGTGAGCTTTTGTTGATAGACTTAAACCATTTGACAAATAATGATAATTTGGTGATAACTCCGGTAGTTGCAGATTGTCAATATCTAGCTCTTTTCCCGTGTTTGGCTTCGTACGTTTTTCGACTTGCTCAGTCTTGTGCGAAGTTTTGCACCCGAGTCAATATCCGTACATCCATTACACTAGAAGAGTGCCTGCCATCTATTACCAAGTGATCAATCTGGTTCTTCATTCTCTGATCAGGAGATATCGAGGTCACTCTATGTATGTCCTTGTGCTGGAATCGTATGCTACTAACTACCATGTTCTTTGAAGCGGCGAAGCCTATCAGTCTTATTCCGTTATCGGAGGTGGTATCATGTAGACTGTGATTAACGATGGTTGGTCGAAAGACACTTTCCTTTCCAAATTTGGCATTAAAATCACATATAATTATCTTAATGCCGTGATCAACGCAACGTTCGTTTACTTTTTCCAGGCGCTCATAAAATGATTCTTTTACCTCATCGCCTTTATACTCTGCCGGCGCGTGCACACAAATTAACGAGGTGTTAAAATATTTCGCTTTGATGTGAATTGAGGCTTGGGCGTTCACTCACTGGATTCAACCTTGAAACTAGGTGTCGCAGTCCCTTGCCACGCTGAAAGAAAAGCACTTCATAGCATCAATGAACGGGTTACATTAATGGGTTTAAATTGATGCAATGGAAAGTTTCTTTGATGCTATGAAATGTTACATTACTTCAATGAACTCCTTCATTGCTGCAGTTTTTGAATTTGTGGACCGTCATTAATGCTAAGAAACCTTTTACATTGATGGAATGAAATATGTTTTTCATGACATGGTAAAGTAGAATCTATTAAATAGGCCATTCTTTACATTACACTCATTTTATTGAATTTTAATATATTTTTTCTAAAAAAGCAATAATGAAACATCTTTCTTTAATATAATGTACAATTTCATTAATTTTGAACGATTCATTAATTTGGTTAAAGGATAATATGTACATATGTAGGTACGATTTGTATAAATGTATGTATGTATTATTTATGTATTTATGTACAGTAGCTGTGACACAATATATGAGTGCCAGTATGAGATACGCGAGAAATAAGAAAAAAATAAAAGGCTGAAATGCTGAATCCCGCGCCATTTAAAAAAAAGAAAATCGAGCAAAATAAAGGGATTTCAATCAAAAACCCAAAATTTTTTTGTCGGCCGGACCGGACCTATTGTCCAAAAATTTTCCAAAAATCAAAAAATTCAGAAATCCAAAATTTGAAACAGAGATATTCCTCTCCCTGGCCCCGTCCCAGAAAACCTAATAATCGTCGAAAAAATCGTGCCACAAAAAGCCCGAACTTTGGAGACCCATAACTCCTAAAATAGGAATTCCCTCTAACTTTTCCATTAAACATTTTTTACTTAGAATCGTCAGTTCTACCCCCCCCCCCCCCCCCCCCAACATTTTTTTTACCATTTTACCATGGACCCGATATTTTGCTCGATTTTCGTTTTTTTTAAATGGCGCGAGGTGCATTTTTTTTCCAAATAATTTACATGATAGTGTGGCAAAAGGTAAAATTGCATTTAGTTATGGAAACTGTCTTATACCATCAATGAAACATATTCATACCATGAATGAAGCCGGTTCATACCATCAATGAAACCTGTTCATACCTATTCATACCAACCATGAAACTTGTCCATACCATCAATGAATCGTGTTATACCATCAATGAAATATGTTCATACAATCAATGAAACATATTCAGACCTTCAATGAAACATGTTCATACCATAAATGAAACCTGTTTATTACATTAATGAAACATGCTCATAGCATAAATGAAACATGTTCATAGCATCATCATAACATCAATGACTATATTTCATTACATCAATGGAACGGTTTATAATATCAATGTAACATTTCTCTTAAATACAATGATAATGTTCCATTCCGGTTAGAAAGTTTACATTAATTTCAGGTCTATGAAACATTTTTCGTTTAATGTAACATTGTTCATAGCAGTAATGAAGCCCGACATTGGCTCTAAAACAATGGCACTTTTCATTGATGCAATGTAAGAATTCATTAATGGTATGAAGGTTTTTCTTTCAGTGCAACTATAAATCCGCAACCGAATTCGTATCTTCGCCTATGGCAGCTGTAGTAAAGATCGCAGTTTTTCTTTCTGGTGCAACCATATTATGTCGATCGCATTACCTGCACGCTGAAAAATATCGGCCCCAGCAACATATTTGCGGAACCATAAAAATGTTTGCAAGCATTGTTTTCGTTAATTGAAGATCCGCCGTTTTTTGTTTCTTTACTGCCTGTCACGATTTTGTTTTCAGCAGTTTTCAACAAACTAAGTAACATTTGGGCCCGAAATACATATAAAGGGTTTTTTAACAGAGACGCTACAAAAGTAAATCCATAGGGACAGCAAACGATGCCATATTTTTTCCCGCTCTTTTGACATTTCTCTTCAGTAAGGTTTGCCATTTCATCATGGAAAGATATACGAGCCACCAAGGAGTCGAACTTATTAAAATGTACTACCGAAATTTGGAGTCAGTGGAGCTCTACGTCCAATTTATGGTCGTCATAATCGTCCTACCATATCAACAATTGAGCGTCTAGTGGAAAAATTTGAATCCACAAGCACAGTACAAAATGTTCCCGTGCCAGTGAGATAAAGAAGTGCCCGTAGTGTCGAGAATATTGCTGCCGCTGAGGCTTCAGTTCAAGAAAGCACAAATGTGTCTCTCACACGTCGTTCTCAAGCGTTAGGCATCTCTGTGACGTCGTTGTGGCGAATTTTGCGAAAAGATCTTGACCTACATCCTTACAAGATCAAATTGACGCAAGAACTGAAGCCGCTTGACGTCGTATGTTCGTGAATTGGACTGAGCAACAACTTGAAAATGATTCGGATTTTCATCGGAAAATCATCTTCAGCGATGAGGCTCATTTCTGGCTGAATGGCTTCGTCAATGAACAAAATATGCGTTATTGGTCAGACAGCAATCCACACGTAATCCATGAGTCATCATTGCATCCCGAAAAAATTACGGTTTGGTGCGGTTTATGGGCCGGCGGCGTCATTGGGCCGTACTTCTTCCGTGATGATCAAGACCGGCACATTACTGTGAATGCGAATCGCTACCGGTCAATGATAACCGAATATTTTTGGCCCCAATTGGATAATATGGACTTGGAGGACATGTGGTTCCAACAGGACGGCGCCACAAGCCACACAGCGAATGCCACAATCAATTTATTGGAAACCAAGTTTGGTGAACGTGTTATCTCACGAAATGGCCCAGTCGATTGGCCGCCTCGGTCGTGCGATTTGACGCCGTTAGATTATTTCCTGTGGGGCTACGTCAAGTCTATGGTCTATGCCAACAAGCCAGCGACGATTGATGAACTTCGTACGAATATCGAACGTGAAATTGCAGCAGTATCGGTCGATTTATGCTTGAAAAACGTCGGAAATTGGGTTCAGCGTCTGGACTGCTGCAAGCGTGCCCGTGGTGGTCATGCAAAAGAAATCGAATTCCATACATATTGGCATCGAACGTACTTTCACAGGAATAAAGAATTTCATAAGTATCTAAAACAGGTTTTGTTTTATTTAAAAAAACTTTCGTAGCGCTCTTATTGAAAAACCCATTATTACCACGTATGTTTAGACACGTTATATATGCATCCAAACAATAAATTCACATTTTCCAGCGTATATATAAACAGACTTTTATGGCTTCTTTGTTAGGTCGGCTAGTTTTGGGATCGGCCTCGTAACACCTTGAATTCACGTGATTCCAAATTGATCGCATCGTTTGTATTAGGATTGCGAAAAAATTGCCAAAGTCGATCCATCGGATTTTGGCATTACCCTATGACGAAACAACTTAATAAGTGAAATCGGAACGATTAAAACGGAAGGATTAAAAAATAAATCACCATATCGCTCGATTTCTTAGCTTCTGCAGATTCAATGAATAACATTTTGTTGAAATGTGGGTAATTAATATTTTTAATTTCATGCACTTTTTGACTGGATTTTTACTGCGATGTTTCCCGAAGAACGTTTTGAAATTTGTAAGCACGTTGTTCCACTTTATCCTCGCTTCGGACCAATGTTCTGCAATGTCCAGTTCTTTCGCGACCTCTTGCCAAAAATGGAGCTTGGCATGCGCCAACTTATATTGAGGAACAGAACAATCCTACAGCTGGCATTGCTTCTAAATCGCCTAAATTAGGCTTGTTACTTTTTGCTCGTACCACTTCAAATAAGTACTAAATTTTGTTACTTGCAATTTACACAAAAAACTAGATATCATGAATTCTACAATAAGATTTTAGAGATGATGCTGTTTAAATGGCACCGCAATTGAAAATTCTGCCATTTTTCATAGCTGCCATATACTTTTCCATTTAAATGGGGCGAAATCGTTTAGCATTTGGTGTTCCATGTCACCTGGGATATGAGACTGTCCGTGCAGGTGGAAAGTTTCTGAGAGCCATTCGCTTGGGAGTGCCCAGAAATGATTCCTTCATTGGGCAGTCCATGCAGCTCATTATTTCCACGAAGTATGTCCTGGGTAAGGACTTTATCGGAAACCTTCGGTAGCTAGCTAGCGTGAGGAGGCGAAACAATGAGCAGCCTGATTGGTTATGCGATCACTGATATGTCTCATGTTTAGTAGGTGACTGATACCACTGAAACTCATCAAGCTATCGGAAATATCCTTTTGTCCGTAGAGCCAACCATATTGGCCAACGGTGATTAGAAACCAAAAGAAGAAAATCCAAGTTCGACATATTGCATTCTGGTCATCGTCAGATCCATAATGTGCGGCTGCAACCAAATATCCTGGCAGTAGACAATGACAGTGAATATACGAAAATGAAAGAGAAACCATAAATAACCCGTAGTTGTTGACGACCCCCGCAAATGTTATAAGGATCACGATTTACGGATATGCTCTTGGAATGTAAGAACTCTATATAGCTCCGGTGCAAGTACCCAATTGCAAGATGTCTGGAAATGTATAAGGCTGACCTTACCGCTATCCAGGAAATGCGATGGGTAAAAATACTGCGACATATACTACAGTTGGCACGACAAAAATATGAATTTGTTGCCAAAAGACTGAGACATCTAGTCAATAGGTTCAATTCTGTGAGCAAACGTATACACGCTGAAAAATCTGAATTTTGTTGTTATTTGGGTGCAAATATAGCGTGTTTGTAGCTTGTCGCAAATATACTATACTTGTGCCCAAACATATTGTGTTTGCTATTCAATATAACATGTTTGCGACACAATGATTTATATGTTATAATATATGGTTTTGAGACCAAAATGTGGGTTTCTTGTTGAAAACCTCTAAAATCAAATACCAGACAGACAATAAAGAAACAAAAAAGCAGCAGATCTTCAATTCATGAAAACAGTGTTTGCAAACATGTACATGTTTCCTGCAATATGTGGCTGGGCCCGATATTTATCAGCGCGTAGCTACAATCCGCATAAAAACAAAATATTCTTATATTTCCCTAAATTGTGTGTATGCAACAACATAAGAGAAAGATGGTGATGCCAAAAACATATTGTGTGAGCGCCTAGAGGAAACGTATGACCGCTGCCCAGGCCATGACATTAAGATTGTACTAGGATATTTTAATGCTAAATTAAGCAGGAAAAATGTTTCTCATCCAACGACAAGACACTCCTCCAGTAGAATTGGCGCACGAGTGACCATAGGAGCTAACATCGATTCTGATCACTATCTGGTAGCAGCAAGCTCTCACAACTTTTGGCACTGACCCCACCCGTTTCCGATCCTGATGCGCAGTGGAAACCCATTTCCGACTCTATACAAACTACCACAACAACCGTAAAATAGGGAAGACGAGGTCAGAACAGCTATTGCCCGGCTTAAGAACAACAAAGCCGCTGGAGCCGATGGATTACCGGCGGAGCTATTTAAGGCTGGCGGCGATGAGCTGATAAGATGCAAGCATCAGCTCATTAGCAAAAAGGTTCTATCAAGTATAAAGTGCAAAAGACTAAAACCAATTATTGCTGGCCTGATTAGACCATACCAGTGTGGCTTTAGGCCTGGAAAATCGACAACTGACCAGATTTTCACGTTACGCCAAATCCTGGAGAAGACCCACGAAAAACAAATCGACACCTATCATCTATTTGTCGATTATAAGGCGGCCTTCAGTTGCCCGATACGGAAGAACCTCTAAGAACCAATGTCTGAGATTGATATTCCTGCAAACCTCATACGCCTTTGCAGGATGACATTGACGAACACCAAATCTGCAGTGAAAATTGGTAAGGATCTTACCGAAACTTTCGAAACTACGCGAGGCCCCAGGCAAGACGACACCCTATCGCGCGACCTCTTTAACATCTGAATGGATTTCATTATGAGAAAAGATGCAGTCAACATGAATAAACCCATCAACGGCAAAAGTCACATGTTACTCGCACAATGTTGCGCACAATTAGAGAAGCTACTGCGGTTTTTTGGAGAATTGAGAAGGAGTCAGCAAATGTGGATCTGATAGTAAATGAGGACAAGACAAAATTAATGGTTTCAACGAACAGGGCCACCACGTGATTAGACCAATGCGTGAACGTGGATACCCGTTATAATTTCGAGGTGGTGGACGAATTTGTATAACTCGGATCTGCGGTAAACAAAAACAACAACGTCAGCCTTGAGATCAAGCGGAGAATTGTGCCTGCGAATAGATGTTATTTTGGGCTAAGCAAGCACTTGAGAGATAAAGCCCTCTCTCGAGTAACAAAAGTCCAACTATACCAGACTCTAATACAACCTGTCTTGCTTTATGAAGCAGAATCCTGGGTATTATCGCAAGCAGACGAAACATCTGTAGGAGTGTTTGAGAAAAAAATGCTCTGAAAAATGTATGACCCTACAGTGCACAACGGCGAGTATCAGCGACGCATGAAGCATAAGGGAATCAGCTTTATCCCGACATCGACATATGTAGTTAAGCGCATCAAAATAACGCGATTGCGCTGGGTAGGCCATGTCGACGAAGACGACCGATGAAGATGACCCAAGACGAAGGGGTTTCGAAACCGAACTCGATAGGCCGACGAGACATAGGAAGACCAATACTCCGTTGGAGGGATCAGGTTGACGAATCCCTGCATACACTTGGTATTGGAAACTGGAGAGATAAGGCAAAAGACCGAACTCATTGGCGAAATATATTATCTTCGTTTTGTTAGGTCCCTGACCCCCCGGGGTTGTTCGTGGTTAAGTAAGTCATAAGTAAGTTACTTGGCATCGCAAATGTGTCACAAAAGTGTCAGTTTTGTGACATCGTTATAACGTCACACTGCCATTTTAATGACAGGAAATAATGGCCGTCTTATAGTACATTAAGTGTGTACAATTCGTCAATTCAAAATATTGATATTTCGAAAGATTTCAAACGGCTGCAAAGCTTTTGCTTTAGGTCTCAATATTCAATAAGTTTGGGTGTCTTTAAGAAACCTAACCTAAACCTGTCTTTAAGGGACCTAAAGTTTTTACAGCGATTCCGAACTGTATTTTGAGAAGCTTTTTCATGGATGAACGTACCCCATAGTGTCGCTGTTACTATGCGAAGTGATGGCCGCAAAAAGAAATTTAAGGTGGCCAGAGTAGGGTTCGAACCTCGGAGCTCATGTACAAGAGGCGCGCACACTAATGCAAATTCGTACCTTTTTGTGATTTATTTTATACAGTTTTGGATCCCTTAGCACTGCACTATTTATATTTAATATGAAATATTTATATTTTTTCTTGTACATAAATTAAAATTTAACTTCCTCATAGTGATCGATTGTATTGTAACCGTAGTCGTTGTCTTCAGCATATGATGGCCATCTTAGTTGCCGTGTGACGACATTATTATGATGGGCAGCAGCCCGTGGTAAATGGAATGAAGAGCTGCAAGGGTTTCCGTTCACTACTCCCGGTAAAGTGGGTGCACATTCTGTAGGTGGTTTATTTAGCGAAGTATAAACATGCGAAGGCGCACTTGAATATCTATCACATTGAGGTTCAGGACTAAGGTATGAAGCTCTTGTGGTTTGATAATGGGGTGAGAGGTCCGAGGTGCTGAAAGAAAAAGGCATAGATACCATGTATTAGAAAGTAGCAGCATGTTGTATTGAGTGATATTTAGGGTTACAGCCCATTTTTTATCTTATGGATATTTATGTGATTGAAATATAAAGCCATGTGTAGCACTTATCTATGTCTACGGTTAAATTTTTGCCAAGGAGGTTAAGTTTGTTACCATAATTGTAGTTTCTGCTATATGATGAAATCAAAATCCCCAAATAAATTCCGAGAACTAAAGAAATGTTTACCAACGATGGAAAAATCGAAAAATCAGACACAGCGAGTACAAAAAAGGAAATACAGTCGCGGGTATAAAGAATTAATAACGGAAAGGTATTAATTTTGGTAGATAGGTGCAACATTTCTGCTAGAAATGGTGTGCGAACAATTTTCACAACAGCTGAAAGTCTGCGCTGTAAAGTCGAGAAATTACCTCTTAGTACACTGTAAAAATGCGCAGAATATTCTTTCAAAATCAAAAGGTACAGAAAATCAAGGAGAGGTTAAAAATCTGACTTGGATGGGACTGTTGTTCATTGGGATGGACAACTTTTACCAAAACTTCTTCAAAAAAAAACAAGTGCTGAACGGTTGCCAATCTTAATAAACCAAGGAGATGATGAACAAGTACTGGGGTTCCAGAATTAGAGAATAGCACAGGTATCAGCCAGGCAGAAGCTGTTAGCGATAGCCTAGAATAATGGGGAATTGGAGATAACATTTTAGTTATGTGTTTTCACACAACAGCTTCCAACAGTGGACGAATGAAGGGCGCGTGCCACTTGATAGAAAAAAGCTAGATGCAAATTTGTAGTACTTGGCCTGTCGCCATTAAATTTTAGAAGTCGTGTTGCGATCAGCATAGAGAATGATATAAACAGAAGCCATGAGTGTTTCAATTCCACCAAATTCCCGTTAAAAGTCACGACAGTTTTGATACAGTTTTTGATGTGTTAACATCTATAGGCACGGGTAGGGCAATCTATCAAAGTGAATATATGCAAACAACACACAGCGTTAGCATCACAAACGTGGTTGTTGTACAACAATAGTCTCTGCCTGAAAATAAGTATGATGGTATTGATGTAGCGGCATCGAACAAACAAGCAGATCGTCGTCGCCAAAGAGTATGGAATAGTAGAGAGAACTCATGGAACGAATTGTGTGACTCAAAAGCACTGACGACATCTGGAGAATGATTCAAAACTTATTACTCTCTGTTTGTCATAACTTGGTCCATTTATAATTTTGATGTAAAATATTGATTCGGTTTGAAACATGTATGCTTTTGTATTGTTTTATGTAATAACATTGTCGAAGTGGTGCATTTATACTGAAATATTCTATAAAGAGAATAAGACTCGCTTATGCTATTTTACTCAGACTCTCTACATGAGAGTGGAAAAAGAGTGCAATAAGTTCTCTATACTATTCAATACTTTTTGTCGTCGCTCTGTTTATGACAAAGCAATTATTTCAGTGACCTAATCGTATTCTTTTTTTATTTTTCAATGTAACATTTACTAATGTGTTCATAGAAATCGAACAGTTACCGTGTAAGGAAAAGGTGCTAACACATCGCCCGTGAGTTCGAACACTCATTGATTTTTTTAATTTCAGTTTTTTTCTGCCAGAATGTGGATGTAATACAAGTAAAAATTACTGCAAATTTTTGTTTTCTTCAAATTAAAATTAATTAATTGCATATAAAGATATTTTAAAAGCCATAAGTTGCGTTAAAATCAAATCTAACGTAAATTTTTCAATTCCCCTATCACTTACTGTCTTTCACCTTCTGTTCTGCATCAAATTTGCAGCTAGGAGGTCGACAAGCTGTGCCAACGAAACGCCCTGGCGGTCAGGTCAGTATTTGAACACAAAATGGGATCCCCAACCTGAATATTTCAGAAGGTTTCAAGCATAGAGAAATGACGTATAGAGAAGCGATTTGATTCAGTAAATTTACCCAGGTTGGTGTGCTGCATATGGGCGGTTGCATGTTGGAAAGTATTGCTTTAATAATACCAGATAGAAGCAATGTCTTACGCCAACCAACAATAAAACAGCAACGGCATTTCGTTTTGTGCGATAAAATTTTTGCGTAAATACACCACAAATATATAGTAAAAATAAAAGGAAACAAAAAAGTCCAAAATATGTTAAATTTTCAGTTATCCACACGACAAGAAAAATTTCGGTCAACAATTTTTGTATTTCCACCTGGTGTAAGACAATTTAAGTCGAATAACTCTATCGCACCGACCGCACCAGGAATAGTGTGAAAGGAAATGTCAGATGAGAAGAATGGCAGCTCTGTATGACATTAATCTGGTTTCAAATGCCTTGGCGTAACATAGATCAGTCTAAATACATGGAAAGGTTACAGGAGGATTCGGTAAGGACCTCGGTAAAATACTTCGAAAATGAGGTTTCGGAATTTCGTCGTCTTCAGTTAAACGAAATATAGCGTCGAAATATTTATTTAGAATTCATCGAGTTATGCTTAATATTTTTCGCAAAATTTCCTTCACCTACGTTTCGTTTCGCATTCCAGGTTCCTATCACTACGTCCGTTGAATGGCAAAAGCCATTTAACCTCTGAAAGTGTTTATTTTTGCCGAACAGTTTCATATGAATGAAGTGGAGTTCAGTTCACTAAAAGCTACTTATTTATTGTTAATTTGTATGCGAAAATGTGGTTTCAAGCTTCAAACGCTATTACAGCTTCTAATAATGATTTGGAATTTGTTCAGAATACCATTAAATTCAGTCACATTGATCAGCGTGGTGGCTGTCTGTGGTTCAATGGCTACACGGAAACAAAAAACTCGTTCCTCCCAAACGAAATCTCAGATAACTGAAGTTCGTTTGGGGACTGTAGTTGGGAGAAACGAACTTCTGTTAAGCCATACATATCATTTCGTTTGGGAGAACCGAAACATGTTTGCAGCAAACGAGTTATAAAAAACATAAGCTGAAAAAACCTTTGCGAGAAAGGAAAAACGGTTCCGCCAACTGTGCCCTCGGTTACAGCAACCGAGTTGTAGTTGATCCTAACGAAAAAAACGTTTGCGAGAACTGAAAAACGTTTGCAGTAAACGAGTTATGAAAAACTAAAGCTTAAAAAAACGTTTTTGATAAACGAAAAACGGTTCCACCAACTGTTCTTTCGGTTACAGCAACCGAGTTGTAGTTACAGCAACCGAGTTGTAGTCACTCTATTCAGTACATTATTTATACATTAAAATTTATATTTATGGCTTCCATAAAATCTTTTTTGTGTAAATTTCCAACTTTTATGATTTTGGTTTTACCCATAAAGTTTGTTTTAAAAAAGTTGGAATTTTTGTCTATCTTTCAGTGTCTACGAACACGTCCGTCTCGACTTGCATTCAAATAACAACTAAAAGCCCAGCCAACTACAACGCGCCAGTTGTCCATCCAAGATATATTGACAAGGAAAAAGCTTTTTATGTGTATGCGTGAGTGTGTATGTCAAACGAGTGGACTGTGTATACAGTCGACAGAAAGAGAGAATAAGAGAAATTTATCTTCTTCGTACTCATTAGAAAAATGGCTAATTTCAGTTATCGCAAACGGTTTTTAATTTGCGACAAATGTAATTTTGTACTCGTTTAATGCAAACGAGATCTCGTTTGCAACAACATGATACACATTTGCGATATATGAGTTTATTTGGAAGAACTACATAAACGGTTGCGATTAATAAATTAATACAAATCAATCAAAGTATTGTTGTGGCAACCGAGCAATAAACGTTTTTTTTTCTTTGCGTGTAGTATTCGGGGCTCTTCTGCATGAGAACGTGGGTTCTACAGCTGCTCTGAGCACCTTACATTTCCTTCAACGACGGCCACATCGCATTGTGATGGCGACACTATCGAGTATTTAGCCATGAAAATACTACTCAAAATACCGTTCGGAACCAGTGTAAAACTGTAGGTCCCAGTCAGTGAGTGAAAAATTAGAAAGCGTACTGGCTATGAGAAGCTCTCTCCAATCCCTTCATGGGATGTAATGGTAAACGATTTCTTTTTTTTTGTATCAGAATATGTGCTGAGAAAATATTTACTTCACCAGTGGTATCTGAACCCGTAACAAATCTGCTTTAGCTTATAGCCTGTTCTTACATCTTCAATCAATTTGCCAAAGATTTTAACATTTCCTCATACAAATTTGCCACTTTGGGAGCTCAAAATCTTTGGAAAATGTTCCTATCTCACTTTATTTCCACACTCGGCGTTTCGATTACACAGCTCTGATCGACCTCTTAGCTACAAATTTGAAATGCTGACATTAAATTTGAGTTTGTTGAGACTAATGAGTTTTAAAATAACTTTATTTATAATTAATTAAGTTCGATTTGAAAAACACAACAATTCTCTTTAATTTTTATTTGTATTACGTCCAAATTCTGCCAGAAAAAACTATAAAAACTGTCGTTAGCACAGTGGGTTTTGATAACACTGCTAGTCGGGCTCATAGACTAATACATACATAGATACTTTTGCTCTCTCATCTGACGTTACATTTCACACTCTTCATCGTAGGTTTGTGGAAATGAGAGAAAAAAAATTTTAAATTTTAAATTTTTGCTGTCGTTTTGGTGTAGAACTGAAAAATTTAAATGTATTTTGCACTTTTTTGTTGACTTTTATCGATGGTATACATTTGTATTCTATTTAACACAACTAGTTTGCCACAAAAACACGAAATTCTGTTGTTGTACCTATGTTGGACGTTGTTTACTATTACCTCTATCTGGTATTATTGAACCTATGTTTTCCAAAATCCAATGTTTACTTTCCATCGTACCTATGACGTTTAATTTATTGAGCGAATAAAAGTTTCAATGTTTGTATTATTCTATGACACTGCTAGTCGGGCTTCTAGAAGCAAATTTGATACAGGACCGAATGTGAAAGAGAGTGAATGATAGGCGAATTGAAAAAACTGACTTTCTATTTGCTTTTATGTGCACTAATGACTTTTAAAATAACTTTATATTCATTAAGATAGTTTTGATTTGAGGAACACATCAATTTTCTTTAATTTGTATTTGTATTACGTCCAAATTCTTGCAGAAAAAACTGGCATAAAAAACGTATCAAAACTGTCGTTAGCCCAGTGACTTTCGAGGAGAATTTGCTGGAATTGAAACACTCATGGCTTCTCTTTCGTACTTCTTCATGAGCACAGTGACTTTGGACGAGAATTTGACGGAACTGAAACACACAAGCTCACTCTTTATATTTTACTCTGTGGCTCTCCGATCACTATTAGAAAAAATGCAAAAAAGAAAACACAAGGCGTATTTATATCAGGTGGTAGCGCTACAACAGCTGACTTAAATTTTTTAAAAATTCTTGCCTCAAATGACTGTTAAATTCAAATATATTTCGTTTTTGTACTTTGCTCGTATTGTTAGAATACAATTGCGATGAATTTGGCAGTGAAGTGAAAGCAAACAGAAAAAAGACAGAAATGTCTTGTTGAGGCAATAACAATACCTAACACAAAAATATCTTTACGAAACAAATGTAGAAAGAAAACATTAAATTTTGTTTAAAAATAAATTGTAACTTTAAGAACCTTCAACCGATTCTAAAAAACAATGACTTCTTTTACTCACAAATAGACGTACTTTCTAATAAAAATAAGAAAATAATAGGGTTTCAAATAAAGTATTACAAAATAAAGGCGCCAAAGTGTTAAAAATTAAAAAAAAATTTAAATTTTAAATATTTTGGATGATATTTTCACACGGGTTTGTTGAAACTATACGGATAAATATATTTTTCAAATGCTTAATTATTCGTCTTTCTAAAACCGTTCAAAAATTTGAAATTGGTTAAAAATGATTTAGTTAAAAATATTTTAGTTTGTGAAGTGTGGAAAAAACGATTTTTGCCGATAAATTCAAATTTTGAGGGTGAATTCAAAATTCGGAAAATTGAAAACTGAATTACTCTACCAGGGCTACAACTTATACCAGGTAATTTCATAAGCATATTTTGTAAGCAATTTTGTAACACCGTGTTACTTTCCTATATTTTTCCTTAGATTATACAATAAAATGCTACCAATCGCTTAAAGCCCGGTATTCAGTTTGATTGAAAATTTCGTTGCTATAAGAAGAACGTGTAGAAAAATATCAGAAATTTCATGAACCGAAAATTTTGCTCACCTCTGTACGAAAATTTTGTAGGCATAATCAATTACAGGGTTGTTGCGCCAAAGTTATTTCGTGCCAAAAAAAAAATGGTTTGGGACCGGAATTTTGATATTACGATCATTTTAAGACGCAAAAGTATCACCATATGCGTTACACATAATATGGAGTCTGAAGAGGAAATATTTATGAAATATTCGCAGGATAAATCAAAGACTACGTAACAAAATTTTGGGTTTAGAGATAGATGACAAACGTTGGTTCCTTGAACATGGCCAAACTTGTGGGCCCATATCTGGGAAAATAGAGGTTGGCACCAAGATTTACATTTAAAGTTTTTTTTTTTGAGCCTGTTATTCAGTTTTTGTTTTGAAATTTTCGTTGCCATAAGAAGTATGTGTATAAAAAATATCGAAAATTTCATGAAGCGAAAAATTCGCTCATTTTTCATTTGCGTGGTACTCAGCTCTTTGCGAAAATGCCGTAGGCAAAATCAAGTACAGGGTTGTTACGCCAAAGTTATTTCGTACGAAGACAATTGGTTGATAATTGTCTGGGACAGGAATTTTGACATTTCGTTGCGTTCAAAATAAAATGGAGTGCGCAGAGGAATTATAAATTAAATAATTGCAAGGTAGAGATAAATGACAAAATTTCGTACGAAAATTTCGCAAGAATTGAATACAGGGCTTTAAAACAGAGTGTTCTTACACTCCCAACACACATTTCTTTGTTAGGGCAGTGGGGACTAAACTGCATCTCACATTTTTTTCCGGTTAATGCGCAATATATTTCGCCAATCATATACCTCGGCTCTACTAAACTGCAGAAATTTAGTTTGATTTTGCTGTTTATAAAAGCGGAGGAGGCGTTATTTTAATTAAAGGCGACAACGGCGGTCATATTGCTTTGTTTAGAGGGGCGACGCTATAAAATTTAACATCATGACGAGCAATAATTCTGAACAAAAACGTCCAAACACAAAATATAGTTAAATTTGACAAGGTCGGACCACAATGACAAGAAAAAAAGTTTAAATTAGCTGTTCAAACCCTTCCACGTGTTCTAAACACATCTTGGCTTGGCGCTTTTGTAATATTAAACGTGTTTTTTATTTCCCGCTAAACTAATTTTTCGACGTCTTGCCCATTCAAAGTGGTCAAAAAATTTGTTTAAAAGAAAATAAAAAAAAACCTATTGTTTGTTTATTTTGATTTTTGACAGAAGACTGGAATATTCCAATATCAAACGAAATCAGTGGTGCTGTTTCTCGTTTTGAGTTACAGAGGCAGTTTTTACTCACATTTGGAGAATCGTTGAAATTATTTCTTTCACACTTTCTCGATTGCAGAAGTTAGAAGTTACGAACATGGGTACCGGAATACTACGGAGAACGCTCTTTTTCAGCTCGCTCACCTACGAATAATACTCGAGCAAGCGCACGATTTTACTTCACAGCGATTTAGATTTTAAAAAGTAAAACTCACTAACGGTGCGTTTACACGTGACAGTTTGCGACAAGACAGTTGAGAATATGTATTAACTGTCAAAAACAGAAAAAATTTTTGTGCGACGTACGCGTCCGGCCAGTTATAAAGACAGTTAAGTTTTAAGCAACCGCCGACAGTGTCGTTTCGTTAAATTTCGTGCTCTGATTTTTTGTTTCTTCGCTCTTTTGCCATTGTGTTTTGTCTTACTATATGGGAGTTATATTCCATCTCTCTCGAATGGAATATAACTCCCATATATGGGCAGGTGCTCCAAAGTCATCTTTGGAGTTGCTGGACCGTGTACAAAGGAGAGCAAAGGTGTTGATAGGGGACAGTAGGGTGTCCAGCTCTATTGCCTCCCTTGAGCATCGGCGTAATGTGGGTTGCGTGACACTGTTCTATCGGTATTTTCACGGTGCGTGTTCCTCGGACATCCGTCAACTTATACCAGATGTGAGGACATTTGGCAGAAGTACGCGGCTTTCAAGGAACTCCCATCCGTTTACTATCTATTGGCCAGTCGATCGCACAACACACTACAGAGAAAATTCGTTCTTCAGTCGTACGGTCCGTATGTGGAATAAACTTCCCGCAAGTGTATTTCCCGCCAATTGTGACATACAGCGATTCAAGGCAAATGCAAATAAGCACTACTCCCTCTTTCCACCCTCCTCTACCTAAATTTTCGTCGCCAGCACAATGCATTGCATTTATAGGGAGCATCCCCTGAATGCTGGTCTTAAAAAAAAAAAAAAAATTACAATGGAACTGATGTCCTCTGCAAAATTGGACATGTATTCATGTTTATATGTTTGTATTGTCAAACAATATTTCAATAAAAATTAGCAAAATTTTCAAATACAAATATATTTCCCAATTTGTAAAGTCGTTTGCGATGTTTTGCTTTTTTCTCAAATTACTACGAAACGTCACCGATATCGCCGATGGCTGAACTAGTAGACGTTGACGCAGTAAGATTTGTTGTAATTGTGTGAACCAACAACAGGCATTTAGTTTTTGTTTCATGACTCTAATCGTCAAATTCAACACAGATCCATATGAACAAACACAGTAAACAAAAAAGAACAACAACAAAATACACTGAATTTAACAGATGGAGTCATAAGACAGCAAAATCAGTTGTTCTATTGCGCCAACCTTTACTAGTTCAGCCATGATCTGGCCGCTTATGTCAAATCTCTTGCCGAAGTTACTGTCATTGAAAAATCAGAGACAGTGGCGAGGCAAGTGAGAGAAGTGTAAGTGTGGTACTATAAATGTGTGAATGTATTTCTACTGTCGGAGTAAAACTGGCCCGTGTAAACGCCAGGTAACGAGTTGAAAATTTAAAGATCTGAAAATATAACGATTTTAACAGGAGCAAGCGACTTAAATAGTTGAAGAGCGCACTGTCTTAAAAGAGTTGGGCTTGCGATCCGCTCGCTCCCAAAACATGTTTTGCTCGATCACGATCGAGCACAATGAAGTAAAAGTAGGTAGAGCGCGCGACCGAGCGAGTTGGAAAATAAAAAATCGTTCATAAAAATCGTATTCACGAGTTCGGATTTCGAGTTACACAACGAGCGAATTATAGAAGATTCGGCTCGCATGCTCAGTTATTCCGTACCTTGGATACAGGTCCCATATATTAAAACCACTCATTCGGGTTGTTGTCTTCGCTAAATAAATTCCTCGCTTACATTTATCTTTGCACATTTCACAGTTCACTGATTGCCTATTTTACCTATTTCATGGGCTAATTCCTAATTTGTTTTGTAAATAAGTGGTATTACCTGGAAACTCTTCGAATAATGGAAGACCTCTTGGGCAGCAATACAACTTTGTGCGATGACTGATGCACTTTCAACATCCTTTCGTTGGACGTCAAAATCCAAGCGGGCCGTTGACACAGTACAAAATAAACGACAGCACCATCTATTACGCAGAAAAGTACCGCCGCAATAATGACAACGCTAATAAACCAACCTTTGTCACTAGCTAATAGCCACCCGTTCATTCTGGAGTTGCCCATAAAATGCCCCCAACAATCAAAGGGTGATACGGTGTTATCAGTGTCTGGAACTAAACAAAACATATAAGTTTGCTTCTCATTCAGATTGTTTATAGTCCATTGGGTTGAAGATGTTGGTTGGGCCAACGAGTATTGAGTATATTTTACGAAATATGCAATACGATAACTGAGCGAATCTATAGACGAAATAATCGTAACGCTGGTTGATGTGGATGGGCGGATCGTAAGATCAGCTGTTCGAGTTTTTAGAGAGATTGTCAATAAATCTGTAGATTCGTGAGAGCGACAGGTAATATTTTCTAAATTAGTTGGAATCGTTGTATCTGTTGAAGTTGTTGGATCGAATGAATCCGCTGTGGGAGATGTTGCCATATCTGTGGTAGAATCCAGCGTTGTTGCGTCTAATGTCACGGTTGTTGGTAGTGTTGCCACCTCAGTTGTAGACTTTGATGATGAGTGTATTTCATCGGTTTTTTGTGATGTTGCTGTAGTGGTTGTTGGTGATGTTGCCATCTGGGTTGTAGATTTTGACGATGATTCTGTTTCATGGGTAATTTTAGATGGTGTTGTGTCTGATTGTTCGGATGAACCCACAGTTGTAGCTGCTGCTTCGCAATTGAGTGTTACATTTACCATATTAGTTTGCAACAAATCGCTTGGGCTTTTGCAGAAAAAGTCCTCCATATTGATATATTGATTTTCGTTTTCATATTTCAGGTACTCAATCATAGCTCTGTGGTCACAGTCACACTGCCAGTAATTTCCTTTGGCACTTAATACAACCCGATTTTCCTTCAAATGATCAAGAAACATTGGATCCAATGTTAGCAAAAAATTGTTATTTAAATATAAAATATACAATGTATCCAGCACCAATGCAAAAGGATTTATGTCAATTGTATCTAATGAACAATTTTGCAAATTTATTGTGCCCACCGCTGTCAGAGATTTGAAAGTTTCTGGCTTAAGGACCCCCTGTAAATTGTTATTTTCCAAATTCACTATGTAAAGAGCTACAAAATCCGGGCCCTGCAGCCATGAAGTGGGATCCACTATCGCATTATTATCAAACATTTGCATTATCTTGACATTGGTCAGCGTTGAAGCTATGGGGGCCAGGAAATTCTCTCCTACACTCTTATCTCCTACTACGCGTTGGGATAATTCAAAGTGTTTAAGGACCGTTAGGCCGTCAAACGTCGTCGCCGTCAGCAACGCAATTGAATTGTCCACGAATTTCAGTGTTTGCAAATTTGTTACTCCCCTGCCCTTGAAGGCCCCATCATGTATGGTTGTCAAATTGCAATTGATTATTTGCAATTCCTGCAAACTGTAGAAGCCGTTTAGAAAATTATATTTCATAATGCCCTTATCAAACACACAATTCCTTAGTTCCAATGTCAAATCTTTTTTGTAACATCCAATCTGGAAGTCTTCCAAGTCGTCGCCGAGGTAACCTAAACTGCCAGTGTCGCATGTCATCGTGCAGTTAGCGGGAAAACGCTGGCATTTGATGGGAGCAACAGCAACTTTTAAGCCACTTTCAAGTTGTCGTGCAGTTCTTCTGTGCTTCGGTTGGTTCAAGAATTTCGTCACAGTATTGCCTGCTGCGGGAAGTATGTTAATTTCCAAAGGAATGTGTTCAATTATGGGCTGAGTTTTATTATGATTTCCCAATTGCCGGGGTTCTATTGGTTGTGGTGTATCTTTTGCGTCCCGATGCTGAGAAATTGTAGTAGTTAAATTATTTGTAGTTTCGGAATACTGTGCATTACTTTCAATCATATGGGATTTCAATTGCCACAAAATGTTGCCAACCTCGGGAGCTACATTGTTTTGAATTTGAATTTGTTTACCGAAATATTTATATTCATTTGGTTTATAATAGTTAGGTCCATAATATTGTTTTTCTTTTACCTTTAGCTTAGTTGGCAACTCCATGATGGTGCTGCCATCTGTTTGTGCTGTCTTAAATTCTGATGTTAGACTGTTGCTGAATTGATTATGGGGGGTTTCTTTCAAGACCGCATCCAGCATCGCTGTTGACTCTGTGAAATGATTGGCAATTCGGCGTGGGATTTCATTTACGTTTAAACTTTCAGGTTTATGGGGATTAGTATAGATTACATTTTTATCTCTCTGGCTGTTATACATTTTTACAAAATCTTTGTTATATTGAGCTTGTGCTTTCGCTAGGTACTTGGGCACAGAGTTGCCAACTGTGACTGTCTTTACTTTGGTAAAATGATATGGTATGGGCTCATTCAAAGTATGATGTATTGCTACTGCTGCCAGCTTTTGGTTTGTTATTCTATCACTGTTTTTATCTTCACCGTACCTGTTTGGTCCGGGTAACTTCGATACATCAAATCCTTTGGATATGACCTGTCTCGCTTTGAGCTTCACCTCGTTGCCCGTTTCTTTTAAAGGGTATTTGTCGTTAGCATGTTCTTCGGAGTCCAAGTTCGTCTCGATTTCGTTGGGCTTATTTTCATTAAGAATTTGTAATGGGCTTCTTTCGTCTTTAGCGACTGTAACCGGTACGACAGTCAAAATTATCGCGTTGCCAATTAAGTCCGCATCGATAGAGTTGTGTTCAGAGTCAAAAAGGTGTTGACCATTGTTAGTAGGTTTTGCAGCGTTTTTAGGTTTTGGTTTGGTTGGTTGGTATGAAATTTTCGCGTTGCCAATTAAGTCCGCATCGATAGAGTTGTGTTCAGAGTCAAAAAGGTGTTGACCATTGTTAGTAGGTTTTGCAGCGTTTTTACGTTTTGGTTGGTATGAACCGACGTCTGTAGATACTCTAGCGTTGCCAATTTCTTGCGAGATTTCCTTGACATTTTCTGAACCAAAAGTCTGTAACAATTTTATTGAAATTTTTAGTTTGTTATGTTGCTTTTCACAACTATTTTTATATTCTTGTTGTTGCTTGTCATTGACTGAGTTGCCAACTCTTAGGTTATCCCTTGTATTGGGTATGAGAAAAAGAGACGATCTTGCGTTGCCAACTTGTGCTGGAGAGTGATCAGAAAAAGATCGTGGTTGTTTTACAGACGTTAGTCGAGAACTATGTAAACTTCTGGCATTGCCAATTTTAGATTTCCCCTCATTTACAGTTGACTCTCCTTTGTGTGGAATTTTAGAGCAGGGTACTCCCTTTGAATTGCCATCATTAGTTATTGTATCTACGACAGGTAATAGTGGTGTGTTCACTACTGGAAAAGTAGGTTTTCTACTCGCACTGGCAATTTTTCTTGCTTTAGAAGTGTTGAAAATAGTCTCTATACTCTGGGCTTCCTGGGATTTATAACTGAATTCTTTGCGAAGGATTTTAAATTTAGTATTAAAAATTGGGGGTTTATCATGTTTTTTTGCGCGATTGTAAGATTTTTGGGGAATGACAAATATTTTCAGGATTTCATTTTCAATCCGTTTCAAGTCATGTGATACAAAATTGTGTGTCTCTAATGCTGGTGTAAATTTTACAGTATTTGAATTTAGTTCTTTTGATTTTGCCTCCGTTGCATCCCTAGTCAATTCGTCAACCCCATCATCATCATACGGTTTCCCAAATTCAGTTGGCAACACTTTCCGTGTCTCTATATCGCGTTGTTGTTGTTGAATAGAGATTTCCTCTTTTACGGTAACTCTGTTTCCACGATCAACTAAAACATTTTGTTTAGACCCCTTGGTATCCTTGGGGTTTTCGTGCGATGAACTTTCTGATTCCGATTCATTTTCATTCATCCAAAATTCTGTTTCATTCGCTTTCAAATCCACATTATCACCTACTCCTGCTGTGGTGTTCACATTTTCACGGGGTTTCTCAACTTGGCTGGCAAACTTTACGTTTACCAAGATGCATAACAGCATAAATCCGATAATTCCCGGTATTAAAATGAATTTCAAATATCTAGAATGAAAGCAGATTAACTATTACTATTGTGTGATTTGAACAGATTTGCGATAACCTCACTTACGGGTATTTTTTCGCTTCATACAAATCGTCACTTCGTTTGCGCTTTTGTGACTTCCTCCTTTGAGATATTTCGAAGGATTGATGTTTTATTAACATATTGATCCTAGTTGGTTTTGGCCACCACAAAATGCTTCTATTCTGGTTGAGTTGTTTTTGAAAAGTGAATAATCCCCGTGACGAGAAGTGTCAATCAATCATTCAAATCAATTATTTGTTTGCGATAACTACTGAGGCGTTTAATGCGATATGCAAATAAGTAATAATTTTATTTAATTGCTTTTATCAAAACACACACTGGCTATCTCACTATTTCTATATGTAGGTGACGACGGTGAATATGAATTGATATGCTGAATTACGTGGTAGACACTGATTTCTACAATCATTTGTATGAAATTCAATAATAGATAATTCCTGTAATCTGACAAATCCCAAATATGTAGTATAGACTTTATATTCTTAGTCACAGGGCGGGGGATTTATTCATTATGATAAAATTTGTTACCGTATAATAATTTGACTAGTCAAACATTGTCCTTGAAAAATGTTTTAATTTTCCAAAAAATTTCTATAAATATTGTTAGAAACCACGCACTCGTTAACCCCGACCTTCAATAACTTTCTATAAATCTGAAATTGTTAAAATTTGAAAATTGTGAATTTTGGAACGAAGGTCCTTATCGGACGTTGCGGAATGGGGGTAAATGAAAAAATGTTAAACAACTATTTTTTAACACTATTATGCTACAACCCATTATTATCAACTATATTGGGTAACTTTGCTTTGGTTTGTGTCTAGACTAACTACAACCCAGTATTATCAACTATATTGGGTACTTTTGCTTTGGTTTGTGCCTAGACTAACATATGTTGGGAAATTTCTTGTTTAATGGGAAGTTTTCCAGGTGGAGCTTGTAACCAACAGTTACTATATATTGTAGTTTCGAACCCAAATAAAAAGTAAATTTAGAAAAGCCAAAGTGAAAGAAGTTGAAAAAAAGAAAGTTTTCTTAAATAAGTACCTTTTCTTAAAAAAAAGTAAATATTCTCAAAAAAACTACCTATTCATATTCTTAAACAAAGAACCTTTTCTTAAAAAAAAAACCTTATCTTAAAGAAGTGCCTTTGCTTACAACAATAAATTATTTTTCAAAAGTACCTTTTCTTAAATAAAATAAATTTTGGAACGAAGTTCCTTATTCCCTTATCGGGCTAAATGAAAAAATTGTAAACAACTCTTTTTAAGTACTTTATTACAACCCATTATTATCAACTATATTGGGTACTTTTGATTTGGTTTGGTTTAAAGGGAAGTTTTCTACTAGGTGGAGCGTGTGTATTACATATTGTAGTTTTGAACCCAATAAAAAGTAAATTTAAAAAAGCCAAAGTGGAAGACTGGCAAACCCATGATATACAACCCTGAGCATGGAATTACATTTGGCAGCACACTTACTCGTACACTCGTACTTTTGGTTTGGTTTGTGTCTAGACTAACATATGGGGAGCAATTTCTTGTTTACAGGGAAATTTTCTAGGTGGAGCCTGTTTATTACATATTGAAATTTTGAACCGAAGAAAAGGTAAATTTAGAAAAGCCAAAGTGAAAGAATCTTTAAAAAATTACATTTTCTTAAATAAGTGAGTTTTCTTCAAAAAAAGTAAATTTCCTCAAAAACAATACCTATTCATATTCTTAAACAGAGTAACTTCGATTAAACAAATTCCTTATCTTAAAGAACTACCTTTGCTTAAAAAAGTACATTGTCTTACAACAAATTGCCTTTTCTTAAAAAACTAACATTTCTTTAAAGAGTACCTTTTATGTAAAACAAAATAACTTTTCCTGAGATAAGTACCTACTCCGAAAATTGTATCTGTTCTTGAAAAAAGGACCAATTCTAAAAAACAACTTTTCTTCAAAAAAAAAGATATCTCTCTTAAAAAAATGCCTTTTCTTACAAAAATTATTTTTCTTGAAAGTACCTTTTCTTAAAAATAAAATAATACATTTTCTTTTCTTTTCTTGAGATAAGTAGCCTTTCGGAAAATAACTAAATTTTCTTAAAAAATAATCTTTTCCTAAAAAGAGTACTATCACTTATTTAAAAAGTACCTGTTCTTAAGAAAACTTTGTAAAAAAAAATCATACTCTTAGGATTTTTCTTACAGAAAGTACTTCTTAGTAAAAATGGTACCTTTTCGTAAAAAAAACATTAGCTTTTAATAAAAGAAGTACCTCTCATTAAAGAAATGATCTTTTCGGGAAAATATAATGCATATTCTTACAAAAAGGGCCTAAAAATATACTTCTTTTTAACTAAAATATACTCTTTTAGTATAAGTAAAAAATTTCTTAAAAAAAGTTTATCATATTACAAAAAGTATCTTTTCTTAAAGATCCAATTAAATTATAGCACTTTTCAACTGCCGCCATAGGCGTGTTCGAACTAACTAGTACATAATATATAGCATAAGGAACTTCGTTTCAACCGGGTGTCCCAGGACACCTCATGTAATTTGTCTGAGGGGTTTTCATAAAGGGGTTTTCATAAAAGACAATTCGTATGGATTTTTTTTTTAAATCGCTAAAATATTTGTTCGGAAACGCTGCGTCAAAAATAATAAATACTAAAGGGTGCCTCAGTAAGGATGCACTTTTTAATTTTAAAATAAAAGCACGTATTTTTTGAAATAGTTGTTATTTTTTTATTGGACTGTAATCAAGACATGTGCCCATTAAGTATGGAATAAAATATTCGTAAAATGATGAGGCCATTATTCTTTTCATGAAATTTTCCATAACCTTATCACACAGATGTAGCTGTATCTCACCTATGACGCATTGGATCTCCGACTTGAGTTCAGGAATTGTTTCTGGTGTATTCGCATAAGCTCGAAATTTTACAAAACCCCAAATAAAGTAATCGCACTGACATCACAATTTCTTGAGATAATTTGTTCTGGAACTCGTTGCTGCAATAAATCGATTGTTTCATCCGCGGTGTGGCAGGTGGTGCCGTCTAGCTGAAACCAGATGTCGTCCTGATCCATACCATCCAGTTGTGGCCACAAGATCTCCGTTATCAGTCACTGAAATTTCGGCCTCATCTTCAAAAAAGTAAGGCAAAATCACGCCGCCTGACGCACCAGACCGTTGATAGTTATCGGTGTATTTATTCCTCATGGATTGCGTCGGTGGTGCAATGGTTAGTGTGCGCGGCTCTTGTACATAAGATCCTGGGTTCGAACCCTGCTCTGACCACCTTCAAATTTCTTTCGGCGTCGGTTACCTCGCATAGTGACGGCGACACTATCGAGTATATAGCCGTGAAAATGCTTCTCAAAATACCGTTCGGAATCGGAGTAAAACTGTAGGTCCCAATCAGTGAGTGAAAACTGGAAAGCGCACAGCTCAGTGATTGTGAGAAGTTATCCCCGGTCCCTTCATGGGATGTAATGGGAAACCATTTATTTAGTTTTAGGATTGCGTGAGGATTTTCGGAACCCCACATTCGACAATTTTGTGTATTCACGAAGTCATTCAAATTAAAATGCGATTCTGCTCCAGTACCCATTGAACGAATGGACGGCGCTTTCTGCGCTCCTGAGTAAGCTGAATTTTGTACGCATGAAGGCGGAGGTCTTTTGTCAACATTTGCGGCGTAAAGCTTCGTGAAATTTGAAGTTGTTGAGAATGATGCCGAATTGATGTTTTCGGGATTTCAGCGACACTCTCGTTTACACTAGCAATGTTTGCAAGAGACCGACCGGTACGTTGAGGCGCCACTGGCCAAAGGCGTTTCAAAATTGAAGAAACCAAAATCCAGTTTCGAAACACTGCATTCTGGTCAGCTTCTTATCCATAATGGGCGGCTGAAAAATAATCATCCTGGCAGGAGGTAAAATGCAAACCACGGTGGGCTGGGTTTTGCCTCCCGCCACCGTAATAAAGGCAATGAAAATACTCAGAAAATATAATAAACGAAGAAAACCCTTAACTGTTGACGACCCTCGCGAACGTTATAAGGACCACGGTATAAGGATATGTACCTGGAATGTGCGAACAGTATACAGGACGGGTGCTGCTTTCCAACTGGCGGATTTCGTCGAAAAATATAGAGCTGACATCACAGCTATCCAAGAAATGCGATGGACAGGACATGCTTGCACCAGAAAGAATATATGCGATATTTACTACAGGTGCCATGAGGGAAAGCACGAATTCGGATGCGAATTTATAGTTGGCAAGGGACTGCGACACCTAGCCTCAAGGTTCAACCCAGGAAAAGAAATATTTCAACATCTCGTTAATTTGTGTGCACGCACCGACAGAGGATAAAGACGACGAGGTAAAAGAAGCATTTTATGAGCGTCTGGAGGAAGTATTTGAACGCTGCTCTGAACACGACGTTAAGATAATTGTAGGCGATTCTAATGCCCAATTGGGAAGGCAAAATGTCTTTCGACCAACCATCGGTAATCACAGTCTACATGATAGCACCTCCGATAATGGAATAAGACTGATAGACTTCGCCGCTTCAAAGAACATGGTAGTTAGTAGAACACGATTCCAGCAGAAGGACATACATAAGGTGACCTTGACATCTCCTGGTCAGAGAATGAAGAACCAGATTGATCACTTGGTAATAGATGGCAGGCACTCTTCTAGTGCAATATACGTACGTGTGATTCGAGGTGCCAATATCGACTCAGATCAATAGTTGCTGGTTGCGAAATACCGGGGATATCAAAGTTCTATCAACAAAGGCTTACTCTCCTGCTAGGACAGAAATGCGCAGTGTAAGCACATCTACCATTCTTTGGAAACCGCTGCAGAAACTGAACGTGGTTATCAAAAACCGCAGAAGTAGAAGCCATAGTGCGACGAAGAATGTCGCATTGCAACTGATGAAAAAGACTGCCCTCCTGCAAGGACGAGATTGGGACTCTGGTGACATATAAGCCGTGAATGCTTACAATGTGGATATACCACTTTTCAGCACTACTCCACTCAGATTCTTTCATTGAAGATCAGGAGGTAATGATTGTGAAAGACAGTGTAGGTTGTATCCACTCCACCACCACAAGATGAGATTAGAACCGCAATCTCCCAGCTTAAGAATATTAAAGCCGCTGGTGTGGATGGGCTGTCCGCTGAGCTTTTAAAGGCCGGTGGCGAAGGCCTCCGATACCACATGCATCTATTTATATGATGGTAGTCATGGTAGTGTGTGCGGCTCTTGTGCATGAGGACGTGCGTTCGATCGCTACTCTGACCGCCTTAAATTTCTTTCGACGACGGTCACCACGCTTAGTGATGGCAACACTATCGAGTATTTAGCCATGCAAAAGCTTCTCAAAATACCGTTCGGAATCGGTGTAAAACTGTAGGTCCCAATCAGTGAGTGTAAAACTAGAACGCGCACAGCCCACAGGTTGTGAGAAGCTCTTAATAACCCCTTCATGGGATGTAGCGGGAAACCATTTATTTATTTATTCTATGATTAGGCAAATCTATGCCACACGATTCAAATCTCAGTGTATTATATCCTGTACTCAAAAAGGGTGATCCGTGTGTAGATTCCAACTATCGTGGTATCAGTATTCTACCCATAGCGTCTAAGGTCGAGCGTATTATGGGAAAGACTCAAGGCAAATTGTTGAAAAACTGATTGGACCTTATCAGTGTGGTTTTCAGCCAGGCAACTCAACGACTGATCAAATATTCATGCTACGCCAAATCCTGGAAAAGACCCACGAAAAGCAAATCGACTGATATCATAATTTTTGTCGATTACAAAACTGACAGGTTTTTCAACAGAGACGCTACAAAAGTAAATCGATAGGGACAGCAAACAACGCCATATTTTATCCCGCTCTTTTGACATTTGTCTTCAGTAAGGTTTGCCATTTCATCGTGGAAAGATATACGAGCCAACAACGAGTTGAAATTATTAAAATTTACTACCGAAATTTGGAGTCAGTGGTATCAACTTTAAGAGCGCTACGTCCAATTTATGGTCGTCATAATCGTCATAATCGTCATACCAGATCAACGATTGAGCGTCTAGTGGAAAAATTTGAATCCACAGGCACAGTACAAAATGTTCCCGTGCCAGTGAGACAAAGAAGTGCTCGTAGTGTCGAGAATATTGCTGCCGCTGAGGCTTCAGTTCAATAAAGCCCAAATGTGTCTCTCACACGTCGTTCTCAAGCGATGGGCATCTCTGTGAAGTCGTTGTGGCGAATTTTGCGAAAAGATCTTGGCCTACATCCTTACAAGATCAAATTGACGCAAGAACTGAAGCCGCTTGACCACCATAAGCGTCGTATGTTCGTGAATTGGGCTGAGCAACAACTTGAAAATGCTTCCGATTTTCATCGGAAAATCATCTTCAGCGATGAGGCTCATTTCTGGCTGAAGGGCTTCGTCAATAAGCAAAATATGCGTTATTGGTCAGACAGCAATCCACACGTAATCCACGAGTCATCATTGCATCCCGAAAAAATTACGGTTTGGTGCGGTTTATGTGCCGGCGGCGTCGCTACCGTTCAATGATAACCGAATATTTTTGGCCCCAATTGGATAATATGGACTTGGAGGACATGTGGTTCCAACAGGACGGCGCCACAAGTCACACAGCGAATGCCACAATCAATTTATTGGAAACCAAGTTTGGTGAACGTGTTATCTCACGAAATGGCCCAGTCGATTGGCCGCCTCGGTCGTGCGATTTGACGCCGTTAGATTATTTCCTGTGGGGCTACGTCAAGTCTATGGTCTATGCCAACAAGCCAGCGACGATTGATGAATTTCGTACGAATATCGATCGTGAAATTGCAGCAGTATCGGCCGATTTATGCTTGAAAACCGTCGAAAATTGGGTTCAGCGTCTGGACTTCTGCAAAAGTGCCCGCGGTGGCCATGCAAAAGAGTTCGAGTTCTATACATAATGGCATCGAACGTACTTTCACTGGAATAAAGAATTTCATTGGTATCTAAAACCGGTTTTGTGTTATTTAAAAAAACTTTTGTAGCGCTCTTATTGAAAAACCCTTTACTTTCGATAGCCCCATACGGGGAAAATTGTACGAAACTATGTCTGAACTTGGGATTCCGGCAAAACTGGTCGGCCTCTGTAGAATGACGCTGACCAACACCAAATCAGTAGTGAAGCTGGGGAAAGACCTCACCGAACCATTCTGTACCAAGCGAGGACTGAGACAAGGCGACACACTTCGTGCAATTTCTTCAACATCTTAATGGAGATCATATTAAGAAAAGCGGCAGTAAAGATGAACAAGACCATCAGCATGAAAAAGCTGCTGGCGTATGCTGACTACAAAGAAATCATTGGGCGAAATTTGCGGGAAGTGAAGGTGGGTCTTGCTGGTAATGAGGGCAGTACAAAATTTATGGTGTCAATATCTAGAAAAACCACTCGACCTGATCCGCACTCGAACGTCGACAACCGATTTAAGTTTGAAGTGGTAGATAAATTTATCTACCTTGGATCCGCCGTGAACAGAGGGAACAGCGTCAGTCAGGAGATAAATAGGATAATTGTGCTTGCATATAGATGCTATTTTGGGCTCAGCCAGCAGTTTAGGAACAAAGCCCTCTCTCGACAGGCTAAAGTCCAGCTATACTAGACTCTCCTTTTACCTATCCTGAAATATGGCTCCGAAACTTGGGTCATATCGCAAGCGGATGAAAAACACCTGGGAGTATTCGAGAGAAAAATTCTACGGAAAAAATATGGGGCTGTTAAAGAAAACGGCGAGTACCGAGGTCGTTGGAACCAAGAGCTATATCACCTATATTCTGACGTGGACATAGCTAGGCGAATCAAATTAGGCCAATTGCGTTGGCTAGGCGAAAAGGTTTTGATAACTTACACGATGGAATCAGGAAAAGAGGACGACCAAGACTTCGATGGAAAAACCAGGCCGAATAATCCCTCCATATCCTTGGTGTTACTAACTGGCGAGAAAATGCGAAGGAGGAGGAATATGTTGAAATTTGTTTGTTTAATTAATATGTGTACGACATCTGACCGCATGTGGTTGTAAAATAGTCAATAAGAAAAGGAACAAATTGTTCGACTTCTGTTTATGGGGAGCTAAGCAATTTTAAGCGGCTCCCCTTGAAAAATTAGTTTAACTTGAAAGAAAAATACAACCTTATAAATTGTGTTATTTTTTTGCAAACTAGTGTTATCTCTTTGCACGTTGCCAGCACCAGCTTGTAGCAAAATCTATATTTAAGACAGATTTGTCTCTTGTAGTCATTAGCACCCTATTTATCTGCTTAAATAGTTCTCTGGAGGAGACAGCACTTAATATCGCTAGGCCATGGGTGAATTATGCGAAGCCTCTGGAAACAGAGAAAATACAAAACCAGCCCGTCTAGAAATACAAATTCACACACACCGCGGCAAATATTAAAGTGCAACAAGCAATGAGCTGGAACACACTCTCCCTCCCACACCGACATGAATTTGAATGATTAGATAAACTTCCTAGATAACTTATCAATCGATAACCAGGTAATAAAAATAACCCGACTGTTAATACCAGATATAAATTCGATTATATCGACCAGGTATAAATCGTTAGAAGCTCCTTCGGAAACAATCAGTTGAAAGTACGGAGCCGTTCAGGTATGACACACCAAATACCCAGCCAGGATACGGATGAAAAGCAAAGCAAATCAAATGGTGTAAAGGCGAGGAAGTAAGATAGAGCTACTACGATTAGATTACGGTGTCATTAACATGATTAAATGTCATAGTAGTAAAATCATATCCAAATGTTTGTGTGATTTTATCAATTTTCTCTTCCTTCACTTTAGGAAAATTCCTTGTTGGCAAAGTGAACTTTGTAATCAGATATGCGCCGGGTGCCTATTAACAATTGGACTCTCTATTATCGTTTTCACATTCTATTTGGCCTTACAAGAGAAATATCCGGACAACATTAACCATAAGTTCAAAAATGGTTATAATGAAGAAAGTTCTAACAAAGAATATATTGCTAGCGACAGCCTTGATGTGTTTCCTAATACGAAGAATGATTTGTTGGATGATGTAAATACCTCCGATTGGTTGGATACGCCTCATAATGGCCGGTGAGATATTATGCAAAAGCCGTAGGTTAGACTATTAGAGAAATCGTTGGATTAGTCGAAAGTTTTATTTGTGGAGAGCGAATGGAATAGTGTAACGTTGAGGAGAACCATTTGAGAGATTTAAATTTCTCCTAATTTTTGATTTTCCGCAAAAAATTATGCGATCAGGGTTGCATTTCCAATGAAGCGAACAAACCCAAACAAAACGGAATTAAACCCCATTTTTTTGATTGTGTTTCAAATGATTCAGTTGGTTTTCCTCCAACAAATCTGTAGATTAATTTATACATAGATTTCTTATCCGTCTCATCTGTCGTTTCTCTTTGCGTTTCTTCAATGAGGAAACGAACTTCTGTCAGCCACGTCGAACAAAATCCTGCATTTTTAGTTTTGTATATTCACGATGTTCATATACAAGGTGTTTCAAAAGAAGTCATCCGATGTTGTTTGGCTCTCATTTTTTTTTTTTTGTAAATGAAAAACTTCGATTCTGTTTTTTGCTCATGTTTATTTGAACCTTTAGAATTTTATTGGTTAAGTTGAGAAGATGATATCGGTTACATGGGCGCCGTCACAATTGATTACCATACGGCTTCGTGTTATGGCATTTTTCATCACTTCGGCGAGAACTTCGGGCGAAAGATTCTCGCACTCGTGTCGACTGTTCACCTTGACGGCTTCCAGGGTCTCGGGCTTGTTCACGTAAACACGGGACTTCAAAAAACCCCACAAACAAGTCTGGAACGGTTAAATCGGGAGATCTTGCGGGCCAGTGCAAATCGGCAACACGAGAGATGAGGCGACCCGGAAACGCCGCCGTCAGAATATCGGTTGTGGCTCGCGCCCTGTGTGCCGTTGCTCCGTCCTGTTGGAACCACATGTCCTCCAGTCCTCTTTCGTCGAATTGCGGCACAAAAAACTCGGTTAACATGGCCCTATAGCGCGCACCGTCCACTGTTGTCGTTTGACCAGCGGCGTTCTCGAAAAAAAAAATGGCCCGATGACTCAGCGCACCATGCAGTCACTTTGAGCGGGTGTAATGAATCCTCGTGCATCACTCGTGGATTTTCGGAGCCCCAGAAGCGATAGTTTTGCTTGTTCACGTACCCGCTGAGGTGGAAATGAGCCTCATCGCTCATTCTGATTTTGATGGAAAATCGTCCACTTCGTCCACGAGATCGAGGATGGCTTGGGCGTAGGTTACACGCGTTTGGCAGTCGACAGGCAGCAGCTGATGCACGGACTGGACTTTGTATGGGAACATGCGCAGATCTTTGACCAAAATTCGCCATAGGGACGACCAGCTGATGGTTAATTGCGAGGCACGGCGTCTGGTCGATGTTTCCGGCGACAGCTCAATATCCTCGGCGCTCCGGGGCCGGCCACTCCTTGCAACGTCTCGTGTGGTGCCATACTCTTCAAGGTTAGTGGCCAAACGGCGCAGTGTTTCCGTAGTCGGTGTAGGACGGCCGGGGAATCAGCGACGGTATTCGCGCTGCACCAACACCACAGACGAATTGTTGCGCAAAAGTATAGGCACGATTATACCGCGTTCTTGGAGAGTGTATCGTTCCATGGCTTGTTTACTTGTATTCCACATCTGTCTAGTCCACAAATGTCAAAACAGATTTGACATTGGCGCTAATTTGCAAAAAATAAGAGCATCTTTCAATAGGGTGGTCACTTTTGAAACACCCTGTATTTACATAGAAATTTTTTGAAGAAAAGGTTTGTCAAACCTCAGCGACAGAACTCTTCTCTTTATGTTCCAACACAAGTTCGCTTACCTTCAATCATTAAACCGATAGTCGAGTTGACAAATCTATGTAAAAATTAATCTATGAAAAAATCATGCGAAACGAAAACGGGAATAAAACCCGATTTTTTTGTTTGTTTTTCAAATGATTTATTTTGTTTCTCCAAAAGTGTTAGAGTAAATTCATAGAGTCACAGTGCGCCGCAGTCGGTTTCGATGAAACAGCTGTTCGTCCACCTAACCGCAAATTTGATGCAGGAATGTGAATGAGAATGTGTCATAGCCAAAATGAAAAACTGACTTTAAATATGATTTTATTGGTACTTATGACTTCTAAAGTAACTTTATATGCAATGAATTAGTTTTGATTTGACGAACACAACAATTTTCTATCATTTTTATTTGTATTACGTTCAAATTCTGGCAGAAAAAACTGGCATAAAAAACCCGTATCAAAACTGTCGCTAGGCCAGTGACTTTCAGCGAGAACTTGGTGGAACTGAAACACACATGCACACCCTTTATTTCTAAGTCTATGGTTTTTCAAATGATTCAGTTTGTTTCTCCCAAAGTGTTAGAGTAAATCCGTAGAGTCACAGTGTGTCATCTGAATCCGTTTCGAATTCGAGATGGACTATTTTCTTCGCACATTTTGTCAAAAACGTTAATCAGTTACGGAAACATAACGAATCTGCTTGCGTAGGAAATTCCCCTCCAAAAAGCGGAATGGTTTTTCTACTTTACAGAAACGTTTCGAAGTCGCAACGGACTTCATATTCGATTCCGTTTCGAGTGTTTTTTTTTTTTTTAATAAAATGGATTCGAAAGGGATTTACTTTTTTATATTTCTGCGGATTCAAAACGGACTCGTTCTAATTGTCGTTGTCAGCCAAAAAAAAATCGCCAAAATAAGAAAATCGCTAAAATAAAAAAAATAGCTAAAACTCGGAGACGCGTCCAATCACAGAAATAATATTTTTTTACCTCCATACGAGACTTTAGGAGACATCACTTAGGGTAACCCATTAACCACGAAATTCGAACACTGGAAGAGAGTGAAGAGGTTAGGACATAGAGTAATGACGTATAGATACGCCAACTCTCTCAGTAAATTGATGACATTTGGTGTGTTGCAGATGGGCGGTTGGATGTGGAAATGTATTGATTTAATAATACCAGATAGAGGCAATGGCTCCAATCATCAAACAATAAATCAGCAGCGGCATTTCGATTTGTACGTTAAAATTTTTGAGTAACTACACCACAAATATATAAAATGTCAGATGAGGACAATGGCAGCCCTATACGTCATTACCGTATGGGTTAGTACGCGCACGGCTTTGCTAACACACACACATGCGCATAGATAGAGAGAAAAAAAGAAACATGTATAACAACCAAATTTATAAACAAACCGGGTGTCCCACTGCAACCCCCCTACCCTTTTCTTAATTTTTTTCGTGTCAGTTTAAGGCCTTGTAACAGCTTTTATGTTTTTATGGACCAACTTTTTATGTTTTTATGGAGTCGTGACCGATCTACCAAACCACAATTTCATTGATTCGCTTTTCATGCTTTTACGGACTCGTAACGGTATCGAAACGGATCCGCCAAATAGCAATTTCACCGATTAGCTTTCTATGTTTTTACGGACTCGTAACCGGGTCGAAACGGATCCGCATCCATTTATGTGCATATTGGGGTAATATATAAAGAGTATGCATGAGTGTTTCAGTTCCATTAAATTCTCGTCATGGCAGTTTTCAGGGGATTTCGATGAAACAGCTGATCGATCCCAAGATCCAAATTTGATACACGGTATTATTTCAATGACAATGAGCGATAGGCGAACTGAAAAAAAATTACTATAAATTTGATTTTATTCCCACTTATGACTTTTAAAATAACATTATATGCAATAAAATAGTTATCATTTGAAGAACACAATAATTTTCTTTAATTTTTATTTGTGTTTCGCCCAAATTGTAGCAGACAAAACTGGCATAAAAAACCTTACTGTCGTTTTATAGCCTTTACATAATTGGCCACATCCTAATCTTCAATTACTTTGCCGCAGATGTCAACATTTCCCCATACAAATTTGACACTTTGTCAGCTCAACATCTTTGAAAAGTGTTCTTATCTCCTTACGTTCCACCCCACATCATTCGATAAATTTGAGTCCATCACTAGAAGAAAATATAATTTCTAGAAAACTGACAGAAATTCAAACTACAAAACAAGAAATGTATTTATATCAGGTGGTAGCGCTAGAACAGCTGATTTAAATGTTTTCAAACAGTTGCCTCAATTGACTGTTAAATTCATATGCATTTCTTTTTTGTACTTGTACGAGTATTGTAATTGTTACCAAATTTGCTTTGAATTTGCCAGTGGTATGACACCAAAGAAATATAAAACAGCTATTGTCGTTGTCGCAATAACACCACCTAATACAAATACATCTCGACAAAGTAAATGTGGGCAAAAACATTTGTACTAAATATGAAATGTTTGTTTCCCGCTAAACTAATATTTCGACGAAGCCGTTTAAAATCGCTTAATATCACTTAGCTTTTTCCATACAAAGTGGTCGAAAAATTAGCTTAGCAGGGAATAAAAAATGGGCTTAATACATTTCCTAAACCATTCTAGTTCAATTTATTTTTGATCACAAAAATTTCGATGTGACATATTAACAAATGAATATTAGAATATGACAGATGGAAGATGTTGCAAGTGTTAACTAATTTTCATTTTTTTCGACATCTTCCATGCGTTCCGCCAAAATGTACGTTAGTGTGAAAAGGCTATTAGCCTCTATGATTAGCCTAGTGACTTTCGACGACAATTTTGTGGAACTGAAACACAAATGCACACTCTTACTCTATGATTATGTGAATATAGTATTATATAAAGAGGGCATATGAGTGTTTCAGTTCCACCAAATTCTCGTCGAAAAACACTAGGCTAATAGTAGTTTTGATAAAGTTTGTATTTGTATAAAATTAAATTTAAAGTAAGCTTTAACAAATCGCCTATCGGCCATTCTCGTCCAAATTCTATGCTGTAACAGATTTGCTGCTATGAGGTCGAACAGCTGTGTCAGCCAAATCGTCTATGTAAACCTAAGCCAGAACGATCGTACCATTTCGTTCAAATGGTAGAGCATTTCATTCCTTTTCTCTCTCCGCGAATCGTTCTCTTTGCACTGATAGTCTAACCTGACCTTAAGATATATTCATGTTTTGATATTGATCCATTTCGGCATTTCTTTTCAGTCATATTATCGAGGATATATTTGGAACTATAACTGCAAGTCTGATTGGTTGCCAGGAAAAGCTGTGCAAAATTGCATGTACCAATGATGGCAATTTATTTTCGTCACTGTACAAGACGATGAAAGTAAGGACAAATTGTAAATATAGATTACTATCGCTATCCTAGTAATTGTTGTGTGTACTAGTCTACATTGAAATATTGTGTGGAAAACAATTACAAATTTCGTAATATTTGCGAATCTCATGAAGTCTATAAAGCACTTAAAAGTGTGAACGCATAATTGCAGAAAACATTAAAGTTGGAAGGGTAAAAACGTAAAGTAACGGTTGTGGTCCAGTTACTTATACAAAGCCACCTATGTCATGAATAGTGTGCGCGACAATTGTCCTGAGAACGTGGGTTCGATCCCTGCGCTGACCAGCTTGTATTTTCTATCGACGACAGTCACCTTACGAGTCAAGGTTCGTATTTCGTTGGTAACGGAATACCCAGGGTAAGCCATTATTATTGCCGTTAGGAATGGGTAGCGATCGTTTACTCATTATACAGATGGTATGTGGGAAATTATGGGACAATGGGGAATTACCCTTTGCGATTTTACCCACTACACATGGGGAATTTCTCTACTGTGATACTCCTGTGTACATTTTCCCTACATTTCTAAACAGTTTTTGTACTTTTGAGTACATTTTGAGCACTTTGTGTATACTTGCTTAATTTTTTTGAACTTTTTCCTCTTTTATGTACACTTTTTGTACTGTTGTACTGTACTGTTTATATGCTTTTACATATGTACCTCTTTATATTTTTGTATAAAGCGATATAGTAAACTAAAAAATAGGGATTAAAATTACAAAAAGTGTACCCCAACTCTTAAAAACTGTACACAAATGCACAGTAAGTATTCACAAAAGTAGAGAAATTGTACACAAAGTCTCGAAAGTAGAGAAAATTACAAACGGCGTACATATAAATACAAAAAAAGTACGCAAGATTACAGAAAGGGTACTCAAATTCATAAAAACTTTAAGCAAAAGTACAATAAGTATTCACAAAAGTAGAGAAATTGTACACAAAGTCACCAAAATAGGGAAAATTACAAACAGCGTCCATATAAATACTAAAACGTACACACAATTACCGAAAAGGTACTCAAATCATAAAAAATTTACGCAAAAGTACAAAAAGTGTTCTCAACAGTAGGTGAATGGTCCACATAGTCACTAAAGTAGAGAAAATTATAAAAAAGCGTACATATAAGTACAAAAAAGTACACAAAATTACAGAAAAGGTACTCAAACGCATACAAAACTTACACAAAAGTATAAAAAGTGTTCTCAGAAACAGGGAAAATGTACACAGTGGCACCAAATTAGAGAAAATTACACAAAGCTGACATAAAAGTACTTATAAGTACAAAAAAGTACACAACATTCTAAAAAGAGTACTCAACCGTATAAAAAGTGTATTCAAATGTACAAGACTGTGTTCACTCAAGTACAAAATAGGTGTAGACAAACCTACAAAAGGTGTTTGGAAAAGTTCAGAAAGTGTACGTAAAGGTAGGAAAATATTCACGAAAGTAAAACAGTATAAAACTGTACTTAAAAGTACATAAGGTTTTCCTAAAAGTGCAAAAACTATAGTGTTGAGATCTTAGTGTTGTCCAGTCATTTATTGCATTCCGTAATCACCCAAACTTCCGCTTGAAAGTTCGCATTGTTGTCCGGGAGGCGTATGTGGGTTTCGGTCGTTGGATTTTCAATGAAAAATCCAGGAGCTGTTATTTCCCCTAGCTTTGAACCATCTGTATAACAGCAGGTTCCAATTGGCGTCTGTGCGAGGGTCCCACCCTGTCAAGCGTCTCTAGATGATGTCATAGTCACTTCCAAAATTTTGGAAACGTCAAAAACACATTCGGATTTCGATTTTTGGGTCTGTTCTGAGCTTAGACACTATTTTTTCCAATTTTTTGGATTTTAAAAAAATTGTTGCCGGAGCCAATTTCGATTTCATGTCTGTTTCATGGAGTTTTGAATTAAGACTTTCACTTAAAAAATCATAACTTTTAAGAGGCTCAATATTTTTCTCAATATATTAACGTTGAAATTAACTTTAAGTATAGCTTTGACAAGGGCTTAACAGAAATCGAGAAAATGGACCTCAAGGTCAAAAAAAAGTAAATAAAACATGCTGAAATTCTGATTTTCAAGAGCACGAGTTAGCACATACTGGCGCAAATGAACTAGTTGATATTTTTCCTGAATAGTACTATAAATTTTTAACATTTTTGCCCTTTACAAAAATTCGCTACATAGAGTTTTCTATGATTTTGCAAACAAAAATCGAATTTTCAAAAATATTAAAAAATTACGAATTCACAAGTTGATATTTATTTATCAATAATAATCAATAATAACAATAATTGATTAATAATAATCAAAAAACCGTCGGTGGTGCAATGGGTAGTGTGCGCGCCTCTTGTACAGGAGATCCTGGGTTCGATCCCTGCTCCAACCACCTTAAAATTTCTTTCGACGACGGTCACCTCGCTTAGTGACGGCGACACTATCGAGTATATAGCCATGAAAAGCTACCGTTCGGAATCGGTGTAAAACTGTAGGTCCAATCAGTGAGTGAAAACTGGAAAGCGCACATCTCAGTGATTGTGAGAAGTTCTCCCCGGTCCCTTCATGGGATGTAATGGGAAACCATTTATTTATTTTTTAATAATCAAAAAACACTATAAATGTTGAAAAAAGAAAAGTTTAAAATAATTCTGGTTTGATGTCGATACAATGGCATTTTGTATCTTTCCCTCATCTTTAAAATGTATATCTTTATGTCGCATATAATGCTCGTTTGGCAGGGTCGTTTATGACTTTAATATATGATATCTCTTTTTTTAGCTTTATTGTAAGTCTCGTCATTATCCCATACTGCCGGATCTCTTTCCAAAAAGAAAGTATTCAAATCCATGATTTGAAAAAATTTCCGCGTTCTTGTACTGATGCAATCAGTAGGTTTTATGCTTTTTTCGATGTAGTTCATCTTTTGAATCGATATTTCATCTTCTCGTGCAGACTAATTCTTTCGTCAAAAAATGAAAGGGCACTTAAATTGTAGCCCATGTACCACAAGTGATCTTTAGTAAATTTTGTAAGAGCAGCTTCCGAAATGGTGTAATTAATTTCTTTAATTTTTTTAATATTATTGATAAACTTTTTATCATTCAAAAGGCAATGATTAGCGGCGGTACAATCATGTCAATAAGGAATGTACACAAACACAATAAATAAACAAATATCACCTAAAAGATGCACAACATTCTCTTCCTTGCGATATAAATAAATTTTTAAAGCGTACACTGCTTTTTGCAGCCAGCGCGATCTTGACGTGCATCCTGGCGTTTTAATCTTTTTCCAGAGTCTTCACCGAGGAAAACAAAAGCTAGGTTCAAAAGATCTTCATAATGACTTCTAACTTGTTTGGCTTGCAACTGGTTTTTTATGAAGAGTATAGTGTTTTTGATATTAAAATGTTTTTTTATAGGGTAACCCTTCCCAATTTCTGATCGAAAATATTAGAAAAAATGTCTACATCTCGGAAACGGAGCGTCGAAGCGAAAATCTAACTAATTTTTGGGGGATTCTAAGGGTTTTCCAAAAAGTGCTCCAATTCGCTTGGAAGATTTTTTTGTTTGAAATAATCGCCAAAATAAGAAAATTACATAAATAACCAAATTACTATAACTCGGAAACGGCGCGTCGAATTGCAAACATGATATTTTATTTACCTCCAATCGATGCTTTATCCACTGAATGGTTTTTTAATGATTTTTATTTGAAAATTTGTAGTTTTAAGCGAATATTTAAAAAAGTGAAGCCATATTAAAGACATCCCTTGGTTTAGTTCACCTCTGGAAGTAAGCAATTATTTATTATTGATGTGTTAACATCTATAGCGGCGTATAGGGACTAAATCTCTAAGAGTCAACACATGCAAACAACACACAGACAGGTTTTCTGCTGCTGCTAAAACCAGATTTTATGCTGCTGCTAAAACCAGATTTTCTGCGACTGCGAAAGAGAATAATGACGTGTTAAACAAAACTGAGCGAGCAAGAGAGCAATGAAAGAGTGGTGTGGCAGGGGTGAGGCAAACGAAATTGTGTCTATAGCGTATGTATTAACATAATAATGTATGTATGTACATGTGTCTGTTGCTCTTGTTGAACGGAGATATAAAGCATAGCCACGCAAAATTTCATTTGCGCAGTTGACGTTATGGTGACACACTAATACGTCAGCTACTTCGTACAAAGTATGTGTGATGTTGTGTGTTTGGCTGTTGATATGGCAAACATGTGGTTATGTGACACACGTATACGTCAGCTACTTCGGACAAAGTATGTGTGATGTTGTGTGTTTGGTTGTTTCGTTGTTGTTGCTATGGCCAAACAAAGCGAGTCATTTGATGTTCAGCATTGCCCGGTGTATCCAAAATCAAGTAGAAACGGTGTTTAGTTCGGCCGGGCCGAAAGTTATATACCCTCCACCGTGACAATTTACACTCCCACTCTCCACTCTTTGCATTCCCTTAACAGTTTTTCTTTTAGGTACCCCCCCCCCCCTACACACACCACCCACACAAACACTCCACGACACAGCAAGCACAAATAAATCACCAACATATCAGTAGTAGTAGTAGTAGTTGTTGTTTTTGTTGTTGGTGTTGTTGTTTTTTGTGGGAATGAAACAAAAAGTATTAAGCAAGAAAATAATGACACATGTGCTTGCACTGGGTCTTTAAATAATTTTAAGTATTAATATTATTTAACTGTAACGTCATCATATGATTGAACGCTGTTTTTTATTTTCCAATGTAAGATTTACTAATGTGTTCATAGAAATCGAACAGGTACCGTGTAAAAAAAGGTGTTAACACATCGCCCGTCAGTTCTAACACTCATTGGTTATTTTTGAGATTGGTCGCACGGTTTCCGAGTTATAGTATTATTTTTATTTTAGCAACTTTCTTATTTTGGGGATTTTGTGAAAAAAAGATTTCTTCCGCACGAATTGGACCACTTTTTGAAAACCCCTTAGAAAGTCCCAAAAATTAGTTAGATTTTCAATTCGACGCTCCGTTTCAGATACATTAATATGTTTTTCTAATATTTTCATATCTTCGATCAAAATTGGGTACGGGTCACCCTGTGTAACCCAATACCCATCGCCGTGGGTAATTGCTAAACGCCGCTTACCCATTCCCCATGTGTAATAGCTAATCGTTTTGGGTAATACCCCATTGTCGTGGGTAGCTACTTATTATTTTCCCATACCCTGTGGGTAACAGGTAATTGTTCAGTACCTATTCTATGTCTATGGGTTAGCAATTTTTTGTTTTATGCACACGGGTTTTAAGTTAAAGAAACTGATTTATTTTGTATGAGACTGTGGTCTCAGTAATAGAGGTATCAATATTACATTTTAAATACAATTTTGTTTCTATACTTACTCTTTCCCGAAATGGAGTTGAACCTAGATATAAACACTGCACGTCCGCTCGTCAAATGCTTAGATATTGCTCGAAGATGAGGTAGCCTTTATTATTAGGATTTGACAGTTTGATTTTGGCTAAAAAAGAAAGTATCCATTCCTGAGAGGGTGTAGTGTATGCACGCTGAAAACCCTGTATTTTTTGTTGGTTGGATGCAAATATAACGTGTTTGTAGCTTGTCGCAAATGTAGTATACTTGTGTCCAACGACATTGTGTTTGCTGTTCAATATTACATGTTGGAGACTTACTTACTTACTTATCCGGTCTCGAACATCCCCGAGGGGATGTTATCTTCAAAACCGAAGATAACATATTACACCAACCATCTTTTACCTTATCTCTCCAGTTTGCAATACCAAGTGTACGCAGGAATTCGTCAACCTGATCCTTCCAGCGGAGTCTTGGTCTTCCTATTTTTCGTCTTCCGTCGAGTTTGGTTTCGAATACCCTTCATCCTGGTACGTCTTCATCCATTCTACTGACAATGCTTAGCCAGCGCAATCGCGTTAATATGATCCGCTGAACTATGTCAATGTCGGGATATAGCTCATACAGCTCATGGTACATGCGTCGCCGATACTCGGCATTGTGCACAATAATGCGATACATTTTATGGAGTACTTTTCTTTCGAAGACTCCTACAGATTTTCGTCTGCTTGCGATAAGAGCAAGGATTCTGCGCCATAAAGCAAGACAGGTTGCCTGAAGTCTGATACAGCTGGATTTTTGTTACTCGAGAGAGGGCTTTATCTCCAAAGTGCTTATTTAGTCCAAAATCACGCATATTCGCAAGCACAACTCTCCGCTTGACTTTGGCCACCACCTCGAAATTATAACGGTTATCAACGTTCACCCTTTTGTCTAGTCGCGTGGAGGCCCTGCTCGTTGCAACCATTACTTTTGTCTAATGGTTAATCCTAATCAGACCTACTTTTGCTGACTCCTACTCAATTCTCGAAAACACCGCAGTAACTTCTCTAATTGTGCGCCCACTGATATCTACATCATCAGCATACGCGAGCAGCATATGACTTTTGCTGCTGATGGTTTCATTCATGTTGACTGCAGCTTTTCTCATTATGATCTCCATTAAGATGCTAAAGAGATCGTATTATAGCGTGTCGCCCTGAGTGAGGCCCCGCTTAGTTTCGAAAGGTGCGGTAATATCCTTACCAACTTTCACCGCGGATTTGGTATTCGCCAAGATTATCCCGCAAAGGCGTATGAGTTTTGGTATCGGACTATCGAATGCCGCCTTATAATCGACAAATAGATGATATGTGTTTCTTTCTTTTTTGTAGGTCTTCTATAGGATTTGGCATAGCATGAAAATGTGGCCAGTTGTCGACTTACCAGGCCTAAAGCCATATAGGTATGGTCCAATCAGGTCAGCGATAATTGGTTTTAGCCTTTCGCACATTATACTTGATAGAAACTCATATGCTACGGACAAAAGTTGGCACAGAGTCTCGAGTCACTTTTTTTAAATATGGGATTTTCCATACTGAGACTCCAATCGCCGGGCATGTATTCATCTAACCAAATTTTGCTAATGAGTTAATGCATGCACCTTATCAACTCATCGCCGCTAGCCTTAAACAGCTCCGCCGGTAATCCAGCGGCTCCTGCGGCTTTGTTGGTCTGAAGCCGGGCACTAGCTGTTCTGACCTCGTCTTGGTTAGGAGGGGGGCAATCGACGTCATCGTCCAAATTTAGGTCGATTGTATCGTCATTGGATATCTCTGGTACCAGTAACGTGGAGAAATGATCTCTCCATATTCCCAACATACTCTTGACATCTGCGATGAGATTTACGTCCCTGTCTTTACAGAAGGGGGGCCCTGAACCATGTCTATTAGCTCCGTTTTTGACTTTTTGGTAGAATTTTCGGTCTTCGTTCTTCTTTCTGCATGTCTCAATTTCCTCACTCTCGCGCTTTCTCCACTGCCGTTTCTTACGCCTAAAGAATCTGTTTACCTCCTTTCTTTTCTCCCTATACCGCTCAGTTGCAGCTCGCGTTGCAATTGACTGAAGCATTACCATACGTGCAGCATTATTTTCATCATTTGCAATGCGACACTCTTCATCGTACCATGGTTTATTGCGAAGCGGTTTTTCGAAACCAGGTACGGTTGTTGCGGCAGTTTACAGAGTCGGAAATGGGTTTCCACTGCGCTTCTGGATCGTCATCGGGAGGGGGTGGGTTCTGTGCCAAAAGTTGCAAGAGCTTCCTTGAGTAGGCTGTGGCTACCTCTGGTAATTGCAGCTTTCCGATGTCCAGTTTCCTCTGCGACTGGTTTCGAACGCTCTACTTAATCTTGTACGAACCTTTGCTGCTACCAGGTAGCGATCAGAATCGATGTTAGCTCCTCTCATCACTCGTACGTCCATTACACTGGATGAGTGCCTTCCATCAATTACCACGTGATCAATTTGATTCATCGTTCTTTGATCAGGGGTTACCCAAGTAGCCTTGTGTCCATCAGTCTCATACCGTTGCCGGAACAGTCAGCATGTAGATTGAAATTGCCAATAGTTGGATGAAACACATTCTCTCTGCCTACTTTGCCATTAAAATCTCCTAGTACAATCTTATTGTCATGGCCAGGTCAGAGGTCATACGTTTCCTCTAGGTGCTGAACCTAGAGACTAGATGTCACAGTCTTTTGCCAACTACAAAACTAAAACTTTTTTTCATGGCAACTGTAGTATATGTCGCAGTTTCTTTTTCTTGTGCAGCCATGTCCTGTCGATCGCATTTCCTGGAGAGCGGTAATGTCAGCCTTATAACTTTTGAGGACATCTGCCAATTGGATACTTGCACCGGGTCTATATAGAGTTCTTACATTGCAAATGCATATCCGTAAATGGTGGTGGTTTCTTTTTCGTTTTGGTATATTCACTACTGGCCGTCGGTGGTGCAATGGTTAGTGTGCTCGCCTCTTGTACATGAGATCCTGGGTTCGAACCCTGCTCTGACCACCTTAAAATTTCTTTCGGCGGCGGCCACCTCGCATAGTGTTGGCGACACTATCGAGTACATAACCATGAAAAAGCTTCTCAAAAAACCGTTCGGAATCGGTGTACAACTGTAGGTCCCAATCAGTGAGTGAAAACTGGAAAGCGCACAGCTCAGTAATTTTGAGAAGCTCTCCCCTGTCCCTTCATGGGATGTAATGGGAAACCATTTATTTATTTTTATATTCGCTACCATTATGCCATACGTTACATGTTGGCGACAAAACGACTGTATATTTTAGTGACCTAAATATGGCTTCATTTGTTGAAATCTGCTGAAAAGAAACACGTGACAGACAACAAAGAAACTAAAAAAGCAAACTGAAAACAATGTTTGCGCGTAAGTGCATCCATACCAAATATGTATACATGGTCCCTGCATAATTTTACAGGAGCAGCTCTTTCTCAGAGTCTGAGTGTGCTGGTATAAACTTATTTTCTCTCATAGAAGAGAGAGAGAGAGAGAGAACTCATATACATTTTCGTTTACAGTCAACGTTTTACTGAAGTAGACACAGCAGGTAATTATGACAATTTTGGGTGACATGAAAATTCGTTCACAACAAAAAAAGTTACTATTACTTCAACAGTATTTATTTTCGGGAAAAGTATAAATTTTTGCGGTTAATTATGAGATTGTCAAAACTTTTTGATCACCCTATTTAATATGTTACTAACATCGAATTTATGATTTTTTTTTGTTTACTGTTACGAACAATTTACTTTTGAGTACATTTTTTTTACTGTTTAGTACAATTTCTCTACTGTTCTGTACACTTTGCGAAGTTCCAATATAAATTGTGTGCTATTAAGCAGTCTCTGTGTACTGTTTGCTACATTGTGTACTGTGAAGTACACTTAGACTTCTATTGAGTACACTTTATGTGCAGTTAAGTACGCCTTATTTTTTGTTACGTACAGTTTATCTACTGTTACTTACACGTTGTCTAATGTAGTGCATACTTTGTGTACATCGGCGTACAGTTGATGTATGTATAGTTAAGCACATTTTATGTACTGCTAAGTTTATTTGAATCTTTAAAGCAAAACTCGTGTACTATTAGGTACACTCTGTGTACTGTTACAGTACTTAGTGTACTGTTGCGTACCTGTTTAAGTACCTATTAAGTACACATTGTTTACTGTTACATTTTGTGTACTGTTACATACACTTTGTTTACTATTAAATACATTTTGTGTACTGGTTAGTACTATTTTTGTGATATTTACTGTACTGTGTTTATAGTACTTTATTAAAAGGAATATATCAGAAATAAATGGTTTCCCATTACATCCCATGAAGGAATTGGGGAGTGCGTCTCACAACCTGTGAGCTGTGCGCTTTCTAGTTTTATACACACTGATTGAGACATACAGTTTTACACCAGTTCCGAACGGCATTTTGAGAAGCTTTTTCATGGCTAAATACTCGATAGTGTCGCCGTCACTAAGCGAGGTGGCCGCCGCCGTAAGAAATTGAAGCTGGTCAGAACAGTGATCGATCCCAGGATCTCATGTACAAGAAGGGGGCATACTAACCATTTCTCCACCGACGGCCCTCTCCAGAGTATTATTTTGCTTTAAATTTGCATATCGTTTTTCGTTTCAGACCAGCTCTTGCCCTTCCATAGACATCATGCTTGTGGAATCTCAAGAATTCCCAAAAGGCGTTTTGAAAAACTCTTGGCTACCCATGAATCGCTCAGTTCACGAGGTCATCATACGCTGGAGCAATTTGACCAAAATCAAAGGCAACGCTTTTAATTCGCCAATTTTCACCAATACCCTGCTAATGTCTTGGTCGAAGTTAAACATTGAAAAGGTGGAAAGTGGTGCTCTTTTGGGTCTCTACAAGTTAAAGTATCTAACAATCGATAGTAATATACAGTCACTGGAACCGGCACTATTTCAACCAGTCCAAACCACTCTAACTCACTTGAAATTGAATGGCAACCTTGATCTCGAGGGCAACGTAAATCCATTCGGGCTTACACACATGAACAATTTGGAATATATGGATTTAAGTTACAATCATATTAACGGCTCGTTGGGTAGAAAAATGTTTACTTCTACACCGAATCTTAAGTATTTGATTATGGTGGAATCACAGTTGGAACGCATTAAGTTTAATGCCTTTGCTAAGCTGTCGGAAAAGTTGATTTTTATAAATCTTTCGAAGAATCTGTTGACCACTTTAGCGCCCAGCATTATACAACCGATTGTGCAGCACCAGATGGGTACTATGTTGAGCTTGAGTCACAACGTGTGGGTATGCGATTGTGCTCTTCAGGATCTCTCGGAATTGTACAAAAATTATCGCAATCAATTCATGGATGCGGTTTACTGTGCCGCACCCCATAGCCTGTATGGCACTTCCATAGATGAGGTAAATTATGAGCAGCAAAAGTGTGGGATGCACAGTACTACAGTGCAAGCCCCTGTTGAGGAAAAGGAGGACAATCAAACTGAAAGTACAAAACCTGAAACCACCAAGCTATATTCGCACACATCGCCGATTAACATCGATTCCAGTGATTTATTCGAGTCGGGTGAAATAACATCTACTGAGGTGTTCAATGTACTCAAAATGCGCTGTGTGGAACCATCACCTTTACCTGCATCACCATCATCATCGTCGTCGTCGTCGTCATCATCAGCATCTTCTTCCTCTTCATCGTCCAATGAACCATTGACTCGTAATTTAGACGATACAGTTTTAAAATTTCCCGCGCCAGACCACGACTTCGATCTACAACTTATTGCCGAGAATAACTCCGCCATAATATCCATTGAAAATCCTTCAGACCTTATGATCATTTGGTTTAGTGAGCAACAGGAAACCTCCTCGGTGACCTTCAATGACAGATCGGTAGACTATGAGTGTATGCGCTATGCCCAACCTAATTTGATAGTGGGCCCCTTGGTAGAGAATACTACCTATACATTCTGTTTGATATCTCGCTACCAATCCTCGATATCTCCCTTCAATTGTTTGCCTCTGCATGTTCCCATGAAGCGTGAAGAGAATATTTGGATTTCCCAGGATAATAAACAATTCACAATAGGCATGTTGTGTCTCATATTTTTCGTCTCCACCATAGTAGGGGCTTTGGTAGCCTACTTTGGCATTAGAAGCTATCCCGACCTCTTGGAGGGATCGAAAAATGTGTTGGTTGTTAAGAAACCTGAACAGGCTTGTTATGTGGCCACTATATCTGAAACGGAATATAACAAACAGTCACCGTTGAAGAACCGAAAACCCTCCACAAGGGAAGCAACACAAATTGGTACATCTAAAGACGCTACCCTTAAGAAGCCTTCCGTAAAGTGAGTATTGGCACATTGAAAAAGAAAAAGTCTCACCAAAACCGAGCTAACGAAAAAATACATAGCCACGACGTATCTATTCATTACAGCCACGAAACAAAATTCGTCGGATGTATGAAACTGTTACATGGTGCATGTATCTGTTTATTTTGTGGCTATGAATTGTGGCTATGACGGTTTTTGCCACGTCGTCAAAATATTTATTAAAACCTTTAATTTTCCTCCAACATTCTTACAGCTTACCCTTGCCCGCCACTCCAACCCCCGTAGTGTCCGAGTTACCTCCATCTCCTTATCATACACCGCTAAAGAATTTGGAAAGTGTATCAAGTGGCATTTCTTCCGCTACATATTTTGAAGATTCATTTCCCGATTGCTTCCTCCTCCATCAGGATGATTACGAAACTCCCAAAGTGTGCGAGAATGTATATACCCTAGAACAGAGGATGGTTCCCAATAATTATGGCAGAAGTCCAGCATCACCACCGCCACTACCAAAGCGTAACTCCAACATATCGGATAGTCCTACTTTGATTATGAATCGATTTTCAAGAAATATATAAAGTAACATTGAGCATAAAGGCAGTTTAAAATACCGCATAGGACCACAGTAATTCTGCATCGATTTGAAAGAAACATGCGAATTTTGGCAGAAAAAACTATCAAAATATTATATGAAAATATTGTTTAAAGTAGAAGTTATAGTATAATAATAAAGGTTTTAAGCTATGAACCAAAGACGAGGTATAAAACAGAAGAATCAATGAAGCTAAGTGAGTAGTAATTTACTCGCTAGAATTTTACAGATAATGTTATTCATATATATGTATGCTGAAATAGCAAACATGTTTGTTTTCTCCGTCTCAGCAGACTTTAATGCTGTATTTACTGACGTAGGTATTAAGTCGTCATCTGTTAGATTCGCCGGCAACTATATGACAGTGGCGCCATCTGGATGACAATAGCAGCAACGCACAATTATTGACAGATGACCGTCAGCTGTATATAATAAGTCAATGTTGTAAACACGGGGTTTCCAAAGAGTATAAATTAAACGGTGTTACAAAAAATAATTTTTTTTCTGTCCTGTGAACCAAATGCACATATTCGGAAAGAGGGGAAAAAATAAAAATACACGTGTATCGTCGATTTTCATGTACACGTCAGAATTTTTTTTTTAAGTTTGAAGTATAAGGCTCGTGTAGTGGCCTGTGTGAAAGCCTTGGGACCGATTTTTAACCCTTTTTCAGTGATCCAATCGAGCTGATTTTTTGCAGGCAGACTCGTGGAAATGACTGTATCACGTCAAATTTTTTAAAAACAATTTTTATCAATTCTCAGATTTTCCCCAGTTTTTATTATTTTTGAAAAAAAAATATTTTTTTCACTTTTCTTAGCATAACTTGAAGGGACTCCAAATTTTTAAACTACTTAAGCGTTACGAAAAAAAAATGTTTTTTGACCCATCCTACTCGATATAGTTGTAGTTAATCAATAGTAACCTTCTAACACTAAACAGTTTTTGACTTTTACAACACTTACAACTGGTCTGACAGATGAAATAAGGAATTGCAAAATTGTTTTAAGTTCTGTTGTGCGAAAACGTATTTGTATATATTTCATCTGGAGAAAATGCAGTGTCCGACGCGAAATAACTTTTGTTACGTTTGTGGCTTATTCGCACCAAGTAAAAATTTGAAAAATATTACTAAAACAGTGGTGAAATCGTTTCAGAAAATATTTAAGACTGCTTATGTTCCTTACTTGTGGTATACTCCGGAAGTCGTGTGCGACTATTGCTATAGAAATTTGTGCAAGTTTACTGATGGAAGGTCAACAATAAAGTACGCTGTACCAACAATTTGGCTACCACGCACGGAGCACTGCAATGAATTGTGCTACTTTTGTGTAACTTTTGCTCAAACAAAAGGGTACCAATACATTCACCGCAACAAAATTCGCTACGCTAATGTAGAATCGGTAATTCCAGCAGTTCTATACTCACCAGAAGAGCGTGTAGCGGCTTCAGTGGAGATTTTTGATAATGTTCCCGAAATAAGCGATGCAGAATCAACAGTTGTACCAATACTGATATCAACTTTTCTTGCATCGAATGCGAGATGCGAGAGTCCACAAGTATCGGAATTTGTGGCAACACCCAGTGAAATTGGGACTGCAATGCCGCATTTACTAACGCAAGCCGACTTCAATGACCTCGTACGAGACGGAAATTTGTCGAGGAGAACAGCAGAACTCTTTGCATCACGCTTTAAGCAGTGGAATATAGTGGCGGCTGATTTTAAAATAACGGCCGCTCGTGGTCGAGGTACCACTATTCCATATGACAAATTTTTTAAATTGCACGAAGACTAGAAAAAACTGGTCTTATTGTTATGATATTGATTTGATGTTTGCAAAAATTGGTTACCCTCATATTTCAGAGGAGTGGCGACTTTTCATCGATGCATCGGTCAACAGCCTTAAAGTCGTGCTGCTTCATATCGGTAACATGCATCCATCTGTCCCGATCGCATATGCCACAAACCTCAAGGAAACATACGAAGGCATGGAATTAATATTACAGCTGATAAAGTACAAAGAGCATAATTGGAAAATATGCTGCGATCTGAAAGTGGTCGGTTTACTCATGGGTGTTAAGCGTGGATTTCCAACCCACCAGTGCTTTTTGTGTACATGGGAAGGTCGAAAAAGAGATGAGCATTACACTGAATTTAAGTGGAAGCCTCGAACATGCTACAAAGTAGGCGTAGAAAGTATAGAGCATCTACCATTGGTGCAGCCGTCTCAAATCATTTTGCCTCCACTACACATTAAGCTCGGTCTCGTATCAAATTTTGTTAAAAAACTGGATCGTGATGGCGAGGCCATTGCAACTTTCCGCAAAATTTTTCCGAAATTGAGCGGCGCAAAGATTCATGCAGGTATTTTTATTAAGATGTCATTCAGTAACTTTATGTTTTTTAATGATTTTTTTGATTTAAGGTGTTTTCAATGGTCCGCAGATAAAAAAAATAATTGCAAGTTCTGAATTTTCATCAAAATTAAATGCTATTGAACAACGTGAATGGGAAGGTACAGTTGCCGTTATTGAGCAGTTTCTTGGCAACAAACGAGCTGCCAATTATAGAAATATTGTAGCAGAAATGGTTTCGGCATATGGCGAAATGGGCATATTAATGTCGCTAAAGATCCATTTTCTTCACAATCATTTAGATTTTTTCCCTGATGATTTAGGAGCTTGTAGCAATGAACATGGCGAAAGGTTCCATCAGGACATTGCGGCTATTGAAAAGCGCTTTAAAGGAAAAGACATTACGCATATGCTTGGCGAATACTGTTGCAAATGCTTACAACCGCAAAAATAAAAGGCCTAAATGTCTTTAAAAACATTAAAATTTTTAATGTAACAATTCTTTATTTTTATAAAACAAAAGTAATAAAAAAAATTGTTTTTTTAACGAACTGAAACCTTAAAAAAAACGATAACCATTTAAATAAAAAAAAAAATTAGGAAAATCTGAGAATTGATAAAAATCTGTTTTTTAAAAAATTTGACGTGATACAGTCATTTCCACGAGTCTGCCTGCAAAAAATCAGCTCGATTGGATCACTGAAAAAGGGTTAGTAATCGGTCCGAAGGCTTTCACACAGGCCACTACGAGCTTTATACTTCAAACTTAAAAAAAAATTCTGACGTGTACATGAAAATCGCCGATACACGTGTATTTTTATTTTTTACCCCCTTTCCGAAAAAGTAAATTTGGTTCATAGGACAGAATGTGTGTAACACGGTGTTATTATATAGAGAAGAAAATTTACTCATGGAGTGGAATGCCAAGAAAGAAAACAAGTGAAGCGCATCGTTTCTCTGCCCTCTCGCTTACTCTCTTCGTTGAATATTTCTATACCTGAGCAGTTATCTGATGTGGTTACAGTATCTAACTACGCGCTGGAAAATAACGTCCTCTCAAATATATTTTCCTAAACATATTCTGCAGGAACCCTGTATATGCACACACTTCAAACGTTCATATGTTTGCAAGTCCCTAACTTACTTGTATTTAAATGCAAATAGTATCATGTTTACTTGCAAACATGTATGCTTTTACGTGGTAACATATGCGTTCTTCATCCAAAACCTACATATACTTACGTAGAAGCATTCGCGTGTTTCCCCCAAACCTACATATAAGGGGTTTTCAATAAGAGCGCTACAAAAGTTTTTTTTAAATAAAACAAAATCGGTTTTAGATACCAATGAAATTTTTTATTCCTGTGAAAGTACGTGCGATGCCATTATGTATGGAACTCGATTTTCAAGCATAAATCGGCCGATACTGCTGCAATTTCACGTTCGATATTCGTACGAAGTTCATCAATCGTCGCTGGCTTGTTGGCATAGACCATAGACTTGACGTAGCCCCACAGGAAATAATCTAACGGCGTCAAATCGCACGACCGAGGGGGCCAATCGACTGGGCTTTCCAATAAATTGATTGTGGCATTCGCTGTGTGGCTTGTGGCGCCGTCCTGTTGGAACCACATGTCTTCCAAGTCCATATTATCCAATTGGGGCCAAAAATATTCGGTTATCATTGAACGGTAGCGATTCGCATTCACAGTAATGTGCCGGTCTTGTTCGTCACGGAAGAAGTACGGCCCAATGAAGCCGCTTATTGACGAAGCCATTCAGCCAGAAATGAGCCTCATCGCTGAAGATGATTTTCCGGTGAAAATCCGAATCATTTTCAAGTTGTTGCTCAGCCCAATTCACGAACATACGACGCTTATGGTGGTCAAGCGGCTTCAGTTATTGCGTCAATTTGATCTTGTAAGGATCTAGGCCAAAATCGTTTCGCAAAATTCGCCACAACGACGTCACAGTGATGCCCAATGCTTGAGAACGACGTGTGAGAGACACATTTGGGCTTTCTTGAACCGAAGCCTCAGCGGAAGCAATATTCTCGACACTACGGGCACTTCTTTGTCTCACTGGCACGGGAACATTTTGTACTGTGCCTGCGGATTCAAATTTTTCCACTAGACGCTCAATTGTTTATCTGCTAGGACGATTATGACGACCATAAATTGGACATTGGCTCTTAAAGTTGGGGCCACTGACTCCAAATTTCGGTAGTAAATTTTATTAATTTCGACTTGTTGTTGGCTCGTGTGTCTTTCCATGATGAAATGGCAAACCTTACTAAAGAGAAATGTCAAAAGAGCGGGAAAAAATATGGCGCCGTTTGCTGTCCCTATCGATTTACTTTTGTAGCGTCTCTGTTGAAAAACCCTTTACTTACGTGGAAACATACGCGAATTTCTTCACAAGTATAATAATGTTTAGAAACGAATTATTCTTCGATTTCAATATACATATGTATATGTATTATTTATTATAATTAATTTTAACAATATAAATCCAGATTTATAAATAATTAATACAGAAAATTAATAGACTTTACATTTATTTGCATTGAATGCATTATTTTTTTTTATGAAATAAGAATCTGCTAATATTTTATTCTCCCTTCTTTGTTGTCTCTCACGTTTTTGTTTTCAGAAGGTTTCGGCTATGCATTGGTTACCACTATGCGTTGGTACACAAAAAAGATATTTATATACAAATCAAGTTCATGCGAGCCAAGCGTGGATTAGTTACTTGTGTTTTATATTACACATATTTCACAAATGGTCCGCCGTTCCGATTTTCTCAGTAAAGGTTCGAACAGAGATAAGGCTTTACGTTGTTGCCCTTTCCAGTTCCTTTTCTAAAAATCGATTCTCACTTTGGTAGCTCACAATCATATATACGAAACACATACACAAAAACCAAAGTAATATCACAAACCATTTAACCGTCCGAGTCTTCGTTTATTCTGTATTCACTGGTCAAGCGCTTTTGATATCCTCTGCCCGATGAGCCATTGACGACTGAATACATGAAACTAAACCGCAATACATCAGGCAAAATAAGAAACAGTTCATCTGCAATTTACACGCTCATTCAGGAATATTTATGACTTTCTTCTCTTGATCTCGAGAGAGCATAGACAGTGCAACAAACACAGCTGTATTTGTATCACAAATATAAATATATTTGGGTCGCAAACACATATATTATAACATATTAATCATTGCGTCTTAAAAATGTAAACACAATGTGTTTGGACACAAGTATATTATATTTGCGACAAGCTCCAAACACACTATATATTTGCATCCAAACAACAAAAAAAGACGGATTTTTCAGCGAGTAAAGAAATTCCAAACATGTTTTAATAAAATTACATAAAGTATGTAAAAAGTAAGAAATACTCAAGTTTTGACGCGAGAGAGAAATGCGTTTGAGTGAATCGCGTCGACTTTTTTCTTTATCTTCTACGAGGTTTGCCAAATTGCGCCGGTTTTTTCTTCTCTACTTGTAATACGTCCTTTTTGGGGTTTTTCACTTCGCAGATGGGGTATGTTCAGTGGACTCCAGGGGTCCGTTACGTACAAGTTATTTTGTGAGAGCAAGAGTAGATATGATAGATATGTGTATTGATTGGATTCTTTATTTGTTTATAAAAATTAATATAAATACTACTAACTCCACTACAGGTAGGGCTTCACACCGAGCGTTAAGACGGTGCGGAGTTTCATTGAAGTTGGCGGCTGGTAGATTTTTTTGTTCGGGGATAATTATTCGTGATCGTACATGGTAGTGGTAGGAGTTCAGTGCTAATTACAGACACTCTAGAGTAGGGAAACTTGTAGGAGACCCCCGTCTAGGACAAGAAGTATTCTATGTAACCAAGATAGAGGACAAGGTCAAGACACCACAGATATTGAGAAATCGGACGGAGGCGAAGGTAGAAATAGGCTGGTTCCAATGTCAAGACTCTGCCTGGAAACAGGGAAAATATTAGTGACAAGAAAATATGGAAATGAAGGGCACGGCGCCACAGGCAAGGAAATCCCTGGCTTGAACCTGGGCTAGGGTAGGTATCCAGGGCCAGATTTAACATCCAGGGAATCTCTGGCATGAACCGGAATATATTGTAAGTGGGAGGAAGACAAGCAACGATTTACTACATTTTCTATGTGTTGAACTATATCCCACAAGCAGGATGTCTATTTCTCTATTTAGACTACGTAGACTCTTCAACGTCTGCAGGCCGGACTTCCCTGAGTACTACGATGATCTGCCTTTTATGCACTCAGCCTTGATAGCTAATGTCAGGATACAAATACAAGGTAGTAGCGTTAGCATAGTTGTAATTTCCGTACCCAGTTATTGTCAAAATCAGCTGATAAAACTGTACACATACATGTACAATTGTGAACATAGATAGATGAAATCAAATGAGAACGCACTCAAACAAACAACTTTGACATTTACTGGGTACGATGAAATGTAAGCAAAGGAAATCATATGGGCTGACGCTACTACCTTGTATTTGTATCATGGCTAATGTTATCCGCCACAGCTGAGATAGTACTTGTTATTTATATATCAGCTGATGGTTTGTATGTGTTACTGCTTTTGTCCTCCAGATGGCGTCGTTGGTATATCGATACCTGTGGATCCCAAATTCGTCGATATTATTTATGTATTATTCCTACTTCCCAGAAGGTATATATGTGGTGCAAACTACAGGGCGAATTCCGTCTGCACAGCCCGTGCAGGACAACATTAGTTATTATCGTGAGTGTATAAAAAGCAGAGCAACTTTGTACTCGGGGCGTTTCAGTCCGAAAACGTTGAAGTGTCAATGTAGCATACGTAGTAAAGTATACACGCTGCTTGTGGTAACTTTTTCTCCCCATTGGGGTGCGCAATTCTTCCAAAACATATGAACAGTTCATTATCGGAGATTCAGCACATTTGTGGCATCAACTTATGGTAAAATTATCTATCGGGTAAACGCGTCAGCCCAGCAGATTTGTGTTTTTTCATTTTTTCCGTAGGTAAGCTGTCAAATTAGATTTTGTTTCTTTTTGTTTGTTAATAAACTTCACAGAATTTCAATCAAAATGCAATGTAATAGCATAAATTTTGTACCTAGTAAGAAAAGCTGATTACATTTTTCACATTTTGTGTCCATAGTGTTTTTCATTATGCAGCTAATTTTGATAGCTTAACCACGGAATTGCTAATTCCATTCCACCCCATTTTGCTCTTTAAGACTTTCCCACTTTCAACAAACCTTTTGTCCTCGACCCACCTGGCTACTGGTTCCTGGTTCCAGTCTTCGTCACCCCGAAAGGTTTCGCGCTCTACAGGCTCGCCATTTGAAGTTTGCTGGCTTTCATAGCCAGAAAGTTCGCACGTTCATTGTCGACAATTCCGCTATGTACCGGAACGCAGATGATATCGTTATTTACCTTCTTGCAGTCAAGGCTATTTCTAGATTTGACAATATCCGGTGATATTGCCCTAATTGGCATTTGGCTAGGCGTGAAGATACTCGTTTCGGCTGGGCTTATGTTGTTGCTGAGTCATTTGATGCACTGCGTAATCGTCCGAACTTCCGCTTGTAAAATCGGATTGTGATCCGGGAGTCGTAGGTGGGTTGTGGTTGCCGGATTTTCACTGAAAAATCTTAGACCCGTTCTTTGCTCTAACTTTGAGCCATTCGTGTAACAGCAGGTTCCATTTGGCGTTTTGTGACAGGGCTCATCCTGCCAAGCGTCCCTTAATGGCGTCATAGTCACACATCTGGTCTTAACCTTAACTTTGCTATTCGTTCGGATTCACTCGCATCATGCGTGTAACCGGCCAAGGCATCCATTATTCGTTGGTGTCTCGACTTATAATTCCTGTTGATCCATCCGTTTTCGTTCCATTATAATCCCTGTTGATCTATCCGTTTGCGTTTTGCCACAAGGGCGGCCTCGCATTTGACTCTAATATCGATTGGCTGGATACATAAAATTGTCTCCATGTCCCTTGGCGTGGTTGCGATTTTTGCACCGCTAACACCAATGCAGCACATTCGTTGAACCCTCTGTAGTATTGCGATATTATATTTCCTCTCAAGCCGTCCACCATTCTACAGAACCATATGTTAGTACACACCTAATTACGCTTCTGTACAGCCAGTGTGTTAGGTTTGGGTTGAAGCCCCATTTGGATCCTATAGCACTTTTGCATAGCAACCACCATCTCTTAGCTTTCTTAGTCCTGTCCTCTATGTGGTGCTTCCAATTCAGTTGCCGATCTAAGATTACCCCTAAGTATCTAACCTTATCGGATTTTTTCTTTTGCAGGAATCGTGGCTTTTCACACTCTGACATTTTCGTTTTCCTTGTGAATAGACGTATTTCCGTTGTCTCCAGGTATACATTAAACTCCTTGGCTGTTCCCAGTTGTACCCTAAATTCAGTGTCTCCTAAGAAGTATTACCACGTCGTCTGCATAGCACCTTCCTTTGGAGATTGTGTATTGTGAGTACCCCAAGAGTGGTGATATAATACCCCCTTGTGGTGTTCCATGTTGTACCATGTCTCTAATATTTATGTCATGGGAACCGTAGTTTATCCATCTATTCCTTAGCAAGTGATTGCTCCAATATTTTAATGTCCTGTCCACCATGAACTTGTCTAAGGATAGGATGAATATTTCGGTCTGGGCATTGTTGAATGCTCCCTCAATATCTATGCATACAGGGAGTAGCTATATACAATTTATTGTAAAGATATTACTCTATATAGTGAGTTACCTAGTGAAGTGCGGTTTCCACTGATCGACCTTTGACTTATGCCTGTTGCTTGAACTTCAGCACATTGTCTGGTATTCCACTTTTCACCATATCGTCCACAATTCTCCCCAGTGTTATGAGTTGAAATGGGGTAAGTCTGATTGGTGTGAGCCATTGCTTGCCAGGTTTGGGTATAAATTCTAACCCCGCCTCCTGCCAGTTCTTTGGTTAATAGGCAAATATTAAGCATGCGGTGAAAATTCTCACCAAATGGTTTTTTGTTATATGGGTACAGGTCTAGTGCAGGGCCCCCACCCCGATTTTTTTAATTTTTTGTGGCCGTGAGAAGAAAAAGAGTTTCGAAAAATGGGGCGTGGTAAACGGTTTTTACCGGGTTTCAGGTTTTTCGGCTTTTTTGTAGTATGTAATAACCGCTTATTTTGTTGATCTGGCAACTACATTTGTCATTTATAACCTCGGTTTTCGTGAATGTGTCACCTATAACCGTTTTTTTTTTTTGTTGATCTGGCATCTACTTTTGTCATTTATAAACTCTTTTTTAGTGAATTTGGCGTATTTTTGTGTTTACAATTCGGGGAATGACCGTTTTTATAAGAAAGTTAAATAATTGTTTGAACCGAACAAGTGCATTATTTTAAAAAAAAGCGAAATAGTTTTGAAATAATTTTGAAATTGTTTAATAGTGAGATGCATGGGCCTGTAGCAAAGGCTGCTGTAGAACAATTAATGGAGTGGGGAGTTTAAAGGGTCCCAATGGCCATTTTTTTCATTAGTGGAAGCAGCAACTTTGGATGGTTGGGTATGGAGGTAAGTTAAAAAGTGAATTTAGTATAGTATAAATAATGAAAAGAATTTTTTTAGATGCCGCCTAAAATATAAAGAAGCCCGTAAAAAGCAGGCAAGTGCGATTTAAAACGTTCCCTCCGAAAAGGAACGTTTTTTGAAAAATCGCAATTGTCATTGTGGCAAATTTTACAATTTGTGTTTATGTGGCTCAAGAATGTCTCTCTTGACCTCATAATGAGCGAGAGCAAGATCTTGGATAAGGGTACTGGAGTTTGCTGGAACAACTTCTGCATGGAAGTGGTTCTCTTTAGTTCGTTCCAGCATAATATACAAATTGGCGGACCTGGCATTGTCGTCGAAATAGACGAATCAAAAATTGGACGACGGAAATACAATCGCGGACATGCCGTGGAAGGCCAATGGGTGTTTGGTGGTGTCGAAAGGGTTTCGAATAAATGTTTTGCAGTTCAAGTGGAGGACCGAAGCAGAGAAACCCTTTTGACCCTCATCAAGAAGCACATTCGCAATTATTTCCGATTTTTATAATAATTATGTATCTAGGTAAAATTTATTAAAAAAAATAATTTTCAGGCTTATGAATCACCGTGGGAGGAAGGCTATACCCACTTTAAGGTGAACCATAGTTTAAACTTTATGGACCCGGTATCGCACCAATCAAAGTTTCACTCCAGCCTATAACCGGCGAAAAGATTTTTCAATGGCTATATTCACAATTATATATTTTTGAAGTGGTGTAAGGCCAATGAAAAATGTCCCTTCACGGAATTTCTATATTTTGCGGGCCAATTACGTGAAAAATGCAGGGCAATGGCAACTGAAGAACCAATAGAGGTAGTAGATGATGTGGAAGAAGAAGAGTAATCTAATTAATAATTGTTTTTTGTTTTGCACATTTTTAAATAAATAAACAAATGTTATTACACATTGCTAATTTTTTTGTGTTTTGGGAACACTGCTTCGTTTGTTGTTGTTGTTGTTATCAATATAAACAAATTTGATGTTGTTGTATTGAATGGAGTGTGTAGAAGAAATGAACAAAAATTCAAAGAAAATAACGGAATATTTCTCACAAAAAATACACATTTGGTTGATGCACATGGGGGTCAGAAGTTATTACACACATTTTATTCGTGTCAAAAGTAATTACACAATATCAAAAATCATTAGTTTTTAACTGTCTTGTCATTTAAGTAGGCGCTTTTTACACGATTCTTGGAGAAAATTGAGCATAATATTAATATTGTTAATGTAATCCACGAAAATGGTCAACAGGAAGCATTTAAATATTGAAACTCGATCCGAGATTGTGACCAAATTTAAAATGGATACTTCGGCTTCGGATCTTGTCAAAATTTATGGAATTTCGCGGAAAACTGTGTATAATTTATTACAAAAGAAGGATACTTGTGGGAATTTAGAGGATAAAAAGAAATGTGGACGAAAACCCGTTATAGGCCAAAGGGAAAAAACCCGATTAATGAGAGTCCTTATGGTAAATCCAACAATAAGCCCTGTTCGCATTGCAGACAATTCGGAACAAATAATTGGGAAAAAAGTTAGTGAAGCCACTTTACGTCGCAAGATGAAGAGCATGAAAATCAACACCTATGTAGTCAGCAAAGTGATCGACATAACTCCAAACAACAAAGCCAAACGCCTTGCCTTTGCTCAAGAGCGCATTAATAAGCCCATAGAGTTCTGGCACAACGTTCTGTGAACTGACGAATCCTCTTTTCAGTTCCAGGAGTCTTTTGGAAGAAAGTATATGCATCTACCGTCAACTCTCAAAAGCAAAGCACAGCAGCCTCTAAACAGATTTGGTGGGGTATCTGTTATGTTTTGGGGATGCATATCGTTCTATGGATTTGGAGAACTCGTACCAATTAAAGGAACTTTGAATCAATCTGGGTATGTATATCGATTTGTTGAATGATCATGCATTTCCTTCAGCAAATAGCCTATTTCCAAGCAACGATTGGATTCTGCAACAGGATAATGTTCCTTGCCATAAAGGATGGTTGATAACGAAGTTTTTAAATGAGACAGATCAAGCTTTTCTTGTATAGCCCCCTCAAAGCCAGAACCTCAACATCATAGAAAATGTTTGGGGTTTCATGAAGCAGCAACGAACAATTGATAAAAACCGAAAACTGAATGACACTATTGAAGAAGTTAAAAATATTTGGGCTAAACTAACTCCCTCTTTCATTCGCACCTTGATAGAGTCTATCCCAGCCAGGTTACAAGCAGTAATTGATGCCAAAGGAGGAGTAACAAAATATTGACTTATTCAAATATAAAAACAATGAAAAATGTATAATTCTTAATATAAACCATACAACATCACATTGTGTAATTACTTTTGACACGAATAAAATGTGTGTAATAACTTCTGACCCCCATGTGCATCAACCAAATGTGTATTTTTTGTGAGAAATATTCCGTTATTTTCTTTGAATTTTTGTTCATTTCTTCTACACACTCCATTCAATACAACGACATCAAATTTGCTTTATATTGATAACAACAACAACAACAAACGAAGCAGTGTTCTCAAACACACAAAAAAATTTAGCAATGTGTAATAAAATTTGACTAGGGCTGTATGTTAATGTTAACCAAAATAAAAAACAATTGGTATTTGAAAAGGGGAAAAGGCGCCACAGGCAAAAAATTGATTCTAAAAAAATCGAGCAATTTTTTAAAAATATTTTTTTTTTTGAAATGTAAAGGCCGCAGGCAATTTTTACTTTTTTGGAAAGATAAAACAACAACAAAAAGAACAACAACAAAAATAACAACAAAATGAACAACAACAAAAAGAAGAAAATATTGCTACCGTTTTTTTTAAAGAACTGGTTCTAAATAACACATTTTTAGCTCCTGTTCGTAAGGGGTTAAACATTTCTAATTTTTTTTGTATTAATGGGAAGGCGTTGTGACAGGCTTTCCCATGCGGTATATCTTGTTCGGAGCGGAACCGAAAAACCGGATATAGGCCCTATTTTCGATCCCAAGTTCCGAGTCGAATATCTGAAGAACCAGAGATTTGCCGCGGAAATTCTTTGAATTTCTGGAGTCACCTCATCGAGATCTATCCATAGTTGAAAGCGCAAGCAAATCCGAGAGGGGGCCCTACACTAGACTTAAGCCGTTATTTGGCCAACCTCATGGTATACCCGGAAAATACCGTCCCGTCCCGCCGCTTTATGTGGACGGAGTACTGGATGGAGCAGTGACCATATTTTTCCCCATTTATTCTACATATAATTTATTCATGCAAAATACTGCACTGTACTTAGAACTTTCCCAAACAATATTTGAATCAACTTTATATTTTCCATCTTTATCAAAAAATATCAAAAAGTTTTCTCTCATAATTATAATATTTCTCTAAAGAAACGGAATATATTTTGTAACGCTCTACGCTAATTGAATATAAATACATATTATCCTATGGTAAATAGAAATAAAATTATTTTTGTATCCACCCTCAACTTGTGTATCAATTTTTCATATTCTGGATCCAGGATCCTCTTGATATTTCAATGGAAAATCAGTTCCAAGACGAACATGGTCCTTTTATACCTGTGACGCCTACAATCTCGGGCATATCGACGCCAATTCCCTCTAATGCTGGTCCACCTAAGTCGAGACCATCTCATACTGTGTCCCGAAAAGCTATACCCACCAAAAGAATGGTGCACGAGGCCTTTAAGACTATGGCAACGGAAGGGCGTAAATCTTTGTCCTTATCGGCCATACGTAAGTTTATAGCCAAACATTATTTGTATACAGCAAATCAAATCACCAATCGGATGCGGTTTGTTAAAAAGTTCATAAATCAAGCCGTCGAAAGTGGTCAATTAATTAGAATAAAAGGTGTTGGTTTGACGGGTTCATTTCGAATGTCATCTAGAGGTTTGAAAAAGAAGAATAAGAATGAGAAAAAGAATAAGAGAGTACACAGACCACGTGCAACAACTAAGGTACCAATAAAAGGGAAGCGTGGACGACCCAGGAAGAATCAAAGTAAAACAATACCCATATCCACAGCAAAGATTCCAAAGATTCGTGTTCCAAAATAGGAGAGATATATGTTTGTTATTTATTGTGGTTCTGGAAAGAATCAACTTTAAGAAAACACAATAAAATGGTTTTCACTGCATCCACGTTTCTGGGTGTTTTATTTCTTGCTATAAGTGTGAAGAATCTAAAAATGTAAGAAGCCACAGTGATACAACAAGTTTGTTTTTAAGCGGTCAAATGACTCATCAAACCAGAGAGTAACGATGTATAGAGACGCCATTGTTCTCATCTGACATTTCCTTTCACACTATTCGTGGTGCGGTCTGTGCGACAGAGTTATTTGACGTAGTTTGACTTAAACCAGGTGGAATTACAAAAAATTTTTGACTTAAATTGTTCATGTCGTTTTGATGAAAGACTTTGAAATTTAAACGTAGTTTGGACTTTTTTGTTATATCAGTACTTTCCAAGATGTAGCCGACCATATGCAACACACTAAATGTCATAATAATACTGAGAGAGATGCCGGCTCTATATATCATTACTCTATACATCAAACTCACTTTGTTTTTGATATGGTGAGGTGAGTTTGACGAAAATCAAAATGATTTTGATTTTCGCTACTGTCGCTGCAGAAATTTGAAGCCAGTTTGAAGTGTGGGCGCGTAATTACTTCAAATACCGATTTTGTGTAGTTTCCGCAGCGCTTTTTTTTTTGGTGTCGCGGTGTTAAAAAAATCGATGAAAAAAACCGCTATTTCCAAATTTTTGAAAAAAATTTCGAAAATCAATGTAAGCTTTCCTTGAATATTTGCTTTTTCTCATGAAACTGTTTCGGTCATATTTCTCAGAAAAAAAAACTTACACTTAAAAAAACGGCATAAATTTTAGCACTAATTGTCTGATCAAGTCCAAAATTTCACCATCGACAAAAGCTTCCGCACTGAGTCCAAAAAGTAGTTTCCCCCGCAATCGGTCCATTTTTTTGAGATATAGACCTTTAAAGCATGAGTATATAATTGCTCATATCTCAGGTATTTCTAATCCGATCAGGTTAAAATAGGCATCATTACAAAGGACTTTCCATACTCTTGAAATCTGTGTATAAAGTTATTAATTCGTATTAACCCATTGGTGGGCTAATTTAAGAAAATCATTTTTTTACCTCCCTTTCTTGATAAAAATTTATTTTTCCCAAAAAAAATCCATATTGTAGTATTTTTTGGTAGGCTCCGACGAGTATATAGCCATGAAAAAGCTTCTCAAAATACCGTTCGGAATCGGTGTAAAATTGTAGGTCCCAATCAGTGAGTGAAAACTGGAAAGCGCACAGCTCAGTGATTGTGAGAAGTTCTCCCCGGTCCCTTCATGGGATGTAATGGGAAACCATTTATTTTTTTTAGGCAAGAAAAAACCAAAAACAAGGAAATTTGCTCAAAAAAATAATTTTTAACAATCCAAAAACCATTTGACAAATAATGATAATTTGGTGACAAAAAAAATCATAGGCTCTTTCTTTTTCACATCAACTATGAAATGAAGTTTGATGGGATGAATTTGATGTATGGCTGTGCTAAGCCAAGCAAAATATTACTAACCAATACATAAATTTGATGAAGCAGTTTGATGTGCGGCCATGTCACTTTATGAAACATCTCTGAGGGTAGAGCACACACCAGCCCACGCGGTACACGCAGTGCGGTGAACGTATCGCCACCAAATCTCAATTGGTTTTGTTATATTACAGTATCACACTACATTGTCATTTGGGTGTCATACCACTGCCGTACGGTATGACGCGTGCTTAGCTCTTAATTACATAAAGCGGACCCTAATCATAGAATAATACATACATAGATAAACTTATTCTCTCATCTGACGTTTCATTACACACTCTCATCGTAGGTTTGTGGAAATGAGAGCAATTAAATTTAAAATTATCTTACACCAGGTGGAGTTACAAAATATGTTCACTTAACTTTTTCCTGTCTTTTTGGTGTAGAACTGAAAAATTTAAATGTATTTTGCACTTTTTTTGTTGATTTTTATCGTTGGTATACATTTGTATTGTATTTAACACAACTGGTTTGCCACACAAACACGAAATTCGGTTGTTGTTCCTTTGTTGATCGCTGTATACTATTGCCACTGTCTGGTATTATTGAACCCATATTTTCCACCATCCAATGTTTACTTTCCATCGTACCTATGACGTTTAATTTATTGAGCGAATAAAAGCTTCTATGGTATGTATTATTTATGACCCTAATATAGAGCTGACATTCTTGTCACCTGATCATAGAATAACACATACGTAGATGAACTTATTCTCTCATCTGACGTTTCATTTCACACTCTCTCCGTAGGTTTGTGGAAATGAGAGCAAATTAAATTTAAAATTTACATACACCAGGTGGAGTTACAAAATATGTTCACTTAACTATTTCCTGTCGTTTTGGTGTAGAACTGAAAAATTTAAATGTATTTTGCACTTTTTTGTTGACTTTTAACGTTGGTATTCATTTGTATTGTATTTAACACAACTAGTTTGCCACAAAAACACGAAATTCGGGTGTAGTTCCTTTGTGGATCGCTGTATACTATTGCCACCATCTGGTATTATTGAACCCATATTTTCCACCCTCCACTGTGTAATTTCCATCGTACCTATGACGTTTAATTTATTGAGCGAATAAAAACTTCTATAGTATGTGTTATTCTATGCACCTGATATTTCCTTTCCTTATTTGAATGAAGTAAGTTGACATACACCAGGTGGAATTTCAAAAATGGTTCATTTAAATTGTTCATTCGTTTTGATGAAAAACTTTGAAATTTAAACGTATTTTGGACTTTTTTGTTATATTTTATTGTTAGTACATATTTGTGGTGTATTTGCACAAACATTGTTTATTTGTTGTTGGTTGGTTTGAATCATTGCCTCTATCTGGTATTATTAAAGCAACACTTTCCAACAGCCAACCTCCCATCTGTAACACACCAGATGCCATCAAATTCCTGACAGAGTTGACTACTCAACACGTCATTACTCTATGGATCCTAGACTTGCAGATTTGCATGACCGACATAAAGTCCATTCGATTTTTTTTATTCCCCTAACACTACGATAAAGACGGGCAAACATTTATTTATCTCTTTTTGTCATTGCGAAAGGCTATGCGAGTGGTTAATTTGTTGTCGCAAAACTGTGTGAATTCGTAACTATATTTTTGCATTTTCTGCTTTTATTTTACTCATCTTCCATATTTACGTAAATTTATACAACCACAGTTAACCTTTTATATTGAAATTGCGTCTCGAAATGATAAATATTGGTCCGACCATCCTACACATTAATGGATAAGTCGAACCGACAGTTGAAGAATCAAATTCGGGACCAAATTTACTTTAGTCAAATATCGCCTATTTTTTTGGCAGATAGGGCATAAAACACTGATGAAGAATAACAAAAATTTAAGAATGAAAAAAAAGCTGGAATGCATAATCGCGCATAACTCAGTCATTTATTAACCGATGCTGTTGAAATAGATTACACTAGAAAGCTCCTTCTAAACTCTGTACGTGTGTATATACAAATATTTGTTTTTATTAACCCATTGTTTTTGATAAAAATGATTTTTTTTAAAGCCCAGATATACTTATTTTTTTACCAGACCCCGATAACACTGTGAAATTTTTTAACTCATGGAAATATACAAGACCAACAAAAAAAGACCCGTGTCTCCCAGTTTTGCCGAAAGACATCCACTTTTTCTATGGGCCCCCAAAGATTTGGGGTTTCGGTGTCATTTTTGCAAAAAAGTGATTATTTTGTCAGGCTCATACATATCTTGCAAACCGTTTGGAATTTTTATTTACCCTCTGAGGTAAAGTTGTAGCTCTTGTCATAAAAAAATTGTGAACATATAAAATCAAAAAAACTTCATCTTCAAGATCAAAATCGCAAAAAACTTTAAAAAATTCGATTTTTTTTCCTTTTTTCCCTTGTTCATGTCCATAGGGAAAGAAACTGTGTTTATCCACTGACTCATAGAGATTAAAAAAGCCTTCGAAATGATACCCATTTGAACGAGATCGTATAATAAATACTTGAGGTATGACCTATTATATACCGAAGCTTTAAAGGCCGATATCTCAAGAAGTTGGGCGGGGATGTAGTGGTGGTGTCGGTGGTGAAATTTTGGTGTATATCAGAGATTCTTGACTAAAGTATATTTATGGCTCAATGGCATCTAAGTCACCTTATCAACACAGACGGTTTTGAATCCATACTCGTACAATTCTTGTAAGTCTTTCACAGACGTAGCTGTCAGTATTTCTCACATGACGATGAACTACTCCCATCTGCGTCATGTTCCAATTCATCTTTAATTTATGTATTTATGATCAGATAACGGACTGTAATAAATGACATTCCATTCCCTGCTCATCCTCTACAGGCCCTCTGATGCAAGGGTGACGTCTACTAACTCTTACCTGGTGCTGGTGATGAAAACCAGCTCATTGCCTCAATTACGTATAGTATGGCTAGTGTATACCCAAAAAGTGTTCCACCATAATTGTAACCATAGGTTGTGAATCAATGAAAGTGACCATAAGATCTACCAACTGTAGGTTAGTTAGTTGCTTCAAAGTTTATTAATCTCTGGTGGTCAATGTAATTTTACTTTCTCAAATGTATTGGTCGTCATACTCAGGTTCATTGACGTCGAGAATTAAAGTCATTGACAATCAGGGCTAACGTCATTTACTTCAGGGTCAATGGGATTAACTTAAAGGTTACTGCACTGAGAGATTGGTCTCAGTATGAAGGGCATAAACCGCAGTGAAGTTGGATATAGGGCGTAAACCCCAAGGCCAAAAATAGTGTTCTCAGGGACAATGCCATTATATAATCGTCTAGATAATTGACATCTGACGCACGATCATTGGCCTGTGGAACGAGGTATTTGTCCTGAGGACATAAGTTTTGTACTCTACGGCAAAGTTTATTGACCACATTTGCAAGCCTAATAATAACTGTGTCTTTCCAAAAACCTGACAAAATGCATTGCATTTTTCCCCAAATCAATGTCATTCAATTCTGTCCCCAAATTCAATATCATAGATCCCAGGATCAGCGCCGGAATTTTGTAATTTTTAACGAAAAAAAGCAGCAAGTTGAAAGTGACAAAAATTCGAAAATTTTGCATTGAAATTTTACTAATTTTGATAATTTAGCTATTGATTTTTATCTTTAAAAAGTTAATAAATTCCGGTGCAGATCCTGGGATTTATGACCTTGAACTTTGGGACAGAATTGAATGACGTGGATTTCGAGAGATTTGCCATGAATTCTGAATTTTGGAGCCGGAATTCTGAAATTTATAACCGGAATTCTGTAACATTTTGAGAATAAAAATCGGTGTTAAATTATGAAAATTCATAAAATTTCAATACAACATTTTCGAATTTTGTCAATTTAACTACCGATTTTTATCGTTAAAAACGTACAGAATTCCGGCGAAGATTCTGGGATCTATGACCTTGAGCATTGTCACTGAATTGAATGCCACGAATTTTTAAATTTGGCACCGGAGGTCTGCAACTTTTTGACAATAAAACTCGGTAGTTAAATTTCAATACAAAATTTTTGAATTTTGTCAATATAACTATCCGTTTTTATCATTAAAAAGTTACAGAATTACGCTGCACATCCTGGGATCTATGATCTTGAACTTTTGGAGAGAATTGAATGACGTGGATTTGGGAAATTTGCCATGAATTTTAAATTTTGTCACCGGAATTCTGAAATTTGTAACCGGAATTCTGAAACTGTTTAACAATAAAGGCATACAACTATTTTCGCAGCAACATCAGATCTGCGCCAAAATTTCACCAACGGTAAGGGCTTTTGCGCTGAGAAAATAAGTTTTTTTTTTTTTTACGCTAGGTCAAACTTCTTGAGATATAGGCCTTTGAAGCTTGAGTATATAATCGGTCATATCTCAGGTATTTATCATCGGATCTGCTTGAAATATGTATCATTACAAAGCCCTGGTGATAACTCCATAACTCTGTATATAAATATATTTTCTTTTATTAACCCATTGAGGGCTCATTTAAAAAATATTTTTTAATCTCGCTTTTTGGGTTTAATCAACTTGTTGTTATTGTCTTTTGGTGTTCTTGTCTTTTGGTATTGTTGTCGTTTATTTATTTTATTTCTGTTGTCCTTTGTTGTAAGATTTACACACCAAAATAAAAAAAATATTTCTAAAAACTCGCACGATTTTTCTGATTTTGTCACACATCGACTTAGCTATTTGATCCCCCCTGCCTGATCACGGCCGGACGGCCGGCCGACTAGTTGGAATATAAATTTAACGATTTATGAAATTTATTTCATCAGGATCGGACAATAAATGGCAGAGTTATGCGCGATTATACATTCAAGCTTTGGACACCTATATTTCGGAAAATATGGACTTCCGCAAACTTTTTTTTTTTTAGATCCACATTTAATGCTCTACCAGGCAAACAAAACGAAAAAAAATCCAATTCTGCTGCTAAAAAAAATTTGCTCCACAATAAAATTCGGTAGTTAAATTGTCAAAATTCATAAAATTTCATTACAAAATTTTGCAATTTTGTCAATTTAATTACCGATTTTCTCGTTACAAATTTATTGAATTCCGTTGCGGATTCACTAAAGGGTCGACGGAAGGTCATTAACCATAAGCTTTGACTTGAAACATTTTTGTTTTTATCCCATGGGATCAAGTTAATTACATTCTGGCTTAAGGTTAGTAAACTCTCAGTCGTGACACTATTACGCCAAGGCTAGTGAACTCCCGTTGATAAACCTTAGCATCAATTGAATTGACCCAAACGTCATGGCTATTAGTAGCTTTAGTGTATAAATTAATTACAGAACTGAAAGTTGTTGTCATCAGGCTCAATTTCATTGATCCCTCGTCAGCCATTGAATACAGGAAACAAGATTAAGGTTAATAAAGTCCAGGGAACATCTTTAAATTCAATGTATGTAAGGTAAACGCTGGGTGTCATTCCTAGCATTTGAAAGCAAACCAAAGTGGTTTTCATCCCGAAAGCGGGCAAATGCTCTCATGTCAAACCAATGGACTTTAGAGCATTCTTAAGACATTCACGTTCGAAATAATCATCCACAGAATCTACTATCGAGTTCTCAGCATGCCTATATCAACGGCAGGCCAACTGAGACGGCTCTCCACTCTATAGTCAGCATAATAGAAAACTCTCTTGAGAATAAGGTCTTCGCTCTAGAGACCTTCCTGGACATCGAGGGAGCCTTCAATAACATTCAGCCTTCGGCGATGCTTAGGTCGTTACAGAATCTAGCTTAGTGACACGCCTCATTGGGTGGATAGATCCGTCAAAGCTGAATGGGGTGGTGTTACAATTGCTAGGACCGTTAGCAGGGGGACACCGCAGGGGGCAGTTCTGTCTCCACTATTATGGTAAACTTCTGTCAATGAACTGCTTCTTCCATTGGACAGGTCCGAATGCCAGGTCTTTGCCTATGCCGTTGATATTGCTATCATCTGTACGGGTGGAAACCTCAATTTACTTAGCATTTGTACAACCAGCCTACTTAGTCTGATTTCGAACTGGACCGCTAATAACGGACTATCACTTAACCCACTTAAAACCGAGCTTATCTTGTTCTCTCGGAAATATAAATTACCCGCATTTGAACTGCCTTCAGTTAATGGGGTGCAATTACAGTTGACGCAAAAGGTCAAGTACCTGGGAATAATTCTCGACAGAAAACTGTCTTGGAAACCGAATGTGGTGGAGAGGATGAAAAAGGCGTCTGTTGCTCTTTACTGCTGTAAAGGGGCGATAGGAAAGCGCTGGGCACTGTCTCCTAATATCACCATGTGGATTTATACGGCAATAGTCAGACCAATACTTCTCTATGGCATCGTAGTTTGGTGGAGGTCCCTCCAAAAGAAATATATTCCGAATTCATTGATCAAAATTCAACGATCAGCACTGGTTAGCGTTAGTGGGGCAATGGGAACGACGTCAGGTCTGCACTTAGTGCTATCCTGAACATCTGTACTCCTGTTATCATGGCCGAATCGGCAGCCGCTACATCCCTGGTGAGAATCAGACATTGTGGCGTTTTGATATCGGGGCATTCCGGACAGGCTGAATTACTACACCGGATCAACTCTATTCCCGTAGAAACGGACTACTGTATCCCCTACCTTCTACCAGCGACAAATCTAAGGAATTATCTTCCGAAAAGGAATACCTGGGAAAAGTCACTGGAAGGGGATACCAGTAGTATCAGATTTTTCACGGATGGATCAAAGTTGGACGAGCAAGTAGACTATGGGGTCCATTCACCAGACCTAAATGTAAATATCTTCTTCCTCCCTGATCACTGTAGTGTATTTCAGGCGGAAATTACCGGCATACTGGAGGTTGCTGAACAACTGAAAAGAAGTGTCACAACCCTCCGGAGAATATGTATCTACACAGACAGCCAGGCTGCTATAAAATCCCTGGAAGCCATGTTTGCAACGTCCCTGACGGTGAAAGAATGCCACTCATCACTTTAGAGTGATGGCAGAGTATTTTGGCGTCAGGCTCATCTGAGTACCGGGACACAGCGACATTCCAGGCAATTGCGTAGCGGATGCGTTAGCTAGACGGCACTACGGCACAGGTCCTTCCGGCAAAAGAAAGTGTTAGTATGTCAATCTCTGCCTGCCGTTTGCAGATCAGGCAGTGGGCCGATAATATGTTCAAGGACAAGTGGAGACTTACTTCAACTTGCAAACAAGCCAGGGTCCTCTGGCCACAGGTGGACAGGAAGAGGACTAGGCATCCACAATGATATGAATACTTACGGGTTATCCACAATGATATGAATACTTACGGGACATTGTCTTGTAGGAAAACACGCCCTAAGATTGGGACATAGAAACTCTACTCTCTGTAGATGCTGCATGGAAGAGGACGAGGAAACGACGAAACACCTTCTCTTGGATTGCCCTGCTCTGGCAGGACCGAGAAGTAGGATATTAGGTACACATTTAGTTAGCACCGTAGCCCTACAGGATATTCCTGTAGGTCTCATACACAAATTTATTGAAAGGGCAAATTGGCTAGACGACTAGTCAATAGTTGCTATGGAGGAAACTGCAGGCATCACAATGGGCTTCTGTAGCCTAAGTGTGCCAGACAGCGTGCTGTCTTGCAGCCTTTTCAACCAACCTACCAACCAAGGTAAATTTATCCTAGAATAAAAACGTCTAGGATTATGACACATATTAGAAGGTAGCTGGCGTGTGATTGTCATTGATATTGAGCCCTGTTACACTGTTTGAACGCTAGGTGAATATGATGCCTTCTGTGGAATGTAAATCTTAGTTGGTTTAAATTAGTGTTACCCAACCCATATGCTCGCGAGGCAGAAAATAATCGTATTTTTCATACATACACAATCGGCAATTCACATGTACACAACAATTACGTTAGATTCAAAGCATCAGTCTCTGCTTGTTTTGTACAATTCCACTGCGACATCGCTTCTGTTTGCGACCGCACTGAAGCACATAATATGTTTGTATGCGTGCGTTCGGTTTTACCTACCACTGGTTTGAATATAGAGCACGATCCAAACCGATGTGGTTGCCGCGCGGCAGTCGTGTTACTCACACTTGCCAATGTACTTATATTGTGTTATTGTAATAGCAATAAAACAAAATTCTGTTAGGATGCGGCACAATTTCCTCACGCCAGACAGACGCTTTGGTGTAGGGCGTCCTTTAAATGACAGATGTTTCACACAAAAAGAAGTTGCGGCATCTTTGATTCTGACGACCACAAAATTGCCAGTCATGATTCAAACAAACACTGCAGTGCTTTAAAATTTATATGTTTTAGTTTTATATGTTCTAGTTAGAAAAATCAATCTCAAGTTGAAATTTTCAAGCGCCACAATAAATACTTGATATCTCGTTCCTATTTCGCCGTACCGGGCATTGGAATTTTGGCTGTCAATGTGGGTAAAGATTTACTTTGGACCTTTTTGGGTCTACCACGTTTCCCTTTTGTTGGTAGTTTAGGTGTTAGACGCGATCTGTGCACTTGCTTTCTGTCATTCTTGTTCTTCTTTTCAAAGCCTCTGGATGACATTCGAAATGAACCCGTCAAACCAACACCTTTTAGTCTAATTAATTGGCCACTTTCGACGGCTTCATTTATGATCTTTTTCACAAACCGCATCCGATTGGTGATTTGATTGGCCGTAAACAAATAACGTGCGGCTATAAACTTACGTATGGCCGATAAGGACAACGATTTACGCCCTTCCGTTGTCTTAAAGGCCTCGTGCACCATTCTTTTGGTGGGTATAGCTTTTCGGGACACAATGTGCGAGGATCTAGGCCTGGATGGACCAGCATGAGAGAGCGTTGACATCGATGTGTCGGACACTTTATATATCACAGGTATAGAAGCGAGGTTTTCGTTGTGGTGCTGACTTGACACCGAAATTCCAATAGGACCCTGGAGATGTAGAGGAAAGATAGACACACAAGTTTAGGGTTGATTAAAATTAATGTTATTTCTATTTACCATAGGATAATATTTAGTTATATTTAATTAGCGTAGAGCGTTACAAAATATATTCCGTTTCTTTAGAGAAATTTTCTAATTATGAAACAATATTTTTTGATATTTATGATAAACTTTTAAAATTCTAAGTTGATTCAAATATTGGTTAAGAAAGTTTTAGGTACAATACAATATTTCAGAACAAGTAAAATTTCCGCTCGCGAGCCAGTTCCTCCCAAATAATTTCCTAATATAAAACTCTCCTTCCGAGTTTAAAATATCTCAAACGAAAATCAGTCACTCACATTCGACTCAAATTGAATTCCTCTTAGTCAAAATTTTCGTTCGCTTGACCTATGTTTGTTCCCAACTGTCAGCACATTCGAAATAGAGAAACCAAAAATAAAAAATGTCATGTTTTCATTCGACTTGAAACGACAAGATTGTGGAAACCAAATCAACTTTCTTTCTTCTGGAACACGAACCAAAGTTTTCGTTCGTTCTTTGTTTATTTTAAAGCACTAGCCCAGCTGATTTGAACTTTTTTCTGAAGTGACTATGAGTAAGTTTTCTCTTATGTCAAAGTTTGTTTACGTTTGTTTGCCTACAACACCCGTATACGCCATTTACACCAAGCAAGATTAATGCATTTTCGGGATTATCGACGTTTTTTCTGATGGAGTTTGACATTTATAATCCCGAAAAAGCGAAAATATTGGTTTGGTGTAACTGCAGTTTCAAACTCTTTAAACTGTGTGTATTATATTGTTACGAATAAGTAAAAGCTTTTGCTTGCTCTTAATGAATCTGCTAACATTATGTAAATAACAGGCGGTTAGTGCTGCGCCTGAAAGTATGCATTGTAACAACGTACCAGCTCGCTAAACCAGTAGAATGAATTCGCCTCAGTTAAGATAATTCTCCGCCATTCGAGATGATTCTACAAAGATAAGCAACAGCAACAACGTCTAGAAGGTTCTTGAATTCGCTAGATATAACTTCATTTGAGTATGGTGAGTTGGTATAAATAGCGGAGGTCTTTGGAATGGAGAGTTCAGTTTGTGATTAAACCCCGTAAAGTAAGCAACGCGAATTGACGGTAAAATACAAGACTTGTTAAAGTGTTATAAATAAAGTAAACTGTTGTACTATATAAGTAAAATAAAAGGAAGTTAAACCGTTGTAATTATAGTAATTTAAAAGGAACCTTGTTTTATTATTGGGAATAAAACAACGCAAAAAGGACGAATAAGGAAATTCGTAACAATATGTATACAATACTGAATACATGAATTGAATTGAATTGAATTTTCTAAATGAGACTTTCCAATTTTATTTAAATTTTCATTATTTTGTAATCAGCTGACTTGACACAATACAGCCACTAAGCAAAAACAAAATGGCTGTTATTTCTGGCTTGTTGTATTTGTTGTCGTACTTCATCTACCATTATATGTGTACCATGATCCCTAACGAACGAGATAGATATACAAAATAAAAAATCACTTTGGATTTATTATAATTTAATTTTTATTATACTGGGAGTCAGAGCTTTATTCTGAAAAGGAGCTGCATTTTTCGACTCGCGACTGGAATTTATCAGTTTATCACGGCTGGGTTCGCGATAATCTTTGCGTTCTCTAACCTTTGCCGTTCACACCACCCAATTTGAGATTAAATTGACAATTCAGGTGGCAACTTCATGCTTAGATGAACTCCGCGCCGAAGCAAAATTATCGAAGACGGCGGAACAACAGAGAAATTAAGTTGGCGGTTTTCTACAAATTTGGGATGTGTTTGAAGTAACTGTCGGTCAGATCGGGTGAGTCGATAAAATCGGGTCACATTTTAAACCAATAAGAACCAATTATATCGGCGACGGCGTGAGCTTCAAAACTATTATGGTGGCGGCGACGAGTCGGAAAATTTTCATTTGGCTACCGTCTGTCAACCAATTGATATTTTGTGTATGTTTTTGTTATGGTTACACTTTTTTAGAAATTAGCAGTGTTGCATCAAAATATACACCAGTTTAAAATGAGGTCAAAAATTAAACTCCATTTTCTACAGATTGGAATTGTATGAGTAATCTTCTGGGTTAGGGTGTGTTAACGGAGTTAACTTTTGATCTTCGTCGGTTTAAATGTTCCATAATAACGCATTTACGCCGCCGTTTATCATGGTCAGGTTAGCGATAACCTTATTCTCTAATCTTTGCCCTTTACATCACCGACTTTCAGATTAATTTGAAATTTCAGTCGGCAACTCCGTGCTTAGACAATTATTGAAGACGGCGGTACAACAGAAAAATTAATTTGGCGGCTATTGGTTTTGCGAGTTTTGTAAAAATTTGAAATGTTTTTGAAATAACTGAACCTTTAAAATTTGTACAGTCGGTCAAATCGGTCCAGTCGATAAAGTCGGCTCACATTTTAAACCTATATGAGTCAATTATATGGGCGGTGACGTGAGTTTCAAAACATTTTTGGTGGCGGAGAAACTGCCAAACACTTGATCTTTTGTGTATATTTTTATTATGGTTAGTAACTAACAGTGTTGCATCAAAATGTACACAAGTTTAAAAGAGGTTAAAAAATACAGCAGACAGTCCCTGCAGGCTGTGTCAGAGACACGGCCATTAAGTTCAACGTAGAATACGCCATCCGATAAGACAGAAAACATATATAACAATAAATGATAAATAACATAAGCAAATGAATTTATTTATTATTTTAATTTACTAAACGTCAACTGTCAGCTGCTGTAAAACAGCATCAAGCAGCATTGTTATTTTGCTTACTTGGCAGCACTTTCATTTAACATAAAAATATATGAATTAATTTTTTCATATATTTTTTATAATTATATATCCATGTTAAATTCAAATTCACATTTAACATTTTGTTTCACTTAAATACATAAGTAAATATACGAAATTTCAATATTTCGTCAATCAAAACAACAGCCGAAGGTTTGTGTCCACACTGAAACAGCAGCATAGTTTGTGTTCACGCTACAAACTCAAACACTCAACCAAACACCACACATACGTTTGAGTGTATGTGTTTAAACAATTTTCATTTGAGAAAATTAAATATTAGGAAGATATCAACTAATATGAAATGTATATGAAACGAAAGATAACATCTTCATTTACCTACAAAAAAATTTTTCAAAAAAGTTATCTCGCCGATTCCTCATAATCAATGAAATAAAGATTACAACAATAACAATCTGACATGACTCCCTATACCGTAAGGTAAGACGTATTCTACGTCAAAAATAAACTTCATCAATTAAATCTTCTGGGTTAGAGCGGGTTAACGGAGTTAACCTTCGAAATGCGTTAATCTTGTTTGGAGTAAATTCCGTGTAAATCCATTAAACCACACAATCCCAGAAGATTATTCATACATTTTTAATCTGTAAAAACAGAAGTTTAATTTTGAACCTCACTTTAAGATGCAACTCTGCTATTTACCGAAAAAATGCACGCATAATAAAAACATACACAAAAAATCAACTCTTTGGCAGACGGAAGCCGATCAACAATTTTCCAACGCATCGTCGCCACCAAAAATTTTTTTGAAGCTCACGCGTCGCCGGGATAATTATTTCTCATCGGTTTAAAATGTGTGCCGAATTGACCAACTAGCCTGACTGGTCCAATTTCAAAGGTTCAGTTTTTTTCAAATACATCCGAAATTTGTACAAAACTGACAAATCCAAGAGCCGCCAATCTAATTTTTCAATTAATCCGCCATCTTAAAAAATTTGGTATCGGCACGGAGTTTTAATGTTCATACTTGCCACCTGAAATCTTAATTTCCTGAATGCAATAAGGTTATAATCCCAAACCTGGCAGCGATAAACTGCGGTCAAAAATGCCACATTATGTTTATGTTCAGTACCGGGTTAAGCAATCACAGGGTTGTTACGCCAAAGTTATTTCGTACGAAAACAATTTTTTTGATAATTGTTTGGGACCGGAATTTTCACATTTCGATAATTTTAACAACCATGTGCGTTAAAAATAAAATGTTGTGCGTAGAGGAATTATAAACGAAATAATTGAAAGGTAAATTTGAGATAGGTGGAAACTCTCTGCAGCAAAAATTTCCGTATGGAGATAAATATCAACATTCTTTAAAAAATTTTGCAAGATCTGAATACGGGGCTGTAGCGATAACTTTGTTCCCTAACCTTTGCCGTTTACACCCACCAATATGAGGTTAAATTTTCATTTCATGTGGGAACGTTGTGATTAGACCAATTTACAGCAACGCCGATCAAATTATCGAAGACGGCGGCACAACAGAAACCCTAAGTTGGCAGCTCTTGGTTTTGAGAGTTTTGTACACATTCGGGAGTTTTTTGAAATAACTGAAACTTTACAATAGGACCCATCGGTCAAATCGAGGCAATCGGTGACATCGACTCATATTTCAAACGGATGAGAATGAATAACATGATCTTCAAAAAATTTTTAGTGGCGTCAACGCGTCGGTATATTTACGTTAAGCGCCCATCTGCCAACCAGTTGATTTTTTGTGTATGTTTTTATATTGGTTGCATTTTTTTAGTAATTAGCAGAGATGCATTAAATTGTACACCAGTTTAAAACGAGATGAAAATAATAATTTTTTGGGTTAGCGTGGCTTAACGAAGATTTCTTGGTTGGTGTAAATGTCGTATTTCCGATTTACACTTTTAGTCCGAATCGAAAACGAACGCTTCTCCTTACTCTGATAAAAAGAACAAAATAAACAACAAAATTCAAAAAAAAAATCAATGGGTGTTCGGACACACGGGCGATGTGTTAACACCTTTTTGTTAAACAGTATCCGTTCGATTTCTATGAACACATTAGTAAATGTTACATTGGAAAATAAAAAAGAATAGTTTTTGTGCTGAAGGGTCTTCTGCTATGGCAGATTCTTTTTTCTTACATCTGCTTTAACATTAAATGTAATATTGTCAAAATACATAAAGCAATATTTAGCTCACTGAAATAATTGTTTTTGATTTGTCATAAAAAGAGTAAAAGTATTGAATATTATAGAGAACTTATTGCGCTCTTTCTCCACTCTCATGCAGAGGGTAAAAGAGCACAAGCGGGTATTAGTCTCTTTATAGAAAATTTTAATATAAATTCACCATTTCGTCAATGTTATTGCATAAAACAATACAGAAAGCATAAATGTTTCAAAATGCATCAATGTTTCACATCAAAATTATGAATGGACCAAGATATGACTAAAAGAGAGTAATACGTTTTGAATTATTCGCCAGATGTCGCCAGTGCTTTTGAGTCATACAATTCGTTCCATGAGTTCTCTATACTACTCTATACGCTTTGGCGACGACGACCTGCTTCTTTATTTACTGTCGCTACATCAATACCATCATACTTATTTTCATGCAGGGACTAGTGTTGTACAACAACCACGTATGTGATGCTAACGCTGTGTGTTGTTTGCATGTGTTCACGTTGAAAGAATGCCCTACTCGTGCCTATAAATGTTAACACCTCAAAAATTATAAGATGCCGGGTGTTCTAATAGTTCCCCCACTTCAATACGCATTGATTGAAATGGTGAAACGTACGAACGTACTTTTCATGCCTAGACTGAAGTAAAACAGCGTTGCATAAAGCATAATTTTTTTCTTGATTGGCAGACAACCAAGAAAAAAAATATCCGAATTGTCGAATTTGGAAATTTTTTGATTTCTGCTTGAAATCAACAATAAAAGCAAAATCAAGAAAATCCATGTCAGTGCAAATGGACTACTACAAATAATTCGCACGGCGTCAATAAGGTTCTTATATATTCGCTTTTTAGTGGATTTTCAACCACAATAGTGGAAACTGTCTTCACATGTCTTTTGTTCCACCGAAATTGATTGATTTGTCTAAATCTGAACTGGTTCAAACTAATATTCAATATTTTCTCCAATTACTTTTCGACATATGTCTTTTATCAAATGGTAACGCGACAGACAGCATTCCCCTCTATTGCCACCTACACGCATTGCGAATGCAGGCACTACTTTTATAGGTATTGCGAACTTCTGAGTCACCTGTTACGTTGTATACATTCGTTCGATCGTTCTTTCGCCAAAGTGCCAAAGACACGCGATGTCATTCACGCGACGCAGAACACATAACCATCTACACATTCACCGCAATAATCTAGTCGATTTCGAATAGATATCTATGGGATATTCGGCATTTCCGACTAAAAATAGCGATTCCAACGTGAACATTGCAAGGAGATAAGTATATAGATGTGTACATAGTACTATACATATGAAACATGTGTACTTATTTAACAAAGCGGACAGACATCGCGCAGTGAAACGATGTGTGTAATTGAAATTTATTTTGGGCGCGAAATGACAGACCTTAGATAAGCAGTAGTTGGCAACACTGCTATACGAAGCGTAACTCACTTTTTGTTTGGGCCATAGTACTTAGCTAGCTACTTATGTGTATGAGAAATAAGAATGATTCTTAGAATCTTGTTCGCTCCATTTGATACCAAGACTTCCTTTGATGTCTGTATGTTAAGACCGGGAAATGAGCATAATTGATATGGAATAAAATGAATTTCATATACTTGGTGTCTACACAATTTCCAAATTGAAATTTAAAAAATTTAAATTTAATTTTGAAAAATATCCATTGAAATTTAAAAAATGTCAAATTTAAATACATCAATTGGAATTTAAAAATTCTATTTCATATTTGAAATTTAAAAAATATCAATTTTAATTTGATAAATTTCATCGATTTGGATTTTAAATACATCGATTGGAATTTAAAAATTCGATTTGAAATTTGAAATTTAAAAAACTTCAACTGCAATTTAAAGGGCATCAATTGAAATGTAAAACATGTCAATTGAAATGTAAAACATGTCAATTGAAATTTGAAAATCACCAATGGAAATTTAGCAAACATCAATTGCAATTTGAAAGACATCAATTGAAATGTAAAATTCGTCAGCTGAAATTTGTAAATTTTTAACCGATTGATGGCTTTTAAATATCAAATATCAATTCACGTGTTTTAAATTTCAATTGACGTTTTCTAAATTTCAATTGATTTTTTTTTAAATTTCAATTGGTATTGGTTTAGTGTTAGGGTGCATATTTCCAGATTTGAAATGCAACAAACGACATGCTGGTGTCAATCGATTTCAGATCCGGGTAACTATGCAGTTTGCCTGAAGAAGCTGATACATTTCTCGTTGGTAATTTATGGTGCCCTAAAATGCATTAGCCTATCAGAAGATGCGGCTCAAAAAATGGTTTCCAATACATCTCATGAAGGGATAGGGGAGAGATTCTTCCAATGCTATAACTTTGGAAATGGCGGCAACAGCCAGTATTGGTTTAATATTTGTGGCGAAAATGCGTCTCTTCAGAAAATAATATTGATTGTTCCGTCCGATTGGAGCTTGTATAAGTACTAAACTAAGAAGGACTAAATCTCTCTTTTTTGTTGATTGGTTGCAAATATAAAGTGTTTGTAGCTTGTCGCAAATATAGTATACTTGTGTCCAAACATATTGTGTTTGTTATTCAACATTAGATGTTTGAGACACAATGACTAATAGGTTATCATATATATTTTTGTGACCCAAATGTAGATTAGTTCATTAAAAATCACTGAAAACAAAAACGTGACGGACAACAAAGAAACAAAAAGCCGACATATCTTCAATTAATTAAAGAAATGCTTGCAAATATGTACATGTCTCCAGCAATATGTTGGTGGGGCCGTTTTTTACAGCAGGTGGTACTGAAATTCATCAAAAGGCAAATATTTGCAATATTATATTGTTTGTATACCTGAATAGCAATAAAATTCACTTCAGTGATATTCAAAATTTGTCCACGGCCGTTGTTGAGGTGACAGCAAAACTTACCCTGAGAAATTGGCAAACAGATCAGTCCTTCCAACAACATATCATATTTTGAAGCAAAGTTGTTATTTCTGTTGGTCCAATGTAAATTTTTTTTCAAAAACGATATGTTTTAAAATATTTAGTACAACCAAACTGTATTTTTTATAAAGATAACACACCTGCCATACATCCTGCTTCATCTGTTCCTGCTTCATTCTTTTCCCGCTGCATCTGTCCCTGATTCATTTGTCCCTGTAAAACCTGTTCTTACATTATCTGTCCCTGTTTCAACGGGATATAGGACTGTAGTTGGAGGTGGAAAATTTCTGATAGATATTCACTTGGGAGTGGCCAGAAATGATTCCTTCATTGAACAGTCCAAGCAGCTCACTACTTCCACGTAGTATGTCCTGGTCAATGGCTTATCGGAAATCACCGTTAGCTAGCTAAAGTGAGAAGGCGAAACGAATGACCAGCCTGAGTGGTAATATATGCACTGATATGTCTCACGATTATTAGGTGAGTCTATCAGTGAAGCTCTTCGAAGTAGTGGACATATTCTTCTGTCCTTGAAAGGCGGCTGAGCCAACACCCCTGGCCAACGGCGGATCAAAATTGCAGAAACGAAAATCCAGTTACGATACACTGCATTCTGGTCAGCTTCTGATCCATGATGGGCGGCTGAAACACGATCATCCTGGCAGTAGGTAAAATGCAAACCACTGTGGGCTGGGTTTGCCTCCCGCCACCGTTATATTGGTAATGAAAATACACAGGGCGAATAATGAACGGGAGGAACTTGGTAATGGATGGCAGGCACTCTTCTAGTGTAATGGATGTACGTCTGATTCGAGGCGCCAATATCGAATCGGATCATTAACTGGTGGCAGCGAAAGTTCGCACAAGACTGAGCGGGGCGGAAAAGGTACGAAGCCGAGCGCAGGAAAAGATATTGAGAATCTACCAATACCGGAGATATCAATGTCCTATCGACAGATGGTCTTTCTCCTGCTGGGGCAGAATACCGGGAAGCCAAATGGGCAGTGGAAGCACATCTCCCTTTCTTCGGAAACCGCTGCAAGGACTGAACTTATCTATCGAGAACCGCTGAACCACGAAGAATATCGCATTGCAACTACTATTTAGGCGGGAAAAATGCCAGTGGGAGCAGAGGGAGAGTGGAAGAACCGAAATGTGCAGGATGAATGGTGAGTCCCGAAAGTTTTGCAGAGGGTAAGAATATCGAATAACGGGCCTAATAATGGGGTGCCCTTCTACAAGGACGAGAATCGGAATCTGGTGACTGATAAGCAGTGTGTGCTCAAAATGTGGGGAGACCACCTTTCAGCACTACTCTACTCAGATTCTTCCACTGAAGATCAAGAGGTAATGATAGTGTATATTGTACATCGATACATGCAACCTTTTTGTCGATTACAAAGCTGCTTTCGATAGCCCCATACGGGGAAAACTGTACGAAGCTATGTCTGAACTTGGTATTCCGGCAAAACTGATCCGCCTCTGTAGAATGACGCTGACCAACACCAAATCAGCAGTGAAAGTGGGGAAAGATCTCACTGAACCATTCTGTACCAAGCGAGGACTTAGACAAGGCGACACAGTTTCGTGCAATCTCTTCAACATCTTAATGGAGATAATAATGAGAAAGGCTGCAGTAAATACGAACAAGACCATTAACACGAACAGCGATATGTAGCTGGCGTATGCTGACGATATAGACAGCATTGGGCGAAATTTGCGAGAGGTTACTGCAATATTTTCAAGAATCGAAAAAGGATCAGCGAAGGTGAGTCTTGCTGTTAATGAGGGCAGGACAAAATTGATGGTGTCAACGACTAGAAAAATCTCTCGACTTGGTCCGCACTTGAACGTTGACAACCGATTTAATTTTGAAGTGGTAGATGAATTTGTCTACCTTGGATCCACCACGAACAGGAACAACAACGTCAGCCTGAAAATAAATGGGAGAATTGTGCTTGCAAACAGAAGCTATTTTGGGTTCAGCAAGCAGTTTAGGAACAAAGCCCTCTCTTGACGGATAAACGTCCTGCTATATCAGACTCTCTTTTTCCTTGTCTTGATATATGGCTCGGATACTTGGGTTATATCGCAAGCGGATGAAAGACACCTGGGAGTATACGAGAGAAAAATTCTCCGTAAAATATATGGTAAACGGCGAGTACGGACGTCGCTGGAACCAAGAGCTATATAATTTGTATTCTGACGTGGACATAGCTAGGCGAATCAAATTAGGCCAATTGCGTTTGCTAGGCCATGTTATCAGAATGGATGAAGGTGAGCCAGCGCGAAAGGGTTTCGATGAAGTACCCGATGGAATCAGGAAAAGAAGACGACCAAAACTCGGCTGGAAAAACCAGGCAAAAGAATCCCTCCGTATCCTTGGTGTTACCAACAGGCGAGAAAAGTCGAAGTATAGAGCCAGTAGGAAGAGTATGTTGCAATTTGTTTAATTTGTTTGTTTAATTAATATGTGTAAGACGTCTGACCTCATGAGGTTGTAAAATGGTCAATAAAAAGTAAAAATAGGTTTCAAAAGTTCCTGCTTTATTTGTTCCTGCTATATACATTCCTGCTCCATCTGCTCTTGCTTCATCTGTTCCTGTGTCATCTGGCTCCTCAGTCCTGCTACATCTGGTTTTGATCCATCTGTTCCTGGTTTATCTGTTCCTATATCATCTGTTCTTGCTTCATCTGTTCCTGCTCTACCTACCTCATCAGTTCGTGCTGCACCTGAAGAAATTTTTTTTAATTGTTTTTGCGCATTATGAACAATTGTGTCAAAATAGGTTAAAAACAATAAACAAAAAAAAAATGTTTTTGATTTCTTGGAAATCGAAAAAAATTTGCTAATTTTTTTGAAATATACCCTACTGTGAGAATTTCAATGTCCATCTATCGCAATAATCCTTGACTCGTTGGCTACAGTCGTTTTTTACAGAACTGGAAAATGTGTTCTAGATCAAAAGATATTGAATTTTGACCGATGAAAATCGATTCTGAACCACTGTGCGCCGTATAGATATGATGTATGATCTCGTGCTGGTGTATACATCTATCGTCACCATTTTCGACCCTTCCACTCTGTTGGGTCTTTCGGTTGCAGCAGTTACATTACGTCGGTTCACACTGTACGCTGTAGAGTTATCCACTACAAAGCCAGTGTCACGAACTTTTTGCGCAAACGTGCGAACAGCATGTGCGGTGGCTGCTGTATTTTTTTTTTTAACAAACTCATAGTTTGGGGAATACCGGACTCACTTTTGAAATAAGTTTGCAATAATTCCCAATGTCGTTTAAACGTAGAGCTGCTTATTTTGGTCCACGGATGACAATAACTAATAGTGACTGATAGTTTTAGGACTTTATCGGAAACATGGCCCATGTCCTCGCCTTCTATGAACCTGCACGTGGAATATTCCTTTTGCTTTTTTAATGGCCGAGTCATGACTCCCATTATTTTCGTTTCCTACCAAGAAGTAATCCATTGTGGGTAATAAATTAGCATTAATAGATTCATAATATTTTGAAATATACCCATATTGGACACAATATTACACACTTGTTGATTCCTTACAATTTTTAGTACATTTAATTATTTCTCATTAGAGAAAGAAACGTCAAGGAAAAATCTTTAATTTTCATTAAATGAGACAATTTTGTAAATTGTAGTAAAAGGGCTGCAATTGCCAAAACAAACTAAGGAAAAAAACAACAGATCAACACTCACAGACAAGCACGTCTAAAAATAGAAAAAGTTAAAAATAATTGCAAACATTTTTCAGCAATTGGCTACAATCGACAATGGACAACAGCTAGAAAAGCGGAAAAACGTCATCAAATACAAAACCAACAACATCATCTGCACCGCCGACACCACCTCCACGGCGACCACAAGCCAAATTCAAACAAACATGTTGGATGAAAAAAGTGAAATAGCAACTTGCATACCAACAAAAAATCCTATCGTACCTACTTGTACATAATAAATAGAAACTATTTGTGCTATTGTTGGCCACCATCATCAAGACAAATTGAATTCTTGGCAATAGAACGATTGCCACTTAAAAGTCATCAGCAGGGAAGGCAAAAGCCAACATAAACGAAACAAAATAAAAATAAAAATAATATATGCAAAAAGAAAAAGAGCAAAATTTCAATTTCGGAAAAAGCGCAAGAAATTCAGAAAAATAAAATTTTATATAAATGACGTTTTAACACGTTTTTGTTGCCTTTGTTGTCCTTTACGTGTGTTGCCGCTGTTTCAAATAATCATACTGTCCAGATTTCGAACCACCTTAGTAGATACATCATGAGCTGTACTGAATTCCCTTTGACACTTTTTAATTTTGATTTAGCCACCCGAACACTGGAAAATGGTTCCCATAATATTACGCAGGAACCATGTATATTTTTGGAACATCCATATACTTACGTTCAAGCATTGTTTTCATGACGTGCAAGTCTGAAGTTTTTTGTTTCTTTGTTGTCTGTCACGTTTTTGTTTTCAGCAGTTTTCACCAAACAAAGCCATAATTGGATCACGAACACATATACTGTAACACATTCTCCAACATGTAATATTCGAATAGCAAACACTATGTGTTTGGACACAAGTATACTATTTTTGCGACAAGCTACAAACACGTAGTATTTGCATCCGAACAACGAAAAGACAAATTTTTCGACGTGGGCATTTCAATATCATAGAGATCTAAAAGAGTTTTGGACAATCAATGATTTTTGGTGAGTACAAGACCCGTTGTCACTGCCAGCAAGATGATTGCGTTAGTTACACACACGCATATATACGAAACACATACACAAAAACCAAAGCAACATCACAAACCATTTAACCGTCCGAGCCTTTGATATCCACTGTTCGACGAACCAATGAGGACTGCATACATGAAACTTCATCTGTAATTTACACGCGCATTCTGGAATATTTATGAATCACAGACTGAGAGAATAATTCAAAAATAACGATACACACTTACAAGACAGACTCTATGGTTGTCCCTCTTTTATTCTCTTGTCCCTCTTTAATTCTCTTGCTCTCGAGAGAGAATAAAGGGTGCAACAAACACAGCTCTATTGGTATAACAAACACATTTATATTTGGGTCGCAAACACATATATTATAACCTATTGATCATTGTGTCTCAAACATATATTAGGTTATTTTCACAGTCGAACACAGTCGATATGTGCCTTTTCTAATTTTGTTCATGTCCGTCAATTTCTAAAAGTCTTTGAAACTTGTACAAACATGAAAATGTACGAGGGCGAATCAATAAGTCCGTGACTTTTCGAAGTTCCCTCGTAGTTATATGAAATCCAACACCGCTCCTATCAAGTACCACCTGTTAATAGACCACCGTCGATTTTTGAGCAAGTTCCGTAATTTATTTTGCGTTTAACAGCTGTTCAAAACATACAACCTCATGCAAAAATGGCAAAAAGTTAATTTCGGCTGTTCAACAAACATTAAAAAAAAACCGTCAATCAAACCAACGAAAAGTTTGAAATACTATGGGGACACTGCACCATCGATTTCAATGGTAAAAAAGTGGTTTACTGACTTTCGTTGTGGTCGCACAAGTACAAATGACGCTGGACGTTCTGGACGGCCAATTGGGGTCAATACACCCGAAAATGTCGACAAAATCCACGATATGGTGTTGGCCGATCGAAGAGTAAAAGTGCTTGAGATTCCTGATGCCAAAAACATTTCATATGGCAGTGTGATTTCGATTGAAAATGATCAGTTGGGTTTAAGAAAGATGTCTGCAAGATGGGTGCCGCGTTTGCTCTCAATTGACCATAAACGTAATCGTGTGACAACTTCAAAGGATTGTTTGGAGTTGTTGTTGTTCTCCGGATTTAGCCCCCAGTGGCTATTTCGTATTTCCAAACCTAAAGAAATGGCACGGTGGAAACGGATTTAGCTCCAACGATGAAATTATTGATCAAACAAATGCCAATTTTATGGACCTCGAAAAATCCTATTTTTTGGAAGGGATACAAAAATTGGAGAAACGTTGGACTAAGTGAATTGAGCTAAAAGGAGATTATGTTGAAAAAGAAATTTTGTCTGCAAAACAAAACTGTGTTTCATTCAAAAAGTCACGGACTTATTGATCCACCCTCGTATATAAGAATTATTAATTTCCTAAAAGTGTTAAATTTCCGAGTTATTTTTATTTATAATTGATCCGCTTATTTTTTCTGAGTTTATCTAACTTTTCTATTTATCTTTTTAGTTTGAACAGCCTCGGAGCCGCTCTTGAGCCAAAATCTCGGCTCGCGAGCTGGGAACTAAAGCATAATATGGGAGTCTAAGTTGAATATGGTGGCTAACGTCTCTCAAATTAGACAGTTTGCTCGAAATCCAAGAGCAACCAAGTGCAACAAACACAGCTGTATTTGTATCACAAACACATATATATTTGGGACGTAGAAACATATATTATAGCCTATTGATCATTGTGTCTGAAACATGTAATTTTGATTAGCAAACACAATGTGTTTGAACACAAATATATTATATTTGTGACGAGCTCCAAACACACGTTATATATGCATACAAACGACAGATTTTTTAGCGTGTAGGAACTAAATTGTTCGCCGGGGACTATTATACGTCTCTTCTTCAGTCACATTCTGGAACATCGGCATAAGGTATCATATGGTTTGAGCGCCCATAAACATACTGAGTCAAGTTACAGGTTCAACAATGGGGAAGGAATATGACGTCCCGTAGTATCAGAACGGTTCTCATTGGTCTAAGTGTGTGTAAATAGTGACAGCCATTTCTTCCTAATCGTAGGTTTCTAGTGTGAAGTAAACGGGGTAATTGATGTCCCTCAATACTGGATTCCTTTAAAAACGTAAAAGCAATTTCTATACCTAACTCATCAGCTTGTCAATTTTCCACATCTAATTGAACCTAATTGCTCTCTAATGCCTCGTATTACGTAACTAGTATAATTATTATGCCATTTATCATTGTTTGTCAAAAATATAAATTCCAAACAAAAAACTTTTTCACTACAATAATAATTTCTCATTTATTTTTCACACACGATACCGCAAGAATTCTTTTGATTTTCCCTCTAAATACTCATACCCGATGATCGATCATTTAATCTGTATCGAGGGATATGAAGAAATGGAATGTATCGCTGACATCCAAGTGTTGTCATTTGGCGCTTAAAATTGGAATTCTGTCAAACAACGAAATGTTTCCCATTATTCTTAGACCACATCGATTTGACTTTAACATTCATCGATCTACTACCTTGGGTTCTTCAAGAAATTTTCGAATTTTCCTTTAGACAGACATACAGACAGTGGAACTTAAGAGGTTCCCAAGTGTGTGATATTGAAGTGCTGACAGCCCCAAACACACTCTTTCTTCACCAGCGTTGTTGCTGGTCTTCTGCTTTCGTGGATGTCTGTCTGTCCTATTGTTGAAGATTTTAAAATATCCAAAATATTATGCAATATTTGAAAATTATGAATATTTACTTAATATTTTAAAGAGGGCGAGGGTGTAGTGCATGATATTTGAATGAAAACCCATCAGATGAGGTGTTTATATAGATTTGCAATTGCTGCAGGAATTTTGCGGGATGTTTGTATTCTGATAGTCTATTTACTAGGGTATTCAAAAAACCGGGTTTGCCAGATGAGACGGTTTTTGAAATTTTCACGAAACCGAGTTTTGGAGGAACCGACGTAATAAAACTGGTGAGACCGGCACTTCTCGCAAAATTCAATATAGTTATAATATTTTTATCAGTGTATTGAAAAAAACAACATTTTGTACGAGAACACAAATTATAAATTTGTCATTTGTACCAATTTTGGAGATACATTTTCTATAGTGGGTCGGTGATACAGTGGTTAGCGTTCGGGTCATTTGTACGTCAGAGTGTGGGATTAATACCCGCATTAATCACTTCACAATTCTTTCGGCGACGACTGTCGCCTCGGCCAGTTGTTGCGGCAGTATCGAGTAATAAGACAGGAGAAAATACTTCTCAGAAACGCTACGGCATCGGTATAAAATTGTAGGTCCCAATCAGGGAGAATACAAATAACAGAAAGCGTATATTCCGTTGATTGTGAAAATGTATTTCCTATCCTTTCAAAAGTTGTAATTGCTTAAATCTGGGTTAAAATGTGGAATCTATGAACAAATTTCTTTCCAAAGGCGCCAAAAATAACCGGGTATCCACGGAAAAACAAGACATTTTTAATACATGCTGACAAACCTGTCTTCTTTGGTGTTTGGATGTGCAAATAACGTGTTTGTAGTTTATCGCAAATATAGTCTACTTGTGTGCAAACAAAGTGTGTTTGCTACTCAATATTACATGTTTGGGACACAATGATTAATGGGTTATAACATGTGTTTTTGTAACCCAAATGTGGGTTTGTTTAATGCGACCTGCTGAAAACAGAAACGGTATAAACATCTTTAAAACCAACAAGCAGTAGATCTTCAATTTATGAAAACAATTTTTGCAGCAAATACATGTTCCCTGCAATATGCTAATGAGACAGTATTTTTGCCAGCGTGTATAAAACTCCTCAATCCCTTCAAGGGATGTTATGGGACCCCAATTTTTTTATCGAACCGATTAATCGGTTACGGTTTTGTATTCTCTACTATTTACTTAAAATATTATTTACTAATTGAATTTGATATAGTTGTTTCTTAAGATCAAACACTCGAAATTAAATGTTGGTTCAAACATAATGCCAATATTGGGAAAAATAATTTTTTGAAATTTAAGGAAAATTTATACTCATTCCATTAATGCGAACACACCCTATTCGCAAATAGTTCCCCATTTTCAGTTCTTCGGCCCAATCCGTCCACCCCCAATACACTTTCCGGGTCAGTGTTGTTTGAGCCTGGTTATGCACTATAGTCACCCATTACCACCAGTATGTCACCACGATATAAGGAAGTTATTGCGCGATCAGGAAGGCTATAGAATTCTTCTTTCTGGGCAATTTCAATGGCTTCGGTAGGTGCATAGTATTGAATGCTTGCGAGGTTTCTGTCACGTGTGAGTAGTCTTGTCGTAATTTTATGGTCGGAGTAGGGCTTCCACCAAAAATAAGAGCTCTTCGTGTTTCTGTGGAGGGAAGAAAGCCAACACCAGATGCTCTAATTCCGTTGGCTGGTTTAACTGTATATAAGAGGTGAAGTCCATTTATTGTTGTTGTTTCGTCTGTGCCAGGTCAGCTCATTTCTCTTATACTCAAAAATAGTAGATTGTAGTTCGTAAATTCTTTGCATAATTGAGCCAGTCGCGATGTTTCCATTAACGTTCTAACATTCCTTGTTCCAAGTCTTGTCCGGGTTTCATGCTAAAAGTCGTCACGGGTAAATCAGGTAATTTTATTTCATTTTCATTTGTTTCGGTTTCGGTAATCGTTTTCCAATTTTTAGTAGCCGATTAGGCTTCCGGATCCGATGCTGGTGCTAGGGCTGCCAGGAGCCTTCCAGGCAGGCTGTGGTATTAAAACTAAGTTGCCGAGCATATAGATGGTGGCAGTAGTTTGAAAAAAAAATCAATCAGTGTTCGAACTCATGGGCGATGTATTAACAACTTTTCGTTACACGGTACCTGTTCGATTTCTATGAACACATTAGTAAATGTTACATTGGAAAATAAATGAGAGTTCAATCATATGATGACGTTACATTAAAATAATATTAATACCTAAAATTATTTAAAGACCAGTGCAAGCACATGTATCATTATTTTCGTGCTTAATACTATTTGTTTAATTCCCACAAAAAAAAACAAAGAGAACGCAAACCAACAGACACATGTACATACATTGTGTTATGTTTGTAAGCTTACGAGTAGCAAGACTTCGTCTTTTATGACAACTATTCACTGCCGCTGCATCAATACCATCATACTTATTTGGAAGCAGAGACTGGTGTTGTACAACAACCACATATTATTTTCAATGCTAACGCTGCATAGCTTCGATATAGATAACGCTGTGTGTTGTGTGCATGTGTTGACTTTTTTTGGATTATATCCTACCCGTGCCTTTAGATTTTAACACATGAATAAAGCAATATTTAGCTCACTGAAATAATTTTTCTTATTTTGTCATAAACGACGCCCTGCTTGTTTGAATGCTGGCATACAACTTAATGCAACTGAAAGTATTAAATAGTATAGAGAACTTATTGCACTCTTTTTGCGCTCTCATGTATAGAGTCTGAGTAAAAGAGAATAAACGAGTTTTATTCTCTTTATAAAATATTTATTGCATAAAACATATGCAATGTTATTACATAAATTTTTTAAATGCATAAATGTTTCAAAAGGCATCAATGTTTCATATTAAAATTAAGAATGGACCAAGTTATGACAAAAAGAGAGTAATACGTTTGGAATCATTCGCCAGTGCTTTTGAGTCATACAATTCGTTCCATGAGTTCTCTATACTATTCAACACTCTTTGGCTATTGACTATTGTTGTGCAACAACCACGTAGGCGATGTGTGTTGTTTGCATGTGTTCACTGTGATGTAATGGCGACACTATCGAGTATTTATTCATGAAAAAAATTTCGCGAAATACCGTTCGGATCCGGCATAAAACTGTAGTTCCTATCAGCGAGTACAAAACTAGTACGCAGACAGCTCACGGGTTGTAAGAAGCTCTACCTAATCCCTTCACGGGATGTAACGGGAAACCACTTATTCCTTATTATGCTCTGGAGGAGTCTGCTCCTTCGTTTGCGATCGTAAAATATTGGATAGCAGAGCTTAAATGAGGCCGTACGAGCTGCCAAGGCGAACACCGTATTGGTTGACTAATTGAGGTGTCCACGTTAGACACGGTTAAGAAAATCCAAAAAATGGTATTGGATGATAGTCGGCTTAAGGTGCGTGAGCTAGCTGAAATGATAGGAAATGAATTTCAAAAAGTGCTATACATCGTATATTGACCGAAGATTTGAAGAGAAGAAAGCTGTTCGCAAGATGGGTGCCGCGTTTGTTTTCAATAGAGCAAAAACAGTGTTGTGGAGATGCTTCAGTAGAGTGTTTGGCGATGTTGCACCTCAAAAAAAAAAAAGCCGAATTTTTGCGTCGATTTATAACCATGGATGAGATGTGGGTTCATCACTTCACACCTGTGGCAAAAGATCAGTCAAAGCATGGGAGAATCGTGTTCAAAAAAGGCGAAGACAGTTCAATCTGCAAGCAAGGTCATGGTATCTGGTTTTCGGATAATTTTTATTGATTATCCTCAGAAAGGAAAAAAATCATCGTCACTCACTGATTGGGACCTACAGTTTTACACCGATTCCGAACGGTATTTTGAGAAGCTATTTTATGGCTTATTGTTCGATAGTGTCTCCGTCACTAAATGAGGTGGTCGTCGTCGAAAGAAGTGTAAGATGGTCAGAGCAGGGATCGAACCCACGTGCTCTCGCATAACAGCCGCGCACACTAACCGTTGCACCATCGACGGCCACACACATCCACTATTGCGATGAATGAATTAAATTTCGAATTGCTTCATCACGCACCTTATTCGCCAGATTTAGACCCCTTGGACTATTTTCTATTTCCAAACTTGAAAAAATGGCTCGGTGCTAAAAGATGTGCCAAAACTGAAGAGGTGCACTCTCCGGTCGATGACTATTTTAAAGAGTTTGACAGTTCTTAGTTCTTAGTATAAACAGCGTATTGAAGCTATTGAATATCGCTAGGAAAGTGTATCGAGCTAAAAAGAGATTATGTTGAAAAATAAAGAAATTTTTTTCCAACTTTTTTGTGTCCTCTTTGTTAGGTGGGCTAGTTTTGGGACCGCCCTCGTAAATAACCATTAGGATATTTAGCTGCCTTCTCACTTTCCCTAGCTTTGAACGGTTGCTCAACTGCCATACGCAAGGAATACCTGATCTAAAGCCAGAGGTCATGAGCTACATTGACATTACAACAAAGGATTCATTCCGGGCCACTCCCAAGTTAGCGGCAATCAAGAACTTTCCGCCCCCGAAATTTTTTAGTTTTCGAGTTAAGTTGGTATCATTGAAAGAACTATAGTCAACAGAACTGTGGCGAATTGCATGTTCAATATTTATACATTCAGCGCCGGGGTACTCAAGCAAAATACCTTCTAAATAGCACCAGGTATAAATATAAAAAAAAAAAAAAAAAAAATGGTTTCCCATTACATCCCATGAAGGGACCGGGGAGAACTTCTCACAATTACTGAGCTGTGCGCTTTCCAGTTTTCACTCACTGATTGGGACCTACAGTTTTACACCGATTCCGAACTGTATTTTGAGAAGCTTTTTATAAATTTTTCCAATATAAATATAACGAGTGTTTTTTTTAAAAAACACATAAAATTTAGAAAAATGTATGAAATCTTTATTTGGGTCGAAAGAACGGTCTATATAATTCAATGCCTAAAGATGATTACATGTGAATGTTGACCGCGGCTGCGATTCAAATGGTTCATTTGCTGGGTCCAATTTGGCATACTCTCTGCAACATAGCGGCCGGTATCTCACGAATAAATTCTTCAATATTGACTGCCAGTGCGTCGACCGTTGCGGGCTTGTCCCGATAGACATGAACCTTAACATAGCCCCACAAAAAATAATCTAAAGGCGTTCTATCGCACGACCTAGGCGGCCAATTAACCGGCCCCAAACGCAGAGTCAATTAATGAATGAAACACTTAACCGCGATCTCGAGGCCATTGTTGAGTGGGGTCGATTGAATAGAGTAAGTTTTAATGCAGGGAAGACCCAGTGCTATCTGCTTTCGCACAAGCTGACAGCTGACCCAGTCGTATCGTCATTATCTATGGATGGTGTGGATATTGAGGAATCAGACGCTCTTGATGTTCTGGGCATGAACATACAATGTTATGCTCGCTGGGCAAAACATGTATTTGAAGTGTCGAAAGATGCATCGAAGTGCCTAGGCTTTTTAAAGCGGTGCAAGAAGTATTTCACTCCATCTAATCTCCTTAATATCTACACCACCTACATCAGACCGCGAATGGAATATAACTCCCATATATGGGCAGGTGCTCCAAAGTCATCTTCGGAGTTGCTGGACCGTGTACAAAGGAGAGCAAAGGTGTTGATAGGGGAGAGTAGGGTGTCCAGCTCTATGGCCTCCTTTGAGCATCGGCGTAATGTGGGTTGCGTGACACTCTTATATCGGTATTTTCACGATGCGTGTTCCTCGGACATCCGTCAACTTATACCAAATGTGAGGACATTTGGCAGAAGTACGCGGCTTTCAAGGAACTCCCATCCGTTTACCATCTATTGGCCAGTCGATCGCACAACACACTACAGACAAAATTCGTTCTTCAGTCGTACGGTCCGTATGTGAAATAAACTTCCCGCAAGTGTATTTCCCGCCAATTGTGACATACAGCGATTCAAGGCTAATGTAAATAAGCACTACTCCCTCTTTCCACCCTCCTCTACCTAAATTTCCGTCGCCAGCACAATGCATTGCATTTATAGGGGGCATCCCATGAGTGCTGGTCTTAAAAAAAAAAAAAAAAAAAAAAAAAAACTATTCACCGAACTCACCTCTCAATTGGGCCATTGTCTCGCATACTGTATGGCATGTGGCTCCCGTCTTGTTGAAAAAGTACGGTCCAATGATGCCACCGGCCCATAATCCATACCAAACAGTGCATTTTTCGGGATGCATTGGCAGTTCTTGCAGTGCTTCTGACTGCTCTTCACCCAAATACGCCAATTTGGTTTGTTCACGTATCCATTCAACCAGAAATGAGCTTCGTCGCTGAACACAATTTTGCGATAAAAAAAAAAGTGGATCTTCATTCAACGATGCGCTTTCCTAACCGAGCATGAAATTTGATAACAAAACGACTACAAAAGCGTTGTTCGTTTCATGGTTAAACTATAGACCAAACTGAACATGTTTGATAGTAACATGTTGGACGAAATCAGCTGAGCTGCCAAAAACAGTGTTGCCAAAAAGAAAGTTGCTAGAAAATCACCCGTTATTTGAAACGCCTATTGATTGAACACATATTTATTTTCGAGTGTATTAGCTTGCCTGATTTGCTAGCCCAGGCAATAATTTAAATGACAGTAGCGGTACGAGTTCACGTCTGATAGGTAGTATGTGAGATGATCTCGTCTAATGGTTTTTCGTGGACTTTTACGAATTATTATAGTGGATTTCCAAAGTAAACATTGGTGTCCGTCTCTTTGCCCAGATTTATTGTTTGCATTTGTGGCGGTAATTGCTTTTATTTTTCTTTGGGAATGGGGTCTTCTCTAGATCAGCCAGTCAGTCATTGGAAGTGGAAATAAATAAATAAATATGAAAATACGTCATATACTAATACTGTTATATTTCTTCCATATGGACATGAAACTGTGTATAATGATACAGAGATGTACAATTGTATGTTGTTGTTATCCAAATACAGCGAGTTTAATTGTATGCGTTATAGAGATTTTCATCTACTGGCCTTTGTTATTTTATCCGTGCCCAAGTAATTTTGCTATCTCCATCATTCACATCCAGTTCAGTTTTGCCATAAATTCGAAGCGGGAAATACCTCCATTAGAACCAAGACAATAAGATTGATCTTTGGCGGTTTTGTTGTTTGTGTTGTTGTCAAGGATTAAACGGCTTCGGTTTGTGTGGTAATCTGTTGTATACTTGTGTTTGAGTTCCTGTGTCGCGTGGAAACAATTCATCATCATGGCCAGTTCAAGTATTATGGTAAATGTTTAAAACTTTTTGTAATTATAACGATGTGAGGAAAACATACAGTGAGTGTCATAAATATTCGCGATTCACAATTATAATAATGCAAACGGAATTCAAAATACATTCTTTTTCAAACACAAAAATTGTATAAATCATTTCGTTCGACAACGAAATATAGATGAAAATAAAAAACAAATCCATGGAAAACTTAAATTCAGTTTGGTATAAAATGTATTTCCTGTGGGTAGAGTTACAAAATTATGCATTACTTACATAACCGGTCTCGAACAACCTCTGGGGGTTAGCGATGTTACAAAACGAAGATAACATAGTTCGCCAATCTGTTCGATCTTTTGCCTTATCTCTCCAGTTGGTAATACCAGGGGCGGGTACTCGTATATTTCGTCTTCATTCGAGTTCTATTTGGAAAAACTTTTGCGCTGGCTCGTCTTCATCTGTTCTACTAAGATGTCCTAGCCAGCGTAATCGCGTTATTTTGTCTCACTTAACTATTTCGCGATATAGCTCATGGTTCATGCGTCGCCGATACTCGCCGTTGTGCACTGTAGAGCCATACATGTTTCGGAGTATTTTTCCAACGAATACTCCAAGCGGTGTTTCGTCTGCTTGCAATAAGCGGTGTTTTTGCTGCTTGTTGTTGCATATTCGAGTTAATAAACTCGTTCACCATCTCGCAATTATAAATGTTATCAGTGTAATCGCGTGGAGGCCCTGCTCGTTGCACCATTAATTTCGTCTTGTCCTCATTTTCTATCAGACCCACTTTTACTGACTCCTTCTCAATTCTCGAAAACACCGCAGTAACTTCTCTAATTTTGAGCCCAATGACATATATATCATCAGCATACGCGAGCAGCATGTGACTTTTGCTGCTGATAATATTATTCGTGTTGACTGCAGCTTTTCTCATAGTGATATCCATTAAGATGTTAAAGAGATCGCAGGATACGGTGTCGCCTTGCCTGAGACCTCGCTTAGTTTCGAAAGGTTTCGGTAAGATCCTTACCAACTTTCACTGCGGATTTGGTGTTCGTCAAGGTCATCCTGCAAAGGCGTATGGGTTTTACAGTAATACCAAGCCCAGGCATTGCTTCGTATAATTTCTCTCGTATTGGAGGCCACCTTATAATCGACAAATAGGTGATAGGTGTCGATTTGTTTTTCGTGGGTCTTCTCCAGAATTTGGCGTAGCGTGAAAATCTGGTCAGTTATCGATTTTCCAGGCCTAAAGCCACTCTGGTATGGTCATATCTGTTCAGCGATAATAGGTTTTAGTCTTTCGCAAATTAAACTTGATTGAACCTTATATGCTATGGATAAAAGACTTATCCCACGGCATTTGGCACAGAGGCTCGGGTCACCTTTTTAAATATGGGACATAGTACACAGAGCCTCCAATCGCCGGACATGCATTCACCTAACTAAATTTTGCTAATGAGTTGATGCATGCAACTTATCAGTTTATCGCTGCCAGCCTTAAACAGCTCTGCCGATATTCCATCGGCTCCTACGGGTTTGTTGTTCTTAAGCCGGGCAATATCTGTTCTGACCTCGTCTTGGTTAGGAGGGGGCAATCAACGTGCTCCTCGAAATTTTGATGGATTGTCTCATCGTCATTGGATATCGCTGGTACCAGTAGCGCGGAGTAATAACCTGTGCACATTCCCAACATTTTATCTGTCTTGAAATATGGCACATCTGCGATGAGATTTCGGGCCTTGTCTTTATAGAAGAGGGATCCACAAACACGTCCATTAGTTCTGTTCTTGACTTTGTGGTAAAATTTTCGGTCTTCGTACTTCCTTCCGTATTTCTCAATTTTCTCAGTTTCGCGACGGTTTACTTCCTTTCTTTTTTCCCTATACCTTTCAATCGCAGCTCGCGTTGCAATGGACTGAAACATTGCCACACGTGCAGTGTTCTTTTCATCATTTGCTATGCGATACGGTTTTCAAAACCAAGTACGGTTGTTGCGGCAAATTTTGTAGTTTCGGAAATGGGTTTCCACTGCGCTTCATGATTGTCATCGGGAGGGAGTGGGTTTTGTGTCAAAAGTTGCGAGAGCTTCCTTGAGTAGGCTGTGGCTACCTCTGGTAATTGCAGCTTTCCGATGTCCAGCTTTCCAGGAAAACTGTACGAAGCTATGTCTGAACTTGGTATTCCGGCAAAACTGATCCGGCTCTGTAGAATGACGCAGACCAACACCAAATCAGCAGTGAAAGTGGGGAAAGATCACACTGAACCATTCTGTACCAAGCGAGGACTTAGATAAGGCGACGCACTTTCGTGCAATCTCTTCAACATCTTAATGGAGATAATAATAAGAAAAGCTGCAGTAATTACGAATAAGACCATTAACACGAAAAGCGGTATGTAGCTGGCGTATGCTGACGATATAGATATTACTGCAGTATTTTCAAGAATCGAAACGGAATCAACGAAGGTGGGTCGTGCTGCTAATGAAGGCAAGACAAAATTGATGGTGTCAACGATTAGATAAACCTCTCGACTTGGTCCGCCCTTGAACGTTGACAACCGATTTAATTTTGAAGTGGTAGATGAATTTGTCTACCTTGGCTCCGCCGTGAACAAGGACAACAACGTCAGTCTGGTGATAGATAATAGAATTGTGCTTGCAAATATATGCTACTTTAGGATCAGCAAGCAGTTTAGGAACAAACCCCTCTGTAGACGGACAAAAGCCCAGCTATATCAAACTCTCGTTTTATCTGTCTTGACATATGGCTCCGAAACTTGGCACATATCGCAAGCGGATGGAAGACATCTGGGAGTTTTCGAGAGAAAACTTCTCCTTGGTCCTGTTAGAGAAAACGGCGAGTACCGACGTCGATGGAACGCAAAGCAATATAGTCTATATTCTGACGTGGATATAGCTAGGCGAATCAAATTAGGCCAATTGCGTTGGCTAGGCCATGTTGTCAGAATGAATGAAGATGAGCCAGCGCGAAAGGTTTTCGATAACGTACCCGATGGAAGCAGGAAAGAGGACGACCAAGACTCCGCTGGAAAGGCCACGCAGAAGAATCCCTCCGTATCCTTGGTGTTACCAACTGGCGAGAACAGGCGAAGGATAGAGCCAGTTGGAAGAATATGTAGAAATTTAATTAATTTGTTTGTTTAATTAATATATGTAAGACGTCTGACCTCATGAGGTTGTAGAATAGTCAATAAAAGTAAGTAAAGTAAAAGATGTCCAGCTTTCTCTGCGCCTGGTTTAGTACGATTTTTGCTGTACATAATCTTGGGTGAACCTTTGCTGCTGCTACCAGGTAGTAATAAGAATCGATGTTAACTCGTACGTCCATTACACTGGTTCTTCCATCAATTACCACGTGGTCAATTCGATACTTCTTTCTTTGACCAGAGGCTACCCAAGTAGCCTTGTGTATATCTTTATGATGGAATCTTCTACCACTAGTGCCGTTTTTTTTGCCGCGGCAAAGTCTCATACCGTTGTCGGAACTGTCAGCATGTAGACTGAAATTGCCAATAGTTGGATGAAACATATTCTCTCTGCCTACTTTAGCATTAAAACCACCTAGTACAATCTTAGTGCCATGGTCAGGACAGCGGTCATACGTCTCCCCTAGGCGCTGATATAATATGTCTTTGTCATCATCATCTTTCTCTTCTGCCGGGGCATGCACACAAATTAGGGAAATAGAAAAATATTTCGTTTCCATGAGGATTGTGGCTATACCTAGAGACTAGATGTCGCAGTCTTTTGCCAAATACAAATCCGCAACCAAATTCATGTTTTTTCTCATGGCAACTATATTATATGTCGTAGTTTTGTTTTGCTTATGCAGTTTTGTCCTGTCCATCGCATTTCCTGGATAGCGGTAATGTCAGCCTAATAACTTTCGAGGACATACGCCAATTGGATACTTGCACCGAATCTATACTTATATAGAGTATTAACATTTCAAGTGCATTTCCGAAAATAGTGGTCCCTATAACTTTTGCGGAGGTCGTCAACAAATAGGGTTTGTTTATATTTAAATTTTGGATTTTGTATATTCACTGCCATACTGAACGGTGGTGGGAGGCAACCTCAGTCCTCCAGGGTTTTGTATTTTACCTACTGCCAGGATATTTGTTTGCAGCCACCCATTTTCTTTTAAAAATTATTTAAGAGCAAATGTTGCCACGTTTACGCTTCACGTGGCCCTTTCTGAAAGTTCAATTTTGGCACACTTTCTCCAACATTTCAGCCGGTATCTCACCACTGACATGTGACAATGATGTCTTACATGTGATGTGTGACAATGATGTCTTACAAGCAGCAAAATTTTTTGGCTTTTGCCTGTAGACGTGAGAATTTAATTGCCCCACCAAAAAGAGTCTACTGCGGTCAAATCACTCGAAAGTTCCGGCCACAACGTGGGATTAATTGCTCATATTAATTGCTGGACGTATAACTATATAAGTGTTGAACCCTGAGAATGATCGAAATATTGGGAAGTCAAAGCCGCTGTAATTTTCATTCTATGACATCCAACAAAGCTAATTAAATACAGATCAGGAAAAGGTCAACAATCAACATCATAATACAAGCAATTTCATATTTTGTGATATTTTCTTATTACGACAGATCTGTTGTGCGGTTTTAGGACTCCATCTTAATTATTTATTCGATCAGTTATATCCCTCGTGGAGCCACCATCCTTGATAATCTTTCATCCCGAGTGGAGTGTCCAAACCCGAAACCGAAAAACTGATGTAACCGGTTTAACTGTTTTTAACCGTCCGCCGGTTTTTTAAAAAACATAATTTTCGAACAACCCGGAAACCGGTTATTTGACGATATATTATATGATTTTCCAATTTTAATGAAATTTCGAAAATAAGAAACATGATTTCTAGTTTCAAATATTATTTTCTGTTCCAAAAGTTCTACGTGGTATTTCCAAACAAGTTTTATAATCAAATTTCAAAATAATTGTATGTCTTGAATAGGAAATAACTAAAAATTATTTACAAATTAATTAAATTTTTTTCAAATTTTAAAATTAATAATATTATATAAGTAAATGTTTTAAACTTAATAAGATTTTCATATATGAAAATCTCTTTCTAATTTGCATATGATTTTCGAATTTAAATCAGTTTAATGTAAATTTAAATACAACTTTCAAATTTTATATTAAACATGGATTCAAACTTGGAGTGTGACGTAATTTTTTTATTTGAAATTAAAACGTAATTGTCATATTTAAATTGAGTTCTGAAATTTTGAATTTTAAACACGAATATGTATACGAATTGACCGCAAAACAAATGTGTTGTAGGTGCTACATGTGTAATTTAATTTAAAGCAAAAAAAAAAGAAAAACCCGGTTCCACCGGTTTTTGTCAAAATTAAAAACCCAAAACCGGTTTCTGGAAAAATTGGTGTTTCGAACAAACCGAAACCTGGTTTCTGGATAACTTGACTTTTCGAACAAACCGAAACCCGGTTTCCAAAAAATTACGGTTTTGTGGACTCTCTAATCCCAAGTAATTGATTGATTCCATGTCTGCAATTAACGAACCATCAACTTTAAGTGGTGTATTCCATTCTGTGCGATTGCATTTTAGATTTGTCGTCCTAATATTTGTCCTCAATCCACCTTTCACCGCATTTTCGGAGAGTCTGTTGAACTTGGCCTGGATGTCATTAAATTTGTGGGCCATTTTTTTTTTTTTTTTTTTTTTTTATTTTTTTTATCAAACCAACACTCAGGGGATGCCCCCTATAAATGCAGTGCATTGTGTTGGAAAGAGGGAGTAGTGTCTGTTGATATTTGCCTTGAATGTTTGTATGTCACAATTGGTGGGAAATACACTAGCCGGAAGTTTATTCCACATACGGACTGTACGGCTGAAGAACGAATTTTCTCTATAGTGTGTAGTGCGGTCAATCGGCCACTCGATAAAAAACGGATGAGAGTTCCTGGAAAGCCGCGTACTTCGGCTAAATATCCTCACGTCCGGCATAAGTTGACGGATGTCCGAGGAACACATACCGTGGAAATATCGATAGAACAGTGACACGCAACCCACATTTCGGCGATGCTCAAGGGAGGCAATAGAGTTGGATACCATACTGTCCCCTATTAACACCGTCGCTCTCCTCTGGACACGGTCGAGAAGCTCCAAAGAAGTCCTAGGAGCACCTGCCCATATATGGGAGTTATACTCCATCTTTGGCCTGATGTAGGTGGTGTAGATATTGAGAAGATCAGATGGAGTGAAGTATTTCTTGCACCGCTTCAAAAAGCCTAGACACTTGAATGCATCTTTCGACACTTCAAATACATGTTTTGCCCAACGGACATCACATTGTATTTTCATGCCCAGAACATCAAGAGCGTCTGATTCATCAATATCCACACCGTCCATAGACAATGACGACACACCTGGGTCAGCAATACGTTTATGCGACAACAAACAACACTGGGTCTTACTCGCATTAAAATCTACTCTATTCCTTCGACCCCATTCAACAATGGACACCAGATCGCGGTCGAGTGTTCATTCATTGTCCGGCGTTTGACTTCAATCTCTTGAAGACTTGGCCTACGATCGAATGAATAAGAATGGCAGAGATTACTGTCATCGGCAAAAGAGTAGATTGGATTCACAGTCTGACCCAGGAGATCGTCAATGAAAATAAGAAAAAGAGAAGGAGAAAGAACAGAGCCCTGTGGTACACCTGCAGTCAATTTATGCTCGTCGGATGAAACCCCATCTACAACAACACGTATAGTGCGATCTTTGAGAAAACTCGATATAAATCGAGTGAAGTTATCACCGACACCAAAAGCAGCGAGATGTTATCTACGCAGTCGTTGTCATGTAAATGTTCCTACATATTGCTTCTGCATTTGTTTCACACATTATCTCACACATTATAGAAGGCATATTGTGGGGGTTTTGCCTAACTCCGTGTCATTGGCGTTTGGTATAACGTCCTTGTCTAAAATGTTGGTAAAACGTGGTAAAATTTTGGCTTTCCTTTCCATTAAAACGAACTTCATATGCTCCATCGCCGTACAATTCGCCAATCATGGACACTATCTTGTGCGGTATCCTCTTTTCGGTCAAGGTGGACCACATTGAGTCTCGGTGTATACTAACAAAAGCTTGGTCAAAATCTACGATTGCTCTGTGATTAATTGGTGTGTGTTCACATGGTCGGCGCTAGAACGTTAGTCAGCAGTTACACTATTAATTAAACAACCCAATAAATTAATTAAACAAACTTTAACATATTGCTACAACTGTTTCAATCCTTCGCCTTTTCCCGCCAGTTGGTAACGGCAAGGATTCTGAGGGATTCTTCGACCTGGTCTTTCCATCGCAGTCTAGCACGTCCTCTTTTCCTGCTTCCATCGGGTACGTTAGCGAAAACCTTTCGCGCTGTCCCATCCTTCATCCATTCTGATAACATAGCCTAGCCAACGCAATTGGCCTAATTTGATCTGCCTAGCTTTGTCCACGTCAGAATACAAATTATATAGCACTTGATTTCAATGATGATGGTTCTCGCCGTATTCTTTAACAGGACCATATATTTTATGGAGAATTTTTCTCTCGCCTAGTCCCAGGTAATTTTCATTCGTTTGCGATATAACACAAGTTTCGGAGCCATATGCCAGGACAGGTAAAATTGATATCCGGTATAGCTGGAATTTTGTCTGTCGAGAGAGGGCTTTGTTCTTAAACTGCTTGCTGAGCCCAAAGTAGCATCTATTTGTAAGCACAATTCTCCTATTTATCTCCAGACTGACGTTGTTGTCCTTGTTCACGGCGGATCCAAGGTAGATAAATTCATCTACCACTTCAAAAATAAATCGGCTGTCAACGTTCAAATGCGGACCACGTCGAGAGGTTTCTCTAGTCGTTGACACCATCATTTTTGTCTTGCCCTCATTAACAGAAACACCCGCATTCGCTGATTCCTTTGCGAGTCTTACAAATATTGCAGTACCCTCTTGCAAATTTCGCCCAATAATGTCTATATCGTCAGCATACGCCAGCTACATATCGCTTTTCGTGTTAATGGTCTTGTTCGTATTTACTGCAGCCTTTCTCTTTATTATCTCCATGAAGATGTTGAAGAAATTGCACGAAAGTGTGTCGCCTTGTCTAAGTCCTCGCTTGGTACAGAATTGCTCAGTGAGGTCTTTCCCCACCTTCACTGCTGATTTGGTGTTGGTCTGCGTCATTCTACAAAGGCGGATCAGTTTTGCCGGAATACCAAGTTCACGAATAGCTTCGTACAGTTTTCCCCATATGGGGCCATCGAAATTAACTCTGTAATCGACAAAAAGATGGTATGTATCAATTTGCTTTTCGTGGGTCTTTTCCAGGATTTGGCGTAGCGTGAATATATGGCCAATTGTGGAGATAACGCCCAATCAGGTTTTCAACAATTGACTTTAGTCTTTCATACGAGGGTTGCTATTTATATTTCGGGTCCAGCAATAAAAAAAACATCATTTGTCATTGGAAATGGTTTTATTGTTTTTTAAAATATTCTCATATTTTCAATATATTTTTTCTCAAACCTATTTTCGAAGCACTTTTTTCACTCCAATTGAGACACCTCCAAAACGGAGATTTGAATGCTTCAACAGTTGCTTTGGCAGTCGAAAAACGTTGAGCACTCCGTAAAAAGAAGTCACTGGGTGCTAAATCAGGTCTTTACGGCGGGTGACCCATCAATTCGACATGTTTAGTGCTCAAATAGCCCATTGTTTCAGCTGATGTGTGAGAGCTCACATTGTCCTGATGGAAAATGATCCGTCTCCTCTCGTGGCGTTGTTCGTATTTCGACCAACACTGTTGGCAAACGGATCCTGGTTAACCACTAAGAATTGAGCGTCCTCCATTCCAGTAACGGCACTGTGGCCACATGATCGGTTAAACGCAAAAAACCCCGATTATTTGCTACAAAGTGCTTCTTCCACGAACCAATGTTGTTGGATTTAGCTCCTCTTTAAAGACCCCTACAGTCGATTGCTGTATCATTTCGATGATTGAATGATTCGTCACCTGTGACGCTGTTATACACTGCATTTGAGTTATGGCGGTGTAATTTTTTCAAGATTCCTTTGCTCCAATCGACACGAGCCTTTCTTTGTGCATTCGTCATAATATGGGCGATCCAACGAGAACAAGCATTTTTCACGGCCAAATGAACATGCAATATCTTATTGATTCTTGTCATACTAATGCCCACGGATGCCTCACTATCACGGTATGTCACATGTCGGTCTTGCTTTATCAGTTCACGCACAGTATCGATGGTTTCCGGCAAAACGACCAACGTTAGACGACCTTCACGATTTTCATTCTGTAGCGATCGGAGTCGGAGACTGAATTCTTGGTACCAGCGATTTACAGTGGTTTTTTTATGGTGTTTCATCACCAAAAGTCGAAACTAGTTGATTGAGACAATCTTCTCTCGATAATACACTCCGAAAATCATAAAAAATCATCGCGAGAAAATTTTGACGGTTTAATTCCATTTTTTACCGAGACTAGTGTTATTTTTCAACACACTGTACACTGTCTACACTGTTTTCAATAATCAGCCCATTATTCGGCCCGTTATTCGATTTTCTTATCCTCGGGAAAAAATTTCAGGATTTATTGTTCATCCTGCACATTTCGATCTTTTCACTATCACTCTGCTCCCACTGCCATTTATCCTCCTAAATAATTGGGTTTCGCCCCTTCTCAGCCTCTTGTACCGCTCATTCGCAGCACGAGTTGTAAGTAAAAATATGTAGCTCGCATTTCAAGGAAGAAGAAAAAATTGAGGGCACATTATGTTTTCGATTATATGTTACTAAGGGGAAAGGAAAAGAAAAGATTGCCACCAATGGTCATTAAACAGGGCAAGGTGCATATAATTATATCGCTATAAAGTTACCTTTTCCTCACAGTCTCATTGCATGACAGTCATACACAAAATGTGAATCCCTTATATTGTTGCTCACAAACCTGTTGCACTCTTACAACAGTTGTGACGGCCAATCATCAAACCCCCATGCCATTGTTGCCCCTCAAAATTCTATTACATTTTACAATATAAATAATTGTTTGCTGCTGCTGCAACTCAATCGACAGCAAACGACAATAAATTTTGTATTTGATTAAAATCTGTACAACGTCATTATGCATAATCACATATACATAGAAGATGCCTGCCTGCCTTCTCTATAACGACCATCATAATTATTTAATTTCGACAAATATGTGGCGACAAACGCCCAAAGACAGCAGACGGACAAACAGATCTCAGATGCTGAAAAGTAGTAGCATTCGCGAAGAATGACATAATATTTATTGCCTATTTAGTGTGAGCGAGTAAATAGACCCAGGAAAAAATATTAAACAACTATAAAAATTTGCAAAAAAAAAATAAACATGAGAACCCACAGAAAAAAAAACAGGCTAAACATGTATGTGGAAGCGTTAGATAAATGTGCTAGCCTAATTAGCTACATGTCTACATAGTATATTTCACATTTCAAGGGCGGTCAGTGACAAGTAGGTTCTCAATATATCAACAGACACACAAATCTAGTCACATGTAGATTTGCACTTTAGGGTTCTAGGACAATGTACGTATGACTAACACACAGTAAGAGATGGTGCATATTACTCATACGCTGTGGGCAGTTGAAATCGTATCAGACGTAACAATTGTTAAAGGAATGTTTGAATTATGTTCGAATCCAGGTGTCTTATTGAATTTGATCCAATATACAAATATTTATGAAACTGGTCATTAAGCTTTGTAAAGATACATTATGACTGATAACAATTTAAAATAAGAGTTGCTCAGTAACAGTGCACTTTTTAATTTTAAAATAAATCACGTATATTTTGAGATAGTTGTGACTTTTTTTATTGGATTGTAAAGAAGACATGTTCCGATTAAGTACGGAATAGAATATCAGCCAAATAGCCCCCACGGCTCTGGTGGCAGGCCATTAATATTTTCATCAAATTTTCCATGACTTTCTCACAAAGATGTAGCTGCAACGGCTCCACGAAATAATCCCCAAGGAAATAACGCCCAGGAAATAGCACCCAAGGAAATAAACCCCAAAAAAAGAAATGACATCCAAAAACAAAGAATGAAACAAAAGGCCCATTTTCACACAATTTCATTGGAGATTTTTCACAATTTGGTAACCCCGATTGGAAAACGAAATAACATCCAAAAAAAATTAAATACTTCCCAAAAAATTTGGTTGTTTTTTCATAAGAAATGACACCCAAAAATGTGTAAAAAAAACATTGGAGATTATTTCAGATCACGTTTGGAAGTTATTTCCTTGGATGGTATTTCGCGGAGCCGCTGTAACCCTCCGATGACGCGTTGGATCTCGGAATTGAGCTCAGGACTTGTTTCTTATTTATTCGCATAATCTTGATATTTCACAAAACAATAAAGAAATAAATTGCATAGCGTTAAATCGCATGATCTTGGTGGCCAATAGACTTCAAAATTTCTTGATATAATTTGTTCTGGAAATCGTTGCTGCAATAAATCGACTGTTTCATGCGCGGTATAGCAGGTGGCGCCGCACAGAGGGATTTTGCCGGCAAAAATACCCTTTTTCGAGTGTCAAATATCAAAAATGTAATGATGCAGTTTTGTAGAGAATTGTTTAATTAAGAGAAATAAATCATTAGTTATTTTCAACAAATTTTGTTTTTGTACAAAAAAAACGCGGCAAAGTCAACAAAATGAAACTCTGCAGTAACCTGCCTCAGATTTTCATGCATTTCAATGGGCTGGAAACATAGCTTCATTTTGTCGTATCGATTTGGAATATGTATATTTGAAAAATATGGTATTTCTACATTAAGTTTTAAGAAAAAATAATTGAATAACAATAACAGATTAAAATATATTAATGCTTTTATGATGACACTCAAAAAACTAAGTGTTTTTAGTTTTTCTTGGACTAAAAAAAGAAAGTCGTTATCGATCGTTGTGGTCTGGTTGCTAAAATGTGAAAGGTGGGAGTGTATTCTTTTGATTTCATAAATAAAATTCCCATAATATTTTATACTGTTGAAGAAAGTTATAAATTTTATAAAAAAGTACCACGAAATTTCATTACAAAAATCGATGAAAACACCATATAAAATGGTGTATACTTTTAGGCCTATGTGTTTTAATGCTGTCGATAATAGAAACGTTAGTTAGTTAGTTGGTTGTGTTTTATATATCATATCCCTAAAAGTATGCACTGGGAAATGCTGAAAAATTAATAAATTTCGATAATTTTATAGTACAAATTTGAATTTAATTTGGAATGATTGGTTAATTAAAAAAAAAAGGTAAACTATGGCCCCCTAATTTTTTTGCAAATATTCAGCTAACATATTAGGCTTTAGTTATTTATATAGATGTAAGTGCTGATTTACATATATCACAAACTACAAATAATTATAACTGTGTTTTCGAAAATTTTGAAAAATTAAAATTTGTATATGAGCGTTGGGCGTGGCACTTAAATTTTTAATATAATTGAGGACTCAAATGCAAGCACTGGCAGTAATTTTTATTGAAATAGATATGAAAATGAGGAAAATACAACGATTTTTTATTTTACGTTATATGGGAGGTAGGCGTGGTTGTGGGCGGATTTGAACAAAAACTTGTTTTTTTCCAATTTAGCAATATGAGAGATGTGTGCGAAATTTCAAAGCCCTAGCTCGATTCCTTCTAATTTTTGCCGCGGCTTGTATGAAGAAATCCCACTGTGCGCCGTCTTGCTGAAACCACATGTCGTCCAGATCCACGCCGTCTAGTTGAGGTCAGAAAAACTTCGATGTCATGTTCCTGGAACGAATTCCGTTTACAATCACTGCAATTTCGTTTTCATCTTCAAAAAATAAGGCTCAATCAAACTGCCTGACCAAAATCCGCATCACACAGTTGCTCGTTGTGATTGCATTTGTTTTTCATGGATTGCAAGGGGATTTTCATCAGCCCAAACTTCGACAATTTTGTGTACTCACGAAGTCATTCAGTTGAAAATGCGCTTCAACAGAGAAGATGATTCTTTTTTAAAACTGGCATTCACTTCAATTTACTCCATTACCCATTGAACCAATTGCCGGCGCTTTCAATGGTCTGCTGGTTTGAGCTCCAGAGTAACCTGAATTTTGTACGCATGAAGGTGCAAGTCGTTTGTCAAAATTTGCTGCGTAGTGCTTCGTGAAATTTGAAGTTGTTGAGAACGATGCCGAATAGATGTTTTCAGGATTTTGGTGACACTCTCGTTTACAGCAGTAATGTTTTCAAGAGACCGATCGGCACTTTGACGCACAGGAATCTTACTGTCCGTAACTGACCCAGTTTCTTCACATTTTTTAACCACTTTTCGAATGGTTGACACATTTCCCTACTGAACATACTCCGAAGTTTGCGAGCAGTCTCAGCATAACTTCCCAAATTTTTGTAATAATTTTCCACAGTTTTAGCTCGTTGTTCATTTATAATAATAGGATTAAATGTAAGTGACAGTTGCCAAATTTCAGAGTTGCCACTTGCACAAAAAATATTACACCATATTTGAAAAGTGCTATCTTACTGAGACACTCTTTATAAAGCATTTGAAATTGTTTTTTACACTTATGGTCCTTAAGGATACTGACTTTGCGGACTGTAAAAATATAGACACCGATATTGAATGCGCTGCTGTGGAGTCGGAGTTGGAGTCTGGGCTATTTGCCTGGAGTCGGAATCGGTGTTGGAGTCGTGAAAATGTAGACGACTCCGACTCCAAGTTCAGAATTAAAAATTTTCGAAAATATTAAATTGTTGACAGATTTTTTCGATCACCCGTCATCGCCCGTTTGATCCCTGCTCTAACGACAATTCAATTCTTTCAACGGCGGTCGCCTATGTTACTGACGGTGGCACGATGGAGTATTTAGCCATGAAAAAAGTTGCGAAAATTATATATTATATGCAATTCAAATTATTTCGTTGATAACAAAAATTATTGCGGAGAATTGGATTCTTTTATTTGCAACAGGCTGGAGTCGGAGTGGAGTCGTGGATTTCCAAAGTAATGGACTCGGAGTGTGGGCTATATGCCTGGAGCCGGAATCAGAGTAAGAGTCGTGAAAATGTGGACGACTCCGACTCTCAGTTCAGCATTTCTATAAAAATTTTCCAAAATAATAAATTGTTGACCTATTTTTTCGGTCAACCGTCGGTGGAGCGACGGTAGTGTGCGCGGCTCTTGAACACGGGTACGTGGGATAGATCCCTGCTCAGACCACCTTACATATATTGCGACGGAGGTGTCCGATTTTGTTCAAATAAATTTAGAAAAATTTAGAATTACAATATCTTTACTCCGTTCTTACAATATTTCCCAATGTAATCAACAGTTTCGCAGTTATAAAAAAAGGAATGGTAAAAAAAATATTTTTTTGCTTAAGAAATTAAAATTTTTTATTATTAAATAAAACGAATCATAAGAAACGTCCAAAAAGTGTAAAGTTTTATTCGTTTATCATACGGCTATAAGACCTATAAACAAAATCAGAGATGGATCATAAAGACTGATGGACGCGTTTCGATTTTATCACAATTTAGTGAAGGTATCTCATTTTGTCAACAATTGTATTACTCATCATATGCAACCCCAACAAAATATCACAATTCTTGACAAATTGAGATACCTTCCCTAAATTGTGAATATTAGCGTAATGGGTTCATCGATTTTTATGATACATTTTCAAACAAAGTGCAGGAAATTCTGAGAATTGGTAAATTTTTTTTTTACAAACTTGTCTAGATACCGACATTTCATGGGTACCGATCAACCCAGTAGACTTGCCTCTAACCGTTACAATTTACTTGAATGTTGATCTAAAAATTGCATGAAAAGCCCTACAACACTCTTATTAATTCATTTGAAATAAAATTTGCCTATATTCGTTCTACTCATCCTCGCAGAAATAAGTGGAATGGCGATCACTGAGTATAACCCCAGCTTCAAAGAGAAAACCCCGTCGTTACACGTCAGATTAAACCAACTGTACCAATGGTCATGGAACAATGTTGACAGGTGTTCTGAATATTTCAGTATATGTCGACAACGCAAAAGTGGAATCAATATTCGATCAGAAATATCACACTCCCACACCGGAAGGGGATTCGTGGAGCAGTGGAGCTTTGCAATATGTTCTAAGGAACAATGACTGTCACTTACCCTAAATGCTAATTCTAACGTTTATTAGAGGAAATTTGGATGATTCTGAAAGCGACCGGTTGACTGCGGGATAATTGCACGGCATTGTTGGGGATAAATGTCTTCACTAACAGCCAAGCTGTTATCAAGTCCCGAAATATATATTCCTGAATTAAACATCTGCCCAACTCTGCCGCAGATCCCATAACGATATGAGGTGGCTATTCTATACATGCCGACAAATTCGACGGAGACATCCGAATTAGCCGTACGCGAGTTTAGAGGTCGCCGCAACCGTTGTTAGGGGTCCACACTAAAGGTCATTACAACCGAATTAGTGGCCTTCACAAACCGAATTCGAGTATGTCACATTAGATGTTGCCACAACCGCATGGGAGGTTGTCACAACCGAAGAAGATATAAGCACAACCGAATTAGAGGTCGTCACAACCGCACTAGAGATTGGCACAACACAACTAGATGTTGTCACGACCAAATGTAGAGGGTGTCATAACCAAATTTAGAGGTTATGACAATCTAATGAAAATGTTGATGATATTTAAAGGAGATTGCCCGAATTGAATGTTTTTCTATAAACTAAAATCGCATTTCGTATCAATTGTATATATGTAAAATGCATAGTTAATAAAGATGATGTTAGAAATTGAATTGAATTGAAATGCTTTACAGACAATTTCAATTCTCGTATTCTCTTAAATAATTAGCAAATTGAAAATTGATGTAATTTATATGGAGTAACCTTTAGGTAAACAAATTAATTGACCAATTTACCATTTTTGCCAAACGCCATCTATCACCGGCCTCCTCGGTTAGTGACGGCGACACCGCCATGAAAAATTTCTGAAAATATCGTTTGGAACCGGTGTCTAACTGAATGTCACAATCGGCGAGTGCAAAACAAGAAAGAAAGTGCACAGTGAAATGATTGTATTACCTTCATTAATACAAGTATTTTTTTGGTTTTTAAATACCAGTTTATTTCAATCGTTTGAATTTCTTGAAATAGAGTTGAACCCTGTCACAACCACTACATGTACGCGCTTCTACTCACTAAGGCAGCGCATACGAACTAAACCTTAATATGGGGGGTTTCATAATTTTTTTTGTTAATCAAGTTAAGAGATTAAATGTTTGTCAATATTAAATGTTTGAAATACAAAGATTAGAGTTGTATAATATATGTTTTTGTGAACCAAATGTTGCTTTGATTGTTAAAAACAGAGGAAAACAAAAACGTGGCAGGCTAAAAAAAGGATCAGATTTTTAATTCATGAAAACAATGCTTGCAAACATGTACATAGTGCATGCACTATGTTGATGGGGCCGCTATTTTTCAGCGTGTGCAGACACTAGGGGCTTTGCTGCTAGACGCTTCTGCGCCAACTGTCTTCACCTTTTTTTCCATCGATGTCAGCAAATTTCAACTCTTAAATGATTTATAGTTGACACCAAATTCAAATTTGCCATGCTTTTGAAAAAAATCACATGACGTATTCTTGGGACACCCGCTTGGAATGTAGTACCTTCCGCTATATATTATGTACTAGCTAGTTCCAACACGCCTAAGGCGTCCGTTGACAAATACGTTAAATAAATGGATTTTTAAGAAAAGACACTTTTTGTAAAATGATAAAAATTTGTTAAAAAAAAAATAAATTTTATAGAATGTATTTTTTTTATTTTAAATGTATTTCAGTTTCCTTTTTCCCCGAAAAGCGAATTTTTCAAAGAGAGGGAGGTACTTCTTTTATTAAAAGCAAATGTTTTTTTTTAAGAAAAGATACTATTTTTAAGAAGTAGTATTTTTTGTACGAAAAAGCCATAAGAGTTTGAATTTTTTTTACAAAGAAGTACTTTTTTTAGGAACAGGTACTTTTTAAAGAAGTGGTACTCTTTCTGGAAAAAGATGGTTTTTAAGAAAATGTACTTATTTTCAGAAAGGGTACTTATCTCAAGAAAAGAAAAAGTACTATTTTATTTTTAAGAACAGGTAGTTTTAAGAAAATGATTTTTTGTAAGAAATTTTTTTAACATTTAATTTTTAATTTTTTTAAGAGAATGTATTTTTTTGAAGAAAATGTTTTTTTTCAGATATGTGATTTTTTTTAGAATTGGTTTTATTTCAAGAATATTTGCATTTTTAAGAGAAGGGACTTATCTCAAGAAAAGTTATTTTGTTTCACATAAAAGGTACTCTTTAAAGAAAAGGTAGTCTGGTAAGAAATGGCAATTTGTTGTAAGAAAATTTACATTTTTAAGAAAAGGTACATATCTTAAAAAAAAAATTTTAAGAAAAGGTACATTTTGTAAGAAAATTTACTTTTTTTAAGAACTTTAAATTACGGTATTATTTACTTTGTTGAAAACTACAATAAATACTAAATATTGGTTACAGGCTCCACCTAGAAAGCTTCACATTAAAGAAGAAATTTCCCAACATATGTGATACGTCTAAAGGGTCCGCCATCTAACGTTTTTTTTTTCAACTAGTGCTTATTTCGTGAATGGTAACACTTAGCTCATGTCTGATTTGACAGATAATTAATTTTATCCTTCCGCTGAACGAATATGGTTGTGTATACGCTTGAACAACGCTGGGAAATATTGCAACATTACTTTGAAAATCATGGTGATTTTGCAGAATGTGTGCGAAAATTTCGTACGGATTTTGGAAGAAGAGAAGCACCATCAGCTCCGTATGTTCGTTATCTTGTGAAAAAAGTGAAAGAAACTGGCATCCTCAGCGATAAACCAAAGCGTGAAAAGCCAAAAATAGTGCGTACACCCGAGAATATTGATGCTGTGGCAGAAAGTGTGCGTGAAGCGCCATCAACATCAATTCACCGTCGTTCTCAACAATTGAACATTTCGGAGACATCATTGAGAAGTATTTTGCATAAAGACCTTGGTATGACGCCATACAAAGTCCAATTGGTTCAGGAGTTGAAGCCAACTGACCATCCAATGCGTTTTGGATGCTAAGTGGGCCTGCGATCGACTTACAGAAGATGCCGATTTTGCCAAAAAAAAATTATCTTTTCAGATGAAGCTCATTTTGATCTTGCCGGGTATGTAAACAAGCAAAATTGTCGCATTTGGGGCACAGAAAACCCGCACGCATACATTGAAAAGCCGATGCACCCAAAACGAGTCACTGTTTGGTGCGGATTTTGGTCCAGAGGCATAATAGGGCCATTTTTCTTCAAAAATGAGCAAGGAGTGGCCGTTACAGTCAATGGCGATCGATATCGGGCCATGTTGAACGAATTTTTGTTCACAAAAATTGAAGAGGAGGATATTGGCAACATTTGGTTTCAACAGGACGGCGCTACGTGCCACACAGCCGAAGCTACACTCGATGTTTTGCGCCCTGTTTTTGAAGATCGCATTATCAGCCGCAGAGCTGATGTCGTTTGGCCACCTCGGAGCTGCGATTTGACACCGTTGGACTATTATTTGTGGGGTGCCCTCAAAGATAAGTGTTACGCCGACAAGCCAGAGACAATTGACGCTTTAAAGGACAATATTCGTGAAGCCATTGGAGAAATACAGCTGCACACAATCGCTAATGTGCTTAAAAATTGGACCGATCGTGTAGGCTACTGCATGGCCAGCCGAGGCAGCCAGTTGAATGAAATTATTGTCCACTATTAACCGGAAGGATTGTACTTTCAAATAAAAAAAGAAATTTGAGAAAATATTCAGTGGTTTTTTTATAGCATTTTCAAAAAAAAAAGTTATTTGGCGGAGCCGTTACTTAGTCTAGACACCAACCAAAGCAAAAGAAAACAATATAGTTGATATTAGTGGGTCGTAGCATAATAGTGTTAAAATAAAACTTGCTTAATTTTTTTTTTTCATTTAGCCACTTCGTCCCAAAAGCACTCGTTGTTACACAAATTGGGTTTTCCGGTTTTCACAAAAAAAAACCTTGTTGCTGTGCAAAGTAGTTTTTCCTCAAAAACCTCCGAAAATTCCAAATTGTTTGGGTTAACCCGTGGCCAGAAGCACCAGTGACACCTTCCGGCACAGCCACAGCAAGCAGGAGCCTTTCCACAGTTTCAGACCTTAGCTCCTTTTCAATCGACACAAAGTTAAATTTTCGGCTATTTTAAAAATTCCAAATACGTAAGGTAGCAAGTGTTTTTTGCACAAAAAAGGCGCCACCATAGGGCACAGCAACGGAAAACAGAACTTCGCAGAACAAATATTAGCCAGACTTGTGGCTCCTTCATCACGACACGATATTTTTATCTTTTATTTTCTCTGTTTAACACTTCACTGGAAATAAACAAATGATTGTACCAGTTTTCTGTGATTTCCTCAATTTTCGAAAACCAAAAAGCACAAAAATATACAATTCTATACATATTTGTCCTAAGAATTGAAATTTATCCCTGTCTGTCCACAAGTCACGTATAAATAAACATCAAAGCGTCTATAAAAAAAATGATGGGACACAGCCAAGGAAGAAGCTATCTCAACAATTCTCCATTCACTGTTACAAGACACTATATCTTAAAATTTATTTTATAATGTTGCAAGTCAAACATTTGAATAATTTCGTTCCGGTAAACCTTTAAATGTACATGATACGCCCTAAGCCCTAAGGGACACCTTCCTACTCATATCCACTACAAGTCAATATTATTAATACATCTACTTATATACTATGGATACGACCTCCTGGTCCCGCACAGCAACAGCCATGCATTAATGCATCGGTATGTTTTGTTGTGTGGCAGCAGTAGCCCACATAAGTAGCAATCGTTGGATTATAGTGTTTAACAAAATGTACAATTTATTATTAAACATATTTGTGTATTGAAGTGCCCCCGGTTTTCCTCCTTGTTCGTTTTTTCTTTTTTTGGTTCATCCACTTTATTTTCCGAGATATCCGCGGTTGCACATGATGACGCTGCTTTGGGATGCTGCACTATTAGCTCGTAAAACAACAACAACAATACTAAATGCCTTGATGTGTGTAAGCAACTTGAAGCAAGAGATGACGAGCGCAAACACCTTAGACAGAGATATAAGTACATACAGACATACACATGTAATCTTCGCGCTATGCGAAATATTCAAAATTTTGAATCGTCATCATCATCGTAATGTGTGTTGATGTGTAACGAATTTTGGCACTCGATGGATGCTGAATAAGTGCAGGGTTTTGTATCTTCAGCGGGAGAACACAGTGGTTTGGCAGTAACTTCGGCTATGAATTTGATTAGTGCATTTTTTATTTTAAGTTTAGATAATGTATTTTATATTTCACAGTGTCTAATTATAATTATAATAAAATTCTTTCATAAAAATGTCAAAACTCGGCAGAAATCATAAATTCTCTTCTTTTTGAAATTTCACAATTTTCCTATACATTAACATCTAAATTGTTTTACGTCCCACAAAATTTGGCATTCTCAAGGCGCCTAAAATTCATACCCAGTTTGTTGTGTTTCATAGTCCTTGACACTGGCTGTCATTAAAGGTAAATAAATAAATGGTTTCCCATTACGTCCCATGAAGGGACCGGGGAGAACTTCTCACAATCACTGAGCTGTGCGCTTTCCAGTTTTCACTCACTGATTGGGACCTACAGTTTTACACCGATTCCGAACGGTATTTTGAGAAGCTTTTTCATGGCTATATACTCGATAGTGTCGCCGTCACTAAGCGAGGTGACCGTCGTCGAAAGAAATTTGTAAGGTGGTTGGAGCAGGGATCGAACCCAGGATCTCCTGTACAAGAGGCGCGCACAGTACCCATTGTACCACCGACGGTCATTAAAGGTATAATTTACAAATAAATCCAACCATAAATTCAACTGACATTACACGTTAATCATATATTCCCATTTCTTCCCCGGTTTGGGGAATTTAATGTTCGATTCAAATAACTGAATAATTTTACGAAAAAAATAAAGTTTCTAACCCTCATTATCACCATCTTAACCTACAGTTAAAGCTAACTATATATTGTGTATTAGAAGCCGTCAGTCTGTATGGAAATGATAACTAACTAGCGTTAAAAAAAACATTGTGGTAATGGCCCTAAGACCAAAGATCGACTTTAAAAATACTTATACCAGTGATGCCGCATTTTTACTGACTTCTACAGCCACCAAAATGGAAACTTGAGACATTGGTTTTGCTAAACTTTTTATATCAAAAGACATGCTCAGAGGCCAAAACTATATATTCTCCACATATTGACGGAGTTAAAAAAAATGTCCAATACTGGCATTCTAAACACGTATTTGCGGACTTAAGCCTTCTATTCACCTCTTATGAAATGTTCTTCGCCATACGAAATACGTGTATAACATAAAGAGTTCGTATTTACCCCACATGTGTAACTCATACACATCGCCGTGGGGAATGGGTAATGATATATCCCCAGGGTATGGGGGAAATAATGTTTAGTCACCCACAGCGTATGGGAAAACTAATGGGTAGTCGCCCACGGAAAAATGAAACTACACAAAGGGCATTACGGAAAATAATCGGTTTCGGTTTCACTGAAAGGAAAATACCGGTGAAATCAGTTAATTTTCGGTTTTGTTAAAGGATTCTCTTCGATTTTTTCGTTTGCATGGTGTTTTTCTTGTAGTTAAATTTGTTAATTTGGTAATGGCAGGATGAACCAAAGCGTAGGTTTCCAGAAGCCTCGTTGTTAAGTTATTCCTTTATTGGGTTTCGGGAAATAAAAGACTGGAGCGGGGCTGAGTATTTTTAACAACTTTATTGTTCTGCTTGATCAGACGAATTGAACGAGCATCGCTCCACTCAACAATGTCTAAGTCGAGCAGTCATGTTCGAAAAACGGATTATCTTAATAATAGAGCGCCTCCTGCTAGTAAATCTATTTGTTTAACCCTTGTCTGGCTTTGTAGAAAATCAAACCAATATCAACAGAAAAGAGCATGTTCATGTCTTGTTTCCATGGTCCATAAAAAGAATCATAATTATTCAGAATATATAACATCATTATTTACATGATTTGAATTGAACTGAAATTAATCGAATTGAATTGATTTCATTTGAATTGAATTGAATTGCATTGAATTGAATTGAATTGAATTGAATTGAATTGAATTGAATTGAATTGAATTGAATTGAATTGAATTGAATTGAATTGAATTGAATTGAATTGAATTGAATTGAATTGAATTGAATTGAATTGAATTGAATTGAATTGAATTGAATTGAATTGAATTGAATTGAATTGAATTGAATTGAATTGAATTGAATTGAATTGAATTGAATTGAATTGAATTGAATTGAATTGAATTGAATTGAATTGAATTGAATTGAATTGAATTGAATTGAATTGAATTGAATTGAATTGAATTGAATTGAATTGAATTGAATTGAATTGAATTGAATTGAATTGAATTGAATTGAATTGAATTGAATTGAATTGAATTGAATTGAATTGAATTGAATTGAATTGAATTGAATTGAATTGAATTGAATTGAATTGAATTGAATTGAATTGAATTGAATTGAATTGAATTGAATTGAATTGAATTGAATTGAATTGAATTGAATTGAATTGAATTGAATTGAATTGAATTGAATTGAATTGAATTGAATTGAATTGAATTGAATTGAATTGAATTGAATTGAATTGAATTGAATTGAATTGAATTGAATTGAATTGAATTGAATTGAATTGAATTGAATTGAATTGAATTGAATTGAATTGAATTGAATTGAATTGAATTGAATTGAATTGAATTGAATTGAATTGAATTGAATTGAATTGAATTGAATTGAATTGAATTGAATTGAATTGAATTGAATTGAATTGAATTGAATTGAATTGAATTGAATTGAATTGAATTGAATTGAATTGAATTGAATTGAATTGAATTGAATTGAATTGAATTGAATTGAATTGAATTGAATTGAATTGAATTGAATTGAATTGAATTGAATTGAATTGAATTGAATTGAATTGAATTGAATTGAATTGAATTGAATTGAATTGAATTGAATTGAATTGAATTGAATTGAATTGAATTGAATTGAATTGAATTGAATTGAATTGAATTGAATTGAATTGAATTGAATTGATTTGAATTGAATTGAATTGAATTGATTTGATTTGAATTGAATTGAATTGAATTGAATTGAATTGAATTGAATTGAATTGAATTGGATTGGATTGGATTGGATTGGATTGGATTGGATTGAATTGAATTGAATTGAATTGAATTGAATTGAATTGAATTGAATTGAATTGAATTGAATTGAATTGAATTGAATTGAATTGAATTGAATTGAATTGAATTGAATTGAATTGAATTGAATTGAATTGAATTGAATTGAATTGAATTTAATTTAATTGAATTGAATTGAATTGAATTGAATTGAATTGAATTGAATTGAATTGAATTGAATTGAATTGAATTGAATTGAATTGAATTGAATTGAATTGAATTGAATTGAATTGAATTGAATTGAATTGAATTGAATTGAATTGAATTGAATTGAATTGAATTGAATTGAATTGAATTGAATTGAATTGAATTGAATTGAATTGAACTGAATTGAATTGAATTGAATTGAATTGAATTGAATTGAATTGAATTGAATTGAATTGAATTGAATTGAATTGAATTGAATTGAATTGAATTGAATTGAATTGAATTGAATTGAATTGAATTGAATTGAATTGAATTGAATTGAATTGAATTGAATTGAATTGAATTGAATTGAATTGAATTGAATTGAATTGAATTGAATTGAATTGAATTGAATTGAATTGAATTGAATTGAATTGAATTCAAGTGAATTGAATTGCATTGAATTGGATTGAATTGAATTGAACTGGACTGAACTGAAATTAACTGAACTGATTGATCTATATTGATTTGAATTGAGTTTAATGGAATTGACAATGTGTTTGGACACAAGTACACTATATATATTATTATTAAGAGCTCTTACAAGAGTAAGAACTTTTTTTACAAAGAAGTAGGTACTTTATTAAGAACAGGTACTTTTTAAAGAAGCGGAACTCTTTGTAGGAAAAGGTTATTTTTGTAAGAAAATTTATTTATTTTCTAGGCTATTTTTCTCTAGAAAAGAAAAGAAAATGTATTATTTTATTTTAAAGGTGCTGATTGATGTATTTCCCTTGCGGGAGTTTTTAGTAGGTATGTTTTTTAAATATCAATTTTTTAAATTTATTCAAGCTCAAGAGTTTTTTTGAAAATAATATTAAGCTATTAAATAACCTTAATATTAAAAAGGTCTTGAGCTTGAATAAATTTAAAAAATTGATAAAAGGTACTTATTTAAAAAAAATACTTTTTACTTTTTTCAAGCCAAGGTACTTCTTTAAGATAAGGTATTTTTTTAGGAACGGTACTTTGTTTAAGAATATGAATAGGTATTTTTTTTAAAAAATTTACTTCTTTTAAGACAATGCACTTATTTAAGAAAATTTTCTTTTTTAAACTTCTCTCACTTTGGCTTTTCTAAATTTACTGTTTATTGGGTTCAAAACTACAATATATACTAAATATTGGTTACAGGCTCCACCTACATGACTTCCCATTAATCGAGAAAGTTCCCAACATACATATATATGTGGATATCTACTTAGTCGAGACACAAACCAAAACAAAAGTAAACAATATAGTTGATAATAGTGGGTTGTAGCATAAAAGTGTTAAAACAAAAGTTGTTAATTTATTTTATTTAGCCCCCATCCCTTACCGTGCGATAAAGAACTTCGTTCCAAAAATGTTTAACGCGTAGAGACAAGCCAACAACGATTGTTGCCGTGGAAGACAACATTACACATGTCATTGGTCAGATAAGGATATCTAGGAAAAAGTATGCCAAAATTGGACCATGTTACGCGTACACGCTGATAAATCCGTAATTTTTTCTTGTTGGAATGCAAATATAACATGTGTTTGGTGCTTATCGTCAGTATAGTATACTTGTGTCCAAACAAATTTAGGGAATTCACAAGGTGTATTAAGGTTGTAGGTTGTAAGAAAATATAAGACCTTCAATAGCACATATGTGAACACCCTGTTGTAAATGCAAATACTACAATCCAAGGCGTATTGAAGAAGGTGGTGGCACTAGATCAAAGTATGTTTATATCAAGTGGAAGCATTAGGTGTTGTTGTAATTGTAGGCAAAGACAACAGGCATTTGGTTTTTATTTCGTACCGACGTGGTGTCAAACTCTGCATGTACCTATACCAATAATAAAGTAAAGTAAACAAGCATGTACAAATACCAATTAAACCCGAATTTGACATTGCTAGGTACATCGTCAAGAAAATACTGAAATCAGCTGTGCTAATGCTTCCACTTGATATAAATACACTTTGAACTAGATGTTAATGGGCGACTTCTAATTAATTAAATTGTCAAATTCTGTCGAGATCAAAATAATAATGGAGGGAGAACGACAAATTTTTCTCAACCTTAGTTAAGGTTATAACTATGCAAGGTTATAACTATATTTTTTGATTATTCTTTCAGTGAGTGATTCCTAAACATACCTGAATGCGTGTGTAAATGAATTGTTGACTGATGTGTTCCGTTTTAGTTTCATACATTCTGTCGGCATTCGTTGAAGAAATACACGAATGTTTCGACGTAACTGTATGGATGTTGGGATGATAAACGCATATGGCTCCACGTAAAAATATACATCTTTGCAAGTAAACATGTTAATATTTTTCTTCGAATATAAGTGATTTTACAACTTGCAAATATATTAATATTTGGACTGTGTTCGAAACATATACATGGTTCCTGCAGAATGTGTTTGCGACAATATGTTACAGAGACCGTTTTTCTCAGCGTGTAGCCGTGGACTACATTTCCATGAAATAAAACGTAAAAAGGAAATTAAAGCTATTGATTTATGGATGCAAATTTATATTTCATTCACTTGTATGGATTTTCTGAGCTTTCTTCAATTTTCAAAAAAATCAAATTGAAAACAAATCTCCCATTATAAAACGCATAACTTGGAACATATCTCACATTGAATGTGTCTGAACTGAAACTGGCAGAGTGTGTCAAATGGGTGTTATTGTAGACCTAAAGTTTCGGTTTAGATCCAACACAGTGAAAAGTGTGACACTGGCGACGATTGCCCTACACACTTGTAAGCGGCCTACATATTGTAAATGTAGTGAATTGTTTCGCTCTGAATTGTTCAGGGAAACTATCCAGCGGTGGTCAGTCAAAAAATGCTGTGTGAGATTATCGTGAGGCAGCAGGTGCTCGAGAATCCCACCTTTTGTGCGCTATGAAATAGAATAAAGAAAAATGTGCGATCAGCTGCCTCACCGAAAGGGGCTGAAATACACGCTGAAAAATACCGGCCCCAACAACATATTGCAGGAACCATGTACATGTTTGCAAGCATTGTTTTCGTAAATTGAAGATCTGTTGCTTTTTGTTTCGTTATTGTGACAGACGGCAATATTTTGAGAAGTTTTTAACAAACAAAGCCACATTCGGGTCACAAATACATTTATTATAACCTATTAATCATTGTGTCCCAAACATGTTATATTCTATAGCAAACACAATGTGTTTGTACACAAGTGTACTATATTTGCGACGAGCTACAAACACGTTATATTTGCATCCACACAACAACAAAACACAAACTATTCAGCGTGTATGTCAGCCTGAAACACCAACAACGCCAAACCTAACAATATTAAATGAGTTTCTATGAAAAATGTATGGGATAGCATTACAAGGAGTTTACAAGATAATGACATCCCACAAAACCACTGTGCATCATAATTTTCTGATGCACCTTCTCAACTGATGGGGTGGGGGGGGGAGGAAGGATTTGCCTCACTAACCGTGATGGGTCTGCACTAAAAGACACAGAGGAAACGAAGCCTTAGGCGAATATTTTCAAAAATAAATGCGAAAAAGACTGCAGATTTGTGTGTTTGCCTTCAACATTATGCCGCACTGCAAATTCTCCGCAACCGACATCCCATCGCCATCGCCACCGCCACCGCCACCGCTTCCCAACGCCTTTGTGCCTAGGAAAGAACATTTGTAAGGTGTTTTTGAATGTTTGTATAGTTGTTGCTGTTGGTCATCTGTATGTATTTTATAAATATTTTTATAGTTTTTGGTGTTTTTTGTAGTTCTTTACACCTTTTTGTTGTTGTTTTTTTGTTGTTGTTGTTTTTGATGCGGCTGCTTTCTTTTCATATTCATTCAAAATAATTTTTGTTTTGTTTCGTTGTGTGTTGGCGAAAAACGCTCGAGGCAAGAAAAAGTTTTAAGCCTTTAGATTTTGTAATTGATTTAGTTCTTCTAAATCATTTCTCAGTGTAACAACTAAAAAACTGTAAAGAGATCCAAAGATCCATCCATCGATCTAACAGTCGCTGACAAAGACGCGTTTAATACTTGCCTGAAACCGCGCGTGTTCATCACTTTAGCAGCGCGACAGTTGAACTCAAATTTAAGGATATTTATTTATTTTTTTTTAATTTTTTAGTCCTCTTTTTCAAAGAAACTCACTCAGCATGGTAAGTTTCCTGTGTGCGGAATATTTCATAATCATCGGCATTGACGTCTCTAGTTTCGAATTTTGTGTATGATTTTGGCTTTTTTTTTTTATTGATTGGCCAAATCGTAAAATGCACATTTGCAAGTGCAATTTATGGGCCCATTTGTTGAGGCTACTGCTACTTTTTTTTATGGGTTGGCTCTGTGTCTTAATGAGTGATCATAATTTTGAAATTTATTGGCAATTTTCAACATTGTCAGCATTAATGTTCTAATAAAATTGAATGTGATATTGACAATTTCGGAACTATGATCAAATGTCGGAACATTAGAGGGACTCAGGTGTCGTGGAAGAAAAAAGTTGTTGTAATGTGTAACTCTTAAACAGATTGAATTTTTTGACAATAAAATGTTGACATATTTTAATAAAAAAAATTTGTAGATTCTACTTTACTAGAAATAAATCGAATTAATTGTTGTTCGACATTTTATGACATTAAAATGTTGACATCTTTTTGACATTACCAATTCAAATTCAAAAACGGTTATTGCCAGGGGTATCTTGGGACCGAAATCCATATTGCAGTCATATCTGTGCATCAATTTTCTATAATGAAATAACCAGATCCCAATTTGCTACACAACTTTTGAATAAAGACCTTAAACAAATGGGCGACATCAAAACTTTGCAACCATTAAGTTTGATCTGACAAAATTATCAAAATGTGTAGAAACCAATTTAAACTCTAAATTTTTCCAAATTCTGATATTTCGTTAAATAGAAACAAACGCACATATGACGAACTCCCTTATATGAATATAAAATCGGAATTTTTGTCACCAATAACAAGAGGTAATGGTAAATCAAGAGATCCTTTTTCTTTTAGAAGACACTCAATGGAAATAAGTTGACCAAAAGGAGCCACTACAAGTTGGGCACATTGACTGCGTACTGGAATCGTCTTATTTTTTCAACAACTTTCCTTAATCAGTGAGTTGGGCGTATTTCCAATTTCGGCCTCACTGATTGGGGCCTCCATTTCCAATCAGTTTTGCCTCGTGAAACATTTTTCATGGTCAATTAATCGATAGCAATCATTAATCGAGACGACAATTATCGAAAGAACTTATTGGTTGTCAATATAAAAATTGAATCTTCGATCGTGTATACTTAACAACCGACCGATCTCGAACAACCCCGGTGGCCTGACCCACCTTACAAAAACGAGATAACATATTTCGCCAACCAGTTCGATCTTTTGCCTTATGTCTCCAGTTAGTAATACCAAGAGTACGCAGGGATTCATCAACCTGATTCCTCCAGCGGAGACTTGGTCTTCCTATTTTTCATCTTTCTTCGAGTTCGGTTTCGAAAAGCCTTCGTGCTGGTTCGTTTCCATCCATTCGACTGACATGGCCGAGCCAGGGCAATCGGGTCATTTTGATCCGCTTAGCTTTGTGGCCGTCGGTGGTGCAATGGTTGGTGTGCGACACTTTTGTACATAAGAACGTGGGTTCGATCCTAGTTCTGACCACCTTACATTTGTTTCGACGAGGGTCACCTCGCTTAGTGATGGCGACACTATCGAGTACTTACTTTACTTTATTATCTATTTTACGGTGACGCGTCATAACGCCCATGGACAGAACGCCCGTGGGCGTTATGTCACACCTAAACTGGACATAAAGCCCATGGGCGTTATGTCGCACCTAAAATGGACATAAAGGCTTTGTGTCACACCGGTCATGGACTTTATGTCCACACCGGTCATGGACTTTATGTCCATTTTAGGTGTGACATAACGTCCACGGACTTTATGGCATTTTACGGAATTTCGCGGCAAGGCCTGGCTGTAGTGAAACCAAGAATGGTCATAACGCCCATGAGCTTTATGTCCATTTCAGGTGTGACATAACGCCCATGGGCGTTACAACTTCATGAGGTCCGACGTCTTAAAAATATTAATTAAACAAACAAATTAAACAAATTTCAACATATTCTTCCAACTGGCTCTATCCTTCGCCCTTCCTCGCCAGTTGGTAACACCAAGGATACGGAGGGATTCTCCTGCCTGGTCTTTCCAGCGGAGCCTTGGTCGTTCTCTTTTCCTGCTTCCATCGGGTACGTTATCAAACACCTTTCCCGCTGGCTCATCTTCATCCATTCGGATAGCATGGCAGTCCAAGCAACTCACTACTTCCACGCAGTATGTCCTGGGCAATGGCTTATCGGAAACCTCCGTTAGCTAGCTAAAGTGAGAAGGCGAAACGAATGAGCAACCTGAGTGGTAATCCGATCACTGATACGTCTCACGAAAATCCAGTTTCGACACACGGCATTCTGGTCAGCGTCTGATCCATAATGGGCGACTGAGACATAATCATCCTGGCAGTAGGTAAAATGCAAAGCACGGTGGGCTGGGTTTGTCTATCGACAATGAAAATATACAAAGAAAATAATCTCACTATCGAGAACTTATCCATGAAAAAGCTTCTCCAAATACCGTTCGGAACCGGTGTAAACTTGGACGTCCCAATCAGTGAGTGTACACCCAAAAAGCGCACTGCTCACCACTTGTAAGAAGCTCTCCCCTATCGATTCATTGGATGTAATGGGAAACTATTTATGTTATTTTATTTAACTAGGACAATGCTGGGAGATAGCTCATATATATCTCACGGTTCATGCGTCGCCAGCCACACATTTTTCGGAGTCTTTCTCTCTCGAAGGCATGAGAAATCTCCTAGAGATGTTCCTTTAACTTGCGGTAAGACCCAGGACTCTGCGCCATAAAGCAAGACAGGTTGTATGAGAGTCTGGTATAGCTGGACTTTTGTTACTCCAGAGAGGGCTTTATTTTTAACTGTTCGCAAGCACAATTCTCCGCTTGATCTCAACGCTGACGTTGTTGATTTTGTTTACGGCAGGTCCAAGGTGTATAAATTCGTGTGCCACCTTATTATCAACATTCAGATTTTCGTCCAATCAGGTGGATGCTTTGCTTGTCGAAACATTAATTTTGTCTTGTCCTCATTTACTGTCAGACCCACTTTTGCTGACTTCTCCTCAGTAGTCGAAAATGCCTCAGTAACTTCTCCCAGTGTGCGCCCAATGATATCTATATCATCAGCATAAGCGAGCAGCATGTGACTGTTGTTGCTGACGGTATTAGTCATGTTGACGGCAGCTTTTCTCATAATGATCTCCACTAAGATATTAAAGAGATCGCACGCTAGGGTGTCGCCTTGCCTGAGGCCTCGCTTAATTTCGAAAGGTTCAATAAGATCCTTACCAACTTTCACTCCGGATTAGGGGTTCATCATGGTCATCCTGCAAAGGCGTATGAGTTATGCAGGAATCCAATCTCAGACATTGCTTCGTAGAGTTGCTCCCGTATCGGGTTATAGAAGGTCGCCTTATAATCGACAAATAGATGGTAGGTGTCGATTTGATTTTCGCGGGTCTTCTCCAGACTTGGCGTAGCTTGAAAATATGGGACATACTACACTCAGACTCCAAACGCCGAGCATGCATTCATCTAATCAAATTTTGCTAATGAGATGATGCAAACACAACTCCGCGGGTAATCCATCGGCTCCTGCAGCTTTGTTGTTCTTAAGCCGGGTAATAGCTGTTCGGACTCTTTGTTAGGAGGGAGGCAATCGACGCCGTCGTCCATACTGTGATCGGTTGTCTCACCGTCATTGTATATCTCAGGTACCAGTAGCGCGGATATATGATCTCTCCTCATTCCCAAAATGATCGGCACATCTGCGATAAGATTTGCGTCCTTGTCTTTACAGAAGAGGGTCCCTGAACCAAGTCCATTAGTTGCGTTTTTGACTTGTTGGTAGATGCTTAACGATCCTCTTAATATTTTTAAAGATTTTCTGAGGTTTAGACTAGAATTGTTTCTTTTCGTAAAATTGTAGTCTTTATACTTCCACGTAATTTGCCGTTTCCCAACTTCTAAAAATGTACCTAGATTTTCTGCACTCCATGGGTGTCACATAAAAACTAAATGGTTTCCTATTACATCCCATGACGGGGCAGGGAAGAACTTCACACAATCACTGAGCTGTTCGCTTTCCAGTTTTCACTCACGGATTGGGACCTACAGTTTTACACCGATTCCGAACGGTATTTTGAGAAGCCTTTTCATGGCTAAATACTCGTTAGTGTCGCCGTCACTATGCGAGGTGACCGACGCCGAAAGAAATTTTAAGGTGGTCAGAGCAGGGTTTGAACCCATGATCTCATGTGTAACCATTGCACTAACCATCACAAACACGCTGAAAAAATTCTTTTTTAATTGCTGTGTGGATGCAAATATATCGTATTTGTAGGTTGTCGCAAATATAGAATACTTGTATCCAAACACATTGTGTTTGAGAGACAATGATTAATACGTAGGAATATCAGTATTTGTGACCCAAATGTGACTTTGTTTGTTGAAAACTGCTGAAAACGAAAACGTGACAGACAATAACGAAACAAAAAACGGCAGATCTTCAATTCATGAAAACAATGCTTGCAAACATGTATATGGTTCCTGCCATATGTAGTTGGGCCCATATTTTTGTAGTTTAAATTAAACTCTGCAGTAATCGCGACATTTAACACATGGTTATCAGAACTACGCTGTTGTTTAAATTGAAGTGTAGATCAATAAATAAGAGTCGCTATCACTCTCTTAGCGTTCTCTTGCGTTTGCCGCGGTAGTAGCAGATTTCATCGACTTTAAGTTGCTGTTGTATGTTACTCTTTAGTAGTAGTGCGTATTTTCGTTCAATGCAACCAGCATAGAACATAATATCGCTGACATTAGTATAAATCAAACACTACACTCTGAAAAATCTGAATTTTTTTCTTCTTTGGGTGCAAATATATCGAGTGTTTGCATCTTGTCGCAAATATAGTATACTGGTGTCCAAACACAATATGTTTGCAATTCAATATTACATGTTTGAGACCCAACGATTAATATATTATAATATATGTGTTTGTGGTCCAAATACAGCTTTGTTTGTGATACAAATATAGTTGTGATTGGTTCAGTTTTTACTACATTTTTTTGTCGCTATGCTCTAGCGAGATCAAAATAATAAAAGAGGGACAACGAGAGATTGTTCTCAGCTTATGTTAATGTTATTACAAATGTGTAACTATATTTTTGCATTATTCTTTCAGTTAGTGAGGGTTTCTTATATTGACTGATCTGTTGTGTCTCAGTTTCATTCAGTAGTCAATCGTTGGTGGGAGAGGAAACACACGAATGCTTCGACATAAGTATATGGATGTTTGGGATGAAACACACATAAGGTTCCACGTAAAACTATGCATCTTTGCAAGAAAACATGCTAATGTTTGCTGTTAAACACATGTGTGCCTAGGACTTGCAAATATATTATTTTTTGGAGTGTGTTCCTAATATATACATGGTTCCTGCAGAGTATGTTTGGCAGGATATGTTACAGAGGCCGAATTTTGCCAGCGTGTATGTAAACTTAGTTTGCTGCATGGTATTCTTCTGCTTGATTGTCACTCTCTCACCTATCTACTCTGTTTTCTATCAATTTTCTACTTCATAGTCGATCAGCTGTGTCATGGGTACAACATTATTAAAGTTAAATTTGTAATATCTTTTCGATCCACATTCATATTATTCGTGTACAAAATTCTATTACTACACTGAAGTAAAAACGCTTTGGCACAGCACTGAAACACATTCATTAGTGTGTGTTTACTTTGCTATAATGAACATTTTGGTACCTCCAACGATGTTGTCGTTGCTGCAAGGAATTAGTCCCTTGTGGCGATACATCTATACGTTAGCTCACTTTTGATGCAACTATTCGTCGAAGGGACGAAGCTTTTCATTCAGTTTTTTTTTTAAAGAATCACACACAATTTTTTTTGGAGCCCACCTATTGAAGGTATTACCTATGAAAATTAATTTCTGTCTGTCGCTTTAGATTATTTAGATTTTCAAAATATGATCATCAGAAATATAATTAAATTTTTCCTTCTTTCACTTTCAGGATGAATTAAACAAGGAACAAATTGTCCGTGAGTATTTTAAACCAAACACAACAACAAAATAATAACACAATCAATTAAATATTAGAAACGAACGTATATAAACAAAATATGACACAGATCAAAGTGGACCATAAATGCCTAATGACAGGCAGACAAACAGACAGACGGTTACACAGAGTGATAGTAATTTTGGACACCAGACACATAACGCATTCCAACTGGGATATTTTAAGCATTCACGTAATTCATAATAGCTTGACAGTAAGCGATTAGTGTGAAATTTGATTTGAAGAAGAAGAAAAGTAAATACCCGATGCAGTCGCAGAGTCCAAAGCCACAACGAAAAGAGCGTTTACAATGTTTTAACTTAAAAACATCATAAAATCGCCCACGTAATTGCGGTGGACATTTATTCCGTCCATTTCGCTCTTGAGATGCAGATGGATGGATGGCCACAGCTGGATTAGCGGACAGCCACAGGCTGTGCAATTACACATACGAACATATATTAAAGATACCTGGCATTAGTGGGGTATGAAAGTCTTTAGCAACAACCGGGAAATATATGCAAATTTGTAGATGAATAACGAGTGACATGGAAAGTAATTACAACAAATAAATATTTATTCTATCAGTCATATCATTTCGTTTGTGATTAAAAAAATCGTTTACGAGCACCGAAAAACGTTTACAGCAAACGATATTTGGCAATTCTACACTCAAAAAAAAATTACAGCAGACAGTTGTCCGAGGCCTTCGGCCACGGACGGTCCCTGCAGGCTGTGTCAGAGACACGGCCATTAAGTTTACTTACTGTTTGTTTCACTTTTTACTAGATACATGTTGCCAAGCAACATTAGCTTGCTGTTCGTTTCACTTGTTACTAGATACATGTTCCTAAGCAATGTTGAGCAACCAAAAACACTCAACCAAACACCACACATATGTTTGAGTGTATGTGTTTAAACAATTTTCATTTGAGAAATTAAAATACTAGAAATATATCAACCAATATGAAATGTATATCAAACGAAAGATAACATCTTCATTTACCTACGAAAAAAATTTTAAAAAAATTCATCTAGCCGTTTCCTCAAATTCAATGAAATAAAGATTACAACAATAAAAACCTGACATGACTCCTCATACCGTAAGGTAAGACGTATTCTACGTCAAAAATTACATGAGGTGTCAGGGGACACCCGGTTGGAACGAAGTACCTTTCGCTATATATTATGTACTAGTTAGTTCCAACGTGCTAGAGTTGTGTCGTTCATGAACTATATAGTTCATTTAGGATGACCAGAAAGCACCCTTACGAATATAATGCACATGTTCCAAATGGCAAGTATGTTCGTGATTGGTTTATCTGGGCACCTTAAATGAACGAGTTCGACACAAGACTACAACGTGCGTCAGGCGGCCGTTGAAAAATACGTTTGCAGATCAGGCAGTGGGCCGATAATATGTTCAAGGACAAGTGGAGACTTACTTCAACTTGCAAACAAACCAGGGTCCTCTGGCCACAGGTGAACAGGAAGAGGACTAGGCAACTACTTAACTTGCCGAGATGCAGGTTATCCACAATGATAGGAACACTTACGGGGCATTGTCTTGTAGGAAAACACGCCCTAAGATTGGGACATAGAAACTCTACTCTCAGTAGATGCTGCATGGAAGTGGACGAGGAAGAGACGAAACACCTTCTCTTGGATTGCCCTGCTCTGGCAGCACTGAAAAGTAGGATATTCGGAACATACCTAGTTAGCACCGTAGCCCTACAGGATATTCCTGTAGGTCTCATACACAAATTTATTGAAAGGGCAAATTGGCTAGACTAGTCAATAGTTGCTATGGAAGAACCTGCAGGTATCACAATGGGCTTCTTTAGCCTAAGTGTGCTAGACAGCGTGCTGTCTTGCAGCCTTTTCAACCAACCAACCAACCAAGCAAAGGTACTTCTTTAAGATAAAGTATTTTTTTAAGAAAATACGCTTTGTTTAAGAATATGGGTAGGTATTTTTTTCTTCAGAAAATTTACCTTTTTTAAGAAAAGGCACTGATTTAAAAAAATTCTTTCACTTTGGCTTTTCTAAATTTACTTTTTATTAAGTTGAAAACTACAAAACTAAATATTGGCTCCACCGAGAAAACTTCCCATTAAACAAGAAATTTGCCAACATATGTTAGTCAAGACACAAACCAAAAGCAAAAGTAAACAATATTGTTGATAATACTAGGTTGTAGCGTAATGGTGTAAAAAAGCTGCTAACTTTTTTTCATTTGGCACCATCCCGCAACGTGCGATAAGGAACTTCGTTCCAAAAATGTATGAAATATAAATTAAATCAAAACAAACGCTATAACTAAATTTAACCATAACAGCAAATTCAAATAATAATAAATATAATTTTTTTTATCAGACTCCCTGAGGAAAGCGACAAGGAATTGCCGAAATGCGTTGGAGAATTATTGAAAAACAAAAACATTTAAACAACTGATCCAACAACTACAAAAAAAATAATGTTTACGAGAAACGAAAAACGTTTCATTGTTCATATTTTCAGGATTTTTTCCAATTGGGCTGTCAAGAAAACTTCCATATTTAATGCTAATAAAAAACTACTTATTAAAGTTTTCTATCCAACGCTTCGTTTCGGTTTTACAACCTCTTCAGCGATAAATTTTTATTAAATATGGCAACGGTACCAACCCATTATAGAAAAGAAGTGACGCACATCTGTTTCTTAAGCCAAATGTTTTTAACTTGCTCATAAGCTTTCTCTACATTTCGAAATTGGTAAACTTGTAAAGTTTTACACAGCAGTTTATCTCACAAGACGGGTTTTACGTCACGACCCTTACTGCTATTCGTTTACAGCAAACGAACTATGGCAACCCCAAACATACAAATATTTTACGAGTAACGGATAATATTTTCAACAAAGTGCGATTTTCTTTAACGCAAACAAAAAGATTTTTAATTCATTTATTGAATTTATTTTAGTTGCACTTGTACCCTCGTTAATGGAAGTGTGCAGGAAACTTGTCTGGATGTGGTATAAGAAGGGCTAACAGAAACATTGAAGAGCAGAGTTCAATGAATCAATATATTCACTTATTCAAAGGCACTAAAAATTCCATATTCAGCAGCCTGTATCTTTTGCAATTTGCAACCGATTGTAGAAATGGAAGCTAGACATCTTGGGATATTCAAAAAATTATGACAATAGTGGTTTCTTAACTAAAGAACTTTTTTGAGCAATTTATTAAAAAAAAAGTCAAAAAATGTGCTATTTTTTTTAATAAGTGAACCGGAGTGTACCTTCTTTTGATTCACAGAACTGTAATCAGCTGTTTTACTTAACATGTCAGAGAGACCTCTAACGACCAATGATGATAGGGTACCTGAAGCAATCTTGTGAACGTCAACGAACTACACGCTGAAAAATCGGTCCTTTTTGTTGTTTGCATGCCAACGTAACGTTATTATAGCTTGTCGCAAATATATTATTCATGTGTCCAAATACAATGTGTTTACTATTCCATATTACATGTTGGAGACAAAATGAACAATAGGTTATAATATATGTTTTTGTGTCCCAAATTTGGCCTTACTTGTTGAAAACGGCTGAAAACAGAAACGTGACAGACAACAAAGAAACAAAAAAGCAGCAGATCTTCAATTCATGAAAAAAATGTCTGCAAACATATATATGGTTTCAGCAATATGTTGCTGTGCGACTTTGTTTTGTAACATGTAAGTACAGTTGCAATTATCACCATTTCTTTTAGAATAGACAGTTCGCTAAATGAGAAAGCCGGTTTAATTAAACGGTTTAGATCTTAGATCATAAGCTGAATCGAGTTTAAATGAGCTATCACAAGCTACATGTTGAAAAAATTGCCTATTGTCATTATGCAGGAACCATGAATATGTTAGGAAAATCCATATACTTATGTGCAAACATGGTTTCATGGTTTGTCTGTCACGTTTTCTCTTTTCAGTAGTTTCCAACAAACAAAGCCACATCTGGATAACTAAATCATAATTATAAACCATTAATCAGGTTCTCTCATACATGTAATATTGATCAGCAAAACAATATGTTTGGACACAAGTATACTATGTTTGCAATAATCTAAAAACACGTTATATTTGCATCTAAACCACAAAAATAGAGACATTTTTTACCGTGTATGAAGAACAGATCATCTGAACAGATGATCTGATCATCATTGCTGCACGTGCCCAATTCTAGCAAACAGGCGACCATCTTGATTGATTGGGACCCTAATTCTTTACGAACCTGGGATATTTGTCGCAGTTAGGCATTTTCATAAATGAAACTTAGCCAACCTTGCTGAACTCGGCCAAGGTTATTAATCTATTTCCTTAGTCCACATAACAAAAATGGTTTTCCATTATATCCCATGTAGGAATTAGTGAGAGCTTCTCACAACCAGTGACCTGTGCGCTTTCAAATTGTATACTCAGTGAATGGGACGTACAATTTTACACCCGTCCACTCCTTATTCCATATATCAATCACAAGTTTCCCGATCCTAGTTAATTTGATATCTATGCTCGCGATTAGCTGTGATCAACTGGTACCACATGAAATTGTGGCTTGCGATTTGCGTCTTCAGTTTTAATAGTTAACCATGGTCATTACAGCTATTAAGACGTTCGTGCGAGTTCATAATATATAATAGATAGATAGTTAAGATAGTTAGAAAGCAGTCGACTGGAATGCCCACAATTATGGTGGTTACGTATCCACTGTTTAATACGTTCCACGTTTGAGCAGCTTTCCCCTCAGGCAACTCCCGAGGGTTAGCCGACCTACAAAACGAAGATAACATATAACTACAAGCGGCTCGAATTTTTAAACGTTCTTCGAAGTCGGTACGACAAAATCTTTGCAGCGATTTTTTCCCTGATGTGTGCAGTGGAGTCTTGGTCGTCCTATTTATAGGTCCCTCACAAGACGAAAGCATGATGTTTGCCCAACAGACTCGATCTGTTGACTTTTCTCTCAAATTGGTTAAACATACGGATTTATCCACCTGACCCGTCCACCAGTCTGCTCATCTTATTTTTAGTCTTTCTTCAGGTACTTTTTCGAATACCTTTCGCGCTGGTGCAAATATAGTATACTTGTGTCCAAACACATTGTGTTTGCTGTTCAATATAGCATGTTTGCGGCACCATGGTTAATAGGTTACAATATCTGTTTTTGTGACCCAAATGTGGCTTTGTTTGTTGAAAACTGGTGAAAACAAAAATATTACAGACAACAAAGAAACAACAAGGCCGCAGACCTCCAATTCGTGAAAACAATTTTTGCAAACATATAAATGTTTCCTGAAATATATTGCTGGGCCGTTAATTTTTCAGCGTGCATGCATCTGCCACCCGGGGAGCTGTCCAGTAAGAGGAATAACAAGAACTTCCTTAGTTCAGGTTCAGGAAAAATAATGTGATTACTCGTAACCGAATTTGGAGGTCGTCACCACTACATTATATGCCATCACAACCGAATGAAAGGTTGTCACAACCGCATTTGAGGTTGCCGGCCGAGAATTTGAGGGTGTCGCAACCTACTAGATATTGTGCCAACCTATTACAGGTTGTTCCAACCTGTTAGGGATTGCTTTATCTAAATTTTAGTTGTGAGAACCGCAATTCGGTTGTAGCAACTGAAATTCGGTAGCAAACAGACGAATGTACGGTTGCCACGAGCTCCTTACGAGCAAATAGTTTGTGACTGCACTTGAATAATATGGTACCCGTTCTCTTCCGAGTTTATATGAACTGTAGCAATCATATGAAACGCTATTAAAATATTTAAGGTATTGTAAGATGGACCGTGTAGAAATGCGTACACTTACCAATAATGGGCCTTGAATGTATTCCACATACGACAGACTTGTGCTCAGTATTGCCCACTGTACTGTGACTTCCAACGCAATTTGAAAAGCAGTGAATGATTTAAATCAAAACGATGGAGGCAATTACTGTTTGAAAGGTCTCATAATAAACTAACACATTTTGTCAGGATTATGTCCAAATGGACTTCAATGACTTCGAAAATAAAAAAAAGGGGGATTTTATTACGTTTAATGTTAACCGGTTAAGTGTGAACAAATGTAACTATCAGGATAATCTAAAGAAGAATTTGCCTTTAGGCTAAACTGAATCAATATAGAAAAACTAGAAAATTTTCTAAATCTTTTAAAAAGGCCTGTACTATGTTGAACATTTCGAGCAACATTTTATTAAACTCCATACAAAAAATTACTGCGAAATCCTAACGAAATATTTCCCTCAGTGTAGTATTAGGTTGTTTGGATGAAATGCAACATGTATCGATCAACATTTTAATGTTTAAAAGCAAATATAACGCCCAATCAAGTTGTAGGAACAAATGATCAGTTTTATCATCTCTAATTTGAATCTTGATAGAATCATTCTTGAATCATTCAATAGAGATTTTAATTGTAAAAAGGAACTTAAAAATAAAGGACAATACTATTGCCAACACTGATATTTTGCTGACCACTTTCGCAGCGAATCGTACTATTTGGAAAGATATACTTCGAAGAATTTTAAGTCGAGAAAGTGCACATAATGTGTCAACCAATCGAAGAGTGATCAACAAATTTTAGGAAACAGGGTCGGTTATGGACAGTAAGACTCCTGCATGTCAACGTATCGGTCGGTCGCTTGAAAACATTGCTAGTGTCGCCGAAAACAGGAAAACATCAATTCGTCATCGTTCTCAACAACTTCAAATTTCACGTCGCACTACGCAGTGAATTTTGACACAAGACCACCTCCTTCATGCGTATAAAATTCCGCTTATTCAAGAGCTCAAAGCAGCAGACCATGGAAAGAGCCGGCAATTCGTTCTATGGGCAATGGAGCAAAGTGAAGTCAATGCGAATTTTTCAAAAAAAAAATGATCTTATCCGATGAAGCGCATTGCCATTTGAGTGGCTTCGTGAATACACAAAATTGTCGAATTTGGGTCTCAGAAAATCCTCATGCAGTCCATGACAAACAAATGCACATGCAACGAGCAAATGGCTGGTAGGGATTTTGGTCAGGTTTCTGCCTTATTTTTATGAAGATGAGACCGAAAGTGCAGTGACTGTGAACGGCATTAGTTACAGGAACATGATAACAGAGTTCTTGTGGCCTACGCTGGACAGCATAATGGACCTGGACCACCTGCGGTTTTAGCAAGACGGCGCCATGTGCCACACCACACATAAAACAATCGACTTGTTGCAGCAACAATTTCCAGAAAAAATTATCGCAATAAATTCCTATGTCAACTGACCACCAAGATCACGTGATTAACGCCATTGCGATTTCTTTCCTTAGAGTTTTGTGAAATCTTAGGATTATGCGAATAAACCAGAAACAATTCCTAAGCTTAAGTCCGAGATCCAACACGTCATCGTTGAGATACAGCCACATCTCTGTTAAAAAGCCGTGGAAAATTCCATGACACGTGAACTGGCCTGTTATCAGACCCGTGTGGGCCATTTGAGGGATATTTTATTCTATACTTAATCGGAACATGTATTCTCTACAATCCCATACAAAATCACAACTATCTGAAAAAAATACGTGTTTTTGTTTTAAATTGAGACACCCTTTATTTCAGCAACTGATCTGTATTACACTCATAAGTATACATTCATAACAATTCCCTTCATTTCAGTTCTCCGCAATGCCTTCAACGCCTTCGATCCCGAGAAGAATGGCTACATTAACACTCAGATGGTGGGTACGATTCTCAGTATGTTGGGCCATCAACTGGACGAAGCCACGTTAGCCGAGATTATCGCTGAAGTCGATGAGGATGGTTCGGGCCAAATTGAATTTGAGGAATTTACAACATTGGCCGCCCGTTTCCTGGTTGAAGAAGATGCTGAGGCAATGATGCAGGAACTCAAAGAAGCCTTCCGTCTGTACGATAAAGAGGGTAACGGTTACATCACCACCAATGTTTTACGAGAAATCTTGCGTGAATTGGACGATAAATTGACCAATGACGATTTAGACATGATGATTGAAGAAATCGATTCTGATGGTTCGGGTACAGTAGATTTTGATGGTAGGTTAACAATTAAAGAAACAAAAGGAACAATTCTAACCATATTTCCAATTTGTTTGTGTTACAGAATTCATGGAGGTCATGACTGGCGGTGATGATTAGATCCTGAACTCTATCCCAAATGCTCTAATACAAAATGTATACGATTTTAACAGAAAATTTGAGATATTTTAACTTAAATTTTGTAAAAATTAATAATGACTCATAAACACACACACACTCAACATTTATAATTTTAATACATAATAATAATAGATTATAAACTAAATTATGATAATAATAATAAATACAAAACAAACAACAGTTCTAAAATTACTTATTTCCAGAATTCCCTTGATTATTTCAAAAACATCTTTTAGTTTCAAAGTCAATTTCCGACATTGTGACACTTTTTACACCACCCAGCCAGAGGTCCTCTGTCTCCATCCTGAAGAAGTAACACTACAAACCCTTAATTCTACATTCAAATGTATTCCAAGTATTTCCAAATAATGTCCAAATTATGTTAATCCGTCTGTTATCTATAACATTATTCTGTTAAGTTGTTGTTTTCTTGCTTTCAAATTCCATTGATTTCCTATTCAGTTTGACTGTCTGTATTTTTTTTTTTAAGAAAATTGTTGTTTGGATTAATGAAATTTGTTCCCATTTCCAATCAAATTGTTATTCAATTAATGTACTTTTTCATATTTCCAATCAAATTGTTGTTTACATTAATGCCATTATTTCATATTTCCAACCAATTTGTTGTTTGGTTTAATGAAATTTTTTGTATTTATTCTAATTCATTTTGTTTCGTTTATAGGAAAATTAATTCATTTTAAGGGGTTTTATATCTAAATTAGTTATTATGGTTATTGATACAACATTTAGTAAATTGTATTGAAAGAGACACAAAGAAAGGAAGTTAAAAGGATCCCATTGACAGCGGGTATTGAATAAAAAGAACGTGAACAAACCGAGGCAGATAAGGCCGATACACAAAGAAAATTCAACTGAATTCTGTAGTTTTAATGAACCCCTATAGTACGCGGGCGGATCAACAAGTCCTTGCTTTTTGAAAGAAACGCAGTTTTTTCCCAAACAAAAATTGACTTCTCAACATAATCTCCTTTAGCTCTAAGACTAAGTGTAGTCAAACGTTTCTCTAATTTTTGTATCCCTTCCAAAAAATAGGATTTTTAGAGGTCCATAAAATAGGCATTTGTTTGATCAATAATTTCATCGCTGGAACTAAATCCCTTTCCACCGAGCCATTTCTTTAGGTTTGGAAATAGGAAATAGCAATTGGGGCCTAAATCCGGAGAATATGGCGGATGAGGTAGCAATTCGTAGCCCAATTAAACAACTCCAAACAATCCTTTGAAGTTGTCACACGATTACACTTATGGTCAATTGAGAGCAAACGCGGCACCCATCTTTCAGACAGCTTTCTTAAACCCAACTGATCATTTAAAATTGAAACCACACTGCCATATGAAATGCCTATGGCATCAACAATCTCACGCACTTTTACTGTTCGATCGGCCAATACCATATCGTGGATTTTTTCGACATTTTCCGGTATATTCACCTCAATTGGCCGTCCACAACGTTCAGTGTCATTTGTACTTGTGCGACCACAACGAAAGTCAGTAAACCACTTTTGTACCATTGAAATCGATGGTGCAGTCCCCATGGTATTTATCAAGCTTTTCCTTGGTTTGATTGACGGTTTTTTTCCCAAAAAATAATGGTTATTGAGAACTCGAAATTCACTTTTTTCCAATTTTAAAACAATGCACAAGGTTGTATGTTTTGAACAGCTGTTAAACGCAAAGTAAATGACGGAACTTGCTCAAAATTTGACAGTTGACTACTAACAGGTGGTGCTTGGTGGGCGCAGTGTTTCATTTCATATTCCTACGAGGGAAGTTCGAAAAGTCATGGACTCACTGAGCCGCCCTCAAACTGTCAATATGCATCAAAATTTAAATTTATGACTGTTGTTAGCTCTAAGTAGACAGTGTCATATTAACCCTTAATGTTGTTGTAAAAGAGCCCTAGGTTTAATGGATTTATATTTTTACTCCTTGGCTTTGTACGAGAGCGGATCAAAAAGACTAACACTTTCCCGCATTGTTCCAACAACGTCAAGCAACGCCTCTGCCAACGTGATTTTTTATTGGATTTTAAAGAGGACATGTTCCGATTAAATATGGAATAAAATATCCGTCAAATGGCCCACACGGCTCTGGTGACAGGCCACTAATCCTTACATTAAATTTTCCGTGACTTTTTCACAGAGATATGGACGTATCTCACTAATGACACTCTGGATCTAGAATTTGAGCTAAGAAATTGTTTCTGGTTAATTCCCATAAACCCGATATTTAACAAAATCGCACGGAATCGCACGGCGTTAAATCTTATGAACTTGTGGCAGGTGGCGCCGTCTTGCTGAAACCATATGTCGATCCGATTCGTACCGTCCAGTTGAGGCAACAAGAACTAAGTTATCATGTTCACGTAACGAATGCCGTTCCCGGTCAAGGCAATTTCGGTCTCATCTTCAAAAAACTAAGGCCTAATCATACCGCCTGTCCAACATTCGCACCAGGCAGTTGTTCGTTCTGATTACATTTCTTTCTCATGGATGGCATAAGGATTTTCTGAGCCCCGAATTTCGAAAATTTTAGGTATTCACGAAGCCATTCAGATGGAAGTGCGCTTCGTCGGAGAAGATGATTTTTTTATTTGAAAATTGGAATTGACTTCACTTTGCTACATCACCCATTGAGCGAATAGCCTACTTTTTCCATGGCCTGCTGGTTGGAGCTCCTGAGTAATCTGAATTTTGTACGCATGAAGGTGGAGGTCTTTGGCAAAATTCACTGCGTAGTGCTTCGTGAAATTTGAAGTTGTTGGGAACGATGTCGAATTGATGTTTGCGGGTTTTCGGCGACACCCTCGTTTACACCAGCATTGTTTTCAAGAGACCGACCGGTACGTTGACGCACAGAAGTTTTAGGGTCCGTAACTGATCCAGTTTCTTAAAATTTGTTGACCACTATTGGAATAGTTGACACATTAGGTGCACTTTCTCGACTGAAAATACTTCGAAGTTTGCGAGCGGTCTAAGCATAACTTTCCAAATTTGTTTAATAAGTTTTCACAATTACAGCGCGTTGTTCTTTCGCAAAGCGATCCAATTTTAATAATGGGAATAGACGTAGTGCAGCGTTTTCCAAGCGGAGGTACTAGCCATCAAGGAAGCCTGCTCCGAACTTATACTACAACGGAGAACAGAGCGCATTGGATTATTTATAGATAGCCAAGCGGCTCTCCTATCATTTAAATCTAACAATACTGCATCTACACTCAGAGAACTAATTGTTTGAGAAGAGGTTGCAGCAACCGTAAATTCGGCTGTTATCACCGAATTGAGGTTGCTACAACGGAATTGAGGTTGTCACGACCGAATTTAGTTACCACAACTGAAATTCAGTTGAAGCAACCTCGTTGCAAAATTGATTCAGTTGTGATAACCGAATCTTCAATTATATTCGTTCTGTCAACTAAATTACCTAAAATTTCGGCTGGGACAACCGAATTTGGAATCAATTCGGATACGACAACCGAAATTGGCACCAAATTCGGTTGGAGTGACTGAATGTGGCATCAATTCGGTTGGAATAACAGAATTTGGCATCAATTCGGTTGCAGCTATCGAATTTGGTATCAATTCGGTTGCAATAACCGATTTTAGACTTATGTCGGTTGCAACGACCGCATTTGGCGTCAATTCGGTTGCTGTAACCGAATTTCTCATTAGTTCTGTAGGTACAACCGAATTCTATGTATTTCAAACCTGACGTTTAAAATTCTAAAAGCAAATATTATGTTAAAGAAAGATAAATAATGTATAATTTTTGCTGTAACGACGATATCAAGGTTTTTTGTGGTTAGTAAAAAAGGAAAGTAAAAATATTATAATTACGGGATTTGTATTAAAATGCCTTTCTTATTTTACAAAAAAAAAATCCAAGCAGATATGAAGAGTTTTCAAGTTTTTCAAGGTCGGTCGGTAGAGATATGCTGTGATCGTCCGTACATATGTACAACGGTTTGGGATCTACATCAAAATGATGGCCGGGACTTCAACGTCAGAATGATTTAAATGACTTTATTTCCTCGCTTTGTAATATATGAGTACAGGAAATAAATCATCACTTAATAATAAAAAAACATTCAAAATTAATTTGTGACACTATTCGTAAATTCGGTTGTAACAACCTCTAATGAGGTTGTGTCAACCTCTAATGAGGTTGCGTTAACTTCTAATGAGGTTATGTCAGCCTCTAATGAGGTTATGTCAACCTCTAATGAGGTTGTGTCAACCTCTAATGAGGTTGTGTCAACCTCTAATGAGGTTGTGTCAACCTCTAATGAGGTTGTGTCAACCTCTAATGAGGTTGCGTCAACCTCTAATGAGGTTGCGTCAACCTCTAATGAGGTTGGGTTAACCTTTAATGAGGTTGTGTCAACTTCTAATGAGGTTGGGTCAACTTCTAATAAGGTTGTGTCAACGTCTAATGAGGTTGTGTCAACGTCTAATGAGGTTCTGTCAACCTCTAATGAGGTTGTGTCAACCTCTAAATTCAGTCACGGCTAATTCGGTTGTCTCAACCGAACAATTAGTGAATGTAGGGAAAAACTTGTCGAGCTAACAACTTGTCGAGGAACGAAAGGGCAGACGAACTAGTCAGGGCAGGATCCTATGGAGTGGTCAAACGAGGTATTTTCCTGCATTACCTTGAACGAGCAAAGACTAAATGGGATGGAACGGGAACGTGCCGCATATCCAGAAACATATGGCCAGAATATAACATTCACCGGATTAGCCAAATAGGAGGGAACATATCAAGGCTAATTGCCTTGCTGACCGGGCACTGGACAATCGGTAGTCACTCAAGACGTCTGAATCTTCCATATAATGACCACTGCCGTACCTGCGAAGACGCAGAATACGACAAGACGGTGGAACATCTCCTCTGCAGTTTTCCGTCCGGCTCTAATGAATAGACGCCTAAAGACAATTGATCGTTCCTTCCTACACAACCTCACTGAGATACACGAGATATATTTAGGGGATCTAATGAGGTATCTCCGATTAACAGGTTGGATATAGACACTGTATATTAGACTGTCCGAAGTGTTGTGGTATGCAAAACTGTGTCCCAATACACTAATTGATGCTAAATAGTATATCTAGCAACCACGTGAACCAACCAACCAAAGACGTATGTGACAGCTGCCAAATTTCCGAGTTGCCACTTGCAAAAAAATGGCACTAAATTTTAAAATTGTCGTCTTACTGAGACACCCTTTATAAGTGGGAATCGCCTGAGGATGACACCATCAAACAAATTTACCATATACTCAAAAGTAGTCGTGGTGCTGATATTGAGAGCGACCACCCACTCTTAGTTGGCACCTCCCGTCTCCGTTCAGCGGATGTCACAGTTATTAGAGGCATATCAATGATGTACGATCAAACTCTACGCTCCAATTTGGCCAGGCATTGTTCGAACGTTGAAGGAAACTGCCAAGGAGGTCCTTGTTGGGAAAAGTGTGAAAAAAACCTTGGATTAATGCACAATCCTGGACCGAACTTCGAAATCGTGAACGCCTCATCGGTCATCAAATGTGCATGGATAGACCACACAATACCTAGGGAGTGGATAGGGGGAGTGTTTACCACTATGCCGAAAAAAGTTGACCTAACGCTGTGCAGGCACGGGAGAAGTATAAAAAAAACCTTTCCCATTACATCCCATGGCGGGATTGGGGAGAGATTATCACAATTTAATCTAATCTAATTTTTCACTCACTGATTGGGACCAACAATTTTGCACCGATTCCGAACGGTATTTTGAGCAACTTTTCAAGGTGGTCGTTGTCGAAGGAAAATGTGAGGTGGTCAGAGCAGGGATCGAACGCACGTGCTCATGCACAAGAGCCCCGCACACTGGCCATTGCACCACTGACGGTATTACATTGCTAAAAGCAATAGGCAATGTAATGGCGACCTTAATTCTTCGGTGGATCTCGCCGGTAGATTGTGCGGAAGGAGAAGGCGAAATTCAGGCCCGGTCGTTCGTGTGCCGACCACGTGAACACACTCCGTATAATCCGTGTTACGAAGTTGATGAAGTTGCGATTATGAAGTTGCGAATATAAAATTGCAGTGTGAAGTGTGTACTGTTGTACGGTTTTACTACATGAAGCTTGACGAAACTGACAATGAAGAAGATCCAAACTTTTGCCAATCGTTGTCTGAGACAAATTCTCCGTATCTGCTAGGTTAAGGTTAAATTCAAGTGTAGTACTCTGGAAACGAACATGCATGAGAAACTTTTCCATGGCTAAATACTCGATAGTGTCGCCGTCACTATGCGAGGTGACCGCCTCCGAAAGAAAATTAATTTGATCAGAGCAGGGATCGAACCCAGGATCTCTCATGCTAACCATTGCACCATCGATAGCCACAAATGTTGATTAGTTGTCTACTTGGCAAAGGTACTAATGCATATGTTCTCCAAGAGAGGAATATTGAATTGGATATACATACAAGAAAATGGACTTGGATCGGCCATATATTTATGGATCCATCGGATATTGTTAGAGCGGCACTTTAATAGAACCCACAGGGGAGAAGGATTACAAACAAACTCGTCTATCACTCTAAACATGGAAATTGATGGAGAAAATTGGTTGACGCCCTATGTCATTCGAGAACCTTATATTTAAAGTTGCTATTGCAATATTGTTTTATGTTATTATATTCTGTTTAAATAAATAAAGGACATAAACATATAACAGAGCTGAATAAATAAATATCATCCCTGATGTATTATGAATATCTTTCATACGAAGTTGGGTTAGGTTGGCTCACTAAGGCATTGTGGTCCATTGTAATTAAACAGGACCAAAAGGAAAAATGTGAGATTTTCCTCGTCCCTTCCGTTGAACCGGTTTAATTGATTAAAAAATCTCAAGAATTGGCGGATGTTCACATCAGTCAGATTTAATATCTCCCCCAAATAAATGTGAGCCTAATGTAGCCTGCCGCCTTCGGAATGCGTTCTATTGACTCTAGCTCCTCTTCGTCACCGAAACTTTTGTATAAGCAATTTCTCAAGACTTATAGCCTCTCTACGAGTCGTCTAATGAAATAAAGACCTGTTATGACGGATACTATAAGTGGCACATCTGGTCTCGATAAAAACAGAAGGACGTTTGTGCGTCTCAAGCCTAGTCGGGGCCACATCAGCTTGAAATGTAAAGAGTTCCCTGCTAATGGACCCCAACTGTTAGTTGCCGTAAGAGCACAATTGCTCAAGGTAGCTTATGAGTTCCAGATGCATGCTCACATGTTCCAGTTCCCATGGAACATGTAATGTCTTCCAGTTCCCATGGAACTAAGGTAGTCACACAGTCTGACAAGTTCATCTGTTTTTCAGTTCACTGGTATGTCCCCGTGGCCCAACATACAAATGAGGTAGGTGAATATTAAGCTGGATCAAAATATATTGATCCCGGCCTTAGTCAGAACATTAGTTCTCAGTCATTCCACTACTTTCTGCCTGGTAGACACCACAGCGATCAGGTAGTCTTTTCGCAATATATATGCCAAAGGACTTTAGGAAATGTTCCATCTGTATAGAAGTTCACGAATCTCCTACGGCCAGATCCGACCATTCCATTCTGATCTATCAGGTATAAACGTGCGGTACTTCTTCTCAAAGAGTGATTCGGCCAAAGTCTAATCGACAAACCCTGGAAGGTCAGACATTGAGTTAAGAATGGCATTGTGTCCGAAGTCATTTTGTGACCACAGTGACGGTTCCCTAAGTCCATCGGTATGAAATCTAGTGTGACATTTAGTGCATAAGACGGTGTCGTTCTTAATGAACCAGTGACACACGTACCAGCAATTAGCTGAACTTTATCCAGAATCGTGCAGTAATTGGATTTCCGTAGAAACGTCCAACAGACGATAACGCCAGACAGCATTATTGGTCTAACTACTGCCGTATACGTCCAATGAACAATATGCTGGTTCAGCTATCTCAGCCATTTTGACCCTTCCTAGAATGGTTGGTATGAACTTTAACTTCCTGTCTGGTAAAATATCCAAGTATTTTGCGCTTGCACAAAAGGGAATTGCAATGCCTTCTAAGGAGACAGGTATAGCACTTGGTACTTTATACTTTCAGCTGAAAATAACCAGTTCCCTCTTGGTTTGGTTCCCCGAACACCATTATCCGAAGCCCATCTCGATGTGGTATGAAGGACCACCTTCGGGATGTCCCTAAGAGTACTTGGAAACTTCCATCTAACCGCTGTTGCTACGCCATGTACGTTGGCAACAGCTTTGTTACCCATCTTCTCCAGAGAAAGCAGAATACTGTTCATGGAGACATTCAATAGCAGAGACGAAAAAACGCCACCTTGATGTGTTCCTCTGCTAACCAATCAATAGACGACCGTTGGCTCTAGATTAACCAAAATTTATCCCTTTGTAAGAAGTTTGTGGACAACCAACCCTCAGAGCCGTGATTGCCGCAGTTATATTGGATTCACACTGTTAAAGGCTCCCTCTATATCTACCATGGTATATTCGTTAACAGTGAAAGAACCTTCCATAAATCTGACCAGATCATGACCTTTTCAGTTGACCTACCTAGGCGTTCTGTTGAGGAGAAAGTAACCTGAGATCAATGTTGGTCGTAAGAGAGCTATTGAGAAATCTCTGCAAGATTTTCAACAGAATTGACGATAAACTAATCGGTCGGAAATCCTTGAATGAAGGCAACTTTTGGTGCTATCCATTTCAAACGAATGTAGACCTGCTTGATACGTCCGGTGTAGAACTCTTCGAGCTAGGACACCGGTCGATCAGCCACTATTTACATTTAAATTAGAAAATAAATGGTTTCCCATTACATCCCATGAAGGAATTGGGGAGAGCTTTTCCCAACATCTGAGCTGTGCGCTTTCTACTCATACTCACTATTGGGACCTACAGTCTTACATCGGTTCCGAACGGTATTGTTGAGAAGCATTTTCATAGCTTAATACTGGATAGTGTCGCCGTAACTATGCGAGGTGACCGCCGCCGAAAGAAATTTGAAGGTGGTCAGAGCAGGGTTCATGCAGTCCCCATCCACATCATCCAATGGATCGAGCTTCCAGGTTTTTGTTGGAAGATTGAATCAACTTCGGATGAATCCGCATCGGATGGTATTGCCGGAATCCATGCATGGGGTCTGGGTCGAGACGAGAGGTCGTCTGGTTTGATAACATGCAGTGCTGCATCCGGCCAGATTTCACCTATGTTCTTCAGAGCACAGCGATAGCTCTCAACAGAGCGCTGATCGCTGCGGCGCGTTAATTTTATGCGGCTTTGACAACAGTCTGCATCGTCACAGTCGAGAAATAGACCGGCAACTTCCAGAGAACATCAGAGTATGCCGAGGACAGTCCGTTTTCCACGCACTCCATTTTTCCTTACGGATAATGCCGTCTTCATTTCCCCTGTCGATGACAGCAAGTACCAAGACGTCCTTAGCGACGACAGCAAAGAACCTTGGACAAGCACTTCCATTGATCACTTTGACCTTTTGGACGACAATGGTTCATCAGGTGAGCCCAGACTCATATCAAATTAATATACCTTAGAAGTGGTAGTGGACAAAATATCTGTTGTTCAACCATACTACTTGCCCATTGTAAAGATTGACTCCGCTTATAATTCAGCTTCGAAGCGTTAGCCCTGCCAAATCTCATAAGGATTCTGACAGAAAGTTGCCGATCGTTGTACCTCTTCTTTGAAGGACGGGATTTTTTACCATCAGAAACAGAAGTACCAGGTAGTACAACCACCTGGAAAGATCTTGGACCACGCACAACTTTCGATGTATCGTTTCCAGGTACAGCTTCCGATGTATCGTTGTGCTTTGAAGGAACCGAAGCACTAGGTTGTACAACCACTTTAGAACAATTTGGTTCACCCAACCTGTTGTCTGTGACGTTTTGAATTCCAGCTGTTTTCAACAAACAAAGCTACATTTGGGTCACAAAACCATTTGGCAGGCTACATTTGGTCTCAAACATATAATATTGAATAGCAACCACAATGTGTTTGGAGACTTGTATACAATATTTGCGACAAGCTACATATACATTACATTTGCATCCAAACAGTTTTCAGCGTGTACATACGGCATGTTACCTGGTACGCTACTCTTCAACTCTCGTCTGACTGGAATATAAGTGTAGAATTATCTCTTAATGGTAGGTGTTGGTGTCATGTAATCCACTTCTATGGTGGATTGCCGCAGATGATTTAGAATCGTAACGCGGTCATAGGCACTATTGCTCCATACTAAAGAAAGACCTTGACGGTTAGCTAACGTTGCCGCCATTTTATTGTCCACATATATAATGGCAATAGGGGAAGCATAACCCCTAAACCCTCGGTAGATCGTACCCGCCGTTGTCATTCCTTTCACATTTGGAAACAGATTTAGGTAACTGGCTATAGATATTCAGCAAACTATTTTCGAGGATAGGCCCCATTGTAATCCTGTGGCATTTTTGACGAAGGTCTGGCCACTCTTTCTTTACTGATTCTTTCCATAGTGTTAGATTTGAAGCTGAGTTTCCAATCCAGAATTACACCTACACGCTGAAAAAGTAGACTTTTTTCTTGCTTGGATGCAAATATAACCTGTGTTTGGAGGTTGTCGCAAATATAGGGTACTTGTGTCCAAACCCATTGCGTTTGCTATTAACCATTACATGTTTGAGACACAATGATCAATATGTTATAAAGTATGTGTTTGTGATACAAATACAACTTTGTTTGTGATACAACTATAGCTGTGTTTGGTGCAGTGTTTACTTCATGTTTGTTTCGTTATGCTGTGAGATTGTGCCCAGCATAACTAAATGGTATTGTAAGCTCAGTCAGTGATTCATAAATATTCCTGAAGGCGTGTGTAAGTGAATTAAGCGTTTCTAATGTTGACAGATCTGTTGCATTTTTGTTGTATGCATCCAATCGTCATTCGTTCGTTTGTGAGTAAAGACACCAATGACTCGACGTACTTATATGGGTGTTTGGGGTGATACACACATATGGCTCTCCATAAAATTTTGCATCTTTGCCAGTAATCATACCAATGTTTGCAATTATATATATGTGAGTCTAGGACTTGCAATTACATGAATACATGGAGTGTGATCCCAACATATACATAGATCCTGCAGAATGTATTTGACAGAATATGTTACACGAAAAGTGGAACCACACAGTGGACCGCATTTTGAAGGTTTGCCCATACTCATCAAGTGTAATCGCTGGGTAAAGAAATTAGTCCCAAAATTAATCATGCACTGTCTTATAGTTTCCTGTTTCTATATTACTGTTTTCCAATGATACGTGCCCTTATTCTTCTTTGTTTCGAACTTTGCAACTTTGTCTTCAGAGCGAACATCTAATATACAATTTCCCTCATTTATATTCTACTCGTGGCAAAATGTTGCCCGTCCTACGAATGCGGCTTTTGCTACGAGTGCGATATTTATTACAGGTGACATGTTTACACGTTCCAAATGCGCAAATGTTGTAAGACACTTGAAGATGGGGATCATTAGTCAAAAACGAAAAGATGCAAAAAAAACTCATATATGGGTCCTCACTCAAGTTGGACTAATTCGAAAAATGGTATGGTGAATTCAACATTCAAAGAAATTCGAAATTAGTTTCTTTATTTTTGTTTTCTTTTGTTCGAGTGTCTTTCTGCATGTTGTAGCAACATGTTGCATTTGTCTTTCTTTTTGTTAAGTCTCTAAGGCAGTTTGGCTAGAAATGTGCAAGAGCTACAAAACAAGAAGACAAATTCGAAATGCTTTTGGGCTGAAAAAAAATTAAACCACAACAGAAAGAAGAAAATTTTGTATGAGAAAATAAAAGAGACAAGGTAAAATGCAGCAGAAGAAATTTTTTGCAAATTGTTGCATTTTAGCCGAAATGGATGTGATTTTGTCAGAAAAATTTCTTTGCTTCATTTGTAATAATTTACTTTTGATGTTGAATTTAACAAATGTTCACATCGAATACGATTCATATTCATATTCGTTGTAATTTGGGTATTTATGTTTTGGTTTTTATGCCCTCCACCAAAGTTTTTCTGTCTCTTCTATTTGTATTTTTTTTTGTCTTCTCTTCTTGTATTTTTAGCATCATAATGGGTTTCTTTTCTGTGTGCGGCGGAGTGGCGGTTTCCTTCAATCTGCAGGCCAGTGGGTTGGTCTTATGGACTACAAATTTTCATCGTCACATTTTGTAGTTGCTTTATAGTTTTTACCTTAGAAATATGCAAATGATGAATATGATAATAAAGCTTTTGTCACAAGTTAGAGAAATTTTAATTTTGTGTACAGTTTGATGCAAAATTTTTTGGATTTCCCGGAAGAAGATGGATTTCCCAGAAGAAGACTTAAAAAAATAGTTTCCCATTACATTCCATTGTCGGATTGGGGATAACTGTTCACAACTAGTGAGTTGTGCAGTTTCTTGTTTCACCCTCACTGCTTGGCACCTATAGTTTTAAGCCCGTGTCGAAAGGAATGTAAGGTGGTCACAGCAGGTATCGAACCCACGTTCTCATGCACTAGAGCCGTGCACACTACCATTGCACCACCAAGAGATCCGATTTAAAAACTGCCTTCAGCAACTGAATATTTGATGGAAATTTTCAAGGAAGCTTAATGTAAGGCAAGGTAAGGTATTCTTAGGGAGATGAGATGAGATGAGATGAGATGAGATGAGATGAGATGAGATGAGATGAGATGAGATGAAATGAAATGAAATGAAATGAAATGAAATGAAATGAAATGAAATGAAATGAAATGAAATGAAATGAAATGAAATGAAATGAAATGAAATGAAATGAAATGAAATGAAATGAAATGAAATGAAATGAAACGAAATGAAATGAAATGAAATGAAATGAAATGAAATGAAATGAAATGAAATGAAATGAAATGAAATGAAAAGAAATGAAATGAAATGAAATGAAATGAAATGAAATGAAAAGAAATGAAATGAAATGAAATGAAATGAAATGAAATGAAATGAAATGAAATGAAATGAAATGAAATGAAATTTTTTTTTTTTTTTAAGATTTTATTGATCATTAATTAATTTACAAAAATGTTTTGATGTGAAAACCCACGAAGCCTTTTGGCTTGTCTGCGGGAGATTATACAATAATTTTCTTCAATTTATTAACAATCTCAATAGTAAATTGTACTTATGTGTGTATTCAAGTGTTTTAATTTCCAGTATTTTTACTTTTTAATTACTAATTAGTTCATTGCAAGTTTAAAAAGTGATTTTTAATCATTATATTCCTTCTTTGTGTGTCTTTAACGTTAATTATGTTTATTGGTAAATTGTTGAATATTTTCGGTAGAGTAACGTCCAGTGTTTTGCGACCATATTCGTTGTGAAAGCGTCCTTCTCGGAATCTCCCTGCTGCACGACGCCTTGTGTTGTGATCATGGTCTATAGGAATGAGAAATCGTGAATCGTTGTAGAATTCCTTGGCTAGGGTTGAGTAGTAAATACTTTTTACATTAGGGATGTTCAGTTCCTTAGCGGCGCTGTTGTTCTCGTTGGTGTATTGTTCTCTCATGTTATTGTTGCTTTGACTGATATTGCTGGTTAGAGTGTTGTTTGTAATCGAGTTGTTATAGTGGTGTTTTCATTGCTGATATATGTTTGATCGTTTTCCAATGTGCCTTGGTTGCTGTAAGTTGCGTTATTACAATTATTGTTTGTGTTGGGATGATTATTAGTAATGATATTATTGTTGCTTTCTGTTGTTATTTGGTTGTTGTTCTGTGTGAAGTTGTTGACGTAGTTTGCTGAGAATCGTTTGTTTTTTAAAAGAATTTTTAGAACTCTATTTTGAGTCATTTGAAATGCCTTGCAGTGGGATGCACTGAGAGAAATAATGCCTGTCTTAGCACGCTATAAGTTGCACAGTTGCTTAAATGGTATAGTGCGTACGCTGACTTTCTAAGCTTCTTTTGGAGGTCTTCAACGTGTGCGTTCCATTTAAAGTTGTTATCAACAAGGACACCAAGATATTTATAGGTTGTTACCTGTTCGATGAATGTTGAGCATGTATCTGTTGAATTGTAAGATTTATGTAGACAATCAGTATTGTGAAATTTAATTGCAGCAGTGTAATTGTTGAAGTGTGATGGTTTTATATGCATAATTTTTGTTTTAGATGCATTTATGACGAGACCATTGTCATGGCACCATTTCGTTGCAATATCAAATTGACTTTGCATGATTTTTTCCGCATATTCAATGTTTTTATCAGCAACTACAATAGCAGTGTCGTCTGCATAGGCAAAGGTTTTGCTACCATGCAAAACGCGTAGCATATCATTTGCGTAAATGATGTATAGAATGGGCCCGAGTTTTGAGCCTTGCGGTACTCCACATTCCGTTGGTATTTTATTACTTAAGGTATTATCTACTTTCACGCTGTATGTTCTGCACTGTAAATAGTTTTTGAACCACATCAAAGTTTCGCCCCTTATTCCGATGTTTTCCAACATTTATGTGAGTTTTGAGTGCGATAAAGTGTCGAATGCTTTGCTAAAGTCAACAAATAATACTAAGCAATGCATTTGCTGACTAAGCCATTTGTTTATATGTGTTGAGAATTTACCGAGCAGCTTGTTAATATTTTTTCCTTTCTGAAAAGCGAACTGACTGTCGTTTATGATTTTGTACTTTTTCAAGTATTCCGTCAGTCTTCTGACTACAATTTCCTCGAGGATTTTTTCAATTACTGGAAGAATCGCTATTGGCCTGTAGTTGTTGTAATCCGATTTGCTGCCACTTTTATGAATTGGTCTAATAACAGATGTTTTTAACAATGTTGGAACTACGGATTCTTTTAGACTTGAGTTTATTAGTCTAGTAAGAATTGGCGTAAAAATGTTGGCATTATTCTTAAGATCTTTCGCCCTAATACCATCAACACCTGCACTTTTATTTGTGTTTAGATTAATTAAAATGCTGTATATTTCTGCTTCATTGGTTTGAGCAAAGTACATTGAGTTTGGTTGTGTTCTTCCGACAACGTTACTTGTTTGTTTGTTACATTTGTGTATGATTTTGTTAACGTTTTCTTTAAGTTTTGTAGAAAAATTGTGTAAGATTGTGTTTAAATTGTCCTTTTCAAAGTTTTTCAGTATTATCTCATCAATATTGTATGTTTTCTTGCCGATAATTTCATTTATTATTTGCCAAGTTAGTCTCATATCACGTCTATTTTCTATGAATTTTTTCCTAAAATAGCTGTTTTTAGCATAGTTTATTTTTTTATTCAGTGAGTTCCTAAATTTTTTATATTCACATTCAAATGTTTGATTTGTTTTATTATTTTGCCATTTTTTATAGAGAGTATCGCGTATATCGCATAGTTTTACTATTTCTTCACTGATCCATGGGTTAGATGACCTTTTTTTGCTCGTTTTATTATCCTTTTTTGAGTTTTCGTAAATGTTTCTAAATTTTATTAAAATGTTTTCATATAACTCATTAGTGTTAACTTCTTCAGTCGCCATTGCAGTCCAATTTATTTCTTGTATTTTTTTATTCACTTTATAGTCGTTTAGTCGTGGTACCTGGCACGTATTTCTGTTGGTTTCCCTTCCCTGATTATTGACATCGAAATGAAATGAAATGAAATGAAATGAAAAGGTAAAGGTAAAGGTAAAGGTAAAGGTAAAGGTAAAGGTAAAGGTAAAGGTAAAGGTAAAGGTAAAGGTAAAGGTAAAGGTAAAGGTAAAGGTAAAGGTAAAGGTAAAGGTAAAGGTAAAGGTAAAGGTAAAGGTAAAGGTAAAGGTAAAGGTAAAGGTAAAGGTAAAGGTAAAGGTAAAGGTAAAGGTAAAGGTAAAGGTAAAGGTAAAGGTAAAGGTAAAGGTAAAGGTAAAGGTAAAGGTAAAGGTAAAGGTAAAGGTAAAGGTAAAGGTAAAGGTAAAGGTAAAGGTAAAGGTAAAGGTAAAGGTAAAGGTAAAGGTAAAGGTAAAGGTAAAGGTAAAGGTAAAGGTAAAGGTAAAGGTAAAGGTAAAGGTAAAGGTAAAGGTAAAGGTAAAGGTAAAGGTAAAGGTAAAGGTAAAGGTAAAGGTAAAGGTAAAGGTAAAGGTAAAGGTAAAGGTAAAGGTAAAGGTAAAGGTAAAGGTAAAGGTAAAGGTAAAGGTAAAGGTAAAGGTAAAGGTAAAGGTAAAGGTAAAGGTAAAGGTAAAGGTAAAGGTAAAGGTAAAGGTAAAGGTAAAGGTAAAGGTAAAGGTAAAGGTAAAGGTAAAGGTAAAGGTAAAGGTAAAGGTAAAGGTAAAGGTAAAGGTAAAGGTAAAGGTAAAGGTAAAGGTAAAGGTAAAGGTAAAGGTAAAGGTAAAGGTAAAGGTAAAGGTAAAGGTAAAGGTAAAGGTAAAGGTAAAGGTAAAGGTAAAGGTAAAGGTAAAGGTAAAGGTAAAGGTAAAGGTAAAGGTAAAGGTAAAGGTAAAGGTAAAGGTAAAGGTAAAGGTAAAGGTAAAGGTAAAGGTAAAGGTAAAGGTAAAGGTAAAGGTAAAGGTAAAGGTAAAGGTAAAGGTAAAGGTAAAGGTAAAGGTAAAGGTAAAGGTAAAGGTAAAGGTAAAGGTAAAGGTAAAGGTAAAGGTAAAGGTAAAGGTAAAGGTAAAGGTAAAGGTAAAGGTAAAGGTAAAGGTAAAGGTAAAGGTAAAGGTAAAGGTAAAGGTAAAGGTAAAGGTAAAGGTAAAGGTAAAGGTAAAGGTAAAGGTAAAGGTAAAGGTAAAGGTAAAGGTAAAGGTAAAGGTAAAGGTAAAGGTAAAGGTAAAGGTAAAGGTAAAGGTAAAGGTAAAGGTAAAGGTAAAGGTAAAGGTAAAGGTAAAGGTAAAGGTAAAGGTAAAGGTAAAGGTAAAGGTAAAGGTAAAGGTAAAGGTAAAGGTAAAGGTAAAGGTAAAGGTAAAGGTAAAGGTAAAGGTAAAGGTAAAGGTAAAGGTAAAGGTAAAGGTAAAGGTAAAGGTAAAGGTAAAGGTAAAGGTAAAGGTAAAGGTAAAGGTAAAGGTAAAGGTAAAGGTAAAGGTAAAGGTAAAGGTAAAGGTAAAGGTAAAGGTAAAGGTAAAGGTAAAGGTAAAGGTAAAGGTAAAGGTAAAGGTAAAGGTAAAGGTAAAGGTAAAGGTAAAGGTAAAGGTAAAGGTAAAGGTAAAGGTAAAGGTAAAGGTAAAGGTAAAGGTAAAGGTAAAGGTAAAGGTAAAGGTAAAGGTAAAGGTAAAGGTAAAGGTAAAGGTAAAGGTAAAGGTAAAGGTAAAGGTAAAGGTAAAGGTAAAGGTAAAGGTAAAGGTAAAGGTAAAGTAGATAAAATTATACAAAAAATTGGAGAAGATGGTCATAGAAGAAGGCCATATAACAGTAATATTTGTTTGCTTGGAAGCGCTTAGTTTCCTGCTATGAAGAGGATATTACGCACGTAGCATATCTTACGCACGTATCAGGAAGATGTATATTATGGGATATTTTGTTCCTACTGGATTTGTGAGACTTTTGTCTCTTAACCCTTTGACGACCATACATGTGTGGCCGAAGTGATTTTATTTTTTTGGTTATTTTCGTGACATATGTATGACCTAAAAAAAAGCTACGTCGCAAAAAATTGAAGCAATTTTTCTTTGTAATTTTTTTTCATTTTAGCTAAGATGCATATTTTCCAAACATATGTTTTGTCCTTTTTAATTTTAAGGTCTGGACTCAAACTGTATCCGACGCTTCCCCCACGTGCGCATGTTTTTCGACCCGTTGTATCGCTTTGTGTGTAGCCGTCGGTGGTGCAATGGGTAGTGTGCGTGCTTCTTGTGCATGAGATCCTGGGTACGATCCCTGCTCTGACCACGTTAAATTTCTTTCGGCGGCTGTCACCGGCTGGCATAGTGAGGCGACACTATCGAGTATTTAGCCAGGAAAAAGCTTTTCAATACCGTTCGGAATCGGTGCAAAAACTGTAGTATCAGTGAGTATAAAACTAGATAGCGCACAGCTCAATGGTTGTAAGAAACTCGCCCCACTTCCTTCATGGGATGATGTGCGTGAAGATAAATTCGTATTTAAAATAGCAAATACATAAACCAAGTGACTCAGCAGAGCTCTGTTATGCAACTAACCGAGCTCTGTTACGCATTTTATTTTAAAGATAAATCGGCAATTTATCGATTTTTTCAATAAATAATCGATGCAGAAATTTAAAATACACTAATTGATAAAAACACACTCCAAGCTAAATATATTTGCTGCACAAACTGATATATATGCAACCAAATCATAAATATTGGTATTTAAATATGTCACATATAGTGGGTCTATTAAGGCAAACTATGGTCATATGAAGAATTCTTCACGAACCAAGCATATGCCAGTCGATAGTTCTTAAGGAGTGTCTTCGAAATATAAAATCTAGAATTTCCCAAGGACCTTCAGAAATTCAGAATTTCAAATTTTCTGTGTGAGGTCCCTGTGCAAGATTTTGGCCCACTGTGGTCAAACGAAGAATTCTCCAAGAACCAAATATGTGCAGTTGGGTAGTGCGTGACACATCCTTTCAGAATATGACAACAACATATTTCAGCAGACCTTCAGAACCGAAAATTTATCATTTTGAATTTCATATACGAAAACAGAGTTTCGTCCACTATTGTTATCCCTACCGTCTTCTACAAATTTTGCTCTATCTCCTACCTGTACAGTTATAGTCGCCAACGGTGGCATGTCATAATGTCAATTAACATAACTAATGCTCATGGACATAATGTCACTTAAAAAGTGTCATAAAGCCCATGGACATTAAGACACTTTTAAAAGTGCCATAATGTCCAAAACTATGATGACATTAAGTCCATGGCCTTTATGACACTTTCTTAGTGACATTATGTCCATGGACAATATGTCAATTGACATTATGACACGCCACCGTCGCCAACAACCGTAGGGCAAACATACGAGTACTTGCCTGTCGTCGTCAAAGGGTTAAAGGCATCGACAAATTTTTAGATTCTTGCAGCAAACCCGGTGGTGTTATAACAGATACAATTGCCTTAGTGAGACTACAGCTGTTGCCAATCCAACATATTTCAAAAGGAATAAGAAGCCAACAATTTGTAATAAATGTAAGTAAATAAAATAATCACATACTTAATTGCTTTGAGGGTGAGTCAAATTTTACTTTGTTTTTGAACTCATTGAAAAAAGATTTGACTAGTTTTATTCGAAACACTCACTAGGTTAGGTCTCAATTCCTCCAACCATAAAATAGAAAGACATCAATTGTGTAGAGATCCCAACCCAATCAATTCAAAAATTTAATGAAATTGGCTGTGATGCATACAAAAGGTCAAAAAGAATGTCGACTACAAATGAATCTATGAACTGAAAATGATGTGAATATACTACCGACTTTAGCAATCGGTACGGTGAGTCACCATCAATAGAATTTGAAATAAATGTAATTAAATTTAACATAAACCCAAACAAAACATAAGGTTTCCTTGTCCTTTGTTACAAAAATTTATATAGAAATTTGGCAAATTTCGAAATTTGAATAGGAGAAGAACACAAAAAAAATCACCAAACCCTAATTTCACATGAAAAGGCAACAAACAATTTTAATGTTTTTACATCGATATTGTCAACAGCAATTCAAAACGATTCGAAAGAAAAAAAAATCAACCAAAACTAAAAGAATTCAAAAACAAAATATCTAAAACACTTTGTATTGATCACCACTGCATCAATATTCATTTATCTCTTTGAACCGATAGTTTATTTTTCTATGCCCCCGAAACGGGGGGAGGGGGCGCTATTGGTTATAGATGTAGTCTCATTATAAGGAGGGACACAACGACAAAAAGTATTGAGGCGACATTTGCCCAATTGGCAAAATAAACACGACTATTAATTAAATTAATTCATCGATAAAATAGAATCAATACATTCTCTTGCGAATATTCGAAATTTTGAGAAATAATTGAACGAAAATTCCGCATTCTCTGGTGAAAACTCATCAATAAATCGCTTCAATTCATTACTTGCGCATTCACAGCCAGCGCATAGAATTAAGGTCTGTTTTCAATCATCTGTTTTGTTACAGTTAGAAATGGGATTTTAAAATTTATTTGCAATAAAATGCCGATATATAAGTATAACACAATTTTTCTTTTATGAATTTACCATGAGTCACAGTGGTGTGGAGGGTGTATTTAGTGGAATGCGGAATAGATGAAATTGTACCCAGCCCTGAACTTATAGTAAAAGTATTAACTTCTAAATACATAGTTTCGGTTTCTAAAGCTATAAGCTTTTGGCGGAAGCTCCAAGAAAATTACAATTGAGGGCATGAGAATTAAAACTCGGTAAAGACCATTTTTGCAACTTTTCAGGAGAAGCAAAAAACTGTTTTCTGAATACCTTGTTTTCAAACTCACTGACAATATGGATGTACTTTGATGCTCCCTAGCGGCCAAACTAGGAACTATAGAGGTGTAGATGTTATATCAGAGGGTGCGCCTTGGTCTAGAGAACAAGAATATGTGAAAAAACGCATATCACCAAAAATGGTCTTTACCGAGTTTTAATTGTCATGCCCTCAATTGTAGTTATAATACACCTACAGAAAAAGTCGGTCGCGACAAACGAAATAAACGTAACCGAATTGCGAGGTTGCCACAACTACATGAAAGACTATCACAACTGAATTGGAGGTTTCACGATCGAATTAGGGGTTTCACGACCGACTTAAAGGTTTTACAACCGAATTAGAGGTTTCACGACTGAATTAGAAGATTCTAGACCGACTAAGAGGTTTCACGACCGAATTCAACGTTATCACAACCGCGTTAGAGGTTTTTGTAACCGAATTAGAGGTTATCACAACCGCATTAGAGTTTGCCACAACCGTATTAGAGGTTGTCGCAACCGCATTAGAGTTTGTCACAATCGCATTAGAGTTTGCCACTACCGATTTTAGTGGTTGCTACAACCGAATGTTAAATAATTTGTTAATACGTTGTTTTCATAAATTCTCATATATAACTACACAGCGAGAAATTAATGCACGTTATATGGGGTAATAATTACAAGATACTTCCGACCGATTTTGAAGTCGCAGACTTCATGGCTTACAGTCCAAATTGTCATGTGTTGTAACTATGTGCCGATTTATGTCGTAAACCTAAACTTTAGACCACTATTGTCTATAGAAAGACTATCCTTTGGTGTGTATGTAAACACATCTCAATTGACCAACCTTGAACAACTTAAAAACTAAGGGCATCTAAGAGCGTATGAATAAATCCGTGACTTTTTGAATGAAAGACCATTTTTTGTTTGTAAAAAAGCTCAATACACTTAGTCCAACGTTTCTCCAATTTTTGTATCCCTTCCAAAAAATATAGAATTTTTCGAGGTCCATAAAATAGGCATTTGTTTGATCAATAACTTTACCGTTGGAGCTAAATCTCTTTCCATCGAGCCATGACTTTAGGTTTGGAAATAGTCACTGGGGCTAGATCCGAAGAATACGGATGAGGTACCAACTCGTAGCCCAATTACACAACTCCAAACAATCCTTTGAAGTTGTCACACGATTACGTTTATGGTCAATTGAGAGCAAACGCAGCACCCATCTTGCAGACGCTTTCTTAAACCCAACTGATCATTTAAAACCGAAACCACACTGCCATATGAAATGCCTATAGGATCAACAATCTCACGCAATTTTATTCTTCGATCTGCCAACACACGATATGGTTTTTTCCAAATTTTCGGGTGTATTGACCTTAATTGGCCGTCCAGAACGTTCAGCGTCATTTGTACTTGTGCGACCACAATGAAAGTCAGCAAACCACTTTTTTACCATTGAAATCGATGGTGCAGAGTCCGCATAGTATTTATCAAGTTTTCCTTGGTTTGATTGACGGTTTTTTTTCGCAAAAAATAATGTGTAATGAGCACTCGAAATTCAATTTCTTCCATTTTTAAAAAAATGCACGAGGTTGTATGTTTTGAACAGCTGTTAAACGCAAAGTAAATGAGGGAACTTGCTCAAAATTTGACAGTAGTCTATTAACAGGTGGTACTTGATGGGAGCAGTGTTGAATTTCATATAACTACGAAATGTCACGGACTTATTGATCCGCCTCGTATTTGAACTGCATGCTGCTAAATATGGGCAGTAGAAGATGACAATCAAAATGATACAACAAAAGGATAAAGATTATCTACGTACTCATGCTCCAAGAACCATTCGTAAGTGAAAGACGAGTTAAATGTTTTAGCAGTGGTTCACACAAACCATTTTGTTGTAAAACTAATGATATACCCAAATCTTGTATTCTAGTTGAGGATAATATTGATACTTTTCTGAATCCAGATCTTAGTTCCCCAGATGGGACAATTATCCGCATAAGGGACGCCAAAGGACGGGAAACAGTAATGAAGTCAGCGAGTAAGAAGCAAGGGCTGCTGGTCTGATTTTTTGCTGTGATGCCAATGCTAGACATACAGCTTGGGGTAGTAGTATGATCAACGGAGGAGACGAGTCTCTTTTTGATTTTATAATGTCTAATAACCGATAATATGTAACAGCGGTAACAAACCCATATTTAATTTTCCAAGTTCTGATAATTATAAAGGGTGGTATGAAGTCCTGGACATCACCCGCCCCACAATAGCTTCTTTGACATAGACAATTGGAGAACATTGGGCAAATGTTCTTTCTTCGATCAAACACTTATTCTCTACACCAGCGACGCCCACATTTTGAATTTCCATTACACGCGTGGTGGACAGCAAAATGCTGTACCCTGAGAAACGCCATCTGGGATAGATTCGCTAGAATTGTTGTCGACTTGGCCGATAGAGACAAACTTTAAATTGGACAACATCTCCAGTCAGTAGAAAAAAAAAGGACATCCACCATGGTAGATCAGAGAATTAAATGCGTTGAGGAAAAGGGTAAGAGGTGCTTATAATCAGCTTAACATCAGCAAGGACTTGAAGAACTTCAATAACGCACACCCACAGATCAAATTGTTTGAGGCCAGGTTGCAGCAACCGTAAATTCGGCTATTTCCATCGAATTGCGGTTGTCACAAACGAATTGATGTTGTCACAGCCGAATTTAGTCCCCACAACTGAAACACAGTTGAGGTAACCTCGTTCAAATGTTGCTGCGGTTGTGAAAATTGATTCTTCAATTATATTTGTTCTGTCAACTATATTTTCTAAACTTTCGGTTGGAACGGTTGGAGTAAAAGAATCTGACAACTATCGAATTTGGATCTCTAAAAAGGTTGTCGCAATCTCTGAATTGGTTTGCGGCTAATTCAACCGAAGTTTTCTGTGGGTGCACACACTCACAGGAAAAATCGGTTGAGACAGCCGAATTAGCCGTAACCGAATTTAGAGGTTGTCACAACCGTATTGGAGGTTGACACAACCTCGCTAGAGGTTCACAGAACCTCATTAGAGGTTGACACAACCTCATTAGAAGTTGACGCCACCTCATTAGAGGTTGATACGACGTCATTAGAGGTTGACACAACCTCATTAGAGGTTGACACAACCTCATTAGAGGTTGACACAAGCTCATTAGAGGTTGACGCAACCTCATTAGCGGTTGACACAACCTCATTAGAGGTTGACACTACATCATTAGAGGTTGACACAACCTCGATAGTAGTTCTCACAACCGAATATAGATAGTGTGACAAATTAAGGAAATGCAAAGACAACTTATTTATTATTAAGGTATGATTTATTTTCCTGTATTCCTATTAAAAAAAAATAGGGTAATCGTTAGGGTAACACATTTGTCACTGCCGACCTTTTTGTAGCCGCTCCAATTTTAACGTGTTGCATCTGTTAATGTAGGTCCTAAACCATTTCAGACACAGATGATTGCAGCATATCTCCAACGACCAACCTTGAAAATTTCCAAAACTGTTTATACCTCCTTGGGCATTTTCTGCAAAATAAGACGATTTAATTCAAAAGCAATAATTGCAATATATTAACTTACCTTTGTTAATATCCACAAAACAATCTTAATATCGCGGCGACAGGAACAATTATACGTTGTTTATCATCTTTTAATATAATATTTGTTTTTATAATTTTAAACGTGAAGTTCAAAACGAAATTCGGTTGTACCTACAGAATTCAAGAGAAATTCGGTTACAGCAACCGAATTGACGCCAAATTCGGTCGTTGCAACCAACTTAAGTGTTCAGTCGGTTATTGAGACCGAACTGATACCAAATTCGGCAGTTACAACCGAATTGATACCAAAATCGGTTGTGACACCTGAATTTGATGCCACATTCGGTTACTCCAACCGAATTTGGTAGCAATTTCGGTTGTTGTATCCGAATTATTTCCAAATTCGGTTGTACCAACCGAAATTTTGGAAAAACTCGTTGACAGAACGAATATAATTCAAGATTCAGTTGTCACAACCGAATCAATTACGAAACGAGGTTGCTTCAACCGAATTTCGGTTGTGAGGACTAAATTCGGTAGTGCCAACCTCAATTCGGTTGGGGCAACTCCAATTCGGTGGTAACAGCTGAATTTACGGTTGCTACAACCTCTTTTCAACCAATTAGTTCTCTGGGTGCAGCGAGAGTATAAGAAGACTCTAAGAAAATCCATGAGCACATTATGGAGATCCTATTGTGACAGCCTCAAGGAATCCTGCGGATTAACCAAGAGTATATTCAAAAAGTGCTCATATTCATCCCTCACACGGAAGCTGGGTAGGTCATGGACTTAGTCGCCAAAGAAAACTTTAATGGTGCTGCTGAATACAAGCTATCGGTGTAGGGAATAGTGATAAATCGTCGATAGTGGTGCTGGGGGAAGATGATACTACATATACACTGATCAATATCGACAAAATTGTGTGGACCATGAATAGCTATTCGCCGCCATACAAATCGCCACGTCCTGATGGAATAATTCCGATTATGTTACAGAAGCTAATACGCTCAGTTCCCCCTGGCATTATATACGGTCAGTCTACGAAGGTCATAACCATGCTCTAGGCAGGGAAGAATTGTCAAAAATCTATGAAGGATAAGCCTCTCATCATTTATACTCAAGACTCTCAAACGAATCTTGGATGAATATATCATCATCACGAAGCAATTCGCAGCGAATTTTGACAAAAAAAAAACCTGCACTTCATGCGTACAAAATTCAGCTTACTCAGAAGCTCAATCAAGCAGACCATGAAAAGCACCGGCAATTCGTTCAATGGGTAATGGATCAAAGCAAAGTCAATGACAACTTTAAAAAAAAAACATCATCTTCTTTGACGCAGCGCATTTCCATCTGAATAGCTTCGTGAACACCCAAAATTGTCGGATTTAGGCCTCAGAAAATCGTCATGTAATCCATCAGGAACAAATTCAACCACAACGAGCAACTGTCTGGTGCGGATTTTGGTATGGTGGCGTGATTGGGCCTTAAATAAATAAATAAATGGTTTCCAGTTGACATCCCGCGAAGGGATTCGGGAGAGCTTCTCACAAACCAGTGAGCTGCGCCCGTTCTAGTTTTACACTCACTGATTGCGACCTACAATTTTACACCGGTTCCGAACGGTATTTTGAGAAGCTTTTTCATGGCTAAGTACTCGATAGTGTCGCCGTCATTAAGGGAGGTGACCGCCGTCGAAAGAAACTTAAGGTGGTCAGAGCAGGGTTCGTACCCACGTTATCATGCACAAGCGCCGCCCACACTACCAATCAACCACCGATGGCCACAACTGATTTGGATTTACTTTTTAGAAAATGAACGCCATTCGTTACCTAGAAAATTTCCCATTAAATAAGAAATTTTCCAACATATGTTAGTCTAGACACAAACCATAGCAAAAGTACCCAATAAAGTTGATAATACTGGGCATTTTTTCAGGGATGATTTTTTTAATAATAAAATAAAAAGCATTATTTTTTTTTTCATTTAGCTCCCATCCCGCAACGTGCGATAAGGAACTTCGTTGCAAAAACGATTCTAAAAGAACTGAAAAACGGCTGGAAAAGAACAGTAAAACGGTTTCAGAATAAACGGACTCGGTTTCAAAGGACACAAGTGTTAAACTTTGGATGAGGGTATAGAAATGGGTGTTTCTTATAATAACTTAAGCACTTAATCCTCCTTGTAATACCCGGTTCTTCTCGGAACCGGACTCGATAGAACCGGTTCTTCAAATACGCGGAACCGCACATCACTAGTATCAACCCTTAAAGCGTTTGTTTTTCTACATTCCATAGAATAACTGTTTATTTTTTTCCACCCTTACGGTGCGTTTACACGGGACAGTTTGAGACAAGATAGTTGAGAATATGTATTAGTTGTCACAAAGCGAAGAAATGTTTGTGTGAAGTACGTGTCCAGCCAGTTATAAAGACACCGCCGACAGTGTCGTTTCGTTAAATTTCGTGCTCTGATTTTTTGTTTCTTCGGTCTTTTGTCATTGTGTGTTGTCTTACTTCTCTAAATTACAATGGAACTGATGTACTCTGCAAACCAATATTTCAATAAAAATTACCAAAATTTTCCCAATTTGTAAAGTCGTTTCCGATGTTTTGCTTTTTTCTCTAATTACTACGAAACGTCACCGATATGGCCGATGGTTGAACTAGTAGAGGTTGACGCCGTAGGATTTGTTGTAATTGTGTGAACCAACAACAGGCATTTAGTTTTTGTTTCATGACTCTAACCGTCAAATTCAACACAGATCCATATGAACAAACAGAGTAAACAAAAAAGTACAACAAAATACACTGAATTTAACAGATGGAAAGCAAAATCAGTTGTTCTATTGCGCCAACCTTTACTAGTTCAACCATGATCTGACCGCTTATGTCAAATCTCTTGCCGAAGTTACAATCGTTGAAAAATCAGAGACAGTGCCCAATAAGCACCAATTTTTTGTGAATTCCAATGTTGGAATTCCAGTGTGAATCCAAGCTTAAATTACATTTGAAATCCATCCTCTTTCCAGTCTGTTTGAAGTTCGTTAAAAAACAACAATAAATTTGTTTGAAGCATATGTTATTTAGGGCACAGAGTTAGTGCAAAATCATTGGCGGCGGTGGTGATGATGATTTTATAATTAAATAATAAATTTATAATTTTATAATAAATTCCATGCTTGAATTCAAGTGTAAAAACAGGTTCGGTTCTACTTGAATTCCACTGCAATTCCATGCTTGACTTCAAGTGTAAAAACAAGTTCGGTACGACTTGAATCACACTGTTATTCAAGGCTGGAATTACAGTGTACAGGTACTGTTATGTTCGACTGTAAGTCAATGGTTAATTTTCCTGGATTGGCTATTGAATTCAAATGTGTTTCAACTGTAATTCAACACAGGAAATTGGAAATTTTGACTGGATTTCAAGTGTAATTCCACTTGAATTCCAACCAAAATGCTTATTGGGTGGCGAGGCAAGTGAGAGAAGTGTAAGTGGGGTAGTAAAAATGTGTGAATGTATTTCTACTGTCAGAGCAAAACTGTCCCGTGTAAATGCCATGTTACTTAGGCAAACTCAGATAGCAACAAAGATTAGTCTTTTTCAGCTGACCTTCTTTTCTTTCTTTTTTCAGCTATGCCACAGTACGGAAAAGTGGCAATTGTCCCGCCTCTGCAGTACACTGGGTCAGTTATGAAACTAGTGTCCAGTATCTAGTTACATTGGCGGGGATATTGGAACAAAAACGTAAGTAGGTGACTGAATTACTGGCTACGTAAAGGGAACCTTAGATCTTTGTGTCGGACACTGTTTCGCCTTATACTAACCGACTTTCCGCCCGGATTTCTGAAAATCAAACAAATTTTTGCCCAACTTGTCCGACAAGCCGCTGTTTTTAGGTGCCCTTAACTGGTGATTTAGTGGAAATAGCTACCATCAAAACTGGCGGGATATTTTAGCTTTCCACTTTGCAACAGTCTTTTCTACAGGGTGTACACACATATTTTTTGTTTGGTGACTGCGCATTCCGGAATTTTTGAAAATTATTTTTAAAGTAAACAATAATTTCCGCGAATGAACTCATGAGTAATGCACACAACAATTTCCGTTTACCAAACACCCACATAATAACAAACAAATTTCTTTTCGCTTCACTAACCCAATGTCCCACTGTAAATGGTCACTTGCGTTGCGAAGAGACCAATTATTTGATGTTTTATGTGATTTTCCCTTTGCAGCATTCAACGATATCGTGTGGGGTTGTTGGTGGTGGTGGTGGTGGTGGTGGCTTCTTCTTTTTTTGGTGTGTTTGGCTTTAAATTTTCCACTCTTTTTCTGTATCATGCGCTTCTAATTATAAACTTGTGTAAGTTTCTCAATACAAACAAATAAGCAACAACAACAAAATATGTCGCTCTATAGAATAGCGTACAACAACATTGAATTAAGAACACAGTGAATAGAATTGAATTGAAATGAAATGAATTGAATCGAACAAAGAATGAAGAATGAAGAAAAGGCCACCACATACACAAACAAACAACAACAACAACAACCGCAACAAAACCCGAAAAAAAACCCCAAATGTGAATGCGTTGTCGTTACATGCCGAACGACGTGTGATTTTGAATTTGCCCATCCACTTTTTGGCAAAAAGTCCAAACCAGCGAAACGAAAATTCAAACTAATTCGATCTGATCGAAAGGTAATTTTTTAATTGATGCAAATCACTAGAGTTGAGTGATTATCGTGGTGCGCTAACGTGAACAACACACATTTTTTTGTCGGTCGTCGGTCGGTCAAACGTATTCACTGATCTTCTCTTCACCAAAAATCCAGAAAAACTACAACAAAAAAATACAAAAAACAAATAAATATTTCGGAATTTTCCAAGTTTTAAGTTTCCATACTTCATCCCGGTGGGTTAAAATTTTAAATTCACTGCCATTAAAAGAAAAACAACAACATTTCGATTACGTTTTCGTAGTAAACATTTGAACGCAAAATCTGGAACTAAATTTGAAAGTTCAATTAATTTTAAGAAAATTCATTTTGTAACGAAAAGTTCTCATAGTGCATTTCTGTTTTTGTTTCAAGGATATTGTGTGGTCACCTTTAGTTTCCTCTTCATTTGGATTACATTCATTAAATACTCTACAAAATGGTAAGTTTGAATTGTAGTTTAGTCGAGTGCTATTGGAAATTGTCCATGTGCATTTTGCTGAGATTCTGAAATTTCCTTGTTCATATGTCTCCTTGCTTGGTGAATTTTCAAAATATGTACATATTGTTTTTGTAACTAAGAACACCTGAGATAAATGGCTGATTTTCTTGTGTTGCCTCCTTAATTTGGCCTTGATAGTAGAAAATAACATCATTAATCAAATCAATTGCTCTCATTTATTTTAGAGGTTAAATGTAGGATTTATGTCTCTTGACTGAGGCGAATTGCTTAAGTAATCGAAGAATTTAGCGGATTTGAAATAAAAAATTCTAAAAATATTTAACGTTGAAAGAAACAAAAGAAAGAGACGCCAATGTTTAGGGTAAAACGCATTTTATAGTTTTAATAATCCTGCAGTGTTCGAGATTAGAAATATGTGGCCTTAAGTGAAGAAAAGGGCCTAGTGTGAGAAAGCAAGGTTTTCGAGATAGCACGCGTCAGAATCGGCCTCAACCTGGAATTCGAGTTTATGACAACTTGGGCCCTTGTTTCATTTATTCGAATAAATATTTTAACTTCATAACGGCGAACCTTGTATTTGAAATTACTATTGAACTCTATCTATCCATGCGAACTGGATTGCATTTTGGAAAAATGTTATGAATTTGAAATCGCCACAAGCTTTTTTGTCATTTTATAATCCGGTAGTCTTTTCAAAATAGTTTAGTTTCAAGTAAAATCAAATAGTCTGACATAAATCGAAGTCAAATAAAAACCCCGTTTCCCATTACACGATTTGGCGTAGCGTGACAATCTGGTCAGTTGTCAAATTACCAGACCTAAAGACACACTGGTATGGTCCAATCAGGTCAGCGATAACTGGTTTTAGTCTTTCGCACATTGTACTTGATAGAACCTTATATGTTATGGATAAAAGGGTTATTCCACGGTAGTTGACACAAAGACTCGGGTCACCTTTTTTGAATATGGGACATAGTACACTGAGACTCCAATCGCCGGGCATGCATTCATCTAACCAAATTTTGCTAATGAGCTGATGCATACACCTTATCAACCCATCGCCGCCAGCCTTAAACAGCTCCGCCGGTAATCCATCGGTTCCTGCGGCTTTGATGTTCTTAAGCCGGACAATATCGTTTCTGACCTCGTCTTGGCTAGAAGGGGAGCGATCAAATTGATATTTCAGGTACCTGTAGCGCGGAGAAATGTTCTCTCCATATTCCCAACATGCTCTGCATATCTGCGATGAGATTTCCGTCCTTGTCTTTACAGAAGTGGGGACCTGAACTGTGTCTATCGGTCCCGTTTTTTGACTATTTATTGGAATTTTCTGGCTCCGTTCTTCCTTCTGTATGTCTCAATTTTCCGACGGTTTACCTTCTTCCTTCTTCTTTTGCGCAGCGGCGTTTCAAAGCCACGTACTGTTGTTGCGGCAGTTTTCACAGAGTCGGAAATGTGATTTCACTGCGCTTCAGGATCGTCATCGGAAGGGTGTGGGTTCTGTGCCAAAAGTTGCGAGAATTTCCTTGAGTAGACTGTGGCTACCTCTGGTAATTGCAGCTTTCCGATGTCCAGCTTCCTCTACGTCTGGTTTCGTACGATTAATGCTCTACTTAACCTTATGCGCACCTTTGCTGCTACCAGGTAGTGATCAGAATCAATGTTAGCTCCTCCGATCACTCGTACGTCCATTACACTGTATGAGTTCCTTCCATCAATTACCACGTGATAAATTTGGTTCTTAGTTCTTTGATCAGGGGATACCCAAGTGGCCTTGTGGATGTCTTTATGCTGGAATCTTGTACAAATAATGACCATGTTTTTTGCCGCGGCAAAGTCAATCAGTCTCATACCGTTGTCGGAATTGTCAGCTTGTAGACTGAAGTTGGATTAAACACATTCTCCCTTCCTACTTTGGCATTAAAATTTCCCAGTACAATCTTAATGTCATGGCCAGGGCAGCGGTCATACGTTTCCTCTAGAAGCTCATAGAATATGTCTTTGGCATCATCATCCTTTTCTTCTGCCGGTACAAATTAGGGAAATATAAAAATATTCCGCATTTATGCGGATTGTGGCCATGCGTTCACTCACAGGATTGAACCTAGAGATTAGATGTCGCAGTCTTTTGCCAACTACAAATCCGCAACCAAATTCATGTTTTTTCGCATGACAACTGTAGAATATGTCGCAGTTTTTTTTTCATGTGCAGCCATAACAATTCCTGGATAGCGGTAATGTCAGTCTAATAACTTTCGAGGACATCCGTCAAATTGGATAATTATACCAGACCTATATAGTGTTCTTTGATTCCAAGGGCATATCTGAAATTCTTGGTCCTTATGACGTTGGCGTGGGTCGTCAACAAATAGAGGTTGTTTGTGTTTTCTTTTCGTTCTTGTATATTCACTGCCATTATGAACGGTGGCAGGAGGCATACCCAGTCATCCGGGTTTTTGCATTTTACCTACTGCCAGAATATTTGAGTGCAGCCGCCCATTATGGATCAGACGCTGACCAGAATGCAATATGTCGAACAAAGAGTTACTTCTTTTGGGTTCTTTCCTGCGTTGGTTCATAGGTATTGCTCATCCGCCTTCTAACGTGAAAAGAATATGTCCCGTATCTTGAGAGATTGAGTGACATCACTCATCTACTAAAACTGAGACGCATCAGTGGTCGCACAACCAATCAGGCTGCTCATCGGAAAGCCTTACCGTCAGTCGCTAGAAAAAATATTCTACCATAGCCCGGAAATCACCACGTGGAAGACAAAGTCATAGGCACATGATTGAGAATAGAAGTCTCCCAATCTTTGGCTCCCATTCAGCTGTGTTTACCATCAATTTTGTTTTCAATACAGGGTACCGATTAGTCAATATTCAAATAATCGATTAAAAGTAGCCAAACAATTACTCGAATAGTGTTTCTTTTTCGGTTAACGACTAACTCGAATAATTTGTGGCGAATAGTCGATTAATCGTGAATCCACTTGTATAATACATTAACTGACAAAGTGGACGGTTTTGGAGAAAATTATGTTCATTAAGAAGTATCACATTTTGTCTCCGAATCGACGGATTTAGAAGTTTGTTGTGATCAATATGGGGAAATATTTTCAAATACAAATTCCTTTAAGTTGCTAAATCCGTCTGTTACTATATTAAAGGTATTGCGATAATAACACATGGACAAACATGGTTGATTTCCCATTTTCAGCAGTCAACTGTGTAAATACAAATTTTTTTAAAAATAAATAAATAAATTGGTTTCCCATTACATCCCATGAAGGGATTAGGGAGAGCTTCTCACAACCAGTGAGCTGTGCGTTTTCTAGTGTTATACTCACTGATTGGGACCTACAGTTTTACGCCGGTTCCGAACGGTATTTTTAGAAGCTTTTTTATGGATAAATACTCTAAAAAAAAATTTCAGGTGGTGAGAGCAGGAATCGACCCCCGAGATCTCATTTACAAGAGGTGCGCACACAACCCATTGCATGACCGACGGCCACATATTTATTTTTGTAGTCAAACCAATTCAATATTCGAATAATCAATTAATTGCAGCCAAACAATTATTCGAACAACTCCACACGTTACTTTTTCGTCAACAACTAATTCGAATAATTGGTAGCGGTTAATCGATTTATCATAAATGGTTTAGATGGAGTAGCAGCCTGTATTTCAGGCTCACTTAGACCGTGTAGTCCGTGTAGTAACAAAAACGTGACAGATAATAAAGAAACAAAAAAACACCAGATCTACAATTCATGAAACAATTCAGGCAAACATGTACATGGTTTCTGCAATATGTTGCTGGGCAGTTATTTTTCAGCGTGTATGGGAATGATCTAACTAACACAGTCGCTTTCTATTGACCCGGAATATAAGTCAAACATATCGAGGATCATACGACTTCGATACTGGCGGTTATCGATAATAGGAACATAAATTTGTCGGAGGATTTTACTGCCGACGACTCCTACCCTCTGAAAAATCTGTCCTTTATTCTTCTTTGGATGCAAAAATAACGTGTGTTTGGAGCTTGTCGTAAATAGAGTATATTTGTACCCAAACTCATTGTGTTTGCTATTCAGTATTACATGTTTGAGACACAATGAGTAATATGCTATAATATATTTACTTGTCCTCCAAAAACAGCTTTGTTTGTGATACAAATATATCTAAGTTTGTTGCACTGTGTACTTAATTTTTCATAACCGCTATGCTCTAAAGATAGACGAATAAAAGTGGTACAAACAGAGAATGGTCCCAGGCTAAATTAATGTTATTGCAAGTGTATAACTGTGTTTTTCCAATATTCTTTCAGTCAGTGATTCAGAAATATTCCTGAATGCGTGCGTAAATGAGTTGCGTATTTCTTACGTTGAAAAATCTGTTGCATTTTAGTTTCATGCATTCAATCGTCATTCGGTCGTTTGGGACCTTTGGGAGGAAGCACGAATTCTTCGTCGCAAGAATATGGATCTTAGGGATGACACACGCACATGGTTCCACGTAAATGTGTGCATCTTTGCAAGTAAACTTGCTCATGTTTGCACTTAAATATAAGTGAGTTTAGGATTTTCAAATATAGGAATATTTGGAGTGTGTTCCAAATATATACATGGTTCCTGCAGAAAGTGTTTGACAGAATATGTTACAGAGCGGGTTTTGTTTAAGCGTGTGGGTTTGATTCCTTTGTTTGCGATATTACCCAGATTTCCCCGTTATATAACAACACAGGTAGGATGAGAGTGAAGTATTGGTGTATTTTTGATTCTCCAGAAAAGTTTTGGTCTCTCAAATACTTGATACGCCCTCAACAATACCAATTCGCAAGCATAAACGCTGACAAATTTTGTCTTTTTTTGCTGTTCGGATGCAAAAATATAACGTGTTTGCAGATTGCCACAAATATAGTATAAATAAATAAATAAATAGTTTCCCATTACATCCCATAAAGGGACCGGGGAGAACTTCTCACAATCACTGAGCTGTGCGCTTTCCAGTTTTCACTCACTGATTGGGACCTACAGTTTTACACCGATTCCGAACGGTATTTTGAGAAGCTTTTTCATGGATATCTACTCGATAGTGTCGCCATCACTATGCGAGGTGACCGCCGCCGAAAGAAATTTTAAGGTGGTCAGAGCAGGGTTCGAACCCAAGATCTCATGTACAAGACCCGCGCACACTAACCATTGCACCACCGACGGCCACAATAGTATACTTGTGTCCAAAGACATTGTGTTTGCTATTCAATATAACATGTTTTTGACACAATGATTAAATTGGTTATAATATACATATGTATTTGTTTTGCAAATGTAGTTTTGCTTGTTGAATACAGCTGACAACAAAGATCCGACAGACAGTAAACAAACAAAAGGCAGCAGATCTTCAATTTACGAAATCAATGCTTGCAAACATGTGCAATGGGCCTGCAATATGTTGTTGGGACCGTTATTTTTCAGGGTGTACTTATCCCTTTGTTTTCCGTTTGAGTTCCAGGCGAGGGAAAAAACTCGTGTAGTACCTCGAAATTTGAACGGAAATCGACAATATTATTATTGTCTTGTCCTCAATTACTGCCAAGGTCATGATTCCTTCTCGATTTATGAAAGTACTGCAGCAACTTCCCCCAGAGTTCCCACGGAGTTCAAGCAGCATGCGGTTTTTACTGCTAATGATTTAAGTCATGCTTACTGCGTTTTTTCTTATTAATATCTCCATGAACATGTTGAAGAGATCGAATGATAGGAAGTCGCTCGTCTGAGGACTCGCCTTATATTTAAAAGTTCCGTAACATATTTCCAACCTTCTCTAACATTCTGGTAAAATGTTGTTGTTGTATCCAACATGTATTTCGATTTTGTGCTTCTCGCGGTTTCTCCGCTGACTTTTTTCGCTTTAAAAGTCACGCTCTTCTTTCCGTTACGTCTCATAACGCTGCGTCGTACGTTTGACGTTCTTCAATTGAAATCGTGAAATCACAGAACTACTTGTTGTTAAAGAGGCTATTGCAATAGAATCTGCGGCTGTTGCAACCGAATTGGCTTTGAGACAACATTATGGAGGTTGTCATAACTGAACTTAGGAGCTACAACAAGCATTTGGTTGTAGCAACCTCTTCTCTTAATTGATTCGTTTGCAAGCAAGTGAAATATTGTTTCAACAACCTTATTTCATAACTGATTCGGTTGCGATAACCGAATTTCACATTGCTTAGGTTGCAACAAACCAATTTATTAATGTAGCTGTTATGAAAATTGATATCTCATTGCGTCAACGCAAAAGGTGAGAGCGTGTTGAAAGCAACCACCGGAAGGACAAGAAAACAAAGAAAGAAACTGTTGCAACCGAATTGCGTTTGTGAGAACATTATGGAGGTTGTCATAACTGAACTTAGCAGCTACAACAAACATTTGGTTGTAGCAACCTCTTCTCTTAATTGATTCGTTTGCGAGCAAGTGAAATGTTGTTTCAACAACCTTATTTCATAATTGATTCGGTTGCGATAACCGAATTTCATATTGCTTAGGTTGCAACAAACGAATTTATTAATGTCGCTGTTATGAAAATTGAGTTATCATTGCGTCAACGCAAAAGGTGAGAGCCTGTTAAGAGCAACTATCGGACGGGCAATAAAGCAAAGAAACTCGCGGTTTGGGCACTGGAAACAAAGAGTTTACATGTTAACACACTTCATCACATAAAGTGAGCTTTAATGCTTTAATAGTGAACATAGTTTTTTATACTTCTGTGCAGATATGGAGTTTCGTTTCCACAGTGGCTGTAGTAAATGTCACAATTGTTTTTGTTGATACATTCAGGCAGTTAATATTTCTTGACAAGTCTTTATTAATCTAAATCCATCACATTTCTATATAGCAATAGAAGTCTAAATTGAAAAATATTCACATTAGATCATTTGAAAGCTCCCTTCCAAAAAAAAAACCAAAAACGGTTAACCTTAATGTCCGTACAGACGAACGGAAATAACTTTGTTGTACGATCAAGTTATGAGAAGTTAAACAAACATCATCACTACCTTCTACTAATATATCACATGCACTGCAAAAACCGAGCCACTGTAATTATGATTACACACCCAAATATTTCTAAATATATTTTTTACATCAAATGTGGGTTAAGAATTCAAAACAAAAAATTTAGTCATAATTTTATAGAATGCAATGAAAATCAATCAGTATGTTCATCGACAACATATACATGTTTGTAGTTACATACCGTCGAAACTAAGTGCCAAATTTCATAGACAAATTTACAAAATTGTGTTGAAACTTAAAATGATTAACATAATGATATAATTTTTTTTACATTTTCGTTTTTTTTCTCTTTTCTTTTACAGACTGAACAAGAATACGACAAAGAACAACTGAGAAGTAAGTAGTGAATCCTTTGCAGTCCTTATTTCTTATAAATGTATTCTTGTTTCTCTTCACTTCCCAAAAGTTTTGCGTAATGCCTTCAAAGCATTCGATCATGACGACAGAGGCTACATTGAACACGCCGATGTCCATCAGATCCTTGAGATACTCGGGCAAAAACTAGACGACAAAGCGATAAAAGCGCTCATAAAAGAAGTGGACAAAGGAAATGTCGGTAAGCTGGATTTTAGTCAATTTTGCAAATTAGGCGCCCGCTTTGTGGAAGTCGAGGAGGATGGACCCGTACTTATGGGCGAATTGAAGGAAGCCTTCCGTGTCTATGACAAAGAGGGCAAAGGTTATTTGACAGTACAAACATTGCGTGGTATCTTACATGAATTGGATGACAAATTGTCGAATCAAGATTTGGATATGATCATTGATGAAATTGATGCTGATGGCTCGGGTACTGTAGATTTTGATGGTGAGTTTTGGCGCCGGTTTTCAATGCGAAAATTTTTAATAATTTTATTAAAATTGTTTTCCTTTTCAGAATTCATGCAAGTGATGACAGGTAAAAATTTCCATGACATTATTGTCCAACATCGTTTTTCCTTTGAACCACCCCATGCCTTTAACATTCCTGTGAGCCGTTGTCCTTGTCCCTCGCATCGCCAGCGTTTACATCGTCGCATTGAAATGCAATTCCAACGTTTGTTCCAACAAATAAGTCATCCCCTTACAAATTTGCATGATCGCTCTGTACAACGCTGTAAATGGCATGTCCAACAATGTCCTGCTGAATACAAACCATCCTCATATAAACAAACGAAGACAACCACTACGACCACAACACAAACAAACTCTTTGTCATCATCCGGAACTTCATCATCTTCTTCATCGTCATCTGTAATGTTTTGCCGTCCCCCATTTCGCCCACGTTTCCCCAAATGGGTGCCCATTTTCACATTGTATCGGGAAATTGTGCAAAATCCTTTTAGGCGTCATCGTTGTCGCTATATGATTACCCATAAGTAGAAGAAAACTTGCAAGGATGTAGTAGTTTGTCCTTGATTGTTGTAGTTAAATTGGCTAACATTAGCCGGCACCAGCACAATGCTAATTACTACCACTTGTTGACCCCTAATACTGCCAATGTTTATAGTTAAATTAGTTACAGTGGTTGGATGATAGTACGATTAAATTGGACAAAATTCATATTCTCATATTTCAACTGAACAAATGTGCTAGTAGCCAGAGCAGAAAAGGCCAAAGCAAACATGTTTGTTGTTGCAACAAACAGATGAATATTGGTTTAGCAAACATTTGTTTGTTGGTGTGGCAAACATTTGTTAATTGGTTTGGCAAACTTATGTTTCTAAGTTTGCCAAACATATGTTTGATGTTTTCTCAAATATTTTGTCCGGTGTTTTATCAAAACTGCAAATAGTTTGTTATTATGACAGTACATTTGCTGTAATAGCAGATAGATTACATGCTGATGACTTAGCTATTAAAAGCAATTACACTCTGAAAAATATCGGCCCCAGCAACATATTGCAGAAAACATGTACATGCTTGCAAGCACTGTTTTCATGAATTGAAGACCTACTGCTTTTTGTTTCTTTGTTGTCTGTCTCGTATTTATTTTTAGCGGTTTTCAACACAAAAAAAACCACATTTGGGTCTCAAACCATATATTATAGCCTGTTAATTATTTTGTCTCAAACGTGTTATATTGAACAGCAAACACAATGTGTTTGAGAACAAGTATAGTATATTTGCGACAAGCTACAAACACGTTACATTTGCATCCAAACAACAAAAAAGGACAAATTCTTCAGCGTGTATTAAAAATCTGAGTTCGTATGCCACGAAAGTACGAGCAATTAAATGCTGAAAATAAGGGCCCCAGCAACATATTGCAGGAACCATGTATATGATTGTAAACATTGTTTCCGTTAATTGGAGATCAGCTGCTTTTTATTTGTTTATTGTGAGAGAGAGCAGTGTTTTTAGCCATTTCCAACTAACAAATCCACATTTGGGCCATATGTTACAAGCTATTAATCATTGCGTCCCAAACATGTTATATTGAATAGCAAACACAATGTTTTTGGATACAAGTATACCATATTTGTGACAGGCTAAAAACACGTTATGTTTGCATCAAAACAATGACAAAAATACACATTTTTCGGCGTGCACTACTCATGGGTCATAGCTGAGAGTTGACAGTAAAAACAATCACCTATCATTTTCATTAATGTGGACAAACACCAAAGTTCGAATTAATTAAGTTATGGGAACTCATAGAAAATGTCATGAGTTGTAAGTACTCATGAAAAACTCAAGTGATCATCTGTTAAACACTGCTCGCAACATATAGTGAGTGAATCAATCGAAAATCATTGCATTAACTGTTCGGAAACCCAAATATTGAATTCCGTGCGTCATGAGAAGTTATGGAACACTCGAGCTATCAGCTGTGACACACTGTTCAAAGCTACCTCAACATTGCAATGAGTTGTGGGTCAAATTATTGCCCATTATTGCGATATAAGTTTATAATAAACTGAGTTTGATTGCAACTAGACATGAAGGCTCGTAGAAAAACTCAAGCAATCAGTCATTACAATGAGCTATGAGTCACACTATCTTATTTAAAAATGATAAATGCTATGGGCAACCACAATTTTATGGTGACTCATACAAAAAGTTTAATAAATCAGTAGGCAGGTGTTGCTCACAACTCATGAGCAACAATAAACAGATGCGAGTCGAACTCCTAAGCCAAAAATACGGATGTTCTGCATGATTTTGCAATAAGTAATTTCATAATTTCTATTAAAAATTAAAAAGAAACCTTAAGCAATCAGCTGTTAAATATTGCTCACAACACATGAGCACGAACAGACAGTTGTAAATCGAACTCTTTCAAAAAATAAACGGACAACGTTAAAACATGTTTTGCGATAAAACATTTTAAAATTTCTATTTAATTTCACGAATACTCATACTAAAAATTTAAGGAATCAGCTCTTAGGTATTGCTCACGACTCATGAACAACTACAAACAGATGTGAGTCGTACTGTTAATCCAAATTTATCTCATGTTTTTACAATCTTTTGCAATAAGAAATTTCAAAATTTCAATTTACCATTTTACAAACAACTTTAACAATCAGCTATTAAATAGTGCTCACTACTCATGAGCACCTATAAAAAGATGTGAGTCAAACTCTTAAACCAAAACAGCAAGAATGGATTCACACTATTATTTCATGGTTTTAAAATCAGCTATTTCAAGATTAATATTCAAAGAAAAAATTATGAGAAAAACGTAAGCGATCAGCTGTTAAATATTGTTGACAACTCATGAGTAACTACAGACAGACGTGAGTCGAACTCTTAACCGAAAACAGCGAAAATGAGTTAAAAACATAATCTAATGTTTAATGTTTTTGCAACCAGTCATTTTCTATGTCACAACTTAAGTAATCAGCTGTTACATATTTCTCACAACTCATGAGCAACTATAAACCAATGTGAGTCGAACTCTTAAACCGAAACTGCAGGAAAGGATTCATTCTATTATCTCATGGTTATCTCTCATAACCAGTCCTATCAATATCCCTGTCAATAATGTTATGGAAATTGTTCAGCAATCAGCTTTTAGATATTATTTTCAACTCATGAGCAAATACAGACAAATGTGAGTCGAACCCTTAAACCAAACCAACGAGAATGGGCTTAAAATTAATATCTCATGTATTTGCAATAATTCATTTCAACATTTCTATTGACAATTTTACAAAGAACTTACTCAAGCAGCTGTTACATATTGCTCACAACTCATGAGCGACAGATCTGGGTCGAATTCTTAAACCAAAACAGCATTAATGGTTTCAATCTATTATCTGATGTTTGTACAACCAGTTATTTCAATATTTCTATTTAAAAATTTATGAAAAGAGCGTAAGGAATCAGCTGCTACATACTGCTCACAACTCATGAGCAACTACAGGCAGAAAAGATTCGAACACTTAAACGAAAATGGCGAATATGGGTTAAAACTCTAATCTTATATTTTTGGCAACAGACATTTCAAAGTTTCCTTGTTACATTTTACAAAAAATTTTAAGTAATCAGCTGTTACATATTGCTCACAACTCATGAGCAACTACAACGTGATGTGAGTCGAACTCTTTAACTAAAACCAGCGCGAATGTGTTTAACACAATTTCTCACGTTTTTGCAATCAGTCATGATAAAATTGCTATTTAAGAGTTTACAAAAAACTTAAGCAATCAGCTGTGGCATATTGCTCACAACTCGTGAGCAACTACAACTAAATGCGAGACGTACTTTTAAACCAAAACAGCAGAATGGGATCAAACCATTATCTCATATTTTACAACCAGTCATTGAAAATTTCTATTCAAAATTTAAAAAAAAAGTTAAGCAAAAGTTAAGCTCACAATTCATGAGCGACTACAGAGAGATATGAGTCAAATTTAAACCAAAAAAGAGGGAATGGGTTAAATTATTTAAAATTTGACTTTTGTATTCAGTCATTTCTAAATTTGTATTGAAAATTTTACAAATTTTACAAAAACTATATATTGCTCAACTCATGAGCAACTACAGACAGATGTGAGTCAGACTCTTAAACCAAAACTGCAAGAATAAGTTCAAACAATTATCTCATCTTTGTGCAACCATTCGTTTCAACATTCCTTTTAAAAATTTTACAAAAAAAATCTTAAGCAATCAGCTGTTGCATATTGCTCACAACTCATGAGCAACTACAAGCCGGTGTGGGTCGAACTCCTTAACCAAACCATCGCGAAGGGGTTTAAAACTATTATCTCACGTTTTTGCAATCAGTCATTTAAAAATTTATATTAAGAAGTTTGAAAAAAAACTTAAGCAATCAGCTGTTACATATTGCTCACAACCCTTGTGCAATTGTAAACAGATGCGAGTCGAACTCTTAAAGCAAAATACCAACAATCAAGTCAACATCAAGTTCAAAACATTATCTCATGCTTTAACAATCAGTCGCTTAAATATTTCTAAAATTTAACAAATTGTATAAACCAAGCGTAACGAATCAGCTGTTACTCACAACTCACAACTCATGAGCAGACAGATGTGAGTCGAAGTCTTAAACTCAGCGAGAATGAGTTTATTAGAGAGAGTTTATTATATGAGAAATTATTATATACGATTTTTACTACAAGTCATTTAAATTTTCTATTCAACATTTTCTGAATTGTTTTCTCTTGTGAAACACTCAGTTAAGAGCAAATATATTACTTACAACTCACGACTCTGAGCTCGTCAATATCAAAACCGGTTTAGTAAAAACTTGAGTTGCAGTATCAAGAGTAATGGTTTGTACAAAAACTATGTACTAAAGTAGAGAGTCAAAATGTATCTTGACTGAAATGCCAACAAACAAAAGGAGTGAAGCGTTACGACTCTCTGGTCTCTCTCTTCCTCTGTCTCTTACTCTCTTCATTGTATATTTCAATATACGAATATTTTTTTGATGAAGTTTTTGTATATAACTATTCAAATTTCACCTATATTTGGCAAAATTACATAAAGTATGTAAAAAGTGTGAAATAGTCAAGATATGACGCGAGAGAGAAATGCGTTTGAGTGAATTATGACCATTTTTTGGCTCTCTACTCATATCTTCTTCTTGATCGTCTTTGGTTTGTATTTCTATTCAAAAAAATTGAGTTTTTTCTTTTATAAAAGTCGTGACTCTAAGCTGGTAAAAATCAAACCGGTTTAGTAAAAACTATAGCTCTATTGACAAAAGCAAAGACAATCCAGAATTAGACGACCAGAAGAAGAAAAGGGTTGCAATTTGGCAACCCTCGTAAAAGAGAACCAAAAATTGGTCCCAATTCACTCAAAGGCATTTATCTCTCGTGTAATATCTTGATTATTTCTTACTTTTTGCATAGATTAAGTAATTTTACTTCAGCATGGTTGGAATTGGTATAGTTAGTATATACAATAACACTATCAAAGCGCTAGTCGTGTATTGAAATATTCAATGAAGAGAGTAATAGAGAGAGAGCAGAGAATGGCTAAGCATTCACTCGGTTTGTTTGTTGGCATTCGAGTGAAGAGAAATTTTGACTGTCTACTTGCACATCGTTTTTGACAAGAGTGTTGGTTTGTCGTATATTGGTTTGTCGTATATACTCAACCAATCAGTTGCTTCAACAACTGCAGTCAGTTCACAAAGAAGTCGATTCACTGAAATGCATTTCTCTCTCGCGTCATAATTCGATTATTTCATACTTTTTACATACTTTATATAATTTTATTTAAAAATGTTTGGAATTTCTATAGTTAGATACTGTAACATCATCAATGTATTGAAATATTCAACGAAGAGAGTAAGAGAGAGCGAATAGAAACGAAGCACTTCACTCGATTTCTTTGTTGGCATTCCACTCCATGAGTAAATTTTCTTCTCTATTTGAAATTCCATACAACCCGTTAGACAGGGCAGTGAGTTTTCAGTCATATCTCTAATACTATACAGTGAGAGTCATTTAAATACGTATTTGCTATCAAAAGTAAAAACTAATGAACAATCAAGAGTCTGGGGGCATATTGTGTAAGAAACGATATCGAATTCATTATAGTTTTGTCACTAGTGAAGTTTTATGAAGGCATGTATTTTCAGTGGCTGATGGACTGTCATTATCGAGCTATAACTATCGGTTGGACGATTATCTTCATATACAATTAGGACCCTGGTTTATCTTACAATTAAAGCGGGCACCTCATTTGTCAAACATGAGCACGAGTACCGGTTATCGTTTTACCGCCTTTATTGTTACCAAGTATGAAAGTTATCGGAGATGTTCGCAGCCCTATCATATTTCCAAAAGACTAAACAAATATAGATAAAAGGTAATCGACCAAGTACTTGCTCATGAATGAGAAGTCTGTGGCCCGCTTTAAGATTTGCAAGTCACTACCCTATTTTAAAAACTGTGAGTCACATCTGGCTGTTTCCATAGACGAGTTGGAGCTTAATGAGCTTAGATCTTCAATGATTTAAGCGAACGACAGACACATATGTCAATCATGAACATGAGCATCGTTTATCGTTGAAATTTGTTGACGATCTACCGCCTTCCTTGATAACCGAATAAGAATGTAATCGATTTTGTTCCTATCTCTAACATGCTTACAAACCGATTTATTCATATTTTTTCAATTTCATTAGCCAAACAAAAAGATATCGATTAAGCTCATGAATGACAAGTCCGCTTTACGAATTAACAATAATCAGTGCTCGTAAAATCCGCGAGCAGTTATTCAAATGTTGAATATTTTCAAACTGAAGTTTTCACAAGTCATTTGAAATTTAATTGGTAAACAGTTTGAACAAAAAGACAGGGGACTATTTATGTAAAAATCAGTATCGAACTCATTATCGTTTTGTCGGTAGTGAAGTTATATGAACGCATGTCATTATCGACATATCAATATCGTTTAGATGATTATCTTTAAACCCTATCAAGCCCATTAAAAACTTTAACCCAAAAATGTTTCAATCATAAAACTTTAACACAACTTGTGCCACCCTGTGACTTGAATTGTTCCCATTTTTTAATCGTCCTGTTATCCACCACTGAGTAACCTGTTGATTTTTTTATTAATTATGAATTTATTTTTCTTTATATTTTCAGGTTAAGTTTAATTAATACTATTTTTTATTACTCCATTTGTTCTTCTTTATTTTGAGGGACACGTATTTTTTTCAAAGGCAAAGACATAAATATTTGTTAAAACAATAAAAAGAAATCAATTTAATTGCATAATGATTGTAACAGTTTATATTTTCGTTTTATTTTTTATATTAAAATTGTAGTAAACTATTTTTATTTAATACATTACTTGAGACCTTAGTTGAAATTTTGTTGTTCCACTGTAAAAAGTCACCATATTTAATAAAGAAAAAGGAAAATTTTGAAAAAAGAATAACAATCTGAAATTTGTTTAATATTTTGCAAATCTAGGGCGAGTCAAAAACCGCACCAAGGACTATGGAGGAATTGGCACCGATGTCATAAAGATCATTATTTCATATATCAATCGAATATCCTCGGGCATATGCTGAATTGATTCAGACACCATATTTCCCTTCATTGGCTGGTTATGGGTCACCAATCCCTTCATGGGATGTTTTGGTACCCAATTCTTTTTTTTTTTTTTTAGAAATATGTGATGTATGAAATTAGTGATGGCGACACTATCGAGTACTCAGCCATGAAAAGCTCCTCAAAATACCCTTCGGAACCGGTGTAAAATTTTAAGTCTCAATCAGTCAGTGAACAATAAAACAGCGGTTGTGAGAAGCTCTCCCCCATACCTTCATGCGATATAGTAGGGAATGGTAGTTTCACGTTCAAATCTCTCGACTTTGGACGCCAATTTACGGGTCCATTTGACAAAATAAATTTTAGCCGTATTTTGATTTCGATAAATTGATGGTTGCGGTAGCCGTAAGACACATAGCGCTATACTATTAAAAGCAAATCACGCCCGGATCAGTGTCAGTGGGGCAGCAAACTCCATTGACCGTAGCACGAGCTTCGGCTCTATTCTTGAATAAATCCAGTCCGATGTTGCTACCGCAACAAACGGTGCATCTTTCTAGATGTAATGGAGTCTGTTTCTCAGCGCTACTGGTACCTGAGATATCCAATAACGAGAAGACAATCGATCACAATTTGGAATACGACGTCGATTGCCCAACCAATACGATGTCAGAACAGCTATTGCCCGGTTGAAGAAGAGCAATACTGCAGGAGCCGATGGAATACCGGCGGAGCTGTATAAGGCTGGCGGCGATGAGCTGATAAGGTGCATGCATCAGCTCATTAGCCAAATTTGGTTATATGAATACATGCCCGGCGATTGAAGTCTCAGTATACTATGCCCCATATTTAAAAAATGTGATCGGAGTCCCTGGGCCAACTACCGTGGAATAAGCATAAAGTTGTATCGAGTATAATGTGCGACAGACTAAAACCAATCATCCGTGGCCTGCATGGACCATACCTGTGTGGCTTTAGGCCTGGAAATTCGACAACTGACCAGACCCTCACGCTACACCAAATCCAGGAGAAGACCGACGTAAATCAAATCGACACCTATCATCTATTTGTCGATTATAAGGCGGCCTTCGATAACCCGATACTTTAGAAACTCTACGAAGCAATGTGTGAGCTTGGTATTCCTGCAAAACCCGTATGCCTTTGCAGGATGACCCTGACGAATACAAAATCCTCAGTGAATGTTGGTAATGATCTTACCGAAACCTTCCGAAACTAAGCGAGGTCTCAAGCAAGGCGACGCCCTATCATGCGATCTCATTAACGTCTTCATGCGATCTCATCTTTGTGAGAAAAGCTGCAGTCAACATGAATAAACCATTAGCAGCAAAAGTCACATGCTGCTCGCGTATGCTGATGATATAAATATTATTGGACGCACAGTTAGAGAAGTTACTGCGGTGTTTTCGGGAATTGAGAAGGAGTCAGCAAAAGTGGGTCTGTCAGTAAATGAGGACAAGGCAAAATTAATGGTTTCAACGAGCAGGGCCTCCAGGCGATTAGACCAAAGCGCGAACGTTGATAAAAAAAAATAAATCGGTTCCGGCTATATTCCATGAAGGAATTGGGGCGAGCTCAGTGAGCTGTGGGTTTTAAACTGACTGATGGGGACCTACAGTTTTTACACCGATTCCGAATGGTATTTCGAGAAACGTTTTCACCACTAAATAATCGATAGTGTCGTCATCACTGTGTGAGTTGATCGCCGCCGAAAGAAATTTTAAGGTGGTCAGTGCAGACACCGATGCGGGGAGCTCGTGTACAAGAGGCACCACCGACGGCCACGTTGATAACCGTTATAATTTCGAGGTGGTGGACGAATTTATATACATACCTCGGATGTGCTGTAAACAAAAATAACAACTTCAGCCTGGAGATCAAGCGGAGAATTGTACTTGCGAATTGACGTTATTTTGGGCTAAGCAAGCACTTTAGAGATAAAGCCCTCTCTCGAGTAACAAAACTCTAACTTTACCAGACTCTCATACAAGCTGTCTTGCTGTATGGCGCAGAATTCTGCGTCGTATCGCAAGCAGACGATACATCTGTAGGAATCTTCGAGACAAAAATACCCCGAAACATGTATGGCCCTATAGTGCACAACGGCGAGTATCGGCGACGTATGAACCATGAGTTGTATGAGCTATATCCCGACATTGACATATGTAGCTAAGCGGATCAAAATAACAAATTGATTCAAAATCGAAAAAAATCAACTGTTTTATTTAATATTTATTTCGCCAACCTGTTCGATCTTTTGCCTCATATCTCCAGTTGGTAATTCCAAGTGTACGTCAACCTGAGCCCTCCAGCGGAGTCTTGGTCTTGATATTTTTCGTCTTCCTTCGAGGAGTCTCGTCCAACGGAGTCTTGGTCTTGCTATTCTTGGTCTTCCTATTTTTCGCCTTCCTTCGAGTTCGGTATCGAAACCCCTTCATGCTGGTTCGTCTTCATCCATTCTTCTCAATTGACCTAACCAGTGCAGTCAAGTGAGTAGAATGGATGCAGACGAACTAGCACCACGAGTTTTCGAAACCGAACTCGAAGGAAGACGCAAAATAGGAATATCAAGACTCCGCTGGAAGGATCAGACTGACGCTCACTTGGTATTACGAAGGTCGAACTGGTTGGCGAAATAAATGTAAAATAATATCGTTGATTTTTTTAAGTTTTCGATTAATTTGACAGCTACTAACTTTTATTTAGCTGATTGTACCAGTAAACTTTCTTCAACAAAGTTGTTCCAAATGTTTTGAGCTTCAACTTTTGGGAACAAAGCTAACCTCTAAAATCAGGTGTTTGAGGCCCGTTGATTCAGAACATAGACAGAAAAGTAATTTTCCGACTTTCCTTGAGTTTTAGGTTCACAAATTAGGAGGACCGATACACCACTCAAGGGATCAGGTTGACGAATCCCTGCGTACACTTGGTATTGCCAACTGGAGAGATAAGGCAAAAGATCGAACTGGTTGACGAAATATATTATCTTCGTTTTGTAGAGTCCCTGACCCCTCAGGGTTGTTCAAGACCGGATAAGTAAGTAAGATCAAAGCGCTTGAATCCCTGTAATTAAATTGTTGTGTTTTTTTTTTTTTTTCGAAACTTTTAGTATAAGTTTTTTATTCAATATAATTTTGAGTTCAATTTTGTAAACAACATGCATGAGTGTTCCAAACAAGACATCAAATATTTGGAACAAACTATAAAAAGCTCGACCTTCGAAGCAAATTCTGCAAAACACTTCAGTTTTATGTTATTCACTCACGTGCTATCTCATTGACAATTTGCGACAAATGTAATCCAAAAAAAAAACAACAACAACAAAAAAACAAAATTCTACGCACATTTTTCAACAACACCTTTAACAACTTTCAATTAACTGAGAATTGATCACACCAACAAGACAATTTAAGGCACTAAAGACAGCATAAACAACACCAAGAATAACATGCAAAAAATGCGGTTGCTAGTGTGGCCACCAGATGCTTGAATTGACCACAAGCTATCAGCCAACCAACCTACCAACCAACAAACTCGTGCAATGTGCCAAACGTTTTGTGCTTCTTGTCATTCTACTAAGGCCGCGACGCGACGCGACTCGACAACTCCAAGGTAATCTTCTCTAATAGACAAATTAATTTTGGTCTAATGGTCCTACCCAAATGATGGCAACTACAGAAATATGCAAATGTCGGGGTTCTTAAGATATTAACGTTTAATGCAAAAATTGATTTTTAATTGTAACACTTCTAATGTGTCGGTCGAATGGTCGGTGATTAACTGGCAACACAATGATCGAGGCACGGGTCAATAAATGATAATAATCTGCCAAGTTTCTTCAAACGAGTATATTGGAAAAACTATAAAAATTTAATTAGGAAATAAGTGATATTTTAACTCAATTTGACTCTATTACTTCAATAGAACCCAAATACGGGCTATTAATCATACAGGGGGATCTGGAAAGAAAAACGAAGTGGCAATCACTTTACCAAATTGAGGGTCATTTGAGCCATTTTGAGACAACGGACGCTTAAGGGTACAACTATAGCACAAAACCATTTCGTTCCACACTCATGACATGTCATATGCTACGATATGGAACGTTTTTTTGGAAAACACCATCGACACATTCATTTGTATACAATTGAATTATTGCATGTTGAAAGATAATTTATTGTTCTTTCGAAGACTGAACTGTATAGACGCAATATCGATATGACTAAAATGCTATGATTTGATTGTACAAATCAATAGTTAATTATGTTCTCAATACGTTGCAATCGACATAAATCACACCCACCGTTTGTTTGATTCTGCGCAATATTCGCCATCATTCGCCAACAATCACGGGCAATTATGCCAATATTGTTCTATGGATTTCCAAGTTGTTGGTTTTGTTTTTACCTAAATACTATTAATTCATTTACAATATATCGTATATGGATTACCAAAAACTGTTGAAACTATTAACATTTAATTAAAAGCAAACAGAAAAGTATATCCGGCTTCAGTCAGATTTGAAATCAACTGAAATCTGGACACACTAATTAAAACCGTATTGACCATTTAATTCAAATTCAATCATACAAATAAAAATCATACATATTCAATCATATAAATTCAATCATTTCATATGCTGGCCAGTATCGATTAGATACTCCAATATAACCCACCTCAATGACAGCCATTTAAAACCAATCAAATTTATTCAATTTCCTGGCAAGAATCGATAAGAGAGCAATATCACTTAATTTTGAAACGAAATTGCATGCCATACATGGAAGCTATTAATTAGATGGCAATCGTAATTTTTGTTTTAAATTGAATATTCTTAAATATTTTACTTAATTTATTTTAAAATGTTGCCTGACCAAAGACAATCAGAATTTTTTTAAATTTTTTTTGTGAACTAACGGGTTTTTCAATAAGAGCGCTACAAAAGTTTTTTTTTACATAAAACAAAACCAGTTTTAGATACCAATGAAATTCTTTATTCCTGTGAAAGTACGTTCGATGCCATTATGTATGGAACTCGATTTCTTTTGCATGGCCACCACGGGCACGCTTGCAGAAGTCCAGACGCTGAACCCAATTTTCGACGGTTTTCAAGCATAAATCGGCCGATACTGCTGCAATTTCACGTTCGATATTCGTACGAAGTTCATCAATCGTCGCTGGCTTGGTGGCATAGACCATAGACTTGACGTAGCCCCACAGGAAATAATCTAACGGCGTCAAATCGCGCGACCGAGGCGGCCACTCGACTGGGCCATTTCGTGAGATAACAGGTTTACCAAACTTGGTTTCCAATAAATTGATTGTGTCATTCCCTGTGTGGCTTGTGGCGCCGTTCTGTTGGAACCACATGTCCTCCAAGTCCATGTTATCCAATTGGGGCCAAAAATATTCGGTTATCATTGAGCGGTAGCGATTCGCATTCACAATAGTGTGCCGGTCTTCACGGAAGAAATACGGCCCAATGACGCCGCCGGCCCATAATCCGCACCAAATCGTAATTTTTTCGGGATGCAATGATGACTCATGGATTACGTGTGGATTGCTGTCTGGCCAATAACGCATATTTTGCTTATTGACGAAGCCATTCAGCCAGAAATGAGCCTCATCGCTGAAGATGATTTTCCGATGAAAATCCGAATCATTTTCAAGTAGTTGCTCAGCCCAATTCACGAACATACGACGCTTATGGTGGTCAAGCGGCTTCAGTTCTTGCGTCAATTTGAACTTGTAAGGATGTAAGCCACGATCTTTTCGCAAAATTCGCCACAACGACGTCACAGAGATGCCCAACGCTTGCGAACGACGTGTGAGAGACACATTTGGGCTTTCTTGAACTGAAGCCTCAGCGGCAGCAATATTCTCGACACTACGGGCACTTCTTTGTCTCACTGGCACGGGAACATTTTGTACTGTGCCTGTGGATTCAAATTGTTCCACTAGACGCTCAATTGTTGATCTGGTAGGACGATTATGACGACCAGAAATTGGACGTAGCGCTCTTAAAGTTGAGGCCACTGACTCCAAATTTCGGTAGTAAATTTTAATAATTTTGACTCGTTGTTGGCTCGCATATCTTTCCATGATGAAATGGCAAACCTTACTGAAGAGAAATATCAAAAGAGCGGGCAAAAAATATGGCGTCGTTTGCTGTCCCTATCGATTTACTTTTGTAGCGTCTCTGTTGAAAAACCCGTTATTATATTTTCCCGAAAAGGTCTCCTTTTAAAGAGTGGTACTTCTTTTATTAAAAGCTAAGGTTTTCTTTAAGAAAAGGTACTATTTTTAAGAAGAAATACTTTCTGTAAGAAAAAGCCATAAGAGTATGAACTTTTTACAAAGCAGTACTTTTTTAAGCGCAGCCACTGTTTAAAGAAGTTGTACTCTTTTTAGCTAATGGTTATTTTTTTATAAAATGTACTCATTTTTGGAAAGAGTACTTATCTCAAGAAAATAAAAGAAAAGGTATTATTTTATTTTTAAGAGAAAGTACTTTTAAGAAAAGGAATTTTTGTAAGAAAAGATATTTTTTTAAGAGAAGGTATTTTTTAGAAGAAATGGTTTTTTTACGAAATTGAATTTTTTTTTAATTGGTCCTTTTTCCAAGAATATGTAAATTTTTAAGAGTAGATATCTCAAGGAAAGTTATTTTGTTTCACAAAAAAGGGTACTCTTTAGAGAAAAGGTAGTTTTGTTAAGAAAATGGAACGTTTTGTAAGAAAATTTACGTTTTAAGAAAAGGTACTTATTTAAAAAGAAAAGGTACTTAATTTTTTTAAGAAAAGGTACTTTTTGTAAGAAAATTTACTTTTTTAAGCAAAGGTACTTCTTTAAGATATGGTATTTTTTTAAGAAACGAATATTGTATTTTTTTTTTTGAGAAAAATTACTTTTTTTAAGAAAAGGCCCTTATTTAAGAAAATATTCTTTTTAACGTAGAATACGTCTTACCTTACGGTATGAGGAGTCATGTCAGGTTTTTATTGTTGTAATCTTTATTTCATTAAATTTGAGGAAACGGCTAGATGAATTCTTTTAAAATTTTTTTTGTAGGTAAATGAAGATGTTATCTTTCGTTTGATATACATTTCATATTGGTTGATATCTTCCTAATATTTAAATTTCTCAAATGAAAATTGTTTAAACACATAAACTCAAACATATGTGTGGTGTTTGGTTGAGTGTTTTTGGATGCTCAAAATTGCTTAGGAACATGTATCTAGTAAAAAGTGAAACGATCAGCAAGCTAATGTTGCTTGGCAACATGTATCTAGTAAAAAGTGAAACAAACAGTAAGCTAACGTAATAAAGCTTTTTTGCGAAAGCTACAATAAAGCTGTTGTAACATTAATTTTGAATTGTAAAGCGTAAAGCTTTCACACAACGCTCGAATGCTCGAATGGTAAACCTTTTTTAATATTAGGGCGGCCCTCTCAACATTCGCAGAACTTATTTCAATAAAAATATTAATTAAAATACATAAATTAAATTAAGTATAAAAAATTGAACATAATATTTTTTTTTTTAAACGGACTTGAATCAAATGCCGTTGGTAAATATAAAAATTACAGCAGACAGTTGTCCGAGGCCTTCGGCCACGGACTGTCCCTGCAGGCTGTGTCAGAGACACGGCCATTAGGTTTAACGTAGAATACGCCATCCGATAAGACAGAAAACATATATAACAATAAATGATAAATAATATAAGCAAATGAATTTATTGTTATATATGTTTTCTGTCTTATCGGATGGCGTATTCTACGTTAAACTTAATGGCCGTGTCTCTGACACAGCCTGTCTGCTGTAATTTTTTTAAACTTCTTTCACTTTGGCTATTCTAAATTTACTTTTTATTGGGTTCAAAACTACAAATATTGGTTACAGGGGCTTCACCTAGAAAATTTCCCATTAAACAAAAAATGTCCCACCATATGGTAGTCTAGACACAAACCAAAGCAAAAGTACCGAATGTAGTACCCAAATATTGGGTTGTAATAAAGTTGTTAAAAAAAAGTTGTTTAATTTTTTTTCATTTAGCCCCCATCCCGCCACGTGCGATAAGGAACTTCGTTCAAAAAATAATAACAGGTGTCTTCAGCGTTCACACTGTTCATGAATATTTGGAAATGAAAAATCTAGCCAAGCTATGAGTGCGGCGATTACTCACACTCGATCATAAGCGCAACCGTGGAACCACTTCAAAGGAGTGTTTGGCGATGCTCATCCGTAATCGGAGGGAGTTTTATAATGGTTTCGTAACCCTGGACGAAACGGATCCCGTCAAAGCAGTAGAGTTCTCTGGTTCAACGTGTACCCAAGAAGATCAAGGAGTGTATGTCAGCCAAAGAGATCATGGCGACAGTTTTTTGGGATGCATGTCGACAAGTGGCTGAGTCTGTGGGCATATCAACTAACGTATACGCCACATTTTACATAAATGTTTGGACATGAAAAAGCTACATCGATTACCTTGAAAAGGGATCACCGACGAAAATGAATCATGGCTGTTGGACAGATTCGAAATTGATTTGAAGCAAAAACGAACTCACTTTGACGAAAAAAGCACTGGTATTTCAACATTACAACGCTCCGGGGCACTGGTGTGTAGTTGCTATCCTTACTTACTTTGATGGCTCAAATAACCCATAGTGGTCAAGATCCTTATCAACATGTTTCTCCAACCGGCTCGACAATCAGCTTTTCTCCTCCAATTGGTGACACCAAGCTCTGGCAGACAATCTTCCACCTGGTCTTTCCAGCGAAGATTTGGTCGTCCCATTTCTCGATGTCATTCGTATACGTCTTCGAATGCTTTTCGCACTGGTTCATTCTGAGCCAGTCTACTAACATGGCCTAGCCAGCATAAACGTGATATTTTGACACGCATAACTATGTCGATGTCGGGATACAGATTAAACCGGTCGTGGTTGATCCATCGTCAATACTCGCCATTTTATATTATAGGACTAAATATTTTTCGGAACATTTTTCTGTCGAAGACTCCCGGTAATATTTCATCAGCATGCGATATGACCCAGGATTCTGTGCCATAAAGCAAGACCGGTTCCATGAGAGTTTGATACTGTTAGATATTCATTACTTGAGAGTGGGTCTAACGTTTGAAGTGGTTGTTAACTCCGAAATAAGACATGTTTGCAAGCACAATTCTTCATCTGATTTCTAGACTGACGCTATTGCTTCTGTTCGTGGCAGATTCGGGGAAAATAAATTCGTCCACTACCTCGAAATTATAACGATTATCAACGTTCTCCCTTTCATTCAATCGGGTAGATGTTCTGCTTGTCGAAACCATTAGCCTCGTCTTGTCCTCGTTTACTGCCAATACCTCTTTTGCTGTTTCCTTCTCAATTCCCGACAATACGCAGGTAACTTCTCGCATATTCCATTCAATGATGTCTTTGCTGCTGATAGTTTTATTCGTTTTGACTGCAGCGTTTCTCACGATGATCTCAATTAGCCTCTTAGAGCGATCGCATGATAGATGGTCGCCCTGCCTGAGACCTCGCTTCGTATTAAATATTTCGGTGTGATTTCGTGTTTGGTCAGAGCCGCCATAGCGAAAATCTATAAATTGTACTGCGAAGTGCTACCTGTTCCGCTACATTCTCTGGTTTTAGCCCCTACACTCTGAAAACTCGGTATTTTTGTTGTTGTTTGAATGCAAATATAACGTGTTTGTGGCTTGTTGCAAATACATTATACTTGTCCCCAATCACATTATGTTTGATATTCAATATAACATGTTTGAGACACAATGATTTATAGGTTATAATATATGTTTTTGAAACCCACATGTGGCTTTTTTGTTGAAAACCGTTAAAAACAAATACGAGACAGACAGCAAAGCAACAAAAATGTAGCAGATCTTCAATTCATGAAAAAAATGCTTGCAAACATGTACATGTTTCCTACAATATGTTGCTGGGACCGATATTTTCCAGAGTGCATTGACTGGGTCGAACGAAGTGGTCATCACTGAAACAAACGCCTCTTTTGAGGACCTTGAGAACGATTGATATTTGGAATGAATGAAAGAAGTGGAAAAACGATGGATTAATTGTATCGAGCTACAAGGAGGCTATGTTGACAAATAACACGTTGGGTATGCCGAGAGCTATACATTTGCTTTATTCAAAAAGTCACGGAGTTGTTAAGCTTCCCTCGTAACTTTAAACCGCATGGCGTTATTTACCACTGATTGCTTAAAAAGGCACGCCTAATAATCTCTTTGCCGCACTTTATTCTCCCAACCAATTAAGTTAACAATTTGTCACATTTTGTAGCAGTGGAATTCCAAACATTCCATATTAACTCTGTCCATCGCCATGAATTCCAACGAAACCTACAACACTGGACATCCATTGGTCTGCTACTACTTTTTAGACTTATAGTTATTAAAACATAAATGTGCCACCATCCAACAAGTATCAGGCAACCATAGTGCGTCAGTGCGTCTTGTAATTAAACCACAACCAAATACGTAAATTGTAATCGCGAAAAATCGGATTTGAAACTTAATTAATTAAAGTTTCTATTAAATGCTGCACTAAAGAGCCAACACATTGAGTGTAGCGAGAATTTACGAAATGTAATGATAAAAAAAATATTGTCCAAAAATAGTAAAAACCACATCATTAAAATGGCTTCTCTATTCGACCACTATGATGGTTGCATTTGTCAAGCCACCAGCAATTCCAATGGAAGGATAATCACTTTACCACTTAATATTATTATTTCATACATTTACGCACCTTTGGTCTAAATTGTTAGAAAATTGCAAGAAAATGGGAGCAGTTCTTTGAATTTGAACATTTGCAATGGAGCAACCTGTCAAGAAATATGACAAAAAATGGCGCCTTCTCATGCCGCCGTTGAGGGTATAATTGTAGTTGTTTTCGTTAAGGTTTTCAGTTAATTAGTAGTTGTTGCTGGTATAAATCTATTATTTTCTCACGTATTTAGTCGTACAATGTAGCGGAGTATTGACAATTGAAGAACATGTAGGTGGATTCGTGGTATTTGAAGAATATGAATGTTTCGCAAGAAAATAGAACTCAACAAGTAGAAATCGGCGAAAAAAATCTCTTATAATATTATGCAGCAACAGTGTCTATGTTTGGAACCTCCAACATACTTACATGCAATCATTGTTTTAATGAATTGAAGTTCATGTGATTTTTGTTTCAACAAACAAAGCCATATTTGGGTCGCAAAAACATATATTATAGCATATTAATCAATGTTTTTTTTACTATTTAAATTATTTTTTGGTCCATTTTAATTACATACATAAGTTTTAATCTGTCATTGGGACATGGGACTGATCGAGGAGTTGGGAAGTTTTTGATTGCCACACGCTGAAAAAACGATATCGGTAACATATTCTCCCAAACATATTCTGCAGGAAACAAGTCCCAAACTCGCTTGTATTTAAACGCAAACAGTAGCATGTTTACTGGCAAACATGTATGCTTTTAAGTGGAAACATATGCGTATTTCCTCCCAAACATAATAATATTTAGAAACGAAGTATTCTTTGAATCATACATACGAGTTATTTATTATAATTAATTTTATTAATATAAATCCACATTTATAAATAATTAATACAAAAAATTAACAGATTTTTAATTTTTCGCTTTCTCTGTTCCGATTCGGATCCGATTTGAGTCCGACATCTCGGATTTCGATTTCTCTGTTCCGATTCGGATCCGATTTGAGTCCGAGATGTCAGATTTCGCTTTCTCTGGTCCGATTCGGATCCGATTTGAGTCCGACATCTCGGATTTCCGATTTCTCTGGTCAGATTTGAGTCCGAGATGTCGGATTTCGCTTTCTGTGTTCCGATTCGGATCCAGTTTGAGTCCGAGATGTCGGATTTCGCTTTCTCTGTTCCGATTCGTATCCGATTTGAGTCCGAGATGTCGGATTTCGCTTTCTCTGTTCCGATTTGGATCCGATTTGACTCCGAGATGTCGGATTTCGCTTTCTCTGGTCCGATTCGGATCCGATTTGAATCCGACATCTCGGATTTCCGATTTCTCTGGTCCGATTCGGATCCGATTTGAGTCCGAGATGTCGGATTTCGCTTTCTCTGTTCCGATTCGGATCACGGGAAAAGGGAAAGGGAATGGATCAATCCAAAGTTTTGTCGGCATAAATACAGGCATACAGACAGGTGAAGTTAATATAAACAATTTAAAAAAGCTTTAGGTGTGTAATTCTGCGGTATTATATTAAATGTGTAAAAACCGAAAAAACCGGTTAACTAACTTGATATAATCGGTGAAACCGGTTCTTCGAAAATAGCAATTTTTAGAAAATCGGCATACGTTTAACCGACCGGGATTCGGTTAACCGGTTTAGGTTTTGAATACACTAATCACACACCATTTAAGCGTCCGAGGCTTTGTTTATTCATTTTTCACTGAGCTAGCGCTTTTGATGCCCTCTGACCGAAAAACCCAATACATCAGCCAAAATAAAAATCACAGACTTTATCTGCAATTTACACGCACATTCAGGAATATTTAGGAATCACTGACTGAGAGAATAATGTAAAAAATTAAGATGCACACTTACAAAACAGACTCTCTCGCTGCCCCTCTTTTATTCTCTTGCTCTCGAGAGAGTATAAACAATGCAACACAACTGTATTTGTATCACAAAGTATATATATTTGGGTCGTAAACACATATATTATAACATATTAATCATTGTGTCCCAAACATGTAATATTGAATAGCAAACACAATATGGTGGCATACAAGTATATTATATTTGCGACAAGCACCAAACACACGTTATATTTGCACCCAAACAATAAAACACAACAGATTTTTCAGCGTGCACTCATTTGGAAGTGATCAGAAATAATTCCTTCATAGGGTAGTCCCAATAGCTCACTACTTCTTCGTAGTATGTCCCGAGCAATGGCTTTATCGGAACCCTCCGTTAGCTAGCTCACTCCAACGAATGAGCAGCCCGATTAGTTATAGCATCACTGATGTGTTTCAGGTTAAATAGGTGACCCTATCACTGTAGCTTTCCGAACTATCTTACATGTTCTTTTGTCCTTTGAAGGCGGACACTATTGGCAATCAGCAGAAAAAAATAGAGAAACAAAAATCCAGATTCACCACACTGCTTTCTGGTCAGCGTCTGATACATAATGGGTGGCTGAAATATAATCATCCTGGCAGTAAAAAAAGAGTTTCCCATTACATCCCATAAAGGGATTGGGGAGAGCTTCTCACAAGCAGTGAGCTGTGTGCTTTATAATTTGTCACTCACTGGTGGGGACCTATATTATAAGGTGACGTGAAGTCATATTCTTCTGGCCTTTGAAGGCGGATGAGCCAACACCCCTGGCCAACGGCGGATCAAACTTAAAGAAACCAAAATCCAGTTTCGACACACTGCATTCTGGTCAGCGTGTGATCTATAATGGGATGTTGAATCATAATCATCCTGGCAGTAGGTAAATGCAAACCACGGTGGCCTGGGTTTCCCTCCCGCAACTATTATGTAGGCAATGAAAATACATTGAAAATATTCGCAAACGTTTTAAGGATATGTTCATGTAGTGTGCGAATGCTATACAGGACGGTTGCCACTTTCCAACTGACGGTTGTCCTTGTGAAATATAAAGCTGACATCCCACGCATTCTGGTGCAGATTTATAGTTGGCAAGAGACTACGATACCTAGTTTCAAGGTTAACCCAGTGAGTGAACGCACATTTGCATCAAAGCAGAATATTGCAACACCACCAAGACGATTAGGCCAAATAATCATTTTATGTGCGTCTGGAGGAAGTATACGAACGCTGCTCTGACCACGACATTAAGAAAATCTGAGCGATTTTAATGGCACGTTGGGAACGGAATTATCTTTCAACCAACCATCGGTAATCATAGTCTACATGATACCACTTCTGATAATGGAATAAAACTGATAGACTTCGCCGCTGCAAGGAACATGGTGGTTAGGAGTACTCGATTCCAACATATGGATATCAAAGGTCTATCAACAAAAGCTCACTCTCCTCCTAGAGCAGCATCTTCCCTGCTGACGACCAAGAAGCGCAGATGAAGCACATCTCCCATTCTTTGGATACCATGAACTGGCAATGAATGAACTTGGCTACCAAAACCCGCAGAATGATAAGCCATGGTACAACAAAGAATGTTGCTTGGCAACTGATGTAAAATACGCTGCATGAAAAGACCGAAGCACACAGGAGGCATAATTACAACTTTTCCAATAAGATGACATTGTTCCAGAGGGTAAGAAGATTGAATAACGGGCTGCCCTCTTGCAAGGACTAGAATGGGAATCTAGTGACAGATACGCAGTGTGTGCTTTAATCACTTTTCAGCACTAATCCACTCAGATTCTTCTACTGAAGATAAGGAGCAAATGATTGCGGAACACAGTGTACATTGTGCCCCCCAGGTAAGGCAAGATTAGAACAGCAATATCACGGCTTAAGAATAAGCTGAGCTTTTTAAGGCCGGTGGCGAAGGACTGCAAGCCCACAACCATCAACTTAGGTATATGCGGTATATGATAGGGGGAATCTATGCCTGACTATCCCAACAATCGAGGTATCAGTCTTTTATCCATCGCGCATAAGGTACTGTCAAGCGTATTACGTGAAAGACTAAAGCCAATTGTTGAAAACCTGATTCGACTTTAACAGTGTAGTTTTAGACCAGGGAAGTCCAAGACTGTTCTAATATTCACGATACGCCAAATCTACGAAACTACCCATGAAAGCAAATCTATTCATACCATATTGTTGTCGATTACAAAGCTGCTTTCTATAGCCCCATAAAACTTGGGAAACTTCGGGGAAAATAGTACGAAGCAATGTCTGAATTTGGGATTCTAGCAAAACCGATCCGCCTGTGAAAATTACGCTTGCCAACACCAAATCAGCAGTGAAAGTGGGAAAGATCTCATCTACTCATTCTATACCAAGCGAGGACTGAGACAAGGCGACACACTTTCGTGCAATCTCTTCTACATCTTAATGGAGACAATAATGAGAAAGGTTGCAGTAACTACGAACAAGACCATTAACACGAAAAGCCATATGTTGCTGGCGTATGCTGACGACATTGACATCATTGGGCGAAATTTGCGAGAGGGTACAGCAGTATTTGCAAGAATCGAAAAGGAATCAACGAAGGTGGGTTTTGCTATTAATGAGGGCAAGGCAAAATTGATGGTGTCAATGGCTAGAGAAACCTCTCGACTTGGCCCGCACTTGAACGTTGACAACCGATTTAATTTTGAAGTGGCAGATGAATTTGTCTACCATGGATCCGCCGCGAACAAGGACAACAACGTCAGCCTGGAGATAGATAGGAGAATTGTGCTTGCTATGTTGGGCTCAGCTAGGAGTTTAGGAAGAAAGCCCTGTTTCGACGGACAAAATGCCAGCTATACCAGACTCTCATTTTACCTGTCCTGACATATGGCTCCGAAACTTGGGTCATATCGCAAGCGGATGAAAAACACCTAGGAGTATTCGAGAAAAAAATTCTGGGTAAAATGTATGGTCCTGTTGGGGAAAACAGCGAGTACGGACGTCGCTGAAACCAAGAGCTATATAATTTGTATGCTGACGTGGAGATAGCTGGCAAATAAACAACGTTGTCTAGGCCCTTTTAAGAGTATGCATGAAGATGAACCAGCGGGAAAGGTTTCCCTTACCCGATGGAAGCAGGAAAAGAGGATGACCAAGATTCCGCTGGAAAGACCAGGCCGAAGAATCCCTCCGTGTAGGTGGGGTTGCCAAACCGGAGATAGTTGTAATTTTTTTATTGGATTGTAAAGAAGACATGTTCCGATTAAGTATGGAATAAAATATGAGTCAAATGGCGTGGGCATCTGATGACAGGCCATTACCGATGACCGTTACCGATGGCCATTACATTAGCGCAGACCCGATATTTCACAAAAACCCCAAAGAAAGAAATCGCACTGCGTTAAATCGCATGATCTTGGTGGCCAGTTGGCATCGGAATTTCTTGAAATAATTTGTTCTGGAAATCGTTGCTGCAATAAATCTATTGTTTTATGTGTGGTGTGGCAGCTGGCGCCGTCTTGCTGAAACCACATGTGGTCCAGATTCATGCCGTTGGTTTGAGGCCACAAGACTTCCGCTATCGTGCTCCTGTAACAACCGCCGTACACAATCACTGCAATTTCGTGGTTTGCAAAAGGATTTTCTGATGGATTTTCTAAGGATTCATTCAGATGGAAATGCGCCTCATCCGAGAAGATAACTTTTTTTTTTAACAAATTTGCATTTACTTCACTCTGGTTCATTACCCAGTGAACGAATTGCCTCAGAAAATCCTCATGTAAAACATGAGAAACAAATGCACCCACAACGACCAACTGTCTGGTGCGTATTTTAGTCAGGCGGTATGATTGGGATTTGCCTTTTGAAGATAAGGCCGAAATTGCGGTGACATTCGTTACAGGAACATGATATCGGAGTTATTGTGGCCTCAACTGGAGGGCATGGATCTGGGCGAGATGTGGTTTCAGCAAGGGGGCGCCACCTGCGACACCGCGCACGAAGCGGTGCAGACCAAATTATCTCAAGAAATTCTGATGTCAACTGGCCAAAAAGATCATCCGATTTAACACAGCGCGATTACTTTCTTTGGGGTTTTGTGAAATCTCGGGTTTATGCGAATAAACCAGAAACAATTTCTGAGCTCAAATCCGAGATCCAACGCAACCTCTCTGTGAAAAAGTCATGGAAAATTTCGTGAAAAAATAATGGCCTGTCATCAGAGTCGTGGGGGCCATTTGAGGGATATTTTATTCCATACTTAATCGGAACATGTTTTCTTTACAATCCAATAAAAGATCAAAGTAATCTCAAAAATACGCGTCTTTATTTTAAAATAAAAAAATTCATTCTTGCTGAGACACCTAATGAGTTTTTCAATAAGAGCGCTACAAAAGTTTTTTTAAATAAAACAAAACCGGTTTTAGATACCAATGAAATTCTTTATTCCTGTGAAAGTACGTTCGATGCCATTATGTATGGAACTCGATATCTTTTGCACGGCCACCACGGGCACGCTTGCAGAACTCCAGACGCTGAACCCAATTTTCGGTGGTTTTCAAGAATAAATCGGCCGATACTGCTGCAATTTCACGTTCGATATTCGTACGAAGTTCATCAATCGTCGCTGGCTTGTTGGCATAGACCATAGACTTGACGTAGCCCCACAGGAAATAATCTAACGGCGTCAAATCGCACGACCGTTTTTCAAGCATAAAATCAAGCATAAATCGGCCGATACTGCTGCGGCCGATACTGCTGCAATTTCACGTTCGATATTCGTACGAAGTTCATCAATCGTCGCTGGCTTGTTGGCATAGACCATAGACTTGACGTAGCCCCACAGGAAATAATCTAACGGCGTCAAATCGCACGACCGAGGCGGCCAATCGACTGGGCCATTCCGTGAGATAACACGTTCACCAAACTTGGTTTTCAATAATTTTTATTGTGGCATTCGCTGTGTGGCTTGTGGCGCCGTCCTGTTGGAACCACATATCCTCCAGGTCCATATTATCCAATTGGGGCCAAAAATATTCGGTTATCATTGAACGGTAGCGATTCGCATTCACAGTAATGTGCCGGTCTTGATCATCACGGAAGAAGTACGGCCCAATGACACCGCCGGCCCATAAACCGCACCAAACCGTAAGTTTTTCGGGATGCAATGATGACTCATGGATTACGTGAGGATTGCTGTCTGACAAATAACGCATATTTTGCTTATCGACGAAGCCATTCAGCCAGAAATGAGCCTCATCGCTGAAGATGATTTTCCGCTGAAAATCCGAATCATTTTCAAGTTGTTGCTCAGCCCAATTCACGAACATACGACGCTTATGGTGGTCAAGCGGCTTCAGTTCTTGCGTCAATTTGATCTTGTAAGGATGTAGGCCAAGATCTTTTCGCAAAATTAGCCACAACGACGTCACAGAGATGCCCAACGCTTGAGAACAACGTGTGAGAGACACATTTGGGCTTTCTTGAACTGAAGCCTCAGCGGCAGCAATGTTCTCGACACTACGGGCACTTCTTTATCTCACTGGCACGGGAGCATTTTGTACTGTGCCCGTGGATTCAAATTTTTCCACTAGACGCTCAATTGTTGATCTGGTAGGACGATTATGATGACCATAAATTGGACGTAGCGCTCTTAAAGTTCAGGCCACTGACTCCAAATTTCTGTAGTAAATTTTAATAATTTCGACTCGTTGTTGGCTCGTATATCTTTCCATGATGAAATGGCAAACCTTACTGAAGAGAAATGTCAAAAGAGCGGGAAAAAAATGGCGTCGTTTGCTGTCCCTATCGAGTTACTTTTGTAGCGTCTCTGTTGAAAAACCCTTTATATTTGTAAAATCTATTTGAATTTTTAATTTCTCTAGTCGAAAATGAATATACATATTTTAATCATTTTGTATAAATTTTAAAAAGTCTCAATTTCAAATATTGTTTTTTTTTTGACTGAAATGGTTTGCTTAAGTTCTAGGAGATTACAAATGCATCCATAAAGCACTTACAAGCACCTGTGTCTTAGGGTGTAACTAGTCATTACATGATTCCTGTCGAATTGATTGCAACCATTAAAAATGTCTGTACTAAACGAAACGTTTCAATAATAAAAATCCATTTAATGAATTTCATAAGTTCAGCTTAAAAAGAACTAATAAACTTCATGGAGCAGACAGACACCATCACTTTTAATTCAGTTTTCACGTTCTTTTTTTTTATTTTTGATTTTTTGCTTTATTGGATTTGGCTTAAAACTCTATTAAGCATTACCAAATTTATTGGCAGCAGAACACCATGGAAGGGGGCGCATGCGCATGCGCAGCGGTAATGCGGCGTTGGTGCGACAACATAATGCTGAATAAACATACAAATTAACAACAATAATAACGACTAAAAGTTTTAAACAGTTTTCAACAAATCATAAAAGAACGGAAAGTACGCCCACACCCACTGGAACACGAAAGACCAAAATAATGAAATAAAACAGATAAACCCCAAAAAACATTCGAAATCTCACAAAAGCGACGTAAAAGTTTATTTGAAATAACAACTGTTTTGTTGTGTTGTGTTTTGTTTCAGAGCAAAGCAAAAAATCATTCGTGTGTTTCGATAAAACAAAAAAAAATGTTTTATTTCAACAAATCCGAACAAAGAAATCGTCGCTTAAAATTGGAGCATAAAAACGCGCTACATTCGAAACGTGGTCAAATGGACAGACAGATAGACAGGCATAGAAATCAAAAGTCGGTACAAACAATAACATAAAATGCAAAAAGTTGTACCGGAACACCCAAATAAAAAACAAGTAAAAAAAAATAATTGGCAAGGCAAAATACAACTGTTGATATCACCAACATAAATCACGAATTTATGCAAAACACCCAAGTGAATCGAAAACGAAATATTTATATACTGAGGTGCTTAGATGCATTACAACGTTACTCGTATTGCGCGAAATTAGCGTTTCATTATTTGATCTGTCTTTTAACTTACAATGATATTAATTTTTTATTGTACACCCTACACTATGCACAGTAGGGTGATGACTTTTTGCTTATTTCCTGTTTCACGAATTAATGAACTTTTGCCTATTAACGACTAAAATAACGTTTATTCCATTTAAATATTGAAAAAGTTCACGCACAAACCACTTTGAAATGATATTTTTGTGAAAAAATTAAAATTTTTTTCTTTTTTTTAAATCATATAAATCCAAAACGGAAAAAAGGGTCAAGTCTTATAACTTTCACGAAAAGCCACATAACCTATGATCAAAATAAGACATTGATCATAGAAATCGATGAACATCTTTCGTTTTTATCTACAATTAAGTGAAGGTATCCCATTTTGGATCGAATGTATCTCTTTGGAAAAAAAACGTTGACGACTCTTTTATGATTCTCAGAATTAAAGAAAATTAGTGAGATACAAAAGGTTATGTCATTTTTATGATTGTGGTAGGAAACTAATAAACTCTCATAAATTTATGCTGAATTGCTCTTCGGGTTCGTTTATGGTAGCTACTCCGTTTACATTCAATTTAAGGGGGGAAAAGGAAAGTGATTTTTTTTTATTGATACAGTGGCCGACAAAAGTCTACATACGATCCCCATTTCTGCTACCTCTTGAGTCCGAAAACATTATGAAGCAAACTAATGATGCGATTTTGTTTAAAATCTATTTTTATTAACAGAACACCAACAAATTTATTTATTGCAAAATACACACAACAATTATTCACGAAAAACGGAAAAAATGCGTTGACAAAAGTCTACATACGGCTTCGAAACTAACATAAGCAACTTAATTTAAGAATGAAAAATTATTCTGATTACACAGTGCAACACGAAAAAAAATAACCATATACGGACACCACTACGTGATAAAAGACTAAAAAAAAAGACCCGTGTCTCCCAATTTTTCCCAAAGTCATGCACTTTTTTTTATGGGCCGCTAAAGATTTGGGGCCTCGGTATCATTTTCGTAAAAATGTGATCATTTTCTCAGGCTCATATCTTGCAAACCGTTCAGAACAAAAATTGCGAACATATAAAATCAAAAAAACTTCACCTTCCAGATCAAAATCGCAAAAAACTTAAAAAAATTCGATTTTTTTTTCCTTTTTTCCCGTGTTCAGGTCCATAGGTAGCAAACCGTTCAAAATTCAAGGAAACAATCAACTACAAAAATTTACCTAAGATCTCAATAAACAAATTTCTAGGACATATGAAATCCATTTCCATTTGTGTTATTAGTTGTGGTCCATCTCTTCCCTGTTGGGGCTCATAATCGGTATCAAATGGATCTTCATAAGTAACACCACTTGCTGTACTCATTGCTGCAACTTTGCCTCAGAGAGTAAATCGAAATTCTGAACGGTTTGCCAGATATGAGCCTGAGAAAATGATCACATTTTTACGAAAATGATACCGAGGCCCCAAATCTTTGGCGGCCCATAAAAAAAAAGTGCATGACTTTGGGAAAAATTGGGAAACACGGGTCTTTTTTTTTAGTCTTTTATCACGTAGTGGTGTCCGTATATGGTTATTTTGCCATGACTTAAAAAATTACACACAGTGTTATTAAATCTATAATTTGCTTGGCACACCACGGGCATCTATAACTGCTTGCAGTCATCTGGGTGTTGAAACAACAAATCTTTCCGATTCAGCATTCGTTTTGAAGCTTCTCATTCAGTATTGGAGCACTAGTAGTCCCAATTTGTTTGACTTTACGTTCAATAATCTCCAAAACGTGCCTAATGAAATTTAAGTCTCGGATTTAAAGAGGAGTGTACAATTTTCGTGAGGCATAATAAATCAGAAAATTGTCTACGTTCTGGTGTCTTTTGGTTTGTTATCTTCGGGGAAAATCCAAATATAACGAATATATAAAATACCGACCGATGCTTTCAAAATCTGTTCTAAGGCTAATTTATATTGGCAACAATCCAGTTTACTCTTAATAAGTACCAGATTTCCAAATCCAGATACACCGGCGGCACCCCAAACATACTCGCTGCCCGCAACATGTTTAACTGTACGGTCTACGTCTTTCGGATTCATTGCTGTAGTAAATTTACTACAAACTTCGGTTCTCCTGTCATTTCCAAATTAATTACTTTTAGTCTTATCCGTAATCAATACTCGTTTCCAGAAATCAGTGCCCTTTTGGATATGCTGTTGCGAAAATTCCAAGCGAATTTGCGTCTTTTTTCGCGAATCATGGTTTTTTGCGTTGAGTGGTAACTATCATTATTCAAACTTCATTGAGTTATTCGTGAATGTACTATAGTATCTTATTTTATGTACCAACCCTTAGGCCCAATTTGGGGATTTCATTTTCAGACTTTTGTCCACTTCTCCTAAAGTAAAGTTGGCACCTCTGGTATTTAAATTCTTTGGGCGCCCATTGCGATATTTTTTGTCAACAGTACAGGTGCTTTTAAATTTATTTAATATTGTCTGCTTTTGATTTTCATAAATTTAATAGTTTTGATATTTAACCAAAGGTTTTCTATATTTCACAATTAAGTGTCGCACAAAACTTTAGATTTCTTTTCGACGAACCACTTTCACAATTTAGTATTTCTTGAATCTTATCAAACTCCAACCAAACACAATTTATTGGATGCTAATGCAAAGCACAATATTAAAATTCAGCCGACGGGACTTCTCTTCTCTATGTAGAATTTTGTCAATACTTTTTTTTTCGTTTTCCGTGAATATTTTTTGACGTAGAATACGTCTTACCTTACGGTATGAGGAGTCATGTCAGGTTTTTATTGTTGTAATCTTTATTTCATTGAATTTGAGGAAACGGTTAGATGAATTTTTTTAAAATTTTTGTAGGTAAATGAGGATGTTATCTTTCGTTTGATATACATTTCATATTGGTTGATATATTTCTAGTATTTTAATTTCTCAAATGAAAATTGTTTAAATACATACACTCAAACATATGTGTGGTGTTTGGTTGAGTGTTTTTGGTTGCTCAACATTGCTTAGGAACATGTATCTAGTAACAAGTGAAACGAACAGCAAGCTAATGTTGCTTGGCAACATGTATCTAGTAAAAAGTGAAACAAACAGTAAGCTAACGTAATAAAGCTTTTTTGCGAAAGCTTCAATAAAGCAGTTGTAACATTAATTTTGAATTGTAAAGCGTAAAGCTTTCACACAACGCTCGAATGCTAATGCGAAGACTCGATAAGGTAAACCTTTTTTAATATTAGGGCGGCCCTCTCAACATTCGCAGAACTTATTTCAATAAAAATATTAATTAAAATACATAAATTAAATTAAGTTTAAAAAAATTGAACATAATATTCTTTTTTTTAAACGGACTTGAATCAAATGCCGTTGGTAAATATAAAAATTACAGCAGACAGTTGTCCGAGGCCTTCGGCCACGGACTGTCCCTGCAGGCTGTGTCAGAGACACGGCCATTAAGTTTAACGTAGAATACGCCATCCGATAAGACAGAAAACATATATAACAATAAATGATAAATAATATAAGCAAATGAATTTATTGTTATATATGTTTTCTGTCTTATCGGATGGCGTATTCTACGTTAAACTTAATGGCCGTGTCTCTGACACAGCCTGCAGGGACAACTGTCTGCTGTAATTTTTTTTTACACGCTGAAAATAACCGCCTCTGTAATATATTCTCTCAAACACATTCTGCAGGAACCATGTATATGTTTGGAACTCCAAAATTATCCTAAACTCACTTATATTTAGATACAAACATTAGCATGTTGCAAAAATGCATGCTTTCACTTATGCGTGTTTCATCCTTAACATCCATATTCCTACGTCGAAGCATTCGTGTGATTCCTTTCAAATTTACCAACCGAAAAGTTGACGAAACTAGAACTCAACAGATCAGTCAACATAAGAAACTGATGTTCATTGATCGATTTGTGTCATTCAGCAAGTGGCGACGAACACGAAGTGTGCAAGTAGTTTAGTCCTTTAAAAGTGAATAGTGAATTCTAATTAAGATCTTTAATAACGGCAAGGCCTTTTCCATTCAAGTTGTTGAGAAGAACACAACATGTCATTCAAGAAGAGCTCTTCTAACACGGTGATGAACAAGGAAACCTGGACAAAGAACCTAGTCCAGTTTCAAGCGCCATCAAGAAGAGGCAACGTGGCAATTGTTGAAGCACCATTGCACGGAAAGAGAGGATCGGTCTAATTGCTATAAAGCTTAAAGCCCTATGGAGCAAAACACTAAACTTCCCGCAAATATCTGATCAAGCCATTTGTTCAAAACTAACAAAACTTCTGGAAGACTACGAGCGCTGCAGGAAAAATAAACAAAACTTTGATTCATTGAAGGTACTGTTTGACATGACCAAGGTAAAAGGCGAATGGATGTGCAAAGAGGATGAGAACCTCAACAAACTGCAAATTGAGAGCAAAGGCCGCGTTGTTTCTTCCAGCGGCAAACCTGGTGCTGCCAATACCATCCACCCATCCAAGCGAAATAGGGTAATGGAAGCTACTGTGTCCACACTTACCAGCTCAGCGATACCTGATTGTTCCGAAAGTAGCAAGGACTCATTCGACAACAGTACAGATAGTTCTTGGGAGGATGACAGACATTGCAAGACGCCTTGTTACAAACTCAAAGCTGTCGTCCCACGGAGCAGCAACGGTGTGCCACTACCTTTCCGCTGAGGGCATTGAAATCCCAACCCCATGTCCGTCAGGAATCCACAAGGCTATCTACAAGGAAGCTGCTCGGGTTAAGAAGTACTTGGTAAGCACGCTTCATCTGGAGAAGTGGAGCATGCACTTTGACGGCAAACACATTGAGAGCTGCGAATATCAGGCCGTGGTCCTCAAGAATGAATGTAAAGAAATTAAGTTAACTGCGCTCAAATTGAAAGATGGGAAAGCTCAAACAATCGCAGAAGGACTCCAGAATGTGTTAGATGAGTTCAACCTATGGGGATCAAGTCTGATGATTGTACCCGATACAACAAGCGTGAATACCGGCAAAACCACCGGCGTTGTAGTTCGACTGCAACAAATGTTCGAAGAGAAAGATCATCTCAAACCCAAGTTCATCAGTTGCCAGCACCATGTGCTGGATCGCGTTCTTCGCGTTGTCATGGACCATGAGCTGCATGGGTCGACTAAATCACCAAACATCGAGTACTTCTTTGTGCAGGATTTGATGAGCAATTATGTTCAATTGAAAGCAGCCTTCAGCAATTGTAAAACTGAGATTAAGGAAACAGGCGGCTGGAGAGACGACATGAAGTTTCTCGTTCACCTCACTCGTGTCTTCCGTCAGTTCACTGAGAGGAGTGTGATCCCTTTTGTAAAGTTTAAGCAGATCCCAAATATCTGCAATGCACCCCGGAACTCTCGTGTCGTTCAGCACTTTTTGCGTTTATTACAGGTTGCGTAATATCTGTTCATTCATTTCTTACTCAAGGGCTGATCATTGGTTCAGTAGTCAATTGTTCCGCCCTGAAGATTTTGAAGAACAATCTGTAGCTCTGAATGACTACAAAACAGCTCTCAAATGCTTGAAGACCCACTGGAAAACAGATGAATCTCCAATCAACATTGCCCGAAGGGCCAGTGCTGTGAGCGTGCGATCAAAGTTATGCAACACTTATACAACTCCACAACTCCTGCCGCAACAAGGACAACCTCCCACTGAGTTTCATCCTCTCTAATGACAACGTGAATATTTAACTTCCTTGCGTCTTTGATGATTCTATGTAATGTTACATATATGTGGCTCTAAAGCTTGTGTTCCATTATATATCTGCTTACAGTGACTTCAAAAAATTGCCCAAAATGCTGATAAATAAAAATTTTAAAATCATTTTATGGGTGAGGTTTTTTTTTATCAAATCACCTTATATATAAGATTTTATCTAATCTTAAATAAAAACTCATCTAAATATGATACAGGGAAACGAGGTTGTATAAAAGTAATCACCCTAATGCACAGTACAGGGTGCTGATGTATTTGCATCACCTACTCCAACATAAGATGTAAGCTGGTATGGGTCGCGCACCAATTGTACTACAATTCGAAATTCAAATAACTCTCTTTTTATTTATTTGGTTTTATTGTATGGAAAATTCAATTTTAATTTCTGTAGTGGCTTTTTCACACTAGCCCACATTTTGCGGGAATGCATGGAAGATGTTGAAAAAATGAAACATGCGTTCACACTTGCAACAACTTACATCTTGTGGCGAAATTTTTGTGATCAAAAATAAACGGAACTAAAATGGTTTAGAAAATATTGTCTATACTTGTATATTGTAATGTCTATTGGGGCCCAGGAGTCGAAAGAATGGAGAATAACATTCGTCAAACGTTTATTGCATATTCACTACAATTGTTTGGTTTCCTATATTTATTTCGTCAAGATGTATTTATATAAGGTGGCGTTATTGCGACAACGACAATAGCTGTTTTGTATTTGTTTGGTGTCATACCACTACCAAATTCAAAGTTAATTTGGTAACAATTGCAATAGAAGCACAGAAATAATAAGTAAAACAGAAATACATATGCATTTAGCAGTCAGTTAAAGCAAGGATTTGAAATAAATAAGCTGTTCTAGCGCTACCACATGATATAAATACATCTCTGTTTTGTATTTCTATCAATTCAATTTTTTCTAGTGATGGACTCAAAATTATCGAATATCGCAGTGAGATAGAAACATTTTTCAAAGATGTTGAGCTCGCACAGCGTCAAATTTGTGTGGGGAATTTTTAACATCTTTTGAGGCTATAACCGATCGGTTTTAAAGACGATAGACCATAAATGACCTCCATGCTCATCCACACATATGCGGCACCTGATCAGAAAATTATTCATTGCGGTCTGAAGGGTTGAAGTCGGGATCGCCTCAAATTATTAATTTAATGGACTGATTCAATTCAGTCAAATTCCTTGGTTTCGTTTTGTACAACTCTGGCTTGTCATGACCCTATAAAAAAAGTCTGGTTCAGTCAGGTGAGGTGATCTTGGGCGCCATCGTAAAAAAATCAACACTGTCTTCCACAAATATTACTTCCTGTTCAGTGGAAGAATCTGAGTGGAGTGGTGCTGCAAAGTGGTCCCTACACATTTTACACACACACAATATCCCATTCTCGTCCTTGCAGGGGGCAGCCCTTTATTCGGTCCGTTAAACGATCTTCGTACCCTCTGGAAAAATTTTCGGAATTCATTCCTGCATATTTCGGCCCTTCCAACCTCTCTGCTCCCACTACTATTTGCCCCGCCCAAACAGGCGGCTCTCACTGGCAGCATGTGTCGTAATTGACTGTTTCGTTGCCATACGCAGCGTGTTCTTCATCGGTTGCAATGCGACATTTTTCGTCGTACCATGGCATATTCCTCCCCGCTTTTCGATAACCAAAAAACTCCTTCAACATGTTTAGGGCACGGTCCATATTGACAGTTACTATTACAACGTGTTCTTCAAAGACGTATGCACCTTGATGAAACCGCGCACCACACAGTGGCTTGTTCTGGGCGTAGTCCCGTCTCATGGAGTATTCCTGGATTTACTCCATAAGCTTGTTTACATCGCCAGTTACATCCAAATGGGCCTCATCAGGCATAAACAAGCAATTTATCAAGTTGTTGTCTTCTTCGGCCATTTAAATCTTTCTGTGGCAAAATTCCAAACAAATGTGCAAATCTAGAGGGTTTACCTGGCTTGTAATTTGGACTTTGTAAGGAAACAACTTTAAGCCATCATGAGGTATACGTTGAAATGACCGTCTGCTAACTCCTATTTGCGGCGATAAGTTTCGAGTCTAAACGCTGGGATTCGCCTGAATTGACGATGCTACAGGCGCGATTCTGCCTTGAGCCAGAGATGGTATGAGCTTCGTACGATGCTTCCAGATTCGGCAAACATGTTTACCTACATCACAATGGTCCATCTACTCAGGGCAGTACCGCCCAACTTCCGCCTTCATTCCCTTTGAAAGGAAATGAAGGACTGCAAAGCATGGTACCGCTACACTATCCAAATCCTCTTTTCTGTATCCCAAGCATTCATATTAATAAACCTAAATAGTATCCTGTAAAATACAAAAACAATAAGCCGATTACTCACACAGAAAAAAAGGTATTACGTTTTCTTTTTGTAGCACGATTCGTAATTTAAAAGCACGGTCATAGCCAGGGTTGCATTTAGACTTCAGAGGCCTAAGTAACATTGACCTCATGGGGGCCTAGTCAATATCAGTGGTTAACATCAAGAAATAGTCCAATATTCCAAAACAACATTGTTACTCTTAGGTTAGGTTAGATAGAATTGGCGGTCACAATCGACCCACTTAGTCCAATGGGGACCGTTGTGATGCCACGCGACGTCATATTCAGTACTCAGCGTTTAACCTGTAAAATGAGTCGGTATGTTATAATGACGTTCACACCATATGATGACTCGTCTCAATGTTTCAGGATGTGGCAGAAGAAAATATGTACATTAGTCCCTGGCGAACCTACTAGTATCCCGCAGAAAAGTCCTAAGATCATTCAGCTTAACAACCTGAGTGTCTCTTAACTCCAACATGAAGTGAGATCCTATACATTTTCTGCTCATCATATAAAGTGTCGGGCAGTAACGTATGAGATGTTCGACGCTCTTGTCCTCCTCTTGATCCACACATCTTCTAAAGTAGTCATGACCTGAGATTTCAAGTCTAGAAGCGCATTTTCTTATTATCCAGTGATAATAGCTACTAGCATAGACACTGACAACTCTGTGTTCTTTTGTTGTTTGGGTGGAAATATAATGTGTTTGTGGCTTGTAGCAAATATATTATACTTGTGTCCAAACACATGTTGTTTACTATTCGATATTACTTTTCGGAAATGCAATGATTAATATGTTATGATATACATTTTTGTGACCCATATGGCTTTGTTTATTAAAAACTGCTGTAAAAAAAACGTGACAGACTACAGAGAACTAAAAAATCATGAAATTCATGAAGTTCATGAAATTCATGCCTGCAAATATATACTTGGTTCGTGCAATATATTCCTGGACGGTTTTGTTTTTCAGCGTGCAGAGATGTCTTGTCTAGGAATGGATATGAGGTTTAGCATTCGATCTTGGTCAGAACTTGGTCATACTTGCGTGGTGATCCTGCAGTTTGTGCCATGAGACCATCTATCATTCGCATGTCTGAGACCTTCGCTTTTAAGAATGAACTTGCATGCAGAAAGGAGCATTAGCACATGTTCCATATCCACTGGAACAGGTCAAGTAGTATCTAATCTTCCCAGCTCGTCTGCTCTAGGGTTCCCTGGAATGTTTCTGTGCACCGGCAGCCATTTATGGTGAATACACATAACTCAAAGGACAAATCTGGTTGACATTGGAATGTCAAAAAATTGTGCTTCGAGCTGGAACCCACGATTTTCTTCTGCAACTAAAAATAAAATGGACTACTTTCTTTGATGTAGTCCATATTATATGAAATATTCTACAGAATATTTATTCTTTTTTGTATCAAAAAAATAATTTCATATTCTTTTGATGGCCTTTGTGACTTAAGATGGCGTCAGCAACGCTTGAGTGTGAACACCTAAGAGTATTCTAATGCGTCTGCGGAATTTCTACGCGTCAACGAAAAAAAGCACACTCCGGTATGTGGGTACCTAAATTCAGCTGTTTTTCTATTATATTTCTTTAGGCCTCTATTGACCTTTCATAAATCACTGACAGAATTAAGTAGTTAAAGACAACCGTGATCTAATTCTTGTTGAATTGTTCCAAAAATTGATTTGGACAGTAGTTAGTTACAAGGCAGCCCAAAGCCTTTATTGTTAAATCCCATTAAACAACTCATAAAGTAGACAATATTTCCTTTGAAATCCAATTTTCTGTTAAACAACTCATAAAACTGCCAATATTTCCTTTGAAACCCCCAAGATTTTCCAACAGAAAAACACCATTAGGTGGAGTGTCAATTCCAATTTTCCAAATCCCTGTAATTTTCAATAAATTTATTCAGTTCGTTTTTTTGCCCCAAATTTTGGTGGCTGATTGGCAAATGACTTGTCCTACGTGTACGTCATAATATTGGTCATTTTCATAATAATGAAGCCAAAAGATTGTGATTATTGAAGTTAACCCAAAACTAATCGAGTATTTTATGCCAATTATAATACCTGGAAGCCCTTCTCCTGCCCTCTCCCTGGATAAAGAAGGTAATACCATAAAATAATAACTACAACAACAACAAAAATGAAATAAAATAACAATTGAAGTCACGGTTTGCTGAAAGGGATGTTGGTTTGCTTCATTTCTGGCCATAACTGCACTCGCTCCTTCGACTTGTAGACTTTTGCAAACTGTAATCACAATTCATCCATCCACTTTTGTACCCGGCGGCCAGCACGAGTTCACTGTCATGCACGTAATCCGCAGAAGTTTACAGAGTTGTCGAATTTAATTTGTAAATAACTTTAACAAAAATGTACTTGCATAATTTTTGGATTTGCTTGATACCCTCGTATTCTTTAGATTTTTGGCAGTTGAGCTCATAAACTTGTTAACACAATTTTGGTGGTGGGAAGTCATAGACAGGCAGACACAAAATGAATGAATGAATGCATTGACTTGGCTGTTATGAAAATGTTGGCGAAATAAATTTGCATAGAATATTTTTGTTGTCATGAAATGACGTTTTAAAGAATTTATAAAAAATACCAGCAAAATGTCAACTGATGTTAAATTGAGATGACTCAATAAAGTAAACCCGATTGTGGCCACATCGTTTGGGAAACAAATTCTCATAGTTATGATGCCATGAAAAGTGAAGAAACGACATTGCTGGCAACGAAAGGAAAATACAGGAAAACTATTTTATTATTAATGGTCTTAGTTTTAAAAGCTAAAGACAAAAAGATTTGTATTGTACAATGAACTCTACTTGTCTTAGATAATTTATACATAAAACTCAACTGATATATGAAGCTACAACACCTCCGGCGAACAGTCCAACACAAGATTCTGACAACACCTATCTGGGATAATTCTCCCCAGTAGCTACATAAGTAGGTTCCCTATGTGACATCTATATTTTGTAAGTGTTGTCGACTAAAGCCCCGTATTCAGTTTGTATGAAGTTTTCGTTGCCATAAGAAATACATGTTTAAAATGTAACGAAACTTTCATGAACCGAAAGTTTCGCGCAGCTCTGCGAAAATTTCGTAGGCAAAATCAATTCAAGGGTTGTTTCGCCAAAGTTACTTTGTACGAAAACAATTTTTTGATAATTGTTTTTGGTGACCGCAATTTTGACATTTCGATAATTTTTCCATAGAATAACACATAACATAGAAGGTTTTATTCGCTCAATAAATTAAACGTCATAGGTACGATGGAAAGTAAACATTGGATAGTAGAAATATGGGTTCAATAATACCAGATAGTGGCAATAGTATACAGCGATCAAAATAGGAACAACAACCGAATTTCGTTTTTTTGTGGCAAACTAGTTGTGTTAAATACAATACAAATGTATACCAACGATAAAAGTCAACAAAAAAGTGCAAAATACATTTAAATATTTCAGTTCTACACCAAAACGACATGAAAAAGTTAAGTGAACATATTTTGTAACTCCACTTGGTGTAAGATAATTTTAAATTTAATTGCTCTCATTGCCACAAACCTACCATGAGAGTGTGAAATGAAACGTCAGATGAGAGAATAAGTTTACCTAGGTATGTATTCATAGAGTAAATGTATAGTAGAGCCGCCATTTGTCTCATCTGACGTTTCCTTTCACACTCTTCGTGATGCGGTCGGTGTGATAGAGAGATGTTTGACGAAAAGTGATATACACCAGGTGGAATTACAATAACTTCTTGCTTTAATTTTTCATGCCATTTTGGTGAAAAACTGTGAAATTTAAATGTGTTTTAAACTTTTTTATTGACGGTTATTGTTAGCATACATTTGTGTTGTATTTAACACATTAATTTTAACACACAAAACGAAATGCCGTTGTTGTTATTTTGTTCGTTGGTTTGAACCATTGCCTCTATCTGGTGTTAGTAAAGCAATTCTTTTCAACATCAAACGTATACATCACACGAGGACAAATGTCAGAAATTTGGTGAGTGAAAGATTTTCTCTACCCATATTTACTCTATGTATGTATTAGTCTATGAATTTTTCAACCAAAAGTAACAACACTTCAAATAGTTCAAAATAAAATGGAGTGTGTAGAGGAATTATAAATGAAATATTTGCAAGGTAAACCAAAGATACGTGCACGCTGAAAACTAACGGCCTCTCTAATATATTATATTCCAAACATATTCTGCAGGAACCATGTATATGTTTGGAACACACTTCAAACATGCATGTGTTTGCAAGTCCCAAACTTACTTGTATTTAAATGCAAATATTATCATGTTTGCTGGCAAACATGTATGCTTTTACGTGGAAACATATGCGTTCTTCATCCCAAACATCCAACAGAGACTCTACAAAAGTAAATCGATAGGGACAGTAAACGATGCCTTATTTTTTCCCGCTCTTTTGACATTTCTCTTCAGTAAGGTTTGCCATTTCATCATGGAAAGATATACGAGCCAACAACGAGTCGAAATTATTAAAATTTACTACAGAAATTTGGAGTCAGTGGCCTCAACTTTAAGAGCGCTACGTCCAATTTATGGTCGCCATAATCGTCCTACCAGATCAACAATTGAGCGTCAGTGGAAAAATTTGAACCCATGGCACAGTACAAAATGTTCCCGTGCCAATGAGACAAAGAAGTTCCCGTAATGTCGAGAATATTGCTGCCGCTGAGGCTTCAATTCAAGAAAGCCCAAATGTGTCTCTCACACGTCGTTCTCAAGCGTTGAGCATCTCTGTGACGTCGTTGTGGCGAATTTTGCTAAAATATCTTGGCCTACATCCTTACAAGATCAAATTGACGCAAGAACTGAAGCCGCTTGACCACCATAAGCGTCGTATGTTCGTGGATTGGGCTGAGCAACAACTTGAAAATGATTCGGATTTTCATCGGAAAATCGTCCTGAGCGATGAGGCTCATTTCTGGCTGAATGGCTTCGTCAATAAGCAAAATATGCGTTATTGGTCAGACAGCAATCCACACGTAATCCATGAGTCATCATTGCATCCCGAAAAAATTACGGTTTAGTGCGGTTTATGGACCGGCGGTGTCATTGGGCCGTACTTCTTCCGTGATGATCAAAACCGGCACATTACTGTGAATGCGAATCGTACCGTTCAATGATAACCGAATATTTTTGGCCCCAATTGAATAATATGGACTTGGAGGATATGTGGTTCCAACAGGACGGCGCCAAACGCCACACAGCTAATGCCACAATCAATTTATTGGAAACCAAGTTTGGTGAACGTGTTATCTCGCGAAATTCCCCAGTCGATTGGCCGCATCGGTCGTGCGATTTGACGCCGTTAGATTATTTCCTGCCGTTAGATTATTTCCAATAAGCCAGCGACGATTGATGAACTTCGTACGAATATCGAACGTGAAATTGCAGCAGTATCGGCCGATTTATGCCTGAAAACCGTCGAAAATTGGGTTCAGCGTCTGGACTTCTGCAAGCGTGCCCGTGGTGGCCATGCAAAAGAAATCGAGTTCCATACATAATGGCATCGAACGTACTTTCACAGGAATAAAGAATTTCATTGGTATCTACAACCGGTTTTGTTTTATTTAAAAAAAACTTTTGTAGCGCTCTTATTGAAAACCCCGTTACTTATGTGGAATCATTCGCGAGTTTCTCCCAAACCTACATATGCTTACGTAGAAACATATGCGAAGTTCCTCCCACATATAATAATATTTAGAAACGAATTATTCTTCGATTTCAATATTATAATTAATTTTAATAATATAAATTCACATTTATAAATAAACAATTAACACAAAATAGTACTAGGTATAAACCAGCGCTTGTAACATTAATTTGCATTGAATGCATTATCTGTTTCTATTCATGAAATGAGAATCTGCGGCCCTTTTGGTTCTCCTTTCTTTGTTGTCTTTCACGTTTCTATTTTGAGAAGGTTTCAGCTATGCTTTGGTTATCACTATGCGTTGGTACACAAACAACATATTTATATACAAATAAAGTTCATGCAGGCCAAGCGTGTATTAATTACTTGTGTTTTTTTACTACACTTATTTCACAAATGGTCCGCCGCTCCGATTTTCTCAGTACAGGCTCGGATAGGCAAAGGGCTTCACGAAACTGCCCTTTCCAGTTTCTTTCCTCAAAATCGTTTCTCGCTTTGGTAGCACACTAACATATATACGAAACACATACACAAAAACTAAAGTAAAATCACAAACCATTTAACCGTCCGAGCCTTCGTTTATTCTTTTTTCACTCATTTAGCGCTTTTGATATCCTCTGTCCAATGAACCATTGACGACTGAATACATACAACAAACACGCAATACATCAGGAAAAATAAGAAACACTTCATCTGCAATTTACACGCATATTCAGAAATATTTCTGAGTCACTAACTGAGAGAATAATGCAAATATACCGATACACACTTATAAGATAGACTCTCTCGTTGTCCCTCTTTTATTGTCTTGCTCTCGAGAGAGCATAGACAGTGAAACAAACACAGCTGTATTTGTATCACAAACATAAATATATGTAGGTCGCAAACACATATATTATAGCATATTAAACATTGTGTCTCAAACATGTAATATTGAATAGCAAACACAATGTGTTTGGGCACAAGTATATTATATTTGCGACAAGCTCCAAACATACTTTATATTTGCATCCAAACAACAAAAAAATACAGATTTTTCAGCGTGTGGTAACCCTCCGAGGCTAAATTTTCCGTTTGGAAATACATGACAAAATGTCTTACGAAAATCTCTCAAGAACTAACTGCGGGGCTTTAGTTGACATTTGGTTATCCATATAATGTGTGATGATATACCTAAATACTTGTTGAGGAGGAAGACTGATGATATGCCTTCGTGGATATTGAAATAGCTATATTCCATATAATCAATATTAAAAATAATCAATTTGACATTATTTCTTGAATAATATATTGTGTGAAAATGTACCTTTGTACTTTTTCATAGAAATGGTTCTTGAACAGAAAAATTATTAGGCCAATACCTAAAGCCCGGCATTCAGTTTCGCTCACTTTTCAGTTGCTTGGTACTCATCTCTTCGCGAAACTTTCGTAGGCAAAATCTATTACAGGGTTGTTACGCCACAGCTGTTTCGTACGAAAACAATTGTTTGGAAACAGAATTTTGACTTTTCGATCATTTTAACAACCAAAAGTAACAACACGTGCGTAAAAAATAAAATGGAGTGCGTAGAGGAATTATAAATGAAATATTTGCAAGGTATATCAAAGATATGTGGTAACTCTCCGCGATAAAATTTTCGGTTTACAGATAAATAACAATATTCGTTACGAAAATCTCACAAGTACTGAATACGAGGTGTAACAATTGTGAATTTCCCAATTGTGAAATTTCCCAGACACCCCCAAAATCTTGACTTACAGGTAAAATCCCGGGTTTTCGTACCTTTTGCGGTTAAAAGCCTGTAACTTAGGTAATTATCAACCAATTTTGAGTTGTTCAAAGCACTTGGAGAGAAGTAACTTCGACCTTTTGGGCAATATATACACAGTTTAAGGGCACTTACAAAATCGGTTTGTATTGGTCCAAAAAATAATTTTTGATGTGTTAACATATACAGGGTGATTCAGGAAGTTCCGGACGTATTCTCCAGCGTATTCCTTGGCTCATTTCATGAAGAAAAGTCCAGCGGTTCAAAATTTCGGATTTGGATCTTTGATTTGAGCTCAGGTATTGTTTCTGGTTTATTCGCATAAACCCGAGATTTCACAAAACCCCAAAGAAAGAAATAATTCGCATGATCTTGGTGCCTAGTTGACATCAGAATTTCTTGAGATAATTTCGTCGATTGTTTCATACGCGATGTGTCAGGTGGCGCCGTCTTGCTGTAACGGCATGTCGTCCAGATCCGTGGAGTCCAGTAGAGGGCACCATAACTCCGTTATCATGTTCCTGTAACGAATGTCAATCACAGTCACTGCAATTTCGGCCTCATCTTCAAAAATGTAAAGCCCAATCAAGTCGCCTGACCAAAATCAGCACCAGACAGTTGCTCGCTGTGGGTGCAGTTGTTTGTAATGGATTGCATGAGGATTTTCTGATTTCCCCAAAGTCGACAATTTTGTGTATTCACGTATCCATTCTGGTGGAACTGCGCTTCATCGGAGAAGATGAGTTTTTTTTTTGTTGAAAAATTGCCATTGACTCACTTTGCTCCATTATCCATTGAACGAATTGCCGTCGCTTTCCATGGTCTGAGCTCCTAAGTAAGATGAATTTTGTACGCGTTTCGTGAAATTTGAAGTTTTTGGGAACGGTGCCGAATTTATGTTTGCGGGGTTTCGGCGACACTCTCCTTTACAGCAGCAATGTTTTCAAGAGACCGACCGGTACGTTGAAGCAGATGAGTCTTATTGTCCGCAACCGACCCAATTTCGTCAAACTTGTTCGCCACTCTTCGAATGGTTAACGCATTAGTTGGACTTTCCGGAGTGAAAGTTCTTCGAAATTTGCGAGCGGTTCAGCATATATTTCCAAATTTTTGTGATAAGTTTTCACAATTATATCGCGTTGTACTTTCATAAAGCGCTCCATTTTTCCTAATCGGAATAAACATATGTGAAAGCTGCCAAATTCCAGAGTTACCACTTACACAAAAAAATTGGCACTAAATTTAAAAAGTGCAATCTTACTGAGACACTCTTTATAAATGAAATTCTGGTACCATATGGCACCTATTGAACCGCAAAATTTAAATAAAATATATTTGAATCTAAAGGTGTAGTTTAGAAATCGAACCCAGTAGAACCCATTTTAGATTTGTTTGTATTTCAGTTTGAACCCCGCATGGAATAGATTACTAATTAATGAAATCCGGTTGCCACAGTTTGCCCATTAACGCGAGAACAGATTAACAAAACGCAGAAGTGAGAATAATCTTGCGATCGTATGTTTGGCTAGAAACTGTCACTAAGGGGAGTTATCAGTTGTTCCAAAACAATAAAATTGTAAATTATCAATAGAATAAAGTAAAAAGAGTGGAACAAAAAAACTTTGAATTTTTTTGAAAAGGAACTACTTTTTCAAAACATAATAATCACTTATTATTTACTTCTTCCCAAGGTTCTCCTCTCTGTCGATTGCAATTGTTTGCACCACCTATAATAGTTTACACTTTCCATAGGTGCTAATGGCTTCCACACATTAATGTGAGTTCGCGTGACGGCATCTTTGTTTAATTGCGTTAGGTTAAAGATACATTTACCGTTTTCGGTCAAGTCATGACAAAAATCAATCAAATTTTGTTAACGTTTTTCCTATTAACCGTTTCCATTTACCATTTATAGTAAAAGGCAATTGTAGATATGACCATATAGTTCCCAACCGACTGATTTTTGTTAAGGAACGTGCTAAAACATTAACACCAACCACCAAACGGCGATGACCATAGTTGGCTAAAATCTAAAGAAAGAGAAACACAATAGAAAAATATGTTGCACGATAAAAGTTCAAATCCAATACAAGAAATTGTACGTAATAATTAAAACATATTTTTAATGTCTACGATTAATTGTTTGCAACGTTTGCGGGCGTGTTTGTTAATTTAAGCACTGTGGATTGATTGGGCGATCGAACGCCGGTAGACGGTAGTCAAACGGTGGTGGCGGCGCTGCGACTCCGATAGTAGTCATCAAACTTAGACTGCTAACATCTAAAGCAACTCCACCCTCTTCTTTGGACTTTAGGCAAATCGAACGATTCGGAGCCTGAACACTTGGTGTGAATGACTACTATTATTGCTTGTATTGTGTCAAATACTCACAGTGGGGGAAATATCCTTATGTGTAGAACAAGTTACAAGAGTTAAGATTTCTTTCGATTCCATGGTGCACGCAAAGGAAAATCTCATTATGTCCAAACTAAATATTAGATAAACACGCTAAAAATCTTTCATTTCTACTTTTTTAATGAAAATATAACGAGTTTGTAGCTTGTAACAAATATAGTATACTTATGTCCAAACACATTGTGTTTGCTATTCAATTTTACATGTTGCATCACAATTATTAATATGTTTTTGATAATATATCATATCCGCGTCAATGAAACTAGTTTAGACACTGTAAAATATGGTGTACTGAAAACCAAGTTTTTTAATTACAAACGTTGGTGTCTCAAAAGATGCGCACTGAAGAGCTAATTATCGGAACGCCAACAACTGAAAAGTCTGTAGTTTTTTTCATGTTAGGATGCAAATATAACGTATGTTAGGAGCCTGTCGCAAATATAATATACGTGTGTGCAAATACATTGCGTTTGCTATTCAATATTACATGCTTGAGTCACAGTGATTAATATGTTATAATATAAAGGTTTGCGACCCAAATATATATGTGTTTATGTCACAAATACAGCTGTGTTTGTTGCACTGTTTATGCTCTCTCTAGATCAAGAGAATAAAAGCAGGACAACGAGAGAGTCTGTATTATAAGTGTGTATCAGTATTTTTGCATTATTCTCAGAGTCAGTGATTCATAAATATTCCTGAATGGCGTGTAAATTGCAGATGAAGTTGTATGTATTCAGACGTCAATGGTTCATCCGACAGCGCTTAACAGCGCAGAAAATCGCCTGACAGTGAAAAAGAATAAAATAAAGGCTCGGACGGTTAAATGGTTTGTGATGTTGCTTTGGTTTTGTGTATGAGTTTCGTAAATAGGTATGTGTGCAACGATTTTTAAGGAAGAAAGTGGAAAGGGCAACAACGTGAAGCTCTGTCTGTAAGAGCATTTACTGAGAAAATTGGAACGGCGGACCATTTGTGACATATAATAAACAAAACACAAGTAATTAATACACAGTGGGCTTGCTTGAACTAGATTTTTTGTATAAGTATATTATTGGTGTACCAACTCATAGTGATAACCAACGCATACTTGAAAAATTCTGAAAACAAAAACGTGCAAAACAATGCAGGTAATTTTTACATTTAAATCCGTTTTAAGTCTTATTTTTTTTATTAATTATTTTTAAATGTGTATTCATATTGATAACTAATTATAATTAATAATACAAATATATTGAATTCAAAGAAAAATTCGTTTCTAAATATTACAATGTTTGGGAGGAAATACGCACATGTTTCCACGTAAGTATATGGGGGTTTGGGAGAAACACATATACACACGGTATATTGGATGTTGTTTTAAACGTCAAAGCATACATGTTTGCCATACTGTTTGCATTGAAATACATTTGTGTTTGGGACTTTCAAACATATGAATGTTTGAAGTGTGTCCTAAACATATACATGGTTCCTGCAGAATATGGTTGATAGAATATGTTACAGGGGCTTTTTTGGAGCGTGTAGCTGCTTGTAGTTCCTAGCGGTCGATGAACGTTTGATTCCTATTTTGTTTTACACGTCAAAGCATACATGTTTGCCAGTAAACATGCTACTGTTTGCATTTAAATACAATTGTGTTTGGAGCTTCCTAACATATGAATGTTTGAAGTGTGTTCCAAACATATACATAGTTCCTGCGGAATATATTTGAGAGAATATGTTACAGGGGCCTTTTTTCAGCGTGTAGGTACTTGTAGTTCCTAGCGGCCGTTGAAAGTTTGATTCATATTTTTTTGGAAAAAGGTATTATTTTTTGGTCAATACGATATGGGGCTCAACGACTTGTTGCGGCAGGCATAAGTAAATAACGGCAATATAAAAGTACATTTTCCAAACTTTGATATAGTAGTTTCTCTCACGGAAATTTTGAAATGACATTCTAATACGTCAATTTCTCTGAAATTTAATCTCCATCGTTCCAGTCGTTAGAAATGACAGAATTATTTAGATTTTTTCCGGGACATGCATCGTTGAGCCCCATTTGGACCAAAAAATAATAATATTTATTTTCTGCCAAAATCCACTATGCACCGAAACTTCAACGGCCGGTAGTTGACTATATAACTACATATGTGCACTCACATAAAGAATAGTTTGACGTTCCGAGAATTAGCTCTTCCATTTCCATCTTTTGAGACAACCACCAATTCAAATCGACATATTGGGAGATCACACGGCCCGGAAATTTATGTTCCAAACACTCCATCATTTGCCGGGCTACACGATGAACAATCTGTATTTTTTTGTTGTTTGTATACAAATTTAACGTGTTTGTAGCTCTACACAAATATAGTATACTTGTTTCCAAACACATTTTGTTTGGTATTCAATATTATATGTTGGAGGCACAATGATTAATGGGTTATAATATATGTTTTTATGACCCAAGTGTGGCCTTGTTTGTTGAAAACTTCTGAAAACAAAACTGTAAAGGACAGCAAAGAAACAAAAAAGCATCTGATCTTCAATTCATGCAAAACAACGCTTTCTAAGATACACATGGTTACTGCAATATGTTGCTGGAGACGTTTGTTTGTCAGCGTGCATGTGAGCGACTGCACATTTTGCTGGAAAAAAAACTCGTTCACCATCTGTCTTACCCGTTACGGTTAAGGTGGAGCCGTCGCCATCCTAAAAATATGAATGCCAATCAGTGGTTGTTCGTGTATTTCAAGTGGATTCTCCAGTAGCTCAAATTTATTATTTTTTCGATTAGACACACCTTTTCCGAGTTATAACCATTTTCTATTTTGGCGACTATCTTATTTTGGAGATTTTTTACTCATCACGATTACCCATTACCCTCAGGGAAAAGGGGAAAATAACGGGTAGCTACCCACGACGATGGGTAATGGGTTACACAAGGTAACCCATCTCCATTTTAGATCGAAAATATGAAAAAATTAGGAAAAATCTTTATATCTCGGAAACGGAGCGTCTGATCGAAAAAATAACCAATTTTTGCTGGTTTCTAAGGATTTTTCATAAACTGCTCCAATTTGTATGGAAAAATCGCCAAAATAAGAAAATCGCTAAAATAAAAATGTGGCTATAACATGGAAATGGTGCGTGGAATCGCAAAAATAATAAATTGTTTACCTCCATAGGAGCCTCTAACCAAATGGGTGTCTTCAATATGGCATCACTTTTTTTTTTAAATCGCTAAAACTATAATTTTTCAAAGAGAAAATCGTTAAAACGCTCTCACTCGATTTTTCATTTGGTGTTCTGCACTTCATTAAAAATCCGTGTTGCCGGAAATCATGTTCGAATATTTCAAACATAAGTTTCGAATGCGATAGAACATATGAGGAGGTCCATAACAAAACGAAATAATAATAAATATATTATACAATCCAGACCGATTTTGAAGTATGGTTTTTGGAACAGGTTTCTACAACTGCATTCCTAAAGCCCGGGTGTTTAAGCTGGTTTGATTCCGCGGTTAGTTCGCGGTTGTTAAACACGGTTCCAAATACTGGAATTAAAGATAGGTTCCAATGTACCGGTTGTACCGTCGGTCGTGCAATGATTAGTGTGCGCGCCCCTTGTACATGATATTCTGGCCGAATCCTGCTCTGGCCACCTTAAAATTTCTCTAGGCGGTGGTCACCTCGCATAGTGACGGCGACACCATCGAGAATTTAGCCATGAAAAAGCTTGTCAAACTACCGTTCGGAATCGGTGAAAAACTGTAGGACCCAATCAGTGAGTGAAAACTGGAATGCGCACAGCTCAGTGAATGTGAGAAACTCTCACGGTCCCTTCATAGGATGTAATGGGAACCACCTTTTTTGCCAATAATCAAATCCGGATATGTTAACAGTTTTTACAAACTGATTTTTAATTGCGAGTGTTAAACCCGGGTTTTTAACTGGTTTCTAAAACCGGTTATTCTATCCATTCACATAATTTATGTTTTGAGCTCATCTTTTGGAATTTTTATAATGAATAAAGACCGTTTACCCAGTCCCCATGTGTAATGGAGAATCGTGCAGGGTAATTTCTCATTATCCTGGGTAGCTACGCATTATTTTCCCCATACCCTGTGGGTAACGAGTAACTGTTCGTTACCCATTCCCACGGTGATGTGTTTTGGTTACACATGGAGGGTAAATACGAACTCTCTTTGTTACCGTATATCGTACCAACAGTTATAATTTTAAAATATTTAGGTTGTTCACGCAGGGCTGCTTATCAGCTTATGTGCTGAAAAGATGAAAAATAAGCTCTGGGCTACGTGAACACCCTTCCATGTTGGTTATCTGCTTATCTGCTTATTTTTTTCAATCAGCTGTTCGATAAATGAAATCAAAACCATCAATGTACAATTGAAATTGTTTGGAAAATGCCTAAGCAGAGCATTAAACAACAAATTATGGACTTCAGAGTCAATATGAGTACTTTGGAAATTGAATTCATTAAAGGTAAGTAGTCGGAAATGTATACGATGCAAATATTTATGGTTTTGCGTTTGTACACATAGGTTTCCCCGACCCCCCGACTTGCGCTCATTTTGATTGTTTTTTTTAATAAACAAAAAACAGATGTAAATACCAGAGCTACCAATACTTAAATATAAAATTTGAGATGCCATTTGCTAAAACTTCGTGTTTTTAGTGTTGTCAGCAAATTAAATTTTTGGTATTTTCCAACACTAAAAATAAGCTGATAAGCTTTTGCCAAAGGCACAGGTTGCTCAAAATTGCTTATTTTATTTCAATGTATTTTGTTGTTGGCGAGATAAGCACATGAGCTGATAAGCTGATAAGCAGTCCTTCGTGAACTCCCTAATTATATGTGCGTTTAAGTTAATTTTTGTCATCCACAATAATAGTTCCTCCAGACAATTGTCCACAATTTGTTTCATGTTTGTGAAGGCGTCAATAGTGGCGTTAGATTCAACGATTTTGTCTAAACGTCGTAAAATAAAAAAACACATGCGATTCACAAACTAGTGTGGTGAGATATATAAACTGGGCGTATTCGTTTTGTCGATAACAAAAAAATATACATGAACTTTAATGACCTTATTTTGATTTCGTATAGAAAAATATAAGACAACCGTTGTTTTTGCTAAAGCATAACAAATTGTGGGTCTATACGGCGTAAAATGTGTACCGACCATATTTTTCCGTGGATGATATTTATATAAAATAAAATAAATATTTTAGCTTCTCCCAACCGGTGAGCAGTGCGCTTTATGGTTTTACACTCCCTGATTGGGGCCTACAGTTTTGCACTGGTTCCGAACGGTTTCTGAGAAGCTATTTCATGGCTTATTACTCGATAGTATCGCTATCTAGCTAGGTGGTCATCATCGAAAGGAGTGTAAGGTGGTTAGAGCAGGGATCGAACCCACGTTCTCTCCCACATTAGTCGCGCACACTAATCGTTGCACCATCGACTCCCTACCGAATCCGATGAGCAAGGAGAACGGTTTCACCAAACCGCAATGCCCATGGAAAAACGGTACAAAGGCAAAAAACTCGACTCATTGCTTGCAGAGTTAATATCAATTTTATTGATGCATTGTTTTGCATTCCTTTTTTGATTTCTTTTCTAATCCGTTTCAGGTATGTTGGTGGAGTCACAAGATCACCCTGTATGATGTTAATGAAGTTTCTGAAAAAGAAAAAGCTGATGATAGAGGGCAGTCTGGAAGTAACGTGCCTGTGGACACCATAAGTTCTGAATCAGAGTCAGATTCGGACGACGATTTGGATCCACAACTTAAGAGAGTGCGATTTGCAAGTCCAGGGCCATCAACATTATAAACATAATACGAATATTATTTTTTATAATTTTTGTAATAGATAGCATAGTATTGTAGTACCATCCCTGCTGAGACTACTAATCCCTACAACACTCTTTGTTACAACCCTAACTCTAAATTTCGACCCATACCACCTAAGGACTAAGATTAATAAAATCAGTAATAGTATAACAATGAAACCTACAACATGCCTTTTCACTTACGGGAGAAGGCTTTATAGTATCTCAATGTTGAAATAAAGAAAAAACAAATGAAATTAAAACATTTTTGTGAAATTTTTCACTTTTGCGGCTATCTAAGGGCTACCTAAACGGTGTTAAGAATCATTCCTAGGAAGTTGATATGTTGTAGAAAGTTGTTTATTGAGATCTTAGGATCATTCTTGTAGTTGATTGTTCCTTGAATTTTGAACGGTTTGCTACCTATGGACCTGAACAGGGGAAAAAAGGTAAAAAAAAAATTTTATTTTTTAAAGTTTTTTGCGATTTTGACATTGAAGATGAAGTTTTTTTTTAGTTTTTTTTTTGATTTTATATGTACAATTTTTGTTCTTTATGACAAGAGCTACAACTTTGCCTCAGAGAGTAAATAAACATTCCCAACGCTTTGCAAGATTTGTGCTTGAGAAAATTAACACTTTTTTGCAAAAATGACACCGAGGCCCCACTTTTTTGGGGCCCATAAAAAAAACCTGGAGGACTTTGGGCGAAACTGGGAGACAGGGGTCTTTTTTTTTGGTGTTTTATCAGGTAGTGGTGTCCGTATATGGTTATATTTTTTCGTGTTGCACTGTGTATTACACGGTTGAGACACTGTGATTAATATGTTATAATATATGTGTTTGCGACTCAAATATGGATGTGTTTGTGATGTGCACTGTTTATGCTCTCTTGAGAGCAAAAGAATAAAAGAGAAACAACTAGAGAGTCTATTTTGTAACTCTGTATCGGTATTTCTGCATTATTATCTCAGCCAGTGAGTCATGAATATTCCTGAATGAGCGTGTAAATTACAGATGAAGTGTTTCTTATTTTGTCTGATGTATTGTGTTTTAGTTTCATGTATTCAGTCATCAATGGTTCATCGGACAGAGGACATCAAAAGTGCTTGGTCAGCGAAAAACGAATAAACGTAGGCTTGAACGGTTAAATGGTTTGTGTTGTTGCTTTGGTTTTGGTGTATGTGTTTTGTAATATGCATGTGTGCTACCAAGGTGAGAAACGATTTTGAGGAAACAAACTGGTAAGGGCAACAACTTGAAGCCCTGTGTCTGTCCGAGCCTTTAGATAATCCACGCTTGGCTTGTATGAACAATACTTGTATATTGTTTGTGTACCAACGCATAGTGATAACCAACGCATAGCTGAAACCTTCTGAAACAAAACCGTGAGAGACAGTAAAGCAAGGACAAGCAGATTCCCATGTCATGAACAAAATCAAATAATGCAAGTAAACGTAAAATGGGGTCTTTAAAATTTAAAATTGTTTGTATTAATTATGTATCAATTCAGGGACCGTAGTTAGGCATCTGATGATGAACTTGTCACGGAGTTCGAAACTAGTCATGCCAGTGAGTGTGTGTTGAACTGAATTGTCTATTATTTCCAACAAAAACTAACCATTTTTCAATTAGAAAAATGTTCATGACTTGTAAGAGTGTAGTATGAATTTCTCATACATTAACCTAAAACTAACAAACATCAATTAAATTTATAAATGTGGATTTATGTTGATAAAATTAATTATTATAAATAATACGTTCATACATATATATTAAAATCAAAGATTAATTCCTTTCGAAATATTATTATGTTTGGGACGAAATACGCATATGTTTCCACGTAACTATATTTAGGTTTAGGGAAAACAGGCGAATGCTTCCACGTAAGTATATGGATGTTTGGGATGAAAAACACATGTTTTCACGTAAAACTATACATGTTTGCAAATAAACATGATACTGTTTACATTGAAATACAAGTGATTTTGGGACTTGCAAACATATGAATGTTTGAAGTGTGTTCCAAACATATATATGGTTCCTGCAGAATATGTTTGGGAGGATCTGTTAGAGGGGCCGATATTTTTCAGCATGTATGTATATGCCGAACATTTTCAATTTTTAAACAATCCAAAATTTGCACTATTTCACCCACTGTTCTCATATTCTACTCGAATTTGTGTACTGTGATTGACTTCAAGACAATTTGATGTGAATATTTCCCCCTTGGCTGCGTCATCTGAATCGTTGCAGAGTAGTAGTGGTTCAATGCGGAGATTTGACCTTCAGATATTATTTGATCTCTCAAACAGCAGCCGTAAACACAACCAATATGTATGAAATACCATTAAATAATACCAAATATTTAAAATTAAAGCAAACTATGTATAAAACGATAAACAAAAATTAAAAAAAAAAACTAAATATTTTTTTTGGTTTCAAAACATTTAATCAACAACGGACACCGAAAGACAGACTTGTATCAATATGTTTTTGTGTTCTTAATGCGTTCGTGTCCAAATACAGTCATTATTCATATAAATGTCGTTAATTTAATAATAGTATTATTTTTTTTTTTTGGGCTTTAGTAACGAAATTATTTGTTATTCAGTGTAATTTTACTGGCATCTAAATGTAAAATCGTTTATGGCGATTAGTTCATTCTCAATTAAGTAACTTGGAGATTTCATTGGTAACGCAATGACAAAACGCAACTATTTGGCTAATAACTATTTATGTCTCAAGCTCCGCACAACTGACGCAGCAGTGTGTCAATGCATCACATAAAGTGGACATATTTTAATGGTTTTCTACAAAAAATAACGTCACAAACGCATAGCTCACATGCTCGCATGATATTTTGAATTTGGCGCAGACTACCCCACCTATTTGTAGACCGTAAAATGTAACAAGTCAAAAAATATAGGACTTTGAAACATGACCAAAAACTAAGAAAGATGGATAGTACGCCTACTTTACAGTGTATGAGTTCATGTCCCACGGACCTCATTTTGCTTTCAGAGCGCTACGTCCAATTTATGGTCGCCATAATCGTCCTACCAGATCAACAATTGAGCGTCAGTGGAAAAATTTGAACCCATGGCACAGTACAAAATGTTCCCGTGCCAATGAGACAAAGAAGTTCCCGTAATGTCGAGAATATTGCTGCCGCTGAGGCTTCAATTCAAGAAAGCCCAAATGTGTCTCTCACACGTCGTTCTCAAGCGTTGAGCATCTCTGTGACGTCGTTGTGGCGAATTTTGCGAAAAGATCTTGGCCTATATCCTTACAAGATCAAATTGACGCAAGAACTGAAGCCGCTTCACCACCATAAGCGTCGTATGTTCGTGAATTGGGCTGAGCAACAACTTGAAAATGATTCGGATTTTCATCGGAAAATCATCTTCAGCGATGAGGCTCATTTCTGGCTGAATGGCTTCGTCAATAAGCAAAATATGCATTATTGGTCAGACAGCAATCCACACGTAATCCATGAGTCATCATTGCATCCCGAAAAAATTACGGTTTGGTGCGGTTTATGGGCCGGCGGCGTCATTCTTCCGTGATGATCAAGACCGGCACATTACTGTGAATGCGAATCGCTACCGTTCAATGATAACCGAATATTTTTGGCCCCAATTGGATAATATGGACTTGGAGGACATGTGGTTCCAACAGGACGGGGCCACAAGCCACACAGCGAATGCCACAATCAATTTATTGGAAACCAAGTTTGGTGAACGTGTTATCTCACGAAATGGCCCAGTCGATTGGCCGCCTCGGTCGTGCGATTTGACGCCGTTAGATTATTTCCTGTGGGGCTACGTCAAGTCTATGGTCTATGCCAACAAGCCAGCGACGATTGATGAACTTCGTACGAATATCGAACGTGAAATTGCAGCAGAAACGGCCGATTTATGCTTGAAAGCCGTCGAAAATTGGGTTCAGCGTCTGGACTTCTGCAAGCGTGCCCGTGGTGGCCATGCTAAAGAAATCGAGTTCCATACATAATGGCACCGAACGTACTTTCACAGGAATAAGGAACTTCATTGGTATCTAAAACCGGTTTTGTTTTATTTAAAAAAACTTATGTAGCGCTCTTATTAAAAACCCCGTTATAAGTCAGCTTGTAGTATGAATTTCTCATATGTACATTAACAACAACTTGCAAAAATCGGTCATAGAAATTCAAATTCAAATGAACGTAACTGACACTAGCCCGGTCATCAAAAACCTATACCCACGGAAAAATACAACTCTGTGATATAGATTAAAACTCACCTCAAAGCACTGCAACAATGCGAGGAAAAGAAGAACATGGTGGAAAAAAGATGTATGTTCTTGTTGTTGGATATATAGTGTATTGCTGTTCTGAAATTCCTCTGAAGTATGCGGATAGTAAATTTGAAAAGTACTAATGAAAGACTTTAATCTGGTATAAGTTTGATCCGCGGAGAATTCTTAGTTTGGGCACAGTGGTTCAAAATGTTAAGACATGGAACATTTAAAAGTAGATTATGCATTTATTGAAAATGCATTCAAAAATGCAATTATTTTAAACACGAATATCTCGAAAACGAATCCAGCTAGGTAATTGGCGTAAGAACAAACATTGTAGCTTTTGTTCTCAGCTATCACGTGTTTAAGTTTAGACAAAAGTTTAGGGGACACCCTGTATATCGCTGTTCTGAAATTCCACTGAAATATGAGGATAGTAAATTAGGAAGGTACTAATGAAGGACTTTAATATGGTATACGTTTGGTCCGCGAAGAATATTTTTTTGAAGAAAAGGGTTTTTTAAGAAATGGGAATTTTTTTTAGAACTGGTCTTTTTTCAAGAATAGATACATTTTTAAGAGTAGGTACTTATCTCTAGAAAAGTTATTTTGTTTCACAAAAAGCTACTCTTTAAAGAAAATGTAGTTTTTTAAGAAAGTACAATTTGTTATAAGAAAATTTACTTTTTTAAGGAAAGGTACTTTAAAAAAATTTATTTTTTAAGAAAAGGTACTTTTTGCAAGGAAATTTACGTTTTTTACGCAGAGGTACCTCTTTAAGATAATGTATTTTTTTAAGAAAAGGTACTTTATTTAAGAATATGAATAGACATTTTTTTTAGAAAATTTCCTTTTTTTAATAAAAGGCACTTATTTAAGAAAATTTTCCTTTTTAAAACGTCTTTCATGTTGGGTTTTCTAAATCTACTGTTTATTGCGTTCAAAACTACAATATATAATAACAGAGTATGTACAAGATTACAAGAAATTTCCCAACATATCGGCACCTTTTTGCAAATGTATCGTATGTTACAAAAACTAAACTTTACAGGAGAAGGTTTTATTTGATTTTCTTCGGTTTGGGTGGTAATGTCGCAGCCAATTTTTAATACATATCTTTACTTTCCTTCTTTAATTGTTTTAAATAAAATTTTTTGGAAAACGTGCAGTATTTTTCGATATATTTAAATTTTTGTCACATACGATACTTTTGGCACTTCAAGTTTTGGTAGCTTGGGCGAAAAATGTGTAACATACAACAAATTGACAAAAATATTATGATCAAAGTAAGTCAAAACAAAATTGTATAACGATGAAAATAGCAAAATAAAACCTTTATTTCAAGATAGCAGTTTTTAAATTAATTTAGTTACATTTATTTAGTAATAAAATATTTTTTAGAGCAAAGAAAAGTTTATAAGGATATTTACTTATATAATGCAGTAAATTCTTTAAATGAAGTGAATTATTATTACAGTAAACTGAATTCAATCTTCGTTGTCCGTTTCTTGCAAAGTATCTTTAATTTTATTGGAATTGGGAAGAGTTAGGTACTCACTATGATATATAGGGGGAATACTGTTCTTAGCACATACATTTTTGAGATCAATATATTTTTTTGTTGATATGCTTAATTGGTTAGGGTATAGTGATTTAAGGTTATGATTAAAATTAAGATTATTTATATTCTTTTTATTAAAATCTTCAACATAGCTATACTTTAACTCTATTGAAACTTTATCTAACTTTATTGAAGGATTTTTCTTTAAGGTAGCGTTACGCAGTTTGCTTATATTTAACTTAATGTTAATGGGAAGTAATGAATCGGCAAATAATTTCCAATTATTAAAATCTTTATGGCTCAGTTTAATGCATTCATAACCCGATGGATTTGTTCTAGCATTTCTGATAACGGTGGGCCATTCACTAGGTGCCTATACGGTTCGATTTCTTACAAAGGATTCGATTGTGCACTGGACTGAATCTACTGGCATCATAGTATGACCAGGAAGCAAGTAAGTTATTTTGATTTGGTTCAAACATTTGGAGGAATTTAAAAAATAAGCCAACATCGAGAGTACAGCCTTGTCCTTATTTTGGCCAGCGCAGCTGTCGCAATAGAGACTCAGTTTCTTGGTGGTTTTTCTACTGTCCAAAATTAAGAGGTACTTCAAAAGTGCTGAGCATATTTCGTTGCATCCTCGTTTACCATCCCGCTCACCCCACAAGAAGCATAAGCCATTTCGTGTTCCATTTTCATACACGCTTAAGTTGTAGAAGGCATATTTCCGGGAGTAGAATAGTGTGACATTTTTCGAAAATGGCCTATTTAATACTTTTTGCATATCGAAACTAGCGCATACAAATTGTGGGTTAGATTTGCTCTTTGTTTGTTCTTTTAGAAAAATTCCTTTAATTTCGTCTTTAATTTTGATGTGAATTTTAAGTTCGTCTGAATTTAAAACCTTTTTTTTATCTTCCGCATTAAGATTTTTTACATTTTCGCATGTGATGCATTTATCCTTCTTCGGTAAATGAAATCCAATGGAAAAATCATTTTTGAAAATTTTTCTAAAAATATTTAAGGACACAATACTGCTTCCTAGTCCTGCTCTTTGAGATACTGCGCATAACATTTGTATAGATTGGCCACGTTTCGAAACTCCTGGGGTATATATACTTTATTGCTTTTGCTACGACAGTAATGCGACGGTACAGCTGGCAGTTTTTCAATGTATTTTTTTACTAAATTTATATGATGTTCATTTGTTTTATTATGCGCCACTCGCTTTCGCCGCTGTTTAGCTCCACTTTCTTTTAACAATGCATGCCTTACCACCATTTGCGAAATATTTAAAGTTCTTAAAATAAATTTTTGGCAGACTTTGACAGCTTCACCATTGTGTATTAAATAATATTTGTAGGAACGAAATCGTCTATGTTCATTATTGGGTTCTTGACAAGGTCTTCTTCTCCGTATGTGGACTGGTTTAATGCAAGAGAGAAGCCACAAATTTCGCCTTACTTCTGACATTCCCCAGTAGTGTTCATTTATGTGACGACGTTCAATTTCCGTTACTTTTAGGCAATCGTTTTTGCACATATTTTTTAAGCACGGATTAGCAAGTACCATTCTCATATTTTGTGTGCTTATCTTTGTTTTGCGTTTCTTTTTGTGTCCGCGCTTACCAACGCAGCGCTCCTCCTCACAATCATCGCTATCACTGTAGGAAACTAGGCCTTTATTAATTTATATACATATATAAATATAATAAATAACACATTATTTCTATAAAATCAATTATTTGTTTAACACATATAGTAAATAAAAACGTTAACTCCATTAAAAAAATAAATAATAAGGATCTTACATTTTTTGGAGGCGTTGACATTTTTTTTTCTTTTTAAACTTTCGTCATCCACACTCGTTAAATGTCTTGCTAAAACTAACTCTTCTCATAGACAATTATGAGCACAAAAATGAATAATGAATAGAAATAACTGTAAACCAAATAAGAAGAAAGAAGAGATATCGAATGTGAAACTTCATCGATCTCATCCACTTACATTCTTTTGGTTGAAAACTCACCACACATTAATTACATATGTATGTCACATACGATATATTTGCTGTCACCAAAATATGTGCTGTCACATACGATAAAATTTAAACTGAGTTTCCGTCATACCTATAGCGAATACAGTTATAATATTTCACCAGGTGATGAGTTATAGGTGTTACAACAATTTTGCATCAAAAAGTCAATTTCGCAAAAATTGGCGTTTACGATACATTTGCAAAAAGGTGTCGATATGTTAGTCTACACATAAACCCAATATAGTTGATAATACTGGGTTGTAGCATAATAGTGTTGAAAAAAGTTGTTTAATTTTTTTTCATTTAGCCCCTATCCCGCAAGGAGCGATAAGGAACTTCGTTCCAATATTCGAAAGTACAGGATAATTTCATTGTCAGAACTAAAACTCGATTGACAGATCACATTTATTTTGTGTTGCTGTGGCTTCCACTAAATATTTCAATTCTTGCAACCAAAACGGAATTACAAATCAATTGATATGGACAACATTTGGTGATATGGACCATAATTTGTCGTCATCACAACAAAATAATGTGATAGTACAAGGGACCGCCAAATTTTAGATGGCTGTAAATATACATAGTTATGACAACAAATGTCTTCTCTGTGATTTCTTTAAGATTGTCATATTTTCCATGGTGAATTTGATGAGATCGTTACTCGTTCACCATTTCGTCATTACTCTCGCAGTATATGCAGCTGTTGGGCCAGTAAATGCTGCATTTGCCTCCACCGAGGACTCATCTCAATTGACCGCTTTGATGCGGTATAGGGCGTCTGGGTCCAATAACTTCCTAATCGGGGTCCATATTGTTGCAAAAATTAACAACTTTTGAGGAACTTCAATAACTTTAACAAAATTATATATGAAAGTTAGATAAAGTACAAATATAAAATGTTCTTCTTATTCCTGTTGTCGTTCACTAAGATTGGCAACTTTGTTTAAGTTTCGTCAAGTTATCGATAAAAAAGTCGACGTCGGCTCAAGGTAAAGGGTGTCTCAATGAGATTACACTTTTTAAACTTAGTGGCATTTTTCTTTGTGCAAGTGGCAACTGTGATATTTGACAGCTGTCACATATGTTAATTCCGATTATTAAAAATGGAGCGCTTTACGAAACAACAACGCGTTATAATAATGAAAACTTTTTACAAAAATTTGGAAAGTTATGCTGAGACCGCTAGCAACTTTATTTATGTTTTTAACTAGTTTACAACCTCATGAGGTCAGCCGTCTTTCACATATTAATTAAACAAACAAATTTCAACATATTCTTCCAACTGGCTCTATCCTTCGCATTTTCTCGCCAGTTGGTAACACCAAGGATACGGAGGGATTCTTCTGCCTGGATTTTCCACCGGAGTCTATCGAAAACTTTTGGCGCTGGCTCCTCTTCATCCATGCTGATAACATGGCCAACGCAATTGGTGCCATCTGTCGATAATTGTCGAATAATTGGCTGTACCAACTCAGAAACCTTCGTGGGCTCATGCACAACAACTTTACTTAAGATCATCACATGATCAAATGCATAGTTTACGATTATATAAAGGACATACAGACAAATATTAATTTTTATATATTGATATAGATAAATGTAAATTCAAAATTTGTTAACTGCCATTGCGAACAATTGTAATTCATTTGCATTTGCATTAGATAAAGTAATGCCAATTAAAGACCAATGCCAATTAAAATAAAAACCATCTATGGTATCTGGGAAGAATTGCAATTTGTCACCGTTCTTTGTTGCACACGGTAAGAGTGTTGATCCTCCATGAATGTAATGGGTAAATATATTTATATGGTAGGCTGTTTTTCAAATTTTTATTACCACTAGTGTTGCCACATTTTCACAAGTCTTTAATTCAGAGGGTGAGGTATTTCACAGCTCATGGAAGTTTATCTACAGAAGCGCACTAACCTCTACAAGTGGCATTTTATTTTTGTCTACAGAAATATATACTGAACTCTCAGCTCATAAAAAAATATGAGAAAAATATTGATTCTTACTTCATTCCTGTACTTTGGCGGCAGGAGATATTTGGAAAAAAAAAAATATTTTTTTTATGTTTCCTATCATATGTAAATTCTGTTTCCTATCATGTTTCCTATCATATGTAAATTCAGCTAATCTGAGTAGGAAGTTGTATCGTTACAACTTTAACTTGCACCTTAAATAATGGTTTTGTCGGGTTTAGCTTAAAACTAAACTTGTTGACAAATTTGTCTTTGATAGACAATTACCATATGGTTTCATAGTATGCATAATAACAGCTCCCCCACTACGACGAGTAGTATAAAGTTCCAAAAGAGTTGGTGTCTCACAGTTCCACAAAGTACTTTTGCTCGAAACCGTATAGACTTTTCATCGTATAAGTAAAAATATGATTGATTTTCTTTAGTACAAAGGAATGATTGTAATTCAAAACATTGCATGTTGTTTATAACGCAGAGGTTTGTTTTTTTTAATTTTCTTACCTTACATTGTATTGTGGTCGATGGGTGCAGATGCTGGCAGTGGTGGTGTTGGTGGTGATGGTGGTGGCGTTGTAACAATCTTTGAGTGATTTATGGATACCACAATTGACATATTGCCAACTGAAAGTCTTGAAAGAAAGGGAAACATAAAACGTCAACAAGTTATCATAAACAGGCGCATGAACATTATGATATAGATGGGGAAGCAAATAAACTACAAATGGCGTGATAGAACTAAATACATCAATGAGTGTTCGAACTCACGGGCGATGTGTTAAGACCTTTTTGTTACACGATACCAGTTCGATTTCGATGAACACATTAGAAAATGTTACATTGGAAAATAAAAAAAGAATAGTTTTTGTGCTGAATGGTCTTTTCCTATTGCACTTTCTTTTTTCTTACGTCTGCTTTAACGTTAAAATAAATATAGCAATATTTAGTTCACTGAAATACTTGTTTTTGTTTTGACATAAACAGAGCGACGACAAAAAGTATTGAATAGTATAGAGAACTTATTACACTCTGTTTCCGCTCTCATGTACAGAGTCTGAGTAAAAGAGCATAAACGAGTCTTATTCTCTTTATAGAATATTTCAATATAAATGCACCATTTCGACAATGTTATTACATAAAACAATACAAAAAGCATAAATGTTTCAAAAGGCATCAATGTTTCACATCAAAATTATGAATGGACCAAGTTACGACAAAAAGAGAGTGCTACGTTTTGAAGCATTCGCCAGATGTCGCCAGTGCTTTTGAGTCATACAATTCGTTCCATGTGTTCTCTATACTATTGAATACTTTTTGGCGACGACGACCTGCTTGTTTGGTCGCTGCCGCTACATCAATACCATCATACATGTTTTCAGGCTGAGACTATTGTTGTACAACAACCACGTATGTGATGCTAACGCTGGGTGTTATTTGCATGTGTTCACTTTGATAGATTACCCTACCCGTGCCTATAGATGTTAACGCATCAAAAATAAAATTGAATTTTATATATTTACAATAAAAAAATAAATGAATTGATTAATAGATTAGCAAAAAGTTATTTGAATTTGTTATTGTAGCATAATTGGTGCGCCACCCATACCGGGTTATGTCTTATGTTGGAGTAGATGATACTGTGCATAGTGTAGGGTGTACAATAAAAAATTAATATCATTGTAAGTTAAAAGATAGATCAAATAATTAAACGATAATTTCGTGCAATACGAGTAACGTTGTAATGCATCTAAGCACCTCAGTATATAAATATTTCGCTTCGATTCACTTTTCGTTTCAATTCATTTGGAGGTTCGATTCACTTGGAGGAATTATAATTTGAAAAACATCAATTGAAATTTAAAATACATCAATTGAAATTTGAAACACATCAATTGAAATTTAAAAGACTTCAATTGAAATTTAAAACACATCAATTGAAATTTAAAATACACCAATTGAAATTTAAAAATATAATACATAAAAACGGTTACTAATTTTTAAATTTCAAGTGACGAATTTTAAATTTCAATTGATGTCTTTCAAATTTCAATTGATGTCTTTCAAATTTCAATTGATGTGCATAAAATTTCAATTCATGTGTTTTAAATTTCAATTGATGCGTTTTAAATTTCAATTGATGTATTTCAAATTTCAGATAGAATTTTTAAATTTCAATTGATGTATTTCAAATATAATTTTCAAAGTTCAATTGATATTTTTGAACATTAAATTGATACATGGGACATGGGACTGTCCGTGGAGGTGGAAAGTTTCTGATTGCCATTCACTTGGGAGTGGCCAGAAATGATTCCTTCATTGGGCAGTCCAAGCAGCTCACTACTTCCACGCAGTATGTCCTGGGCAAGGGCTTTTCGGAAACCTCCGTTAGCTAGCTAGAGTGAGAAGGCGAAACAAATGAGCATCAAATCAGGTATAGTAGGTGACTGATGTCACTGAAGCTCATCAAACAATCGGGCATATTCTTTTGTCCTTAGAAGGCGGATGAGCCAAACATACGGGCCAACGGCGGATAGAAACTAAAAGAAGAAAATCCAGGTTCAACATATCGCATCCTGGTCAGCGTCTGATCCATAATGGGCGGCTGCAATCAAATATCCTGGCAGTAGGTAAAATGCAAAAACCCGGTGGGCTGGGTTTGCCTCCCGCCACCGTTCATAATGGCAGTGAAAATACAAAAACGAAACAGAAAACATAAACAACCCCTATTTGTTGACGACCCCCGCAAACGTTATAAGGACCACGATTTACGGATATGCACTTGGAATGTAAGAACTCTATATAGATCCGGTGCAAGTATCCAACTGGCAGATGTCCTCGAAAGTTATAAGGCTGACATTACCGCTATCCAGGAAATGCGATGGACAGGACATGGCTGCACAAGAAAAAGAAACTGCGATATATACTACAGTTGCCATGAAAAAAAACATGAATTTGGTTGTGGATTTGTAGTTGGCAAAAGACTGCGACATCTAGGCTCTAGGTTCAATCCTGTGAGTGACCGAATAGCCACAATCCGCATAAAAGCGAAATATTTTTATATTTCCCTAATTTGTGTGCATGCCCCGACAGAAGAGAACGATGATGATGCCAAAGACATATTCTATGAGCTCCTAGAGGAAACGTATGACCGCTGCCCTGGCCATGACATTAAGATTGTACTAGGAGATTTTAATGCCAAAGTAGGAAGGGAGAATGTGTTTAATCCAACTATTGGCAATTTCAGTCTTCATGCTGACAGTTCCGACAACGGTATGAGACTGATCGACTTTGCCGCGGCAAAAAACATGGTCATCAGTGGCACAAGATTGCAGCATAAAGACATCCACAAGGCTACTTGGGTATCCCCTGATCAAAGAACTAAGAACCAAATTGATCACGTGGTAATTGATGGAAGGCACTCATCCAGTGTAATGGACGTACGAGTGATCAGAGGAGCTAACATCGATTCTGATCACTACCTGGTAGCAGCAAAGGTTCGCACAAGATTAAGTAGAGCGAAAATCGTACGAAACCAGACGCAGAGGAAGCTGGACATCGGAAAGCTGCAATTACCAGAGGTAGCCACAGCCTACTCAAGGAAGCTCTCGCAACTTTTGGCACAGAACCCACCCCCTCCCGATGACGATCCTGATGCTCAGTGGAAACCCATTTCCGACTCTATAAAAACTGCCGCAACAACCGTACTTGGTTTCGAAAAACCGCTTCGCAATAAACCGTGGTACGATGAAGAGTGTCGCATAGCAAATGACGAAAAGAACGCTGCACGTATGGTAATGCTTCAGTCAATTGCAACCTGAGCTGCAACTGAGCGGTATAAGGAGAAGAGAAAGGAGGTAAACCGTCTCTGTAGGCGTAAGAAACGGCAGTGGAGAAAACGCGAGAGTGAGAAAATTGAGACATACAGAAGGAAGAACGAAGCCCGAAAATTCTACCAAAAAGTTAAAAACGGAACTAATGGACATGGTTCAGGGCCCCCTTCTGTAAAGACAAAGACGGAAATCTCGTCGCAGATGTGCAGAGCATGTTGGGAATATAAAGAGAGCATTTCTCTGCGCTACTAGTACCTGAGATATCCGATGACGATGGGACAATCGATCACAATATGGACGACGACGTCGATTGCCCCCCTCCTAACCAAGACGAGGTCAGAACAGCTATTGCCCGGCTTAAGAACAACAAAGCCGCAGGAGCCGATGGATTACCGGCGGAGCTGTTTAAGGCTGGCGGCGATGAGCTGATAAGGTGCATGCATCAGCTCATTAGCAAAATTTGGTTAGATGAATGCATGCCCGGCGATTGGAGTCTCAGTGTACTATGTCCCATATTTAAAAAAGGTGACCCGAGTATTTGTGCCAACTACCGTGGAATAAGCCTTTTATCCATAGCATATAAGGGTCTATCAAGTATAATGTGCGAAAGACTAAAACCAATTATCGCTGACCTGATTGGACCATACCAGTGTGGCTTTAGGCCTGGAAAATCGACAACTGACCAGATTTTCACGCTACGCCAAATCCTGGAGAAGACACACGAAAAACAAATCGACACCTATCATCTATTTATCGATTATAAAGCAGCCTTCGATAGTCCGATACGGGAGAAACTCTATGAAGCAATGTCTGAGCTTGGTATTCCTGCAAAACTCATACGCCTTTGCAGGATGACCTTGACGAACACCAAATCCGCAGTGAAAGTTGGTAAGGATCTTACCGAACCTTTCGAAACTAAGCGAGGCCTCAGGCAAGGCGACACCCTATCGTGCGATCTCTTTAACATCTTAATGGAGATCATTATGAGAAAAGCTGCAGTCAATATGAATAAAACCATCAGCAGCAAAAGTCACATGCTGCTCGCGTATGCTGATGATATAGATATCATTGGGCGCACAATTAGAGAAGTTACTGCGGTTTTTTCGAGAATTGAGAAGGAGTCAGCAAAAGTGGGTCTGACGGTGAATGAGGACAAGACAAAATTAATGGTTTCAACGAACAGGGCCTCCACGTGATTATACCAAAGCGTGAACGTTGATAACCTTTATAACTTCGAGGTAGTGGACGAATTTATATACCTCGGATCTGCCGTGAACAAAAACAACAACGTCAGCCTTGAGATCAAACGGAGAATTGTGCTTGCGAATAGATGTTATTTTGGGCTAAGCAAGCACTTTAGATATAAAGCCCTCTCTCGAGTAACAAAAGTCCAGCTGTACCAGACTCTCATTCAACCTGTCTTGCTTTATGGCGCAGAATCCTGGGTCCTATCGCAAGCAGACGAAACATCTGTAGGAGTCTTGGAGAGAAAAATACTCCGAAAAATTTATGGCCCTATAGTGCACAACGGCGAGTATCGGCGACGCATGAATCATGAGCTGTATGAGCTTTATCCTGACATTGACATAGTTAAGCGGATCAAGATAACGCGATTGCGCTGGCTAGGCCATGTCAGTAGAATGGATGAAGATGAACCAGCGCGAAGGCTTTTCGAAACCGAACTCGAAGGAAGACGAAAAATAGGAAGACCAAGACTCCGCTGGAGGGATCAGGTTGACGAATCCCTGCGTACACTTGGTATTGCCAACTGGAGAGATAAAGCAAAAGATCGAACTGGTTGGCGAAATATGTTATCTTCGTTTTGTAACATCCCTGACCCCCCGGGGTTGTCCGAGACCGGATAAGTAAGTAAATTGATATTTGTCAAATTTCAATTGGAAATGATGTAGATCAAAAGATATTGCATTTTGGCCGATGAAAATCGATTCTGAACCACAGTGCACTTTCGCTGACCGTATAAACTGCACAAACACTGCTCGTTTCTCGTAAAAATTTGTTTTTAAGCAATCGGTAAATGTTAAAAAGATAATAACGCCGGTCGATACCTAGTACCCGAAATTGGTTAAAACCGTTGAGTCCAATCCTGTGTCATTTTACGAGTTACACGATGAATTTCGAATTCACACAAATCTATAGTCGACATTCATGAAATTTGTTACCTCTTCCCTTAATATTTTCCATGTAATATTCCAATCAAATTATCGTGTTTGATGGTTGAGTCATAGAGACAAAATGCTCTCCACAAATCAAGATCAATTGAACTTGACGCTGCTCATTATATCAATCAGCCTCGCAGTCACTCAGATCAACAACCAGCAAATGCATACATTGACTGTACAAATATTAAAAAAAAAAATCATTACTATGTGAAGCTTAATCGTTTCGACATCGTCTAGTGAAAAATAAAAATCCCCGTTTCAGATAAAACACCATCTCCCCTTTATGTCACAGTTAAGGGTCGAATTTCCGTGCGAATTCAGAAAAACCCAAATAAAAATTAACAACACAACACTTCACACATTTAAATATAGAATCATTATAAAGTGGGTCATAACAACAGCGACAAAAAAACCAGAATGTAACTTAGTTTTTATCTAAGATTACTGTCAAAAGAGTGGAGTACTACACCATTTCCCAATGACCCCATTCCAAATAAAGTAATAGAGTGATATATAGTGCAGACGATGTTAGAAAATCCGTAATTTCTAGAAAATCTGGCTTACCAATAAAATTTCAAATTTTCGTAGAAGTTTTAAATTTTCAAAATCAATTTTCAGTTTATAATTTCATTTTCATTTAAATTTTAACTACACGGGGTACGAAGAACGAATTCTCTCCATCGATGTTTGTCTATGCACGCTGAAATATCTGTCTTTTTTTGTTGTTTGGATGCAAATATAAAGTGTTTGCAGCTGGCACCAAATATAGTGTACTTGTGTGCAAGCACATTGTATTTGCTATTCAATATTAAATGGTTGGCGACAAAATGATAAATATGTTATTATATATATTTTTGTGACCCAAATATGGAACTGTTTGTTGAAAGTTGTTGAAAACAAACACATAGCAGACAGTAAAGAAACAAAAAAGCAGCAAATTTTCAAATCAGAGAAATAATACTTGCCAAAATATACATGGTTTCTGCAATATTTTGATGGGGCCGTTTTTTCAGTGTGCCAGAGAAATTACCAATTTTAAAAATAAATTTAAAATAAAGTTTCTAATTTGTCAATAGAAATTTTCCACGAAAATGATCAAACTATATTACAAATTCTAAATTACTAAAAGAAATAGTAATTTTTCCATAATAATTTGAAAATTTCCAATTGAATTGCTCAATTTTTAATAGAATTTTTTAACTTCCAATAGAAGAAGAAAATTTCTTTTGATAGAAGTTCTTAAATTCAAGTTGTAGTTATCAGCCTCTGGTGAAAGAAAATGTTAACTCACTTTTTTCGAAAAACAGTATTTTCCGTTTTATAATGTTTCCATGGTATCTGATTTTCTTTTAGATAAGAAACAAGTCAACATCTGATATTTAAATTATTAAAATAAAATTTAAATTTTTTCGAATACAGTTCCTTGGCGCACGTTGCGGGATAGGGGCTAATTGGAAAAAAAACATACAACTTTTTTTAACACTATTATGCTACAACCCAGTATTATCAACTATACTCGTATTGTTTACTTTTGCTTTGTTTTGTGTCTAGACTAACGGCTTGGGTCATAGAGAAAGAAATTAACTAGATGTCCCACATATGTCGCAAAATTTATTGTCCCTTTGCTTAAAAAAATAAATTTTCATACAAAAGGTACCTTTTCTTAAAACGAGTTATTTTTTTAAATAAGCCGTAAAACAGTACATTTTCTTACAACAAATTGCCTTTTTTTTAAAAAATTAACTTTTCTTTAAAGAAATAAGAGATTTCTTGAGATGAGTATGTACCTTGAAAAAGACCAGTTCTAAAAAATCTCATTTCTTAAAAAAATTCCGGAATCTGCAGTCACCAAAAAAATATGTGTGTAAACACTGTAGAAAAGTCTGTTGCAATGTGGAAAGCAAAAATATCCCGCCAGTTTTGATGGTAGCTAATTCCACGAAATCACCAGATACGTAGTTAGTAATTCAGTCACCTAGTTACGTTCTTGTTCCAATATCACTGACAATGTAACTAGATACTGGACACTAGTTTCATAACTAACCCAAGGTAGTGCAGAGGCGGGACAATTGCCACTTTGCTCTACCACAGCATTGCAAGGGGTAGTGAGTTGAGAAAAGAAGAAAAGAAAGAAAAATAGTACATTTTGTTAAAAAAAATACAATAACACTTAATAAAAGAAGTACCTCTGTTTAAAAATTAACTTTTTCGGAAAATATAACACATATTCTTAGAAAGACTACCTAAAAATATCCTTTTTTTAAAAAAAAATGCATTCTATAAAAAAACCGTGAAAAAAAGTTTACCGTTTTACAAAAAGTATATTTTCTTATACAGGGTGATTCAGGAAGTTCCGGACAAATTTCTCCAACGTATTCCTTGGCTCCGGTGGTGCAATGGGTAGTGTGGGCGCCTCTTGTACATGAGATCCTGGGTTCGATCCCTGCTCCGACCACCTTAAAATTTCTTTCGACGGCGGTCACCTCGCATAGTGACGGCGACACTATCGAGTATTTAGCCATGAAAATGCTTTTCAAAAATACCGTTCGGAACCGGTGTAAAACTGTTGGTCCCAATCAGTGAGTATAAGCTAGAAAGCGCACAGCTCACTGGTTGTGAGAAGCTCTCCCCGATTCCTTCATGGGATGTAATGGGAAACCATTTATTTATTTTTTATTCCTTGGCTCATTTCATGAAGAAAAGTCCACTAGAACCATGTCCGAAAATGCAAGGGTGCGAAATGGCAGCGGGTTCAAAATTTTCGGATTGGCGGTCGGAGGGTAGTAGGGTAAACTCTGCGCCAGTGGTTTTTGCGCTTGTTGGAAACGTCTTTAAGAGGCCTTTCAGAAATAATAAAAAAAGTAGAAAAAAGTCAAATCGCCAAGATACAGAGCTTTCGGTAAAAAAATGGAAAAAAATTCACATAACCTCAATTTGCTCAGCCAGATGGCAGGTAACTTGTTTAGGATAGTCAAACCTCTTACCTTTCCAAAATGACCTAAACGAAGCCCAGAGGTCTTACCGTTCCAAAGTTATGACCATTTTACTGAAATGCAAAAATGTTTGTTTTTGTTTTTGGAAGCGAAATAACAGCAGGCATTTATTTGCTTTTGTAAATTAACACGTTTAAGATTTTATTTTATTGAAATTTTCAGAATCAATAAAAAAAAGTAGAAAAAAGTCAAATATACAGGGTGTCCCCTAAACTTTTGTCTAAACTTAAACACGTGATAGCTGAGAACAAGAGGTACATTGTTTGTTCTTACGCCAATTGCCTAGGTGGCTTCGTTTTCGAGATATTCGTGTTTAAAATGATGTATGTTTTGTTGTTCAACAAAATCTGTGAAGTAATTTTCTAGTTATGATAAATTATGTAGAGAAATATTTCAAAAAATTTAAATTTTTGGGATTTTGAAGAACTAGATGAGGCGGTTGCAAACCAGTTTGTTTCATATTCCTTTTCTCTTAGTCTATAGCTGCAATTATGTTGAAGGTGTGTGAATTCCAGCGAATCCCGAAAAACACCAAATGCCATTTAGTTAGTTTCTATAAGAACTTTCAGAAACTAAATTCACATCGGAGTTCACATTTTATGTGTCGCACTGTATAATCAAAGAAAACTGTAGCTTAAGATACCACTGCATAAAAAACATAAGAAGTAAAATCTAGTTTTTCATTAATGCTACAATCGTGAATATGCAGAAAATATAAAACTTCTGAAAACTCCTTATCATAGAGTATTTTTTTCAACTATTTAATATGAAAACTACAACCCGTAGGTATGTTTTACTTTGTTGCTCAAAAAGTTATGGGCTCGAAGATGAAAGTTTCAGGGCTTATTTCTAACAAGTGGAGCTATAATATAAGTACATACAAAACAAACGTGTAAAGGGTCTTAAAATTCTGATAAATAAATCTTCGGAACTTTTTGGAACCAAATTGATTTTGTATGTTAATGTTTTCCTGACATTTTTAGAATCAAAAATACACATCTCGAATTTTAAATTATTTTTTCTGTGTTTATAAAAATTATACGAATTGTACATAAAATCCGTGCTAAAGAACGCGTAAAACTGTATTATATACATATAGTAGGTACTAATATGTATATTAAAAAAAATATGTATGTATATTAAAAAATTGTTTCTTTTAATTTCAGCATAACTTGTTTGCATTTTGCACAATTTTTTTCTGTGTTTTTAGCATAATTTCTTTCAATTTTGCATAATTTTTTTGTTCATTTGGCATAATTAATAATAATCGTTGAAAATAATTTTTTCTTTCGATATGAATTGTTAGTGTCATATTTTGTTCATTTTTTTGGGTACAAAAAAAAAAACATTTATTACTTTCAACGTTACTTTGACAATTATCCATTACACTTAAATGTTCCCAACACATGGTATTCATCTATTAGTTTACTTTGGCTTGGTATACATGATTTAAACACGAGACTGATTGTATATTTTTCATGACATTGTACATTGATCTGTCAAAGTTTGTTTTCGTTGTTTGTTTAGTTTGTAAATACATACTTGAAAAATTTCACGAATTCTAGATAAATCGAATGTGAATACAAATGTTGTTTTTTAACAAAAAAGTCTTTTTTTGAAAAAGTCATCTGATTTTGTCATAACAGTATCAGCCTGCTATATTTGCATAATTCCCCCATTGTCGTATATTTTTTGAGTTATAACGTTGTTCTCACAATTGAACGATGTATTTCCTCATGCAGATCCTTACATTATCTCGTCTACGAAGCTTTACCCATTCCATCATTGAAATCTAGCACTGTAAACGAAGAGATACACTTGCAAATCTTTCTACAAACTGTTACAGCCTGTTTCTCTATCTCCAACGAAAGCTTTGGTTCGTGTTCTAGAGGAAAGAAAGTTGATTTGGGTTTCACAATCTTGTCGTTTCTAGTCGAATGAAAACATAAAACTATTCAGTACAAATTTTTGTTTCTCTATTTCGAATGTGCTGTCACTTACGAACAAACATGGAGTCAGGCAAACGAAAATTTCGAATTTGAAATACCCAATTTGGGTCGAATGTGAGTGCTTGATTTTCTTTCGCTTAGCTTTTCGTTCGAGATTGATAAACAGTCTATTACTCTTATTGCAGATGATATATTGAAACTCTCGATGTGAAACAACACACATCCGCCTACAAAACAAACAACCAATATATTTTTCCTCTTCTCTTTCTTTAAAAATTTAACACAAAGCAATTAAATGTTCTTGCAACTATTTTCTCTTTATTCAAACTCTTAATATTCTACTATTTAAAAAAACAAAACTCACTCTTATTGCAGATGGTAAATTGGAATTCTCTCTCACTTGATATTGAACAACACCACACACACATACAAAACAAACTGCCGCTAGTTTTCTTCTTCTTTTACATTTTACACAAAACTATTTGTGATTAACTCTGCTTTTGGTGAAGAAATTTATGAACTTTACACAACTTTTTCGTAATGAAATAATACACTTTTCTTTCATATTTTTACATTCACTTATGGTGAAATGGCTGAACTTTTGATTTATACACTTTTCGTTGGGTTTTACAAAGAAATTAATACACTTTTCGCGACATTTATATCGGTTTATAATTTTCGCGATTAAAAAACTTACTTTTATTGCAGTTGAAATTCTCTCTCACTTGATATACAAACAACACACACATTCATACAAAACAAACTGCCGTTTTATTTCTTCATTTCTTTCTTTTATAAGTATTTACAACAAGATTTACTCTGCTTTTAGTAAAGAAATTTATGAACTTTACACAACTTTTTCTCAATGAAATAATACACTTTTCTTTAATATTTTTACATTCACTTATGGCGAAATAGCTGAACTTTTGATTTATACACTTTTCGTTGGATTTTACAAAGAAATTAACACACTTTTGGCGAAATTTATGGCACTTTAATTCTCGCGATCTTCACTTATTCTACTCCTAATTGGGACTGAGGATATGAAAGTACGATGGAGGTGATTAAGTATGTGGGGTTACCAGATTCTGTTGAATTCTTATTGGATAACCGGGTTTTGGGGATTCTTGTTCAATTATAAATAATTGTAACAGTTGGAAAGATTTCTGAACAGTTTTTTCGGCTTAAACCTAGAATAGGTCGGCAACTCGCTTCGGCTCCAAACTATTACCATTGGATAGAACTTTTAATTTTAAGTAAAAAAAATTAAATAAAAAAATCGGGGGCAACGCCTATTTTCGGAGTTGTGGGCACCCAAAGTTCGGACATACAGGATGATACTACGAGTGTGGTGCCGTGTTATGGGACCGATTTCACAACTTTTTTGTGTAAAACGAGTCGAAATAAACAAAAATAAATAAATACATTTTTTCGATAACTGCTTAGTTATCCACGTATCGGATTTTTAAAAATATCCAGAAAATATTTTTTTTTAAGCTATCGAGTGATTTTTCGGATTTTGCCACACATCGACTTCAGGTACAGAGGGAATTTTAACCCCCCTGCCTGAATTTTAACGATTTTCCAAAAGTTCTAACACGCGGTACGAGCAACATAGGTCCCTGCCAGGGCTACTTGGCCCGTAACTCCCAAAATAGGGGTTCCCCCCGATTTTTTTATTTTACTTTTTTTACTTAAAATAGCGATCCCTACAACCAAAAAAAAATCAAAAAAATTGGACGTGCCGATCTATACTAGGTCTGTTCCGTTTTTTCAAAACATTGTAGACAATTGGTAAACTTTATTGATTTAATGTTGATATTGATTAATGTTAGAGATACAATCTGTGCAACGCAAGTCGAATAACGACTTATTTGGTTTTATTTTAAATTATAAATAATTCGCTAAAAAGATGAGAAAATCGCATATATGGTTATCTACGAAAATAACATAATTATATAGTTTAGCATATTGTTACGGAGTTTGAATAGAAAAGTTAATTTATAATTTATAAATCGTTCTCCTTTTACATTCAAAATTAGTTGAGCCCACAAGTAAGGCAAACATCTATTGCTCAATCTCTTTAACATCTGTTGAGCCATAATACTGGCAAATGCTGCAGTAAACAATTGCCCGAATAAAATGAAAGGTGAAGTGCTCAATATGAGCTTCAAACTATGTGTCGTGACGATTGTTTAAAGGCGCCAGAGTATATTACATAGAATAAAACATAGTAGACAAATGTATTCTCTCAATAATTTTCACTTCATAGGTATGGGTGCATGTAAACATTAGATGGTGGAATTCTTGGGTTCAATAATACCAGATAGAGGCAATAGTATACAACGTGCAACAACAGCATTTCGTATTTTTGTGGCAAAATAATTGTGTTAAATACAATGCAAATGTATACTCACAATAAAAGTCAACAAAAAACTGCAAAATGCATTTAAATTTCACAGTTTTATACCAAAAAAGTTAAGTCAATCGATCTTGTAACTCCACCTGGTGTAAGCAAATTTTCGTCGAACATCTCTCATTTGCACAAACACACGACGAAGACTGTGAAGTGAAATGTTAGAGAAAATGTTAGAGAAATTGTTTCTATATTGTAATTTATTCCAAGGTATATTATTTCTGAAATCTTAACCAAGGACATATATTTTTTTTTATATGTAAGTTCTATTTTACATAAACTCTCTTGTAGCGAACTCTCTCTTCACTTCCTCTTTATGACGACGAGGTAGTAGGTCATTTCATCGAGTCCGATTTGCTGCTGTGTTTGACCAATTTTACACTTTGGTTGGACATAAAACGGACAGAAATCAAATTGAAAGCGTATTTTCGTTCAATGCAAACAACATACAACATAATTTAGCTGTCATAGTATCAATAAACCCTATTTAAACTTAGTTCCTGTATTATTTGGACTCTCATTCTACATTATTTCACTAGCACTTTTTCGATTCAGCTGTGCCATCGAAACCCCTATATAGGTACAGTAGTTAGGCTTCTGATGGTGAATGTGTCACGGAGTTCGAAACTAGTCATGCCAGTGAGTGTGCTTAACTGAATTGTCTATTATTCCAACAAAAACCACCTTAGCTTGCACTATGAATTTCTCATACATTAACTGAAAAGATTATGTATTATTTCAGAAATCTGGACCAAGCGTATCTTCCTATACGAGTACATACTATGTACATGTTTGTTCTATTGTACCTTAAATGTAAAATATTATTTATTCGAAATTTGAGACAATTTGTGAAATTGTAAAGTGAAGTTGCGACATTGAGCAAATTTTTATACGTCCATGTTCTGCATTTCGAATTTTTGTGAAAGCGAAATTTTTCCACAAAACTGGTGTTCTTGACGTTATTTTCACAAGACACTTTTTAACAATTTAGAAAATTATCTAAAAATTTAGATTTTTCATTCCACATTTCTACCATTTTATGCAAATCAGCTTAGTGTTGGATGTTCGAAAATCCAAAGTTGCCAGTGCCATGAATTTAAGAAATTCAACAATCAGTGTATTTATTTTTAGAGTTATATCGTAAATCTACCAATATACTTACAAACACGACGGAATATGTAAGATACGAATGAAAAAACTTTTCATTCCGAAGTTCTATGCTTTTAAATGAGTAAAAATTGGAATTATTCACTCAAAGTCTAAGTGAATAACGGTGGCAACTCTTTCGTATGTCATTTTGGTTTGTTTGTTTTTGGCGCACATATACAAGTAATAAACAAGGAAGTGGCATGAAGAAATGTAAGTATTTTAATAAAATTTATGTGTATGATTAATTTTACCCCATTTTTTTAAATTTCGCATATTATCATACATCATAATTTTTTTAAATGTTATTTATTTATTTCTCTTCATATACATGAAAAATTAGGCCTTATATGGTAATTTCAATTACAAATTATTATTTCAAGTGACGTTCTTTTTACAAATTTCGAATTTCTACAAAATTATGATAAATAATAATTTAAAAACTAATAAAAACAAAAACTAAGCTTACGTTAAGCTACCAATTAATATTTTGCATGATGACAACAGCTGCATATCTCCTATATGGCATGCAAAATAAGTTTCCGACATAAAAAGAAGTTATCGTCAATTCGTTGTCAAGAGTTATGAAATGAATCCGAAGTGCATAAAGATTATTTGGCAAAAATCGTGTTGGAAGCTGCAACACATGCCCTGTTACAGAAACCAAGACATGACAGGTAATGATGTACAGAATCGAAGATACGGTTCGCAAGAACCGGTCTTTACAGGTACCGATCAGATCGGGGTAAATCAAGTATTACATTTTTATACTAAGATATTTCATTTAACCTCTTTGAACAGTAATTTTCTGAGAACCTGGACCGGTCCAAATACCCGGTTCTTCTCGGAACCGGTTCAAATACGCGGGTCTTCTCGGAACCCGGCGAAATACCCGGTTCTTCTCGGAACCTTACACAACAGAAAATGTGTATTTTTGTAAACTTTTATATTCTTATAAGCTATTTTACTTAAGCCTCTTTGGGACAGCAATTTGCTGAGAACCAGAACTTATCCAAATATCCGGGTCTTCTCGAATCGGACACAACGAAACCTTTTGTTAAAATACGCAGAACCGCACGTGACTAATGGTACATATTTTGCGAATTTATACCATACTGCCGCCAGCGTTCGTTGGCACAGCTGCTGCCATTAAAGCCGGAATCACAATGCAAGCAACATTTTCAAAAGGCGTTCACAATGCCAGCAACAGTTTACTTCGAATCGAGATGTTAACACAAATGTTTGTCAAGAATAAAAGTAAGCCAGAAATTATAAAACCAAATACATTTGAATTTGATTCTTCATATAATGAACAGAAGGTAAAGCAAATCATTTAAGTTGTTCTTATAACACAACCTCTATTAGTTGCATCATGATTCAAATGTCACAAATATCACATCCAGGGTTGTATTTCGAATATTAAAAAATGCTAATGTATTTAAATATTTGGTATTAAAAGATTCTACAGATAAACTAACGTTTTATAATGCGTCTTTTAACACAAATGGGTTCAATTTTCATTGATGTTTTTAAGTTTGAAAATGAAATTCGAAGTACAACTCCATCTACCGCTTAATAGTACATTATTTATTCGAACAAATATGTTGCTGGAGTAGGAATAGATCAACGTCAGCGACAAATAGGAGTTACATTTTTGTAAAAATAACGAAAGGCCATTATGTGAAATTCTGTGTGTGAGAACGAGATAGCATGAAAAACGAAATTGTCGCTTGCATTGTGAATGCTGGTTTCGTTCATGGTACAATAATATCTTCATGGTAATAGCAGCGCGTGTTGTTGTTGTTGTAGGCAGCAACAACAGGCATTTTGTTTTTGTTCTATTCGCTTCAGCTGTCAAACTCTACACAAATAAATACCAACAACACAAGAATGCAAGAGTACAAAAACAAAATACATGTGAGTGTGACAGCCGAAGCGAAGAACCTCAGGACAAAAATGGAAACAGGTGTTCTTACGACTTTACCATGAACATATTATTGTACCATGGTTTCGTTTCTCATGCCAAGTCGTACTCACACGCAGAATTTCACATGTCTTTTCGTTTTGTTTACAGAAATGTAACTCAAATTTATCGCCGAAGTTGATCTATTTCTACTTCAAGCAGCAGTCACAATGGGAACGACCATTTCTGTTTTCAAACCATTTCGCTCTTTCTCACAACATTTCACCTAGGTGCGTTTCAGTTTTGTCACCAAAAATGTTGCTGCCATTTGACGCTGAAGTTGGTCTACTTCAACTACAGCAACCAGATGTCGCAAGTAAACTGTTGCTTGCATTGTGAACGCCTTTTGAAAATGTTGCTTGCATTGTGATTCCGGCTTTAAGCCGCATTCACAATGCCAGCAACAATTTCGTTTTTCATGCTATCTCGTTCTCACACACAGAATTTCACATAATGGCCTTTCGTTTTTTTTTACAAAAATGTAACTCCAATTGTCGCTGAAGTTGATCTATTCCTACTCCAGCAAGATATTTGTTCGAATAAATAATATACTATTAAGCGGTAGATGGCGCTGTACTTCGAATTTCCTTTTCAAACTTAAAAACAACAATGAAAATTGAACCCATTTGTGTTAAAATATGCATTATAAACCCTAATTTTATCTGTAGAATCTTTTAATAGCAAATATGTTTAAATACATTAACATTTTTAATATTCCAAATACAAATCTGGATGTTTGTTTGGGAAATCTTTTGGAGGATTGTATATTTGTGCAAAAACCACGTCGAAATTTGTGCCCAGAAATTTGTTCAGATATACATATTTGTATTGTTTTCAAAAAATTTGATACTTACAATTTACTTGAATACTAACCTGATCATAAAACAGTCGTTTTAAAAATAAAAGAATTACGACTTGTATATTAAGCAGAAGTATTGTTTGTACTTGAATTTAAAGAATCGCAAGAAAAGAATATTTATGTAGTGGATGTGGTTTTTAATATCACGTAATATGTAAATTTAATTTAGCGCGATTCGAGAATGTTCCGGGCGCAATTTGGTTATAAATAGTTGAAGACGCTTGCTTCACTCGTTTTTTTTTTTTAGTTGGCATTCCAATCCGTGAGTAAAGTTTCTTCTCATCCTTTTTGCAATTGAGAGATGTTCGGCGAAAATTGGCTTGCACCAGGTGGAGTTACAAAAACGATTGACTATATAAATGTCGTTTTGGTTTAAAACTGTGAAATATAAATGTGTTCTGCACTCTTCTGTTGACTTTTATTGTGGGTATACTATTTTACCATACTAACATGAAATGCCGTTGGTGTTGTCGTTTAGTGTGCATTGTTTTAATGTCTCTATCTGGTATTATTGAACCCAAACATTCCACCATCCACATGCAACCATACCAATGACGTGAAAATTATTGAGAGGATACATTGCTCAACTGTTTTACTCTATGTAATATATGTACTATGGCAGAATTTAAACAATATTTTCTCATGGTCATGTTGGTCACTTAAGCCGGAATCACAATGCAAGCAACATTTTCAAAAGGCGTTCACAATGCAAGCAACAGTTTACTTCGAATCGAGATGTTTGTTCTAACAGGTGATACCAGTATTACGGCCAATATATCAAGGCAACAATAAAATATATTTTGTTTTCATGTCAATGTTAATATAAATGTTTGTCAAGATTAAAAGTAAGCCAGAAATTATAAAAACCAAATACATTTGAATTTGATTCTTCATATAATGATCAAATCATTTAAGTTGTTCTTATAACACAATCTCTATTAGTTGCATCATGATTCAAATGTCACAAACATAGAGAAAGAAATTAACTAGATATCGCAGATGTATTTATAACAGGTGCTAACAATAGGTGTGGTAGGAAACATCAACAGGATTTTGTTTTTGTTTTGTGGTCCGTTGCCCTCAAATTCAACAGAAACGAACACCAAAAATAACAGTAAACAAAAAGATACAATCAAAATAACCAAATTTTAACTTGGAAGTGGGAACACAACGACATGAAAAAAACTAAATTAGTTGTTTGAATAGCACAACCTTAAAAATGATTCTATTTTTGTATTGAAAAAATGTCCCACACTGTTGAATAAACGTCAGTGAAAGTTATGAGAAACGTCAATGAAAGTTACAAAACGACAACACAGCATCTAGTGGCAGTACTTGACAACGCCTGTGGGATATCTACTTATTTCATTTATCTATGGTCACAAATGTCACATTCAGGGTTGTATTTCGAATAGTAAACAATTTTAATGTATTTAAACACATTTGGCAGTAAAAGATTCTACAGAAAAAATAACGTTTTATAATGCATCTTTTAACACAAATGGGTTCAATTTTCATTGATGTTTTAAAGTTTGAAAAGGAAATTCGAAGTACAGCGCCATCTACCGCTTAATAGTACATTATTTATTCGAACAAATATGTTACTGGAGTAGGATTAGAGCCGGAATCACAATGCAAGCAACATTTTCAAAAGGCGTTCACAATGCCAGCAACAGTTTACTTCGAATCGAGATGTTAACACAAATGTTTGTCAAGAATAAAAGTAAGCCAGAAATTATAAAACCAAATACATTTGAATTTGATTCTTCATATAATGAACAGAAGGAAAAGCAAATCATTTAAGTTGTTCTTATAACACAACCTCTATTAGTTGCATCATGATTCAAATGTCACAAATATCACATCCAGGGTTGTATTTCGAATATTAAAAAATGCTAATGTATTTAAACATATTTGGTATTAAAAGATTCTACAGATAAACTAACGTTTTATAATGCGTCTTTTAACACAAATGGGTTCAATTTTCATTGATGTTTTTAAAATTGAAAATGAAATTCGAAGTACAGCGCCATCTACCGCTTAATAATACATTATTTATTCGAACGAATATGTTGCTGGAGTAGGAATAGATCAACGTCAGCGACAAATAGGAGTTACATTTTTGTAAAAATAACGAAAGGCCATTATGTGAAATTCTGTGTGTGAGATTGTCGCTTGCATTGTGAATGCGGGTTTCGTTCATGGTACAATAATATCTTCATGGTAATAGCAGCGCGTGTTGTTGTTGTTGTAGGCAGCAACAACAGGCATTTTAATTTTGTTCTATTCACTTCAGCTGTCAAACTCTACACAAATAAATACCAACAACACAAGAATGCAAAAGAGTACAAAAACAAAATACATGTGAGTGTGACAGCTGAAGCGAAGAACCTCAGGACAAAAATGAAAACAGGTGTTCTTACGACTTTACCATGAACATATTATTGTACCATGGTTTCGTTTCTCATGCCAAGTCGTACTCACACGCAGAATTTCACATGTCTTTTCGTTTTGTTTACAGAAATGTAACTCAAATTTATCGCCGAAGTTGATCTATTTCTACTTCAAGCAGCAGTCACAATGGGAACGACCATTTCTTTTTCATGCCATTTCGCTCTTTCTCACAACATTTCACCTAAGTGCGTTTCAGTTTTGTCACCAAAAATGTTGCTGCCATTTGACGCTGAAGTTGGTCTACTTCAACTACAGCAACCAGATGTCGCAAGTAAACTGTTGCTTGCATTGTGAACGCCTTTTGAAAATGTTGCTTGCATTGTGATTCCGGCTTTAATTACAAAAATTTAACTCAAATTTGTCGCTGAAGTTGGTCTATTTCTTCTCCAGCAACATATTTGTTCGAATAAATAATAACTATTAAGCGGTAGATGGCGCCATTTGTATTAATGAACCCATTTGTATTAAAAGATGCATTATAAAACGTAATTTTTCTGTAGAATCTTTTAATACCAAATATGTTTAAATACATTAACATTTTTTAATTTTCAAAATACAAACCTGGATGTGACTTTTGTGACATTTTAATCATGATGCAACTAATAGAGGTTGTGTTATAAGAACAACTTAAATGATTTGCTTTTCCTTCTGTTCATTACATGAAGAATCAATTTCAAATGTATTTGGTTTTTGTAATTTCTGGCTTACTTTTATTCTTGACTTGCATTCGTGTTAACTTTGACACGAAAACAAAATATATTTTATTGTTGCTTTGATATATTGACCGTAATACTGGTATCACCTGTTAGAACAAACATCTTGATTCGAAGTAAACTGTTGCTTACATTGCGAATGCCTATTGGAAATGTTGCTTTCATTGTGATTCCGGCTTTAAGCGGTAGATGGCGCTGTACTTCGTATTTAGTTTTCAAACTTAAAAACATCAATGAAAATTGAACCCATTTGTGTTACAAGATGCATTATAAAACGTAGTTTTATCTGTAGAATCTTATAATAGCAAATATGTTTAAATACATAAACATTTTTATATTCAAAATACAAACCTGGATCTGACATTTGAAACATGATGCAACTAATAGAGGTTGTGTTATAAGAACAACTTAAATGATTTGCCTTTCCTTCTGGTCATTGCATGGAGAATCAAATACAAATATATTTGGATTTCGTAATATCGGATTTACTTTTATTCTTGACATATATTTGTCTTAACTTTGACACGAAAACAAAATATATTTTATTGTTGCCTTGTTATATTGGCCGTAACATTGGTATCACCTGTTAGAACAGACATCTCGATTCGAAGTAAATTGTTGCCTACATTGCGAACGCCTATTGAAAATGTTGTGTGCATTGTGATTCCGGCTTTACTCTTTCTTACCCGAACTTTACAAAAAAGTTAAGAAACAAAGTTAACATATTTGTTCGAGTAAATTATATACTATTAAGTGGTAGATGGCTCTGTACTTCGAATTTCGTTTTCAACCTTAAAAACATCAATGAAAATTGAACCCATTTGTGTTACATTATAAAATGTAGTTTTATCTGTAGAATCTTATAATAGCAAATATGTTTAAATACATAAACATTTTTTATATTCATAATACAAACCTGGATGTGACATTTGAATCATAATGCAACTAATAGAGGTTGTGTTATAAAAACAGCTTCAATGATTTGCTTCTCCTTCTGATCATTACATGAACAATCAAATTCAAATGTATTTGGTTTTTGTAATTTCTGGCTTACTTTTATTCTTGACATACATTTGTGTTAACTTTGACACGAAAACAAAATATATTTTATTGTTGCCTTGATATATTGGCCGTAATACTGGTATCACCTGTTAGAACAAACATCTCGATTCGAAATAAAATGAAGCTTACATTGCGAACTCCTATTGAAAATATTGCTTGCATTGTGATTCCGGCTGAAGTTGGTCTATTTCTACTCCAGCAACATATTTGTTCGAATAAATAATATACTGTTAAGCGGTAGATGGCGCTGTACTTCGAATTTCATTTTCAAACTTAAAAACATAAATGAAAATTGAACCCATTTGTGTTAAAATATGCATTATAAACCCTAATTTTATCTGTAGAATCTTTTAATAGCAAATATGTTTAAATACATTAACATTTTTAATATTCAAAATACAAACCTGGATGTTTGTTTGGGAAATCTTTTGGAGGATTTTATATTTGTGCAAAAACCACGTCGAAATTTGTGCCCAGAAATTTGTTCAGATATATTTGTATTGTTTTCAAAAAATTTGTCATTTGATACTTACAATTTACTTGAATACTAACATGATCATAAAACAGTCGTTTTAAAAATAAAGGAATTACGACTTGTATATTAAGCAGAAGTATTGTTTGTACTTGAATTTAAAGAATCGCAAGAAAAGAATATTTATGTAGTGGATGTGGTTTTTAATATCACGTAATATGTAAATTTAATTTAGCGCGATTCGAGAATGTTCCGGGCGCAATTTGGTTATAAATAGTTGAAGACGCTTGCTTCACTCGTTTTTTTTTTTAGTTGGCATTCCAATCCTTGAGTAAAGTTTCTTCTCATCCTTTTTGCAATTGAGAGATGTTCGGCGAAAATTGGCTTGCACCAGGTGGAGTTACAAAAACGATTGACTATATAAATGTCGTTTTGGTTTAAAACTGTGAAATATAAATGTGTTCTGCACTCTTCTGTTGACTTTTATTGTGGGTATACTATTTTACCATACTAACATGAAATGCCGTTGGTGTTGTCGTTTAGTGTGCATTGTTTTAATGTCTCTATCTGGTATTATTGAACCCAAACATTCCACCATCCACATGCAACCATACCAATGACGTGAAAATTATTGAGAGGATACATTGCTCAACTGTTTTACTCTATGTAATATATGTACTATGGCAGAATTTAAACAATATTTTCTCATGGTCATGTTGGTCACTTAAGCCGGAATCACAATGCAAGCAACATTTTCAAAAGGCGTTCACAATGCAAGCAACAGTTTACTTCGAATCGAGATGTTTGTTCTAACAGGTGATACCAGTATTACGGCCAATATATCAAGGCAACAATAAAATATATTTTGTTTTCATGTCAATGTTAATATAAATGTTTGTCAAGATTAAAAGTAAGCCAGAAATTATAAAAACCAAATACATTTGAAGTTGATTCTTCATATAATGATCAAATCATTTAAGTTTTTCTTATAACACAACCTCTATTAGTTGCATCATGATTCAAATGTCACAAACATAGAGAAAGAAATTAACTAGATATCGCACATGCTTTGGGAAATTTCTTGTTCAATGGGATATTTTCTAGATGGAGCTGGATGCAATAATTACAAAGTTTGATCCCAAACAAAATATACCTTCAAGATGTATTTATAACAGGTGCTAACAATAGGTGTGGTAGGAAACATCAACAGGGATTTTGTTTTTGTTTTGTGGTCTGTTGCTCTCAAATTCAACAGAAACGAACACCAAAAATAACAGTAAACAAAAAGATACAATCAAAATAACCAAATTTTAACTTGGAAGTGGGAACACAACGACATGAAAAAAACTAAATTAGTTCTTTGAATAGCACAACCTTAAAAATTATTCTATTTTTGTATTGAAAAAATGTCCCACACTGTTGAATAAACGTCAGTGAAAGTTATGAGAAACATCAATGAAAGTTACAAAACGACAACACAGCATCTAGTGGCAGTACTTGACAACGCCTGTGGGATATCTACTTATTTCATTTATCTATGGTCACAAATGTCACATTCAGGGTTGTATTTCGAATATTAAAAAATGTTAATGTATTTAAACACATTTGGCATTAAAAGATTCTACAGAAAAAATAACGTTTTATAATGCATCTTTTAACACAAATGGGTTCAATTTTCATTGATGTTTTTCAGTTTGAAAAGGAAATTCGAAGTACAGCGCCATCTACCGCGTAATAGTATATTATTTATTCGAACAAATATGTTACTGGAGTAGGATTAGAGCCGGAATCACAATGCAAGCAACATTTTCAAAAGGCGTTCACAATGCAAGCAACAGTTTACTTCGAATCGTGATGTTTGTTCTAACAGGTGATACCAGTATTACGGCCAATGTATCAAGGCAACAATACAATATATTTTGTTTTCATGTCAAAGTTAACACAAATGTTTGTCAAGAATAAAAGTAAGCCAGAAATTATAAAACCAAATACATTTGAATTTGATTCTTCATATAATGAACAGAAGGAAAAGCAAATCATCAATAACACAACCTCTATTAGTTGCATCATGATTCAAATGTTACATCCAGGGTTGTATTTCGAATATTAAAAAATGTTAATGTATTTAAACATATTTGGTATTAAAAGATTATACAGATAAAATAACGTTTTATACTGCGTCTTTTAACACAAATGGGTTCAATTTTCATTGATGTTTTTAAGTTTGAAAATGAAATTCGAAGTACAACTCCATCTACCGCTTAATAGTACATTATTTATTCGAACAAATATGTTGCTAGAGTAGGAATAGATCAACTTCAGCGACAAATTGGAGTACATTTTTGTAAAAAATCGAAAGGCCATTATGTGAAATTCGGTGTGTGAGAACGAGATAGCATGAAAAACGAAATTGTCGCTTGCATTGTGAATGCGGCTTTAACCTTTCATTTTATTCGGGCATTGTTTACCTCAGCCTTTGGCAGTATTATAGGTCAAGAGATGTTAAAGAGATTGAACAATAGACTTTTGCCTTACTTGTGACCTCACCTAATTTGGAATGTAAAGGGAGAACGATTTATAAATTAACTTTTGTAATCAATTCACTATTCAAACTCCGCAACAATATGATAAACATTATAGTTGTTATTTTTGATGTGTTAACATCTATAGCGGCGTATAGGGACTAAATCTACATATAAAAGTCAAAGTATGTGTGTGTTTGGTTGTTTTTATTTTAGGTACCCCCCCTACACCCACCACCAACACAAACACTCCACGACACATCAAGCACAAATAAATCACCAACATATCAGTAGTAGTAGTAGTTGTTGTTGTTGGTGTTGTTGTTTTTTTTATTATAGTGATAGGTAATTCCAATAAAATGTGGGAGCGGAGCACTCTCAGAGCACAAATAAATCACCAACATATCAGTAGTAGTAGTAGTAGTTGTTGTTGTTGGTATTGTTGTTTTTTTATTATAGGGATAGGTAAATCCGATAAAATGTGGGAGCGGAGCACTCACAGAGCAAAGAGAGTAATGACGTATTATACGTATATAAAAATGAGATAGCAAGAGAGCAACGACAATGTTGTGAACAAGTTGTGAACTTGTGTAGCGTATGTACGAATATAACAATGTATGTATGTATATACAAGTGTCTGTTGCTTTGCATTCTTTGACTTTTGTGGGAATAAAACACAACGTATTGAGCAAGAAAATAATGACACATGTGCTTGCACTGGGTCTTTAAATAACTTTAAGTATTAATATTATTTAACTGTAACGTCATCAGATGATTGAACGCTGTTTTTTATTTTCCAATGTAACATTTACAAATGTGTTCATAGAAATCGAACAGGTACCGTGTAGCAAAAAGATGTTATGTAACACATCGCCCGTGAGTTCGAACACTCATTGGATTTTTTTGTTTTATTATTATTTATTTTTAGCCGCATAAAAGAGCTTAATTTCCACTCAGCTCAATGTAAAATAAAACTATCTTTTTGCTCTCCTCAAATAAGTTCATATTCGACTTTCGTTGCACAGATTTTGTCTCTAATATTAATCAATATCACTATTAAATCAACTGAGTTGACTAATTTTTTACCATGTTTTGAAAAATCTCTTGAGAAATCTTTCGAACTATTATAATTATTTATAATTCCACAAGAATCCCCATATCCAGTTATCCAATACGAATTCAACAGAATCTGGCAACCCCACAAACTTTCACCTCTATCGTACTTCCATATCCTCAGTGCCAATTACGAATAGAATAAGTGAAGATCGCGTAAATAATAAAGTGCCGGAACTGTCGCCAAAAGTGTGTTAATTTCTTTGTAAAATCCAACGAAAAGTGTACAAATCAAAAGTGAAGCCGTTTCACCATAAGTGAATGTAAAAATATTAAAGAAAAGTGAATTATTTCATAACGAAAAAGCCTGTTCAAGTTCTTAAATTTCTTCACCAAAAGCAGAGTAAATCAGAAAATGTCTTGTCGTAAATATAAAAGAAAAGAAGAAATAAAGTTGCTGTTTGTTTTGTATGAATGTGTGTGTTGTTTGTATATCAAGTGGGAGAGAATTTCAACTGCAATAAAAGTAATTATTGTTATCGCGAAAATTATACACCGATATAAATGTCGCAAAAAGTATGTTGATTTCTGCAGCTATTTCGCCACAAGAGTATGTATGTATGTGAAAATATCAATGAAGAGTTAAATATTTCATTCAGAGAAAGCTGATTAAAGTTTCTCAATACTCTTCACCAAAAGCAGAGTAAATCACAAAATGTCTGGTGTTAAATGTAAAAAAAAATTAAAAGAACAAAAATAGCGGTAGTTTGTTTTGTATGTGTGTGTAGTGTATGTTGTTTATGGATCAAGTGATAGAGAATTTCAAGAGATAAATTGCAAAAAAGGTAAGTTTTTTTTAATAAACAGTAGCAAGCAAAGAGTTTGAATTAAGAGTAAATAATTTCAAGATTTCTATTGTTTACATTGCACGATTTGGATGAGAGTTTTGGTAAGGTATCATAATCGAAATAATAGAAGTTTCTGTGAGAGGATACACATCAGTAGGGATGCCAGATTTGAACCCAACAAAAAAAGTACATTGAGGAAAAAAGGCAGTACAATTAAGAAAAAATTACTTTTTTGTATTAAAACAATTATTAACTTTAGTACAAAAGAGTAACTGTTTAAGTCATTAAGAATTCAAAAAAATAGTAACAATTTATAAAGTAAAGATGAAACGAACAAACTAAGAGATCACAAATATGTAATGATTTAGTAATAAAAAAATTACATGAGGTGTCAGGGGACACCCGGTTGAAACGAAGTTCCTTTCGCTAATATTATGTACACGCTTAAGGCGCCCGTTGAAAAGTACGATCATTTAAATGGATCATAAAGAAAAGATACATTTATACAATGATAAACATTTTGAAGAGATGTTTTTATGGATTGTATTTTTTGTAAAAAGTATATTTTTAGGTTCATAAGAAAATGTATTATATTTTCCTGAAATGGTCCTGTTTTAAAGAGAGGTATTTCTTTTATTAAAGGCTAATGGGTTTTTTAAGAAAAGGTACTATTTTTAAGAAGAAGTACTTTCAGTAAGAAAGAGTATGCATTTTTTTTTACAAAGGAGTACTTTTTTAAGAACCGGTTCTTTTTAAAGAAGTGGCACTCTTTCTAGGAAAAGGTTATTTTTTTTTAGAAAATTTACTTATTTTCAAAAGACTACTTATCTCAAGAAAAGAAAAAAAAGGTATTATTTTATTTTAAAGAAAATGTACTTTTACGAAAGGAATTTGTGTAAGAAAAGGTATTTTATTTAGAGAAGTTATGTTTTTGAAGAAAAGGTTTGCTTTTCTGAGAAATGGGTATTTTTTAGGATTTGTCCTTTTCCAAGAATAGGTACATTTTAAGAGTTGATACTTATTTCAAGAAAAGTTATTTTGGTTCACAAAAAATGTACTCTATAATGAAAAGGTAGTTTTTAAGAAAAGGCAATTTGTTGTAAGAAAATTTACTCTTTTAAGAAAAGGTGTTTATTTAAAAAAAATAAATTCTTTTAAGATATGGAATTTTTTGTAAGAAAATTTCCTTTTTTTAAGCAAAGGTACTTCTGTAAGATAAGTTATTTTTTTAAGAAAAGGTACTTTGTTTAAGAATATGAATAGGTTTTTTTTGAGAAAATTAACGTTTTTTCAGGAAAGGCACTTATGTAAGAGAATTGTATTTTTTCAAATAAAATTAGGTTTTCTAAGAAAAGATTTAAAAGGTAATAAAGGAATTGTAATAAAATTAAATTTTGTTTGCCAGTCTTGAACTTTGGCTTTTCTAAATTTATTTTTTATTGGGTTCAAATCTACAATACTTAATATTGGTTACAGACTGCACCTAGAAAACTTCCCATTAAACAAGAAATTTGCCAACAAATGTGAGACATCTAGTTATTTTCTTTCTCTATGAGCCAACCCGTTAGCCTAGACACAAACCAAAGCAAAAGTATACAATATAGTTCCTAATAATAGTGTTAAAACATAAGTTGGTTAATTATTTTTCATATAGCCCCCATTCCGCAACGTGCGATAAGAAACTTCGTTCCAATTCCAACTAGTCACTTGTTTCACATTTTATTTTTAAAAAGTAAAATGAGTGTAATCTATTCTACATTAATATGTTTTAATACTGATTATAACCTTCTTCTTTTAATTATTTAATCATATATTATTTTCCAACTTTTACAAATATTTATCGTTTTTGTGTACTTTATTAACTATTCAGTTTTTACCATCTTCTGTTTTTATGACAATTACATACTCAGTACAATTGTACGTGAAATTAGGTTTTTTATAATATGCTTTCTAATTTGTCACTTTGAAGTTGTGTTCTTTTTCTCCAAAAATTTAATATCAACCTGAATAGTCGTTCAGATGCCGCATTATACTGAGGCATTTAAAATACAAATTTATACATATTTGGAAATGATTGTACTTTTGCGTTCTTCTTTTTCTTCTACGTGTACCACGTGTTATGCAGACAGAAGCAAAGATCTAGAGCAGCCATCGGCACTCCATACCACTTGTGTGGACATTGAATTCACACCGACACTTACGCTCTTTAGAAAACCACGCTCTTTTGCTTCGTTTTTTTGAATGTGCACAGAACAAAATTTTTCTTTCGTTTAGTGAGAACCATAGAACTTTTTTAAGACGTGGGAAAATATGTCATTAATGTCGCACTTTAATTTTTTTCAGTGCACAATATTTTCTCTCACCAACACACACTAATTTTTATTTTTGCCGACCGCTGATCTAGAGTTAGACGACCAGAAGATGTGCGCCATTTGGCAACCCTGGTAAAAGAGAACCAAAAACTGCTAGAAATTCACTCAAAGGCATTTCTCTCACGCGTCATATCTTGATTATTTCATACATTTTTGCATAATTTTATTTCAACATGGTTGTAATTTGTATAGTTATATACAATAACACTATCAAAAGGGTGCTCGTGTATTGAAATATTATTATATATTATGGGTACTAGGGAAATGATGTATAATGAGAGACCAAAGAATTCATGAACTAAGTTTAAATAAAATAGTAAGCTTGTTTTTAATTCCCTGCTAAACTAATTTTTCGACGACTTTGTATGGAGTGCCGCTTAAAATCGCTTAGTTCCCCATACAAAGTCGTCTAAAAATTAGTTTAGCAGGGAATAAAAGAACAAGCTTAGTGTATATTGGTACTAATGACATTTAAATTATGTTTCATGTAGTTTGCATTGAATGAAAATATGCTTTCCCTTTGATTTCTGTCCGTTTTATGCACAATCAAAGTGTAAAATAGATAAAAATACAGCAGCAAATCGAACAGAAATTTGATTTTGTTGAAGTCGGGCTTATCATTCAGTATATGGGGAGGTCTGGACGATTTTTTACCGTTTAATGTGTTTAACACGTTGACTGCCAACTACGAGATAACTCGTAGACTGATTTTCCTTCCAGGAAGCCAACTACGAGTTATCTCGTACTATCTAAAACTGCCACTTTTTGTGTAGTTACGAGTAAAACCGTATTATATCAGTGCTAGTATCGATAAATGGCTTCTGGGATAGGAAAAAAAGTTAGTTTTGGGTTGCGTGAGCTGAACATTTATTTACAAAAAAAATGTTATGGAAAAATTCATTCAATATAATGTAAAAATTCATTCAATATAATGGAAAAATTAACTCAAATAGAAGAAATAAAGTAATATTTTATTATTTGTGGTAGTTTTTAAAACAATTTTCCACACAAAGGGCTGGCTTCTCTTCACAGGCTGGACAGAAGTAACGCGTTTCTTGGCGTTTTTTGCTTGGGTGCATACACGACGCTGTTTTTTTCCGTTGGTGGTAAACACTCTAAATAATGGAGCTCTTGACTTCTATTTTTTTTCAAAAGGGGTTGAAAATCTCCAATCAACGCGAAGACGAATTCTTCTCTGAACTTTATCACTTTTATTTTAGATGAAGTTACTTTTTGAAAAATTCTGTGAGCATTTTGTATATATATCTCTATAATATGTATCCGAAACCGTTTTGGGCCACCTAATAGTCTTTCTTAGAGATGAGTAGTACGAAATCATTTGATCTGATCGATCTATGCCAGACATTCCATTATTGTAATCTCGAACTATATTCGGTTTCATAGAAATTTTTCCATTGCGATTGGGCACCTCTACCATTTCAACAGCATGCATGTTTCAAATGGTAAGGACTTCTCGTTTGTCTTTCCATTTGCATACAGAAACTGGACCATTTTGCTGCCAAAAACACTCCCCTTTTTTCAGTTTACGATTTACCACATCTCTGGGGTTTCCTTTTCTGTTACTTCGCAGGGTTCCACACACATAAGTTTTTCGTTTATATAACAGTTTTGTAAGACTAACTGAATTATAAAAATTATCCATGTAAAGCGCGTAGCCTTTATCGAGATAGTCCTCAAGTAAATGTAAAACAACGTCAGCAGTGTGACCTACATTATTGGTAGTTTCCTCAGATTTTCCGCTGTAAATTTTTATTTTTATTACAAGACCGTCGGACTCACATAGTTCATATAGTTTGATGCCATATTTGTGTTTTTTATTGTTTATGTATTGGTGGAAAAGCAATCTTCCCCGCCATAGCATCATGGATTCGTCAATCCAAATATTTTTACTTGGTACATAGTTTTCACGCATAACATTGTTGAAATGTTTTAGGATTGGTCTCACCTTGAATAATCTGTCGGAAGATGCGTTTGAGTTATCAACCAAATGAAAATAACGAAGTAGCAACTGGAATTGATTTCGGCTCATATGTGAGCGCCAAAAGTTTACATTGTATAGCCTGTTTGTGCTCCAGTAATGTTCTATTGTTGGAAAAGTACAAGGTCCCATTTGCAATAAAAGTGCAATAAAAACTTTCATCTCTGCAGCATTTACGTTTTGCCAATTTGATAACCTTTTAGATTTTTTTTTTTGCATTTTGATTCCCATTTTCCCATTTTTCAATTTCTTGCGCAGCATATTAATTAGTTTGTTCTACCAGTAATGCAAGAAACTCATCCGAAAAAAATAAATCCACCAGCGATTGTACTGAAAAATTTGATGTGTCTAATTTCAGACCAACATTTTCTTCAAAAAGAAATAAATCAGGATTGTGTTGAACTTCTGTCCACAAATCATCATTCTCATTTGACGTTGTTGCTTGGAGACCATCGTCATTATCATCATGTTCGGACCCGTTTTCAGGTTCATCTCCACTACCACGTGTATAATCAGAAGGCCGTCATATTCTGAATCACTTAGATTTGCGTTGTACTCAATTTCACTTTGATTCAGTGACCTTTTCTTATCCATTTTGGGTTCTTGATAATTATAACAATAGATTTAGAGAGTGTTTATAAAACTAAAAAGAAAGAAAATAATAATAAAATTATAATAAATTATAATAACTATAAAACAAAATATTATAGGAAGCAAAAATGATGTTTTTTAGGAGAAAAAGGACCTACAAATTAACTCGTATTTGGCTTCTGCGTAGCGATTTCCGTCACAGAAACCAACTACGAGATAATTCGTAGCGATTTCTGTTCCAGAAGCCAACTACGAGAAAATTCGTAGGTCCTTTTTCTCCTAAAATAAACATCATATTTGCTTTTTGATGATACCTATCATCTAGAAATAGAGTTTTTAGTAATATAATGTGAAAAAATCAAAATGTAATTTTTGGCCAGTTTTCTGAAAATGGCCTTGGCAGTAAACGTGTTAAGAAACCAATTTGGTTTTCAAATATTTTATACAGTACAGGTTTTTGAATTTGAAAGTAATTGGAGGCAATACCTATCGCAGCCACAAACCTCTACATATGAAATACTCTAAAAATAGAATTGCCAGCAGTCAAACAAATTCAAAATAATTAAGGGTGTTATTTTATAAGTCGTGAATCAGTCACTTTGCTTAACTTTTGCCGTTTTTCGCCCAATTTATACGATGATTTTTACGACGTTGCTTCTGCTGGCTTCTCCGACGTCTTTTTTTACATATAGGCGAACGGTGTAGAGAAGGGCATTATGGAAAAAACAGAAATCGTGTCTTTTTGTTTACCGCTCTTGCTTCTCTACACCCTTCGACTATATGTTAAGAAAAGACGTCGCAAAAGCAACGTCGTAAAAATCATCGTATAAATTGGGTGTTAGTAGTTTATAAAACCTTACAGCTGTTCCGTGACTACCTGCGTTGAGTTACGTTATTTAATGGGTAGTTTATAAAACGCAGCGCAACTTTTTTGATCACTTCAGCTGTCAAATTCAACACGCCAGAATTCCTCGCATTAGTTGAATTACAAATTCAAGAAAAATTTCGATCGCGGATGGGCAGATGGAAGTATTTAAATAATTGAAAAATATATTGTTTACTCACTGTAATTCTTATTTAAAATAATAAAATTAGAAATGCAAAGTACAAATAAATTATGGGCTTCAAAACTATTATAATTATATTTAAAACAAGTAAAAAAATCAGTTGATGTTAAGACATTATTAAACAAAAAATCAATACATTTTAAATACGGCCAATTGGCATTTGTTTTTTGCAAAGACAACTAATTTAATATAGATTGGAAAATTTCTTCTTAATATTGTTGTTATTTGCAGTATTATAAACAATAGCATTCTTAAAACCTGTTGAAATAGAGCTATATTTTCTAATCTTTTTCATTGTGTGCAGTTCGCTCAAGATAACTTTTCTAGTCTATTATTTGTATTGTAGTTGGGCAACTCTATAAACCACAAATGTCAGTGACAGCTTTCGTAAGCGAACGCAAGGGCGAAGTAAATTATAAACTACAACTTTTTGTCTTTGGCGTTCGCGTTGACTTTTGCGTTACCGTTCACTTTCGGGACTTTTAGAATACTACCCTAAAAGTATTCCCATATTTCATAACAATTGGCATCCGATTCCACCACCTGCAATTGCATTTCCTAAGCAAATGGAAATTCAATGGGTTTTAATTGTCATTGCGAGCAATGGTAATTCATTTGCATTAGATAAAGTAATGCAAATTAAAATCCAATGCAAATTACAAAAACCCATGAATGGTTTCAACATCATACATATTTTTTTTTAATTTGCATTATATTTAAATTTTCATTACTTTATCTAATGCAAATGCAAAAGAATTACCATTGTTCGCAATGGCAATTATAAAATTTTGAATTTGCATTTGCTCAGGCAATGCAAATGCAGGTTGTGGAATCGGATGCCAATTGTAATGAAATATGGGAATGCTTTTAATTATTTTGAATTTGCTTGAGTGCTGGCAATGCTGTTTTTAAAGAATTTTATACGTAGAAGTTTGTGGCTTTGATAGGTATTGCCTCGTAGTACATACTTTCAAATTCATAAACTTGTACTGTATAAAATATTTGAAAACCACAATTGCCAGACATGAAGGATTTGATTTGAAAATAAGTACAATTGCCAATGGTATTGAAAGTTTTTTGAATTTGCTTTTGTCATATAATTAATTTGCTCCATGTATGTTCAACATATATAAACATAGGGAACAAACGAGATGTTACGGACATGACTAACAGTGTGCAAGCACGATAGTTTTCGTTTGGGTCCCAAGAGAAGCAGCAAGCGTCGCAAATTGTTCCTCACTTTCAGCATACACAAGGGAGGTTAGACATATTTTGAGGAGTGGAGCCTAGTTCTTCTCCATCCTCACTGGGACAGTTCGAAATGTTTAGTCTCACGACCTGATATTCGCTAGTCTTTCTACTATTGCTTATGGGGTTAATACGTTGACAATTACAATTAAGTAGATTGATTAAAAATATTTTTATTAAAGAATTTATGTAATTCTTGTCATGTTGTATATCTTTTTATGATACACAAGGAGTTATGACAAATTCAGATTATTACTACGCTCGCTTTCCCGAAATACGCTCAAAAAAAAAATTAACTACTTCCACAATGAAACAGCATAAAACATATGTATATAGGGTGTTCACAAGAGTGTCCTAACTGTTGTAAGTGTCGTGTGTGCTAAAGTTCTAAAACAGTTGCACAACTGTAGTAGATTTTTTCCATACATAAGTGTTGTACGATAGTACAACTTTTACAGATATATTTTTGCGGTGTACTAAGCGATCAGCTGATAACATTTGTTTACCATTGTAGCAAGGCGTAGTGAAGAAGGTGGTTGCACCAACACAGTTGACCGAGTATATTTGAATTCGGCTCACAAGTTCAGTAATCAAAAACTTAAAACCGGCAACCGTTGGGGTAGACGATATAATTTTAAGTTAAAAGTGTAAGATGCAAAAGTTTTAGTAAAATTCTATATTAGGAGTTATGGACGTCCCAAGCAAATTAAATGAAAATTTTCTATAGCTCGCTTTGTTATCGAAATATCGGTCGTTCAAATTTTGAAAAATTACCGAAAATAGTTTTTACGTTTTTCAAAAACCAGAAATGCAAATTAAGGACCAGAAGTATTTCTCTTCCTGGTCCCTGACCCCGGCCGGACGACTCGAAATACAAAATAATCGTCCGACAAAAAAATCGTGCGACAAAAACCTCGTGTTACCCGGACTTTGGAGGCCCATAACTCCTAAACTGGGGATTTCCACCAACTTTTGTATTTAAAATTTTGTGCTGAAAATCGCGTGTTCTACCCCCTTGATACGACAACAATACATAAAGTCAACGTGATCCTTATTATTATTAGATGCAAAAATGTGTGAAATTTTTTATTACATTATTTGTGTGCTCTTATGTTTTACTTTACTTGCTCTCTTTGCGTTCTGTCAAAGTTGAAATTTTTTTAGTTTGCGTCAGCGCTATTTTGGGAGCTCTCTAAGAATACACACAAACAGAACCTATTGTGAGTGGTTTTACGCATTGCGTCGTTGTTTAAGCCCCGTATTCAGTTCATGCGGAATTTTCGTAAGAAATTTTTTCATTTATCTCCAAGCGGAAAGTTTTGTTGCGCAGGGTTTCCACATTTCTTTGATTTACCTTGATAATATTTCATTTATAATTCCTATATTCACTGCATTTTATTTTTGACGCACGAACTGTTCCTTGTAATTGCTAAAATTGTCGAAATGTTAAAATTCCGGTCTCAAAAAATTGTTTTCGTACGGCGTAACTTTGGCGTAACAACTGTGTAATTGATTTTGTCTACGAAATTTTTGCGAAGAGCTGAATACCAACCAATTGAAAAGTGAGCGAATTTTTCGGTTTTTGAAATTGTCGATATTTTTTATACACGTACATACTTCCTATGGCAACGAAAATTGCATAAAAACTGAATACCAAGCTATAGGTATTGGCGTAATAGTTTTTCGGTTCAAAAGCCATTTCTATGAAATAGTACTTTTATATCAAAAAGTATATTTTCGTTGAATATATTATTCAAGAAATAATGCCAAATTGATTATTATGGTGGATGGTTGGGAATGTAGTTATTTCAATACCCACCAATGCCTATCATCAGTCTCCATTCTCAACAAGTATTTAGGTTTATCATCACACATTATGGGGATAAACATATCTCAACTAAAGACACGTATTCAGTTCTTGCGAAATTTTCGTTACCAATTTTTTCCTTTACTTTTTAATATTATATATCAGTTATTGTTGTTATTATTAATAGAGATATATATTTTCTTTTAAAAAAAGAGTTTTGCAAATATTTCCCTACGATTCCTGGCAAACCGTATAGCTATTTCAGATATCTAGCCACAGATCTTCATCAGCGGTTGTTTACTCTAAACGGAAAATTTTGTTGCGGAGAGTTGCCACTTATCTTTGATTTACCTTGTAAATATTTCATTTATAATTCCTCGATTTTAGTTTTAAAGCACATGGTGGTACTTTTGGTTTTTAAAATTACCGAAATGTCAAAATTCCGGTCCCAAACAATTATTCAAAAATTGGTTTCGTACGAAATAACTTTGGGGTAACAACCCTGTAACGAAATTTTCGCGAAGAGCTGAGTACCAAGCAAATGAGAAGTGAGCGAAATTTTCAGTTCATGAAATTGTCTTTTTCTTTAATACACGTACTTCTTATGGCAACGAAAATTGCATAAAAACTGCATACCGGGCTTAAGCGAGAATTGTCGCAACTCCTACTTGTGCGAAAAAAGTGACAACACTTTACCATAAATATCAATATTCACAATATTTCTTTCCAATGCAGGCTTTCATCAAAAGTCATTGCATAGATGTTGTTGTTTCAAAAAATGAAATAACGATTGCCATGCGATTAGTGTTACAGTGCACCATCTGCGTAGGGTTTTCCTAATTCCTAATGGTGGCTATCGTACAAGTAGTCGACCTTTGCTTATTGTCAGTCACATAATTCTCACTTTATTCATGGAAGTACATACTTAATAATTTCATATTCGTTATTACCAAATTTTAGGAAGTATCGTACTTGACTTGTGGAAGTAATTTACTGGATACAGAGATTTTGTTCATCTTCTTCTTCATCTTCTATAATAATTGGTCTATGGTTATGGAAATTCGTGTTTGGCTCAAAAATTTTCCTTAGTCTAAGTTCATTGGTGCTTCACGTAAATAACAAAATAACTTTATTTGATGAAATAATTGACTCGGTTGGAAGATTATTGCTGTTTTTAAAAGAAAATGTGCCGCCTTTTGGTGACTAATGTACTGAATTTAAGCCAATTTTTACTTTATAGAAATACTTCGATGTTTTTGTAATTATAATTTCCTACATCTAAGGGAAAAGGAACTTAATTTGAATTAAAAATTCTTGGACCCATACGAAGTGCAATTGTCCTCAGTTTTAGTCTATTTGGAATTACATTTCAGTAGTTCTCTTCTTAAATACTTCCAGCCACCTATCGCGGTTTCTCTGTGATTATTTCTGCACCAAGAATTTCCAACTTCATAGTTGAAATGGGCACGGGAGTAAGTTTTGGCTCACACTCCCACACGATCACGAGACGAAGGCAGTCACTCACGCACGAAGGTTTTTTCGGTAGTGAAGTTCACGCCAGCGCACGTGAGCAGAATTGTATCTTACACACATTCACGCGCGTATCACGCATGAGTCACGTGATTCAAGTTTCTTTTTGATGTGTTAACATCTATAGCGGCGTATAGGGACTAAATTTATCAAAGTCAACACATGCAAACAACACACAGACAGGTTTTCTGCTGCTGCTAAAACCAGATTTTATGCTGCTGCTAAAACCAGATGTTATGCTGCTGCTAAAGCCAGATTTTCTGCGACTGCGAAAGAGAATAATGACGTGTTAAACAAAAATGAGCCAGCAAGAGAGCAATGAAAGAGGGGTGTGGCAGGGGTGAGGCAAACGAAATTGTGTCTATAGCGTATGTATTAACATAATAATGTATGTATGTACATGTGTCTGTTGCTGGTGTTGAACGGAGATATAAAGCATAGCCACGCAAAATTTCATTTGCAAGCCGTCGTTATGGTGACACACTAATGCGTGAGCTACTTCGTACAAAGTATGTGTGAAGTTGTGTGTTTGGTTGTTTCGTTGCTGTTGATATGGCAAACATGTGGTTATGTGACACACGTATACGTCAGCTACTTCGTACAAAGTATGTGTGATGTTGTGTGTTTGGTTGTTTCGTTGTTGTTGCTATGGCCAAACAAAGCGATTCATTTGATGTTCAGCATTGCCCGGTGTATACAAAAACAAGTAGAAACGGTGTTAAGTTCGGCCGGGCCGAAGCTTATATAGCCTCCCCCATGACAATTTACACTCACACTCTCCACTCTTTGCATTCCCTTAACAGTTTTTGATGTGTTCACATCTATATGCGAGGGTACGGCCTAAATTCACAAAGTGAATACATCCAAACACAATTTGTCCGACTGCGCTCACACAGATTGTCCGACTGCGATCACACATTGTTTGCCGTTAAACTCCTCCGAAACGGCTGGACCGATTTGTATGAAATTTTGTGTGCATATCGGGTAGGTCTCACAATCGGCCTACATCTATTTTTCATACCCCTAAATGAAAAGGGGACCCCACTCCTATATAGAACACAGATTTGTCCGACTGCGAAACACAGATTGTCAGACTGCAAAAAAACACACACACTGATATAGCGGCAGCCAATTGTTGTATTCTGTGGGTGCGAAGCACTCTCAGTGCAAAGAGAGTAATGACGTGGTTATACGTATATAAAAATGAGATTGGTTACATATTCGCTTGTTTTGTATGAAGCACTTAGCGAAGACAGCGACGAGATTCATTTTCGCTAAGTTTAAAACAACAAAATTTTTACATCTTTTACCGTTTTTAATTATTTTTCATATTTTTGAACAAAATGACTTCTCGCTAAAAAGCCGTTTTCTTTGCAACTTAGCTAGCGATAATCGCTCGCTTGTAACCAAAACACGACTATTTACAAATGTGTTCATAGAAATCGAACAGGTACCGTGTAGCAAAAAGGTGTTAACACATCGCCCGGTGTTAATTCACACTCAAGTAAAAAAATTCATCAATATGTACATATACCAATTTCAATAACGGTTTTGGCTAAATTAAGAAAAAAATATTTTGTACCTTCGATTATTTCGGTAAATATGATACGAGCAACCAAATAACTTGCGTAAGTCAGAAGTTTTGGTAAGGAAGTCGGTGGCGTAACGGGCTAGACCCTGCTGAAAAGTATGCTTCACAAACATTGAAACGATCGTCCAGCCAAATGTGAGTTCAAATCCTACCGCGACTGTTTCAATTTTGTTTTTAAACAAGCTCTTTAAAAATAACGATGACAAAACGTGCGTTAATATATGAATTTCCTCATCGACTAAAAACGACAGTATTTTTGATAAATAACGTACAAATAGTTTTAAATCGATTTAAGAATAATATTATTCTAATGAACAACATACAAATATTGATGTGAATTTTTTTTATTACAGAATTTGCAATTAATATTTTGTTTGAATTTTTTAATTATGTATATGTGACGTGCTCCACGAAAAGGGACCTCTGCGCCGAAAAGAAGTTATTGAGAAAAACGCGTTTAAAAAAAGCACTTCGTTTTTCCGTGTTTTGCGCATGGTTATCCAACTCCTCTACGATGTTCACTATGCAGTGTTGCCTCTATGAAAAATATTTCTAACAGTTAAAAACCTGTTTTTGCTAATTTTGTTTTCAAAATTACTAGAGCTGTTTTATTCCTTCTCAAACTATCAATGTTTTGGATTTAAGCCGATAGAATTGAATCTATTATTTATTATTATTTAATTTATCTATTATTTAATTAATTTCAGGTTAAAATAAATCTTAATTAACGTAAGAAAATGTGTCTGGAAGACGAATTTAAGAGTGTTGAAGAACAATACTTTACCTATAGTCAGTGATCAGTCGGATGCATTTCCATCGCCAGAAGTTTCAGAAGCGCTGCAATTATCTCTTCAAGATATTGAGGTAGAGCAAACTTTATCGCAGTTTTTAGAAAAACCTTGCTGTACGAATGGATGCACTACTGTAATTCCGGAAGAACGAATTGTTTTTTGCAAGAAATAACTTTTTGGAATTACAGAAAGATGAACAAGATTTAGTTATTCTAAGCTAAATTCAGTCTGGTAAAGGGCATGACGATTTCAATGACGCCTATAAAGATGTATTGGCGAAAATCAAGCATGGACGTAAGTCAACTCAAGACAGCTCAAAAGGTCACGTACTTTTTTACTTTCATCAGTTGCCCATCTGCCGCAAAATATTTCTATTTCTACACGTTTGTGGACTGAAGAGGTATAAGAGTTTACTCGCACATTTCGATCGCGAATTCACGCATCGAAGAACAAACGCTGCACTAATCCGGCCGCACTGCACCCGGAAGAAATCACTAAAGTAGTAGAATTTATAAAAAGTACGGCAGATCAATTAGCGATTCTATTACCCGGACGTATGCCTCGTTTCAAAGATTATAAAATAATGAAACTCCCCTCAGCTGAAACAAAATCCTCTTTGTATCGAACCGAAACATCAACCGAAAACAAGGCAGTTACCAAAAAAAAAATAAGAACAAAAAAAAACTGACTGAAAACAAAACTGAGACTCCTAAAAAATCGGTATCAAAAGTGGAAAAACTCCCTAAGACGACAGCTGCAGTTGAAAAAGCTCAATCTGATATGAAAACCAGAAACAAAGACGGAGATAAACAATCTATAAAGAAACGTGCTACAATGGTGAATAAATCGGAGATGTAAATAACAAAAAAAAAAAACTGGAAGAACTTCCTAAAAAAAATCAGACAAAGGTGAAAAGCAGCAAAATACAGAAGAACCAACAAAAAAGCGTGTTAGGAGTAAAAAAGAGTCAAATTTTGATATTTTTTTAATTTTGCACCTTTGACATTGAACTTTTTTTAAATTTCAAATATTATATATATTATCTGTTTATATCACATTTTTCAATTTTTTCATTAATTATGTTCATCTTTACAGGTGATTTGTAAAAAACCTAAAAGACATAGAAACTTGTTTTTTTCCTATAAGAATCACTCAAAAAGTAAAAAAATTTTTTCGGCGCAGAGGTCCCTTTTCGTGGAGCAGGTCACATATAGTGCTTTCTGTGTACTTCATAGCCGATTAGTTTGTCTAGTACTACGTTTATACGCACGCCTTACTTGCGAGTAACAATATCGCGAGTAAAAAATTTGAGCGTATAAACGGTGAGTTATTTCCTTACTCGCAAGTAGGTAACTCACGAAAATAAGTCATGAGTTACGACGCTACTTGCGAGTAAATTTTAAAGTGCTGTCATATGTCTCAACAATGAAAATCTGGTAGCGCATCGGATGTTTCTTTTACAAACAATTCAATTGTGATTGTGATATTGACGTGATGTATGTCTGAAATGTCTGACAAATGTCGTTCACTTGAGGCCATATAACTTAGCTGCATCTGCAGCATTATTTTTTGCAGACATTGCTTCCTTTCTTGCATTAACTGCTTTGCAATAATAAGCTTTTTTGTTACCGACATTTAACACTTTACGCACTGAAAAGAATTTCACTCAATGAATTATAATTAAATATCAAAACAAACAAAACATCTGTTGATGCTGCCACAGTTATATATTTTTTTTTTGGTTAGGCAGCACTGAAACTCCTGAATGCAAACTACCGTAAAAACAGTGAGCTCAGTACTCGCGATTAATTTTACTCGCGAGTTGGCTGCCGTATAAACGTAGTATATGATCAGCACCTGCGGGTTAGTAATCAGGCCGACTGTTGTGTCGGACAATGCTTCGCCCTACACTTTAGTTTATTGCCAGCAGTTGACATGTAGGCAACGTGTGTGCCTACACGTAATTAAAACGAAAATTTTTATTAAAAAGAAAAAATAAACAAAACGACTTCGGTTATGTTCTAAATATTGGCTTCTTAAAGGATCATCGGTAAATTCCAACAAAAACTGTGTGTTTTTATGTTTTCTTTGTACATTCCACTTTCAACTGTAAAAAATTGGCCAGACCTCCCCTTCACTGAATGCTAAGGCGGCCCGGCCCGACTTCAACAAACTCAAACTTGTTTTGATTTTTGCCCGACTAGTCGACGGACTGCTAACCGCACAAAACACTGGGAGATCAGTCGGCCCGACTCGGAAGTCACTATTCAAAATATGGTAAACATTATACATATGTATGTATGTATAATTATATGTTATTTTCGTAGATAACGATATATGTATGTATGTGGGGTTTGCCGACTTCTCATGTTTTTAGCGAATTATTTATTTTTAGCGTCATAACAGAGCGTAATTTCCAATGAGCTCAATGTAAAATAAAACCAAATAAGTTCTTATTCGACTTTCGCTCCACAGATTTTGTCTCTAGTATTAATCAATATCACTATTAAATCAACTGAGCTGACTAATTTTGTACAATGCTTTCAAAAATCTTTTGAGAAATCTTTCGAACTGTTATACATAATTATTTATAATTCAACAAGAATCCCCATATCCAGTTATACAATAAGAATTTAACAGAATCTGGCAACCCCACATACTTAAATACCTCTAACGTACTTCCATATCCTCAGTGCCAATTAGGAGCAGAATAAGTGCAGATCGCGAAAATAATAAAGTGCCATAAATGTCGTCAAAAGTGTTCAATTTCCCTGCAAAATCCAACGCAAAGTGTATAAATCAAAAGAGCAGCAATTTCACCATAAGTAAATGGGAAAATATTAAAGAAAAGTGTATTATTCCATTGAGAAAAAGCATTTTAAAGTTCCTAAATTTCTTCACCAAAAGCAGAGTAAATCACAAAATGTCTTGTCGTAAATATAAAAGAATGAAAAGAAGAAATAAAACGGCAGTTTGTTTTGTATGCATGTGTGTGTTGTTTGTATATCAAGTGAGAGAAAATTTCAACTGCAATAAAAGTAATTATTGTTATCGCGAAAATTATAAACCGATATAAATGTCACGAAAAGTGTGTTAATTTCTTTGTAAAATCCAACGAAAAGTGTATAAAGCATAATTTCAGCCATTTCGCCATAAGTGAATGTAAAAATATTAAAGAAAAGTGTATTGTTTCATTACGAAAAAGTTGTTTAAAGTTCGTTAATTTCTTCACCAAAAGCAGAGTTAATCACAAATTGTTTTGTGTAAAATGTAAAAGAAAGAAAAGAAGAAGAAAACTAGCGGTAGTTTGTTTTGTACGTGCGCGTGTGTGTTGTTCAATATCAAGTGAGAGAGAATTCCAATATATCATCTGCAGTAAGAGTAAGTTTTTTTTTTATAAATAGTAGAAAATTAAGAGTTTGATTAAAGAGTAAATAGTTGCAAGAGCATCTACCTAAAGCTAGGCATAGACGAACGATAAATCCGACCAATTTGTTGGGTTTGTGGTCGATTTTTTACGTCTGTGGGGTAATTTGCGAACAAATTGCAAGTTTTTGAAAATTTTTGCAAACAAATCATACGTGTGTGGGCTACTGCGCAAATCTTAAGCCATTTCGCCATTTCAGTTGCTCTTCAAGCATTGTAGGGAAAGGTCGTGTAGTGCACACAAAAAATGCCAAGCAAAGAGTTTATGATAGAATTTTTTGATGTGTTAAGAAATGAAAATGCCATTTGCAAACAAAAAGTGAAAAATTTAAAGACAATTTTTCACTCCATTTTCTTTTTCTTTTTTTCCGATTTTTTTCTTTTCTATTTTTTTATTTTCCATGTCGAAACATGTATATATAATTAAAAGCGTAGCTGCATCATCCGCTGCTTCGTCGCACATGTTTTTTTTTTTTTTTAAGTTTCCAATGCACAGAAAAAACCAATTGTTAAAAGAAAAAAATTCTGTACCACAAAATTCTGACAGAAGCACACAAACCGAAGTTCAAACACAAAATGAACATGCGAGCGCGTCATCCGCTTCGTAGCATATGTTTACACATCAACGTCGGCCGAATTATGATTATGATTTGAAACGATATGCAATAAATCGCAGCAATAAATTTACAAACCGCACCAATAAATCGTTCGTCTATGCCTAGCTTAATTGTCTTGTGTTACATTTAAAAGAAATAAAAGAAGAAAAAAAATAGCGGTAGTTTGTTTTGTATGAGGATGTGTGTTGTTTCAACATCAAGAATTTCAATATATCATCTGCAATAAGAGTAATAGCCTGTTTCTCAATCTCGAACGAAATGCTAAGCGAAAGAAAATCAGTCCCTCACATTCGACTCAAATTGGGTTTCTCCAAGTCGAAATTTTCGTTGCCTGACTCCATGTTTGTTCGTGACAGCACATTCGAAGTAGAAAAACCAAAATTTGTACTGAATAGTTTTATGTTTTCATTCGACTAGAAACGACAAGATTGTGAAACCCAAATCAACTTTCTTTCCTCTAGAACACGAACCAAAGCTTTCGTTGGAGATTGAGAAACAGGCTGTAACAGTTTGTAGAAAGATTTGCAAGAGTATCTCTTTGTTTACATTGCTAGATTTGAATGATGGAATGGGTAAAGCTTCGTAGTCGAGAAAATTTAAGGTTTTGCATGAGGAAACACATCGCACACTTGTGAGAACTACGTTGTAACTCAAAAAATATACGACAATGGGGGAATTATGCAAATATAGCAGGCAGATACTGTTATGGCAAAATCAGTTGACTTTTTCTATTTATTTGTTTATTTGAAAAAAAAAGGATTTTTAGTTAAATAACAACATTTGTGTGTGTTCAAATTCGATTTACTAAGAATTTCTTGAAATTTTTCAAGTACATATTTACAAAATAAACAAACAAAAAAACACAACCTTCGACAGATCAATGTACAACGGCATGAAAAATATAAAATCGTTTGTTCTTATAACACAGTCTCGTGTTTAAATCATGTATACCGAGACAAAGTAAACTAATAGATGAAGAACATGTGTTGGGAATATTTTAGTGTAATGGATAATTGTCAAGGTAACGTCGAAAGTAATAAATGGTTTTTCTTGTACCCAAAAAGAGGAAGAAAATACGACACTAACATTTCATAAAGAAAAAATAAATTTCAACGATTATTATTAATTATGCCTAATGAAAGAAATTGTGCTAAAAGGACCAAACAATTGTGCAAAATGCAAAAAAGTTATGCTAAAATTAAAAGACAAACTGCCTTGTTCATAAAAAGACATTAATGTAGCTCTACAGCATTCATCAGTTATTGAAAGCTTTAAGATTTGGCGAAGGTTTTATTAGAACCGTATTCATAATGAGTATTTTAACTAGGGAACAGATAATTGACTGACAACCCTGTTTTATGTGTTCTCACAGTGCTTGTGATGCAAAAACAAGATGAACAATAACCGATGGACAGAAATAATTTTTTTGTTATATAAATGGCAATCTGTCATTCCTAATTAAAGATCTTAGAACAAAATAGTTTAATGCATGAAAATCAGCATCCTAGTCGTGACAAATTAGCAAATCAGTATATAAAGTTTGCGTCTATAGTCATTGTATGAATGAATTATTATCAGTAAATATTTTTTATTTATTTTGTTAATATTTATTTACCAATCAACATGTATGAATGTATGTTGAATATTCAACACAATGGCGGGAGTACATTCGTATATAAATGGATGTTTCTCAGAGTCTAGTATTAGTTGTCTAATTATTATCAAGCTTAGAACTTCAGAGTCGATCATTGAAAAATATCAAAAAAACAAAACATGTCAAAGTTTATAGTATTATTCGCCGTATTCGCTGTATTGGCTATGACCGTAGAATCGGGTAAGTCCATAGTATTTAAGACCATGTGAATCTATAAATGATGTCTCTTCTTTTTCTAAATTAAGCTCCACCCTCCGAATCGTGTGGCAGTAATGAGGAATTTGTTACCTGTGGCTCTGCTTGTGTTGCGGAATGTAACAAACCGGAACCACAAATTTGCACGGCCCAATGTGTAGTTGGTTGCCAATGCAAAGCGGGTCATCTGCGTAATGCCAACAAGGCCTGTGTGGCTAAAAGTGATTGTTAAAATCTTGAACGTACCCTGGTTATGGATTGCATTAAAATTTGTGAAATACATATTTCAAAGTTTAAAAGTTTAAAATCCTTTTTATCCTAAAAACTTATCAGATAACATCAGTGTTGCGATAACGAAAAATACTAAGAATTCCGTAATTTAATATAATAAACAGCAAAATGTTGTAAAAAAAACTTTTCTTTACTAAGATTGAATTTTCAGTGCAATTTTCCAAATTTTCAGACATCAGAATCAGAGTGGGTACAACGTTGTTGACAGCGGAAAAAATCCAATTTTGTGTGGAGCGAAGAGTTTGCCTATGCTAGTACGATTCGCAAATAGTTCCCAGTATTCCCATATTTGCGAATGAGGCCCTAAATTCCGTCTCTTAATTTGATTTTTGTTGTTGTTTCTAATGGTGTAAACATGGGAACTGAACTCCGTGTATGCTCCCCTGAGTATTTGGATTGGTTCATCAAAATATGTTTGCCCAAATCTGAATTCCTTGAGACAGACCAATGATTTGAACCATGCAACGTGCAACTGATATGTGCGACTATTTCGAATTAGGTCCGCGTTTCACTTTCAAAAATGATTCTGATCTTGTATGTATGTAGCATGAAGTTCACATAGCTGACAATAAATAGCCCTCTCGGTCATTAAATCTATACTTATTGAAAAAATGCAACACTGCAACTCTGCGAGGAAAAAAGTCTTCTGCTCGTGTATTGGAATAAGTTGTGAACTGAAGATCTGCTGGTTTTTTTCTTCTTAGTTGGCTGTCTCATTTTTGTTTTCATCAGTTTTCAACAAACAAAACTATTTTTGGGCCACAAAAACATATATAACATATTAATCTTTGTGTCTCCAACATGTAAAATTGAAATACAAGCACAATGTGTTAGGACACAAGTATAATTTATTTACGACAAGCTACAAACAGGTTAAATTTGAATCCAAACAACAAAGAAGGACAGATTTTTCAGTTAGAGACAGAAGGTTCTGACTCTCGCCCAGCTCTCCCGCGTCATTATATACAAGCTGGAGATCTGTATTTTTTCTGGTTTCGATGCAAATAGAACGTGTGATTGAAGCTGATCGCAAATATAGTATATTTGTGTCCAAACACTCTAATGATATTGATATTCATATTTCATGTTTGACACACATAATATATTAAAATATATGCGTTTGTGATCCAATTACAGCATTGTTTCGATACAAATGTAGCTGTGTTTGGTGCACTGTGTACTTAATTTGTTTGCTGCCGATATGCTCTGTCGAGAGGGAAATAATAAAAGAGAGGCAAAGAGAGATTGTTCTCTGCCTATGTTAATGTTATTGCAAACGTATAACTGTATTTTTTGCATTATTCCTTCAGGCAGTGATTCAGAAATATTCCTGAATGCGTGTGTAAATGAATTGAGTGTTTCTGTTGAGTTTAGTTTCATGCACTCAATCGTTGATCCTTTGTGTGGGAGCTTTGACGTATGAATAGGAATGCTTAGGATGAAACACGCATATGGCTGCACAACAAAGTGCGCATGTTTGCAAGTAAACACGCAAATGTTTGCACTTCAATATAAGTGAGATTAGGACGTTCAAATATATAAATATTTGGGGTGTGTTCCAGTCATATACATGGTTCCTGCAGAATGTGTTTGAGAGATTATGTTACAGAGGCAATTTTTCAGCGTGTAGGAGCGCTCTTCCAGTCCCTAGTCTGGCCAGCTAATCTGCTTTGCAATTCCCAGAATATCCCTGTGTCCTGCCACCTACATGAGGTGATTATCGTATTGCTGAGCCATCTTGTGAAAATTTCTGCGGCAGTCCTGGTCAGATGTTAAATTCAGGAATACTGATTCCAGGGCCATGATGACCGTCAGAGATCTGACATTGACACCAGTGACTGTTAGGCTATTAGCCCTCAGCCAGTAGATATACAATGTCCCAATATTTCGTCTGATGCATGATACAATGATTCGGTAGTTTATGACAAAAGGGATGTACGCTAGGGAAGTACAGCCCGTAGCCTAACTGATCATTAACTTTCGACCCATCCGTGTAGAAACTGACGTACGACCGATACCAGGAACTCCGCTGTTCTAGGATTTCCTTTCTGTGATATTTTCGATCGATTTACCGACTTCACCGAGTACTACCATGCCCCATTATGAGAGTTGCTTTAACCTGATAGCAGACGTGGATGCAATCTGGCTGCATTCAGTGTCCACAGACAATGAATATAACGTTACATTCAGTGCATCAGTGGGACGGGTGCGAAGAACACTCGTGTTGCACATCCCCGTTAGTTAGTTAGTAGTGCACAATGGGTTGGTTGGTTTCTCAGCACATGCCATATAACCCCATAAAGCATTTACGGTATTACCAACACCGCACAATGGTTTTTGGATTTTGATCTAATAAACATTTTTTAATTCTGTAAAAAACCGATTATAGGTAAGGAGACAAGGATTCTTGTGTTATCTCAACATTGGAAAACGCACAGTGAAGTGTTTTTCAGAAAAATTTTCAAAGTTAACTCCATGTTTTGAATTGCATGCCGTTGAATTGCATACAGGTGGACAAGAGCTACAACTTTTGCTCAGAGAGTAAATCAAAATTCCGAACGGTTTGCAAAATATAAGCCTGACAAAATGATCACGTTTTTGCAAAAATGACACCGAGGCCCCAAATCTTTGGGGGCCCATAAAAAAAGTGCATGACTTTGGGCAAAACTGGGAGACACATGTCTTTTTTTGGTCTTTTATCAAATAGTGGTGTCCGTATATGGTTATATTTTTTAGTGTTGCACTGTGTTTCATGCAAAAATCATTCTAATTTTGGATTATATTCATTAAAGTATCGTACAAAATGTAAAATTTTATATATTTGTTAAATATTATCACTCCTCACTAGGAAACCCTTTATAACTTAACACATTGAATCAGCACTGGTTTCTTATAGATCAGTCCTTTGGTAATGTCGCGGCTTCACTTGCAACTCTCACATCAGATGAAAGAGGAAAACAATTATAATTGAAAGAAAATCACCGTCTTCTCCATCCAACATTGAATGTGAAGTCCATGATTTCTCCGTATTAATAGTGAAGTTGTAGGTTGGCGTTAAAAGTTTTCGGCACCAGCTTTGATACACAATTTGCATAACAGTCCCATTGATGTCATACGTCAAAATCAACGATACTGTCAGGACAAGTTGTAACCACTATTACTGTTCATAAATGAGGTAGAAGCATTTAACCATTAATTTTCCGCCAGTAAAAAAATGTTTCCAAAAGGGATTCGAGTGTGGAATTAAACATTAGTGGTCTTCATGTAAACGCTCAAGAGCCTCGAAATTGCACAGTAAACGTCAAATCTAAAATTTTTCTCATACAAAACGACTTTCATGATTGTAGAAAAATTTCGGCTCAATGTTGCTGAGCAAACATCGAAATCGAAACGTCGGATCTTAGAGAAAACATATACATCGAGGGAACTCTCTTTCAAGCAAATTGATGACATTTGGCCTGGTGCGGTATGAGCGTTGGATGTTGATAAGAATTGTTTTAAGAATAGCAGATAGAGGCATTAGAACGAACCATCAAACATCACAAAACAACAACATTATATTTTGTATTTGAGTATTAAAATAGTGGTGTTAAATGCAACACAAATGTGGACTGACAATAAAAGATAACAAAAAAGTGGAAAATGTATATAATTTTCACAGTTGTCCCCTAAAACTACAAGAATAATTTAAGTCAACAGTTATTGTAATTCCATCTGGTGTAAGTCGAACATGTCACTAACACACCGACGTCATCACGAAGAGTGGGAAATGATATGTGAAATGAAAGAAATATTCTCCCTATATAAGTTTACTCTATGTTTAGGTCATTTATGTAAGTCGTTTTGTATCAGAACATTTTTGTTTTAGTTTGACGGTTGCTCTGCAAGTTTTCGAGGTTTTCGAATTTCCTCGTTCACATGAATATCGATATTATTGAGGCAATCTACTCCTGATTACTCTCTCCATTCTTTTAACAAGGTTTGTGCTGATAAGAATTAATTCTTGGAAGCTTATGGTAAAGGATCAATTGAGTAATATATATTTTCCCAATTTCCCCACTGATAGTCCACAATTTTATGATTTTCGCCACGAAGAATTCTAACTTTAATGTTATATTCGCAATTATATATTATCTTACATATATAATAAACTTCTGTGAACAAATTAACACCCGTATTCAAATCGAAAAGTTAGCCACCGGATATCATCAGGCTAACCATGTTTAAAATACTGAACTTTAACTAAACTGTGGTCTAAGAATGCCTACGAAGCGAGAGAATACATTTTAACTTTTGACGGACAGCTGCCGTTTTTCTAACAACAATCATGACTATCAATGTTGCACTTGACTAAAACAGACATATTCACAATACAGTTGGACAGTATAGAAGTAACTGTTATGAATCCAATCTTTACTAAAGGTCATGTTAGACTGTTAGAGAAATCAAATCGTTAGATGTGTCAAAATTTCCTTTTGGTTAGAGCGGATGGAATAGTGTAAACTTGAGGGGAACGACTTGCCGATAAATTTTCGACAGACCTGTCAGATTTCTCTCGGTGTTGCACTTGGCTAAAACTGACATATTCATAATACAGTCGGACGGAATACAAGTAACTGCTATGAATCAATTCTTTGCTAAAGGCCGTGTTAGACTGTTAGATAAATCAAATCGTTAGATGTGTCAAAATTTCCTCTTGGTTAGAGCGGATGAAATAGGGTAAACTTGAGGAGAACGGTTTGCCGACAATATTTTGACAGATTTCTGTCAGTGTTGCACTTGGCTAAAACAGACATATTCATATTACTGGTGGACAGAATACAAGTAACTGCCTTTACTAAGGGCCGTGTTAGACTGCTAGAGAAATTGGTAGATTTCTATAAATTTCCTTTTGGTAAGAGTGGATGGAATAGGGTTAACTTTAGGAGTACGATTTGCCGACAACATTTTGACAGACCTATCAGATTTCTCTCAGTGTTGCACTTGGCTAAAACAGACATATTCATATTACAAAATTTTGACAGACCTGTTAGATTTCTCTCGTTTCTGATTTTGCTCAAAGAATGATGCTATCAGGGTTGTATTTTGAATGAATCGAACAAAAACAAAGAAAACGGCAATGAAAGCTATGTTTTCGTCAATATTTACAAATGTTTAGTCTTTGTTCGCAATTTGCTGATTTCTCTATTCTATTTCTATTATATCACTGTTGTATTTTGTTTGTCAATTTAGAGTCGGATGTTTTTGCATTCTCCTAAACTGATCGCCAGCAGAATGATAGATTTCTGTCAAATGCTTGAGAATTTCATTCCACTTCTCTCTCTGCAGATCGTTTCATTTGCATTAATAGTCTTACGCGGCCTAAACCAGTGACAACACGCTGAAAACAATGGTCCCAGCAACATATTGCAGGAACCATGAATATGTTTGTAAGCATTATTTTCATGAAATGATGATCTGGTGCTATTTTGATTATTTGTTGTCTGTCACGTTTTTGTTATCAGCAGTTTTCATCAAGCAAATCCACATTTGGGTCACAAAAGCATATATTATAACCTATTAATCATTGTGTTTGCAACATGTAATGTTAAATAGCAAACACAATGTGTTTGGACACAAGTATACTATATTTGCGGCAAGCTACAAGCCCAACCAGCATCTATGACCTGAGATTGTAGACGTGGGTGTAATATTGGCACAAATTCCTTAGAACCGTCCAATGCCAATATAGGCTGGTGATCCATCGCAAAGAATGTCCTAGGTAGATAGCTGACGCTTTATCCATTTCGTGCACCCGTAGTACCCACCCATGCTATTCTCGCTGCAGCTTTTCTCAGAATAATCTATATTAGGATTTTAACGAGATCCCACGATAGGGTATCACCTTGTCTGAGGCCTCGCTTAGTTTCGATAGATTCGGTAAGATCCTTACCAACTTTCACTGCGGATTTGGTGTTCGTCAGTGTCATCCTGCAAAGGCGTATGAGTTTTGCAGGAATTCCAAGCTCAGACATTGCTTCGTAGAGTTTCTCCGATATCGAGCATTCGAAAGCCGCCTTATAATCGACAAATATATGATAGGTGCCGATTTGTTATTCGTGGGTCTTCTCCAGGATTTGGTGTAGTGTGAAAATCTGGTCTGGTCAGTTAATTGGTTATTCTTTCAGCGATAATTGATTTTAATCCTTCGCACATTATACTTGATATAACCTTATATGCTATGGATAAAAGGCTTATTCCACGGTAGTTGGCACAAAGACTCGGGTCAGCTTTTGTAAATATGGGACATAGTACACTGAGACTCCAATCGCCGGGCATGCATTCATCTAACCAAATTTTGCTAATAAGCTGATGCATGCATCTTATCAGCTCACCCCTGCGAGCCTTAAACAGCTCCGCCGGTAATGCATCGGCTCCTGCGGCTTTGGTGCTATTCAATAGGTATTATGACCTCATCTTGGTTAGGAGGGGGCAATCGACGTCGTCGTCCAAATTGTGATTAATTGTCCCATCCTAGTTGGATATCTCAGGTACCAGTAGCGCGGAGAAATATTCTCTCCATATTCCCAACATGCTGTGCACATCTGCGATCAGATTTCCGTCCTTGTCTATTTAGAAGAGGGCCCCTGAACCATGTCCATTAGTCCCGTTTTGACTTTTTGGTAGAATTATCGGGCTTCGTTCTTTGTTCTGTATGTCTCAATTTTCTCACTCTCGCACTTTCTCCACTGCAGTTTCTTACTCCCAAATAGACGGGTTACTTCCTTTATTTTTGCCCTATACCGCTTAGGCGTAGCTCGCTTTACAATTGACTGACTCATTGCCATACGTTCAGCGTTCTTTTCATCATTGCAAATATAAAATTAAAAACTAAACTTTAGTAAATATCACTGAATTCTAAATTTTGTACTTGGTTGTCGTCACTGTACCTTCCTATGTTTCGGTTTTTCTGCAAATGAAAATATTTTAATTAATTTAACAAAGTCAATAATTAATCATGTGATTTCGTGACATTTACCATGCGCATTTTTTCTTCTTCCTGCTCCTAGTAAACTCTCTAGGAGTTGCGCAAATGGATACTCCACAAAAAGGGTGGTGAAAAATGATACCAGGGCTGTGAATGCAATCGCGAGTAAGCATAGACTTAACTACAAATGGGAAATATATTCGTCAATTTGAGTTTTTTAGGTTATGATTTCAAAAACCACAGACTTACATAGTAAATACCGTTCATGTGGAAGGGTTGACGCAATTGAACTATATTCACTTTCATCAGCAGTAAGTGCCAGATGTACATTTGAAATGACAAACGACCCAACACACGAAACACGGGTAAGGTGCAAAACTCATAGAATATCCCTTAAAAGGGCAAAAGGGAAAACAATTAAAGTGTTTGGAAAAAGAAAACTTGTAACATCAACTTACCGGTCAACTTGCACAGCATCAATATTACAGGAATGCCGCAGACGAAGACAATCCATACATTGCGATGTAAACCACTAAATAGGGCTGTCCATATAGAGGGATCCTTGAACATCATTATTGAGCCTAGCCACAGGATTGCGAATGCAGAGCATACCGTTAAAATTACGCCAGGGATGGAGAATTTGTGTAGTTTCTTTGCTGCCTCCTGATTTTGCAAGTGATTTAGATACAAATCGCCACAATAGATACCGAGAAGATATCCTCCTAAATTATTATAGAAGGGTGTATACTGATAGTTATATTCATCGCTTTCGATGGGAACACCAGTGCGAAAGGATCTGAAATTGTATGAGATTATAATAAAGGGTATATGTTTGGGATAGCCGTAAATACTAACTCAGATTGTAGTATATAAGATGATCCCAATTTCATGAAGTAACTGATCAATGTAGGTATAGCCACTGCTAAGACTGCCAGGCATTTAAGAATGCGATACTTGTATTGAGGATATCTGAAGGTGAGAGAAATGTTACTACAATTGTCAACAAATTGAAAGAAAGAAAGAAAGTTTAGTCACTCAGGAAAAATACATTTTTGTATATGTTTACACATAATTGTAATATCTTTGCGAGCAATTACATATATGTTTGGAATATGGTTCATATTACAGTGTTTTGAAAATTGTATATAGGTTACTGCGAAAATATTGTAATGTTTATAAATATCTGATTGTTTGCCGCCCAAACGAATATATTTGAAATTTTACAATGACTATAATTGCCGTCTCCAATTAATCATATGTTTGTATACCCCGCGTCAACTCTATTGTCTCTTTCTCACTTTACAGCTATATATACATAATTCTTCAAGGAACATTCACCTAGACAGCTTACGGAGTTTGGGCAGGCGGGAGGGTGATTATTTGATAGATGTAAACCCGACCTGTTTTGCTTTATGTCGCAGAATCCTGGGTCTCTTCGCAAGCAGACGAAACATCTGTAGGAGTCTTTGGGAGAAAAATACTCCGAAAAATGTATGGCACTATTGTGCACAACGGCGAGTATGAACGCAAGAACAAGGAGCTGTATGAGCTTCATCCTGACATTGACATAGTTAAACGGATCAATGGTAGACCAGCGGAAATGGTGAACCAGTAGAATGGATGAACACGAACCAGCACGAAGGCTTTTCGAAACCGAACTCGAAAGAACACAAAAAATAGGAAGATCAAGACTCCGCTGGAGGGATCAGGTTGACGAATCCTGCGTACATTTGGTATTACCAATTGGAGAGATAAGGCAATAGACCGAACTGGTTGGCGAAATAGGTCATCTTAACTTCGTAAGGTCCCTGACCCCCCGGGGTTGTTCGAGACTGGGTAAATAAGTAAGGAAGTAAACCCGGCCAAGACCAAGCTAGGCCTTTTTACCGGATCGTATAAATTGCCTACCGTGGATCCAATCACTTTGAATGGTTCTGAAATTAAGCTTGCAAGAGAGTGCTAAAAATCCATTTGACGATGTTCACCACTCTCACTGATGTACTGAATGTAATGTTATACTTGTTGCCGGTCGACATAATAGGCAGGCACCTTGCTTCCATGTCTGCCATCAGCGTAACGCTGATGTCTGCCTCAGAATGTGACACGCTCGGAGTCGTTCATGGAACAGTGCTGGAAGGTACTCCCAACATTTTTGGAGTTGTCGACTACTCGCGGAATCACTATTCGATCGGTAACAATGGAGTTCCTGGCAAAGAGAGATATGCACATTTCTTCACGGAAAGTTCGAAAAATAGTGATCATGCAGTCTACCGAATCCACTATAGCAAACTAGTGTTGTCCATTTCTCGTGCATTACCTGATCATTGTAGCGTGCATCAGACTGAAATGTTTGCTATTAGAGAAGTGACCGGCTCGCTAAGGGTCTTTTGGGGTCAATGTCTTCTCGGACAGTCAGGCGGTCATCAATTGCAGTACCAGTATTCAGTAGTGCTGTATTCAGCATCTACCCAGAACTGCCGCAGATCTCTTAACGAGCTGTCCCAGCAGTACGATATTCACCTTATGCGAGTCCAAGAGCACAGGGATATTCCGGGGAACTACGGAGCGTATGAGCTGGCCAGACTAGGGGCTACCTTAAAAGTATCACAAGCGTTGGAAAGTGTTGGCATGCCCTTAGCAACGTGTATGCATATCCTGCAAGAACGTTGATATAAGATGATGCAGGAGAGATGGACGAAGGGCTCAAATTGTGTACGCTCAAGACAAATCTGTTCCATAGCGGATAGCAGGAGATCCACAAAGTTTCTAGCTTTATTTAGGCTCAAGGCATCAATGTTTGTTTCAGTTTTGACGGGACACTGTGTGATAGGTAGACGTATAGCGAAACTAAAGCTCCGGGCAAACGTTTCTGTGGAAGCTGTAATGATGAGGAAGGGGAAGAATCCACCGAACATGTTGTTTGTACGTCACCAGCACTATCAGGCAGGAGGATGGATATTAATGTATCCTACCTACTAAGAACCTAGGAGCATTATCTCATATATACCTACACGCTGAAGAAAAGGGGCCCCATTAACATATTGCAGGAACCTTGAATATGTTTGCAAGCATTGTTTTCATCAGTTAAAGATTTGATGCTTTTGTGTGTCTTTGTTGTTTGTAACGTTTTTGTTTTCAGCAGTTTTCAACAAATAAGCCTACATTTGCGTCACAAAAATATATTTTATAACCTGTTAATCATTGTGTCTCCAGCATATAATATTCAATAGCAAACACAATGTGTTTGGACACAAGAATAGTATATTTGCGACTAGCTACAAACACGTTATATTTGCATCCAAACAGGGGTTTGCAGGGTGTATAGAAGAGCTGGAGCTTCTGGGAGCAAATTAAATGGGTCTCCGGCGGAGCTAATGGTTAATCCCGTAAGTCCATGGTATTATAGCGGACTAATAAGGCTAAGTGAGTTGTTTATCGATTGCTACTAACACCTATGTTGCTGGGGCCATTTTTCAGCGTGCAGTTCCTAGGGCGAAAGCTAAAATGCTAGTGACTGCTAGAAGCACATGCGACGCTGACCACTCGAGATCCCTATTTGAAGTCAATTGACGGGATTTACGGTATAATTAACCTCTGGAAAACCAATACCCTCTTTCATGAGATTAGATCTAATACTCACTACTAATACTCACTTTGCCATAACAATCAGCACGATGATATAAACGATAAACAATTGGAAATCCGTAGCTATGTACCAGGTATGGGGACTCATCTGGAAATAAGGTAATATTTTCGACTAAAAACACCAACTTGAAACTAAAAAACCTACTCACCGTATCTGTCAGTGAGAAATTATTAATCATTAAGATATTTTTCCACCAGTTTTCACGGCTGAAAACGCGATACTGATCGATAAGGTGCCGCCAGTAAGGACCATCGCCTAAACGTATTAAAATAGTGGCATTGACCAGCAGCAACAGACCCACCGAGGGCAGATATCTAAATTAATCAAAATATTAAGAAATATATTAAATATTACAATTTTTAAAAATATAGGAGAATTATAGTTATAAAGTATTTATATAATTAATATTTAAATTACTGACCTCAAAAAACGTTGTGCTATCATTAGAACTGTCATCTTTATGCATTTTCCTATACCAGTCTGGGGTGTCACACAACGTGACTGGGTAAATTTGATATAGAGTATGAGACCACTCATTACCATGAAAATCTCAAGACCTATGGGTGTATTTAATAGCATAGACCCCATGGTAGTGTTGCCAAAAATTTCCATAAATTCGGGATTTTTAATATGAAAGCCGTTTGTGTACAGGATGTGAAAACACAAAGTGCTCAAGGTGACAAATGAGCGATAACCATCGATAAAACGTAAATCTCTAGCTGTATCACTGCGATAGGGTTGCAGTAATCGATAATAATTGCGGCATATTGAGAATGAGGTAAATAGTTGGGGAACTGGCAAAGAAAGAAAATATTAATACATTTATTTAGACAAAAGCGAACCAAAATATTTTCCAGGCTTTGCCACTTGTTAGCCAAGAGTTAATTCATAATAGTTATCTTTCCACTGTCCAACTCTAATATGAACATGTCTGTTTTAGCGAAAATGCAATCCTGATAGTCGTGATCAAAAACCATTGAATCTAGGTAGATGAGAAATATTATTGCGCCTTGTGGCAACCCCCGTAAATGAGAACCAAAAAGTCTACACTATTTACCCAAACACATTTCTCTCTCTCCCGTCATAACTTGATTATTTCATACTGTTTACATACTTTATGTAATTTTACTTAAACATGGTTGGATTTTGAATAGTTAGATACCATAACATAATCTAAAACCTGCTCGTGTATTGAAATATTAAATGAAGAGAGTAGAGACAGAGAGAGAGCAGACAAACGAGGCACTGCACTCGCTTTCTTCGTTGTCATTCTACTCCATAAATAAAAATTATTCTCCATTTCTATTCACTCTCGTTGCTATGATTGTTGTTAGTAATATGACAGCTGTTCGTCTAACATTAGTATGTTTTCGTCGGCTTCGTCGCCACTCGTTGGATACAGTTTAGTCGAAGTGTTAAGAACTAAATATCACAAGTCAGATGACAGCCTGTGCTAACTTTGCGTTATGATTACGCAGCTATTTGGTTTATTTATTAAATCTCAAATTTATCAATTTCAAATCATTACATATAGAATACCAGAGCAAATTTGCACAAACGGGCTATACAAGTCCATCTTGGCAATAGGTAAACGCAGAACCACGGAGGGCTGGGCTTGTCTTTTGCCACCGTTTTTAAATTGGCAATGAATATACAAAAGAAATGGAAAAACATATACCACCCTATTAACTGACGACCCCCGCTAACGTTGTATGGACCATGATTCACGGATATGAACCTGGATTGTTGGGACATTGTACAGACCCGTTTCACTATCCAAGTGGCAGCTGCTATTGAAGGTTGAAGTCAGGGTTCGTATTTCGTGGGTAACCCACGGTAACCCATTATTATTGCCCTGGGGAATGGTGAGGGTAATGCGGAAAATAGTTTGTAGTTACCCACATGACAATGGGGAATTATCCATCACGATTACCCACAGTATAGTGGTTAAAATAATGAGTAGTTAGCCACGACAATGGGGAATTACCTATCGCGGTTACCCATTACCCACAGGGTAATGGGGAAAATAATTATTTTATTTTTACTACCCATTATAATGGGTAGTTACCCACGACAATGGGGAATTATCCATCATGATTGCCCACTACCCAAAGAGTAACGGGGAAGGTAATGGGTAGATACCCACGACAGTAGGAAATTACCCATCACTATTACCCATTTCCCACAGTGTAATCAGGAAAATAATGGATAGTTACGCACGACAAATTGGGAATTACCTATCACGATTTCCCATTACCCACAGGGTAATGGCGAAAATGGGGAATTACTCATCACGATTACACATCTGGAATAAGTAGCCGCTGGGCAATGGGTTAGCTGGGTAAGCTACTCACTGAAGTGGCGGTGGGTAGCTACTCACTATTTTCCCCATACCCTATGGGTAATGGGTAAACATTCATTATACATTCCCCACGACGATGTGTATGGGTTACTCATGGGGGGTAAATACGAAGTCTGGTTAAAGGGCTGCCATTTCTGCTACACATTAGATGCGATAGACAGGATATGGCTATACAGGGAATGGGAACTGATACATCAACCAAAGCTTACATGAGAAAAAGCAATTCGGTTGCGAGTTTGTGGTTGGAAAAGACTACGATATATACATAGTCTCTAGCTTCAACTGCGTCCACATAAAAGCGAAAATCTTTACCATTTAGTAATTTATGAAAATGAAGACGATGCCACAAGGAAAATATCTTTGAACAAACCATTGGTAAATTCAATCTACACCTCAGAACCTCCGGCAATGGAATGAGACTGATATATTTCTTCGCTGCAAAATTCATGGTTGTCAATATTACGAGATTCCAACACGAGAACATCCACGGGGCTAGTGGCGTAAATCCTGTAATTATCCTGTAATACCAATGTATTGAACGTCCTTGCAAACCATAAGTCGTACGAAAACAGACACATGGAAAGCAAGATCCTGGGAAACTGCAATTACAAAAGATAACCACAATCTATTCAGAGAAGCTCACCCTGGAGCAGAACGCACCTGATCCTGAAGCACAGGGGAAATGTGTTTTCCACTCTGTTGAGACTCGGCTCGTTATCGAGAGAATGTAAAGAAAGAGATAAATACTCTTGTCTATTGCCCTATGCTTAAGTCTGCTTTTACACGTGCAACTTAAAAATTGCAACTCTGCTGACGCTCTTTACGATTCTCTTTTGAAGTTGCAATGTGGTTTTACACGGGCATTTCGTCCGCGTTGGAGTTGCTGAAATTCTTGTGTTCATTGTTGTTACTTCTGACATTCTTTTAAATCTAAGAAGCAAATGAGATAAAAAATTTCTGCTTTATTGGCACTAAACCCTTTTTTATTTCTTTAAACCACTTTACACTTTTTTTAATTGCACATTTGACTTTCTTCAAACCGCGTTACATTTTTTTAATTAAATATTCGACTACACTACACTTTTTACGTTGTTTGAACCATCAAAAAGAAACAAACGATTAAAGAGAAACGTCAAATTATTTTACAGCCAACTTTACTGGCGAATGAAAATAAAAGGAATTGCAGAGCACTTGGTAGTTTTGTCCCCGTTCCTTACCTCTTACCTCTCTCTCCTAGTAACTCTAGAACGTCGGCAGAGTTGCAGTCCGTCAGTGGCATGTGTAAAGCACACGAAGTAAAGAAGTATAGGCATATGACACCAGTGAATACTGAATTGTATCAAAGAGAGATAGACAAGAGTTTCTATCCCTATCTGTACGTTCTCTCGGTGACGACGAGGTAGTAGGCCCTTTCATCGAGTTCGAGTCTGCTTTGTTTGAACATAAATATTTTCGTTCGACGCAACCAACATACTATAATATAATTTAGCTGCCATTAGTATCAACCAAACACTATATAAGATTTGTTTGCTGCATGGTTTGCTTCTGGTTGCTTATCGCTCTCTCGCCTATCCACTCTGTTTTCGAACTTGTTTTCTATCAATTTCCTAATACATTGTGGATCAACTGTATCATGGCTGCCCCTGATTGTATTTAATTTCATTCAAATTAAAATAAAACTAACGTCTTTTTGACTAAAACATTCTGAAGTTAATCCCATTGATACTTACGAGGTTGTTCCAAATTATTTTTATAAAATTCATTTGTTTGATTCTCTTCGGATTGTTGCAGTTTCATATAAAAGTCATATGCTGTTGAAAAGACAATCAACAGAAGGATGAGTTTAAATAATCGTCTTAGTAAATGTTCAGCAGGATCTAGAGAATCGATAAAGAAAATGAGGAAAATCATTATTACACTTAAAAAATTAATTTACAACTTTTACAATATTTAATTTTTAAATATAGTTAAATTTTTAACAAAAAAAAACCAAAAGGGTTGCTGAAAAACGGAAAGCAGACAATTTTGCTAAATCAGAAAACATAGATTTTCATATTTTGCTTAAAAAGAGTAATCAATGGCCAATTCTATCCACCCTTTCGTCTAAATGAATGTGTCTATTATACTGTATTCACACTGCAGCAGGAGTCTCTCGTTTGGGGATTTCGAGTAATTTAACAGCTGATTATCGTATGGAAAAACAGATGTTTGGTTAAATGAAATCTCCAAACACGGGATTTCGATTGCAGTGTGCTCTGTACTAAAAATTTAAATTTGTATTTAGGATGCCATATGTTAGTCGTCCAGCAATCGAGCTTAATTTTTGCCACATCTAAACTGCAAACAGGTGGTTGCTGTAATTGCAGACAAATTATCTGCTAATATGTAGCAAACACTGTTTGACGTCATTTAGAAACTATTGGCAGTTTTTGAATTGCTGTGTTCAAAATAGCACCAGCACATAATTTTTTGGGTTGCTTTCATATTTTTCAGAAAAATATTAAAAATTGGGTTTTAAAAATATAAGTATGTACTTGCTTAACTTGTTAGAAAATGGCTTCCCATTACATCCCATGAAGGGACCGGGCAGAACTTCTCACAATCACTGAGCTGTGCGCTTCCCAGTTTTCACTCAATGATTGGGACCTACAGTTTTACACCGATTCCGAACGGTATTTTGAGAAGCTTTTATCATGGCTATATACTCGATAGTGTCGCCGTCACTAAGCGAGGTGACCGTCGTCGAAGGAAATTTTAAGGTGGTTGGAGCAGGGATCGAACCCAGGATCTCCTGTACAAGAGGCGCGCACACTACCCATTGTACCACCGACGGCCACTAGAAAGCAAGCAAAAGCAAAAAAGAGATGGAAAATCATTTGCTTCTTGTGACTACGCACTTGGTGGATGCTTACGCAGTCAGGGGAAGCAATGTCTTTTCACAGAATTGCTATAGCTGTTGCTTACGCTTATCCTATTTACTGTGTATGTAGTTTTGGCAGTCGAGAGCAACTTTGTAGCAAAGATTGGAAAATATGGCTGCGCTAAAGTAATCACCATCTTTTAACCCATTCCGATTTGTAATAGAAAATTTGAAAATATATATATAATATAAGAAATGTTCATACTACAAGCTTTCAAAGTCGGATACATTTTTCCAGGTGACAAATTGTTGGGTTTCGGTGGAATAATAGATAATTCAGAAAACGCATACTCACAGGCATGACTAGTTTCGAACTCCGTGACAAGTTCATCAATACATGCATATTCAATGTGCTTGAATTGGTACCATTGATAAGGTTATCGTATACACTGCCATGCACTTGAATAGGGACAAGAATTTTTAAATGTTTCATTTTATTTTCCCCTTCATCTTTTGTTGTTTTTATCATGTGATTTGTTGTTTTCTGAAGTACACAGTATTGACAATCTGTAGAGATAAAAGAGAGACCTCAAAAATGTTCCGTTATAATTTATTTTCATTTTTATTTTGAATGCAGTGATAATGTGGTACTTATTTGCATGCACTTGAATAGGGACAGATATGATTTCTTCACTCTGAGTAAAAAACCACGAGGTGAAGGTTGTATTTTGTCCTCGTATATACGTTTTGAATATATGAAAAATAATATGGGCCACATCAGACGAAGAAGGCAAAATAATTGCTTATAAGGAGTGTAAACTCACCTATAGGGAAATTGCAGAAGAAATTGGAAAAAGTAAGAGCATAGTATGCAATTATCTTAAAAATACATCAGGCTATGGAAAAAATATGAAAGGGCGCACCATAAAAAAAAAAATTTCGGGTACTGACGAGCGACGTATTCTTCGAGAATCTTCAAATTCACACTGTTCTGCTTCCAAAATTCGTTCAAATCTTGAAATAAATCCAAGTGCTTACACTGTACGACGAGTTCTGCGCAAAGCTAAGCATCTGAAAAGATTAAAATTGAAGAAAAACCCACCTCTCAACAACCAACGCAAAGATTCTCGTATAGCCTTCTCTCGAAATCACATGACTTGGAAGGCCGAGTGGCATACAGTGGTTTTTTAATTTTAATTTGGATGGACCTGATGCATTGAACATTTATTTCCACGATATTCGGAAGGAAGAACACTTTTTGTACCGCCACCATAGCCGTGAGAAAGGTGTTATGGTATGGGGTGCCATCTCATATTAAGGAACATGCCAACTGCAATTTGTGTCTTCGAAAATGACTGCAACTCATTACAAAGGCTTGCTCGAGAAAGCGTTTCCTGACATCAACAACATGTTCGGACCATTACCGTAGACTTTCCAGCAGGATAATGCCCCAATCCATACAGCTCGAGTGGTAAAAAGCTGGATTCAGGAGCAAAACGTTACATTAATGAAGTGGCCTCCTTATTCTCCTGATCTCAATATAATTGAGAATGTATGGGGATGGATGCCGAGAAAAGTCTATGAGTCTGGGAGACAATTTGAAGACATACAGTCATTAACAGATGCCATCAACACAGCCTGGGGAGAAGTATCCTTAGATTATTTAAAGTCTCTGTATGATTCCCTTACTGATCGAATTTATGAGGTTATTTCGAAGAATGATGGTTCCACACATTATTAATTAAGTATAAGTTGTAAATATTAATATAAAATAAGCTTAAAAATTATTAAAAATGTGGTGAAAACCAAAGTTATTGAAATACATTTTTATGTATACCAATTTTTAGTTATTGTCCCTATTCATGTGCTGCATAAAAAGTACACCTTTTTCGAAGAATTCGAACAAAAAAAAATCGTAAAGAAAACGCCGTTGACTTAAAAAAATTTCGTTTTTGACCTTGATACCCAATAAATTTTTGAATAATAAAAAAAAAAAATTCTCACCATTTCGTTTGTTTTTCTTGGGTTAATAGTATATGTACATTCATTTCAAAAGTCTTGTCCCTATTCATGTGCATGCCGGTGTACATACTAACTTCCCCCTGAAAAATCTGTATGTGTTTGTTGTTTGGATTTGGTTTGTCGTAAATATAGCATACTTGTGTCCAAACACATTGTGTTTGCTATTCGATATTACATGTTGGAGCCACAATGATGACTATATTATAACATTTGTTTTTGTGACCCAACTGTGGCTTTGTTTGTGAAAAAGTGCTGAGAAGAAAACGTATCTGACAACAAAGAAACAAACAGAAGTGGTTCTTCAATGCATGCTTGCACAAAAGTATATGGCTTATCCAAAAATACACATGGTTGCTGCATAATGTTGCAAGGGGCTGTTTGTTCAGCGTGTATAGATTAGAGAGAAACCATGTAATTGTTTGGAACATTGTTTTCATAAATTGAAGATCTGCTGTTTTTTTTGACTCACCGTTGCCTGACATGAACAGTTTTCTAAAAATAAAGTCATATTTGGATCACAAAATTAAATGTATACTATAACATATTACTCATTTTGTGTCCAACATATAATATTGACTAACAACCACAATGCGTTTGGACACGTTATATTTGAATTCAAATAACAAAAAAATATATATTTTTCAGAGTGTAGTGACTGCAACACTATCGACAATAGTATTGAGCCATGAAAAAGAAACTTAAAATACCGTTCGGAACCGATGTAAAGCTGTAGGTCCCAATTAGTCAGTGTAACGCTATAAAACAATAAAAAATAAATAAATGGTTTCCCATTACATCCCATGAAGGGACTGGGGAGAACTTCTCACAATCATTGAGCTGTGCGCTTTCCAGTTTTCACTCACTGATTGGGACCTACAGTTTTACACCGATTCCGAACGGTAATTTGAGAAGCTTTTTCATGGCTAGATACTCGATAGTGTCGCCGTCACTATGCGAGGTGACCGCCGCCGAAAGAAAATTTGAAGGTGGTCAGAGCCGGGTTCGAACCCAGGATCTCATGTACAAGAGCCGCGCACACTAACCATTGCACCACCGTCGGCCACAACGCTATAAAACGCAACACTCAATTGTCGTGAGACAGTCTCCAGAATCCCTCATGTGATTTAAATGGAAACCATATTCTTCTATAGATTAAAACCTCAATTCAGAGCGCACCATAATCTGCGAGAGTGCACGAGGAAAATCAGAACATGGAATTGGTGTTTACGGATCTTTAATCGATAGTAATTCTCATGTGTAATTTGCACATTAGAATTTGTATATACACATATGATTGATGATCTACCGATGGTATCAATTCAGGCACAGCAGTGAGGAATCTGATGATGACCGTGTCACGGAGTTCGAAAACAGTCTTACCAGTGAGTGCGCTTTCCTCAGTTGTTTATTATTCCAACATATAACCAACCATTTTTCACTTTGAAAAATGTTCCTGACAGTGTCGTATGAACTTCTCATGAATTATCTTAAAACTTTACTAATATTTTGATATTTTCAACTTTCAATCAACATTAATGAAGTCAGTATTTGCTGATGTCAGGCACAGCCACATTAGGCAAAGATTGCTACAATGCTGCAGTCGACTGCGAAACTAAACAGTAAATAAGATAAACAAATGTAAATTAAGCATAAACAGAAACTGGTTGCTTGCAGCAATAGCAATTTTGTGAAACTCTACTGCTTTGCTCGACTTCGGAAGCAATTCTCAATCAACCAAGACGGTATATGAAGCGAATGACCTAATTTATCTTGTTCGCATTTAATGATTTGATTTTCTTACTCAGAGCTAAGCAAAAGTCAAGAGATTTTAATTACTATTTTTGTTGGATGTATTGTGCGTAAAAGCAGTTCCAAACATGGTTGAAGGTTGTGGAATCGGATGCGAATTTATAACTAAATTTAACGAATATTTTTTGATATATCGTAACAACTAATTTCTTGCGTGCACTATCACACATTCTTCCAAATTTGATTTAAACTTAAAATTAAAATCTAAATTAAGGCTTCAATAAATTCTATAAATCCAAATTGTATTACCTGTTTCTGCCAGTTCTTTTAGCAATTCCTTGTCATTACGCCCCTCACAATATCGTATGAATGTACGCAATTTCAAATTATATTTCTTCTCAAATTCAGCATTCAAACAATTGTATATCATCCCTGAGTAATTCCGTCGCATTTCCAGATCCAATGGACGCTTATGAACTTTTGCGTAATGTTCGGAAATCTTTGAAAGAAATAAAATAATTTAATAACCAAATAAAAATTCGAAAAACAAATAACAATAATAATCGAATATTGAAAAATTTACATATTTGTATTTACATTTTACGTCGTTTGAATAGACGTAACAATCGAAAGTGTAACTAACCCTGTTGCTGACGACATCATCTTCATTGAACGAACTCTCTGCGAACTCTAGACATCGATTCAAGCACAAACCGAAATATAATCGATCATGACGATAATTAAATTTATTGACTTCGCTATGGGCCCAGATTTTTTGCCACAAATCTGAAGAGTTATCCTTTTTAACTACTGCATAGACCAGACAATATGTAGTGGCAAGTTCTGTGGTATTTGGTTTTTGAAAACATTCGTCGTATTCATCGAATGTGTACAGGTTGGGCAGCTCGTGCTGGGAATCTGGAATAAAATCAATAAAACTTGTTAAGGAAAATCTTGGGTTGAAGCATGATATACTTTTAGAGGGGGGAAGTACCCGTGTGAAGAAATAAAAATTAGTATCTGAAACGTCTGAACATATACGGGTAAATTATTGAAAATGTACCTATTATATCCACGAAACGGCTACACTCAGTGCACGCTGAAAAATTTTGATTTTTTGTTGTTTGGACGTGTTTGTACAATGTCGCAAATATAGTATACTTGTGTCCAAACCCATTGAGTTTGCTATTCAATATAAAATGTTTGGGACACAATGATTAATAGGTTATAAAATATGTATTTGCTATCCAAACGTGGTTTTGTTTGTTGAAAAGTGCTGAAAACAAAAACGTCAGAGACAATAAAGAAAGAAAATGCAGCAGATCCTCAATCCACGAAAGCAATGCTTGAAAACATGCGCATGGTTCCTGCAATATGTTGCTGGGGCCGTTATTTTTCAGCATGTAAATATAGTTTCCAAGTACATTCAATTAAGTCATTGGTGAGAGCTTCTCACAGCCACTGACCTATGCGCATTCTAGTTCTGCACTCATTGATAGACACTAAGTAAATAAATATACACTCACTGAACTAGTTGTTTGAATATAATTTGCAGCTATGGTAAAATTCTGCTGTTGCTACCGAATTGAGATTGACACACACTGAAATTTTGTTGTTGTTTGGATGCAAATAGAACGTATTTGTAACTCGTTACAAATATACTATATTTGTGTCCAAACACATTGTGTTTGCTATTCAATATAACATGTTTGGAACACAATGATTGATTGGCTATAAAATATGGATTTGTGACCCAAATGTGGAATCGTTTGATGAAACTGCTGAAAATAAATTCAGAACGGACAATAAAAGAGCAAAAAACAGCAGATGTTCCTTTCACGAAAACAATGCTAGCAAACATATACATGTTTCCTGCAGTATGTTGCTGGGGCCGTTATTTTTCAGCGAGCATTACCGAATTGAGCTTGTTACTACTGAATTTGGAATCAACAACTAAAATTTAGTTGAAACAACCTCGTATCATAATTGATGCGGTTGTGACAACTATATTCCAAGTTATATCTGTTCTATGAATTACATTTTCTATTTTTTCGGTTGAAAGAACCGAATCTGAATTCAATTCAGTTGCAACAACCGAATGTGGCAAAAATTTGGTTGCAGCAACCGTGTGACATCAATTCGGGTTGAATCATCAAAGTACGTATCAATTATGTCACAACAACCGAATTTGGATTTAAGTCGATTGCAACAACCCTATTTGCCATAATTTCCTGAACATATCAAACATATTAGCTTTCCCCTTTTCAGCAGCATTTTGTTTTGTGTTTAGTGACAGTTCTTTACAACAGAAATCGTCGATAAAATTCACACGCTGAAAAAACACCCCTGTAGAATTATGCAGGAACCATGTGTATGTTTGAGACAACCATATACTTACGTGCAAGCATTGTTTTTATGAATTGAAGATCTGCTGCTGTTTACTTTCCTTGCTATCTGTCAAGTTTTTGACTGTAAGGAGTTTTCAACAAACAAAGCCATTTTTGGGTCACAAAAATATATATTACAACATATTAACCATTGTCTCTCCAATACGTAATATTGAATAGCAAACACAATGTGTTTAGACACAAGTATACTATTTCTGCCACAAGGTACAAACATGTTACATTTGCTTCCAAACAACAAAATACTACATACTTTTCAGCGTCTACTCGTCTGGGCAATAATGAAGAAGTTCCGTTCTAGCGTCGTAAAGTGTGTGTCAACCATAGAGTAATCTCAGACTAGAGAGAATATTTGGCTCATCTGACGTTTCCTTTCACACTCTTCGTGATGCGGCCGGTGTGATAGAGATATGTTTGACGAAAAGTGACATACACCAGGTGGAATTACAATAACTTCTTGCTTTAATTTTTCATGTCATTTTGGTGAAAAACTTTGAAATTTAAATGTGTTTTACACTTTTGTATTGTCAGTTATTGTTAGCATACATTTGTGTTGTATTTAACACAATAATTTTAACACACAACACGAAGTGCCGTTGTTGTTATTTTGTTCGTTGTTTTGAACCATTGCCTCTATCTGGTATTAGTAAAGCAATTCTTTTCAACATCAAACGTAAATATCACACCAGGCCAAACGTCATAAATTTGGTGGGAGAACTAGTAGATCTACTATAAGTATTAATCTATGGTGTCAACTGTACATGAAGGCTGTTAAAAATCCATAGCATTTGAAGAAACTAAAATTTTTAAATGCAGTACGTTTACTATATTTTGGGACAAGCTACAAACACACGCATGGAATGATTTTGAAACATCGGAGAATAAAACTGCATGCGACGGCTAAGGCTGTAGGCATCTCAACTGAACGGGTACATCACTTTTTCCATAAATATTTGGACATGAAAACCTATCCGCTCGAAGGGTGACGCGATTACACACACTCGACCATAAGCGCAGCCATGTGACCACTTCAAATGAGTGTTTGGCTATGTTCAACCGCAATTTGAAGGAGCTATTGCGCCGTTTCGTAATTGTGGACGATACAGGGGCCAAGGTACTAGTCTAAGCACTGAACTTTTCCGGGTGAACGTGTAGCACAGTGGGCAGTCGGCCAACAAGGTCAAGGCGACAGTTTTTGGGATGCATGCGGTGTTATTAACATATATTACCTTGAATCAGGTAAAACGATGATGAGCGAATATTATTCACAGCTGTTGGACATTGATTTTAAGCAGAATCGACCACATTTGGCGAAGAAAAGGCTGCTTGTCCACCATGACAACACACCAGCGCACAGTGGTTACCATAACAATAATCCATAAAATAGGCTACGAATTGCAATCTTATCCACCATGTTCTCTGGAGTTACTACCCAGTGACAACTTTCTATCTTCACACCTGATGGAATGTGTCGGTGGTGAGAGATTTGGGCCGAGTGATGAGGGCATCACTGAAATGAATGACTATTTTGAGGACATTCATAAACCTATTAGAAAAGACGTTGTATTACAACTGTTGAGTTAAAAGAAGACTATTTTGACATATTAAATGGTTTTTTTTCTTGCTGAAAAGATATTCTGTATTCAATATTTCATGAACTTGGCAAACTACCCTCGTAAGATATTAGCGAGTTAGAAAACGCTAGATTTGCTAACTCTACGATGTCACTTAAAAAGTTTTGTCTTTTATTATTTTGTTTATCTACAAATACATTTCGAAATTTATGAACAGCTAGTGATGATATTAGTTATATCCCATTCAATGGTATTGTCAAATATTTCCACCACTTCTTTTGCAAGTATGTATTCGATTCTTTTCCAAAGCCACATCAATAATCCGAAGAAATGTTCGAGTTCATCTTTGAAAGTTGGTACTGAGGTTTGAATGGTGTTGTATCCTAAAATAAAGGGCGTCTCAGTAAGAATGAACTATTTAATTTTAAAATAAAAACACGTATTTTGTGAGATAGGTGTGATTTTTTTATTCGAATGTAAAGAAGACATGTCCCGATTAAGTAGAGAATAAAATATCCGCCAGACCATTAATCTTTTCATGAAATTTCCATGAATTTTTCACAGAGATGTGACTATATCTCACCGTTGACGCGTTGGATCTCGGATTTGAGCTCAGAAATTGTTGCTGTATAAACCCGAGATTTCACAAAACCCCAAAATAATGAAATCGCACGGCCTTAAATCGCATGATCTTCATGGCCAATTGACATCAGAATTTCTTGAGATAATTTGTTCTTTGTTACATGCGCGGAGCGGCAGGTGGCGTCGTCTTGCTGAAACCTCATATCATCCGGATCCATGCCGTCCAGTGGATCCCACAAGAACTGCGTTATCATGTTCCTGTAACGAATGCCTGCCGTTCACACTCACTGCAATTTCGGCATCATCTTCAGAAACCCAATAACGCCGCCTGGCCAAAATCCACACCAGACAGTTGCTCGTTGGAGGTTTCTCATGGATTGCATGAGGATTTTCTGAGCCCTAAATTCGACAATTTTGTGTATTCGCGAAGCCATTCAGATGGAAATGCGCTACATCGGAGAAGATAGTTTTTTTTTTTAAAAAATTGTCATTGATTCACTTTGGTCCATTAGCCATTGAACGAATTGCCGGCGATTTCCGTGGTCTGCTGGTTTGAGGTCCTGAGAAAGCTGAATTTTGCACGCATGAACGTGGAGGTCTTTTGTCAAAATTCGCTGCGTAGTGCTTCGTGAAATTTAAATTTAAATTTGTTTAACGATGCCGAATTGCTACTTTCGTGTTTTCGGCGACACTATATTACAGCTGCAGTGATTTCTAGAGACCGACCGGTGTGTTGACGCACAGGAGTCCCACTGTCCATAACCGATCCAATTTCTTAAAAGATTTTGAACACTCTTCGAATGGTTGACACATTAGGTGCATGTACTCGACTGTAAATTCTTCGAAGTTTGCAAATTTTTGTATTTAGATTTCACAATTATAACGCGTTGTTCTTTCGTAAAAGCACTCCACTTTTAATAATAGGAATAAACATATTGACAGTTGCCAAATTTCAGAGTTGCCATTTACACAAAAAAAATATTACACTAAATTTAAAAAGTGCAATCTTATTGAGAACACCTTAAAATTGAACCACCCTCTATACACATGAAAACTGACAGTAAACAGATACTTAACTTTTATCTAACACACTTTAGTGTGGACATTTCGTAAAAAGAAGTTCACTCAATCGCGTTGTTCACTAGTTAGAGTAACCAAAATAGTTATTCATACGAACGAGTAGTTCATCCCGCCCAGTGTTCGCACGACCCCGACTGCATTGTAGTTGGAAATTATTTATCATAATCTCAATGCTCAAAGAGTTTAGTGGTATTAGCAATTTTGGAATGCCTAATGGCAATGCCAAATCTTTTCTGAGCAGCTATTGGGTAAGTCCAATATGTATATAACTCGGTCATATTGATGGCTTTTAAAATATCACAATATTTTTGTGTCACAATATCACAATAGTTTGAAGCTCGAATTCACTGTAAAACTGTAGGTCCAGATTAAAGACCTATAAATTAATGAGCGCACAGCTCGTTTACTATGTAAAGCTCAAACCTTTCAACGAGTTATGTGTAATGTATTCCAAATTATGTGTAATCAAAATTATCGGTACATATTTAAATCGTTGTTGGATGAGTTCTTAAATGCACTTTGAAGCATCAGCTTCGATTGACGCATTTTGAAATCCTATTGCAGGATATTCAATGCGGCTTTTATTTATTTTCGCTGTCGGTGATGCAATTTCCTTGTGCTAGTATTTTACTGCAATTCCGGATGACATACTTACATTGCAAATCTCCAAGAACTCGTCCTTGTTTATGCAGTAGAATAATTGAAAACAGCAGAAGCACAATTGTCCAGTAATTCATTTTGACTACACTTAAAGGATACACAAAATGTCCAGTATATGGGATTCTTTAAAGTTGCATTTATCAAAATGTTCTTATGAAGCGTTTAGTGTCACAACTAAAACACAACTGGAATCCTCTTGAGAAATGTTTGACGTTTTTATAATTTATTTGTGAATAAAATTTTGAAAATGCCTAATTTATAGTTGAGCGGATATTAGCGCATATTTTGAACCTGATTTTGTTTCACACGTTTCACTTTCACAGTATTCTAATACGTCAGTGTTTATTGAATTCAAATTAAAGCTGCTGCTACACCAAAGCGATTTAGTGACGACAAGAAATTTGTAAGCAAAAACAATTGTGCTCACAAATTGGTATAGTGAGAGACCTTCGTATAGAAACAAGCGCTGTTATTGTTGATCGTATTTCGGGACAGCGGGCGTTATAACAAGCTGGTTTGTCATTTCTTGTGCATGGAATTACGCTTTCACTCCTTGTTTATGTACTGGTCTAACAGTTCTTTTAAGAACTACTCGAAATACATAGTTCTTTTCATAACTATACGACGACTTTGTTCCTGGTGGGTAATACATCTTTGTTATTACAAAAGTTTTACTCCTCGTAAGTACTGCACCTTTGGTATTACGAAGATTCATGAGTACCGCATCTTTGATATTATGCAGTCTTTACTCTTCGTGAGTACTGCAGTTTTGTTGTTACGAAAGTTCTACTCTTCGTAAGCACTTCATATTTTTTTATACGAACACGTTGCTCCTCGTGGGCGCTGCATCTTCGTTATTACGAAGGCTTTACACTTCGTGAGTACTGCACATTTGTTGTTACGAAGGTGTTATTCATCGTGAGTACAGTACCTTTGTTGTAACGACTACTTTATCCCTAGTGGGTACTGCATCTTTGTTGTTACGAAGACTTTCTCCTAATGGGCACTGCATCTTTGAGTACTGCATGAGTACTGCATCTTTGATATGGTGCAGTCTTTACTCTTCGTGATTACTGCAGTTTTGTTGCTACCAAAGCTCTACTCTTCGTGAGCACTTCACATTTTTTAATAAGAACAAGTTGCTCCTCGTGGGCGCTGCATCTTCGTTATTACGTAGGCTTTACTCTTCGTGAGTACTGTATCTTTGTTGTTACGAAAGCTTTACCCCTCGTGGGTACTGCACCTTTGTTTGTTAGAAAGACTTTGCTCCTTGTGGTCACTGTATCTTTGTTGTTACAAAGGCTCTACTCTTCGTGAGTAATGCACCTTTGTTATTACGAAGGCTTCACCCCTCATGGGTATTGCACCTTTGTTGTTTCGAAGACTCTACTTTTCCTGAGTACTGACTCTACTTTTCCTGAGTACTGTCTGAGTACTACTGTTGTTACAAAGTCGTTGCTTTTCGTGGGCACTGTATCTTTGCTGTTACGAACGCTCGACTCCTCGTGAGTACTGCACCTTTGTTGTTACGATGACTTTGCTCTCCGTGAGTACTGCATCTTTGTTGTTACGCAGGCTCCACTCTTTGTGAGTACTGAAGACATTACTTTTCGTGGGCACTGTATCTTTGTTGCTATGATGGCTTTACCCCTCGCGGGTACTGCGAGTTTATTGATACGAAGACGTTGCTCTTCGTGAGTACTTCATCTTTGTTATGACTCCTTGCGGTACACTCTTTTGGACCTTTGTGTCCATCTTTTCATTCTACTAATCTCACTCCATTGCCTCTACTAATATTGTCTATTACAGCGGAACATCCAAATGCCGATGAAGAATCGGACAAATACTACCCACCATGTTTATAAAAAATCACCAATCCAGTAACCTCAATCCATTTATCGCAGCTGATCTCAATTTACCTCGAACGCCAATATACCTGTCAACCGACTCAATATCTATGGCCGCTTTGCCCGTAGCCGAGCCTGCCGATCGCCAATCCGAACCAGAAACCAAATGCCTAGTACTCATTTACCGGCACCGAAACAGTAACCTGAATCCGTTCACCACCTATAAAATCCACTTGTTTTCAGGCTACCCGAATACCGGCGTTCATGAAGAAGCCGAGATCCCACCGTATTTAGCCAACCGTATACTATCACAGCGCATCAAATTCGAATGTAACGTTCTTCTTGTTCCGCTAACGTCCGGCATAGGCCATCCGAGTACCGATGTTCGACCACATAATATATATTGATACTGATTATCTACCTATTGAAAGGATCTTAAAATAGTTTTCGACAAAATTTAATATATGAATTTTGTGAATAAAACTACATAAAGCGAAGATCCTACTATTGCTCCTTACGACGACTCTAGATATGACTGGGACTAGCTCCGACGAAAATAAAACGGGTTAAAAAATAGCTTGTGCCGAAAAATTCAGATTTTAAAGAAAGCCCTAAATATGATTCGGATTCATTCAAAATTTGTATGACTACAACTCCAACGCCGACTTCAACTCCAACTCCAACTCCGACTCCAAATCCAACCCCGATTCCAAATCCAATTCCGACTCCAACTTTAATTTCAATTTCAACTGCAACTCCGAGTACAACTCCAAGTCCGACTATAACTCCGATTCCAAATACAACTCCGACTCCAACTCTAATTCGAATTTCAACTGCAACTCCGACTCCAACTCCAGCTTCAACTCCGAAACCAAATCCAACGGCAACCCCAATTACAACTCCGAATCCAAGTCCAATTCCAACTTCAACCCAAACTCCATTTACAACTCGAACTATTAGTCTAACTCCATCTTCAACTCCAACTACAACTGCAACTCAAACTCCATCTCCAGGCAAATATCGCAAACTCCCGCTGCAAGATTGCGTCGTAATCCACACCACTGCATGAAACAATCATTAATTGCAGCAACAATTTCTAGTCCGAATCATATGCCGAAATTTCGATGTCAACAACCAAGATCGAATCATTAAGCACCGTGCGATTTCTTTCTGTCTGGTTTTGTGAAATCTCTAGTCTAGGCGAATAAACTACAAAACTACTCCAACCATAGAGTAATGATATATAGAGACGCCATCTCTTTCACTATTTTGATGACATTTAGAGCCAAAGTCACGATCTCGAAAGAAAACCTAAGCGAACGAAAGCCTGTCACACACTTTCGATCTTATCCCAGGCTTTAAATGTTATTGTGTGATTGTGTGTTTGCAAAATCGGAAGCCAGTAACTATTTTCGCTGTCATCTGTGCGAACGAAAATGTCAAAACCAGTCACTTGTCTTTTGGTTGTCGCATAGCTGGAAATCAAATAAAAGCTTGAAACAAAAACAATTTATATAGAATTCAATGGAAGAAACACAATGGACAGAAAATAATGTCATTATAATAAATTTGTTATTAAAATATATTTCCATTTCAGCACAAAAACGCCAACTTTGCGGCACCTACAGATACTGGTTCTTCGTACTCTTCTCTCTCGCTCCGAAATTAAATGGCGAACGTCAAGTTTATGTTCTTGATTTGAACAACAACCACAAACACACGTAAAACCATGCGAACGACAAGTCGAAAGATAGTGACTTGCTTTTTGAAACGAAAGTGAGTGACTGACTTCGTTCGCTTTGATTTTGTAGGAGAGGGTGTAAGTGGGGTCCGATTTTGTACTGAATTGTATATTGTTTCGATCGCTTGTTAGTGACTCCCAACTCATCTGTTTGTCGCATAGAAAGAAAGCGATCGTTAACGTTCGACATCGTGACTTTGGCTGTTAGTGTGTTGGATATAGGCGGTCGCATGTTGGAAAGTATTGCTTTAATAATACCAGATAGAGGCAATGACTCAAACCATCCAACAATAAATCAGCAACGGCATTTCGATTTGTGCGTTAAAATTTTTGTGTAAATACACCACAAACATATACTAACAATAAAATATAACAAAGAAGTCCAAAATACGCTTAAATTTCACAGTTTTTCATCAAAACGACATGTAAAATTTAAGTCAAAAATTTTTGTAATTCCACCTGGTTTAAGTCAATTTACGTCAAATAACTCTCTGTCGCACATACCGCACCACGAATAGTGTGAAAGGAAATGTCAGATGAGAACAATGGCGTCTCTATACATCATTACTATATGACTCCTACGCTCTAAGCTGAGATCCAACGTGTCGTCGATGAGATTGATCAGGTGGTATCCATGACACAGCTGATGGATTACGAAGTAAGAAATTGATAGAAACGGGGGACTTATAGATAGGCGGGAGAGCGATAAGCCAACAGAAGCAAAATATACAGCAAACAAAGTTTGAGTGGTGTTTGACTGATACTACTGACAGCTAAATTATGTTTTATGTTTTTGAATCCAACCAAAATACGCATTCGCTTTTATTTCTACCCTGTTTTATGTCCAAACAAATAGTATCATACAATTACTAGTTGAACTCGATGAAATGACCTACTACCTCGTCGTCATCGAGAGAACACAAAGAGAGATGTCTACTCTTATCAATTGCTTTATGGATTTAAACACATCTTTGTCAAAATGTTATCGAACATTTCGTGGAAGATCGACGGTCTGTGTTCGGAACCTCGGGGTCATTTTGTGGATATTTTATTCCATTTTTAATCGGAACATGTCTACTTTAGAATGCAATAAAAATATCATCACTGGATCAAAAAGTATACGCTTTATTTATGTATTAAATCGTGTACCCTGTATGTAAATAACCTTAATGAGAATTGCTTACATAGGGTGTAAAATATTCCACATTGAAACTATTATTATAATGTAAACCGATACGTTATCATCTGTCATTGGGTAGGAATGGTAAGTGTCCCGACGGAATCATTTGCCGAAATTCAGATGCCAACTGGCCTCCAAGATCGTGCTATTTAGCTCCGTGCTATTTCTTTCTTTGGGATTTTGTGAAATCTCTAGTCGATGCGACTAGAGCACAATTCATGAGCACATGCAACGCGTCATCGGTGGGATAGTGCCACATCTTCATGAAAATTTCATCGAGAATTTCGTGGAAAGATCATGGGCCTGTGATCGGAACCGCAGGCTTCATTTGCTGGATGTTTTATTCCATACTTAATCGGAACATGTCGACTTTCCATTGCAATACAAATATCATCATACGGTTAAAAATATATACGTTTTATTTTCGAATAAAAGCGTTCATTTTTATTGGGACAATCTGTATGTACGTAACCTTAATGAGAATTGTTTACATGATGTATAAAATATTCCACATCGAAACTCGTATTTTATTCTAAACCGATTTACTATCGTCTGGCAGTGAGTAGGTATGGTAAGTGCCATGCGAGTGTTCTATTTGACAAGCGTTTGTACGAACGAATAGTTCCAACACGTTGCTACAGTTGTTACTAACATAATAATGTTTCAGAAATCAGACACAACGAACTGCTGGAGTTGGAGGCCGAGTAGATGCACGTATTTTCAAATGCTGGTGTCGGAGTTCAATTGTATATTTTCAGTAGGAATCGCTCAATTTTGGCCCGACTCCATCTGCCTGGTTTCAGCTAAATCTTGGTTAGTTTTAAATCATCTATGTATGTTAATTGTTACCATAGTTTTTGTTATATTGTTTATTTATAAACAACATTTTTGAATCAACTAATTATTCATTTAGTTTGTTTATTTTTGTTTTTTTTTTTCATAATCGTAATTAATATCACACAATACACATAAACTCTACTCTGGTCGGGGACTTTCACAAACGGCGTAGATGGAATTTTGGTTATTAATTACTTTTTGTTTGTTTGTTTGCGGTTTGCGGTCCATCGATACTCGAATTTGCTTATACCGATGTGTTTTTGGAATTCTAGGCAATATTCTAACATTATACTTTACCAAGAACTACTTGTTTACTTATTGAAACCAAAATTTCCAGTGATCCTTTTTATCCTTTTTATGAAAGGATATTAAGGATGAACACATATTTTGTAATACTTCACTTTATATTAATATATTGAATGGTCAGTTCTAAATTGCCTGTATAATATTGACACATCGCCGTTCAAAAATCTTTGATAGTATTCCTATGAAGTATTTTGTTGAATTACAAAAATACAGCTGACATGTTTTTCGTTTTGTTTTTTACTTTTATAAATGCTGATTCAACTTATGCCCATCCCAAGTTATCCCATAGTTGAAGCTAACTAGATGTTTTTGCTGTCTGTTTGTACGAAATTTATAAATTATAAGTGTCAGTTGGCTCGAAGCCGAATTTGTGATAATGACCCTTAATTGATTTTGGAAAGTTTATTAAATTTCTATAAATTTCCATAACAAATCCTTAATAAACCACAACTAAGTGACGTAGTTGTGTTCTTTACGCGTCACATGTTAATCATGTTTTCACTTTTGTTTGTGCTTAATTATAACCTAATGTTATTGACATCATTATTATAATAAAAAAACCAGTATTGAACTTACAGACTGGCAAAGCGACTGGAACATACCCTCACCCCAAAAGTCATGCATTGTATTCGTGTTCCGTTTAAATGTTTGATCCAAAGTAGACGTTAATTTAAAAGATGCACACAGACAAAAAAAAACTGCCACAGAAACATATTGCAGGAACAATGTATATGTTTGCAAGCATTGATTTCATGAATATATTAATATTTCCTGTTTTATTGTTTCTTTATTGTCTGTCATGTTTTTGTCGTCAGCAGATTTCAACAAACAACGACACATTTTGGCCACTAAAACATATTTTATAACCAATTAGTCATTGTATTTCCAACACGTAATACTGAATAGCAAACACAATGTGTTTGGATACAAGTATTGTATATTTGGGAGAAGCTACAAACACTTTATATTTGATTCCATACAACAACAAAAAAGAGAGATATTTCAGCGCGTGAAGACATAATTTAGATACCTATTTGTCGGTCGAAAAGACGTATGTTACCACCCGAATAGATGTGCTAAATTCGGCTGTATTTATTGACAAAATATCGACAATACCAAATTGAATTCGAATCTGTTATATTTTTCGCAATATTTAATGTCTACCAGTCAATTATTCGCTTAAGCATGTGTTGGAGACACTCAAATCGGCGCGGTAAAATTATTCATTTTCAATTATGTAGTGACATTTGATAAATCAGTGCCGGGGATCGAATTTCCTTACGATCGATTTTGTTTTTTAAGGAAGCTATCGCGTCGGCCAATCACTTGGCCGCCAAACTTTCGTAAGGTAGATACCACAATGGGAGTGACCAACTCATTTCATACTTATCAATTGTGTAAAAGTTTTAGAAGAAACAAGGTAGAAAGAAGATGAAGAAACAGAAAGAAGATGAAACCAAATCAAAATTTGTAATCATGTAAGGGGGACACTAGATATGGCGTAACCATTATACCCAAAAAAAAAAATAAATAAATGGTTTCCCGTTACATCCCATGAAGGGACAGGGCAGAGCTTCTCACAATCACTGAACTGTGCGCTTTCCCGTTTTCACTCACTGATTGGGACCTACAGTTTTATACCGATTCCGAACGGTATTTTGAGAAGCTTTTTCATGGCTAAATACTCGATAGCGTCGCCGTCACTATGCGAGGTGACCGCCGCCGAAAGAAATTTTAAGGTGGTCTGAGTAGGGATCGAACCCAGGATCTCATGTACAAGAGGCGCGCACACTACCATTGCACCACCGACGGCCACAATAATACCCATAGATTAATAAAATGTAGAGTTGCCATTCTCCTCATCTGACATACCCTTTCATACTAATCGTGGTGCGGTCGGTGCGATAGATTTTTATTTCACGTAAATTGAGTTAAATCAGGTCGAATTTCACAGTTTTCAAATTGTTTTGATGAAAAACTGCGAAATTTAAACGTATTTGAGACCTTTTTGTTATATTTTATTGTTAGTATATAGTTGTGATGTGTTTACATAAAAATTTTAAAGCACAAAACCAAATTCCGTTGCTGATTTATGGTTCGTTGGTTTGAGCCATTGCCTCTATCTGATATTATTAAAGCAACACTTTCCAACATCCAACCGCCCATCTGCAACACACCAAATGTCATCAATGTACTGAGAGAGTTGACTACTCTATACGTCATTACTCTATGATAATACCTATTATGTCAGTTAAACCAGTTTTTCAAACACTTTATATGGAGATCTACTGGGCGAAAAATGAGTTTACCAGGCAATAAAAAAAAACGGCTCATATTCACTACCAAAATTGCATTGTGATTGGTAAAGATTTCTGACAGTTATCATGTTGACCCTACAGCCAGCCAGAATGACGGGCGGACTGCTCAAATCGTCTTAAACAGCCCTAAACCGAGTTCGTTTCAAAGATACCTGCACGCTGAAAAGTCTGTCTTTTTATTGTTGTTTGGGTGCAAATATAACTTGTTTCTAGCTTATCGCAACTATAGTATACTTGTGTCCAACCACATTGTGTTTGCTATTTAATATTAGTTGTTTGAAACACAAATATTAATAAGTTGTAATATAAGTTTTTGTGACCCAAATGTGACTTTGTTTGTTGAAATCACAAACGTGACAAACAACAAGGAAACGAAAACGCAGGAGACCTTCAATTCATGAAAACAATGCGTACAAACATATACATGTTTCCTGCAATATAATGCTGGGACCGTTTTTTTCAGCGTGCAGGATCTAATAAGACTCGTCCTTAAAATTTATACATATTTTCGTATCAATTAATATATACCCCCATCCGTAAGAGTGAGGTTATGCAAATATATACAAAATACTTTAGTTAATTACTTTATTATTAAAGCAGCTCTTAGCCCAAAACGTTTTAGTAGCGACAACAAAGAAATTCGTAAGAACAACAGTTGGGGACGCAAATTTTAATCACTCAACGTTTTGGTTTATTGCCCTATGGTGTGTAGGGTGTCTTTTAAAGTTATACAAAGTCAGTTTTAAATATTTATCAATAACAAACACACATCTTTTTATACCCTACATGCTGAAAAATCTGTAGTTTTTTGTTGTTTGGATGCAAATATAACGTGTGTTTGGAGTTTGTCGCAAATATAGTTTACGTGTGTCCAAACACATTGTGTTTGCTTTTCAATATTACATTACGTTTGTGACACAATGATTAATAGGTTATGTTATATATTTTTGTGACCCAAATATTGTTTTGTTTGTTGAAAATGGGCGAAGACAAAAACCTGTACGATTACAAAAAAACAAAAAGGAGCAGATCATCAATTCATGAAAGCCATGCTTGCAAACATATACATGTTTTCTGCATTAAGTTGGTGAGGCCATTGTTTTTCAGCGTATTTAACAAATGTTAAGCAGGAAAAGGCCCGCCATTTGTGATCTTCATATTTTACTACAGCCAATATAAATTTTATCGGATCATAACTTTCGTTCATGGCAACTCCATACGCAATTGGAAAAGGAATCTTGTAATTATCGTAATAAAGGAGTACAGCTTTCTGACTTATCTTGGATGAATCTATAAAGATATGCCCGTCCTCGGGGTTATATTCGAAATTCATTTCCATTCAGCCTTCAATATCGTTGCAATTACTAAACGTATTGGATTCGTTAACTGAAACGCATGGTAGAAATATGCCTTGGCGTTTACGAAAACAAGTAACATTAACACCAGGTTCAGGCAGATAAATACTTTTCCAGTCTGCAGTTATTATTTCTGACTTTCCTTTAGATAGATTCAGCTTCCGTGCCAATTCATTTAAACGCTCTTGCGACATTAATATTGGGCTTGGGGCTGCTTCATTTCCTGAGTAAACACTGCCAATGGCTTCTGTTCCAAGGCATGTAGTAACATCAAGATGGTGTCTGGCTTCCAGGATGCAGCTCAGGTTTTGGAAGTTCATCAGAATGTGGTAATTTCAGCGGGAAAAACATTTTCTGGTTGGCCCCTTCACGTGAAACGCCAGAAATATAATTCAATTCGAACAGGTAGTTGAGTCAGTAGTCGGCTGGCTGATTTTGAGCTTTGTTTTGATTTTACTTCTTCATAGTTTCTCATATAGTTTCAAGTGCATCTGGCAAGGTATGATGCGCCTAATTAGCGCAATGTAAATAAATTACAATAAAAAAACTAAATGGTTTCCCATTACATCCCATGAAGGAATTGGGGAAAGCTTCTCACAACCAGTGAGCTGTGCGCTTTATAGTTTAATACCCACTGATTTGGACCTACAGTTTAACACCGGTTTCGAACTGCATGTTGGGAGGCTTTTTCATCGCTAAGTACTCGATATTGCCGTCGGTGGTGCAATGGGTAGTGTGCGCGCCTCTTGTACTTAAGATCCTGGGTTCGATCCCTGCTCTGACCACCTTAAATTTCTTTCGGCGGCGGTCACCTCGCATAGTGACGGCGACACTTTCGAGTATATAGCCATGAAAAAGCTTCTCAAAATATCATTCGGAATCGGTGTAAAATTGTAGGTCCCAATCTGTGAGTGAAAACTGGAAAGCGCACAGCTCAGTGATTGTGAGAAGTTCTCCCCGGTCCCTTCATGGGATGTAATGGGAAACCATTTATTTTTTTTATTTTATTTAAGTACTCGATACTGTCGCCGTCACCAAGCGAGGTGACCGTCGTCGCAAGAAATTTTAAGGTGGTCGGTAGCGGGGATCGAACCCAGGATCTCCTGTACAAGACGGCACAATAATTGCAATATTTTCTCTTATTTTTGGAACGAAGCTAAATGAAAAAAGGTTATAAAATATTGTTCTAACACTATTATGCTACAAACCACTATTATCCACTATATTGTTTACTTTTGCTTCGGGTTGTGTCTGGACTAACTAGATGTCTCACATATGTTGGGTAATTTCTTGTTTAATAGGAAATTTTCTAAGTGGAGCCTATAACCAATATTTAATAAATATTGTAGTTTTGAACCCAATAAAAAGTAAATTTAGAAAAGCCAAAGTGACAAAAGTTTAAAAAAGAACATTTTCTCAAATAACTGTCTCTTTTTCTGAAAATTTAAATTTAAATTTTCTCAAAAAAAGAAAATTACCCATTCATATTTCTTCTTACAAAAAGTACATTTTCTTAAAGAAAGTATTTTTTGTTTACATTAGTACCTTTTCTTAAAAAAGTAAATTTTCTTACAAAAAATTGCCTTTTCTTAAAGAACTACCTTTTCTAGAAAGAGTACCTTTTTGTGAACCAAAAGATATGCACCTACTCTTAAAAATGTACATATTCTTCAAAAAAGGACCAATTCTAAAAAATTCCCATTTGTTAAAAAAAACATTTCCTTCAAGAAAATACCTGCTCTTAAAAAAATATATTTTCTCACAAAAATTTCTTTTCTTAAAAGTACGTTTTCTTAACAATAAAATAATGCATTTTCTTTTCTTTTCTTGAGTTATGTAGTCTTTCTGAAAATAAGTACATTTTCTTATAAAAATAACCTTTTCCTAAAAAGGGTACCACTTCTTTAAAAAGTACCTGTTCTTAAAAAATGTACTTCGTTGTAATAAAAATGCATACTCATATTTGTTCAATTCAATTTCGTCTCAATTCAATTCAATTCAATTCATATTTTTTTAAGAGAGGTATTTTTTTGAAGAAAATGTTTTTTTTAAGAAATGGGAAGTGTTTAGAATTGGTTCTTTTTTGAAGACCACTTTTTCTCACAGAAAGTACTTCTTCTTAAAAATAGTACCTTTTCTTGAAAAAAAAAACATTAGAAAAGGTATCTCTTTATAAAAAAGGACCATTTCGAGAAAATGTAATACATATTCTTACAAAAAGGACCTAAAAATATACACTATTTAAAAAAAAAAAAATTCTAAAAAAAAATTAATTTCTTAAAAAATGTTTATCATTTTGCAAAAAGTATATTTTCTTAAAGATCCATTTAAATTATCGTATTTTTCAACAGGCGTCTTAGACGTGTTGGAACTAACTAGTACATAATAAATAGCGAAAGGGACTTCGTTCCAGCCGGGTGTCCCCAGAAACCTCATGTGATTGTTTTTACCTCCTCTACCAGAAGCCGTTGTCAGAATCATGTTATTTTTTTTGTATTCCACAGAGTAATTTGGAGGATTTTTCAGAATTTTTGGGAAATTTATATTGAGAATGTTTGAGATTTTGGGGAATTTTTTGTATGTTTTTTTTTTGGAAAATCTCATTGGAATATTTTTAGTTTTTTATGTTTTTTTTTGTGCATAATTTTTACCTTGTATAAATCTATAAATCGTTTTGTATATCGAAATCTAATATTGCAATCCAAGTGAAATTTCTACCAGAAATGTTAAGACTGTTCTAGTTGAAAATCAACAAGTCCCAAAAACGGAAATAATAATTTTTGTTTTTTAAAAATTGAATTGAATCCTAAGAAATTGTTCACTTAAGACATTTTCGATATTGAGCTTCCGGTGGTCACAGATAAGTCCCTTATTTAAGCCCACTCTAACAAATGAAGTGGCATTAAGCTGATCAGTAGCAGCACAAAGAAAATCACCGCATTTTACTACATCAAGTGTGAAAATGCAATTTTCTTGGTATTTTTGTGTTGATTTTTTTTCCTGATGATGTTGGTATGGCAGCAACATATTATGGACACCCCTCTTGCTATATAAAAACAATTTGCATAACAATACCATCGATGACGGCAACGACAGTGACAGCGACAGCAATACCGACATTGCATGTTGTAGCCGCTATTAAGGTTCATATACAAGATTATTCAGTTAAAATCACTTGAATATGATGGATGTCGAGAACAGTGGGCTAAAACAAGTTAATTTCTGCCGTGTACCATATGAACAAGAGACAATTGTTAACAATTTTATTCAGTTATAAATTGTTTGGGGAATAATTAATTATTTCGTTGGATGTATTAAAACGAGTGCTCATTTTACGCCTATTTAACTCTTGGGACTTTCCAGGCTTATTTTTTTTTTTGGTCAATTTTAAACTATTATTATCATGGACTGTTTTCGCAATAACCCGGTTTGTCATCATTTTATAAAACCCAGTGAAATTAATGATTTTTGAGCAGGGTTGGAAATATAGCTATTTTCATGCCTACCCCTAAGGCATATCATCTACTATAGGGACTTGAAAGAATTATCTCAGATAGGCGTATCCAAGATCTTGAGATTCTTCGAGCAAACTAATTGCACGTTGAAAAATCTGTATTTTGTTGTTGTTTGGATGTAAATATAACGTGTTTGTAGCTTGCCGCAAATATAGTATACTTGTGTCCAAACACATTGTGCTTGCTAATCAATATACCGTGTTTGAGACATAGATTATAATATACGTTTTTGTGACCCAAATGTGGATTCGTTTGTTGAAACTCCTGAAAACAAACACGTGACAAAAAAGAGCAGTAGATGTTCACTTCATGAAAGCCATGCTTGCAAACATATACATGTTTACTGAAATATGTTGCTAGGACTGTTATTTCCCAGAGTGTAGATAGAACTTACAAAATGATTGATGAATCTCAAACGAACTATCATACTGCGCTCGGTTTTAGACATTTGTGATCGGAACACTTTGGTAAATCATCGTGAATGGATTCACGCTTGAACAACGCTACCAAATTATTCAAATTTACTTTGAAAATCAGTCATCAGTTCGCGCAACCTATAGACGACTTGGTGATTATTTATTGCCCCTCTGCGGAAGCTACCCCTCGAACTGTGGATAGATTTCATACCTCATACTCTCTACCTGATGCAATGATACCAACACTTCGAAGGAATGTGCGTACTGAAGAGAATATCAACGCCGTAAACGAAGGAGTGGAAGAAGATCCAAATTTATCGAGTCGTCGTCGGTCGCAGGAATTTGGGCTTTGCACGTTCACTACGTGGAGAATTATACCCTGAAATCTTGACCCATACCCGTATAAGATACAGCTTCTGCAGGAATTAAAGCCACGAGATCGTCATATGCGTCGTTCTTTCGCCGATTGATCCGATGATTTATCGCAAATTTGTGTTCAGAGATAAGGCCCATTGTTGGCCTAACGGGATTGTTCATAAGCAAAATTGCCACAGGCAATGAAAAAATCGTTCCTCCCAAATGAAATCTCAGATAACTGAAGTTTGTTTGGGAACTGTAGTTGGGAGAAACGAACTTCTGTTAATCCATACCTGTCATTTCGTTTGGGAGAACCGAAAAAAGTTTTGAGGAAACGAGTTATAAAAAATATAAGCTGGAAAACACGTTTGTGAGAAACGAAAAACGGGTTTTCCAAGTATTCCTTCGGTTAGAGCAACCAAGTTGTAGTTGTCCAACCCAAAAAACGTTTGCGAGAACTGAAAAACGTTTGCCGTAAACTAGTTATGAAAAATTACAGCTGAAAAGACGTTTGCGAGAAACGAAAAACGGTTCCACCAACTGTTATTTCGGTTACAGCAACCGAGTTGTAATTAAAACTTTGATTTATGGTTTTCATAGGCTCTTTTTTGTTTAAATTTCCAGCTTTTATGATTTTGGATTTATCCATAAAGTTTGGTTTATAAAATATTGGCATTTTGTCTAGTTTTTCACTGTCTACTCATTCAAATAACAACTAAAAGTGCAGCAAACTACAACGCGTCAATTGTCCATCCAAGATATATTGACAAGGTAGAAGTATTAGAGGGTGTGGTCACTTTTATGTGTATGCGTGGGTGTGTATGCCAGACGAGTGGATAAGACTGTATACAGTCGACAGAATGAGAGAAGTTTACGTTATTCGTAATCTGTGCTCTCATTAGAAACATGGCTAATTTCAGTTATCGCAAACGTTTTGTAAATTTGCGGCAAAAGTTATTTTGTACGCGTTTGATGCAAACGAGAAGTAAATCAAAGTATTTTTGCGGCAACCGAGCAATAAACGTTATTTTCTTTGCGTGCACATATGAAGTTAGACCAATCCATAATAAATCCTACAGACTTGATTACATCCAGAAAAATTCTCCGGTTGGTGAGGTTTTCACGCAGGTGGAATCATTAGACCCTATTTCTTCAAAAATTATGACGGAGCTCGCGTTATGGTCAATGGAGTTCTTTACCGTACTATGATTAATGATTTTAATCAATATGGCTGACGTTGTTCCGGGCGAGATGTGGTTTCAATAGGATGGCGCTACGTGCAATACGGCGACCGCAACCCTGGATTTATTGAAATCAAAATTTGGCGATAAGTCGATTTCGAGAAATGGGCTTGCCAAATGACCTCCAAGGTCGTGCGATTTCACACAACTTGATTATTTAAAGTGGGACTACGTGAAGTCACTGGTTATGCTGATAAACCAGCAGCAATTGACGCCTTGTATCCCACAACTCTTCGTGTTATTCTAGACATACGCCCAGCAATGCTCGAAACAGTGAACCACAATTTGACGACGAGAATGATCAGCTGGGGTGGTTATGTACCCGAAATCATTTTCATATTTTAATGTCATATATTGATCTTCCGAAAAAAAAAATGTTTTTGATTAAAATTTAATTTTCGGTGTTATTGTTTATGAAAAAATAGATGGTTTCCCATTACATCCCATGAAGGAATTGGGGAGAGCTTCTTACAACCTGTGGGCTGTGCGCTTTATAGTTTTATACTCACTGATTGGGACCTACAGTTTTTACTCCGATTCCGGACGGTATTTTGAGAAGCTTTTTCATGGCTAAATACTCCTCAGTGTCGCCGTTACTATGCGAGGTGACCGCCGCCGAAAGAAATTGAAGGTGGTCAGAGCAGGGATCAAACACAAGATCTAATATACAAGAGACGCGCACACTAGCCATTGCACCACCGACGGCCACTGACGGTATTATTTTTAGAATTTCAATTTCTATCGCACTTAAAAAACACCCTTTACGTATTAGTAGCAGCAGGTGTTTTTGTAAAGAAGTTGTAGGCAGCAACACGGATATTTTTGTTTTGTTCATTCGTTTCAGTTGTCAAATTTATACCCACAATACAAGAAAACACAAAAACAAAATACATATGGGTTTGACAAGTGAAACGAAAATAGCATGAAAACCAATAAATCACCTGTTCAAAAGACTTCAACTGATAAATAATTATACCATTATCAAATATGTATAACGAAAATGAAATTGCATCTTTCAAATTTAGAGATATAAAACTATAGCTACTTAGTTTAAAACAAATTAAATGAGCCTACTATATTCCAAATTTATGTTTTTGAGTCTCTCCTTCTTGGTAGCATTTTCATTCACAAGAAATGATAACAACATTTATCTAATGTCGCATTTATACCGCAGTTTATAGTAGCCAGATTAACTAGAATGTCGCAATTAGACCACAGTTTATCGCGACCAGGGTAGCGATAACCTTGTTCTCTAATCTTTGCCATTTACACCACCTAGTTTGAGATTAAATTGATATATCTGGTGGCGACTTTGAGCTTACACCAAATTATAGGAACTCACTCCGTGCAGAGACAAAATTAACGAAGACGGCGCCACAACAGGAAAAATGAATTAGTGGCCCTTAGTTTTGCCAGTTTTCTACAAATTTGTGATGTATTAAAAATAGCTCCACCTTTAATATTAGATCAGTTGGTCGAATCGGGACAGTCGGTCAAATCGTCTCACATTCTACACCGATTCGAGCCAATTATAACGACTGCGACATGAGCATCAAACAATTTTTGTTGGCTGTGACGCGTCGTTAAATTTTCGACCGGATTCCGTTTGTCAAACAGTTGATAATTTGTGTGTGTTTTTATTATGGTTGCAGTTTTTTCGTAACCAAGATGATCTAGAATTAGACGACCAGAAGATGTGCTCAATTTGGCAACTCTTGGTAAAAGAGAACTAAAATATGCTAGAAATTCACTCAAAGGCATTTCTCTCAATCGTCATATCTTGATTATTTCATACTTTTTGCATAGTTTATGTAATTTTACTTCAACATGGTTGGAATTTGTATAGTTATATACAGTAACACTATCAAAAAGCTGCTCGTGTATTGAAATATTCAATGAAGAGAGTAAGAGAGAGAACAGAGAATGACTAGGGCTTCACTCGTTGTGTTTGTTGGCATTTGAGTGAAGAGAAATTTTGACTGTCTACGTGTACATCGTTTAACATCGTTAACAGTGTTGCATTAAAATGTAAACCAATTTAAATTTTTACAGATCAAAATTGTATGAAATTGTATGAATATTCTTGAAAATGCGCTAATCGTGGCCGGTGTAAATGCCGTATACCCTTGTAACCTAATCATTGCCGTCTGCACTACACAATTTGAGATTAAATTGGCATATCAGGTGGCAACTTTGTGCTTAGATCAATTTAGAGCAACTACGTGCCGAAATTATCAAAGACGGCAGCACAACAGAAAAATCTGTTTTGCACAAATTTTGATTTTTTTTAATAAATAACTGAACATTGATCAGTCAGTCAAATATGCTTGAATTTTAAACCGGTGATAGCCAATTATATCAGCGGGGTGGTGAGCTTCAAAAAATTATTGGTGGCGGCGACGTGTCGTGAAGTTTCCTATCGTCTTCCGACTGTCAAACAGTTGAGTTTTCTTGTATGTTTATAAATAATATGGTTGCCTTTTTTGGTACTTACCAGAGTTCTATCAAAGTGTACACCAGGTTAAAATGAGGTTAAAAATTAAACTTAAATTTTTAGGGATTAAATTTGTATGAGTAGTATTTTGGGTTCGCGTGTGTTAGCGGAGTTACCCTTCGATATGCGCTGTTCTTCGTCGATGTAAATGTCAGATAAGATAACTTTTTTTGCTAAATTTGAAATTGAAAAAGTGGCAACACTGTCGTTGCAGTTACGCCTACCAAGATGGTAGCTTTTTCGAGATTATAAATGTCAAACACCATAAGAAAAAAACCTCGATAATCCCAAACATTTGATAATCTTGGTAGATGTAAACGCCGCTTAAGTGGGAAATTGAAATGAGGTTTACCATCGCTTAGCTCCAGCGTACAAATTAAGCTGTAATTAACTTTAGCGGGGTAAAAACACACCTATTACCGCATTTAGCCTGGAAAAATAATTTAATCCACCCTATGGGGTAATAAGCACACTTGTTTTTCGCATTTAGCCGGGAAAGTTAATTTACTCCACTATATGAACTCAGTACTTTTTTAAGAAACTATGCGTAAACACGTGGGCGTAGAATTAACAGACAAAAATAAAGGTACATCCTAAGATTTTGGATATTTAATATATCCTATTATTTTCTGACATTTTCCACTGTGCATTTCATACACTCAAGTACAATCCATATAACGTATGCGAACTACAAACCACAACATGAGGCTCTGTCGGTTACATGAATATTATATGCATATGAGTGAGGTAACAGTGTTTGTTGTTGCAGGTATGTTGCACGGCTCTACGAGTATGTTGCATGGCATCTCTCTTTACTTGCAGCCCTGCAGCAACTCTATGAATTGTAGGTACCCTTTTCGGTTAGGAGAAGGAAAAAATTGGTATTTTAGCATAACTATTGTCTGGAAATTCACTCATAATTCGATGTTAGTCCATACGGTTTTTCAATACTTATTTTTTTTTTGGCTTTTCTTTTCTTGTAAGAGTTCATATTTTAAAGGCATTAAATGCACCACCAGTCACATATATCAGCTCCTGCTTTCTTTGAGGCTACAGCATCTGTACCGCGTCTAGTGTTTTTGTTTTTTGCCTGGTCCCGCTGTGGGATCTGTGTGGTAAGTAATTGCATGATAGGAGCCCTCTTATAACAATGCCAACCACACAGTTTCTACATATAGTGGCGTAGCACACAGAGGACGCCGCCAGTTGTGGTACTATGGATAAGAGTAACATGCAATTAAATGACGGACGTGTGTTGGCGATAGTGGTGCAGATTGTACACGATTTCATACTCAGCTGCGTTGGTCGTATAATGTGGCGCATGCGCAAATGCTATTATTACATTTAATATGTCTGTGATCTGAGAAAATGTACAGATACTCTCACTTTTGAAGTCGCATGAGAAGAAATTCAAATAATATCGGGTTTTTTTGAATATGACCGTATAAAGGTTTATGCTAAATTTTACATATTTATTAACCCTGTGTCGTGTAAAGGTTGGAAGCAAAAGTTCAACAGACCCTTGCAATTTTTAGATCACATGCAATTTGGTCGGTCGATCAGAAGCAAACGAAAGTCTGTTACAGGTATTAAAAATCGATGAGTTGATAAGACAACAAACCGAGAGAGGGACTAAGCTAGTTAGTTGTTTAATAATTTTAAAGGGTGTCTCAGTAAGAATGCACTTTTCCAATTTAAAACAAACCACGTATTTTGCGAGATACTAGTCTTTTTTTTATCGGATTGTAAAGAAGACATGTTCCGCTTAAGTATGGAGTAAAATATCCATCAAATGGCCCCCACGGCTCTGATGACAATCCATTATTTTTCTTTCCATGACTTTTTCACAGAGATCTAGCTACATACATATATATCACCAGTGACGCGTTAGATCTCGGATTTGAGTTCAGGTATTGCTTCCGGTTTATTTACATAAACCCGAGATTTCACAAAACCCCAACGAAAGAAATTGCACTGAAACATGATCTCTTACAGCCTTAAAGGAAATTACAACTTTAAACATAACGAGGATCTAAAAGAACTAAATTTGAAACATATGGTAGGGCCAAACCAAAACAGAACGAGAAAACTACAATTAGAATAGTTCGTTCTATAAATAGAACTTTCAAAACGTCTGCATCAGGGCGTGTAAGTAGGAAAGCAATGTGTAAGTAGCAACAACAATCGCTCTGCACACAATCAATAAATGTCTTCTGTTGGTGACTTGTGTAAATACACACCGCAGTGGCTTAACGGGCTAGACGCTGCTGAGGATTATGCTTCACAAACATCGAAACGATCGTCCAGCGAATGTGAGTTCGAATCCCACCCGCGGCATTTACATTTTTTTCACTAACCGGAGAAAACATGATCTCTTACAGCCTTAAAGGAAATTAACACTTTAAATTGCACTGCGGTTGAGTCGCATAATCTTGGTGGCCAGTTGACATCAGAATTTCTTGAAACAATTTTTTCTCGAAATCGTTGTTGTAATAAATCGATCGTGTGGCCACAAGAAATGCGTTATCATATTCCTGTATCGAATGCCGTTCACAGTCACTGCAATTTCGGCTTCATCTTCAAAAAAGTAAGACCAAATCACGCCGCCTGACCAAATCCGCACCACACAGTTGCTCGTTGTGGGTGCGTTTGTTTGTCATGGATTGCATGAGGATTTTCTGAACCCCAAATTCGACAATTTTGTGTATTCACGAAGCCATTCAGATGGCAATGCGCTTCATCGGAGAAGACGACCTTTTTCTTCAAAAATTGGCATTGACTTCACATTGCTCCACTACACATCGAACGAATTGTCTGCGCTTTCCATAGTCTTTTGATTTGAGCTCCAGAGTAAGTTGAAGTTTATACGCATGAAGGTGGAGGTCTTTTGTCAAACTTCGCTGAGTAGTGCTTCGTGAATCTTTGAATTAGTTGAGAACGATGCCGAATTGATGATTTCGGTATTTCGGCGACTCTCTGGTTTAGTTCAGCAATGTTTTCAAGAGACGGACCGGTACGTTGACGCACAGGAGTCTTATTGTCCATAACCGACCCAGTTTCTTAAAATTTTTTAACCTCTCTTCGAAAGGTTAACACATTAGTTACACATTCTCGACTGAAAAGTTTTCAATTTTTAATAATCGGAATGAACTTATGTGACACCTGCCAAATTTCAGAGTTGCCACTTGCACAAAAAAAAAATTATACTAAATTTAAGATGTGCAATCTTATAACGCATTTAGACCGCCGTTCATCGCGGCCAGTTTAGCGATTACCTTGTTCTCGCTAACCTCTCCGTCAATTGGCAACTCCGTGCTTAGACGAACTCCGCGTCGATACAAAATTATCGATGATGGCGGCAGAACAAAAAAATTAAGTTGGAGGCTATTGGTTTTGCCAGTTTTGTATAAATTTGGGATGTTTAAAATTTAAAATTGGATCAGTGAGTCAAATCGGGCCAGTTGATAAAATCTGCTCACAGTTTAAACCAATAAGAGCCATTTATACCGGCGGCGGCGTGAGCTTGAAACAAATGTTGGTGGCGGCGACGCGTCGGAAAGTTTTCGATCGGCTTCCATCTGTCAAACAGCTGATTTTTTGTGTATGTTTTTATTATGGTTGCATTTTTTAGTAACTAAGAGTGTTGCATCAAAATGTACACCAGTTTAAAATGAGGTTAAAAAGTGAACTTCAGTTTCTACAGATTAAAATTGTATGAGTTATTATCTCTGGGTTAGCGCTGGTTAACGGAGTAAACTTTCGAAATGCGCTAATCTTGGGTGAAGTATGAACCGTATTATACGGCATTTACACCAAACAAGATTAACGCATTTCGAAGGTTAACTCCGTTTGAAATATGAAAGCCGATCGAAAATTTACCAACGCGTCGCCGCCACCAAAACTTTTTTGAAGCTTATGCCGTAGCCGATAATAATGGGTTTTATTGCTTTAAACTGTGAGCCAATTTTATCGACTGGTCCGATGTGAATAGTGTTTTTCCTTCCCGGACTTATTCATTTCCCGGGAAAGCGGGAATCATTTCTAAAATTCCCGGGAATTCTAGGGATTTCCCGCAAAACCAAAAAAGTAGAAAACAATAGCGGCATTCCTGCAAACGTGAAAGCCGAGAACTTTTGCTCAGCGCAAGTTTCCCTCGCACCGTTGCATGAGGCACCAGGTAAAGTTGCTCAGCGTAGTTGTGCTCAAAACCATATCAGCTGACCAAGATGGATACATAAGGTGGTAGCAGTAGCAATTGCGTGTATTATGTATCATAGATAAAGGAAATAAGTAGATATCCCACAGGCGACGTTTATTCAACAGTGTGGGACATTTTTTCAAAACAAAAATAGAATCATTTTCCAGGTTGTGCTATTCAAACAACTAATTTAGTTTTTTTCATGTCGTTGTGTTCCCCACTTTCAAGTTAAAATTTTGTTATTTTGATTGCATCTTTTTGTTTACTGCAATTGTTGGTGTTCGTTTGTGTTGGATTTGAGAACAACGGACCATAAAACAAAAACAAAATCCCTGTTGATGTTGCCTAGCATACCTATTGTTAGCACCTGTTCTAAATACATCTTGCAAGGTATGTTTTGTTTGGGATCAAACGTTGTAATCATAGATAAAGGAAATAAGTAGATATCCCACAGGCGTTGTTAAGTACTGCCACTAGGTGCTGTGTTGTCGTTTTGTAACGTTTATTCAACAGTGTGGGACATTTTTTCAATACAAAAATAGAATAATTTTCCAGGTTGTGCTATTCAAACAACTAATTTAGTTTTTTTCATGTCGTTGTGTTCCCCACTTTCTAATTCAAATGCATTTTGGTTATGTGCTTGTTTGGTGTACTGTTATTGTTGGTATTCGTTTATGTTGACTTGTACAGCATCGGCCCTCTAAACAAAACAAAATGCCCGTTGATGTTGCCTACAACACCGACTGCTATCACCTGTTCTAAATACATCTTGCAAGGTATATTTTGTTTGGGATCAAACGTTGTAATTATTGCATTAAATTCCATCTAGAAAATATCCCATTGAACAAGAAATTTCCCACGGCATATGCGATATCTAATTAATTCCTTTATCTATGTTATGTATGTGTACTTTTTCTACTGTTCTAGTGCTATCACCTTCCACCTATCCACCCCAGTCAGATGACAACGAAGTGTCAAAAGTTTACACGTTTCTCCATCCCACGTTTGCGCAGCAAATTTGCCTCGAAAACTTTCCACTTTTGAGCAAGTCGCTTTGTATGGGAAATTTGTTTGTTTTGACGTTTGCTGTGCAAGTTTACGATGTTTTCGAGTTTACGAGGTTCTTTCGAGCTTTCATGAAGACCACTAATGTTTATTTCAATTTTGTGTTTATATTTTATTCAAAATAATAATCGATAAATCAGACAGTAAATTATTCGTTTAAAACAACACAAACAAACGTTCCCGTGAATAACACTAGATGTGAACCACCGATCCAATTTAAAATTTCAGTTATTTCAAAAACATCCCAAATTTGTACAAAACTGGTAAAACTAATGGCCGCCAACTTAATTTGTCTGTTGTGCCGCCGTCTACGATAATTATGTCTCGGGGTGGAGTTTGTGCAAGCACGAAGTTGCCACCTGAGATGTCAATTTAATCTCAAAGTGGATGGTGTAAACGGCAAAGACTGGAGTACAAGGCCGGGATAAACGGCGGTGTAAATGCGTTATTACGGCTATAATAATAAAGTATAATAAAGTTTGAAATTTTTTGAAATTAAGGGATATATTTCTATATTTTTCTTATTTTGTGAAAATTTTTTTTAACAAATTGTTGCTCAATTTTTTTATTTACTTTTTTCAATGACAACCAAAAGTTTGTTCTCTTTCTAATAATGCATTGAATAACAAAGTTCTATTTAATATTTACAACAAATTTTAATTTATACAAGATTGTGACATCATCTGAACTCGATACAGCATGTTATTGTTACAATCAATCGCATATTCCTAATCTCCATGAAAAACAAAGACATTATCTCACTATTTGTCAATTTAAATGAAAACATGAAAAATTATTCTTTTTCTCGTTACGATTTCATGAAAGGAGATGAAAAGCTTGAAAAATCGTGCAACTAATCTCAAAATCACCTTCAAAAACGTGCGACATTTTTGTTGTTTGTGTGTGTGTTTAGTTTTACATTCTACTACTATTAATTAAAATCGACAATATGACTGAAGTTAAAAAATTAAGATATTGATCATTAGAAGTATAAAGCAAAAGACTAATACTGTGTTATTACACTCGAGGAAAAACATCCAGGAAACACCCAAAACAAAAGAAACAAAAGTATACCTAGCATGTGAACCGAAAAATAAATACATATTTTAATAAAGTGACAATATCCCAATATCTTGAGGTTGAACTAGAACAGAGGTGGAAGTTCGCCTAGAAACCAAATCGGCGTTCACCGGCGAATTTACACCACTACCGCAGGAACATCGTATAGTGCAATAGCAGAACGTGAATCCATCTGGTGGTCCTATGAAAAGGCACAATTCATAGATGCAGGCGATGAAGTACTCGGCCCCCAACCCCGGTAAACGAACGAGCATCGAAACATACGACAACATAGAAAATCGCCGGGACGCAAAACATCGACGAGACATGGCCAAAAGTTAAAGTGAGAAACTGGAAAGAGCCACATAACGATCGTGCAGAAACATTCATTAAAAAAAATTCATCTGGTACGGCAATCGTGCAAAAAGGGCACAATGTGGAGTCGACGGCAAAAACGTGAAACTTCTGTATGACATTACAACATGTTGAAAAATTTGTCTTTTTTTATTATTTGGATGCAAATATAATGTGTTTGTAGCTTGTCGCAAATATAGTAGACTTGTGTTCAAACACATAGTGTTTGCTATTCAATATAACATGTTTAAGACACCATGATTAATAGATTATAAAAAATAAAAATAAATGGTTTCCCATTACATCCCATGAAGGGACCGGGGAGAACTTCTCACAATCACTGAGCTGTGCGCTTTCCAGTTTTCACTCACTGATTGGGACCTACAGTTTATCACCGATTCCGAACGGTATTTTGAGAAGCTTTTTCATGGCTAAATACTCGATAGTGTCGCCGTCACTAAGCGAGGTGACCGTCGTCGAAAGAAATTTTAAGGTGGTTGGAGCAGGGATCGAACCCAGGATCTCCTGTACAAGAGGCGCGCACACTACCTATTGCACCACCGACGGTTAGATTATAAAATATGCATTTGTAACCCAAATGTGGTTTTGTTTGCTAAAAAGTGATGGTTCAAATGGTTCATGGACCGGTGGCCACACAACACAAACATACAACAATTATAACAACAAAAAACGACAACAACAGCAAGGAGGCCAGCTCCACTATCACATCCTTGCCCTCCTTCTGCAGAACACTAGACGAGCAGACGCATTAAACCTGTTAAACGTCCGTCCATCCGTTAACATCCTACTTAAGTCCCAGTCCGTCCCTGTATGAATAACACCCATAGCGTCCAGGTCCCAAATGTCGCATTGTAATGCCAGTCCGTCAGTATATGTTTCCAGTCCTCCGGTCCACTCCCACAGTCACAGTCCGCCATGTCAGTCAGGCATATGCCACAGTCCGCCATGTCAATCAGACATATGTATCTTATGCAAAAATTGTTAGGAGACCCGTGAACCGTCAGTAAATATCCCCGACTCAAGCTGAAGCCGAAGTTTTGTCTGTCCCGTACAAAAGTCAAGTCATGTATAAACTCGTATGTAACCCTACCTTTATTGCTGTCAGTCCACCTACTCTGCCACAAGGCTATGAGACGGTCAACCAAGAGCGCCTTGAACTGTCCTATATCACCGTCTGCCACATCATCAGCAGACAAGCACTCGCATTTAACTAAAGGCAAACCCTTCGTGACTGTATGCAGCATAGAATGTCTAACGACCTCCAAGTCTAGGAGACGCACGGCCCGCAACACCTGCAAAGCATCCGTCTAGGCAGTACGGTAAACTGGCATATAGGTAAGCATCGTATTTCTCTGGCAAGAGAGGTCCTTCTACCTTCCAACCACAGATATGGCTGTACCGCACTATACCGGTGCTCCATACTTGCGCGATCGACGAACAAACCACAGTATACAGTACGGACAGCCGTTCGTCTTAGGCCCCGATGGCTCTGGAGGATGCACCTCACCATGTCAACCACCGTCGTCAGCTTCTCGTTGACTTACGGCATTTACGGCATCGGCCAGAATACCAAGATACGAGTACTTCACCTGGGCAACGTATATAGTATTTACAACCCGACATTTCAGCTCTGGAGGGCAAGACAATGACAGTTTGCCCTTAAGCAATATTGTCAAGGTCTTGTGCAGAGCCAAGTCCATCCCAACATTTCTACACCACTCACTCACTACACATATGGCCTGATCATCTCTCTCACCGGGGATATAGAGCATGTGGGTATGCCCCTTTCTCAATACAAGCTCGACGTTTTCAGACATGCGAGTGATAGTTGGACCGATGGCACAGAATACAGGATCGCCGGGATAGCATGACCAAGTTATGACCTGAATCGTAGGCTAATTTAAATACACATTCTTAGACAAGATAAGTCTATGCTAGTAACTGTGATCACTGGACACTGTTCAGACAAGCGTCTAGACTTGGAATATTAGCTCATTATTACTGCAGAAGCCCACAGCAAAGAGGAGAATGAGAACGCCGAACAACTCCTAATCTACTTTCCGGCTTTTTGAATGAGTAGGAGAAAATATCTAGGGCCTTACTTCATATTGGATCAAACATACAGTCAGGACGTTAAGCTGTGTGATATCACGACCTCAATACAGAATACTAATTGCTTCGTATATCTCTACTACTTCAGCCACCTCTTGGAATAACGGGATGTGGTATCAAGTGTCTTGAACGCCCCCTAACCATGTCACATCAATTAACAAGTTCAATGATGGGGACGGAATCTGACATCACGTGGTTTCACAATGATCCTCATTGGATTAAAATAAATAAATAGTTTCCCATTACATCCCATGAAGGGATTGGGGAGAGCTTCTCACAATCAGTGAGGTGTGCGCTTTATAGTTTTACACTCACTGATTGGGACCTACAGTTTTACACCGGTTCCGAACGATAGCTTTTTCGATAGTGTTTTCGTCACTATTCGTGGTTACCGTCGTCGAAAGAAATGTAAGGTGGTCAGAGCAGGAATCGAACCCACATTCTCATGTCCAGGAGTCGCGCACACTGACCGTTGCACCACCGACGGCCACATTGAATTAAGTGTGTCAATACTGACTGTCACTTCTACTTAACCACTACCGTGCCTCCCCAAATACAAGGTGGCGCAAAAGTAAACTTCCGATGTTTTTTGGCTGTAATTTAAAAAAAAATATGAAAAACTTTGATTCTTCTTGTGGATTATTTTTATTTGGTCTTTTAATTTTTTTTACATCAAGTCGAGAATATGATGTCATGTAAATGGCCGCCGCCACAGTTGATTGTCATTTGAGCCCTTTTTATGGCATTTTCCATCACTTTGGCCAAAACTTCCGGCGATACGTCCTCACATTCTTGACGGATATTGTCTTTAAGAGCTGCAAGAGTCTGAGGCATGTTGCGTGTTGTGCCAGTCTCTTCAAGGCGAGCGGCTAAACGTCGCAGTGTTTCACCAGTAGGATTGTCATTTGAGCCAGGAAATCTGCGACGAAATTCACGTTGTGCCAAAGTCACCGACCGATTATTGGTCAAATAAATAGTCAGCAATATTCCGCGTTCTGGAGCAGTGTAGCGTAACATTGTTTATTAACGTGTATTTCGCATGTGTTTACTACACAAATGTCAAAACAGAACTGACATTAGGGGCCAATCGCAAAATTTATAGCATTTTCTGATAGGAGGATTTCTTTTGCGCCACCTTCTATGACACTGTATTTTCATGCCCAAAGGAGTGAAAGCATCTGATTCTTCAGTATCAAAACCAGGTGTAGAAATATGCGATCGTGAAGAGTCGACACAGCGTTTGTGACGAAATATACAATAGTTGAAGATTTGATTGAGGACAAAGTGGATAAGAGAATTTGCGGTAAGAAGGTGAAAGTAAACTAAATTGATATAATATGCGATTGATATTAATGAAAGCTAAATTAATTAGGGCCTCATAAAAAAGAGACGTGGAAGAGGATGATCAAGACTCTGCCCACAAAGCAGACAAATTACACATTCTCACACATTCTCGTCACTATTTTGTATAACCGCTGCCCAACACCGGCTGTGAATGCCATCAGAATATCAAATGACATGCAATTTGAATAACATTTTACTTTGGGATTATCAAATGCAGTCGATCAAATGAATATTATTGCATTCAGTTTCCAAATCACCCAAGACTCTAATGATTCTAGACTAAACTCCTTTAGCTTGAAAATAGAAATAAGTTTGAAACTCAAGTTTTAGTCAAATCAACTCTATACTAATTGTCCACCACAGCTGCAGCTATTTGTTCTTTCTTAGCATTCATTTGATATTTTTTTTTGCCACTGAAATTCGTGATCTCTCCTAAGACAACGAAACATGATTTGTTGGTTATAATAAAGAAAACCAAACAAACAAAAAAATAAACAAGAGTTAATAAACTTTAAAAGAATAAACTGAAAAATTTATTTATACAAATTTAACAAATGAAACGATCAAATGAATGAATGAGTTAAATACAACAAATACAACAAAAAACTACTTAATTTAAACAAAATTAAATTGTTTGAAATATGTTTGCTATAGTTTGTACTTTAGCTTGTTTAGTTATTCAAACTCTTAATTCATACGTAGTTAGTGGGTTTAGATTAACCAGCAGTTAAGGTCAACCAACACCTAAATTTATTATGTTTGCAAATGTGGTGGAGGAGGAGGAGCGGCAGGCACTGCACAGGTGACCAGATGGGAGCAGCTGCTGGCTAATTAAGACATTGCTAAATTGCAAGAGAACACAAGTAAGGTAGAATGACGGATCAGGTCATTGCATCGGTGGCTCGTAATGACCCGCATAAAACGTCATAATTAGTTGATATCTTGATTAAGGTGGATGGATGGCTGTTTTGTAGTTTCTTGGTTATGACAGTCTATATGAGATAACTTAAGATTTTATTTAAATTCCTAATTGTTTAGCATTTAAGCTAATTAACACATTAGTTTAAACCACATGTCCGTCTGAATTTTCGTTTTAAGCATCTTCAGTTTGAACCCTGGTTCATTTTGAACTCTTGTTAATTTTAAACTCATGTTGATGTCGAGCCAATATACAGCCATATAGTAATAGATACGAGATCTCCTAACGTCACCGAGGTAGAGGGTGGTCCCAAAAGTACACGCTTGAAAAATAACGGCCTCTGTAACATATTCTCCCAAACATATTTTGCAGGAACCATGTATATGTTTGAAACACAGTCCAAATATTCATGTGTTTGCAAGTCCCAAATTCACTTGTATTTAAATGCAAACATTATCATGTTTATTGACAAACACTTATTCCTTTACGTGGAAACATATGCAGGGTTCAACCCAAACATCCATATACTTACGTGGAAGCATTCGTGTGTTAGCTCCCAAATCTCTATATACTTACATGGAAACATATGAGTATTTCCCCCCAAACATAACAATAATTAGAGATGAATAATTTTTCGATTACAATATATATACAAGGTGGCGCAAAAGTAATCCTCCTATCAGTAAATGCTATAAATTTTGCGATTGGCCCCTAATGTCAGTTCTGTTTTGACATTTGTGTAGTAAACACATGCGAAATAGACGTTAATAAACAGTGTTACGCTACACTGCTCCAGAACGCGGAATATTGCTGACTATTTATTTGACCAATAATCGGTCGGTGACTTTGGCACAACGTGAATTTCGTCGCAGATTTCCTGGCCGTCCAACGCCTACTGGTGAAACACTGCGACGTTTAGCCGCTCGCCTCGAAGAGACTGGCACAACACGAGATGCTGCCAGGCGTGGCAGACCCCGGAGTAGCCGTTCTGCAGAGAATATTGCTGCTGTAGCCGAGGATGTCATGGATGCGCCGTCGATGTCATGGAAGCGCCTTGAGCGCTACAGAGCAATGATCAACGAGTTCTTTTTGCCGCAACTTGATGAATTGGGATTGGAAAACATGTGGTTCCAACAGGACGGTGCAACGGCACACACTGCACGTGCCACAACCGATATGCTGAAGGATGCATTTCCCGGGCGCCTAATCTCCCGTTTTGGCGATTTGCACTGGCCAGCAAGATCGCCTGATTTGACCGCTCCAGACTTCTTTTTGTGGGGCTTTTTGAAGTCGCGGGTTTATGTCAACAAGCCTCAGACTCTTGCAGCTCTTAAAGACAATATCCATCAAGAATGTGAGGACGTATCGCCGGAAGTTTTGGCCAAAGTGATGGAAAGTGCCATAAAAAGGGCTCAAATGAGAATCAACTGTGGCGGCGGCCATTTACATGACATCATATTCTCGACTTGATGTAAAAAAAATTAAAAGACCAAATAAAAATAATCCACAAGAAGAATCAAAGTTTTTCATTTTTTTTTAAATTACAGCCAAAAAACATCGGAAGTTTACTTTTGCGCCACCTTGTATATTTTTTAATATAATTAGTTTTAATAATATTAAAACTCGATTTAAAAAAAAAATAAAAAAAAATATATAAATCTACATTTATAAACAATTAATAAACAAAATTTCAAGATTTAAACCAACCCATTAGAATCCTATGTTTTTTTGCTCCTTTCTTTGTTGTCTCTCACGTTGTTGTTTACGGAGGGTTTAAACTTCGATAAACGCTACACCACTTTAAAACACGATTATCCATATGCGTTGGTACACAAAAAATATTCAAAGCAAGTTCGTGCCAGCTAAGCGCGGTTTAAATACTTGAGTTTTTAATTAAATTTCACGAATGGTCCGCTTTCGATTTTCTCAGTAAAGGCTCAGAAAGACAAAGGGCTTCACGTTGTTGCTATTTTCAGTTTCCTTCCTCAAAATAGTTTCTCACTTTGATAGTACACCTATATACAAAACAGTAACATCTGAAAGCATTTAACCGTCCGAGACATTATTTATTCTATTTTTCACTGATCACAAATATTTTTTATTAATAAATTTTTCAGTGGATACTTACCTATCCGGCCAAGCACTTTTCCTATCCTCTGCCCAATGAACCATTGACGACTGAATGCGCATAACTAAAACGTAATATTTCAGCCAATATAAGAAACACATACTTCATCTGCAATTTACACGCACACACTCAGGATATTTATGAATATTTACGAGTCACTGACTGAAAGAATAATGCCAAATTACAGTTACACACTTACAAGATAGACTGTGAATAATCTATTGTTGTACCTCTTTTGTTTTCTTGCTCTCGAGAGGGCATAAACAGTGCAACAAACACAGATGTATTTGTATCACAAACACAGATATATTTGGTTCACTAACATATATACTATAAAATTTTAATTTTCTAATGGTAATGGTATTAATATTAATGGTAACCATGTAATATTGAAAAGCAAACACGATACGTTTGGAAAAAGATATAGTATATCAATATAGTATATCAATATAGAGAAGCTTCAGGCACGCATTATATTTGCAGCCCAACAACAAGAAATTCAACGTGTAGGAAACTAAAATGTAGCAGATTAGTCAACAATTTCCACACGCATTCAGGAGATTTATGAGTCACTGGCTGAAAGAATATTGCAAAACTACAGTTACACATTCACAACTTTAACTTTAAATAATATCTCTTTGTTCCTTTTTCATTCGCTTGCTCTCGACAGAGCATAACAAGTGTAGTAAACACAATTGTATTTGTATCCCAAGTAACGTTATATTTGGGTCACAAATACATATACTATAAAATATTTATCATTGTGACCCCAACATGTAATAATGAATAGCAAACACCATGTGTTTGGACTCAAGTATACTATATTGCTGCAAACATACGTTATATTTGCATCCAAACAACAAAAAGAAAATTTTTTCAGCGTGTACACGACCTAACAAAGAAGATACACAAAAGTTGGGACATTTTTTTATATTTTTCAATACAGGGTGATTCATATACAGGGTGATGATATTCTCAGCTGTGGAACCATAGTTATCGATATCGATAGTTCACATGCAGCTAAAGAAACACACGTTACTATTGATCGGCGATAAAAATACTATTTTATTTTATATATTTTGTTATAGAAATCATAACAATAAAGCGAACCACAGACTTGTCATTAATGAGCATGAGCGAGGCCGATAACTTTTTATCTGACTGATGAATTATAAAAAATATTACCAAAAAATTTTGTGAACATGATAGTGATGCGAACAGCTTCGAGTACATACTTATTTGGTATCAAGAAGGGCGGTAAACCAACAATAAACATCAACGATAGCTGATGTTCATGCGCCTGAATGACAAGTCTGTGGTTCGCTTAAGAGGAAAAAAATTAAAGGCTTTTTTCGATAACTAGCTTAGTTATCGATTTAGTCGTTATTTCATGAGACCAAGGATGGAGGGTGTTGATTTATCTCTATCTTCTGAGGCGAAATATTTTGGTATAGTTCTGGATCAGAAGCTGAACTAAGCGAGATGCTGAACAGGGATTGAACGTGCTCTACGCCTGTCGGAATTCGATCCATAGAAGCTGGGAACTGTGTCCGAGGACCGTTTATTGGTTGTATTCGGTTATTGTACGCCCAATTGTTAATTATGGCTGTTTGGTCTGGTGGATCGCTTTGGACAATAGCTACCAGTGGAGGATGCTTAGTTAGGTTCAACGCACTGCGTTACTGCGCATCAGTGTGGCGAGGAGAAGTGCTCCCCAGACGGCGTTGGGCATCATAGTGGATTTTACTACACTTGATACCTACACGAGACGGTGTGCTGCAAGAAGAGCCCTTCGTTTGAGAGATTTAGGTCTCTGGAAACATGCCCCAACATTCTCCATGACTTGATCGAGAATCACCAAGGCGATTATTTGAGTCAGGTGACCGACTATATGCTGCCGATGGTAGATTTTGGACTGTGCCCAGATATAATGATGCTAGGGAGAAGTGATTGGATGGATGGTGGAACTAGTGTCATTTTCTGGTTACCCAGTCAGTACGGGAGCGGGTTTATTCAGTGAGGAGCTCCGCCTCAGTCTGTCGCTGGGTTTGGATGAGAACTGCAGTGTCTTTCAAGATGATATACTGGCGATTATGATGGCGGTAGCCGAGGTTATGAACTCGTGCGTGTACCCAGCGGTCGAAACCTTTATCTGCGTCAGTTCGACCAGATCGAATATATGTAAATCCAAATTGGTTGGAGGTTGCAAGCGAATTCTGAGCAGTATAGTACCCGGCAAGCTGAGACTCGACTGGGTTTGGGGCATAATGATTTTCCAGGGAACGTTGAAGCAGATTTTGCTAAAGCGGGTTGTACTTCTGCTGCTTCCTCTGTTTATCCCCTATTTGTTAGCTTTATGACTTGATTGACCGCTGGATGAGCATGGGTTTCAACGCAGCATGGTCGGCCAAATTGGATATATCCCAATTGGGATATATGGCCGAAATTGGACTCGAGTAGGAGTGGGTCGCTTCTGAGATTGGTGAAGAATGATTTTCGGCTACTCATTGGGATGATTTCGAGCCACTGAGATGTTGGGGGGCTTCAATCGCAACTGGATTACCGACAGGATTGACTACTGTCGCGTTTGCGGTGACGCAAAGGGAGTGTAGTCCATAAGGCACCTTCTTTGTCAATGCTCGGCCCTGCAGCGAAGGCTTTCGATGGTATTTTGTAGATGATCTGACCTTTTGGTCAGAGGTTACAGACTGAGGTTACAGATTTTAGAAGAAACTTCCAGTAAAATTTATTGACTGAGTTACCGCGATTGTATATTCAAGTTTTGGGGCCTATATTTCGGAAAATATGTAGTGTCTAATACCCTATCAGGCAAAAAAAAAAACAATAAAAAATAGGCGAATTGCTTCTGAAGTAAATTTGCTCCTACGAGCTGAGTGCGCACATTGAATGCATTTTCTCGGTTCCCAGGCGTATTGAGGAAGAGGCGTTTTTTGAAACCTGTGGGCTCCAGGGGTCTGAAATAACTTTGTCCCCCATTCTTCTCATTTAAATGGGAATCATCATAAAACAAACCGAGGTACAATTTGAGGTGTGGACAAAAATACAGTTTTTGTGAGTCGGTCTAGTAAGTATACATTGAACTGAAAATGGGTAGAAAATGTGATATACCATTTAACAGTTCCACGACTTTTATCAATTTTTAGTTCAACACTTCAACACCATATTTTATAAATTTTATAAATTGATATTTTTATAAATTTATTAGACATTAAATAAATAAATACATTTCATATTGATTTTTATATGGTCAGAGGCCGAATGGTATGATTTAATTAAATCCGTCGGCCTATTCATACGTAATATTTTATTTACTTATATTTTCTGTCCCTACTATAGTTCAACTAACTATGAATGGCTAACAATTTTAATAATAGTACAAGAGTTTCCGTAGTTTATCTGTTTACGAATCAGCTACACGCTGAAAAACGACTCTGTAACATATTCCCTCAAACGCATACTGCAGGAAACATGTATATGTTTGGAACACACTGCAAATATTCATATATTTCACTTACATATAAATCGAAACATTAGCATTTTTATTTGCATAAATGCATACTTTTACATGGAGCCGTATGCGTGTTTCAGCCTAAAACCCGATATACTTACGTCGACGCATTCGCGTATTTCCTCCCAAATGAACGATTGAATACATGAACCTATAATGCAACAGATCAGTCACCATAAGAAACACTTAACTCACTTACACATGTATTCAGGTATGTTTCTGAATCACTGACTGCAAGAATAGGGCATAAAAACAGTTACAATAATCTCTCTTTATCCCTCTTTTATTACTCTTATCTCGATAGAGCATAGCGGCAAAAAAAAAAATAAGTGAACGGTGCACCAAACACAGCTGTATTTATACCATAAACAAAGCTTTATTTGGGTCACAAATACATACATTCTAACATACTAATCATTGTGTCTCAAATAAAAAATATTGGAAAACAAACACAATGTGTTTGGACACATGTATACTTATGTATATTAGCGGCATGCTCCAAACATACGTTATATTGCATCCACACAAGATAAAACTACAGAGTTTTCAGCGTATTCGTTTAACTACACGCTGAAGAATCTGTCTTTTTGTTGTTGTTTGGTTGCAAATAAAACATTTTTTGTATCTGCAATATAACATGTTGGAGACACAATGATTAATATGTTATAATATATGTGTTTGTAACCCAAATATGGTTTTGTTTGTTGAAAACCGCTGAAAACAAAAACGTGATAGGCAACAAAGAAACAAAAAATCAGAAAATCAGCAATTTGTGAGAACAAGTAAATGTTGTTGTTTTGCTTAGATACTCGTAGAACTTACAAAAGGGTTAGATGTCACACTGCGCTCACTTTTTGACATTTATGATTACTGTAGTCTGGCAAATCATTACGAATATATACACGCTTGGACAACTCTACCAAATTTATTTTGAAAGTCAAATTTACTTTGAAAGTCAGTCATCGATTCGCGCAACTATAAATTTATAGAATTCGTGTGAATTCGCTGGAATTGGGGATCTAGCCGTCAACTACGTGGAAAATGTTGAGCAAAGATCTTAGCCTACATCCGGATAAGATCCAGCTGGTGCAAGAATTAAAGCCACCAGTCCATCATATGTGGCCGTGTGTGATGCGCACCTCTTGTACATGAGATCCTGATTCGATACCTGCTCTGAACACCTTAAATTTGTTTCGGCGGCGGTCACCTCACATAGTGACGGCGACAATATAGAGTATTTAGGCACGAAAGGCTTCTCAAAATACCGTTCGGAGCCGGTTTAATAACTATAGGTCGCAAACAGTGAATATAAAACTAGAAAGCGCAGAACTCACTGGTTGTGAGCAGCTCTCCCCAATTCCTTCATGGGATGTAATGGAAAACCATTTATTTTATTTATTACGTTTCATTAAAACAAAAACAAACAAAAACAATTTATGTATATTGGATTCGAAATCACATCAAGAAACTTCGGCTACAGTTTTGGATCAAATTTGCAGTTTAATTTTATTGGTTTAATGTGATTCGAATTTCCTCTTTTCCTCTGGCCACCTTAGCACCAATTTAATTCAGTGCATTTTGTGTGTTGGCCAAACAAATATAAAAATTTATTATAGTTGGCATTAGATTTCCGTTAGTTTAATGTTATAAGTTAATTTGAATAGTTGGCGCATCTTAACAAACCGACGAACTGTTCGTAGTCATTTTAAACCGCGATTTGCGGTGGTAGTCACCACCACTGCCTCAGCATATAATCACATAAATCAGGTGATTATCATGGGATTTTGCACAAAATTTGTTAGACAAGTAAATGAAATTCATGTATTTCATGCTGGGCGCTTCTCCATTGCTCTTAATTTATGAACCAACAAATTATCGGATTAACAAGCTGCAAATTACTGAGATGCCAGCCAGAGGAACGGTGTGAAATGCATTTATAATTTTGTGATAAAGATTAAAGTTTATTTTGTGTTCGTTTATACCACAAATTTGTGATAACCCGAATATGATAGAGTGATAAAATTATTTTAATTTTGTTAATTAAATTCTGTTATACAGATGTTTCTTCATAGATCGAAACGATAAGGAAGCGTAAGACATAAAGCATCTCAAGGTTTAGGATGGACGCAATGCATAGTCGGAACGCATTAGTGTTTAAGATCAAGCCGATACAATTTAACATCGATTGCGAGCAGTATTTCCTGGAGAATTATTGCCGTAATAACTTCATAGTGAGGCGGATAAGTTAGCAAGAGAAATACTGTATTTGACATTTTTATCGAAAATTTTTGATTCAAAAATTTGGCGGATATTCAAGTTTAATTTAAAAAAAATTTAAAAAAAATATCGATAACAATTCGTATATGTAAATTGCACTTAAAGTCTGTACATAAACGACCGATGATCTTACCAATTCTACCATCGATGAATTTGTCACGGAGTTCAAAACTAGTGCCAGTATGGGGAAAATAATGGGAAATTTCCCATCACTCTTTCCCATTACCCTCAGGGTAATGTGGAAAAAATGGCTAATGGGGAAAATAATGGGTAGTTACCCACGACCATGGTAAATTACCCATCTCGATTACAAATTATCCACAGGGTAATGGGGAAAATAATGGGTAGTTACCCACGGCGATGGGTAATGAGTAACCCAAGGTAATCAATCCATCCCCATTGATCGAAAATGTGAAAAACATTAGAAACATTAGAATTCCATATCTCAGAAAAGGAGCGTTCAATCGAAAAATAACCAGTTTTTGATCGTTTCTAAGGGTTTTTCGTAAACTGGTCCAATTCGTATGGAATAATTTTTTTTTCAAAAAATCGCAAAAAAAAAGAAAATCGCTAAAATAAAAAAGGGACCCTAACTCGGAAACGGTGCGTACAATCGAAAAAATAGTAAAACTTTTACCTCAGTAGGAAGCTTTACAAATGAATGTCTTCAATACGGCATCACTTTGTTTTCTAAAAATCGCAAAACTAATGTTCATATCTCATGTTCATGTTCATATCTCAGGTAGTAGGTTACCCAGGGCAACCCATCCCCATTTTTGATCGAAAATATGATAAAAATTAGGAATAATTTATATATTTCGGAACCGGACGGACCGTCCAACCTGGACAATAACCATTTTTTCGGATTTCTAAAACAGTTTTCATAAACTGGTCCAAATTGCCAAAATAAGAAAATCGCTAAAATCAAAAAGTTTTCCAATTGGATGCTCCGTTTCCGAGATATAGAAATATTTTCGGTAAAAAATAAGCATGGGTTACCCTGGGTAACACATTACCCATCTCCGTGGGGAACTACCCATCTCCGTGGGGAACTACCCACCAGGGTAATCTCCGTGGGGAACTACCCATCAGGGTAATGGATAATCGTGATGGGTAATTCTCCATTTTCGTTGGTAGCTACCCATTATTTTCCGCATTACCCTGTGGGTAATGGATAATCGTGATGGGTAATTATCCATTGTCGTGGGTAGCTACCTATTACTTTCCCCATTACCCTATGGGTAGTCGATAATCGTGATGGGTAATACCCCATCGTCATAGGTAGCTAGCCATTATTGTAAATGGTAAACGTTCATTACACATTCTCCACGACGATGCTTATGGGCTACATGTGGGAGGTAAATACGAACTCTGATTATTCCACAAAAACCAACCATTTTTCGATTAGAAAAATTTAGTTATAATACTGAATTTCTACACGCATTTTGGGGATCTGAGAGAAATATCTGTAGATTCGGGTATTTTGCAAAATTCCTAAGATAATTCCTCCTGAAAGGTAAAAAATATTTACGAAATGCCGAAAGAGGTCCAATAAGGTCGTAGGCTGCGTTTTAAAATTGCCTACGGTTTATAGAAGATTGAGCCCTGTTAATCACAGGAATCATTCTTGGGCATATAAAATAGAAACAGTGGCCGTCGGTGGTGCAGTAGTCAGTGTGCGCGGCTCTTGTACATAAGTACGTGGGTTCGATCCCTGCTCCGACCACCTTACATTTCTTTCGACAACGGTCACCTCGCTTAGTGATGGCAACACTATCGAGTACTTGGCCATGAAAAAGCTTCTCAAAATACCGTTCGGAAACGGTGTAAACTGTAGGTCCCAATCAGTGAGTGAAACTTAGAACGCGCACAGCTCACTGGTTGTGAGAAGCTCTTCCCAATCTCTTCATGGGATGTCATGGGATAGCATTTATTTAGTTCTAAAACAGATTGTGGCGATCATGGACAGCACCGAGAAGAATTATGTGATACCACGTCCATGTACTTTAATGTGTAAACAAATTATAAAGGGTGTCTCAGGAAGGATGCACTTTTTAATTTTAAAATCAAAGCACGTATTTTTTTTAGATAGTTATGATTTTTTTACTGGATTGTAACGAAGACATGTTACATTAAGTATGAAATAAAATATCCGTCAAATGGCCGGCTCTAATGACAGGCCATTATTTTTGTCATGAAATTTTCCATGTCTTTTTCACAGAGATGTGTCTGTATCTCACCACTGACGCGTTGGATCTCGGATTTCAGCGCAGGAATTGTTTCTGGTTTATTCGCATAAACCCCAGATTTCACAAAACCCCAAAGAGAGAACTCGTACGGCATTAAATCACATGATTTTGGCGGCCAATTGACATCAGAATTTCTTGATGTAATTTTCTCTGGAAATCGTTGCTGCAATAAAACGATTGATTCATGCGCACTTTGGCAGGTGGTGCCATCCGGCTGAAACCACATGTCGTCCAGATCCATGCCGTCCAATTGAATCCACAATAACTCCGTTATCATGTTTCTGGAACAAATGCTGTTCACAGTGATTGCAATTTCGGCCTTATCTTCAAAAAATTAAGGCCCAAAAGTAAGGCCAAAACAGTTGACCGTTGTGGATGCATTTGTTTCTCATGAATTGCACGAGAATTTTGTGAGTCCCAAATTCGACAATTTTCTGTATTCACGAAGCCATTCAGATGGAAATGCGCTTCATCGGAGAAGATGACTTTTTGTTTGAAAAATTGGCAGTGACTTCACTTGGCTTCATTACCCATTGAACGACTTGACGACACTTTTCATGGTCTGCTGGTTTGAGCTCCTGAGCACTCTCGTTTACAGCAGCAATGCTTTCAAGAGACCGACCGGTTGGTTGACGCACAGGAGTCTTATACGGTATTTACACCGACCAAGATTAGCGTACTTCGAAGATTAACGCCGTTTACGTACGCTAACCCAGAAGATTACACATACAATTTCAATCTGTAGAAACTGAAGTTTAATTTTTAACCTCATTTTAAACTGGTCTACATTTTGATGCAACACTGTTTGTTGCTAAAAAAATGCAACCATAATAAAAACATACACAAAATATCAACTGTTAGTCAGATGGAAACCGATCGAAAATTTTCCGACGCGTCGCCGCCAACAAAACGTTTTTGAAGCTCACGCCGGCGCCAGTATAAATGGCTTTTGTTGGTTTAAACTGTAAGCCGACGTTATTGACTGGCGCGATTTGACTTACTGACCTAATTTTAAAGGTTCAGTTATTTCGAAAACGTCCCAAATTTTTACAAAACTGGCAAAACAAATAGCCGCCAACTTAATGTTTATGTTGTGCCGCCGTCTTCGAAAATTTGGTCTCGGCGCGGAGTTTATCTAAGCACGGAGTTGCCACCTCAAATGTAAATTTAATCTCAGATTGGGTGGTGTAAACGGCAAAGATTAGAGAACAAGGTTATCGCTAACCTGGCCGCGATAAACGGCGGTGTAAATGCGTCATTACTGTCCATAACCGATCCAGGTTTCTTAAAATTTTTTGAAAACTCTTTGAAGTTGGCATGTGGTCCCGGCATAACTTTCCAAATTTTTGTAATAAGTTTTCACAATTTGAACGCGTTGTTCTTTCGTAAAGCGCTCCATTTTTAATAATCGGAATAAACAATTGTGACAGCTGTTAAATTTCAGAGTTGACACTTGCACAAAAAAATAACACTAAATTTAAAAAGTGCAATCTTACTGGAACAACCTTTATATATACATATATTTATTTAGTTATACCCATTATGTACTGTTGGTACATTTTCTCTCTTGTTGTACATTTAATGCACATTTTCGATGTACTTCGTGTACTCTTTGGAACATGATATTGGAACGAAGTTCCTTATTTCACGTTGCGGGATGGGAGCTAAATGAAAAAAATTTAAACAACTTTTTTTTTAACTACTTTGTTACAACCCATTATTGTCCACTATATTGGGTACTTTTGGTTTGGTTTGGTTTAAAGGGAAGCTTTCTAGGTGGAGCCTGTTTATTACAGATTGTAGTTTTGAACCCAATAAAAAGTAAATTAACAAAAGCCATTGTGCAAGACTGGCAAATTCATTTAATACAGCCCTGAGCATGGAATTACATTTGGCAGCACACTTAATCTTACACTCGTACTTTTGGTTTGGTTTGTGTCTAGACTAGCATATGGGGAGCGATTTCTTGGTTACTGGGAAATTTTCTAGATGGAGCCTGTTTATTACATATTGTAGTTCTGAACCGAATAAAAGGTAAATTTAGAAAAGTCAAAGTGAAAGATGTTCAAAAAATAACATTTTCTTAAATAAGTGCGTTTTCTAAAAAATTTTCTCAAAAATAATACCTATTCATATCCATAGAGATTCATAGAGCACGTTTTCTTACACAAATTCATTTTCGTAAAAGTACCTTTTCTTAAAAATAAAATACTAAATTTTCTTTTCTTGAGATAAGTAGCCTTTTTTGAAAATAAGTAAATTTTCTTAAAAAAATAACCTTTTCCTAAAATGGGTACCATTTCTTTAAAAAGTACCTGTTTTTAAAAAAAGTACTTCTTTGTAAAAAAAATTCATGCTCTTAGGCTTTTTCTTACAGAAAGTATTTGTTATTAAAAATGGTACCTTTTCGTAAAAACAACATTAGCTTTTAATAAAAGAAGTACCTCTCTTTAAAAAATTACCTTTCAGGGAAAATATAATACGTATTCTTACAAAAAGGACCTAAAAATATACGTGTTTTTAAAAAATACATTCAATAAATAAAAAATTACATGAGGTATCAGGGGTCACCCGGTTGGAGCGAAGTTCCTTTCGATATATTATATACTAGTTAGTTCCACCACGCCTAAGGCGCCTGTTGAAAAATACTGTAATTTAAATGGATCTTTAAGAAAGGATACTCTTGTAAAATGATAAACGTTTTTTAAGAAATGTTGTATTTATTAAATGTGTTTTTTAAAAAAATTAAATTTGTTGGTCCCATTTTTAAGAATATGCATTATATTTCCCCGAAAAGGCCCTTTCTTTGATGAGAGGTACTTCTTTTATTGAAAGCTAATGTTTTAATGTAAGAAAAAGCCTAAGAGTATGCATTTTGTTTTACAAATAAATACTTTTTTTTAAGAACAGGTACTTTTTAAAGAAGTGGTACTCTTTTTAGGATAAGGTTATTTTTTTAAAAAAATTTACTTTTTTTCAGGAAGGCTACTTATCTCAAGAAAAGAAAAGGTATTATTTTATTTTTAAGAAAGGGTACTTTTAAGAAAAGTAATTTTTGTAAGAAAATTTACTTTTTGTAAGAGAATGTATATTTTTTTTGAAGAAAAGCTTTTTTTACGAAGGAACAGGTACAATTTTAGGAGTAGGTACGTATCTCAAGAAAAGTTACTTTGTTTTACAAAAAAGGTAATATTTAAAGAAAGGGTAGTTTTTTAAGAAAAGGCACTTTGGTGTAAGATAATGTACTTTTTTTAAGAAAAGGTACTTTTTGTAAGAAAATTTACTTTCGTAAGCAAAGGTACTTCTTTAAGATAAGGTATTTTGTTAAGTAAAAGTGCGTTGTTTAAGAATATGAATAGGTATTTTTTTTGAGAACATTTACTTTCTTTAAGAAAACGCACTTATTTAAGAAAATTTTATTCGTTTAAACTTCTTTCACTTTGGCTTTTCTAAATTTACTTTTTATTTGGTTCAAACTACAATATGCAATAAACAGGCTCCACCTAGAAAATTTCCCATTAAACAAAATGTTTATGTTAGTCTAGACACAAACCAAATGTATGAGAGTAAGAGTAAGTGTGCTGCCAAATCTAATTCAGGGTTGCATTTCATGGATTTGCCAGTCTTGCGATTTGGCTTTTCAAAATTTATTTGTTATTGGGTTCAAAACTACAATATGTAATAAACATGCGCCACCTAGAAAACTTCCCTTTAAACCAAACCAAACCAAAAGTACCCAATATAGTTGATAATAATGGGTTGTAATAAAGTAAAGGGTTTTTCGACAGAGACGCTACAAAAGTAAATCGATAGGGACAGCAAACGACGCCATATTTTTTCCCGCTCTTTTGACATTTCGCTTCAGTAAGGTTTGCCATTTCATCATGGAAAGATATACGAGCCAACAACGAGTCGAAATTATTAAAATTTACTACCGAAATTTGGAGTCAGTGGCCTCAAATTTAAGAGCGCTACGTCCAATTTATGGTAGTCATAATCGTCCTACCAGATCAACAATTGAGCGTCTAGTGGAAAAATTTGAATCCACAGGCACAGTACAAAATGTTCCCGTGCCAGTGAGACAAAGAAGTGCCCGTAGTGTCGAGAATATTGCTGCCGCTGAGGCTTCAGTTCAAGAAAGTCCAAATGTGTCTCTCACGCGTCGTTCGCAAGCGTTGGGCATCTCTGTGACGTCGTTGTGGCGAATTTTGCGAAAAGATCTTGGCCTACATCCTTACAAGATCAAATCGACGCAAGAACTGAAGCCGCTTGACCACCATAAGCGTCGTATGTTCGTGAATTGGGTTGAGCAACAACTTGAAAATGATTCGGATTTTCATCGGAAAATCATCTTCAGCGACGAGGCTCATTTCGGGCTGAATGGCTTCGTCAATAAGCAAAATATGCGTTATTGGTCAGACAGCAATCCACACGTAATCCACGTAATCCATGAGTCATCATTGCATCCCGAAAAAATTACGGTTTGGTGCGGTTTATGGGCCGGCGGCGTCATTGGGCCATACTTCTTCCGTGATGATCAAGACCGGCACATTACTGTGAATGCGAATCGCTACTGTTCAGTGATAACCGAATATTTTTCGCCCCAATTGGATAATATGGACTTGGAGGACATGTGGTTCCAACAGGACGGCGCCACAAGCCACACAGCGAATGCCACAATCAATTTATTGGAAACCAAGTTTGGTGAACGGGTTATCTCACGAAATGGCCCAGTCGATTGGCCGCCTCGGTCGTGGGGCTACGTCAAGTCTATGGTATATGCCAACAAGCCAGCGACGATTGATGAACTTCGTACGAATATCGAACGTGAAATTGCAGCAGTATCGGCCGATTTATGCTTGAAAACCGTCGAAAATTGGGTTCAGCGTCTGGACTTCTGCAAGCGTGCCCGTGGTGGCCATGCAAAAGAAATCGAGTTCCATACATAATGGCATCGAACGTACTTTCACAGCTATAAGGAATTTCATTGGTATCTAAAACCGGTTTTGTTTTATTTAAAAAAACTGTTGTAGCGCTCTTATTGAAAAACCCTTTAGTTAAAAATAAATTGTTTAAAAAATTTTAAAAATAAATTGTTCCAAAAATTTTCTTAAAAAAAGTTTATCATTTTACAAAAAGTATCTTTTCCTAAAGATCCATTTAAATTATAGTAGTTTTCAACGGGCGACTTTTGCGTGTTGGAACTAACTAGCACATAATATATAGCGAAAGGAACTTCGTTCCAACCGGGTGTCCCCTGACACCTCATGTAGTTTTTTACTTTCTGGTATAGATTATATACATTCAGGAACACGCTTTGGAAGTTTGGGAAATTTTGCTTACTTTTTTGTACAAATTTTGGTGAATATTTAATTTTAAAGGGAAGGCTTTAAAGGAATGGAAATATGCCTAATCTTACTTTCATACAAATATTTCTAATGTCATCGCAAGATAAGTAAAATATGAAACTGCTATGACACTATTATTTTTCATAGTGAATACAGCAACCTTGATACCTTATTGGCGATCAATGTCGGTATGACAGCAGCTTTTGAATTTAACTCCAAAGGTGGTAAATATTTGCCAGTTTTTAATTAAACGACCAGACCTGACAGGAAATTTATTTATTTATTTCAGTTTATGGATGGAAATTGCACACAAACTAGTATATTCATATGTATGTATATAACTTGAAAAATGTCTCAAAATTCCAAACGTTTTCTTTTTACTAAACATTTATTTTAACAATCAAGGGCGCCACAGCCCACCTCTATCCATATCTGACAATCAAAAATGTCCATTCATCACAACCCCCACCCGACTGTCACACAGCCCATTCGCGCAGAAATTCCAATGAATTTGAACTTTGTGTGCAAACCTTGAGTTTCCACCTTCTATCAATAGTATTTCCTTTTTGTGCGCATTTCTTGGCGGCCACATAAACGCTTGACCATATCACCCACAAAAGTATTTTTATCAATGAAATTTCCAACTAACAGTTTGTTTGTATTTCAAACACTTTTTACTTCCTTTCCAAAATAGTATTTGAATCAAAATTTTTTGGCAACTAACTGACACTGTCAGACTGACAGCTGTGACACCAAAGACACGCCAAGCAAAACTTGCAACACTGCATCAGCAAAAAACGAACTAAAAGAAATCGTTTGCCATTTAAACCATTTGGCAGTTGTACATCCATGTAGGCGTAATTTGGTCATTTATGAAATCAGTAACAATTTTTGTTTTCTTCTTTCAAATTTGAATGCAGCAATAAACCCGTCATCGTTTTGAGTGCCTACAAAATAGATTGATATTCCTGGTTGTGCGTCTCGAGGAGAACGGAAAAAATATGTTTTGAATTTTTATTACAACACATGAAAACAAGCCAGTTCTCGCCTTTACCCCCCCCCCCCTTCATCCTTTCCCAATGCAATTTCAAATTAAACTAACGCTAGTGTAGATTTGATTTGGAGGCGGCTGGGTGTTTTAAACAGAAGCATTTTGAAATCAAAATTACTTTTCTTGTTTCTTCAACAACTCTTTCAACATTGTTTGGTCTGTCTTTATAGTAGTCTCTAAAACAACAACAAGCTCTCCACTGGCCATCACCACCTAACGCTTATGTTTTATGTGATCACTCATATATTTCTCGTCGCAAAAGGTGCGCCTGTGCGCATGCGTCCGGTTTTGGCTGCTTCTATGCTTTCATGTAGTATTTAAAATGTTCGCATGTGTTTGTCATGATGTTTGAGTGGTTGCTGTATGAATGTTAGTTGACACAGTGTTGGGAATAATAATACCCAGTGAATTTTTGGAAAGGAGTGGCTTACATTTCTCCACGGCATTGTAACTAAAGATTGAACTGAATTAAACAAGAAAACGGCAAAGGGGAAGCACTTAATTGAGCTGTTTATAACAATTTCTTTATCTGCAGCGTAAATTTGTTGGCAGACAGATTGACATAAGCCCTGATAAAATGCCTCAGAATGCAGAGGAGGGGAGCACCATGAAGGAATGGCCGGAACTGAAGCCGGAACTGAAGCTTGAAATTTGCTCTTCATTGAGTTATTTTGGCAGTAATGCCGTCTTTTTGGAACCAAATATCATTGATCAATTTCAGGCTGCAAATAGTTCGTTATGATGAGCACCATTGACATTCACTCTGGCCGTCCTCAATTTTGGAGAAATACCATACTGGCCGTTTGTGGTGCAATGGTTAGTCTGCGCGGCTCTTGTACATGAGAACGTGGCTTCAATCCCTGCTCTGACCACCTTAAATTTCTTTAGACGACGGCCACCTCGCTTAGTGATGGCGACAATCTCAAAATACCGTTCGGAATCGGTGTAACACTGTAAGTCCTAATCAGTGTGTGTAAAAACTAGAAAGAGTAAAATTCAATGGTTGTGAGAAGCTCTCCCCAAAGCCTTAATGGGATGTAATGGGAAACATTTTGACGTAGAATACGTCTTACCTTACGGTATGAGGAGTCATGTCAGGTTTTTATTGTTGTAATCTTTATTTCATTGAATTTGAGGAAACGGCTAGATGAATTTTTTTAAAATTTTTTTTGTAGGTAAATGAAGATGTTATCTTTCGTTTGATATACATTTCATATTGGTTGATATATTTCTAGAATTTTAATTTCTCAAATGAAAATTGTTTAAACACATACACTCAAACATATGTGTGGTGTTTGGTTGAGTGTTTTTGGTTGCTCAACATTGCTTAGGAACATGTATCTAGTAAAAAGTGAAACGAACAGCAAGATAATGTTGCTTGGCAACATGTATCTAGTAAAAAGTGAAACAAACAGTAAGCTAACGTAATAAAGCTTTTTTGCGAAAGCTTCAATAAAGCTGTTGTAACATTAATTTTGAATTGTAAAGCGTAAAGCTTTCACACAACGCTCGAATGCTAATGCGAAGACTCGATAAGGTAAACCTTTTTTAATATTAGGGCGGCCCTCTCAACATTCGCAGAACTTATTTCAATAAAAATATTAATTAAAATACATAAATTAAATTAAGTTTAAAAAAATTGAACATAATATTTTTTTTTTAAACGGACTTGAATCAAATGCCGTTGGTAAATATACAAATTACAGCAGACAGTTGTCCGAGGCCTTCGGCCACGGACTGTCCCTGCAGGCTGTGTCAGAGACACGGCCATTAAGTTTGACGTAGAATACGCCATCCGATAAGACAGAAAACATATATAACAATAAATGATAAATAATATAAGCAAATGATTTTATTGTTATATATGTTTTCTGTCTTATCGGATGGCGTATTCTACGTCAAACTTAATGGCCGTGTCTCTGACACAGCCTGCAGGGACAGTCCGTGGCCGAAGGCCTCGGACAACTGTCTGCTGTAATTTTTTTTTACACGCTGAAAATAACCGCCTCTGTAATATATTCTCTCAAACACATTCTGCAGGAACCATGTATATGTTTGGAACTCCAAAATTATCCTAAACTCACTTATATTTAGATACAAACATTAGCATGTTGCAAAAATGCATGCTTTCACTTATGCGTGTTTCATCCTTAACATCCATATTCCTACGTCGAAGCATTCGTGTGATTCCTTTCAAATTTACCAACCGAAAAGTTGACGAAACTAGAACTCAACAGATCAGTCAACATAAGAAACAATTATTTCATTAACACACATCCAGGAAAAATACAGTTAAACACTTGCAATAATATGAACTTTGTCTGAGAACTATCTCTAATTGTCCCTGAGCACAGCATAGCGATACAAAACACGAAGTAAACAGTGCACGAAACACAGCTGTATTTGTATCACAAACATATCTGTAATTGTATCACAAACAAGTATTATAACATATTAATCATTGTATCTCAAACATGTAATATTGAAAAGCAATTATTATGTGTTTGGACACACGTATACTATATTTGTGATAAGCTCCACACACACATCATATTTTCATCGAAACAAAAACAGACAAATTTCTCGATGCATCCTACAGACCATAAACCACAATAAACTCTTTTTATTACTCGATGTAGTGGTAGCTCATGAACCACTTCGGGTTGCTCTTCGTCCCAAATATGGCAACTTGGCTCAATGACTTAGCCATTACGTCAGACACGGGCCTCATCGTAGAACAAGATTTTGATCGAAAACAGAGGATCCTCATCAAGCTTCGCAAGAGAAAAAAGACATAGCAGTGTCACGCCAAGTCTTTCCATGATGAAATGCCAAATAACACTGACCATGACAATTTGATCTGTCACATAATCTCTACTACAAATCATCTATCATATTCGTAAGCTAGATTCTACGTAGGAAAAAAATGGCTTCAGCAATATATTGCAGGAACCATATATATGTTTGCAATCATTATTTTCATGAATTAAAGATCTGCTTCTGTTTTGTTTCTTTGTTATTTGTCACGTTTCTCTTTTGCACAGTTTTCGACTAACAAAGCCACATTTCTGTCACAAAAATATATATTGCAATCTATTAATCATTGTGTCTCGAACAGCATGTAATATTGAATAGCAAAAACAATGTGTTTGGGCACAAGTACACTATATTTGCGTCAAGCTATAAACACCTTATGTTTCCATCCAAGCAAAAAAAAAACGGATTATTCATTGTGAATTTTGCCCTACGATTCAGGTCATAACTGGGCCATATGTGCCTAGGGATCCTAAATTTTGTGACTCCAAATCATTCCCATGTCTGAGAGCTTCGGTTTTATGCATTAGCTTGCATGAATAAAGGGGCATTCCTACATGCTCCATATTCAGTAAAATGGGTACGATAGTCATTAATCTCACCAGCTCATCTATGGTTCCCTGGAATGTTCCTGTGTAACGATATAAGGTGAATATCAAACAGCCTGGCCATATTGCGCGGCAGTTGTGAATAGTTCTTGAAGTCAAGAAAACAGATTGCAGAAATTGTAAAGCAGCCTGACTGTTAGAGTAGGTGGTGATACCGCAGCCGGTGATGAAATTTCGTTCCAGCCAATGGGCAACCTCTAGGATTGCCGTGACTTCTGCGTCAAAGACACTACAGTGGTATGTGAGCGATTGTGCAAGGTCTGGACCCAGATCTTTAGAATAGACTCCAAACCCTTCTCTACCATCTACTTGGTTCCATCAGTAAATTAGCCTAAATACCTTCTACAATCTAGTGTGCGTCCCTTCCCGTCATGTCTGTCCGGGATATAAGAGGAGAAGTTTCTCTTAATAGTAGAAGTGGGTGTCAATTAATGGGTGTCAAAGTACAAAGCGCACAGCTCACTGGCTGTGAGAAGCTCTCGCCAATCCCTTCATTTGACGTAATTGGATACGATTTTGTCATGTATTCCACATCTATTGTGGGTTGTCACTGATCCCCTAAAACCATCCCATGGCTTGTGATCCATTGTGAGGAATGGCCTTGCGGATTGCCGATGTTGCAGCTATTTGCCTTCTCAGTAAATCTAGTGGTAACGGGCGAGGTTAATACCTAAAACCTCAGTAGACTTTGGGCGAAGGGCACCCATGATACACAATATGCTTATTCTCTGGATATTTGTAAGTGTATTTTTCCAGTACCGGTCCAGTACCGGTCACCAAACGACAAGGCTGGATATATAGCTATATATATCGAGTAACCTATTTTCGGCGATTGACCCCATCGTCATCCGATTGTGATAGGAATTGTGATAGAATGTTAGACAATATGTTTTGGTTGCCCGATGAAGGGAGTACACAGAAGAGGATATAAACACTCCACAGATTAAAATCCCACCCCACCCGCGGCATTTACATTTTTTTCACTAACCGGAGAAAACATGATCTCTTACAGCGGAAATTACAAAATCCATTATAATTTAAACTATTTTCGTTATCATACGGTGTTACAAACAGTTTCATCAGATCGAAAGGGTCTAATTCTTAAGCAAATATCAAGAATAACGAAGAATAATTTCCAAATGGAATTTGAGTTTTAGTAGTTCTCCCAGTGGAATCCGCACAATGTTAATCTTGATTTAAAACGTCAAAACTACACCAGTTAGAGAGGCCGATCCCACCTGTTGCTGGTTAGACCATGAGGTAGGGCGTTCCTGATATATATATTTCGTTCTGATTTCATTGGAATTAGAATCAAATGATTTTAAAGGGCGTCGGAGAAACAATTAATGTATTTTTGACTTTATTACCGATATTGGAAATATTGAACTTTTATCAAAATCATGCACACAATTTTCGTTGGGTTATCCATATGAAAGTTGTTGCTTTGTATTAACCATTTTCGTCTGGTCGCAGTTAGTAGCCAATGAACAATATTCTCCCACTTTTGTCCACATATTTCAAGCGAGTGTTCAATCCTTTCTCATGTCCACCAACGAAAGTCATATCGACTTGTTTTGAACAACTACTGTTAACATCTATTTGACAACGATGTGTACAATGGCCGTTAAATGAACACATTCGAATGTGTTTTGATTGAAATCATTGCGTGTTTTAACACAAGTGTCCAGTTTTGAAGCTGGAAATACAACCAAAGTCCTGACGTGATACTTTGATTTACGGCCAACATTCATATTTAGATTAAAAGTTGTTTCTTTTAAATTTAGGTAAATTTGAATGGATGAGTTAACACGATTATGCCACTGGGTAACTGGAGTGAACAACCTTGAGTGGTTTACGATTAAAGAAGGATGATGATTATGAATTAATATATTTAAATTCCTAGTCGTTTATTTAGCAAGAGGTTCATATCAAATTGTCTTATATTCTTCTCACAAGTTTGAGGTTGTTTTTTGTCCATAAAATTGACAAAGTTCAGTTCCAATTCATATTCTTCAAGCTTGAGGTCTTAGTTTTAATTTGAGTAGCATTTTGGATAGCATTTTCAGGAATAAGGATAACAATAATCAACATTTATTATTGGACAGATTGAATGCTAAAGTGGTGTGACGTTTGATCTCCAGTGTGATCAGCGTAGGAGCAGAGGCAGCACGGAGAATAAAACTTCTTCTTGATACAATTTTCATTTTGTCACGGGTGCTTTAGAAATTATCTGCAAAGATTCGGACATGATAGCCCACCTGACTGCCCGGCCTGTGTGGATTAGGAGGATGATGTCGAACACGTTGTGTTTAGAAGAAGAATATAGAAGAATGTTGACGACCTACAACTGGATACCGGGCAACGGTTGAACATATGTTGGGTAGTCCAGGTGGATGGAATGACGTTGTCATCAGCATGGTGATGGATTTTCGCCGAATGGAAAAAACCAGAGCGGAAGTGGTGTCCAGGGAACACTCTGTGAGGTGATCACTTAACTTGTTACTATTCTCCGTGGAGCAATCCTTCAAGGTAGTACCGTGATGAAGCTCGGTTGAAAAGTGTAAGAGATGTGATTTTACACTTAGTTGTCATAAATGGTGAATCGTGCATGCTGATGGTCCGGCCCATTATTATTGTAACGTAGTTTTGTCAAAGGCTGAAGTAAGCTCAGTGATGCCCAGGGACGTTCATTAGGATCCACTAAACGTCCCGGAATAAGAACAGAATGGTTTACTCTTTTCTAGGATTTCAATTCAGGGTCTTTATTGGTTTGCTATGATACAAAATAATTTAATTTAAAGAAACAATATCAATTGATTCACTCGTTGCGCCTATTTAACATGGGTTTATCTTCGGCTGAGGTGGTCTCAGTCGTCTCCAGGGTCGTCGTAAGGACCCACAAAAACATACGAAAGGACATTAATAAGGTCGTCATTTTATTCAGGTTGATTCACAATGTTCATATATTAAATTTTGTCGAACACGATTCAAGGTCATTTTAGTGTATAGATTCGGGTTACAGGTGCGGTGACGGTAGACGATGGTTAATTACTCTAGGTTCTCGACTTCTGCATGAACGTAGGAATTCGGGAAGCCTTAAGTTAAGCGAGTTTAATCGGTGGTGAACGGTTTGGAATTAGAACTCGGCATTCGGTGAGTGTCGTCGTTAATCGGAATAGAGTAGGGGCACAGAGTTCGGGTCAGTGGTTACCGGTATTCTGGCTACAGGTTTGGGACCGATGAATGTGAACTCGTCATTTGGTTATTCGGTGAGGGTCGTCACTGAATGGGTTCGGGTACGGGCACAGCCTTTGTGGAGATGAGCGACAACAAGTGGGTTAGTGTTACCGATTCAGTGATGGTAGATCACTGTACTTGATAGTATGGTCCCGGTCCGTTGTCGGCATAAGGCTGGCTCCGCTGTAATAGACAATAATAGCATAGGCAATGAAGCCGGGTTAGACTAAAAATAGTGCAAACAAAGGCGCAGTCACCAAACGATGAAAAACAACGGCTTCTCTAACATATTTTCCCAAACATATTCAGCATGAAAAATGTATATATTTGGAACACACTTCAAATATTCATATGTTTGCAAGTCCTAAACTTACTTGTATTTAAATGCAAACAGTATCATGTTTACTGACAAACATGTATGCTTTTACGTGGAAACATATGCGTTCTTCATCCCAAGCATCCATATTCTTACGTGGAAGCATTGACGTCTTTCCACCAAACCTACATATAGTTATGTGGAAACATATACGAATTTCCTCCCATCTATAATAATATTTAGAAACGAATTATTCTTCGATTTCAACATATATCGATGGCTAACTATAGAAAGACATATCTCAATTTTTTGATACTTTACAGGAGAAGTTGAAAACTGAATAAAATCTGAACGATTTGTTTTTAAACGCAGTTGTTTAGTAAAACAAATTCTTTATTTGTTAATATCTACCAGAATATGTAAAAAATGCGATTTCGTAAAAAAGCAAGATACGAGTTTTTAATTTGTTGCCATCGATATGTATTATTTATTATTATTAATTTTAGCAATATAAATCCACATTCATAAATAATTAATATAAAGAATTAATAGATTTAAAGCGGCCCTTTTTACATTTATTTGAATTATATGCATTATTTTTTTTTAATGAAATGAGAATCTTCTATTCTTTTGATTCTCCTTTCTTTATTGTCTCTCACGTTTTTGTTTTCAGAAGGTTTCGGATATACCTTGGTTATCACTATGCGATGGTACACAAACAAGATATTTATATACAAATCAAGTTCATGCAAGCCAAGCGTGGATTAATTACTTTTGTTTTTATTATATTTCACAAATGGTCCGCCGTTGTTCCGCTTTTCTCAGAAAAGGCCCGGACATACAAAAGGTTTCACGTTGTTGCTCATTCCAGTTTCATTCCTCAAAATCATTACTTACTTTGGTAGCACAAATCATATATACGAAATACATACACAAAAACCTAAGTAGCATCACGACCCATTTAACCGTCCGAGCCTTCCTTTATAATTTTTTCGCTGATCAGGTGCTTTTGATATCCTCTGTCCGATGAACGACTGAAGACATGAAATTAAAACGCAATACATCAGGAAAATAAGAAACTTTTGCTCTGCACTGTACGCGCACATTCAGGAATATTTATGACTCACTGACTGAGAGAATAATGTAGAAATACAAATACAAACTTACAAGATAGAGTCTCGCATTGTCCCACTTGTATTCTGTTGCTCTCGAGAGAGCATAGACGGTGCAACAAACACGGCTGTTTTTGTATCACAAACATATATGTATGTGGGTCACAAACACATGTATTGTAACGTATTAATAATTGTGTCTCAAACATGTAATATTGAATAGCAAACCTAATGTGTTTGGACAGAAGTATATTGTATTTGTGACAAGCTCCAAACACATTTTATATTTGCATCCAAACAACAAAAAAATACAGATATTGAAGCGTGCACGAACCGTAAATCCTTCGTAATAACCAAGGTGCAGCAGTACCCATGAAGAGTAAAGTCGTGGTAATAACCAAGATGCAGTACCCACGAGGGGTAAAACCGTGTTAATAACGAAGGTGCAGTACTTTCGAAGAGTAAAGCTTTCGTAATAACAAGGCTGAGGTGCCCACGAGGAGCAACGTCTTCGTAATAACCAAGGCGCTGTACCCACGAGGGGTAAAGCCATGGTAATACCAAAAGTGCAGTACTCACGAATAGTAAGTAAAGCATTCATAATAACAAAGGTGCAGTACCTGCGAAGATTAAAAGCCTTCGTATAGGTCTAAACATAACTATTGGGATCGAGTATGATGTCCTCGACTTGGCAATGAATTTTCGTCTTGGAGTTATAGCTTACCTCAAACCAGATTCGACTATTTAACTACTGTAACCTCAACCATAACTGTCGGAACACCGGAGTAAAGGTGTACCATTTCTGGACAGGGTTGGTAAGTCTTCGTATAAATTTTCTATTCCCGGGTGTCGTATATACTGATCCGTTATGTTATTGTGTTCGTCGTTATAGATTCTAGTCAATGTACGGATGAAAAGTTGTCGTCACGTTACAAACACTCTTCCGAGAATGATTTAACGACACTTTTCTGGAAGCGGTTGAGAATACCCTTCTGGGAATGGTTTGAGACCATTCCTTTGGGTTCGGTCTGATTACACTTTTCTCCTAATGGTTAGAAACGGTTGAGAATACCCTTGTGGGGATGGTGTGAGAACACACTGTTGGGTTCGGGGTGAGAGTACTTGTGACAACACTCTTCTGGGAACGATTGAGCTTCTGGGAATGGTTTGAGAACATTGCTATGGTTTCGGTCAATCGGTTTCAGATAATCGAGTACATTGTGTGTTCCACACGTGTTGAATCGGGATTGGATTAGCTGAGAACGGCTCAATACTGGTTCGATTCGCCCTTCATTACGGGAAATTAATATTCGGATGGGCAGAACTGGATCGGGAGTCGGATTTACATCGGTTGCTAACAAGAATACGTGGAATTGTCAGCCGGTGCTGCTTTGGTGGAATAGTCAAACAAAGCCGCTATGTTGGAATATTCAGTCGAAGCCGCTATGGTGGAATAGTCAGCCTAAGCCACTATGGTGGAATAATCAGTCTATACCGCTATGGTGGAATAGTCAACCAAAGTCGCTATAGTGGAGTAATCAAGCGAAGTCGCTTTGATGGAATATCCAGCCGAAGCCGCTATGTTGGAATAGCCAGCCGAAGTCACTATGGTGGAATAGACAGCCGATGCCGCTATGTTGGAATAGTCAGCCGACTCCGCAGTTGCTATGATGGAATAGTCAGCCGAAGCCGCTATGGGGGAATAGTCATCCAAAGTCGCTGCGGTGGTAAAGGCAACCGAAGTTGCTATGATGAATTAGTCAACCGGAGTCGCTATGGTGGAATAGTCAGCATATGCCGCTATGGTGGAATAGTCAACCAAAGTCGCTATAGTGGAGTAATCAAGCGATGTCGCTATGCTGGAATAGTCAGCCAAAGCCGCTATTGTGGAATAGTCAGCCGAAGCTGCTATGTTGAAATAGTCAGCCGGAGCCGCTATGGTGGAATAGTCAGCCGAAGCCGCTATGTAGGAAGAGTCAGCCGAAGACGCTGTGGTGGAATAGTTTAACTGAAGTCGCAATGGTGAATTAGTCAACCGGAGTCGCTATGGTGGAATAGTGAACCGTAGACACTATGGTGGCAGGAATCAACCGAAGTTGCTATAGTGGAATAATCAACCGGAGTCACTATGGTGGAATACTGAACCGAAGTCACTATGGTGGCAGGAGTCAACCGAAATCGCTATGGTTGAATAGTCAACTTAAGCCGCAATGGTGGAATAGGCAGCATAAGCAGCTATAGTAAATGCATTTAAGTGATAGGTCTACCCTTTATTTTTTTTCAGAATTAGAGCCCTAGATCTATGATCTTATCGAGTTGTGCGCGGACTAACTGATGATGCTGGTCAACGTCAATGGTAGGTACTTCGGCTGTGGTGACGTGAATGAGAATTACAGGGAAGCACTAATTTTTGTGTGGCCGCTCTTGCACTCTGATCACTATGTCGCTGCTGTTTGTATTTATAAAACCGATGAAGATTTTGTATGTCTATTTGTGAGTGTGGTTGGCTGGGGTTGAGGTTGGTTGGTTGTAGTGTTTAATATGAGTGACGGATGTTGTGGATAATATGGTGACGTTCATGGGATATAGAGGTGTGTGTGTGGTGGTGAGTGTATAGAAGATTTACTTAAATTATGTACGGGTGAATTAAGACGTCACGTTAAAGTATTTATGAAGATTCCACACCTCTGGTTCGGAAACTAAAAATAAAAAAAATAAAAAACTCGGGTGCGTTTGCGTTGCGTTAAAGCGACATGCATTCGATTGTGCCGGATTCTTCAGTCTATCTTAATGGGCTCTTTGGGTGAAGAGTCAAGGCAGAACACTCAAAAATCGACTATGTTTGAGCTTATGACCAATACATTTTGAGAAGCTACTTGAAGCATAGCCTTTCAATATCGGGGTAAACCTATACGTTCAGAGCAATGTGTCTAAAAATTTGAAGAACATAGTTCATTGATTGTGTTACTTTCTTTCCTTCTAATCCTTTCGTGGGAAGTAAGAAGAAAATTAGATATATTTATCAATAGTTAGATATATTTATCGAAGTTTTATCAGAACTTTATGATAACATTTGGTTTTTTATTATAATATTTTCGTAATAGGGCCTCATCGTGCCCACCTCTGCACTACCTTCAGTCATACTTTAGTTTTTGATGACCAACTTGTAATGAGCTCTAACGACATTGAATCGAGTTTGAAGTCGGTATGATGAGGTAACGAAAACTTGCTTAATACTCGCATCCATCTAGTAAATCACTCAAACATTGTATAATTCGTGGACAAATTAGAGTTACGTCGGCGATACGTTAATGATTTTCAAATGATATTCATCGTGAATTTTCACCTCAATTTCTTCCGCGTATGAATTTGTTTTCTTCTTACCCAATATCTTGCTCAGCCTTGTGGTGTTACACATAAAATCTAAAGTGGAATTCCATTGGAGGAGCGGGTACACATAGGCAGTAGATAATACGACAACAACAAAAAAAAAATTGTAAAGAAAAAGAAAAAGTTTCGCCATTTGAATGGCATAGTTTGGGAGAAGGCAATAATAGAGTGGAGTGGCAACACTCTTTCGCAAAATCGTAACAAATCCTTTGAATAGTATTATTATGATAACTTATGCTATCAGTTTTGTCTTGTACTGTACGATATGTAACACATTATGGATAGTTTGACTTTTACAAAATCACTGTGGAATCGACTGCAGTAAATCATTTTGCATATTTTTCTATTATGTAAAAATATTTGTAATACGGAAAAGTGTAAATTTAGGAGATCAATATGAATTTGAAAACGAAAGTCGACAACAGGTGTTGAAGTTGCAGAGATTTACATTTGAATTATATCATACATTTTATTGTCACCAAAAAGGTGCATGCAACAAACCTTAAACTAACTAACAATTGCATTAAATGAACTATTTGACTTCAGGGCCATTTAAAATTACTATATCATTGCTGGTTAATCTTGACATCTGGTCAGAATGACAGCTATATACACGTTATTAAGTTCCTGACATACCCTCGACATTGCTATGCATGACTTTTGTAAAATGTTAACAGAAATAAAATAAATTCACGGCCAAATCTCTGCATATTGAAATATTTTTAATATCAGCACTTGTCATGGTTTTAACAAGATATTTAAAAATATATCATATTATCTTTAATTTGGAAGGAGCGCCTTTTTTGCATTATTATTCGTTCTCTTCATTATGACGTTTTTGTCAGCAGAACTAATAACATTTAAAGAAACTGACAAGGTATGTTGCTTAAGTCTTTTGTTTTGTGTCGGCTTAGCTTTGTAATTATTGCCAACAACTGTATCTGATCGTTTTCACTTAGAACAACAACTTTATTATGATAGAAGGCAATAAAGCGTCAACAAGTTGTTAATCACCAAAAAGTAACAAATGTATTCCGACTTTTTAGATGCTTCTTTTTATGGGTTTCCTATTGCTGCCATAAATGGATTGGTGGGAACTTCTGACAATCAGTTGAAGGCTGTATTGTATTTTTAATAGAGATGCGCGATTATTTGATTGAGTAGGCAACCCTGATCAATTAAAACCGCGATTAATCGAATAATTGGTTAATCATTCATTTTGTTTAATTCTATTTACAATAAATCGATTAAACAATATTAATCAACATTAATCAACATATATATTGTTACGAATAAGTAAAAGCTTCTGCTTGCTCTTAATGACCCTACTAACATTATGTAAATAACAGGGCGGTTAGGGCTGCGCCTGAAAGTATGCATTGTAACAACGTATCAGCTGGCTAAACCAGTTAAGATAATTCTCCACCATTCGAGATGATTCTACAAAGATAAGCAACAACAAGGACTAGAAGGTTCTTGAATTCGCTAGATATAACTTCATTTGAGTATGGTGAGTTGGTATAAATAGTGGAGGTATTTGGAATGGAGAGTTCAGTTTGTGATTAACCTTCGGAAAGTAAGCAACGCGAGTTGATAATAAAATATTAGACTTATTAAAGTGGTATAAATAAAGTAAACTGTTGTACTATATAAGTAAAATAAAAGGAAGTTAAACCGTTGTAATTATCGTCATTTAAAACGAACCTTGTTTTATTATTGGGAATAGGCCAACGCAAGAAGGACGAATAAGGAAATTCGTAACAATATGTATAATCAACATATATCTGTGGTCACTAACAATAACAGCCTAACTCGAAAACTGAAAAAAAATTTGAGAAGTCACCGTGCTCAACTGAGCAACTGTTTTTTGTTAAGAAATAAGTAAAAGAATTCGTTTCCTTGTTTTCTGTAACAAAGTTATCACAAAAACTCCGACTCCTGATTTCCAGTAAAGATATTAAACTTTAAACTGCTCTCCTTGAAAAATTTTAGAATCGACTTAGGCTGTTATTGTTTGTGAACACAGATATATGTCCTTTATTTGTTTAAACAGAATGTGACGACAGAAAACAATGTTACAATACAAAGTTTAAATAAAAGTTCCCGAAGAACTTAGGGCGTCATCGAATTCTCTCCATCGATATCTGACTCTGGCAAGTGATTTCATTTGGTTCCCTGATAGTCGAGTTTGCTTATAATCCTTTTACAGGTACCGCTTGTATTTGGTGATCTTTCTGGTATTCGATACCCCTGTGTGTTCCATTCAAGTACCATTCCAGCAGTATCTGATATTGGGCGCCCAAGTAAAGGGTGTCCCAACCAAAACCCACAATGTTAATTGTTAATAAAATAAAAAATATTCAGAGAATTGTCTTAATATTTTTTATTATGATAGAAGGATCTATGACAATTATGTGTGAAATAAAATATCGGTCAAATGCTCGCCACAACTTCGGTGGCATACCTCTATACGATGGTCGAATTTTCAATGACTCTGAGACATAATTGAGGTTCAATGTCGTTAATGTGCCGAATTATCTCATCCTTTTGGTCTTGAATTGTTCTTAGCTTATTTTAGTACACATTCTTGTTTAAATATTCCCAAAGAAAGAAGTCCAGCCGTGTCAAATCACATGATCGTGGCGGCCAATTATCATCGTCCCGACATGAGCGAACACGGCCATTGAATTTCTCGCGCAAAAGAGGCATTGTTTCGTTGGTCTTGTGGTAACTGGTACCATTCTGTTGGAGCCACATATCGTCCAGGTCCATATCCTCAATTTCTGTCCACAAGAAGTCCGTTATCATCTCGCGATAGCGAACACCATTCACGGTAACTGCTTGGCCGACTTCATTATTTGCCCAAATGCGACACTTCTGCCGATTGTGGACACATTTTGTCGATTATGCTGACCAACAAAAATCACGAAGTGCACAAAATGTATTTTGATTTGAACGCTCATTTTCGTAAAAGGCTTGAAAAATCTTAACGCGCTGCTCAATTGTGTACAACTCCATAGTTGAATTTGTCAAACACTGAAACAAAGAAATGTCAAACTAAGGTGGGCAAAAAATTTCACGCTAAGATGTAACTCACAATTAACATCGTCCATTGTGGTTGGATCAGCCTTTATATAGCCGATCCAAGTTTATTTTTCTTCTACCTAAATCCAATTCAAACGGACTATTAAATGTACGTTGCCAGATTACTTCACCACACGCTAAAAAATCTGTATCTTTTTGTTGTTTGGAAGCAAATAAAACGTGTTTGTAGCCCGTCGCAAATATAGTATTCTTGTGTCGAAACACATGGTGTTTGCTTGTCAATATTACATGTTGGAAGCACAATGATTAGTAGGTTAGAATATATGTTTTTGTGACCCAAATGTGACTTTGTTTGTTGAAAGCTGCTGAAAACAATAACGTGACAGACAACAAAGAAAAAAAGCAGTTCTTTAATTCATTAAATCAATGCTTGCAAACATGAACATATTTCCTGCAATATGCAACATGGGACCACTTTTTTCTTCGTGTACCGAGACGGAATTCCCGGTATAAAACAGTTCTTGGGGTAGAGGGGTAAGTTGTTTTCTATACGGCATCATCTGTGAGGGTTTATGATCGGGTTTAGGTAACTAGACTTATTGGAGGTATTCAGAAGCCAAACTGATTAACTCCACTATTACTTTTTTTATAGGTAGAGCTATAGTTAAATAATATATAACGATAATTGTATACAATAAATACATGGCTTCCCATTACATTCCACAAAGGAATTGGGAAGAGCGCCTCACAACCAATGAGCTGTGGGCTTTCCAGTTTTATTCTCACTGATTGGAACCTACAGTTTTTACACCGATTTCGAACGGTATTTTGAGGAGCCTTTCATGGCTAAATACTCGATAGTGTTGCCGTCATTATGCGAGGTGACCGCCGGCGAAAGAAATTTAAGGTGATCAGAGCAGGAATCGAACGCAGGATCTCATGTACAATAGGCGGGCACACTTCCCATTGTACCACCGACGACCAATTTATAATTAATGTGGAATTTTAAAACACACTAGAGACGTCAGGTTTTTTGGGGTAAATTTTATGCTTTTGGTAACTGACACATCCATCTCTTTCTCTTTTGTAGCTTGCTGCAAATATAATATGTTTGTGTCCAAACACATTGTGTTTGCTATTCAAGATTAAATGTGGGAGCCACAATAATAAATAGGCTATAATATAAATTTTCTTTAGACCTAAATTCGGGTTTGTTTGCTGAAAATTGCTGAAAACAAGAATGTGACAGACAATAAAGAAACAAACATGCAGAAGATCTTAAATTCGTGTGGACAATGCTTTCAAACATACACATGTTTCCTTCAATACGTTTCTGGGGCCGTTTTTTAGCGTCTATAATACCAGGCGGCCTTCGATAGTCCGATACGGGAGAAACTCTATGAAGCAATGTCTGGGCTTGGTATTCCTGCAAAACTCATACGCCTTTGCAAGATGACCTTGACGAACACCAAATCCGCAGTGAAAGTTGGTAAGGATCTTACCGAAATTTTCGAAACTGAACGAGGCCTCAGGCAAGGCGACACCCTGTCGTGCGATCTCTTTAACATCTTAATGGCGATTATTATTATTAGAAGAGCTGCAGTCAACATGAATAATAACATCAGCAGCAAAAGTCACATTCTGCTCGCGTATGCTGATGATAAAAATATCATTGGGCGCACAATTAGAGAAGTTACTGCGGTTTTTTCGAGAATTGAGAATGAGTCAGCGAAAGTGGGTTTGACGGTAAATGAGGACAAGACAAAATTAATGGTTTCAACGAACAGGGCTGCCACGCGATTAGACCAAAGCGTGAACGTTGATAACCGTTATAACTTCGAGGTAGTGGACGAATTTATATACCTCGGATCTGCCGTAAACAAAAACAACAACGTCAGCCTTGAGATCAAGCGGAGAATTGTGCTTGCGAATAGATGTTATTTTGGGCTAAGCAAGCACTTTAGAGATAAAGCCCTCTCTCGAGTTACAAAAGTCCAGCTGTACCAGACTCTCACTCAACCTGTCTTGCATTATGGCGCAGAATCATGGGCCCTATCGCAAGCAGACGAAACATCTGTAGGAGTCATCGAGAGAAAGATACTCCGAAAAATGTATGGCCCTATAGTGCACAACGGCGAGTATCGGCGACGCATGAATCATGAGCTGTATGGGCTTTAACCTGACATTAACATAGTTAAGCGGATCAAAATAACGCGATTGCACTGGCTAGGCCATGTCAGTAGAATGGATGAACACGAACCAGTACGAAGGGTTTTCGAAACCGAACTTGAAGGAAGGCGAAAAATAGGATCAGGTTGACGAATCCCTGCGTACACTTGGTATTGCTAACTGGAGAAATAAAGCAAGACATCGAACTGGTTGGCGAAATATGTTATCTTCGTTTTGTAAGGTCTTTGACCCTCCGGGGTTGTCCGAGACCGGATTAGTAAGTAAGTATAATACCAGATCATTGTACCGCTTATCAGACGGGGATTAGGACGATTTGGGAACTGAGCGGTTGGCTGAGGGATAATAGGCCAGAGTTCAATGTCTTATCTGACATTCATCTGGCAATAACTCCCTTGAATCGGCCTTAAGGAACTCGATATCTGACCAGTCCATCCACAGATGTGTTCTTAATCTGCACAAATAAAATTGCACCTAAATTTGTCATAACTGTATTAAAAAATGCGTAGTTGTTTCAAAACTTTGTAAGCATTTATGTCGGGATCAGAAGGAAAAACCAGCTCTGACTAAAATTCCAATATATTTTAAGAATAAAACAAACTATCGGGTATCACTCGAAGACGTTACAAATTAGTAACATAAAACAAATTAAAAAAAAACACAGTTCTCATGTCCTGGATTCCACAAAACAATTAATCACTGCAATAACTTCATTCCCGATAATACAAAACGGACTACATAATAGGACCATGTTCCACGATTACTCAACTCATAGTTGTAATACTGACTTTGTAACTCCTTCCATTCCATTGGCCACTATGCTGTCGTACCTACCTACATTCACCTATTACTACTTCTTGCATTTATAAGAAAAATGGATTAATCGTGTTATTAGCCGGATTCAATGCAGATTCGTCTGTTTTGCCTTTCCAAAAAAAAGACAAAACCAAACAGCAACACAACAAAAAAAACGGCCACCACCAACCAAATTAACTTGTTGACAAACTTAACTTATGGACCCAACATCAGTCTTAGCTTTAATAAGAGAACACACTTTTTAAACACTCAATTATCCAGCCATAAATATTGGCCAATACCCAGGGAGACACAACACAGCGACGGGTGAAATGGACACGGCGATGGACGTGCCGGGCCGGGCCGATAGCCGGACAGCTAGACAACAAAGACATTGTGGAGAGGCGATCATGGTAGGTACACATACATAAGTGGGTGAATATGATCGAACCATTACTGGAATGGGGGGTGAAACAAGGCAACCACAAAAAAAAAGAAACAATGTTACTTGAATGTTGCTGGTGTTATGCACGATGGACAAATTTATTGATTAAACCATAAAATTGGAACGATTAAACAATAAACAGATGAAGTTGTGGCGAAGAGATGAAGACAGTGGTATGAATTTGAATTTTTTAGGCGGAAACAAAAATTTGCCTCTGAATTCCTTCACATTTGATCAATCTTTATTCGTACATTAGCAGACTACAGGGTGATTCATGTAGAGGTAATTTTTCCATAAGGAAATTTGTGGCAGATCAAAGTATCTGAAATATCCTGTTATTTTTCTTCAGTATTAATTCACATTCGGCGGAACTTTCTTTCAATCTTTGGGATCTTGTAAAGCTTGAAGGATATTCAAAGTTTTCAACCAAAATTTGGTTCAGTAGTGAGTTCCGTTTCTGGCTTAATGGCTAAATCAATAAACAAAATTGCTATATTTGGCCTGAGCTGCAACAAAAAGAGGCCGAAGAGATGTCATTACATCCGGCCAAGGCAATCGTGTGTAGGCTGATGGAATCATCAGCCCATTCTAAAGGGCGTCTTAATCAGATTGCACTTTTAAATTTTACTCTAATTTTTTTGTGCAAGTGGCAACCCTGAAATTTGGCAGCTGTCACAAATGTTTATTCTGATTATAAAAGTTGAGTGCTTTATGAAAAAACAGCGCGTTATAATTGTGAAAACTTATAAAAAAAAGTTTGAAAGGTTACGCTGAGACCGCTCACAAACATTGAAGAATTTTCAGTCGAGAAAGTGCACCTAACGTGTCAACCATTCGAAGAGTGGTCAACATGTTGGTCTCTTCAAAGAATTGCTGCTGAAAACGAGAATGTCACCAAAAACTCGAAATCATCAATTCGGCATGGTTCTCAACAACTTCCAATTTGACGAGCCAGTACGCAGCGAATTTTGACCAAAAGACCTCCACCTTCAGCTTAAACCAGCAGACCATGGAAAGCGCCTGAAAATTGTTCAATGGGTAATGCCAATTTTTCAAAAAAAAGGTCGTCTTCTCTGATGAAGCGCATTTCCATCCGAATGGTTACGTGAAACAGTGATGCACAGAATTAAGAAAGCAGTTCGCAAAAACCTGCACTTTGCAGAAACTGACCGGATCCGGGCTTACAAGAACCGTAAGACGGGTCCAAATGAACCGAAAACGATTCATTAAGGACCGAAAAACGGATTGAAAACTACCCTATAACGGTTCTAAAAAGACCAATAAACGATTCTACAGGATCTGAAAAACGGGTTGCAAAGAACCGTGAAACGGTTTTTGAATAATAGGACTCGTTTCCAAAGAAACCAAAAGTGTTAACCTTTGGGTGAGGTTACAAAATCGTGTATGTTTATCAAAGTGTAGATTCTTATAATACGATATTTCTTCTCGGAACCGGACCCGACGGAAAATGTGTATTTTTTTTATCAAAATTCGTATTTTTGTAATAAGATATTTGACTTAAGCCGCCAGAAAATGTATATTTTTTTTATCAAATTTTATACTCTTATAATAAGAGATTTCGCTTAAGCCTCTTTGGGGCAGCAATTTGCTGAGAACCGGAACCGGTCCAAATACCCGGTTATTCTCGGAACTGGAGTCGGCGGAAACGTGTATACACAGAAAAAAATCATGCAATCCATGACCAACAAATGCAACCACAAAAGCAATAAGCGGGTGGGGGATTTAGTCAGGCGGTGTGATTGGGCCTTACTTTTTTGGAAATGAGGCCGAAATTGCAGTGACTGTGAACGGCATTCGTTACAGGAACATGACACCAACTGGATGACATAGATCTGAAAGACATGTGGCGTCAGTGAGGCGGCGCCACCTGCCACACCGCCCTTGAAACACTCGATATACCGCAGCAACGATTTCCATAGCAAATTATCTCATCATGCGATTATGATCATGCGATTTAAAGCCGTGCGATTTCATTCTTTGGGGTTTTATGAAATATTGGGATTATGCGAATAAATCAGAAACAAATCCTGAGTTCAAGTCCGAGATCCAAAGCGTCAGCGGTGAGATACAGCCACATAACTGTGAAAACGTCATGGAAGATATCATGAAAATATTAATGGCGTGTCATCAGAGCCGCGGGATCCATTTGACGGATAGTTTCTTCCATACTTACAATCCAATTGAAAAAAAATTAAACAACTTTTTTTTAACTCTATTATGCTATAACCCAGTATTATCAACTATATTGGGTACGTTTGCTTTGGTTTGTGTCTGGACTAACATATGTTATGTGCGTGAAGATAAATTCGAATATAACTAGCAAAGACACAAACCACTTCAGTTAGCTGAGCACTGTTATTGTGTTAACAGAGCTATGTTAAAGCGCTTAAAATGGGAGAATATATAAAATAATATTTTAAAGTCAAATTAAGAAATTAGAAAGCATATATATTCGGAATTTATATTGTTTATGTAGTAATTCAAAAACATGTTGCAAAGTATATAATTTTGTCGTTCAAAACCTTCAAGTTTTAACAGTACATAATAAACACTGTGGCCAAATGTGGATTCAACCATTAACCACATATATACGTGCTGATAGCCCTTGAGATGGACTTTTCGAATTTACTATCACCATTTTTCAGTAGTATTTCAGAATCGCGCAATTTTGAAATTTCCAGTTTCGAGACCCTTTTTCGAATTTCGCCCACTGGGCGTCGTCAACCATGGACCAAGTGTATACACTCTTAGAACCCTCGAGGAGTACATTCTAAAAATGGTTGCCATATATTTCAGAACAATTTCAGATTGTCCAAATACGCATTTGAAATTCATATACGAAAACTGATTTTGGCCCACTGTGGCCAAATGTGGCTTCAACCATGAACCAAATATATACCTGCTGATAGCCCTTGAGGTGCACTTTACGAATTTACTATCGCCATTTTTCAGCAGTATTTCAGAATCGCGCAATTTTGAAATTTTCAGTTTCGAGACCCTTTTTCGAATTTCGCCCACTGTGACCAAATGCGTCGTCAACCAAGGACCAAGTGTAGTTCTTAGAGCCCTCGAGGAGTACATTCTAAAAATGGTTACCATATATTTCAGAACAATTTTAGATTGTCCAAATACGCATTTGAAATTCATATACGAAAACTGATTTTGGCCCACTGTGGCCAAATTCGGCTTCAACTACGAACCAAATATATACCTGCTGATAGCCCTTGAGGTGCACTTTTCGAATTTACTATCGCCATTTTTCAGCAGTATTTCAGAATCGCGCAATTTAAGATTTTCAGTTTCGGGACCCTTTTTCGAATTTCGCCCACTGTGACCAAATGGGTCGTCAACCATGGACCAAGTGTGTTCGAGCCCTGCTCTGACCGCCTTAAAAATTCTTTCGACTAAGGTCACCTCGCTTAGGGACGGCGACACTATGGAGTTTTTAGCTCACATCAGTGAGTGTAAAACTAGAACAGGCATAGCTCACTTGTTCGTCAGAAGCTCTCCCTAATCCCTTCATGGTATGTAACGAGAAAGCATTTATTTATTTTCTTACCATTTCGTAAAGATCCATTTAAATTATCGTATTTTTCAACGGGCACCTTAAGCGTGTTGGAACTAACTAGTACATAATATATAGCGAATGGAACTTCGTTCCAACTGGGTTCGATACCTAGTGTATTGGGAGGGACAATTTGAAATTTCAATTATGGAGGAGCCTCAAAAGATGTGTGTTGAAGAACTTTTGATAGAGCATTTTTTCACAACAGAATTTTGAAATCTTAATTTTGTAATTTACAAGAAAATGTTATCAAATATATTGTCGCTGGGCGTTCAAAAAGCGCGATGTGTGTTTTATGAGCTTTTCAGGCGACTTAAAAAACGAAATTGTTCTTAGACCATTTGTTCGACTACGTAGACTTTAGTAGTATTTCTAACTTCTAAACCAATGCAGATAGCGGGAACTGACTTGTTGGGAATATGTAAGACTTAAAAGGCTGCACAATAGTTCAATAAAACAAAGTTTGTAAATATTACACGTAGCGCATTATGAAGACTTTAAAAAATTCGATTTTTTTACCTTTTTTCTCCTGTTTATATCCATAGCACAGTGGATCCGCTTGTATGGACGCGCGGCCAAAAATACTTCTAATGGTAGTAGAATGCTGAAATTTTGTCCAAGGCTCTTAAAAAATATTTTAAAAAATTGGAAAAAAGGTGGACATGATTTATCGTTGCACACCGCCCCAACCCAAGCCCCACCAATAACTATAACCAATAAACAAAATCTGAAGAATAAGGGAAACAAGCGAATTATAAACTAAATATTGTAATACTTTATTATTACAAAAATTTATAATGTGTCTTCTAGCAAGCCATATACAGATTCATGTAACGGTGACTTATCCTTTTTTCCAAGCTCCCTCTGTCCGGTTATAAATGGGTCGGACCGTAAAAGGAGTGAATTCAAAATGTCGGTGTTTGTTGCAATGCGTGACATTTTCCGGCTGTGATAAAGTCTGCATTTTTTTAATTCTTTGTTGTTCGACTCTGCAGCTTCCTCTGAAAGCTCTCCAATTGAAACTATTGCATGCTCTATCACAGCAGATCCATGAATTAAAACCTTATGGACTGTAGCTGGCAAATAGTACCATGGATACTCTTTGATTAGTTCCTTGGCCGTATCTAAGGCATATTCATTAAATTTGTAGGCATCAATTTTGTAGCCCGATGCCATAGCTTGAAGTAAAGTGGCACAACGATGGATCAGATTTTCATTAACTCCTGTAATTTCTGAAGCCAATCTTGGATTAGAAAAAAATTTTCTAGCAACATTTCCGTCGTTGGATGATCCTCTACCTCCATCTCTGGGCTTGTCTACTATTAAACCCATTTTTTCACGAAATTCCTTTTGAATTTTCTGCTTTCTTTCCAATACCTTTAATTGTTGTTCAGGATCTCTAACCTGCCACGTTTTGATGACGGACTTATAAGAAAGATGTAAAAAGTATTCAAAGAACCGTATTTTTGCATGAAGTGGAGATAGACCAAATTCGAAATATTTTTTGTTTACGACTTTGTTTAAACATTTGGCCAAATTATTCATTTCTTTTGGATTTGCACCACATATGTAACATTTGGCAGAGGATGACTCACTTAAGGCATTGCATACTTTTCCATCCACCATAGTTAGTTGTAAACTATGCTCAACGTTAATCTTTCTATTATGAATAAATAGTTCTGTCGGCTTTAGAAGGTTTATTTTCTCTTTGAAATATTTTTCTTCTTCGATAGCTAGTTTTGTTGTCTCTTTTTTGAACTGGAATCGAACTGGCCTGCAGTAACGTGTTGACGAAGGCCGGGGGTTTTTCCAAATTATTTTATGGTCAGTTTTTGAAATTAGTTGGAGAGGTACGTAGGATGTAACAAATAAGCTCTTGTCCTCCAAATTATTATTAGAAAATTTTTGTTTGTATTCGCTATGACCTGTACTTCCATCAAATCCGCATTTTCCGATTAATACTAAATTTTCAACAGAATCATCAGTGACTGTTTCGACAACATTAGCTTGAAGCTCTAATATGCTCGACGCTGTGTTATCTAATAAACTTTGCAACTCGACTTCAGCATGAGATTCATCTACAGATATATTCTCAGGGTATCTCTTTTTTTTTGAATTAAGTATACTTTGATAGCTTGGAAATAAATCAAAGGATATTTTGCGGTTCACAAAGTTTCTTATCAGCAAATATTGGTTTTTAGACATGTCGGCCTCCATTAAAAGTGAAATTACTTCATTGGGATCTGCTGGCAATACATTTTGCATTTGATGTTCATTGCGTAAAGCAGAAACAGCGGACTCATCTATTTCGATCAGCTGAGCTATACGCCGTCGCTTTGTTCTCGCTGAAGACTCCGCAAAATCAAGTTTTGGACGTCCACGATGTGCACTTTCCACTATTTGCTGATTTTCGTTATGGGTGCATTTTAATAAAATTGATTGCTTGTGATTCAGCCAATCACATTTATATTGGAGAACTAAAGATTTTTTATAATCGTAATCGTATAATTTTTTATAATAAACACGAACGACGAAAACGAACACAAAGCAAAATTAAAAGGCAGAACAGAAGCTTCCTTGGGAAAATTTGACTTTGAAAAAATGTGACGGCGGGTTAGTATATTACAGATTACACGCACATTCGGAAATTTTCGGAATTAACTTCAGCACTTTTATTATCTTAAGAATCAGATTAATACAATGAAAAAGAAACCTAAGGGGGAATCTTGGGGGAACACAACTAAAACTTTAAGTAAACATAATGAAGTTTCACAAAAAAGGAACAAACAAATAGGTTAACTAAAACATTAATTTCACAAGAATTACAACACAAGTTAGTTTTTATTATTTTCTGAAGATAAAATAAATACCTTTAACTTCAAATTCCATTGAAAATAATTTAATTTTGTAGAGTACAGCAATTACAAGACCGTTTTGAAGTTCACTTTTGCTTTGAATTATTCTTCCACCGTTCAGCTGCGTTTGACAAATGAACAGGTGCTCATGCTTTTAATTCTATTTTTAAAAAGTCCCGTTAGATTTTCAGCAAAAACCGGTTTGCTATTAAGAAGATTGGACATTTAAGAGACAATTTGTTTGCATTTTGTCTAAATATTTTGTGATTGTTTTTTTTTGATTTTTGGCCTTTGGCGGAACCACTGTGCATAGGTAGCAAACCGTTAAAAATTCAAGGAAATAATTAACCACAAAAATGTACCTATGATCTCAGTAAACAACTTCCTAGAACATATGAACTTCCTATGAATGATTTTTAACACCGTTTAGGTAGCGCGGAAAACCTTGAATTTTGAACGATTTGCTACCAATGGACCTGAACAGGGGGGAAAAGGTAAACAAAAGATGGCCTTGAAGATGAAGTTTTTGATTTTATATATTCACAATTTTTGTTCCTTATGACAAGAGCTACAACTTACCCTTAGAGAGTAAACCAAAATTTCGAACGGTTTGCAAGATATGAGCCTGACAAAATGTTCACTTTTTTGCAAAAATTACACCGAGGCCCCAAATCTTTGAGGGACCATAACAAAAAAGTCCACGAATTTGGGCAAAACTGGGAGACACGGTTCATTTTTCTTGGTATTTCAACACGTAGTGGTGCCCGTATATGGTTATATTTTTCGTGTTGCACTGTGTAGTATCTCAACGTTGAAGTAAAGAAAAAACAAGTGAAATTGAAAAATTTTCGGGAAATTTTTCACTTTTGCGGCTACCTGAATGCGGCTACCTAAATGCGCTACCTAAACGGTGTTAAGAATCATTCCTAGGAAGTTCGTATGTTCTAGAAAGTTGTTTATTAAGATCTAAAGATCTAATTTTTTAAAGTTTTTTGCGATTTTGACCTTAAAGATGAAGTGTATCACGTAGTGAAGTCCGTATATAGTTATATTTTTTCGTGTTGCACTGTATTATAATTCAAATCTAACTCGCGAACTACAATGAGAAATATTCGAAAAATGGGGGAAAACGGTTGTTCCGTGAAAAAATGGTCTTTTAATATTTTGAAAACATATTTTTCTAATTATGCTCATCATGACACGTCGTTTGACATATTGACAAACTAAAATTTAAAAAAACTTGTTTACAAAAATACACTAGGTATCGAAACTTCAAGTACCCTCCTATAAAAAAAAAAGTTTAATGTTCCCGCAATCTGCGCTTCAATGAGCATCATTTGATACAACTCCATGATTGAAATTCCCAAAATCACTGTTTTCAGTACACCCTAATGTGCATTACCAGTTTTATAGACACTCTAGTACCACTGTTCGTATTTGAATATTGTTGATTTTTGGTGGGGCTCTTTCATTTCACAGCACTTAAGTGTTGAAAATCTATAATCACATTCAAGAGAATCGGTGGAACAGCATGATGTAAAAATTGTATCCTCCAAGAAAGCAAAACAAAAAGCAGGTGCTCCATTCAGACACCCACATTGGTATGGATATCAGTGGGAGGGGTAAGGCTGACGCCTCCCACAAAAAGTGATAATGCGATAGTTAAGTATGAAATCATTTTATACTGGATTTCTAAACAGAAACAGTAAAATGTGTGTCTTTGTTTCCGTGTACCTCTTTAGGCTATATCTGTATAAAAGCCAATTAAATAGACAATTGCTGCTGCTGATTTTTTGGCGATTACCTGTTTAGCCGCACACACTGGTCCCCGATTCCATTAAACACACACACACAGACACTTTCCTGAAACTAATCCGGTGCTGTGGCCTAACCCTTTCCCTTTTTTTATTTTTTGCCCAGTGAACTCCAACTATGAACCCCATGTAAAGTTGAATAAGAGTCTGCGAGATATAATGACCAAATTAAAAGTGAACACCAATGTCTACTGTGTTCCCTTTACCACTATCTGTGACTGCAGTCCAAGACTGCAGTGTGGAAGTGGTGTTATTGATAGTTGCCTCTTTCCCTGTTGGCTTTACCGGCTTAATCGTGAGGTTAACTTCATCACACTTTTGGCCGTAACTACTGTTGGGCTGCCGTGTTTTATGGTATTGGCAACATTTCGCTTCTAATCTAAAATTAAATTTATTTATATGTTTTCTCGCTTCAGCAAAAAATAAAAAAACAAAATCAATAAAACTGCTCGCTAAGCATTGGTTATTTAAATTGAAACCTATTATTTCACGACCTCTTCAGCAACTTTTTTTTCATGTTTTTGACCAACATTGTATTAAGCCAATTGCATAGAGTTTGGTGTTATCAGTTTTATAAAGTGTTTGAAATCTGTATGGCAAAACATTGGTACGCCCTTGTTCATAAGTACAAATTGAAATTGAGAATATATGAATTTAATTTGAGAAAAATTAAAAATGATGTTTAAGCGAACCACAGACTTGTCATTCATGGGCATGAACTTGGTCGAAAACATTTTATCTGGCTGCACTCAGAGAACTAATTGTTTGAGAAGAGGTTGTAGCAACCGTAAATTCGGCTGTTACAATCGAATTGAGGTTGCTACAACGGAATTGAGGTTGTCACGACCGAATTTAGTTCCCACAACTGATATTCGGTTGAAGCGACCTTGTTGCAAAATTAATTCGGTTGTGACAACCAAATCTTCAATTATATTCGTTCTGTCAACTAAATTTTCTAAAATTTCGGTTGGAACAACCGAATTTGGAATCAATTCGGATACGACAACCGAAAGTGGCACCAAATTCGGTTGGAGTGACTGAATGTGTCATCAATTCGGTTGGCGTAACAGAAGTTGGCATCAATTCGGTTGTAGCTATCGAATTTGGTATCAATTCGGTTGCAATGACCGAATTTAAACTTATGTCGGTTGCAACGACCAAATTTGGCGTCAATTCGGTTGCTGTAACCGAATTTCTCATTAGTGGCATCAATTCGGTTGGAATAACCGAATTTAGACTTATGTCGGTTGCAACGACCGAATTTGGCGTCAATTCGGTTGCTGTAACCGAATTTCTCATTAATTCTGTAGGTACAACCGAGTTCTATGTATTTCAAACCTGACGTTTAAAATTCTAAAAGCAAATATTATGTTAAAGAAAGATAGAGAATGTATAATTTTTGCTGTCCCGGCGATATCAAGGTTTTTTTGTGGTTATTAAGAAAGGTAAGTAAAAATATTGTAATTACGGGATTTGTATTAAAATGCTGTAGTGTACTCACACTTTTGCACCGCAGTGTATATTTCATTGAACACTAGTAGTGTACTTACACTTTTGCACCACAGTGTACTTCATTAAACACTCATCACAACAAACAACTAACATCACCAGTTGTTTACAATTTTGCATTCTTTGTTACACTAACAATATCACTGATCTCACTACCAATAATATCACTAGCATAAGTTTGTTATTGTTAGACTGTAAGCTACTCGTAAGTATAAATAAGAGAACTCTGTCAATAAAGAATCAATTGGTAACTTGAGCTTGAACGTCTCACATCCTTTCTTTTTTAAAAATAAAAGCTGAGTCTAGAAGTGGTGATTTGTGGCACTGTTCTGACTGTAGCTAGGAAAACAGAATCCCTCGCTAAGTCCTGAAGTGGTGGTTTGAAGCACCGTTCAGACTGTGGCAAAATAAGGACTTGTCATTCAAATCCCACCACAATGCCTTTCTTATTTTGCAGAAAATATCCAAGCAGATATGAAGAGTTTTCAAGTTTTTCAAGGTCGGTCGGTTGAGATATGCTGTAATCGTCTGTACATCTGTACAATGGTTTGGGATCTACATCAAAATGATGGCCGGGACTTCAAGGTCAGAATGATTTAAATGACTTTATTTCCTCGCTTTCTAATATATGAGTAGAGGAAAATACATCATCACTTAATAATAAAAAAACATTCAAAATTAATTTGTGACACTATGTAAATCCGGTTGTAACAACCTATAATGAGGTTGTGTCCACCTCTAATGAGGTTGTGTCAACCTCTAATCAGGTTGCGTCAACCTCTAATAAGGTTGCGTCAACCTCTAATGAGGTTGCGTCTACCTCTAATGAGGTTGCGTCAACCTCTGACGAGGTTATGTCAACCTCTAATGAGGTGATGTCAACCTATAATGAGGTTGGGTCAACCTCTAATGATGTTGCGTCAACCTCTAATGTGGTTGGGTCAACTTCTAATGAGGTTGCGTCAACCTCTAGTGAGGTTGTGTCAACCTCAAATTCGGTTGAGACAACCTCTAAATTCGGTCACGTCTAATTCGGCTATCTCAACCGACTTTTTCTGTGAGTGTGATGAATTGGAAAAAATATTAGCAAACAATTTTATAAACACGATAGTAAGCGTGTTTTGGTTACACCGCTAGCTTATATAATCGCTTGTTTTGTATGAAGCACTTAGGGAGGAGTTAGCGAGAACTTAGCGACGCAAATCATTTTCGCTAAGTTTAGCGACATTATTTTTTGACATCTTTTACCGTTTTCAACCCTTTTTCATATTTTTGAATAAAATCAGTTATCGCTAAATAGCCGTTTTCTTTACAACTTAGCAAGCGATAATCGCTTGCTTGTAACCAAAACACGACTATTGATGCGAACAACTTCGACTACATTCTATTTTTGTATCAATAAGAGCTGTAAATCGACAATAAACATCAACGATGGTTGATGTTCATGCTCATGAATGACAAGTCCGTGGTTCGATTTAAGGAATGGAAATAAATATTGACAAGATTTAAATTAATATTTAGAAATTGACAATTTTCATTATAGATTTGGTTTAGTTTAAGGTCTACATAAGTATGAGATAAAAGGTTTTGTATAACTTCAGCTGAAAGTACAAGTTTTGGTACATTGTGGAGCACAATTAGTTACTTTTTAGTAGGGTTCGTATTAGCTCGATTGCGAGCCTAAACTGGAAACAATTAAATAAAATCAGTCTGGCGAATCCGGCTCGTTATTCGTTAACTTTAACTCCTGGCTCGCAAGTTGATTCGAAAATTTCAATATTACGTAAACACGGTATCCGATCTCCTAAATGACTTTAACTAACGGCACCTACAAACGCATATCTGCAACATCACAGACCAATAGGGTTTTGAAAAAATCGCTAAAATTAAAAAATCCATAAAATACAAATATATGCACACGCTGAAAATAACGGCCTCAGCAACATATTGCAGAAACCATGTGCATGTTTACAAGTATTGTTTTCGTGAATTGAAGATCTGCTGCTTTTTGTTTCTCTATCGTGACAGACAGCAGTGTTTTCAGCTGTTTTTAACAGACAAAGTCACATTTGGGTCACAATTCCATAAGTTATAACCTATTCATCATTGTGTCCCAAACATGGTATATTGAATAGCAAACACAATGTGTTTGGGCACAAGTATAACATATTTGCGACAAGCTACAAACACGTTATATTTGCATCCAAACAACAAAAAAAGACAAATTTGTCAGCGTGCAACTACACTCTGGATAATATGACCTTTTCATATAGTTTAGATGCAAATATAAAGTGTTTGTAGCTTGTCGCAAATACACTATACTTGCAGCCAAACACATTGTTTTTGCTATTCAATATTGCATGGTTGAGACACACTTATTAATAGGTTATAATATATAATGACATGGGACTGTTCATGGAGGTGGAAATTGTCTAAAAGCCATTCACTTGACAAAGACCAGAAATGATTCGTTCATTTTGCCGTTCAAGCAGCTCACTACTTCCACGTCCTGGGTAATGGCTCTATAGGAAAACTCCGTTAGCTATATACAGCGAAAAGTCGAAACGCACGAGCAGCCTGATTAGTTAAGCGATCACTGATACGTCTCAGGCATCTTAGGTGACCATATCCCTGCAGTTCATCAAGATATCGGGCATATTCTTTTGTCCTTAGAAGGCGTATGACCCAAAATGAAACCAAGAGAAGAAAATCCAGGTTCGACATATCGAATCCTGGTCAGCGTCTGATCCATAATGAGCTGCAGCGAACAAATATCCTGGCAGTAGGTAAACTGCTAAAACCCGGTGGACTTGGTTTGCTTCCCGCCACCGTTCATAATGGAAGTGAATATACAAAAACGAAAAAGCAAACGTAAACAACCCCTGTTTGTTGAAGACCCCCCAAAAACGTTATAAGTACCACGATATACGGATAAAAATTAGAATGTCAGAACTCTATATAGATCCGGTGCAAGTATCCAATTGACAGATGTCCTCGAAATTGGAAATGCGATGGACAGGACATGGCTGCACAAGAAAAAGAGACAGCGACATAATACTACAGTTGCCATGAGAAAAAACAAGAATTTGGTTGCGGACTGCGACTTCTAGTCTCTAGGTTCAATCCTGTGAATGAACGTATATCCACAATCCGCATTAAAGCGAAACTTTTTTATATTTCCCTGCATGCCGCGACAGAAAACAAAGATGCTGATGCCTAAGACATATTCTAAGAGCGCCTAGAGGAAACCTATGACCGCTGTCCTGGCCATGACATTAAGATTGTACTAGGAGATTTTAATGCTAAAGTAGGCACGGAGAATATGTTGCATCCAAGTATTGAAAATTTCCGGCAATTGAAATGCTCCGACAACGGTAAGAAACTGATTGACTTTGCCGCGGCAAAAAAAAGACATGGTCATTAGTGGTACAAGATTCCAGCATAAAGATATCCACAAGGCAACTTGGGTATCCCCTGATCAAAGAACGAAGCACCAAGTTGATCACGTGGTAATTGATGGAAGGCACTAATCCCGTGTGTAATGGACGTCCGGGTGATCAGAGGAGCTAATATCGATTCTGATCACTACCTGGTGGCAGAAAACGTCCGCACAAGATTAAGTAGGGCGAAAATCCCACGAAACCAGACACAGAGAAGACTGGACAACGGAAAGCTGCAATTACCAGAGGTAGCCAAAGCCTACTCAAGGAAGTTCTCGCAACTTTGGCAGATAACCCACACCCTCCCGATGACGACCCTAAAGCGCACTGGAAACCCATTTCCAACTTAGTAAAAACGGCCGCAACAACCGTACTTGGTTTTGAAAAACCGGTTCGCAACAAACGATGGTACGATGTGTCGCATAGCAAATGATGAAAGGAACGCTGCACGCATGGCAATGCTTCAGTCAAGTGCAACGCGAACTGCGATTGAATGGTACAGGGGGAAAATGGAAATAAACCGCATCTTTAGGCATAAGAAACGGCAGTGGAGAATGTGCGAGAGTGAGAAAATTGAGGAATACAGAATGAAGAACCAAGCCCGAAAACACAAGGACAGAAATCTCATGGGAGATGTGCAGAGCATATTGGGAATATGGAGAGATGATTTCATCGCGGTACCGGAAGTGGCCAATGATGATGAGACAATCGATCACAATTTGAAGGACGAAGTCGATTGCCCCCCTCCTAACCGAAACGTGGTCATAACAGCTATGGTCCGGCTTAAGAACAACAACGCTGCAGGTGCCGATTTACTGGTGCCGACATGGACAGGTGCCGATGGACTAGCGGCGATGAGCAGATAAGGTGCATGCATCAGCTCATTCGCAAAATTTGGTACAATGAATGTGTACTATGCCCCATATTAAAAAAGGTGACCCGAGTCTTTGTTTCAGCTGCCGCGGAATAAACCTTTGTCCATAGCATATAAGGTTCTATCAAGTATAATCTGCGAAAGACTAACAACAATTATCGCTGGCCTGTTTTGGCTTTGGGTCGGGAAAATCGACAACTGACCAGATTTTCACGATACGTCAAGTTCTGCAGAAACAAACCCACGAAATAAAAATCGACAGTATCTTCTATTTATCGGTTATGAGGCGGCCTTCGTTTGCCCGATACGGGAGAAACTCTACGAAGCAATGTTTGGGATTGGTATTCCTGCAAAACTGATGCGCCTTTGCAGAATGATCTTGACGAACATGGGCTTGCAAATGAAATTTTGCGTGGCTATGCTTTATATCTCCGTTCAACACCAGCAACAGACACATGTACATACATACATTATTATGTTAATACATACGCTATAGACACAATTTCGTTTGCCTCACCCCTGCCACACCACTCTTTCATTGCTCTCTTGCTCGCTCATTTTTGTTTAACACGTCATTATTCTCTTTCGCAGTCGCAGAAAATCTGGTTTTAGCACCAGCATAAAATCTGGTTTTAGCAGCAGCATAAAATCTGACTTTGATAGATTTAGTCCCTATACGCCGCTATAGATGTTAACACATCAATAATATCTTACGAAGTACCTTTGCTTAAAAAAGTAAATTTTCTTACAAAAAGTAAATTTTCTTAAAAAAAGTAATTTTTTAAATAAGTACCTTCTCTTAAAAAAGTACATACATATGTTACAACAAATTGCCTTTTCTTAAAAAAATAAATTTTCTTTAAAGAATACCTTTTTTGTAAAACAAAATAACTTGTCTTGTCTTTCGTAAAAAAAGCCTTTATTTAAAAAAGAAATTCCTTTTCTTACAAAAAATTCCTTTTCTTACAAAAATTCCTTTTCTTAAAAGTACCATTTCTTAAAAATAAAGTACCACCTTTTCTTTTGTTGTCTTGAGATAAGTAAATTAGTAAAATAAGTAAATTTTCTTATAAAATATCCTTTTCCTGATAAGAGTACCACTTCTTTAAAAAGTACCTGTTCTTTAAAAAGTATTTTGTGAAAAAAAATCATACTCTTAGGCTTTTTCTTAGCTTAGTGACGGCGAGACTAACGAGTATTCAGCCATGAAAAGCTTCTCAAAATACCGTTCGAAACCAGTGTAAAACTGTAGGGCCCAATCAGTGAGTGTAAAACTAGAACGCGCACAGCTTACTGGTTTGTGAGAAGCTCTTCCTAATCCTTTCACGGGATGTAAAGGGAAATCATTTTTTTATTTTAATAAAAGAAGTACCTCTCATCAAAGAAAGGACCTTTTCGGGAAAATAGAATACATATTCTCACAAAAGGGGCCTAAAAATATATTTTTTTTAAAAAAATTCACTCAATACATAAAAAATTTCTTAATAAAAGTTTATCATTTTACAAGATCCATTTAAATTACAGTATTTTTCAACAGGCGCCTTAGGCGTGTTGGAACTAACTAGTACATAATATATAGCGAAAGGAACTTCGTTCCAACCGGGTGTCCCCTGACACCTCATTTAATTTTTTTAATAAATTTCTTTCGGTGGCGGTCACCTCGCATAGTGACGGCGACACTATTGAATATTTAGCCATGAAAAAGCTTCTTAAATTACCGTTCTTGACCGGTGTAAAACTGTATGTCCCAATCAGTGAGTATAAAACTAGAAAGCGCACAGCTCACTGGTTGTCAGAAGCTCTCCCAAATTCCTTCCTGGGATGTAATGGGAACCATGTATATACGTATAAACATATGTGAGAGCTGCCAACTTTCAGAGTTGCCACTTCCAAAAGAAAAATGGTACAAAATTTAAAAAGTGAAATCTTACTGAGACCCCCTTTATAACATTTATTTTGACTAAACGTGTGCCGAACTCGTTAACTAGTTCTAGAACTCGTACGTTTAAGGTGCACGGCCATAAGGATCGCGAACGTAATCGCCATATGGAACATGTAGATTATGCTTAAGAGGGTTATGTCTGGTCACCTTGTATGAGGTATAAGTATACAGTTTTTTATTTTATTAATTATTTTCATTATCTCCCTAACCAGTCAGCAATACAAGAAAAGTTTCCCATTCCGGAATTCAACTACATATTTCATTATTTCTTTGGCTCCATCCTCATGTGCAGACAACCCGGGGCCAATGAAAATCAACATGGGCGGCAGCGCACTTGTAAGTTGTTTTATTGTAAACTGTAAAGTATCCTGTAGCCCAAGAGGTTATTTGGTGGCTTCTCAATTGAAATATGTTATCTGTGCCATTAGGTACAATGGAGGTGCCTTTAAACCTCGTAACACTTTATTCATTGATGTTACTCTTTCGGGCTCACTGGAGTAGGACACACATTCAGAGGTGGTATCAAAGTTGGCCTTAATAGTTTTTGTGGCTGTTAACTTCGTATATGTTGTTGTTTAGCCTTTGATGATTTTGATATTGGTTATTATAGTGAGTTATATAATTCCTTTTATAACTTTAAAAATCAATTTTCTTTTGGGAATTTATTGCGATAATGTAGTTCTTCCAATCGTAGGTGTTTGAAGATGTGAATAACTGATACAAACGATTTATAGGTGCAAGCAGTTACTTGATTAAAGGTACATTCCGTCTAGCCAGTGTAAGTTTAATATCTACCAAGATGAGAATTTCTTTATTATTTTCGAATCAAAGTGTTTTCCCTAATTCAGATCAAATGCCTGTGACTTCATGCGCTACAATAAAGTATCTAGCTCAATTTTACGACATTCAATTATCATCTTCAACAAATAAACTTGCGCCACCGATAGTCTCCACTTTGAAAAGTTCGACGATGATTAAATGCCATATTGCGAAATCAAAACAAAGCGTTTCCTAGTCGCCATTACTTTCATACATTTACTTGTTTCAAAAATCTAATCACGCCTAATCAGATTTCAGAGGACTGAATCAACTTATTTAGATGTGCGTGAAGATAAATTCGGTATAAAGGGTGTTCCTAAATTTACGCAACATTTAAATATGCTGCTATCGACGTAGAAAAGAGTTGGCAACCCTAAAAAAAAACAGCTGACAGCTGACAGTTCAGGGTTAATAAAAATGGGAAATTACACGATAGAATTATTGAACAATATTTCCAAAGTAATGAAAGTTTTGCGGTCGCAATTCGATATGAATTCGCGACATGATAACACAGTTTGTTTTGCCGAAATTGAATGAAATTGATGTGGCCAATATTTGGTTACAACAAGACGGTGCCACATGTCATACACCTCATGAAACTCTTCAATTACTGCAAGAGACATTTCCAGGTCGCGTGATTTCTCGATTTGGTGACCAGAACTGGCCCCCAAGATCGTGTGATCTAACACCATTAGATTTTTTTATGGGTTTTTTTGAAATCGCAGGTCTATATTAACAAGCCCACAACCACTCGTGCTTTAAAGGAGGAGATTCATCGTTGCATCAACGAAATTCGACCAGATTTATGCAGAAAAGTCATGGAAAATTTCGACAAACGAATGGAAAGCCGTGGAGGCCATTTGATACATGTTTTATTCCATAAATAACCCTATCCTATGTACTTTACGATTCAATAAAATTATTACCATAAGAAGAATAAAAGCGTTGTTTTCTATTCAATTCAAATGTTGCGTGAATTTTGGGACACCCTTTAGAACTAACAGAGCTCTGTTACGCACTTTATTTTAAAAATAAATCGGCAATTTATTGATTTTTTCAATTAAATAATCGATACAGAAATTTAAAATACAGTAATTAATAAAAACACACCCCCAGCTAAATATATTTGCTGCACAAACTAATATATATTTGCAACCAAATCCCAAATATTGGTATTTAAACATGTCACATATAGTGGGACTATTAAAGCAAAATATGGTCATATGAAGAATTCTCCACGAACCAAACATATGGCAGACGATAGTCCTTAAGGAGTGTCTTCGAAATATAAAATCTAGAATTTCCCAAGGACCTTCACAAATTCAGAATTTGAAATTTTCTGTGTGAGGTCCCTGTGCAAGATTTTGGCCCACTGTGGTCAAACGAAGAATTCTCCAAGAACCGAATATATGCAGTTGGGTAGTGCGTGACACATCCTTTCAGAATATGCCAACCACATATTTTGAAGATATTTTAAGGACTATCGACTGGTATATGTTTGGTTTGTGGAGAATTCTTCGTTTGGGCACAGTAGGCGAAAAACTGTTTTCGTATATGAAATTCAAAATGAAAAATGTTCGGTTCTGAAGGTCTTCTGAAATATGTGAAGTCTCCTGGGACAAGTAAAACAAAGACGTGATCCCTTCATATTCCCGATATACACTACACAACTATGACAAGATTGCCATCCTTATATCTACAAAAGGAGGACACTGCTCCATGGCCGTTTTGTACTTTTTGGTAGAATTTACGGGCCTCATTCTTCATTCTGTACGATCCAATTTGGGCACTCTCACCCTTTCTCCACAACCGTTTCTTCTTCTTAAGCAAACGGGGTTCCTTCCTCCTCTTCTTCTTATGCCGCTCTTTGGCGGCTCGCATTGAAACTGACTGAACGCTGCCATACGTGCAGCATTCTTGCCATACGGCTCTCTTCATCGTACCATGGTTTGTCTTTAAGGGTTTTTGCATAACTAACTATGGTCTCTGCAGAGGTTTTCATAGCGTGGTAAATGTACTTCCACTGCGCTTCAGGATTATGAGGCGGGGGTTCGTTCTGCGCCAGTATCTGAGTGAGCTTCTCTGCATAGGCCGTGGCTATCTGGGGCAATTTTCACACGTTTCCGATGTCCAGCTTTCTAGAAGATCGGTTTCGTACGACTTTCGCACTGCTTAATCTTGTGTGAACCTTTGCTGCAACCAGGTAGTGATCCGAATTGATATTAGCGTCTCTAATTACACATACGTCCATTGCGCTAGTAGAGTGCCTTCCGATAGTTACGAATGGAGCAATCTGGGGTTTCGTCTGTTGATCAAGGGATATCAAAGTAGCCTTATGGATGTTCTTATGCTGGAATCTCGTACTACTGACAACCATGTTTTTCACCGCGGTAAAAACAGTCGGTGGCCATCGGTGGTGTAATGGTTATTGTGCTCCCCTCTTGTACATGAGATCCTGGGTTCGATTCATGCTCTGACCACCTTAAATTTCTTTCGTCGGCGGTCACCTCGCATAGTGACGGTGACACTATCGAGTATTTAGCCATGAAAAGCTTCTCAAAATATAATTCGGAACCGGTGTAAAACTGTAGGTCCCAATTAGTTAGTATAAAACTAATTCCTTCATGGGATGTAATGAGAAACTATTTACTTTTATTTCTAAAATCGAACAGTTTCATTCCGTTATCGGGAGTGATGGCGTGTAGACTAAATTTACCAATGGTTGGTTCAAAGACGCTTTTCCTGCCGACTTTAGTATTAAAATCACCTAGAACCATTTTAATGCCACGAACAGGACAGCGGTTGTATGTTTCCTCTATGCGCCCATAGAATATGTCCTTGGTGTCATCGTCTTTTTTTTCCGTCGGTGCATGTTAAAAACATAGCGATCGTTTAAAGCATAGATGTGCAGCTAGTACTCTTTTGAGTCATCGTGTTTTCACACCGATAGTAGCTTGATCGTTTTTTCACACCAACATGTCCGAAAGCTTGCTGCTTGTTTACCGATTCAAAGTCAGTTGCTGTTCTGCATTCACACTACACTTAAAAAATAAATTTTAATTGCCATGGACGAATATAAAGAAATTTTTATGTTTGTAAATGGCAAAAATCATAAATGGAAATAATCATTGGAGATGTTGATATTTGATTTTTTTTTTAAGATTTAGTTTTAATTTTTAATTTTTTTAATTTTAATTTTTTACTCAGTGTACTACTTTTGTTTTCTCTGCTTTTGTTCTGCTTGCTCCGTTCAACTTAACACAGTCGCAAAATTCGTAAAACTGATTTGAAATGCGTTTGTGTCAGTTTGCACATGTCTGGTTTAAAGTATCTCGCGTTTATGCGGTGGTTATATGTTAACTCTCTCGGTTGAACCTTGAGACCAGATATCGCAGTTTTTTGCCAACTACAAATCCCCAACCAACTTCATGCTTTTTCTCATGCCAGCTGCAGTAAACATTACAGTTCTTTGTCCTGACCTGTCCTTCGCATCTGCTAGATAGCAGTAATGTCAGCTTTAAAATTCTCCAGCACATCTGTCAGTTGAATAATGGCACCGGATGTTTTAAGTGTCTTAACGTTCCAAGTTCTTATTCGTAAATCGTGTACCACAAATAGGGGGCTTCATGTTTCTCAGTCTCCCAGAGGACTAGTTGTTTGAGTAGAGGTTGTAGCAACCGTAAGTTTGACTGTTTCCACTGAATTACGGTTGCCACAACCGAATTTAGGTTGCCACGACCGAATATAGTCCTCACAATTGAAATTCGTTTGAAGCAGCATCGTTTTGAAATTGATTCGGTTGTGACAACAGAATCTTCAATTAAATTCGTTCTGTTGACTGAGTTTTCTAACATTTCGGTTGGAACAACCGAATTTTGAATTAATTCGAATACAACAACCGTATATCTTTGAAATTCGGCGTTTTAAATTCTAAAATCTTTTTTTTTTTTAAAAGTTAAAGAATTTAAAATTGGTGCTGTCGCGGCGATATCAAGATTTGTTTGTGGTTATTACGGAAGGTAAGTAAAAAATTTGTCATTATTGATTTTGTACTACTCGTACACTCACAGAAAAATTCGGTTGAGACAGCCGAATTAGCCGTAACCGAATTAAGGGGTTGTCTCAACCTTATTAGAGGTTGTCACAGCCGAATTAGAGGTTGACGCAACTTCATTAGAGGTTGACACAACCTCATTAGAGGTTGACACAACCTCATTAGAGGTTGTCACAACCTTATTAGAGGTTGACACAACCTCATTGGAGGTTGACACAACCTCATTAGAGGTTGACACAACCTCATTAGAGGTTGACACAACCTTATTAGAGGTTGACACAACCTTATTAGAGGTTGACACAACCTCATTAGAGGTTGACACAACCTTATTAGAGGTTGACACAACCTCATTAGATGTTGACACAACCTCATTAGAGGTTGTCACAACCTCATTAGAGGTTGACACAACCTCATTAGAGGTTGTCACAACCTCATTAGAGGTTGACACAACCTCATTAGAGGTTGACACAACCTCATTAATTAATTATTAACGTTTTTTATTATTAAATGATGAATTATTTTCCTCTATTCCTATAAAAATGCAAAAAGCGAGAAAATAAAGTCTTACATATTTGGTAATCTATATAATAATAAATTTGTTTTACATGCTTCTTCCGACCTTTTTCAAGTCCCGGCCATCACGGGACACCGCACTAGTTCTGACATTCGGCAGATGTATCGGTTGATTTAGGTCCTAAACTATTTTGTATACAGACGATTGCGGCACATCTCACATGACCGACCATGAAAAACTTGAAAACTGTTGATATCTGCTTCAATAATTTCTGCAAAATAAGACGTTTTAATACAAAACATATTTTACTTACCTTTCTTAATAACAGCAAACAATTTTCGAATTTTATAATTCTCTTTAAAATAACATTGGATTATAGAATTTTCAACGTCATATGTTAAATACATGGCATGAGGTCGTGGTAACCGAATTGAATATGAATTTGGTTGTACCCACAGAATTCATGAGAAATTCGGTTGCAGCAACGGAATTGACGCCAAATTCGGTCGTTGCAACCGAATTAAAGCTAGATTCGGTCACTGCGGCCGAATTGATACCAAATTCGATAGTTACAACTGAATTGATGTCAAATTCGGTTACTACAACCGAATTAATGCCAGATTCGGTTACTCCAACTGAATTTGGTACAAATTTCGGTTCTTGCATCCGTATTTATTTCAAATTCGGTTGTTTTCTAACCGAAATTTTAGAAAATTTAGTTGACTGAACGAATATAATTGAATATTCAGTTGTCACAACCGAATCAAATAAGAAATCTGGTTGCTTCAACCGAATTTCGGTTGCGAGGACTAAATTCGGTCGTAACAACCTCAATTCGGTTGTGGCAACCTCAATTCGGTGGTAACAGCCGAATTTATGGTTGCTACAACCTCTTTTCAAACAATTAGTTCTCTGAGTGCATAATGTCTTATTGTGCAGAAAATGTCACAGCAGATATCAACAGTTTTGAATTTTTTCATATAAACCGGTTTGGAACCTAAATCAAGAGACACAAATCGTCAGAACTGATTCGGTGAGCCATTATCGCCGGGACTTCAAAAAGGTCAGAAGTGGCATGTAAATCAAATTTGTTACCCTAAGGGTTTTTTTCCTTTTTTTTTATTGAATACGGGAATATAAATCATTAATAATAATAAAAAAGAAACTTTCAGTTATCATTTGTTACATTACCCAAATTCTGTTTTAGCAGCCACACAACCTCTAATTCGGTTGAGACAACGTCTAATTCGGTTGAGAAAACCTCTAATTCGGTTGAGACAACTTCTAATTGGGCTGTAATGTCGTCTAGTGTGGTTGTTAAATAAATTGTTCCATTCCATCCCATTAAGGAATTGGGAAGAGCTTCTCACAACCAGTGGGGTGTGCGCTTTATAGATTAATACTCACTGATTGGGGCCTACAGTTTTCACACGGATTCCGAACGGTATTTTGAGAAGCTTTTTCATGTCTATATAATCGATAGTCACTATGCGAGATTTCCGCCGGCGAAAGAAATTTTAAGGTGGTCAGATCAGGGATCGAACCCAGAATATTATGTACAAGACGCGGGCACACTAACCATTATACCACCCATGGCCACAGTAGTCTCTAAATTCAGTTACGACTAATTCGGCTATTTCAACCGAAGTTTTCCCTGCGTGTATTCCGGTAAAAAAATATACTTCGCACTAGTACTGAATCCTGGGCTGAAATTCGAAATAGTGAAACTAAAAGTCGGATCTAAAAGTTCTCTGTTAGCATTGGGTACATAAATTGGGCTAAATGGTTTGTTCCGATTACGGTATTTTAGTATTTTATCTGCACGATATAGCGGATTAAATCAAAAAATCTGAAACTGTATGTGACATTCATTGTGTGCACCATGCAATAAAACAGCTGATCGGCAGCAACATCAGAATCACTGCAGCCTTACAAGCTAATGATGGCTCAGAACTAGTATCACCGGATCGATAAAAGGAGATATGTCGTGAATTCTTTACAAGACTAAACTCTCAGGGCAACGACAGATGATCAGGATGAACAAAATGCAGTATCACCGAATAGGCTTGGCCAAATAATGACCTGAATCGCTTGAAAAGCATGAGTTTTACTCAAATTCCTAGTTCTGATCCCTGGACACTATTTAATAGACAGTTATGCGTCTAGACAAGGGAAATCTGAAAATACACAGAACGAACTAATTGTTGGAAAAAAAATTTTAGGAACCGTAATTTTGGCTGTTGCCCACGACTTGCGGTTGTCACAATCGACTTGAGTTTGTTACGACTAAATGTCCCCACAACTTAAATTCGGTTGAACTTGTATCATAATTGATTCACTTTCTTCAACTAAATCTTCAGTTTTATTCGTTCTGTCAACTAAATTTAGTGTAATTTTGGTTGCAACAATCGAAGTTGGAATTAATTCGGATGTAATAACTAAAACTGGCACTAAATTGAAGTGCAACAACTGAATTTGGCAGCATGTCGGTTGCAACTATCGAATTTGGTATCAACTCGTCCGCAATAACAGCATTTTAACTTAAGTCGGTTGCAAACGAATTTCGCGTTAATTCGTCTGTTGTAACGAAATTTTTTCATTCCATTTCGACTTTATTCTCATTAAAGCTGAAGTTTTCTCATTTCATTACTCATTAAAGCTGAAGTTTAGAATTTAAAAAATCAAATAATACTTTATATATTAACATTTTTTAGAATACACAATTGTAGCTATCGCGGTGATATCAAGATTTTTCTTTGTGCATCAAGACAGGTGAGAAAAATTACTGTTTTTTAGAGTTAATCTGCCTGATTTTGTAGAAAATGCCCACATTTATCAGCGTGCACTACAAGCAGATGTCAACAGTCCTCAAGTTTTTCAATGTCTGTCGTTTGAGATATGCTGACATCGTCTTTATACAGAACGGTCTAGGACCTATGTACATTGACAGATACAATGCGACAGAATTCGGACGGTGACGCATAATCGACGGGACTTTGAAACGGTCTGAAGTGGCACGTAAAATAAATTTGTTTCTCTACAGATAAAGTGATTCATTTCCTCGCTTTGTTATTATTTGTAGGGACATTGGACTGACCATGGAGTTAGAAAGTCTCTGATAGCCACTCATTGATGAGTCGTTCATAGGGCAGTCCAAGCAGTCCACTACTTCCTTATAGTATGTCCCGGGAAATGGCTGTATCTGAACCCTTTGTTAGCTGGCTAGAATGAAAAGAGGAAACAAATGTCCTAATTGCTTATGCGATAACTCATGAGTATCATGTTAAACAGGCCACCGTATATTTTTGTCCTTTGAAGGCTTATGCGCCAACACACAGGCTTAGGGCAGATCAAACGTAAAGAATATACAGGTCTCGGCTTGGCTTCCGTCATCGTTTTATTGATATTGAATTTCAAAATTTAGTTGCGATAATCTATAATTCGGTTGAACAACCTCTAATTCTGTTGAAACAACCTCTAGTTCGGTTGAGACAACCTATATTTCCGTTGAGACAACCTTTAATTCGGTTGAAACAACCTCTAATTCGGTTGAGACAACCCCTAACAACCGTCTTTAAACTCGGTCACGGCTAATTTAGATGACTCAACTGAATTTTTCTGTGACTAAAGTTATCGCAGGCACTGTAGGAATGAAAAGGAGGACGAGGACTTCGGTAGTCCACTTGAAATATGGGCAATATTAGAACTTAATTTCCTCTTAAATCTAACAGACATTCAAGGAGTTAAGAAGGTAATGCGACGTCATTATCCGTCCGTACATAATAGTCTATACACACACTGAAATTCACACCCCCATTCTTTCCGGTCTTCCAGTCACCTAAGCGTACACAATATCCAGCATTTAAACCAAACACTGCGAACAATCACACTCACTGACAAACACACAAGCTCTGTCGACGCTGGGTAAATAGCAGCAGCGAATTAGTTCAATGACCACACAAGAATGAGTGCTTTGATGGAATTCTCATTTGCGTTACTCCAGCTATGGTACTTAAGGTTGGCTAGACTCAGGGACGCTTCCCAGCGCACAACCCTATTAGATTATAGAATTTTATCCAGAGCTCTAGTTCTGCATAGGACAGGAGCAATTTTGGGATCCGTTCTTGAGTAAAGACAGTGTTAATACATTTCTATACAGGGGTTTCGGCTCACTATTCCTACACAGGGGATTCGGCTCACTGGTCCGAAACAGGTGTTTCGGATCACTGTTCCTACAGAGGGGCTTCGGCTCACTGTTCCTCCTCAGGGGCTTCGACGCAGTGTTTCTACACAGGGGCTACGGCTGACTGTTCCTACATAGGGGCATCGGCTCACTGTTTCTACACAGGGGCTTCGGCTCACTGTTACTACACATGGGCTTCAGCTCACTTCTCATATACAGTGACTTCGGCTCACTGTTTCTACACAGGGTCTTCGGCTCACTGTTTCTATACAGGGGCTTCGGCTCACTCCTCATATACAGTGTCTTCGGCTCACTGTTCCTACATAGGGGCTTAGGCTCACTATTCCTACATAGGGGTTTCGGCTCACTATTCCTACACAGAGGCTTCGGCTCACTGTTCCTACACAGGGGCTTAGGCTCTCTGTTTATACACAGGGGCTTCGGCTCACTGTTCCTTCTCAGGGGCTTCGACGCAGTGTTTCTACACAGGGGCTTCGGCTGACTGTTCCTACAAAGGGGCATCGGCTCACTGTTTCTACACAAGTGCTTCTGCTCACGGTTCCTATACAGGGGCTTCGGCTGACTGTTCCTACACAGAGGCTTCGGCTTACTGTTCCCATTCAATCCACCCATGATAACAGATCCTGAACCGTTCTCACCGGACATTTAAATCACATACCGGGCCAGTAATCCGCATATCCGATCTCCGCATTATCGCCTGTGCAAGACACTGAGTTCCTGATCATCTTAAACTCGACCAGTCAGCAACGTGCCCTCAGAAGAGTATTGTTAAGCCAAGACAAGTGTACCCAGAAGTGTTGTCAAGAAAAGAAGAAGAATGTTGTCAAGCCAAGACAAGTGCCCTCGGAAGAGTGCTGTAAAAGCAAGACGAGTTTTATCAAGCTAAGAGGAGAGTTCGCAACGAGTGACTAAGTTGATCTTATTCCTATAAATTAAATTACTTTGTAAATTAAAGATCAATAAGGAATCCATTAATAAGCCCCGAAAAGGGTAAACAATTCTGTTCTTATTACGAAAGGTTTGGGGGATCGTAACGGAAGACTCTGGACATGACTGCCATCGACAAAACCACGTTACACTACAGAGAACAGTTTGCGATTTCTTCAAAAAAGGGAATAATTTAGCCGTTTTTAACCGGATAATCTGATTAAGATGAAATTTGTCACAAACATAGTTGAGGTGTTGTGCTATTGACATTATCAGTCGTACTGGGGCCGCACAGTGGCAGAAAATGTGAACCATTTTCAATGCGGCTTGTAGCATAGGGGTTTGATTTTGAGATCTGAGGCATAAGTTGATACGATTTTGATTATGTATTTGGTACCACTGGCCGCGTTAGCACCTTTAGTTTCTGGTTATTTTAATATACTATGAATCAAATTAGCGCTTGAATCATAAATTAACATGATGTCAAAAGTTTTTTAAAATTTTTTAAGATGTTATGTAGGTTTCTACTACCATTACTAATATATAACAAAATATTTCCACCAGGAAAAAATCCAAGATTGACAAGGATTCAAATTTTTCTGTTGGCCCAGTGTTGTTAATTATGAGCCCCCACTGTACACTGCCAGTATGGTCTGCAGATTCCTAGTGAAGGAACTTCAATAGCACAACACCACAGCTATGGCTATGTGAATTTTAATCCGACAAGTCATTTAGAAACGGCTACATCATTTACACTTTTTTTTGAGAAATCCCGCACTGTGCAGGGTTTGTTCGGGGTTACATTTTTGTTTCTCGAGTACTAATTTACATCTTGGTTTTCGTTAATTAAGATACTAAGATATAAAAATGCAAGGCTGAAAAGCACCTTAACCACGCATACCAAAAACAAACATAGATATTATCTACACCTGGCGGGTATAGCAGGCATGGCCTCCTTGTTCATTATGCTTGTGCCCAAGAACTTTTGTTATTAATAATGAGCACCTGCCCTGTACATAGTCGCGGTATTCGTGAATAATGATATCAATATATTATTCACGATTTCAATTACACACTTGGCACATAATTTACGAAAAACATACAAACCATTTAGCAATTAACTACAAAAGGAATTCAATTGTATCAATTTTTTTGTTGAAAGGGTGTTTGACTGTAGAATGATACTTGAAACTTCAGTCGAATTCTGACATTATGACCGATTGTTCATGAAAGCAATATCATCGAAAATGAGTGTTGTTCGGCTGCCAATGTGAGAAACGATTTTAAGGAAAGAAACTGAAAAGAGCATTAACATGAAACCTCTATCTGCCCGAGCCTTTACTGAGAAAATCGGAGCTGCAGACCGGTTGATCACATTTATCGAAATTTAACCAAAAAAACATCAGTTTCTAAAACTCGCTTGGTTTGCTAGCTTTGTATTTATACGTATTTTACATTGTTCGTGGTCCAATGCACAGCGACGATCATGGCTTAAATTGCCGGAGCGTTTGAAGACGTGGAAACCTCCTAAAAATAAGAACGTGAGATACAACAATGAAGGTAGGAACAAAACAGCAACAGATTCTCATTTCAGTGGGACGAAACACATATATGTTTCCACATAAGCAACCGTGTGTTTGGGAGGTAATAAGCATATGCTTCCACGTAATTATATTGAGGTTTCGGAGAAAATACACGAATGCTTCCACGGAATTATATAAATGTTTGGAATCAAGCGCTAATATGTTTCCACGTAAAAGTATACTTGTTTGCCAGTAACATGCTCGCATTTAAATACAAGTAAGTTTGGGACGTGCAAACATACGAATGCTTGCACGTAATTATATTGAGCTTTGGGAGGAAATACACGAATGCTTCCACGGAATTATATAAATGTTTGGAATCAAGCGCTCATATGTTTCCACGTAAAAGCATACGTGTTTGCCAGTAACATGCAAATGTTCGCATTTAAATACAAGTAAGTTTGGGACTTGCAAAAATACGAATAATTCCACGTATATATATTGAGATTTGTAAGGAAATACACGAATGCTTCCACGAAATTATACGGATGTTTGGCATGAAGCACGCATATGTTTCCACGCAAAAGCATGCATGTTTGCCAGCAAACATGCTAATGGTAGCATTTAAAACAGTCAATATCCCCTTATCCGTAGAATGCGTAACAAGGAGAACGTTGCTGATGTATCCGCCAGTATTAATAAAAAAGGTTCCCGTTACATCCCATGAAGGTATTAGCGAGATCTGGTTTTACACCCACCGATTGAGAAATACAGTTTTACACCGGTCCCGAACGGTATTTTCCGAAGCCTTTTCATGGCTAAATACTCGATAGTCAGAGCAGGGACCGAATCCATGTTCTCCTGCACAGGAGCATCGCACACTACCGTTGCACCACCGACGGCCGACACAGTTCTAATAAAGAATGCGATGAGTCCATCTGTCTCCGACGGATCAATTGGCTTTGTGTTGTTCGACCAACTGGAAGATTTTTCGTAAGGACCTCGGTCTAAAGCCGTATAGAATACCGCTGGTGGAAGAGCTAGCACAACGTCGTGATGGTTAATTTTTAGCTCAATTGAAATGCCAATAAACAGAATTACTGAATTTGGTCCGAACGCCAGCCAGAGGCTTTTCAAAAGCTGTCGATGCACCCAAAAATCCACTGTTTGGTGCGGTGTATGGGACAGCTGTACACTGAACCGTACTTCTTGAAAGATGATTATGACCGCAACGTTACGGCCAATGCAAAATGGAAGAATTGAACTTGGTTGATACGTAGATTCAACAGGACGGTGCCAAATGACATGAACCAGACAGACGAGTTTGATGAGCAACTAATCTCACGTTGTGGCACCTCGGTCGTCTAATTTGACCCCACTCTGTCATTGACCATTGTAATGTTTGCATGTAAAAACAAGTGAGTTTAGTACTTTCAAACATATGAATGTTTAGAGTGTGTTCCAAACATATACATGGGTCCTGCAGACTGTACTTGGGAGAATATTTTCCAGAGGCTGTTTTTTCGGTAGGTAGTACAAATTTTCTGTGTTGTCTTCAATTTTAAAAAACCAAATAGCAAAAAAATCATCCACTACAACAATACAGTGGAAAGCTCATACTTTATAGCAAAGTTAGTTGAGTGACTTAAAGTTTCCATATTTCAAGTTGAAACTAGTTTCGGATCAGTTGCTGTATTTCGCAAATTATTGACACCAAACGCTCGAAAATCCCGACTCTGTTAAAATTTTGTCTCAAGCACATTCTTCAGAAACCATATAAATGTTTGAGAAACACTCCAAATGTTCATATATTTGCAAGACCTAATCTCAGTTATATTTAAATGCAACCATTGGCATGTATAGATCTCAAATATCCCTACACTCTAAAATTGTTTTCTTTTTTGTTGTTTCGATGCAACAATAACGTGTTTGTAGCTTCTCGCAAATATAGTACACTTGTGTTCAAACACATTGTATTTGCTATTCGATATAACCTGTTTGGGACACAATGATTAATAGGTTATAATATCTGTATTTGTGACCCATATGTGACCCAATGAAGAAACAAACAGAAACAGATCTTCAATTCACGAAAACAATGCTTGCAAAGATGTACAGGGTTCGTGCGATATGTTGCTGCGGCTCTTATTTTTCAGCGTGTATACTTAGGTCGAAGCATTCGTGTGCAACGGACCAGTCAACATATGAAACACTTAATTAATTTACACATGCATTCGGTACTATTTACGAGCCACTGACTGACATAATATTGCAAAAACATTGTTATGCACACGCTGAAAAATAACGGGAGGCACCATGTACATCTTTGCAAGCATTGTTTTCGTAAATTGAAGATCTGCAGCTTTTTTTTCTTTATTGTCTGTCACGTTTTTGTTTTCAGCAGGTTTCAACAAACAAAGCCACATTCGAGTCACAAATACATATATTATTAACTATAATTTATTGTGTCCCAAATAAGTTATATTGAATTGCAAACACAATGAGTTTGAACACAAGTATGTTTTATTTGCGATCAGGTACAAGCACGTTAAATTTGCATCCAAACAACAACAACAAATTTCAGCGGGCACTTGCAATACCATAATCTTAGGCTGAGAGCAATCTTTCTTTGTCTCTCTTTTATTATTTTACTCTCGACAGAGCATAGCGACAAAAAAAATTAAGTAAACAGTGCACCAAACACAGTTGTATTTCTATCAAAAACAGAGCTGTATTTGGACCGCAAAGACATAATATCGTGGCCGTCGGTGGTGCAATGGTTAGCGTTCGCGTCTCTTGTACATGGGGTCCTGTGTTCGAACCCTGATCGCTTAGTGATACCGACACTATCGACTACTTAGCCATGAAAAAGCTTCTCGTAATACCTGTCGGAACCGGTGAAAAGCTCTAGGTCCCAATCAGTGAGTTTAAGACTAGAAAGCGCACAACTCACAGTTTGTGACAAGCACTCCCCAAATCCCTTCATGGTATATTATGGGACACCATTAACATATAACGTATTAATCAGTGTATTTCAAACATGTAATATTGAATAGCAACCGCAGTGTGTTTGGATACAAGTATATTAAATTTGAGCGAAGCTTCGAACACACATTATATTTGCATCCAAATGAGAAAAGACACAGATTTTTCAGAGTGTGGTAAGAAGCGAAAAAACATATCAAAGCTTAACCATTCGGAACCATTATCAGAAACAAGATCCGGATCAAGTTTAAAAGAGTAATGTCAGTTCGTTGATTGTTAAAGGGTCAACCCAATCGTACACTCACAGAAAAATTCGGTTGATACAACCGAATTAGCCGTAACCGAAATTAGAGGTTGTCACAAACTCGTTAGAGGTTGACACAACCTCATTGGGGGTTGACACAACCTCATTGGAGGTTGACACAACCTCATTGGAGGTTGACACAACCTCACTGGAGGCTGACACAACCTCATTGGAGGTTGATGCAACCTCATTGGATGTTGACGCAACCTCATTGTAGGTTGACGTAACCTCATTGGAGGTTTACACAACCTCTTTGGAGGTTGATGCAACCTCACTGGATGTTGACGCAACCTCATTGGAGGTTGACAGAACCTCATTGGAGGTTGACACAACCTAATTGATTTACCTCAACCGTTTTATATAAAGACGATTGCTGCACATCTCAAACGACCGACCTTGAAAAAGTTCAAAACCGTTGATATTTGATTAGACATTTTCTGCAACAAAAGACATCTTCTTCACTTAATAGCCACAAAAAAACTTGATACTTAGCCTTTTGAATATGATTTTTCCATTTATAATTTTAAACGACAGGTTTGAAATACATAGAATTATGTTGTGGTAACCGAATTGACAATGTATTCGGTTGTAACTACAGAATTCATTAGAAATTCGGTTACAGCAACCGAATTCACACCAAATTCGTCCGTTGCAACCGACTTGAAGCTAAATTCGGTTATTGCGGCCTAATTGATACCATATTCGATAGGTACAACCCAATTGATCACCAATTCGGTTTTTGCAACTAAATTGGTGACACATTAGGTTGTTGCAACTGAATTGGTGCCACATTCAGTTATTCCAACCAAATTTGGTAACAATTTCGGTTGCTGCATCCGAATTCATTCCAAATTCGGTTGCTCCAGCCGAAATTTTAGAAAATGTAGTTGACAGAACGAATATTATTGAAGATTCGGTTGTGACAACCGAATCAATTATGAAACGAGGTTCCTGGAACCGAATTTCAGTTGTGGGGACTTAATTCGGTCGTGACAACCTCAATTCGGTTGCAGCAACCGCAATTCGGTGGCAGCAGCCGAATAATATGCGGTTGCTACAACGTCTTTTCAAACAATTAGTTCTCTGGGTGTATCATGGATTGTTCTAGGAAAATCAATTTTTAACGTGTCAGTGGAACTAGTTCCTATTTCACTAGTCCGCGAGTAGTTCTGGGACTAGCTCGATCGTTACCTACTGGGATATCCGAATACAAATATTGCCAGTTAACGAAATTTTGTTTGAATTAATTTAGTTAGTTTATTGCATGACATCCAAAAGGAACTATACCTTTTTTCACTTTGTATTCAGATAAATCCCAGTAACTAATATCCATCACCCCAAATCAGTAGTCCCTTCCTGATACAGATTTTGCTAATAATTTAACTAGCAAATGGTGTGCACTTATGAGTTCTTTCACAATGAATTATTAATGTTGTCCATTGGAACACAATAAACTTTATATATTCTTAATCATAAGCAAATCATAAGTAAACTAAACTAGAGCACTAATCCAAGCAAGAGACCACGAATTGAAATGAAAAGCAACAAAATTACCATTAGAGGACATAAACGTTTTCAGACACTGAATAACTTGGAAACGCTGTCGAACATATAAAAAGGCGCCCTACCCTCAACAATGGGTGTATATGAAATCATTTGTAACTTTATAATAATTTAAGCTGCTACAGGTTTCACCAAGTTTAGAAGGTGTAATATGCTGGATATTGATTTACAAATTAATTCATGTTTACACTAGATGACTTAAAAGTAGGTGGCTTGTGTTGAAATTAACCATTCAAAAGTTCTAAGTTTCCGAAACATGATGACATTACGCCGATAAATAATTATTTCAATTATTTCTTTGGGAGTCGTACGTAGTATTCTCTGAAATTTTAATTTCAATACAGCAATTTAAATTTCTCACTCGCCAACCCATCCAATTTCATCTATGTATTTTGTTTTTATAGAACTATGTTCCGGCTACTTGCCATTGCGAGTATCCGCATTGGAATTGCCCAAATCCAATTGTTTTGCCGGCAAAAGTATTTTGTGATACCAAATATGGCGGGAGCACAAACGTGAATAACCCCCGTATAGGACGCGGTAAAGAACCACAGAGTTTACACTATTAAAGGCAGCAATCTTGGTGAGGTTTTCTTTTTTAATAGACGTAATCGAAGAAACCACAAAGATTTGAAACCAGGTGTTTGGCCTCATATCCATAAAACTGAGCTCTGCATGTTGGTTGTATGTAAATTGTTTTGTTTGTTGTTGTTGTTGTTGTTGTGACTAAATGTGGTCGAACCATGCCATATTTTAGCTGATCTCCAGCATCTAAACCAATAGCAGCACCAGCGGCACCGGTACTTCCAAAATGTACAAATTAAACATGAACTCAATGCTGATAAAGAGTTTTATGTATTTAAAATAGACTATTTCTTAAATGATTTTAACTAAAATAGTTGCAGGGTTGAACAAACAAAGGCACGCGGTATACTATGTAGTTTGGTGTCATATTCCATTCAACTTTGGAATCGACTTTTCACCACAAGGTGGCCTCTGACGTGGCCTCAAACAACCCAAAATGACGATAACATATTCTTCCAACCGCCTCGATCTTTAAATTTTCTTCTTCAGGTGGTACCACCAAGTTCTCGCCAGCAATAATCCACCTGGTCTTGCCAGCGATATCTTACTCGTCCTATTTTTCGATGTCCTTCGAGTACGTCTTCAAATACCTTTTGCACTGGTGTATGCCGATCCATTCTACTGGCATGTCATAGCCATCGTAAACGCGCCATTTTGATACGCATAATGACGGCAATATCGGGATATATATTATACACTGAACGGAAAAGCATCGTCACAGGGATGAAAATGTTCATCACCCCAACAACTTTTGTCATCGAACGTGAGCTAACGTACAGTTTCATTCCCGCTACGAAAATGTGTTCATCCACTGCAAATTGTTCGTCACTGCGATGAAAATATGGTTCTTGCTGCAATGAATTTGATTCGTTATTCCCACGAATTTGTTTCGTTGCAGCAATGAATTTGTTTCGTTGCTGCAAGTAATTTGTTTCATTGTTGCAATGAATAAATATCGTTCTTGCAATGAATTTATTTCATTGCTGCAATGACGTTGCTTCAGATAAACCAAATATCAGTAGTTTAAATTTTATGCACATACTTTTTGTTTAATGTTTAACCCAGTTTTCTACAAAATTGAAATTAAATAAAATTGTTGGAGGAACGAAAATTAAATTGTTGCAGCAACGAAATGAAAAATTGTCAAGGAAATCATGTATGAAATTTTTCGTTGCAGCGACTACCAAATTGTCGGATATACGAGACTATTCATTATAGCAACGTAAAAACAATAACGAAAATGTCTCATCCATGCGACGAAGCGTTATTCTTTCAGTGTACACCCCTTGGTTCATCCGTCGTCGATACTGCCCGATTTCTATTATCTGGATCTGGATTACATGGATCTGGATTACCTGGATCCTGCGCCATAAAGCAAGATAGGTTGTATGAGAGCCTGATATAGTTAGCTGTTTATTATTATTCTCGAGAGTGTCTTATCTCGTTTGTTTAACCCGCATAACACCTGCTTGAAAGCACACTTCTCCGTTTGATGCTCCGTTTTTTCTCCAGGCTGACTTTATTGCTTCTGTTCACGGCAGATCCGAGGTAAATAAATCAGTTCCCTAGCTAGAAATTATAAGTTCGCACTTCGCACCTAATCGGGTGGAAGTTCTGCTTATTGAAACCTTTAATAAAATCTTGTCCTCGTTTGCTGACAACCCCACTTTTACTGATTCATTTTCAATTCTTTAATATACTGCAGTAACTTCTCGCAGATTTCACCCAATGATGTCTAAATCAGAATACACGACCAGCATTTGACTTTTGCTACTGATCGATTTATTCGTGTTGGCTGCCTTACTACGATCTCAATTAATATGTTGAAGAGATCGCATGAACGGTGTCTCCCTGACTGAGACCTCGCCCCGTACTAAACTGTTCGGTGAGATCTTTACCAATCTTTGTTGAAGATTTCATGTCGGTCAGTATCGTTCTGCAAAGACATGTCAGCTTAGTTGGAATTTCAAGCTCCGACATAGGTTGGTACAATTTTCCCTGTATCGGGCTATCGAAGGCAGCCTTATAATCGACAAAGAACTGGTAGATGTTGATTTGTTTTCCGTACTTTTTCTCCAGGATTTGTCGTAATGTGAATATCTTGTCCAGGCCTGAAGCTACACTGATAAGATCCGATGAGGTCTGTAGCAAATGGCTTAAGTGCTTCCCTCACTACGCTCGAGATGACATTGTATACGATGGTTAAAATGCTTATTCTACGATAGTTTGTAGTACATTTACTCGGGTCGCCTTTTTTGAAAATACGACACAATATACTAAGACTCCAATCGTCTGGCATGCATTCGTCTGGCCAGATTTTGCAGATAAGCTCATGCACACTGAAAACTAATGGTCCCAGGAATATACTGCAAGAACCATGGGCATGTTTCCAAGAATTGTTTACGTGAATTGAATACATACTGCTGTTTGTTTCTTAATTGTCTGTCTCGTTTATGTATTCAGCAGTTTTCAGCAAACAAATCCACATTTGTGTCACAAAAACATATATTATAACCTAGTTATCACTGTGTCTCAAACATGTAATATTGAAAAGCAAACGCAAAGTGTTTGGATACAATTATACTATATTTACGACTAGCTACAAACACGTTATATTTGCATCCAAACAACAAAAAAAAATAAAGGTTTTCAGCGTGAATGAAGAATCCTCTTTTGTTGTTTTGATGCAAATATAATGTGTTTGTACCTTGTCGCAAATTTTGTATACTTGTGCGCGTGAATGAAGAATAGGTAGGCCAAGGTTTCGCTAAAAAATCGTCGTAAGGTCTTGGAGTGACCAACTCAAAAGAAACTACTATGGAGTTGTATTGGGCAATTGCTTTGGGGTAGTGACCAAAATTTAAAGTCCAACTAGTTTAGCATGAGTATAAGTAAATGAAACATTTTATATTCCATAGTCGAACTTTATCAGGGTGTAATATTGTTTATTATTAAGAAGTCATATAAGATTGGATCAAATCTTATAAAATACGAGGGCGGTCCCAAAACTGACCGACCTAACAAAGAAGACACAAAAAAGTTGGGAAAAGTTTCTTTATTTTTCAACATATTTTATTTTTCTTATTTTGTATCGATATTCAATAGCTTCGATACCCTATTTATAGTAAGAACTCTCAAAAACCCGTTTGATTCCATCCCATGAAGGGATTGGAGAGACCTTCTCACAACTAGTGAGCTGTGCGCTTTCTAATTTTTCACTAACTGATTGGGACCTACACTTTTTTCACCGCTTCCGAACGGTATTTTGACAAGCTTGTTCATGGCTAAGTACTCGATAGTGTCGCCATCGGTAAACGAGATGAGAACTGTCACAATTCTTAAAAGAGCCATCAACCACAGACAGCACCTTTTCATTGTTGGCAAATCTTTTACCACCGATCCATTTTATGAAGTTAGGAAATATAATATATTGCAAGGGAGCTAAATCTGGCGAATAAGATGCATGATGAAGCAATTCGAACTTTAATTCATTAAGTTTGGTCATAGCAATAGTGGATGTGTGATCTTGATGAAACAGCACTTTCTTCTTCGCCAAATGAGGCCTCTTTTTCACAATTTTATCACTTAAACGCTGCAATAAATTAACATAATATTCGCCGTTGACGGTTTTTAATTTCTGGAGATAATCAATAAAAATTAACCCATTCCCATCCCAAAAATCAGACGCCATGACCAAGCCTGCAGATGGAACCGTCTTCGCCTTCTTTGGACATGATTCTTCCATTCGAGTACACTGCTTTGGCTGTCTCAGATGTAAAGTTGTGGAGCCATGTCTCATCCATAGTTAAAAATCGATGCAAAAATTCGGCTTTGTTCCCGCGGAACATCGCCAAACACTCTACTGAAACATTTTCCCGACGCTGTTTTTGCTCTATTGGCAGCAAACGCGGCACCCATCTTGCGCACAGCTTTCTCATCTTCAAATCTTCGGTCAATATACGATGTATAGAACTTTTTGAAATGCCTATCATTCCAGCTAGATCACGCACCTTTACCCAACGATCATCCAATACCATTTTGTGGTATTGTGTATGGCGTGGACACCTCGTGTATGGCGTGGACACCTCAATTGGTCGACCACTACGATGTTCGTTTTGGCAGCTCGTGCGGCCTCGTTTAAGCTCTACTACCCAATATTTTACAGTCATGAACGAAGGTGCAGACTCCCCTAGATTATAATCTAGCTCAGCTTTAATATTGCTTGGACTAAGTAAGACCTTTTAACTGAAAATATTGAATTTCTTAACGGTGGGCAATTTTTTCCATGTTTATAAATTTACTGAGATCGTTTATTTTTCATGGCTCAAATAAAATTAGTAAACAACCTGGCGCCTTGAAACTTAAAACATATGTTTTATAAGGTTGCCACTTTTCACCAAAATATTTTTGTTTCAAACTACTGGCACTATCTATATGTCAGGCCGGCTAGTTGTAGGACGAGTATGATGAAACATGAAAACAATTTTTGTGGTTACGTTGATTACTAACATCAAAGACGATCAAGAAGTAGACGACAAACACGATCAAGAATTAGACGACCGGAAGATGTGTGCAATTTGGCAACCCTGGTAAAAGAGAACCAAACACTGGTGGCAATTCACTCAAACGCATTTCTCTCTCACGTCAGGTCTTGATTATTTCATACTTTTTCCATAGTTTATGTAATTTCACTTCAACATGGTTGGAATTAATTAGCTGTCATTAGTATCAATCAAACACTTTTAAACTTAGTTCGCTGCATGGTCTCTAATGTGTATGTTTTCTTTGGTCTCTTATTCTACTTCATTTCCCCTTTGGCTTTTCGATCGGCTGTGCCATAGAAACCTCCTGGTTTCACTCGTTTTGTTTGTTGGCATTCGAATGAAGAGAAATTTTAACTGTCTACTTGAACATCGTTTTTGTAGACGACCACAAGGAGAATATAAAAGTAGAGAAGAAAAACCACCGCAATATGACAACCCTCGTAGAAGTGAACAAAAAGCGAGTAAAGCGCCGCGTTTCTCTGCACTATCTCTTACTCTCTTCGTTAATTATTTCAATACCCAAGCAGGGTTCTGATGATGTTACAGTATGTAACTATAGAAATTCCCACCATGTTTGTATAAAATTACATAAAGTATGTAGAATGTATGAAATAATCCAGTTATGACGCGAGAGATAAATGCGTTTGAGTGAATCGCGTCGAATTTTTGGTTCTCTTGTACGAGGGTTGCCACATTGCGGTGGTTTTTTCTTCTCTATTTGTACATCTTTTTTGACGACTAGATGATGTGTGAAATTTGGCAACCCTCATAAAAGAGAACCAAAAAGTGGTCACAAAGCACTCAAACGCATTTCTCTCTCGCGTCGTACCTTTATTATTTCATACTTTTTGCATAGTTTATGTAATTTTACTTCAACATGGTTGGAATTTGTATAGTTATATACAATAAGCTGCTCGTGTATTAAAGTATTCAATGAAGAGAGAGAGAGAGAGCAGAGGATGGTTAAGGTATCACTCTGTTTGTTTATTGGCATTCCAGTGAACAGAAGAGAATATGGATTAGCATCTTATCTGTGGTGACGACTACATTCTTCTCTGATTTTGAGTTCTGTTTTTTCGATAAAGTTCTAATGGAATGAGAATTGACAAAATTGATAATCTATTCATACGTTGTGATGAGTCATTACATAGTTCTTAGAGTCATTGAAATGTTGCTCAATACGTGTTGCTGATAATTCGCGTGAACATGTTGATGCGACACTGGCGAAATTTTTTCGTCGATATTTCGCCGACATTTTTTGCTTAGAGTTCTGTAAAATTCCAAGAGTATTGTTGATTGTATATTCGTTAAAACATAACTAACTAAAATTAAAGCATTAAGCGCTTCGAAAAATGTTCTTCAAGCCCCTAAGTTTGCCCCTCCCTGCCATGGTACATGTTCAATTGACTATATGTATATCTACATATTTTAGTGCATGACCATAAAACCAAGACTTATTTGCAGCAAATGCAGAAATACAGATCATATTTCCGAGATTTATGCAGGCGAACCTTTTTTGACCGTTAATTCACAGCCATCGATGGTGGCTGTGTCGTGTGATGTGGATGCATGCGGTTTCATTTCTTATGGGGCGACCACATCAAGGCTGTCGTGCTCTCACAGCCAATCTGCGAAGTTCTGCCATTAAAAAAAGAAAACCTAAATCAAAATTAAAATTAAAAACCAGAATTGGAATTAAACTTGCCCACATAGCCAGCTAGAACACCATTTGAGATCATTCGTGGTTTATTTATGGCTGTTGTGGCCCATAGAGGTATCTTTAGACCCCAAAACTAAACAGAATCGCAATGACTTAACTACGAATTGAGTAAACATTGTTAATTTAGCGTATGAAAATGGTAAATCTTGGTGTTTTTTCCCCTGTTTGGTTGGGTCTAAATGTGAAAGTTTTGTGCAAAACAATAGCAACTGCAGTACCCAACATTGTAGCGAATTTTTGCACGAATTTTGTCAGTTTAGCTACATGTTTTATTAGTTCTGCTCCGATTTCCAGTGGTCGTCTCACCGTCACCCTCACCATCGCCGTGGCCATAACCGGCGACAGATTATGTTGACCAGACCGACCTATTGTTATTGCCAACCGCTAATAAACTTGGTCGAGGGCTGAGTTAACCAACAATCAGGTCATATGTTTATCAGGAAACACGCTTTATTGTTTAGTTTATGTCTGTCTGCTATAATTTTGACATTCTATTGTAAAGTGAATGCCAATTTGGAATCGAGACATTACATGTTCGACACAACATGTTGCTCCGCACTACCCATTCATGGTGGGGTTGTTTGCAGTATGTTGTCTGCTATTTGTGATGGAGGCAGTTTGGCCACACGCTGGCATTTGATTTACGTTTGAAACATTAAAATCAATGTAGTTCTATAGAAAAGGGAAATTTTCAAAAAATGTTATTCTGTTTCGAAATATTAACAAAATTCTTGTGAAACTAATAATTAAATTTTGAAAAATTGAAATGTAAAAATATTCGTTTCCTTTCGGTTTTTTTTTTAATTTAAACTCACAGTTGTATTGGGTTTTTTTTTATCAATTTCAAATGCGTAATTTCAAACACGAAATGCAAAATCTAATATCCATGAATTTTTCTTATATTCCATCAAAAATTCATAATGTTTTCAAATTTTTTCAATTTGAAGTGGGCGATCACTGGAAAGGCGAGCACATCAGCTAAATCAGCCGGGTAAGAAAGGGCGCGTAAACACGAATCCTATCCAACTCGGAAGAGGAAGCTGGATGTGAACACCGGTAAGGAACCACAATCCTAGGCAAAGGAATTTTTGAATACTAACGACCTTTTTACGCTGAATATTGGGATCAAAACCACTTTTGTCAACAAAATTAGGGAAGAGGTATTAGATATCACAATTTGTTCTGAAAATCTTCTTTGTAAGATTCAAGAATGGAGGGTTTCAAATGAGCACTCATGCTCGGATCACAGATACATAAAATTCAGGATAACACGGCTACCTCCGAAACCCTTAAGTTTCCGAGAAACAGGAGCACGACAAACTGAAAAAGTTCGGAAGCCTTCTTACGTATCGACTAGATCACCCTCAACTCGAATATTCTAGTATCGACGAATTGGACGATAAAGTGACAAGGACTACGCGAGCATTAGTAAAGTATTTCGAAGACAACTGCCCAATTCGGGAAAGGAAATCGGTCAAAGAAATCCCTGGGTTACAGGGGAAATTTAAAATCTAGGGAAGAATATCCATAGACTTTACAACAGGGCCACGCGTCAGAAACTACCAGTATACTGGGAGGACTATATGAGGAGTTACAGTGAATACAACGCATTATTGAGAAAGGCGAGACGCAACTTCTGGAGACAATTCAGTGAACGTGTGGACAGCGTCAACGACATGTCGAAGATGAATAAATTCACATCTAAGACCCACGTGAAGGCGGCAACGCTAGTAGACGACACGGGGAAGAGAATGGAGACAATGGGATAAATGCTAAGGCACCTGATCAATACACACATTCCAAATGGGAAAGCGCAACACACAGGGGAATGGCGACAAGGTGAAAATGTAGTACATAAGACGCCAATCATTACGGGCCAAATGGTCAAAAAAGCTATAAACAGCTTCTCCCCATATAAAGCGGCGGGACTGGATGGAATTTTTCCGCCTATCCTAGAATATAAGTTTGACCAAATAACAACCCATTTGGCAGGACTTTTTACCGTATGATTAAAATTCGCCAACACACCAAAAAACTGGCAGGAGGCTAGGGAAGTATTTATACCTAAATCTGGAAAAGCAAGCTATGCAACGCCAAAGGCTTATAGACCAATTAACCTTACCTCGTTTATACTCAAAACCCTGGAGAGGATAGTGACAAATGGAATACCGAACGATATGCTGAAATTTAAGCAACACGCATATGTCAAAGGCAGATCAGTGGAAACCTCACTTCGTGAGGTAACCCACTACATAGAGGAATCTATCTAAAACAAACTGTATACACTCTCCGTATGCATAGATACTGAGGGAGCGTTCAATAATGTCTGGACCGAAAAACTCATCCAATCCGTAGACCAGTTTATTTTCGACCGGGCATTAAAAGACTGGATCAATCATATGCTAAGGAATCATGGATCCCATGATATAAATATTAGAGACAGGGTACAACGTGGAAGGGATTATATCAGCACACTTATGGATCCTCACAATACACAGTCTCCTAAGGAAACTTACCGAAGAAGGACTTAAACCAGTCTGCTACCCAGACGACGTTATAATGCTTCTTAGGGGAAAGGCTCCTAATCAATTATGCAGAGAGACAGAGAGGGAACTGAATTTATCGTTCAACTGGGCACAGCCAAGGGGCTTAAATGTGAACCGGGACAACACGGAAATATGTATATTCACAAGTGAAATGAAAATCTCAGAGTATGAAGAGCCACAATTCCGATAATCCGATAATATAACCTATAACCTAAGATGGGAAACTGAATTGGAAGCACCACATAGAGGGCAGGACCAATGAGGCCTACATATGTCGGTCGCTATGCAGAAGGGCTATAGGATCCAAATGAGGCCTCAAACCGGAAATAACACATTGGCTCTACAGAAGCGTAATTAGGCGTATGGTAGACGGCAGTTAAGAGGAAATGTAACACCGCAATACTACAGAGGGTTTCACGAATGTGCTGCATTGGTTTTAGCGGTGCAATAAGGACAACCTCGACAAGGGCCATGGAGACTATTTTATATATCCAGCCAATCGAGAGTAGAGTCAAATACGAGGCCGTCCTTGCGGCAAAACGCCTACAGTCAACAGGCGAATGGATCAACAGGGACCTTAAGTCAAAACAGCAACGGATAATGGGGGCTTTAGTCGGTTACACGCAAGATTCGAGTGAATCGAACCGAATACCTAAGCTACACGCTAATACACGCTAATTCCTCCCAAACGAAATCTCAGATAACTAAAGTTCCTTTGGGGACTGTAGTTGGGAGAAACAAATTTCTGTTAAGCCATACATGTCATTTCGTTTGGGAGAACGAAAATGTTACAGACGAGTTATGAAAAGCATAAGCTGAAAAAAACGTTTGCGAGAAACGAAAAACGATTCCGTCAACTCTTCCCTCGGCAACCGAGTTGTAGTTGATCCTAACTAAAAAACGTTTGCGAGAACTGAAAAACGTTTGCAGTAAACGATTTACGACAAATTAGCCATAATTACCCATGGTTTTACCCATAAAGTTTGTTTTAAGAAAAATTTTAATTTTTGTCTATTTTTTCGCTGTCTCGCTTTGCACTTAAATAACAACTAAAACCGCAGCAAACTACAACGCCTCAATTGCCCGTCCAAGATATATTGACAAGATAGAAGCATTAGAGTGTGTGATCAGTTTAATGTGTATGCGTTAGTGTGTATGCCAATCGAGTGAATAAGACTGAGAGAAATTTACGTTCTTCGTAATCTGTGCTCTCATTAGAAAAATTGCTAATTTCAGTTATCGCAAGTTTTTTAAATTTGCGGCAAATGTAATTTTGAACGGGTTTGATGCAAACGAGAACTCGTTTTTAACAACGTGATAAAAATTTGCGATATATGAGTTTACTTGGGAGAACTACATGAACGGTTGCGATTAATAAATTAATACAAATCAATCAAAGTATTGTTCTGGCAACCGAGCAATAAACGAATTGTGTGACTTTAACGCCAACTAGATACGCCTGGCCGAATGGGACTCTGACACACATGCCAAATGGGACTCGCTGCTACGCGGATAGCTCAAAGCTAGGGAAAGAATGGGTCTAGGAGTTTTCATTGAAAATATGGCAACCGAACCCTATCTACGCCTCACACGGCGTCTACTCGCATGATCTAGGTGGCCAGTTGACATCAGGATTTCTTGATATAATTTGTTCTGGAAATAGTTGCCGCAATAAATCGATTGTTTCATGCGCTGTGTGGCAGGTAGAGCCGTCTCGCTGAAACCACATGTCGTCCAGATCCATGCCGTCCAGTTGAGGCCACAAGAACTCCGTTATCATGTTCCTGTAACGAATGCCGTTCACAGTCACTGCAATTTCGGCCTCATCTTCAAAAAAGTAAAGCCCAATCACGCCGCCTGACCAAAATCCGCACCAGACAGTTGCTCGTTGTGGGTGCATTTGTTTCTCATGGATTGCTCGAGGATTCTCGGACCCCAAATTCGAAAAATTTTATGCATTCACGAAGTCATTCAAATGGAAATGCGCTTCATCGGAGAAGATGCATTTTTTTTTTAATTAGTTTTGACTTCACATTGCCATTACCCATTGAATTACCCTTTCCATGGTCTGCTGGCTGGAGCTACATTTTGAAGGCATGAAGGTGGAGGTATTTTGTCAAAATTCGCTGCGTAGTGCTACGCGAAATTTGAAGTTATCGAGAACGATGCCGAATTGATGTTTTGTGATTTTCGACCACACTCTCGTCTGCAGTAGCAATGTTGTCAATAAACCCACCCCTATGTTGACGCACTGGAGTCTTACTGTCCATAACCGGCCCAACTTCTTCAAATTGTTTTGACCACTCATCTGATGCACGCTGAAAAAAAAGGCCTCTGTAACATATTCTCCCAAATATATTCAGCAGGAACCATGTATATGTTTGGATCACACTTCAAACATTTATATATTTGCATGTCCCAAACTCAGGTGTATTTAAATGCAAACATTAGCATGTTTACTGACAAATATGTATGCTTTACATGGAAACATATGCGTGCTTCATCCCAAACATCCATATGCTTACGTGGAAGCATTCGCGTGTTTCCCCCAAACCTCCATATACTTACGTGGAAACATATGCGTATTTTCACCCAAACATAATTATATTTAGAAACGAATTATTCTTTGTTTATTTATATTTTATAATTAAAATAAATAATTAATATACAAAATTAAAATATTTAAAATTACCCTTTTTGCATTTACTTGCTGAATGCATTACCTTTGCTATGAAATGAGAATCTGCTGTTCGTTTCTTTGTTGTCTCTCACGTTTTTGTTTTCAGAATATAGAAATATACTTATATACAACTCTAGTCCATGCAAGACAAGCGTGTATTAATTACTTGTGTTTTTTATTATTATATTTCACAAATTGTCCGCCATTCCGATTTTGTAAGTAGAGGCTCGGGCAGAAAAATGGATTTACATTGCTCCCCTCTCAAGTTTCTTTTCACAAAATCGGTTTTCACTTTGGTAGCACACAAACATAAATATATGCGAAACACATACACAAAATCCAAAGCAACATCAGAAACCATTTAACCGTCTGAGCGTTTGTTTATTCTTCTTTCATTGATCAAGCGCTTTTGATATCCTCTGTCCGATGAACCATTCAGGAATATTTATGAATCACTCGCTGAGAGAATAATGCAAAACTACAGATACACACTTACAAGATATACACACTCGTTGCCCCACTTTTATTCTCATGCTCTCTAGAGAGCATAAACAGTGCAACAAACACAGCTGTATTTGTATCACAAACACAGACATATTTGGGTCGCAAACACATATGTTATAACATATTAATCATAGTGTCTCAAACATGTAATATTGAATAGCAAATACAATGCGTTTGGGCACAAGTGTATTACATTTGCGACAAACTCCAAACACATGTTATATTTGCATCCAAACAAAAAAACACACTAGATGCACTTTCTCGACTGAAAATTCTTCGAAGTTTCCGAGCGTTCTCAGCATAACATTCCAAATTTTTGTAATAAGTTTTCGCAATTATAACGCGTTGTTCTTTCGCAAAGTGCTCCATTTTTAAGAATCGGAATAAGCATATGTGACAGCTGCCAAATTTCAGAGTTGCCATTTACACAAAAAAATATTACACTAAATTTTGAAAGTGCAATCTTACTGAGACCCTCCTTAGAATTGTGTCTGGAAAAGTTTACGCACTCACACAACGAAAATAATTAAAATTGTAAACTACGTCATTATGAAACACCAGTTGCACCCAAAATCTATATTTTGGGTGCAGTCTGCATGGTAAAATAATAAAATAGGCCTAGCTATTTCAAGAAGTTCGAGTTCACAGATCTTTTAGAAAGCAAATAAGACTGTGTGTAATTTTTTAAGTCATGGAATTATAACCATATACGGACACCACTACGTGATAAAAGACCAAAAAAAAAGACCCGTGTCTCCCAGTATTGCCCAAAGTCATTGACATTTTTTTATGGGCCCCCAAAGATTTGGGGCTCCGGTGAAATTTTTGCACAAAAAGTGATCAGGCTCATAGCTCGCAAACTGCTCTGAATTTTGATTTACTCTCTGAGGCAAAGTTGTAGGTCTTGTCATAAAGAACAAAAATTGTGAACATATAAAATGCAAAAAAACTTCTTCTTCAATGTCAAAATCGCAAAAAAAACTTTACGATTTGGATCCAAAACTTAAGAGAGTGCGATTTGCAAGTCCAGGGCCATCAACATTATAAACATAATACAAATATTTTTTTTATTATTTGTGTAATAGATAGCATAGTATCTCAATGTTGAAGTAAAGAAAAAACAATTGAAATTAAAAAATTTTCGGGAAATTTGTCACTTTTGCAGCTACCTAAACGCTACCTAAACGGTATTAAGAATACCTAGGAAGTTTATATGTTCTAGAAAGTTGTCTACTGATATCATAGGTACATTTTTGTAGTTGATTGTTTCCTTAAATTTTGAACGGTTTGCTATCTATGGACCTGAACAGGGGAAAAGAGGTAAAAAATAGCGAATTCTTTTTAAGTTTTTGACCTTGAAGATGAAGTTGTTTTGATTTTATATGTTCACAATTTTTATTCTATATGACAAGAGCTACAACTTTCCCTCAGAGAGTAAATCAAAATTTCGAACGGTTTGCAAGATATGAGCCTGACAAAACGATCACTTTTTTTGCAAAAATGACACCGAGGCCCCAAATCTTTGGGGGCCCATAAAAAAGAGTCCATGACTTTGGGCAAAACTGGGAGGCACGGGTCTTTTTGTTTGGTCTTTTGTCACGTAGTGGTGTCCGTATATGGTTATATTTTGTCGTGTGTAAGTTAGGAGGTCAATTATGTTTGAAACAATATCGAATTCATCATCGTCTTGTCGGTAGTGAAGTTTTATGAATGCATGTATTTTAAGTGGATGACGAGCCAGGGACCTAATTATGTATGACGATAATCGCTCAAACCAGGTGGTATCCATGACACAGCTGATCGACTATGCACTAGGAAAATGATAGAGAACAGAGTGGATAGGCGAGAGAGCGATAAGCTCCCCAGAAGCAAACAATGCAGCAAACTAAGTTTATATAGTCTTTGATACCAATGACAGATAAATTATATTTTATTTTGGCTGCATCGAACGAAAACACGCAATCCCTTTTATTTCTGTCCGTTTTATGACCAACCGAAAAGTAAAATTCAACAGCAACACGAATTCGATGAAACGGCCTACTACCTCGTCGCCATCGAGAGAACGTAAAGAGAGGGATAGAGGCTCCTGTCTATTGCTCTACGCTCAAACGATATCGTTATGTCGATAATGCTGATCACGAAACGGTTTAAAATACATGCGTACATAAAACTTCACTACCAACAAAACGATAATGAAGACAATGTCGTCTTTTATACAATTATCCCCAAGTATTATCGACATAACGATATCGTTTGGACGATTATCAATTATCAAATAATTACGCTTCTTGTCGAAATACTTGTGCTTTAATTTCCATATTCATTTTAATTTCCACCACTACCCCCTTCCCAATATGCCACAACATTTGCTTTCTTTCCCAATCGATTGGTTTGCAATAAAAATATATTAAGTGTTAAAATATCATAGTCAAAGATAAGAATCGTCTATATGTTAATTAGACTGAAGTACAACATTTGGTGCAACACAAACAATAACAATAAAAACTCCAACAAATATTGTTAATTAAAGTAATCAACGTGGAAATTGTTTGCGGTGTAAGCAAATTATTAAATGATTTAAAAAGTAGCAACAAAATTTGTATATAAAATTGAGCGAACACCAAGTTCCAGTTGCGCATGCGCATGCGCTTGTTGTACAGACAGGTACAAAATTCACCACCAGAAGCTACTACTCCACTTTTCCATGCTCTTGTTAACGTAGTGCCACCAAAATCTTTTTCCATATACGTGGGTAGTATTTAGATGGAGGTTGAGTAACATCGCTTAATCGATGGCAAAACTAAATCAGGTTACTAAATGTTGCAAGGAAAAACTGGAAGCAATTGATATGATATGAAAGATTTTCGAAGACAATATGAAAATGTAAGCGTAAATAGGGAAATTAAACTTATTTTAAGTTAAAATTTATTGGAAACGGAAACAGGAAACAGTAGCTAGTTTAGTTGAAATAATAAACTAACTGCTTACACGCTAAAAATTTTGTACTTGTTTCTTGTCGTTTGCAAATATAAATAAATATAAAGTGTGTTTGAAGCTTCTCGCAAATATAGTATACTTGTGTCCAAACTATCTAATATTACATGTTGTTGGAAACACAATGATTAAAATGTTATAATTTATATACTTGTGATACAAATACAGCTTTGTTTGTGATACAAACAAAGTTGAGTTTGGTGAGCAGTTGGTGCACTCTATCGAGTGCAAAATATTATAAGCGAGACAAAGAGAGACCTCTATCAGCCTAAGTTAATATTATTGCGAGGGTATATACACCGAAAAATGGGCCCAGCAACATATTGCAGGACCCATGTATACGTTTGCATGCATTGTTTCATGAATTGAAGATCTGTGCTATTTTGTTTCTATGTTGTCTGCCACGTTTTCTGTTTTAGCAGATTTCAACAAAAAGAAGCCTCAATTGTGCCACAAATCCATATATTATATCCTATTAATCATTGTGTCCAAAACATGTTATATTGAATAGTAAACACAATGTGTTTAGACACAAGTATAATATATTTGCTGCAAACTACAAAACACGTTATATTTGCATTCAAACAGCAAAAAATACAGATTTTTAGCGTGTTTAAGAAATGTGTGACAATCCAGAAGCCGCCTACATAGCACCAAGTTCTATCTTTGAGAGAAACGTATCTACTCATATCCCGCATAGTCCAGACTTGAAGGGACCAATACCAGGTTAGAGAATATGTAGAGACTTCTACTCTGATGGTTCGAAACTATATTGAAAAGTAGGGGTTATAGTCTAGATATTGGATAACAGCTAACAGACCAAAATGTTTCAGGCAGAAGTCATTGCAATTGAATAAGTTGCGCTTTGGCTGGTACGTGAGTAAGTTTTGGCTCACGCTGACACATGCTCACGAAAGGAAGACAGTCATTCCCGTACTAGCATGCACGTCACTAACCCACGTTCATGTGAGCAAAATTTAATCATACTAGCATTCACGAATGAATGACGTGTGACTTGCGTTATTTATGGCATTCATGTAACTCGCACCCCTGTCTAATACAATCTCTGCAACCTGTATTCCAGACTTTAGAAACTGCCCACAACTAATCCGTGTCTCTAATTAAGATACTAAGATAATTAAGATACCAGCACCGGTGCACGGGACAGTACAGGGAACCATATAAAAGATTAACTGGAGAGATTAGGGACTACTTTACATATTCTACTAGATTTGGAACCTGTGGGTATGACCCTTTCTGCTTACAAGCTCATGCTTGAAACCGAAACTCTCGGACATGCGAATACTAGATGGTCCGGAGGCACAAAATGCAGGATCACCAGGCAAGTATGGACTAGATATTAGTGATCTGAAGAACCTATTCTTTGCAAGAATCGACCGGACCGGTAATTACATCAACCAAATAACGGTTCCAAAGTAACCGACAACGGCTTCAAACGAACTGAAAGGCAGGATCGAAAAACGGGTTCAAAAGAACCGCAAATGGTTCCAAAAAGACCGAAAACGATCTACAGTAACTGAAAAATTGTTCGAAAAGAATCGGGCATCGATTCCAGAATAACAAAATTTGGTTCCACAGGAACCAAAAGTGTCATTATGTGGGTAAGGGTGTGAAAATATGAAGTTTTATCAAATTTTGTGGCTGTCGGTGGTGCAATGGTTAGTGTGCGCGGCTCTGGTGCATTAGGACCTGGGTTCGAACCCGGCTCTGACCACCTACAAATTTTCTTTCGGCGGCGGTCACCTCGCATAGTGACGGCGACACTATCGAGTATCTAGCCATGAAAAAGCTTCTCAAATTACCGTTCGGAATCGGTGTAAAACTGTAGGTCCCAATCAGTGAGTGAAAACTGGAAAGCGCACAGCTCAGTGATTGTGAGAAGTTCTCACCAGTCCCTTCATGGGATGTAATTTTTATAATAAGATATTGCCCTTAAGCCTTTGTCGGCCAACAGTTTTCTGAAAACCGGAACTATTCCGAATACCCGGTTCTTCTCGGAACCGGACTCGATAGAACCGTTTCTTAAAATACGCGTAATCGTACATCACTACAAGTTATGACTGAATTCTTACGCTAACAAGATATCATTCCCTGACAAGATATCTGTATGCTAGTAGCTGTTATCACTGGACACTCCTTAATGGACAGACAGGCTATGAATCCAGGTTACAGAAGGTGTGGAGATGAAGAGGACAGCGACAGCGTCGGACATCTCATATGTTACTGCTCGGTCTTTTCTTTGAGTTGGAGACAATATCGCCGCAGTTCATGTTGCATCTTGCTTACTTCACGTTGGATCTAACAGACATTCAGGCAGTTAAGCTGAATGATCTTAGGACTTGTTTGCAGAGTCCTAAGTGGTTCCCCAGGAAAATATTTTTCAGCCATTTTCTGGAATATGAGGATGCGGTATCATATGGCTTGAATAACTCCTTGACAATACTAGGTCAATTTACACGTTAGACGCTGGAAGCGGAATATTCTTTATTTCATATGCTTTAGAAAATATTCCTAGTGACGACGAACTCCCCTATGGGTCGTTTTTGTCTACACCACAAAAGTAGACGTAATTGCTATTAAATAAATCAATATGTTTGTAAATTTTGATGGACTATAATGAATTTGATAAAAATTAATTTTAGTGGACGTAAGTCACTTCGCTTATTAACAGCGACCAGAAGTTTTTTACAAAAATTTCTTGAAAACAAAATGTCTTTACGCTAGCCAGACACAGTGGTTGGAATGAATACTAAAGCGAACATTTGGTAAACAAGTTCCGTTTATCACAGCGGGACACTGGTGATGATCACTAGGGCAACAGAAATATCATCGATGGATGGAAGGATGTTCAGCCGGCTATCTAAAGGGGGAACAATTAGAAATCTGGGTCAATCGGTCAAGAGCAGTGAACTAGTGCAGACATTGGTGAGTATATGGCGATTCGATGGTGGAGTGCTTAATAAGTCTTCTCAAATAGTGTTGTTGGCCTGTGGAATGATTCGGTCAGTTTCCATGTGTTATTAGAGCCAGTGTTAGTAGAATCAGCCGCGTTTCTTCTGAAGTGCTTTCGCCAGTCTTCAAGCCCCGTTCTCAACCGTGTTCCTTCTAAAGTGCTTTCATCTGTCTACAGTCCCGTTATCGGTCATGTTTCTTCTCAAGTCATCTCGCTGGCCGTCAGCCGTGTTTCTTCTGAAGTGCTTTCCTCTGACGTTCTTTCACCAGTCTTCAGCCCGTTTCTCCAGTCTTCAGCCGCACCCAGCCGTGTTTCTTCTGAAGTGCTTTCACCAGTCTTTAGCTTGTTTATTCAATCTTCAGCCATTGCCAGCAGTATTTCTTCTGGAGTGCTTTCTCCAGTCTTCAGTCTCTTCTGAAGAGCTTTAGCCCGTCTTCAGACTAGTTCTTAGCCGGGTCTCTTCTGAAGACCTTTCGTCAGTCTTCAGCCTAGTTCTCAGCCGAGTCTAGTTCTGAGCTTTGTTCCGGTCTCCAGCCGAATTTTCTAGTCTTCGGTCAATCTCAGTTGTGTTTTTTCTAAAGTGCTTCCGCCAGTCTTCAGCCGTGTTCTCGGGTCTGTAGCCGTGTTTTCTCTGAAGTGCTTTCGCCAGTGTTTAGACGCGTTCCCAAATCTTCAGCCGTGTACCTGGAGCCTTCAGACCCACTCCCTGATGCGTTCTCTCTGAAGTGCTTTCGCTAGTCTTCAGCATCGGTTCTTTGACGTGTCTCTGATCTTCTGGAGGGCCTTTGCTAATCTCGAGCATGCAGAATGATGAAGCAGTTGGAACTTTAATTCATTAATAATGGCCATCGCAATAGTGGATGTGTGTACCACAAATATTTTTTTTTCAAACTATTGGCAACATCTATATGTCAGGTCGTCTAGTATTGGCACCGCCCTCGTATATCCATGTGTCGAAATAGTTGTTTTGAAAATTCTTTGCAATGTGTAATAAATCCTACTTTATGTTCTTGCCAATTAATGCATATTTTTATTTCTTAATTATTTACATTAATATGACATTTTTTGCTTTAATGAATTTAAGTCATAAATGTGTTTATTTCTTCTCTCTCTCTCTCTCTCTCTCTCTCTCTCTCAGTCTCTGTCGACATAAAATTCTTGCAAATTCCATTAATCCAATTTTAATGGAACATAAATTCTTAAGCTGTTTTTTACAACCCCATGCGATCGGAAAAATGTCCAATGCCGTTTAGTCCATTAATCAGTGCAGTGCGGTGGGTCTATCCATCTGTTCCTCAAAAAAATAAATAGTTTTACAAAAATCACTGCCTGCCAGTCAGTGGGGCTTTGTCATGATTTAAGCGACGAACAAAACAATTTTGCTAACGTGTTAAAATGCCTCCAAATTGAAACGTAACATTTTGAACGCTTTAATGGGAATCAGCAAATGGTTTTGAGAAAGACCACAAAGGCTGAGGCCCCAAATTGCATTTATTGTTATCGCTCGCTGTGTTAAGCGAATTTGGTGGCCGCAAAAGAAGTTGCAATTGAAACTCTATAATAGTTAAGTTTTAATTCAAAACTGTATCGTTTTGTTTTCGAGATTATTGTGTCTTTTGTTGCATTTGTTTTATTGTACAGCCCAGAGTATTGTCGCCGACAACACATATGGGAATTTTAATAAATATTTAGGTTTTTTTCGCTGGTTTGTAGAAAAATTATTTTTGGTCTAAATTATTTTGTGTAAAATGAGAGGTATGTTAAGTTCGTCCTTCCATATGATACACCCACAATGAGTCATTTTAATGAAAGCTGTAACAAGTTTGGAATCAAAAAAGCAATCGAAAATATTTGTTCGATTCACTTTTAAATGAGCGCTTTAGCCAATCAACAGCCAACATTTCAATGCTGTAAATTAAATCATTTATTGACAAATGTCTTCTCAAATATGAACTTTGTTGTCTTTCAGTGGGTATAAAACTAGAAAGCGGACAGGTCTATGCTTGTGAAAATTCTCCCCAAATCCCTTCATGAGATGTACTGGAAAGCCATTATTGATGTGTTAACATCTACATATAGCAGTGATGCCCACATTTTGAATTCTTCGGCACATGTGCCGGATAGTAAAATGCTGTTCCAGCGCTGTCGGCACACGTATAGTATAAGTTTCTTCGTGTGGTTCCGATCGTGGGCGTTCGGCTCTTGCTTTGTTTACAGTTTTTCCATGCAAATCAGTTGGTGTTAAGCATTTGGTAGTGCAGAGACTCACTGCGTAATTGTTGAAAAATACATCAAATTGAACTTCGTTTTATTCTGCTTCACACACATGGGCAATATGTTATAAGTTGTGTGTGGGCATCACTGATCTATAGGCACGGGCAGAGCAATCTATCAAAGTGAACGCATGCAAACAGTACACAACGTTGGGTGTATTGTTGTTGTACAACAGTAGTCTCTGCCTGAAAATAAGTATGATGGTATTGATGTAGCCGCAGCGAACAAACAAACAGGTCGTCGTCGCCAAAGAGTATTGAATAGTATAGAGAACTCATCATGGAACGAATTGTATGACTCAAAAGCACTGGCGACATCTGGCGAATGATTCAAAACGTATTACGCTCTTTTTATCATACCTTGGTCCATTCATAATTTTAATGTGAAACTTTGATGTCTTTTAAAACATTTATGCTTTTTGTATTGTTTTATGTAATAACGTTGTCGAAATGGTGCATTTATTTTGAAATATTCTATAAAGAGAATAAGACTCGTTTATGCTCTTTTTCTCAAACTCTCGACATAGTATAGAGAACTCATCATGGAACGAATTGTATGACTCAAAAGCACTGCCGACATCTGGCGAATGATTCAAAACGTATTACTCTCTTTTTATCATATCATTCATAATTTTTATCCATTCATAATTTTAATGTGCAACTTTGATGTCTTTTGAAACATTTATGCTTTTTGTATTGTTTTATGTAATAACGTTGTCGAAATGGTACATTTATTTTGAAGTATTCTATAAAGAGAATAAGACTCGTTTATGCTCTTTTTCTCAAACTCTCGACATGAGAGCGGAAAAAGAGTGCAATAACTTCTCTATACTATTCAATACTTTTTGTCGTCGCTCTGTTTATGACAAAACAAAAACAAGTATTTCTGTGAGCTAAATATTGCTTTTTATTCAGTTGAATGCCAGCATTCGTCGTCGGGTAGCTAAATATTGCTATATTCATTTTAAGAATATTACATCTAATGTTAACGCAGATGTAAGAAAAAAGAAAGTGCAATGGCAAAAGAACCTTCAGCACAAAACCTATGTTTTTTATTTTCCAATGTAACATTTACCAATGTGTTCATAGAAATCGAACAGGTACCGTGTAACAAAAAAGTGTTAACACATCGCCCATGACTTCGAACAGTCATTGATTTTTGTTTGTATATTTTTTTTATCTTTGAATGTTCTTAGATTAGAAGAACAAAATCATTTCCTCTTACACTCCATGAAGGGATTGGGGAGATCTTCTCTCTTCACACAATTTAAAAAAAAAATCACGTGAGGAGTCAGGGGACACACGGTTGGAACGAAGTTCCTTTCGCTATATATTATGTACTAGTTAGTTCCAACACGCCTAAGGCGCTCGTTGGAAAATACCATAATTTAAATGGATCTTTAAGAAAAGTTATTTCTGTAAAATGTTAAACTTTCTTAAGAACATTCTTTTTATAGAATGTACTTTTTTTCAAAAAATTTATATTTTTAGGTCGTTTTTGTAAAAATATGTATTATATTTTTCCGAAATGGTCTTTTTTATAGAGATGTACTTCTTTTATTAAAAGCTAATGTTTTTTTTTAAGAAAAGGTACCATTTTTAATAAAACGTACTTTCTGTAAGAAAAAACTATAAGAGTATGATTTTTTTTTTTTACAAAGAAGTACTTTTTTAAGGACAGGTACTTTTTAACGAAGTAGTACTATTTATAGGAAATGGTTATTTTTTTAAGAAAATGTACTTATTTTCAGAAAGACTACTTATCTCAAGAAAAGAAAAGAAGAGGTAATTTTTTATGTTTAAGGAAAGGTACTTTTAAGAAAATTAATTTTTGTAAGAAAATTTTTTTTTTTTGTAAAGTAAGTATTTTTTGAAGAAAAATTTTTTTTTAAGAAATGGGTTTTTTTTTCTAATAGGTCCTTTTTTCAAGAATAAAAACCGTTTCCCATTACATCCTATGAGGGGATTGGGGAGAGCTTCTTACAACCAGTGAACTGTACGCTATCTAATTTTTCACTCACTGATTGGGACCTACAGTTGTACACCGGTTCCGGACGTTATTTTGAGAACATTTTCATGGCTAAGTACTCGATAGTGTCGCCATCACTAAGCGAGGTGATCGTCGTCGAAACAAATATAAGGTGGCCAGAGCAGGTATCGAACCCACGTTCTCATGCGCAAGAGCCGCGCACACTAGCCATTGCTCTTTTTAAAGAAAAGAACATGAAATTATTTAGGACATGTTTTTTTAAATAAAAGCAGTTTTTAAAGAAAATTATTTTTTTCAAAAACAGGGTTATACAAGGAATTGTAATGAAATGAAATATTTTTTTGCCAGTCTTGCACTTTGGCTTTTCAAAATTTACTTTAGATTGGGTTCAAACTACAATATATACTAAATATTGGTTACAGTCTCCACCTAGAAAACTTGCCATTAAACAGGAAATTTCCCAACATATGTTAGTCTAGACACAAACCAAAGCAAAAGTAAACAATATAGTTGATAATTGTGTGTTATAGCATAAAAGTGTTAAAACAAAAATTGTTTAATTTTTTTTCATTTAGCCCCCATCCCGCAGCGTGCGATAAGGAACTTGGTCCCAAAAATGATCCATACTAATTGGACCACTTTATCAAAAGCCCTTAGAAACTAGCAAATGCTCCGTCGGCGAAAGACCAATCACATTTTTACGGTTTCTCAGTAATGGTATTCAGTTGGTATTCAGGCCTTAAGTCCGGCACGCAGTTTCTATGAAATTTGCGTTGTCATAAGAAGTATGTACGTGTATAAAAAATACCTACAATTTAATAAACCGAAAATTGCGCTCAGTTTTCGTTTGCTTGGTACTCAGCTCTTTCCGAAATTTTCGTAGGGAAAATCAATTGCAGGGTTGTTGTGCTAAAGTTAACACGTAAACGTAATGTAAACATCTGTTTGATAATTGTTTGGGACCGCAATTTTGACATTATGATAATTTTAACAACAAAAAGCAAAAAGACAGACGTTAAATATAAAACGGAGAAGCGTATAGGAACTATAAATGAAATATTTGCAAGGTAAATCAAAAATATTTGGTAATGGTCCGCAAGAAAGTTTTCCGTTTAGTTTCCGTTTTCGAAAATCCTGCTGAACCCGTCATTTCAGTCAACTAAAATTTCAGTTTTAGTAAAAGGTTCACGAAGAACATAGGGCGCCAATGAATTCTCTCCATCGATTTCTGTCTCTGGCAAATGATGTAATTTGGTTTCATGATAGTCGAGGTTGTTTGCATTCTTTTTCCAGGCACCGCTTCCATATTTTTGGTGGTCTTCCTGGACTGCGATACCCCTGTATGCTACATTCAAGTGTAGCTCTAGCAATATTTTATGTTGGGCATCCAAGTATATGGCCGATCCAGGTCAATTTTCGTCTACGTATATCCGTTTCCAATTCAATAGGACTGTTGCATGTAGGTACGTTGCCAGGGTACTTCATTAGAAATTGTATTGGACCAATATATAAGGAGAAAGTTTCTCAGGCAACGATTGACAAAACATTTAGACCTTCCATAGCCGTAACATACCAAACGAAAATACGTTTAGTTCATTTCAGTTATTTTCAAAAAATATACTTGCATTTGGGCCACCCGGCATATTCGTCATCTATGATAATCTTTATATATTTAATTCTACTGCACGTGTGTTTGTGACTGAACTCCTCCTAAACTTCTGGACCGATTTGAATAAATTTTTTTGTATGCCTTTGGGTGGCGCCCTGCGTGATTTAGATTTACTATTCGGTCCAATTGGACAAAGGGGCGTGGTACTTCCCATACAAACCACAAATTAAAAATCCATTATTTCTGCTCCTGCTAACGGTATTTGAACAAAATTTGCAGGACAACGTCTGCCGGGTCAGCTAGTATTCCCATAAGAATCATTTACGAAGCCACAATCCCATAATCATTCTTTACTTCCTACAAAAGTGTTATCATTTGAAACCCTTGATATTCAAATTATGCTGTCAGTAGTAATGTCAGTCATGGCATTGACTTTCGTTTTTGCTTTATAAAACATGTGCGTCGACTATCGCAGTCATTAGTAGTTTTTCTCAAAATGACTATTGCTGTCGGGTACGACTTGTGTATTTGCCGCAGTAGTAGCTACATTTCAGTTTATTGAAATCATTTTCGTAGCCACGATCAATAACGTATTTTCGAACCGAAAATGTGCTAGAAATGTTGAAACTTGTTTTAAACTTAGCGGCTACTCTTGAAAGGCAACCTCGTGTTAAATTCTCTAGGGTTGATACAGATTGTACTAAAATGTATAAGTCATTTTTTGTATATAGTATAGTATTATCCTTTTCAATTTTAAAATTAAGATTTCAGTTGTCATTTTAGTCAATGCATTGACTGCTGCTTTGGCTATTTAAAACATGTGCTTCCACTACGCAGTCATTAGTTATTCTTCTCAAAATGACTATTGCTGTCGGCTACGACTTGTGTGTTTGCCGCAGTCTTAGTCGTAGCAATCCAAGAAATTTTGTATGTAGTCTGCATCATTTCACTTTGTTCAAATCTTTTTGGAGTCACGGCCACTGATGCAAATTAGAACCGTAAATATGTTAACAATTATTGAAGCTTGATATAAACTCATGAGCTTGTCTGCACAGACAAGCCCGGGTGGATACAGGCTTTCATAAAATTTCTGCATGTTTTTACTTGGCTGGCATTTACCCCATACTAACCCATACTACTGTGTTTATTTACAGAATAGTGTTATCATTTGAAAATTTTTGGTAGACAAATTAAGCTTTCAGTCAATGCATTGCCTGGTGCTTTATAAAACCTGTGCTTCGACTGTCGCAGTCATGAATTATTCTTCCTCGAAAGACTATTGCTTTCGGCTAAGACCCGTGTGTTTGCCGCTGTCGTAGTCATAACAAATGTACAAATTTTGTGTGTTGTAACGACGGGTTTTCTCTTTGAAGCTGGTGTATACTCAGTGGTCGCCAGGGGTTCGTTATATATCATTTATTTTTGAAAGAGAGAGTAAAACGCTAGCAATATTCTGTATATAGATAAATTTTATTTCAAATGTATTAATATTCAATGATAAACATAATATTGCAGTAAATGTCTGCGTGGAGCGGCAAGATGGTGATGGGATTCTACAGGCGTAGGCGGCCGGCAGATGATGACGAATTGGGTATAGTATTATCGGTGGTGGAAATCGTTGACCGAAATGGCGCTGACTCGTGGGTCTTACCGTCTGTGATAGTGATGCGTCGTCGATGGGTCGTTCCAGTTGTCGTGGTCGATGGTGCGCTGCCGATGTCAGGACTTCTTAGATGGCAAGCCTTAAGAGACCGTTAGGGAAACTTTTGTACGCTGGAGATTGACAAATAGGAAGGAAGCCTCCGTCTATACTAGGGCAGGGAACCTTTGGCTGAAAACGGGGATGACTGTAGGGGCCCAAGTCAAGACCCCAAAGGCAGGAAATCTCTGACTTGACCCAGTGGAGAAGGTAGGCACCAGGGTCGAGACCCCACAGGCAGGGAATCTCTGGCTGGAACCAGGGGAAATAAAAGACAGGCAGGGAATCTCTGGCTTGAACGAGCGCTAGAGGTAGGCAACAAGATCGAGACCCCACAGCGCAGGGAATCTCTGTCTTGCAACAGGGGAAGAAAGACAACACGGGAACAGGCGGATATAAAGTGCAAGACCCCACATTCAGGGAATCTCTAACTTGAACCAGTGGAACAGAGGGCAACACGGGAACAGGCGGGTACCAAGTTCAAGACCCTTCATGCAGGCAAACTCTTACTTGGAACCAGCGGAACAAAGCACAACACGGAACAGGCAGTTACCAAGTTCAAGACCCCACAGGCAGGGAATCTCTGACTTGAACCACCGGGAGAGGTAGGCAATAAGGTCAAGACTCCACAAGCAAGGAATCTCTTGCTTGCACCAGGGAAACAGGGACAACACTGGAACCGAGGTTCAAGACCCCACACGCAGGGAATCTCTGACTTGAACCAAGGAACAAAGACAAACACTGGAAGAGGCGAGTACCAAGTTCAATACCCCACAAGCAGGGAATATCTCGCTTGAATCAGGGGGAGGACGACTAGCCAGCGATTACTATACTATCTACGTTTGAACTAAGGTGTATAATATACTAATACGGCTATGTTGGCTCTTCAAAGTCTGCAGACCGAATCGCTTTGAGTACTAAGTTGATCGGCCTTTTATACACTACGCGCTGGTAGCTGATGTTAGTTGTCACAGCTGTGATTCTCATGCTTACTATCAGCTGATGGTCAGCTGTCAACAACTTGGCTTTTTCCCTCCAGATGGCGTTGTTGCACTAACGTTGCGGTTAGATTCAACAGATGGCGCGCTTACTTGGTCAACAGATGGCGTATGTATAAGTGTGGTGGAAACGAGCGGGCATTCTGCTTCATTTCATTGAAAACATTTACGTAGTCACGGTCAACAATGCATTTTAGAACCTAAAATGTGGTAGAAATCTTGAATCTGGGCTTAAACTTAAGAGCTACTCTATAGAGACAAGCTCGTGTTAATTTCTCCAGGCTTGATACGGGTTTTCATTAAATTTCTGTCATTTTTAAATTGGTTAGCAGCAATTACCCCGAACAACCCTATACTAATGTGTTCGTTTGAACTAAGGTGTATAATATACTAATACGGCTATGTTGGCTCTTCAAAGTCTGCAGACCGAATCGCCTTGAGTACTAAGTTGATCGGCCTTTTATACACTACGCGCTGGTAGCTGATGTTAGTTGCACAGCTGTGATTCTCATGCTTACTATCAGCTGATGGTCAGCTGTCAACAACTTGGCTTTTTCCCTCCAGATGGCGTTGTTGCACTAACGTTGCGGTTAGATTCAACAGATGGCGCGCTTACTTGGTCAACAGATGGCGTATGTATAAGTGTGGTGGAAACGAGCTCGCAACTTCCGCCTTCATAATGCATTCTGTTTCATTTCATTTCATTGAAATAATTTCCGAGTCACGGTCAACAATGAATTTTAGAACCCAAAGTGTGGTAGAAATCTTGAATCTGGGCTTAAACTTAAGAGCTACTCTTTAGAGACAAGCTCGTGTTAATTTCTCCAGGCTTGATACGGGTTTTCATTAAATTTCTGTCATTTTTAAATTGGTTCGCAGCAATTACCCCGAACAACCCTATACTAATGTGTTCATGTATAGAAGAGGTTTATCATTTCATATTGTTGATAGTCAAATTATTATGCATTCATTAGTCATTTCAGTCATTGTATTGACTGCCGCTTTTGCTATTCAAACATGTGCTTCGACGATCGCAGTCATTAGTTATTTTTCTCAAAATGACTATTGCTTTCGGCTACGACTTGTGTGTTTGCCGCAGTCTTAGTCGTAGTAAATGCAGGGTTTTTGTATACATCGATTCGGCTTTATTTCATTTTATTCAATTCATTTTCTTAGTCACAGCCAATAACGCAGTTTAGAACCGAAAATGTGTTAGACGTTTTGAAGCTCGTAATAAATTCTCCACGTTTGACACAGGTTTCCATAAAATTCCTACCTTTTTTTACTTGTTTGGAGGCAAGTATTTTTCCAAAGATTTGTATATGTAGGTAAATACTGTTTCGATATAGATCGTATATTCGCTTGATAATTTATTCGATATTTTGTATGTTTCAGCTAATATAAAGTGATTTTAAGTATTTTCGTTACAAATTGTTTAAATGCGATTCTTGTCTTTGTTTATTTACCTAAGAGCTGCGCCGTAACAGCCGTGCCTACAAATTCCGTCCGTCCGTTAGTCTGAGTTTTGAAATTTATTATGATTACAGCTTTTAGAATGAATTAAACGTTTTGGCTGACAAAGTAAAACAAAAAAATTAAAACACAAAAAAAAAACAAACAAACAACAATTGATGTGATTTGTTGCCTATTTAATGGGAAACAATTTAAGACGTAGAAATGAAGTGTTTGTCTTAAGATTTTCAAGTTTTGTTTTTATTTTTTTTTTTTTGTGAAACGAAATAGTGAACACATTTTTTGGCCACTTGTAAAAAAATATGTTGAAGCCAGATTAAGACAATTCATAAATGGACAAACTGAAAAATGATAAGTAACCAAATTAGCTACTAACGACTTTGTATTATAGCACTATAACACTTAGAATTATAGCACTATAATTTGATGTGTTAAACTAAGAATCTTATTTAAGGTAGAATAAAACTGGCTAATATTTTACCTCCACCCAAAAATACCTTTCACCATGATTCATAGTTGAAAACTAAAGACTTTTGCGTTTTTTAAAATACGTATATAAAACTCACCTCTCCATGTATGTTTGTTTATATAAAACTCACCTCACCATTCACATTTCAAAATCCAAATTATTTCACACATTTTTCCCCTCAAATTAATGTATTCCCCCATATAAGTCACGTGGAATTTATAACAATAGACATTTAATATTTTGGTACGCACCCACTGCAATACGCATAATTGACATTTGCTTTGCATCAGACTGTCAAAGAAGTTCATACACAAATAGGTCGTTACTGTGTGAAATGTCAAAGTGACAGCGTGCAAACAATGCCACCTCACATACAGATAATAGATATAGACAGAGTGTTTTTGTTAATTGTCTGTGATTGTTAGTTAAACTGCACACAATAAAATATGAGCAATAAGAATTTTTGAAGTTGTCGTTGAGCAAACAGAAATGTGTTAAAAATACAAGTATAAATTGAAACTGCTGTCACTTTAGGGTTACCAACGGATAAATCAGCTGATTTTTGTTTAGGTTGGGTTAGGTTGAAGTGGCTCTCGCTGCATACAGAGAAGAGATTCGTTGTCACAACTATATTTACAGGCAACTAAAATTTGGCGGAGCCTTGGACTATCACATTACGAGTATTCAGTTATAATTACCAATAATTGTGTTCCGTATCACCAAATAAAGGGTTTTCCAATAAGGCCTTGACAACTTTTTTTTAAAATAAAACGCAAACCATTTGAGATATTTCCAAAACTTTATGATGGACTTGAAATAAAATCAAAACATTTATAAAGGGAACTCGACTTCGTTCATATGGCCACCGCGGGCACGTCGGCAGCGGTCGATTCGTTAGACCCCATTTTCGATGACTCGGTCACACATTTCGGCCGTAACGGCCGCTATTTCATGTTCAATGTTGGCTCTGGGATCTTCCAACGTCGTCAGCTTGTCGGCATAGACCAATGATTTGACGTAGCCCCAAAGAACAAAAGTCTAGAGGCGTTAAATCGCTCGAACCAGGCGACCAATTGACAGGTCCATTTTTTGAGATAACACGCTCACCAAACTTACTCTTCAATAAATCGATTGTAACGTATGCTGTGTGGCTTGTGGCACCGTCTTGTTGAAACCACATGTCGTCCAAGTCCATGTTTTCCAATTCGGGCCAAAAATAATCGGTAATCATGGCGCGATAACGATCGCCATTCACAGTAACGTTGCGATCGTTATTGTCGACGAAAAAATATGGCCCAATGAGGCCACCGGCATGCAAACTGCACCAAACAGTTATGTTTTGTGAATGAAGTGGTGATTCATGAAGCACGTGTGGATTTTCGCCAAACCAATAACTCATATTTTGCTTATTGACGAACCCATTGAGCCAAATATTACCTTCGTCACTGAAGGTGATTTTGCGATGAAATTCATCATATTGGCGCATCTTCTCCAGAGCCCAATTGGAGAACGTACGTCGCGTTAAATGGTCCATCCGCTTCAATTTTTGAGTCTTCTTGTATGGGTGTAAACCAAGATCTGTACGCAAAATTCGCCATAAAGTGGTCTTGGCGATGTCCAGTTATTAAGAACGCCACGGAATCGACTGATTTGGATCGTTTGATACGGATTCCTGAACGGCAGCGATATTTTCGTCACTTCGACCAGGCACTTTTGCTATTGCACATTCTTTTTTCTAATTAACATTAGATGTAATATTGTTAAAGTAAATAAAGTGATAGTTAGCTCACTGAAATAATTGTGTTTGTTTAACAAAAAGTATTGAATAGTATTAAGAACTTATTGCACTCTTTTCCGCTCTCATGTAGAGCGTTTGAGTAAAAGAGCATAAACGAGTGTTATTCTCTTTATAGAATATTTCAATATAAATGCACCATTTCGACAATGTTATTACATAAAACAATAGAAAAAGCGTAAATGTTTCTATTCTATACTATACTCATGGTAAATGAGAACGTAAACTCAGTAGATAGCTGATTTAAACTTTTTCTTGTTGTTTAGTTGGCCGCGCATGTCATGTTCAAAGGTTTTGTTTCTGTACTTTTCTGTTTACATTTACTTGTTGATATACGCATGTGTTGACTTTGATATGAGGAGAGCCTAAACAAAAACAAATTGTCTGTTGTTGTTGCCCACAATTTTTGGTGTATCTAGTGCGACTACTTGGTAATTTTACTATGTCTATACTATTCAGTACTTTTTGGAGACGATGACCTTCAGGCAGAGACTATTGTTGTACAACAACCACGTATGTGATGCTAACGCGGTGTTTTGTTTGCCTGTGTTCACGTTGATAGATTGCCCTACCCGTACCCATAGATGTTAACACAACAATATATATTATATATTTAAATTGAAACGACAGAATCGAAATAAAATCGATTTGTCTATGCTTTTTGGCATGTCCGAGTGAAAAATGGTCGTACGGAAACAGACCTTGCCATCTGGTGAAATGGTGAATAATCGAATACACCATCGATAGTATTTCCATCATTTTTGTCAATATTTCAAAATGCCGCTGTGGAAAATATACTCTGGTCAAAATTTTGAAAATGTATTTGTGAGAAACAAAAGGTCTTTTTGTAAGGCTTCCCATAAATGTAATTAAATTTTAGCATCAGAAGATAAAAATCAACAATGTTTAAAACTAATTTGGATGTTTTAGAACAATCTGCGGAAATACCCACATATGCAAATTATTTCTTCATTCTTAATTGGTGTCTCCCAATGGAAGAGACAGTAGTGCCTGCTGGGTTCTGTCATCATTTGACATTGTATTATATCGAACTATAATATTGTCGTAGCCGGCTCGGTCGATGTAGTACACTGATCAATAATTATTTTTCAAATTCATCTCATAATTGATTTAATTTATAGTTTCTCTTCTTTTCTATATTTTCATTTCTTTCAGCAAATAATCAAATCAATTTAACCGTTTGACGACCAAAGGCTAGTCTGCTTGGCTCCCATCATTATTCAGGTAAGTGTTAGAGCATAGAGTCTATAAGTGATTTGTAGGAGGGAGTTGAATTGACAATAATGTCCTAAGTTTCCACACGCTGGAAAGAGGTGCCCAGCAATGTATTGCTGAAACCATGTAAAGGGTTTTTCAACAGAGACGCTACAAAAGTAAATCGATAGGGACAGCAAACGACGCCATATTTTTTCCCGCTCTTTTGACATTTCTCTTCAGTAAGGTTTGCCATTTCATCATGGAAAGATATACATACGAGCCAACAACGAGTCGAAATTATTAAAATTTACTACCGAAATTTGGAGTCAGTGGCATCAAATTTAAGAGCGCTACGTCCAATTTATGGTCGTCATAATCGTCCTACCAGATCAACAATTGAGCGTCTAGTGGAAAAATTTGAATACACAGGCACAGTAAAAAATGTTCCCGTTCCCGAGGCAAAGAAGTGCCCGTAGTGTCGAGAATATTGCTGCCGCTGAGGCTACAGTTCAAAAAAACCCAAATGTGTCTCTCACACGTCGTTCTCAAGCGTTGGGCATCTCTGTGACGTCGTTGTGCCGAATTTTGCGAAAAGATCTTGGCCTACATCCTTACAAGATCAAATTGACGCAAGAACTGAAGCCGCTTGACCACCACAAGCGTCGTATGTTCGTGAATTGGGCTGAGCAACAACTTGAAAACGATTCGGAAAATCATCTTCAGCGATGAGGCTCATTTCTGGCTGAATGGCTTCGTCAATAAGCAAAATATGCGTTATTGGTCAGACAGCAATCCACACGTAATCCATGAGTCATCATTGCATCCCGAAAAAATTACGGTTTGGTGCGGTTTATGGGCCGGCGGCGTCATTGGGCCATACTTCTTCGGTGCTGATCAAGATCGGCACATTACTGTGATTGCGAATCGCTACCGTTCAATGATAACCGAATATTTTTGGCCCCAATTTGATAATATGGACTTGGAGGACATGTGGTTCCAACAGGACGGCGCCACAAGCCACACAGCGAATCAATTTACACAAAATCAATTTATTGGAAACCAAGTTTGGTGAACGTGTTATCTCACGAAATGGCCCAGTCAATTGGCCGCCTTGGTCGTGCGATTTGACGCCGTTAGATTATTTCCTGTGGGGCTACGTCAAGTCTATGGTCTATGCCAACAAGCCAGCGACGATTGATGAACTTCGTACGAATATCGAACGTGAAATTGCAGCAGTATCGGCCGATTTATGCTTGAAAACCGTCGAAAATTAGGTTCAGCGTCTGGACTTCTGCAAGCGTGCCCGTGGTGGCCATGCAAAAGAAATCGAGTTCCATACATAATGGCATCGAACGTACTTTCACAGGAATAAAGAATTTCATTGGTATCTAAAACCGGTTTTGTTTTATTTAAAAAAACTTTTGTAGCGTTCTTATTGAAAAACTCGTTATATGTTTGCATGCATTGTTTTCAAGAATTGAAAATTTTGTGTTTTTTTTCTTTTTGGAACGAAGTTCCCTATCGCGCGTTGCGGGACGGGGGCTAAATGGAAAAAAAATTAAACAAATTTGTTTTAACAGTATTATGCTACAACCCAGTATTATCGACTATATGGGGTACTTTTGTTTGGTTTGTGTCTAAGCTAACATATGTTGGGAAATTTCTTGTTTATTGGGAAGTTTTCTAGGTGGAACCTGTATGCAATATTTGGTATTTATTGTAGTTTTGAACCCAATAAAAAGTAAATTTAGAAATACCAAAGTGAAAGAAGTTTAAAAAAAGAAAATTTTCTTAAATAAGTGCCTTTCTTAAAAAAGTACATTTTCTAAAAAAAAAACAGTGTACCTTTTCTTAAAAAACATCTTATCTTAAAAAAGTACCTTTGCTTACAAAATGTACAATTTCTTACAAAAAGTACATTTTCTTAAAAAAAATTAAATTTTTTTTAAATAAGTGCCTTTTCCTAAAAAAGTAAATTTTCTTACCTCAAATTGCATTTTCTTAAAAAACTGCATTTTCTTTAAAGAGTACCTTTTTTGTGAAACAAAAAAAACTTTTCTTGAGATAAGTAGCTACTCTTAAAAATGTACATATTCTTAAAAAATTACCAATTCTGAAAAAATTCCGATTTCTTAAAAACAACATTTTCCTCAAAAAATACCTTTTCGTGGAAAAATACATTTCTTATGAAAATTCCATTTCTTAAAATTAAAATAATACCTATTCTTTTCTTGAGATAAGTAGCGTTTCTGAAAATAAGTAAATTTTCTTAAAAATATAACCTTGTCCTAAAAAGAGTACCTGTTCTTAAAAAAACTACTTATTTGTAATAAAATGTATACACTTAAGGCTTTTTCTTCCAGAAAGTACTTCTTCCTAAAAATAGTACCTTTCCTTAAAAAAACAGTAGCCGTTAACAAAAGAAGTACCTTTGTTTAAAAAAGAACCTTTTCACTAAATTATAATGCATATTCTTACAAAAAGCACATAAAAATGTACTTTTTTTTTTAAACTAAAATACATATACTTACAATACTTATATAAAAAAAATTTTTCTTGAAGAAAGTTTATCATTTTACAAAAAGATCTATAGATCTAAAGATCTATTTAAATTATAGTATTTTTCAACGGATGCCTTAGGCATGTTGGAACTAAATAGTACATAATGTAAAGCGAAAGGAACTTCGTTCCAACCGGGTGTCCCCTAATACTCGTACCTTATGTAATTTTACGTTGTCAGTCACGTTTTTGTTTTCCGCTAATTTCAACAAACAGAGCCACGCTGGGGTTACAAAAATATATATTCTAACATATCAATAATTTTATCTCCAACATGAAATATTGAATAAGAAACACAATGTGTTTAGCTACAAAACTTGCTACACTTGCAAACAAGCAACAAACAAATACAGGCTTTTCAGCGTATATCTGTCACCACTTACCCTCTGGGAGCCCTCAAGATTGGTACAAAAGTAACCTAACTCCAAAGGTAAATTTTTATTTCAAGATTTATCCAAAAACATAAGTTTGCCATTGGGTTACAAAAAATAAACCATAGCATAAAACAAAATATTAAAGAGGACATTTTTTGTGGCAAAACTATTATTTTCTTACATCTCACGAAAATAAACAAAAATTCAATAAACGCGCTTTCCTAAAACTAAATGGCCCTCAAAGGGTTAACGTCATTAAGTATGTACTCTTATTCAATCTTATTTGAAAACCAATATAATTTCTACCTTTTGACGTTTCTGCCTTTCGAGTAAATGACCGATTTAACGGATGCGGAAGATTCAAAAAGCTTTAACCACATGCGGCTTTCAATTTGCAATTCCCACATAGCAGCTGTGATGGGAGGAAACGTTCATAGATGAAAGGAAAAAAAAATCCCAACCAAAAAATCCCAAATGATTTGCATTTGACTGTTGTGGTGATGGAAATCATAAATAATTGGACTGCGTAATACAAAACGCTTACTCTTCTCTATCGGAAACCCCTGAAAATAAAAGAAACCAATGTGCCGAGTCAATATCCAAAAAATTGACCACAAAACAAATTCATTAACGAAAGTGTATGATTATTTAAGAGAGTCTCACCTGCAGTGGTTTTACTAGCGATAAACTCAATATGGATTGTATGACTATTGTATGTCCGGCGTATGATAGGGTGGAATTCCTTTGACGCCTCTATATAGTTGAAGATTTATTGATAACAATTTCTAATGCATGGTATAGTTTACAGTTGAAAAATTTTATCGAAATGTTGATTTGAAAATAATTTACCACATATACATTAATGTCTCTCGAGGGAGAGGTTGTGAATCAAATGATACGCTACGATATACAAAGGAATACATGTAATGCAGTTTCTGGTATGCGGTTAATAGTTTACGTGATATATAGCCTTCTGAAAAATTCGGTTGAGGCAAACGAATTGAGAATAACCGAATTAAGAGGTTGACACAACCGACTTACCGAGTTGTCACAACTGACTTTAGAGCTTGCCACAAACGACTTTAGATGATGTCAAAACCGGCATTAGGGATTGCCACAACCATCTGTTCATCTTTTCATAACCGGCTGTAGAGGTTGTCACAACCGAATTTAAAGACTGTTCCAGCCGACTTTATAGATTGTCAGAACCGACGTTTGAAGTTGCCACAGCCGACTGTAGAGGTTGTCACAACTGACTTTAGAGGTTGGCACAACTGACTTTAGAGATTGTCACAACCGACTTGAGACGATGTCACAACCGACTTCAGTGGTTATCAAAACCGACGTTAGAGGTTGTCAAAGCCGACTTTAGATAGCTTTGGAAGTAGTCACAACCGACTGTAGAGGTGGTCACACCTGACATTAGAGGTTGTCATAGCCGACTTGAGACTTTGTCACAACCGACTTTAGAGGGTGTCACAACCGACTTTGGAGGTTGTCACAACCGATGTTATAGGTTGTTATAGCCGACTCTGTAGATAGTCACAACCGACTGTAGAGGTGGTCACACCTGATCTTAGAGTTTGTCACAACCGACTTGAGACTTTGTCACAACCGACTTTAGACGGTGTCACAACCGACTTTGGAGGTTGTCACAACCTATGTTAGAGGTTGTCACAACCAACTTTAGAGGTTTTCACAACCGACATTAGAGGTTGTCACAGCCAACTCTGTAGGTAGTCACCTCCGACTTTAGAGCATGTCACCACCGACTTTAGAGGTTGTCACAGCCGACTTTAGAGGTTGTCGCAACCGATGTTACAGGTTGTCACAGCCGACTTTAGAGGTTGTCAAGGCGGACTTTAGAGGTTGTCACAGCCGACTTTGGGGGTGATCACAACCGCCGTTGTAAGGTTATCACAGCCGACGTTAGGGGTTGTTACAACCGATTGAGAATAAATATAAAGAATTCAAAGCTAATGTGTATTCGAACAGAACGGAATACTCCACTAATAGTTGATGGGTCGTTAATTGGAGAAGTAGATTCAATCAACTATTTGGGAGGCAAGATTACCAGGGATGGTGGCTGGACGGCGGATGTAGATGATCGAATAAATAAGGCCTGAGTTGCTTTCCTAAACCTGCACAACATCTGGCACAATAAGAGGATATCGGAAAAGATGAAATTGCAAATATTCAGTGCAGTATAATGTCAGTACTGTTGTATGATTGTACTACTTGAAGCCAGACGAAGCTGACAATGAAGAAGATACAAACGTTTGTCAATCCTTATCTCAGACAAATACTCCCTATCAACTGGCCCAAGATAATTTCTAATAAAGTTCTCTGGCACCATACATGTATCAGTCGTATTGAATTCGATATTCGTAGACGAAAATGGTCGAAATGGCATCAGATATTGCTAGAGCGACACCCGAATGGTACCCGCAGGGGTACCGCAGTTCAGGAATACCATCAAAGACATGGAAGCGATGAATGGAAAAGGAATATAATCAAACCCGACTATCATGAAATCAGATGAAGGTACTTGCCACAGACAGGAATCAATGGAGAGAATTCATTGACGCCCTATGTTATTCTTGAACTTTTGGAACGAAGTTCCTTATCGCACGTTGCGTAATGGGGGCAAAATGAAAAAAAATTAAACATTTTATGTTTTAACGCTATTATGCTACAAACCGCTATTATCAACTATATTGTTTACTTTTGCTTTGGTTTGTGTCTAAACTAACTAGATGTCTCATACATGTTGGGAAATTTCTTATTTAATGGGAAGTTTTCTTGGTTGAGGCTGTAACCAATATTTAGTGTATATTGTAGTTTTTAACCCAATAAAAATAAATTTAGAAAAGCCAAAGTGAAAGAATTTTAAAAAAGAAAATTTTCTTAAATAACTGCCTTTTCTTAAAAAAATTAAATTTTCTCAAAAAAATATACCTACCTATGCATATTCCTAAACCATGTGCCTTTTCTTAAAGAAAATACCTTATCTTATAGAAGTACCGTTTCTTAAAAGAAGTACATTTTCTAACACAAAGTACTTTTCTAAAAAAAATTTGCCTTTCTTTAAAAAAAGAATTTTTTTAAAATAAGTACCTTAAAAAAGTACATATTCGTACAACAAATTGCCTTTTCTTAAAAAACTACATTTTCTTTAAAGAGAATATATTTTGTGAAACAAAATATCTTTTCTTCAGATAAGTACCCTCTCATAAAAATTTACATATTCTTTTTTTTTTAAAAAATTCCATTTCCTAAAAAACAACCTTTTCTTCAAAAACATACCTTCTCTTAAAAAAAAATAAATTTTCTTACAAAATTCCTTTACTTAAAATAACCTTTTCTTAAAAATATAATAATACCATGTCATTTCCTGAGATAAGTAGCCTTTCTGAAAATAGGTACATTATCTTAAAAAAAATAACCTTTCCTAATAAGAGTACCACTTCATTAAAAAGTACCTGTTCTTAAAAAAGTACTTCTTTGTAAAAAGAATTATACTCTTGTGATTTTTTATTACAGAAAGTACTGTTTCTTAAAGAAAACATGAGCTTTTAATAAAAGAAGCACCTCTCTCTCCTCTGACACTTCACGTAATTTTTTATTTTAGCGATCTTCGTATTTTGGCTTTTTTTTTAAACAGTTCTTCCACACGATTGCACAACTTAATGGGAACCACTTATAAACCACCAAAAATTAGTCCTTCTTTTGTTTCGACGCTTCGTTGCCGAGATATAGAAAATTTATCTCATATTTTCATATTTGCGATCAAAAATGGGATGGGTTACCCAGGGTAACCCTTTACGTACGAAATACTTTTATAACGTGATTGTAGCTTGTCGCAAATATAGTATACTTGTGTCCAAACACAGTTTGTAGCTTGTCGCAAATATAGTATACTTGTGTCCAAACACAGTTTGTTTGCTATTCAATATAACATGTTTGGGGCACAATCGTTAATATGTTATAATATATGTATTAGTGACCCAAATAAGAATGTGTTTGTTGAAAACTGCTGAAAACACTGGTGTCTGTCACAATAAAAAAACAAAAGGTAGCAGATCTTCAATTCTTACAAACATGTATATGGTTCCTGTAGCATGTTGCTGGGACCGTAATTTATCACCGTTTAGCAGTTGTTGAAACAATTCTCGTAAATTTTAGAATTGTCTATCCCTATAATGTTTGATGATATACCTAAATACTTGTGGAGAAAGGAGCTAATGAGATGACTTGGTGGGCATGGAAATAGCTATGGAAACATATTCTCTCAAACCTATACTGCAGGAACCATGTATATGTTTGGAACACACTTTATATTTTATGTGTATGTTTTTATGTTTGCAAGTCCCAAACTCAGGTGTATTTAAATGCAAACATTAGCATGTTTACTGACAAATATGTATACTGTTACGTGGAAACATATGCGTGCTTCATCCCAAACATTCACATACTTACGTGCAAGCATTCGCGTGTTTCCCCCAAACCTCCATATACTTACGTGGAAACATATGCGTATTTTATCCCAAATATAATAATATACAGTAACGAATTATTATTTCTTTGTTTATTTACTCTAATTAAAATAAATAATTAATACAAAAAATTAAAACATTTAAAATTACCCTTTTTATATTTACTTGCATTCAATGCATTACTTCTTTTTTAATGAAATGAGAATTTGCTGCTCATTTGCTTCTCCTTTCTTTGTTGTCTCTCACGTTATTGGTTTCAGAAGGTTTCAACTATGCATTGGTTATCACTATGTGTTGGTACACAAACAATGTACTTATATGCAACTGTAGTTCATGCAAGAAAAGGGTGTATTAATTACTTGTATTTTTTTTATTACATTTCATAAATGGTCCGCATTCCGATTTTTTCAGTAGAGGCTCGGGCAGAAAAAGTATTCACATTGTTGCCCTTACCAATTTCTTTCCTCAAAATCGGTTCTCACTTTGGTAGCACACATAAATATATACAAAAGACATACACAAAAACAAAAGTAACATCACAAACCATTTAACCGTCCGAGACTTGGTTTATTCTTTTTTCACTGATCAAGCACTTTTAATATCCTCTGTCCGCTAAACCATTGACGACTGAATACATGAAACTAAAACGCAATACATCAGCCAAAATAAGAAATACTTCATCTGCAATTTGCCCGCACATTCAGGAATATTTATGAATCACTCACTCAGAGAATAATGCAAAAATACAGATCCACACTTACGAGATATACACTCTCGATGCCCGCTTGTATTCTCCTGCTCTCGCGAGAGCATAAATTGTGAAACAAACACGGCTGTATTTATATCACAAACACAAATATATTTGGGTCCCAAACACATATGTTATAACATATTAATCATTGTGTTTCAAACATGTAATATTGAATAGCAAACACAATGCGTTTGGGCACAAGTATATTATATTTGCTACAAGCTCCAACCACATGTTATATTTGCATCCAAACAAGAAAAATCTACAGATAAGCGGCCCAGCAATATATTGCAGGAAACATGTACATGTTTGCAAGCATTGTTGTCATGAATTGGAGATCTGCTGCCCTTTTGTGTCTTTGTTGTCTGTCTGGTTTTTGTGTTTAGCGGTTTTCAACAAATAAATGCTTGTGACAGCCATTAAATTCAAGTAATTAGTTAAGCATATCAATATATTATTGGGTACAACCGAATTAATTTTTAAAATTTTCATTGATCCAACAAATAGAATTATCAGCACTACAGGATAATTTGATTGTCGGATATAAAACTAAATTCTTCGTTGGTCCAACAAATAGAATATTCACCACTGGAGGAGAATTTGATTGCTAGAACTAAAACTCGATTGACAGATCACAATAATTTCTGGTTGCTGTGGCTTGAACTAAATGTTTCGGCTCTTGCAACCAACATTATATTAAAAATCAATTGACATGCACAACATTTGGAGATACGGAACAGAGTTATTGGTAATCACAACTGAATAATGTGATGGCCCAAGGAACCTGCAAATTTTAGTCGGCTGTAAATATAGTTCTTCTCTGTGTGTTTTAGATCTTAAATTGGTTGTCAAATAAAGCAGTGTTACAAACTCAAAGTAGTGAACCTGTAAAAGAAACACCCTTTATTTGTAAGGTAGAATCAATTGCTGATGCAGTTGGGACCACGGAGTGACAAAATCAAATTCATTTTCTATTTGTACTTTTGTTGTTGCTCCAAACAAACACTAACTGCCTGCTGTTGTTGTATTTGTTGTTCTAGTGTGTCTGCTGTGTACTCATTGTACCATGAATATGTATCCATTGTTGTTCCTATTCATCAGCCCCCTTGATTACGTGTTTACTTTAAAATGATATGTAAGCGCTTGTAATTAACCATATAAACGTTTCCAGACAAATACCCAACAAAAGTTTTTGCTGCCGCTTTGCAACAACTCGGGGATCATACAAGTCTCTGTTGTTAATGGGCAGAAGGCCCTTGGACTATAACACCAGGTACCTGAGAGGACATGTGAGAATTTGCTTTTGCGGTGAAATATTTTAAATCCACGAATTTTTTTCATTTCGATTAAAGTCATTGCATATGAAAATTATTTTAAATCGCATTGTAACAGCCCAAAAATAAATTGCTTTAATTCCACCGCAAAAAAAGGCAGCCATGAATAAAATTTATTAACGACAACTACAACATCATCATCATAATTATTAAAAAAACAAATATAGAAAATTTGTTGGTTTTATTGTTAAAAAATTATGAGGGTTCAATGAGTTTTAGCCACGTTATGAGCCATTTGATTGCATTACATTTCATGTGAAATGTTTCTCGATGACTTTCGGAATGGAGAATTGATTGATCGTCTTACATTTCTAAAAGCGGTTTCCTTTGTGATTAGCCCACACTTTGCCGGTGTAGAGATCTCAATTGTTGGTTGGCCGTCAATGGAGCAGTCAAGTGTGGTGTTTGTTTTGTTTCTTTCTCTCTCATTTAACTGCCTTCTTTTTTGACGGTTGACGAAAGTAGAGCACATTGCATTTGATTTAATTTCAAATCAATTTGAAATTTGTTTCCATATTTGAACAAGCAATAATTAACGAAAAGTAAAAGCATGTGAATTTTTTTATAATGTCGATAAATAATCTCAATTTAAAAATCGATTCATTAGTTGTTAAAATATTCAGGTGGTACATGGGTCTGAACAAAATGCATTGGGGTTGTACCAGTTTTTTTTTTTGGAAACAAAACAATTTTTCATTGTTGTTTTTTTTTTATTTCCTTTGCTTTTTTGTTGCGTTCTCTACAGAAGTTGGATCTTTTTTAGATTTTTAGATTTTAAAATTTTACTTTCATTTTATGAGCCTTAATGGTCACTAATTATAGGGTAAATATTAACAGGTATTAACATGTAAAGATATATTTTGGGTGGTATCGTTTGTTATCACTCGAATTTGAAAAATATTTAGAAATCAAAGTTAACACATAACTACACGCTGAAAAATATTGGCCCCAGCTAGATATTGCAGGAACAATGTGCATGTTTGCAAGCATTGTTGTCGTGAATTGAATGTCAGGTTTTTGTTGTCAGCAGCTTTCAACAAGGAAAGTAACATTTGGCTGACAAATCCATATATCATAACCTACTAATCATTGTGTCCCAAATCTGTTATATTGAATAGTAAACACAATATGTTTGGACACAAGTATACTATATTTGCGATAAGCTCGAAACTCGTTATATTTGCATCCAAAGAACAACAAAAACAAATTTTTCAGCGTGTAGGTGTTCGAATAGTAGTTAATGACAGTCGTGGTTCAATTAAATTACTTAGAGTCGGCTTCTGCAACCGATGACTAAACGAGGCCTGCTTAGCATGAAGTACTCCTTGCAGTCTTTGTCTGATATATTTATAGATGAATTTATAAATCATAGACGCTGAAAAAAGGACACTGTAACATTTTCTCTCAAACACATTCTACAGGAAACATGTATCTATTTGCCACAAACTCCAAACATTCATATATTTGCATATCAAAAACTCACTTGTATTTAAGTGCAAACATTTGCATGTTTACTTGCAAACAGTTATGATTTTACATGGAAACATATGCCTGCTTATCCCAAACATCCATATACGGACGAGGAAGCAATCGTGTGTTTCCTTCCTCACCTCAATATATTTACGTGGAAGCATGTTCGTATTTTAGTCCAAAAACTCGGCTAATTACGTGTGTTCGGCATACGTGTGTTTTTTCCGAATGAACTGAGAGAGAATCTGCTGTGCATTTCTTCCTTCTTTCTTTCCTATCTCTCACGTTTTCTTATCGGAAGGTTTCAACGTCGACAACTGCTAGAACACTCTAAAACACGGGTGTCTCAGTAAGAATGCATGCACGCTGAAAATTCTGTATTTTGTCGTTGTTTGGATGCAAATATAACATGTTTGTAGCTTGTCGCAAATATACTATACTTGTGCCCAAACACATTGTGTTTGCTATTCAATATAACATGTTTGACACAAGATAATCAATAGGTTATAATATATGTTTTTGAAACCAAAAAATAAACAGAAAAGCAGAAAATATTGAATTTATGAAAATAGCGCTTGCAAACATTTACATGTTTCCTACAATATGTTGCTGGGGCCGACACTTTCCAACTTATGTTTTCAATTTAAAATAAAAACACGTATTTTTTGATATAGTTGTGACTTTTTCATTGGATTGTAAAGAAGACATGTTCCGGTTAACTATGGAATAAAATATCCGTCAAATGGCACCCATGGCTCTGATGACAGGTCATTAATCTTCTCATGAAATTTTGCACGATCTTTTCAAAATGTGTGGCTGTATCTCACCGATGACGCGTTGGATCTCCGACTTGTGCTCAGGAATTGTTTCTGCGTTAATCGAATAAACCCGAGATTTCAGAAAACACCATAGAAAGAAATAACAAGGCGTTAAATCGCATGATCTTCGTGGCCATTTGACATCAGAATTTCTTGGGATAATTTGTTCTGGAAATCGTTGCTGCTATAAATCGATTGTTTCATGCGCGGTGTAGTAGGTGGCGCCGTCTTGCTGAAACTACATGTCGTCCAGATCCACGCCGTCCAATTGAGGCCACAAGAATTCCGTTATAATGTTCCTGTAACGAATGCCGTTCACAGTCACTGCAATTTCGGCCTTATCTTCCAGAAAGTAAGGCGCAAGCACGCCACCTAACCAAAATCCGCACCAGAGAGTTGGTCGTTGTGATTGCATTTGTTTCTCCTGGATTGCATGAGGATTTGTTGAGCTCGAAATTCCACAATTTTGTGTATTCCCGATGCCGTGTTTTTTTTAGTGAAATTTTTGTTTACGAGGTTGCTTTTGATATTTCAGGTCCAGCAATAAAAAAAAAAACATCCATTTATCATTAGAAATAGTTTTATTGGGTTTCAGATCAGTGTACTTTTGCATGCGCGTACACGTTTGCGAGCATTGTTTTCATGAATTGAAGATCTGCTGCTTTTTGATTATTTATTGTCTGTCACATTTTTGTTTTCAACAATTATCAACAAACCACGTTTGGGTTACAAAAACTCACATTATAACTTTTTAATCGTTGTGTATCAAACATGTAATATTGAGTAGCAAACACAGTGTGTTTGGACACAAGTATACTACATTTGAGACAAGCTACAAACACGTTATATTTGCATCCAAACAACAACAAAAGACACATTTTTTCAGCGCGCATGATACCTCAATGACGATGATATACACTGCATTTCAGCTAACGCGGTTGTATTTTTTCAACATTTCTTTGCTCCAATCGACAGGAGCCTTTTGTTGAGCATTCGTGCATTTATCTGGGATCCAGCGAGAACAAATATATTAAATGCCCAAATGAACTTTGCAATATCTTAGTGATGCTTGTCATTGTAATGCCCAAGGATGCCTCAATCTCACGGTGTGTCACATCTAGGTCTTGCTTTATCAGTTCATGCACAGCATTGATGGTTTCCGGCAAGACGACCGAAGTTGGACGACCTTCAAGAAATGCATCCTGGATCGAACGGCGTCCGAAAGTGAACTCTTGCTACCAATGATTTACAGTGGTTTTTGATAATGATTCGTCACCAAAAATCAAAACAAGTTGTTTGACCAACTCTTGACTCGATACTCCACACCGAAAATCGCAAAAAAAAAAAATCATTGCCCAAAACTGTCACGGGTTGGTTCTATTTTTTGACCGAGATGAGTTTTTCAACACACTGTAAATAGAAAAAATCAAGCTCGTAAGTGAAAACGTTCTAAGTATGTTTATGCTTACAAAATGTTAAACTTTCCAATGGAGTTGCAGTTTTCATCTGGTAACACTAATATTGCCAGAACCCGAAATATAAATGGCAACCCTCTAATCCGGCAACACCAATCGTAGCCACAAACCTCTGCATACTCGTATAAAATACCCTCTGTTTAGATGAAATGCAGTATTCCACAGGGTATTTTGTTTGATTTGAAAATCACCTCTATTCTCATTTCTAGGATCTTTGATCTTAGACTATCATCTCAAATAATAGTTCTATTACATTTCCTTGTTCAGTAAAATATTTTTAGCAAAGACTGCTAAAGAGGGGAAAGCAAGCTTGTTTGTTATTTCAGCAACCATATGTTGATTATATTAGCAAACATATGCATCTTGTTGTGGTAAACATATGTTTGTTGTTTTAACAAACATAAGGGCGGATCAATAAGTCCGTGACTTTTCCAACTTCCCTCGTAGTTATATAAAATGCAACACTGCTCCCACCAAGTACCAGCTGTTAGTAGACTACTGTCAAATTTTGAACAAGTTCCGTCATTTACTTTGCATATAACAGCTGTTCAAAACATACAACCTTGTGCATTTCTTTAAATGGAAAAATGTTAATTTCGAGTGCAGATTAAACATTATTTTTTGCGAAAAAAACCTCAATTAAACCAAGGAAAAGCTTGCTAAATACTATAGGGACTCTGCGCCATCGATTTCAATGGCAAACAACTGGTTTACTAACTTTCGTTGTGGTCGCACAAGTACAAATGACACTGAACGTTCTGGACGGCTAACTGGGTCAATACACCCGAAAATGTCGAAAAAATCCACGATATGGTGTTGGCCGATCGAAGAGTAAAAGTGCGTGAGATTGTTGATGCAATAGGCATTTCATATGGCAGTGTGGTTTCGATTTTAAATGATCAGTTGGGTTTAAGAAAGATGTCTGCAATATGGGTGCCGCGTTTGCTCTCAATTGACCATAAACGTAATAGTGTGACAACTTCAAAGGATTGTTTGGAGTTGTTTAACCGCGACTCGAAGTAGTTTTAGCGACGTTTTGTACCTGCGGATGAAACATGGATCCATTACAACACTCAGGAGACCAAGCAGCAGTCTAAAAAATGGGTTTCTACGGGTGAACCGGCTCGGAAGTAGGACAATTTAAGTTTGTCGGCCAATAAGGTGATGGCAAACGTTTTTTGGGATGCACGCGGGATAATCCACATTGATTACCTTCAGAAGGGAATAACAATAAAGGGCGAATATTATGGTAACTTATTGGATTAACAAGGATTTAAAAAAACGACCCCATATGGCCAAGAAAAAAGTTATTTTTCATCAAGATAATGCACGGGTGCACACGTGTGTAGTCTCAATGGCAAAATTCCATGAATTGGGCTACGAATTGGTACCTCATCCGCCATATACTCCGGATTTAGAACCCAGTGACTATTTCATATTTCCAAACCTAAAGAAATGGCTCGGTGGAAAGGCATTTAGCTCCAACAATGAAATTATCGACCAAAAAATTCTTATTTTATGGACTTCGGAAAACCCTATTTTTTGGAAGGGATACAAAATTTGGAGGAACGTTGGACTAAGTGTCTTGAGCTAAAAGGTGATTATGTTGCAAAATAAGTTTTTTGTTTTGGAAAAAAACTGTGTTTCATTCAAAAAGTCACGGACTTATTGATCCGCCTCGTATGTCTATTCTTTTAGATATCAATTTTTTCTGGTATTTTACGAAAACTGCAAACAGCTTGTTATTACGGCAGTACATTTGCGGTACGAACAGACAATTTGTCTGCTCATAACACAGTGCAACACGAAAAATATAGCCGTATACGGACACCAGTACGTGATAAAAAAACCAAAAAAAAAGACCCATGTCTCTCAGTTTTGCCCAAAGTCATGTACTCTTTTTTATGGTCCTCCAACGATTTGGGGCCTCGGTGTCATTTTTGCAAAAATATCAGAATTTTGTGAGGTTAATATCTTGCAATTCGTTTGGAATTTTGATTTACTCTCTGGGGGAAAGTTGTAGCTCTTGTCATAAAGAACAATACATTTTCACTCTTGCAGCTACCTAAACGGTGTTAAGAATCATTCCTAGTTCATGTGTTCCAGAAAGTTAATTACTGAGATTTTAGGTAAATTTTTGTTATTGATTGTTTCCTTGAATTTTGAACGGTTTGCTACCTATGGACCTGAACAAACGAAAAAAGTAAAAAAAATTTTTGAAGTTTTTTCAGATTTTGACCTTGAAGACGAAGTGTTTTTGATCTTATATGTTCACAATTTTTGTTCTTTACGACAAGAGCTACATCTTTCCCTCAGAGAGTAAATCAAAATTCCGAACGAATTGCAAGATACGATCCTCACAAAATTATCACTTTTTTGCAAAAATGACACCGAGGCCCCAAATCTTTGGGACCCATAAAAAAAGCACATGACTTTGGGCAAAAATGAGAGACATGGATCTTTTTTTTTTTTGGTTTTTATTCACGTAGAGGTGTCCGGATATGGTTATATTTCCATGACTTAAAAAATTGCACCCAGTGTAAGTAGCAACAATTGTTTCCTTTTAATAGCAAACTAAAATTTTTGAGTGTAGCCTCATATTTATTATTTATCAAGTAACGGTGTCATTTGACTGTCATGTTACACGTTCGCCGCGTATGTCGGCTGACTAATCAGCATATTTTTCTATTCCTAACAAGCCAAAGAAGTAAGAAGCTAATCCGACAACGACACCAAACAACTGCAATCGTTTTCATGCCCTTAATAAGATCACGATTTGAAAAGGAACTTAAGAGTTTTCAAATAAGAACCAACTAACATGTGAAATCAATTGATCACACACAAGTCTAATCGTTCAATTTTATTTAATAAAAGACACTAAGCTAAACGTTTGTTGTCATATGGGAATGGTCGATGAATAAGTTTCCACCTGTGTGGCAGCACTGCAATGTTGACAGTATTTAAGGTGGCGCCACAACAAGTTGCCAACAACATTTAGGATTAAATGAGTAATTAAGCAAATGTTATTGCAAAACAATGTTTCTGGTAATGTTTCTAATGAATCATGTGTAATGTTGGGGAACAAGAAAACGATTCTGATAAGAATTAGAAGTTTCCATAAGTAGTAATTTTTAGGTTTTTACTTGTTGTACGAGGGCGGATCAATAAGTTCGTGACTTTTTGAATGAAACACATTTTTTTTTGCAAAACAAAAAATATTTTTCAACATAATCTCCTTTTAGCTCAATACACTTAGTCCAACGTGTCTCCATTTTTTGTATCCCTTACAAAAAATAGGATTTTTCGAGGTCCGTAATATAGGCATTTATTTGATCAATAATTTCATCGTTGGAGCTAAATCTCTTTCCACCAAGCCATTTCTTTAGGTTTGGAAATAGGAAATGGTCTCTGGGGGCTTAATCCGGAGAATATGGCGTAGCCCAATTCATGGAATTTTGCCATTGAGACTACGCACGTGTGCATCCGGTCAGTATCTTGATGAAAAATAAAATTTTTCTTGGCCAAATGAGGTCGTTTTTTTAAATCGTTTTTTTTTAAATCCTTTTTTTAAATCCTTTTTTTAAATCCTTTTTTTTTTAATCCTTTTTTTAAAACCAATAAGTTGGCATAATATTCGCCGTTTATTGTTGTTCCCTTTTGAAGGTAATCGATGTGGATTATCCCGCGCGCATCCCAAAAAACTGTTACCATTACATTATTGGCAGACAAACTTACCTTGGCCTTCTTCGGAGCCGGTTCACCCGGATAAACCCTCCGGAGTGTTGTAATGGATCCATGTTTCATCCACAGTTCCAAAACGCCGCATAAACTCCTTCGAATTGCGGTTAAACAATTCCAAACAATCCTTTGAAGTTATCGCACTATTACGTTTATGGTCAATTGAGAGCAAACGCGGCACCCATCTTGCAGACAGCTTTCCTAAACCCAACTGATCATTTAAAATCGAAACCACACTGCCATATGAAATGCCTATTGCATCAACAATCATATCCATATCGATATCCAACACATATCGAGGATTGTTCGACATTTTCGGGTGTATTGACCTCAATGGGCCAGCGTCATTTGTACTTGTGCGACCACAACGAAAGTCAGTAAACCACTTTTTTACCATTGAAATCAATGGTGCAGAGTCCCCATAGTATTTATCAAGCTTCTCCTTGATTTGATTGACGTTTTTTTCGCAAACAAATAATGTTTAATAAGAACTCGAAATTCACTTTTTTCCAATTGAAAAAAAATACGCGAATTTGAATGTTTTGAACAGCGGTTAAATGTAAAGTAAATGGTGGAACTTGCTAAAAATGTGACAGTAGTCTATTAACAGATGGTACGTGATGGGAACTGTGTTGCATTTCATATAACTACGAGGGAAGTTCGAAAAATAACGAACTTATGGAGCCGCCCTCGTAACTTACAACATAACGCTGATTCCGTTACGTGCTATCCGTCAATAGATTTATGTCATGCTTTTATTGCTTGTGATTTTTATTCGTGTTTCTGATAGCCACTAATCCTGGTGAGGTTTTGCGAAAATTTAAATGGTTCATATCAAACATGATAGGTTTGTCATGTGAACGTATGAAATTTCATACTACAGTATTCGAATTGCAAAATGGTTGGTTTTCTTGGAATAATAGACAATATACGAGGTTGCCATTTATATTTTCGATGCAAACTGCAATTGCAACATCCATTGGAAAGTTTAAAATTTTTTCGTTTAAACATGCATAGAATGTTTTCACTTACGAGCACTATTTTGTGTATTTACAGTGTGTTGGAAAATGCATCTCGGTCAAAAAATGGAATTAACGTGTGAAAATTGTCGTGCGAGGATTTTTTACGATTTTCAGCGTGGACTAGCAAGACAAGGGTGTCTCAGTCAACCTGTTTCGCCATTTGACGATGAAGCACCATCAAAACCCATTGAACCAAGAGTTCAGTCTTGGATGCCGTTCGCTGCAGAAATAATTTCGTGAAGGTCGTCCAACTTTGGTCGTTTTGCCGGAAACCATCGACGCTGTGCGTGCACTGATAAAGCAAGACCGACATGTGACATACCGTGAGATTAAGGCATTGTTGGGCATTAATATGACAAGCATCAACAAGACTTTGTATGTTCATTTGGCCGTGCAAAAGATTTGTTCTTGTTGGATTCCACATAATTTGATGAATGCTCAAAAAAAGGCTCGTGTCAATTGGAGCAAAGAAATTTTGAAATTATACAACCGCGGTAACGCAAATGCAGTGTATAATACTCTTACAGGTGACGAATCATGCATCTATAAGCCCGAAACAACACAGCAATCGACAGTATGGGTCTTTTAAGACGAGCTAAATCCAAACAAAAGACTGTCCGTGGAGGTGAAAAGTTTCTGATAGCCATTCACTTGGGAGTGGCCAGAAATGATTCCTTCATTGGGCTGTCCAAGCAGCTCACTACTTCACCGCAGTATGAACTGCTGCAACAACCGTACTTGGATGTGAAAAACCGCTTCGCAGCAAACCATCGTGTGACGAAGAGTGTCGCATTGCAAATAGTGAAAACAACGCTGCACGCATGGCAATGCTTCAGTCAATTGCAACGCAATATAGGGTATAGGGAGAAAAGGAATGAGGTAAACCGTCGCTTTAGGTGTAAGAAATGGCAGTGGAAAAAGCGTGAGAGTGAGAAAATTGAGACATACAAAAGGAAGAATGAAGCCCGAAAATTCTATCGAAAAGTCAAAAACGGAACTAACGGACATGGTCTAGGGCCCCTCTTCTGTAAAGACAAGGGTGGAAATCTTATCGCAGATGTGCAGATTATGTTGGGAATATGGAGAGATCATTTCTCTGCGCTATTGGTAACTGAGATATGCAATGACGAGACCATCGATCGTAATTTGGACTACGGTGTCGATTGCCCCCTCCTAACCCAGACGAGGTCAGAACAGCTATTGCCCGGCTTAAGGACAACAACGCCGCAGGAGCCGATGAATTACCGGCGGAGCTGTTTAGGCTGGCGTCGATGATCTGATAAGGTGCATGCATCAGCTCATTAGCAAAATTTGATTAGATGAATGCATGCCCGGCGATTGGAGTCTCGGTGTACTATGTCCCATATTTAAAAAAGGTGACCCGAGCCTCTGTGCCAACTACTGTAGAATAAGCCTTTTATCCATAGCATATGAGGTTCTGTTAAGGATAATATGCGAAAGACTAAAACCAATTATCGCGGACCTGACTGGACCATACCAGTGTGGCTCTACTCCTGGGAAGTTGACAACTGTCAAGATTTACACGCTTTGCCTAATCCTGGAGAAGACCCACGAAAAACAAATTGACACCTATCATCTATTTGTCGATTATAAGGCGGCCTTCGATAGTACGATACTGGAGAAACTCTACGTAGCATTGTTTGAGCTTGGTATTCCTGCAAAACTCATACGCCTTTGCAGGTTGACCTTGACGAACATTCTTACCGAACCTTTCGAAACAAAGAGAAACCTCAGACAAGACGACACCCTATCGTGCGCTCTCTTTAAGATCTGAACAGAGATTGTTCTGAGAAAAGATGCAGTCAACATGGATAAAACGATCCACAGCAAAAGTCGCATGCTGCTCGTGTATTCTGATAATATAGATATAATTGGGCGAACAGTTTGAGAAGTTTCTCCGGTGTTGACAGTAAATGAGGACAAGACAAAATGAATGGTTTCAACGAGCAGGGCATAATTTTGAGGTGGTGGACGAATTTGTATACCTCGGATCTGCCGTAAACAAAAACAACAACGTCAGCCTTGAGATCGGGCTAAGCTAGCACTTTGGAGATAAAGCCCTTTCTCGAGTAACAAAAGTCCAACTACACCAGACTGTCTTGGTTTATGGCGCAGTATCCTGGGTCTTATCTCAAGCAGACGAAACATCTGTAGGAGTCTTCGAGAGGATTATACTCCGAAATATTGATGGCCCCATAGTGGTCAACGGCGAGTATCGGCTACGCATGAACCATGCGCTATATCCCGACATTGAGATAGTTAAGCGGATCAAAATAACGCGATTGCGCTGGCTAGGCCATATCAGTAGAATGGATGAAGACGAACCAGCACGAAGGGTTTTCGAAACCGAACTGGAAGGAAGACGAAAAAAAGGAAGACCAAGACTCCACTGGAGGGATCAGGTTGACAAATCCCTGCGTACACTTTTAATTTCCAACTGGAGAGACAAGGGAAAAGATCGAACTGGTTGGCGAAATATGATATCTTCGTTTTGTAAGGTCCCTGATACCTCGGGGTTGTTCGAGACCGGATAAGTAAGTAAGTAAGTAAGTAAATCCAACAAAAGTTGTTCGTGGAAGAAGCACGTCGCCGCAAATGATCGCGTTTTTTTTCGGTATAACCGGTCATGGGGCCACAGTGCATTTAGTGGAACGTAGGACGGTCAATTCTGAGTGGTATACCACCATCTCTTTGCCAACAGTGTTAGAAGAAACAAAAAAACACAACACTAGAAGGTGGATAATTTTGCATCAGGATAATGCGAGCTCTCACACATTATCTGAAACATTTCTCACTCAAAATGCTATTTTCTCACTCAAAATGTTGAACTAATGGGTAACCAGCCGTGTAGCCCTGCTTTGGCACCCAATGACTTCTTTGCACTGCGTGGTCAACGTTTTTCGACGCACGAAGCAGCTGTTGAAGCGTTCAGAAAACATATGTTGGAGGTGTCTCAATCGGATTGGAAAAAGTGCTTCGAAAATTGGTTTGGGCGCATGCAAAACTGCATTGATCTTCACGTAGAATATTCTGAAAGACAACACAACCATTTCCAATGATAAATGATTGTTTTTCTATTGCTGGACCCGAAATATAAATAGCAAACCCTTATATATATTATTCCCAAAAAATGAGTATATAAAAGGTTCTCAATATTAACCAGGTCTAAATGTATAGCAATTTTGGGTCTTGCCAAGATTTTCATCAGCAGACGTTTTTGGAATATATTTGGTGAGTTCATCAAAATTTTATGTATCGAAAGGTTATCATATTAATGAGAATTCATTATATAGACGATAGAAGAAAACCAAGCATTAATATTGAAAAAACATTCTTGCTCAACCATTGGCTGTAGACAAAAAAATACTTCATCAACATTTTTGAAAATATATGTATGTTTAGTTTATGCTCGTCGTGGCACGTCATTTGAACCCCTTATTGACCAAAAAAATAAAATTTGTTTTTACTCAAATACACAAGGAATCGGAACTTCTACGATCGGTGGGGAGTATAACAGCCTCGTATAGAAAAAGTTTGACATTTCCGTAATCGGCTCTTCAACGATTAAATCACATACAAGGAATTTGGAGAAGGATGAAAGTCATATTCATCCCCAAGGCTTGGAAGAGCGGTCATGAATCTGTGAAGAATTTCAGACCAGTGAGCTTCTCATTATTTGTACTCAAGACTCAAGAAGGAATATTGGATGGACACATCAGATCGCTAGTGATCAATAGCGGTCAATCGAACAGCCAGCATGCCTATAGAAACGGAAAGTCGACGGAGACAGCTCTACACGAAGTAGCGATCACGGCCGAAAGGGAAGTTTCCACAACCAGTACACAATGGCAGCCTAGATGGATAGGTGCAAGGTGCGTTATACGCATGCGAGAAAACCTTTGGGAGAACATGTGGCCTAAACGCGAGTAACATATTATGGAAGTACACGACGGTGCCTAGACCCGTTCATGTCTATGGATTATCGGTATGGTGGCCGGCTTTGAAGAATGTTGGAAAACTGTCAACAGCACAGCATGCATTGGCGTGACAGTGGCATTACGGACGTACCACTTTGCGGCTCTCAATACGATTCGAAATTTACTTAAGAGTCAACAATTTGCTAAGAGTGTAGGAGCCAAAAGTGATCAGCGGCTTAGAAAGTTGAAATGTCGGACCCAACGAAGCTGTGGGCATTGTAGGATTCTTCTGTGCATTTTTCCTATTGGGGACAGAAACTAGTCAAAGTTTAACTTCCGAAAACTCACAGCGCATAGAGAAGAGTGAAGGAACCACTCACCGTTGGAGTATGTTGACATCGACGTTTTTACAGAAGGTCTTAAGACCAATGGTGGACCCACCTGGAATACCGGTCTTCCAAGTGGGTGTAGTTGCAGCATCACAGGTGTGTCGTCAGTTGTGAAATCATGCAATTGTAGGAATCTTCTTGGCCAGCCAAGCGGCGATAAGGGCATTATGGAGAATATATCGATAGTGGTACGTGGATGAAGGAGTCTGCTAGATGAGACCGACGTCACGACACGTATCGCAAGCGTGTCGTCAGTTGCGAAATCACGCTATTGTAGGAAAGAGAGTGAAAACCAGCCAAAGTGACAGCCAAAAGGCGATAAGAGCCCTATCCTCAGTGGAGAATAGGGTGATAGTGGTTCGTGAATGAAAGAGTCTGCTAGATGAGATCGGCGCCACGACAAGACTTTCCCTAGTGTGAGTTTCGGGTTATCCGAAAATCGTTTGGGATGAAGCCGCTTATGAACTAGCCAGGAAAGGTTCTAGTGGAAATGCGGATGGAAGAAACATAACTCAAAGCCCTCTAAGAGTGGTGGGTAATGCGATTGATCGCCACCTTCAATACGAGGCAGACGGAAACTGGAAAGCTAAACCTAAAAGTACCTAAAAATAAAAGATTCATATTACATCCCACGAAGGAATAGGGGAGAGCTTCTTTCAACCTTTCTAGTAATATTCGCACTGATTGGGACCTACTGTTTTACATCGGTTCCGAACAGTATTTTGTGAAGCTTTTTTATGGAGGAGGCGCACGCACTAACCATTGCACAACCGGTTTAAGAAAACTGTCTGCAAGATGGGTGCCGCGTTTGCTCTCAATTGAACATAAACGTAATCGTGTGACAACTTCAAAGGAGTGTCTGAATTGGTACCTCATCCTCATCCTCATCCGCCATATTCTCCGGATTTAGCCCCCAGTGACTATTTCCAATTTCCAAACCTAAGGAAATGTCTCGGTGGAAAGAGATTTAGCTCCAACGATGAAATTATTGATCAAACAAATGACTATTTTATTGACCCCAAAAAATCCTATTTTTTGGAAGGGATGCAAAAAATTGGAGACACGTTGGACTAAGTGTATTGAGCTAAAAGGAGATTATGCTGAAACAATTTTTTTTTTCAAAAAAACTGTGATTTATTAAAAAAGTTATGGACTTATTGATCCGCCCCCGTATATGGCGGCGTATTTGGCGTAGATGTGACCCTAGAAGAACTGCGTTTCGAATGAATCTAAACGGGAAAACAATAACCAGAATGAAAACTGTCATAACCGGTCATTGGATTATTGGTACACATGTTGCTAACATTGGAATACAATACAGGCGTAACTGTGGTATGTGCACCGACGTACTTATGCTGGAGACTCCTGAACACTATCTTCCACAGTACCCAGCCTAGGCGAATATAAGAAGGATAACTTTGGGAAACCCCTTTTTTGACCAAATACAGGAACTAGGTGGTCGGTGAGGTAATGGCAGTATGCGCGACCCTAGTGCATGATAACTTGGGTTCGATCCCTGCTCTGACCACCTTAAATTTCTTTCGACGGCGGTCAACTCGATTAGTGACGACGACACTTTCGAATAGTTAGCTACGAAAAGCATGTTAGCTAAATCATTTGATGATTTAGAGCAATCGTCGATTTGAAAATGTTTAAAAACAGCAGTCACTATCCTCGGTAGAATTAAAAAATACGTAAATAGTAATCCGCGATCAAAAACTATAAGTGATTTCCTATTATTCTATTAACTTTTCTAATACAAAACGAGGCGATAGTCTTTCGTATTCAAGAAGAAGGCAGCTAGGATATTCAACATGGAACCAAGGGTGCTATCCACCAAAGTGGGACACATTTTAGTTGTGGTAATTGGCTTCAAACGAATTTGTCGACCATGATTTCCTTATCTAAACAATAAATTAATAAATAATGTACAAAGTCTCTTAACTAACAATAACCGCTCAATCTAACCACAGATATCGTGTTGCATCACTTGCGCTCACTTATAAAGTTTGTTGCTTAAGTCTTTGGTTTTCTTCACCTCTAATTTTGTCCACTCTCATAGCAATTATCACCTAACATTCGATCTTTTGAAACTATTCAATCAATTTACTTTAATTTATTATATATTTTAAAAGCCAACGAAAAAAATTTTCAAATTTTTTTTTTGAATTCTGCAGTGAATTTGCCCCAAGGCGCTCTATTTTCCATATGATCCATGTGTCATACACTACATGCGCTCACATTCACTCTCTCAGGCTGCTGACATGGACAGCCATTAATTGCATTTATTACACACATGTATGACTTAATGCCCACTTCTACTTTTTTACATGAAACGACAATCACCCGATGTCCGTCTGCAACAAAGCCGCTTAAATGAAATCATAAATTGTGATAACTTTTATATAAAACAAAAAACAAACAACCAGAAAAAAATATGAAAAAATCTTAAAAAGAATTAAGCAATTTTGTGGCAAATATGAATGGTTTATGGGGTTTCCATATCAAGAAATAGCCAGTCTTTTTATTGCAGTCTTTCTTTCTAAACTCCAGACAGAGTTGCTGACAAAAAAAATCGTATTAAAGTTTAGCAAGTTTTGATGTAAGTATGGGCTCATTTCTGTGCTGGTTTCATTAAGCCAAAGCTAAAGGAAAAAGCGCGTCCGATAGAGAAATACAGGAAATTATAAATTCATATTAATGCATAGGAATGGAAAGAGTGTTGTAATGGAACCATTATTAAATGTTTAGTTTTTAATTAGTTAACATGTTATCGGCATTTACTTAGTTTTTGTCAAGAGGTTCCGGGTGTACTGAATTAATGGTCATACTTCTAAATGCAGCCTATAGTTTATAGTTCCAAATTAATATCGGTTCACAGTCCACATCGTCAAAGAGCACGCGCATGTATACCTGGGTCTAACAATTTCAGTGAGCAGCTTGCCCTACGCCTACAAGCTGATAAATATCGGCCGCAACAATATATTGCAGGAACCATGTACGTGATTGCAAGCATTGTCCTCGCGAATTCTGATGCTTATTGATACCTTTTTGTCTGTCACGATATTTGTTGAGCAGTTTTTAAAAAACAAATCCACATTTCATCATCAGAACCTGTTAATCATTGTGTCCCAAACATGTTATAGTGAATAGCAAACACAATGTGTTTGGGCGCAAGAATACTATATTTGCGACAAGCTACAAACACGCCACAATTGCATCCAAACTACAACAAAAACACACATTTTCAGCGTGTAAGTACTTCGAACTTCCTTCTCCTAACTCCAATGCAGTTGGAGAACCCGAATGGATGGGGAAGACAAGTCATGTTTGATATCAACACCGAATCACTTTCTAATGTCAGAAAGACACAAGGCGAAATTTGGTACGTTTTCAATTAGATTCGTCTACACGCTGAAAATAAACGGCTCCAGAAACATACTGCTCGTACCATGTACATGTTTGCAAGCATTGTTTTCATGAATTGAAGAAACAGCAGTAGGTTTTATTTCGTTGTTGTCTGTCACGTGTACGTTCTCAGTAGTTTTTAACAACCGAAACCACATTTGGGTTACAAAAACATATATTATAACCTCTTAACCATTGCGTCTCAAACATGTAATATTGCACAGCAAACACAATGTGTTTGGACGCAAGCATATCATATAACATAAGCTATACTCTCGGTAAGCTACAAACTCGTTATAAAAGTTGTCTCAGTAAGGGCCCCCGCAGACTGCAGACTTTTTATCGGCCGATAGTTTAGTCGGGTGGGCTGAAAGTGCGCACACCGAGCCAACTAAACAGTTTGTTTGGTGAACAGGGCGCAAACTATCCAACAGCCGGCCGACTATTTTCGAACAAGTTTGTAACTGACAATTGTGATTTGGGCGACGCCATTTTCAAAATACACGCACACGACGCCAAATCACAGAGCGAACTGAACTATCGGCCGACTAAGCAATCGCCATGTATGCGCAGGCGTGTATGCGCCAATACTGATTAAACAGTCGGCCGATAGTTGGCCGACAGATTAGTTTGAATGTAATCGGGTAGCCTATCAAACTTTTTTATCGGCGGATACTGAATCGCTGTAGTGTGCGCATATGCATTCCTCTCCATACTGATTAACAAGCCGACCAAACTATCGGCCGATAAAAAGTCTGCAGTCTGCGGGGGCCCTAAGATTGCAATTTTTAAATTTAGTGTCAGTTTTTCCTTGTGCAAGTGGTAGCTCTGAAATTTGGCAGCTGTCACATATGTTTATTCCGATTATTAAAAATGAAGCGTTTTACGAAAGAGCAACGCGTTATAATTGTGAAAAATTATTACAAAAAATTTAGAAAATTATGCTGAGACCGCTCGCAAACGGCGAAGAATTTTCAGTCGAAAAAGTGCATCTAATGTGTCAACCATTCGAAGAGTGGTCAACAAATGTGAAGAAACTGGGCCGGCTATGGACTGTTAGACACCTGTGCCTCAACATACCGGTTGGTCTCTTGAAAACATTGCTGCTGAAAACGAGACGGTCAGCGAAAACCCGTACACATCAATTCGGCATCGTTCTCACCAACTTCGAATTTCACGAATTTTGACACAAGACCTCCACCTTCATGCATTCAAAATTCAGCCTACTGAGGAGCTCAAACCAGCAGACCATGGAAAGCGCAGACAATTCATTCAATGTTTAACGGAGCAAAGTGAAGTCAATGTCAATTTTTCAAAAAAAAAATCACCTTCTCCAGTGAAGCGCATTTCCATCTGAATGGCTTCGGGAATACACAAAATTTTCGAATTTGAAGCTCAGAAAATCCTCATGCAATCCAAGGGAAACAAATGCGCACACAACGATCAACTGTCTGGTGCGGATTTTGGTCAGGCGGCGTGATTGGGCCTTACTTTGTGAAGATAAGGCCAAAACTGCAGTGACTGTTACAGGAACATGATAACGGAGTTCTTGTAGCCCGATCTAGACTCTGGACAGCATGTGGTGTGAACAAGACGGCTTCAATTGTCACACCGCGCATGAAACAATCGATTTCCACAACAAATTATCTCAAGAAATTCTGATGTCAACTAACCACCAAGATCATGCGATTTAATGCGGTGTGATTTCTTTCTTTGGGGCTTTGTGAAATCTCGGTTTTATGCAAATAAACCAAAAACAATTGCCGAGCTCAAATCCAGGATCCAACGCGTCATCGGTGAGATACAGCCACATCTCTGTGAAAACGTTATGGAAAATTTCATGAAAGGAATAACGGCCTGTCATCAGAGTCGTGGGGGACATTTAACGAAAGTTTTAGTCCATACTTAATCGGAACGTGTCTTCTTTATCATCCAAGAAAAAAATCGCAAATATCTCAAAAATACCCGCTTTTATTTCAAAATGAAAAAGTGCCCCCTTACTGAGACACCCTTATTTGTAGCCAAACAATAAACAACATATTCAATTTTCAGCATGTAATGGACCAAGCTGACGTCGCACCGGATTAGAATGTTGTGGCCAACAGGAACGTGCTCGTGACGTGCTCCCTGTGGACCAGCAAGTCAATCCTGATACCGATCGCACTGAAGTTGCAATGGATTATTTTGAGTTTGAAAAAGTACAGGCCTCCGGCAATACGACGATAGGGTAGAGGCGGATCAATAAGTCCGTGACTTTTTGAATGAAACATAGTTTCTTTGGAAACAAAATTAGTCCAACGTTTCAAAACACTTAGTCCAACGTTTCTCCAATTTTTGTATCCCTTCCAAAAAATATGTTTTTTCCAGGTCCACAAAATAGGCATTTGTTTGATCAATAATTTCATCGTTGGAGCTAAATCTCTTTCCACCAAGCCATTTCTTTAGGTTTGGAAATAGAAAATAGTCACTGGGGGCTAAATTCGGAGAATATGGTAGATGCTGTACCAATTCATAGCCCAATTCATGGAATTTTGCCATTGAGACTACACACGTGTGCACCCGGTCATTATCTTGATGAAAAATAACTTTTTTCTTGGCCATATGAGGTCGTTTTTTTAAATCCTTTTTTTAATCCTTTTTTTAATCCTTTTTTTAAATCCAATAAATATTCGCCGTTTATTGTTGTTCCCTTTTGAAGGTAATCGATGTGGATTATCCCGCGTGCATCCCAAAACACTGTTGCCATCACCTTATTGGCCGACAAACTTTCCTTGGCCTTCTTCGGAGCCGGTTCACTCGGAGAAACCTATTGTTTACACTGCTGCTTGGTCTCCGGAGCGTTGTAATGGATCCATGTTTCATCCACAGTTACAAAGCGGCGCAAAAACACCTTCGAATTGCGGTTATAGAACCCCAAACAATCCTTTGAAGTTGTCACACGATTACGTTTATGGTCAATTGAGAGCAAACGCGGCACCCATCTTGCAGACAGCTTTCTTAAACCCAACTGATCATTTAAAATCGAAACCACACTGTCATATGAAATGCCTATTGCATCAACAATCTCACGCACTTTTACTCTTCGATCGGCCAGCACCATGTCTTGGATTTTTTTCGACATGTTCGGGTGTATTGACCTCAATTGGCCGTCCAGAACGTTCAGCGTCATTTGTACTTGTGCGACCACAACTAAAGTCAGTAAACCACTTTTTTACCATTGAAGGCGATGGCGCAGAGTCCCCATAGTATTTATCAAGCTTTTCCTTGGTTTGATTGACGGTTTTTTTTAAGCAAAAAATGATCTTTAATGAGTACTCGAAATTCACTTTTTTCCATTTTTAAAAAACGCACGAGGTTGTTTGTTTTGAACAGCTGTTAAAAGCAAAGTAAGTGACGGAACTTGCTCAAAATTTGACAGTAGTCTATTAACAGGTAGTACTTGATGGGAGCAGTGTTCCATTTCATATAATCTTCGGGGCAGAGGAGTATTTGCAGTAGAAATTTGCTCAATCTATTTGTGGAGACACATTTATCTAGCTACTGGCTGAGCGAGGATGCCTTAGAATGGGAATATACTCCTCATAGACCAGATAAATATATTTCTCAAAAATCAGACGTTGCAATTGAAATTCTTTGTAAATCCAGCATTACATGTACTGTAGGAAGCTTCAAACATTTTAAGTCCCTTCACGCAACATATTGCAGGAAGCATGTACATGTTTGCAAGAATTGTTTTCGTGAATTGAAAATCTGCTGCTTTTTGTTTCTTTATTGTGGCAGACACCAGTGTTTTGAGCAGTTTTCAACAAACAAACCCACAGGTGGGTCACAAATACATATATTATAGCATTTGAATGATTGTGCTCCAAACATGTTATGTTGAATAGCAACCACAGTGTGTTTGGACACAAGTATACTATATTTGCGGCAAGCAGCAAACACGTTATATTTGCATCCAAACAATAAAAGGGAAAATTTTTAAGCGTGTAGGACCCAGTATGGTATAACCAACGGGGCTTCAGGCTGTGGCCGATCTATTGGTCCCTGGCTGAAAAACTTATGTTCCACGTGGAGAAACTTCATATTCATACCTCGAGATAGGAGGGAGACAAGAGCGGTTTATATTCCCAAAGTGGAATAGGCCTCTCACAAAGTTGTAAGTCTATATTCGTGTTGCCTTCCTACCAGTGCGAAAGGAATTCGGAAACGTACTCGAATGACATCGAAATATTGGAAGACCAAGACCTCGCTGGAATTCAAACAAAAAAAAAGGTTTCCTGTTACATCTCATGAAGAGATTAGGGAGAGCTTTACACCGGTTCCGTACGATATTTTGATACGCTTTTTCATGGCTAAATACTCGATGGTATCGCCGTCACTAAGAGAGATGACCGCGGTGGAAAGAAATGTAAGATGGTCAGAGCAGGGATCGAACCCAACTTCTCATGCATAAGAGCCGTGCACACTAGCATTGCACCACCAACGGCCACCCTCACTGGAAATACCAACCAGTTCGTATATTGACTGCGAGATCTTGGTGTTACCATCTGGAGGGGTAAAGCTAAAGATCGAGGTCTTTGGAAAAACATGTTAACCCAATTTGTTGAGGTCCTTGACCCTTCGGGATTGTTTGAGGCCACCTAAGTAAGAATACCGATTTCAAGATGGTTTTTACTTGTGCGTTGCCGTAGGGGTTCATTAGGATTTGATTAGACCAGTAAATTTTGCATAATTTGGAACAATCCCACGTAATGAATAATTTTCCCTCCACATTTCTTACCGTGTCTAACAAACGTTGTACACCCATAATTTTCCGTCCGACACATTGTGCGTTCATTATTTTTTCCACTACAAAATACACGACGATTTCCTTCCATTTCAGTTTCCAGGAAATTAAAAGACTTTTTGTTTATTTATATTAAAATCATTACATTACTTTTTTGTGTTGTCACAGATGTAGTTTTTTTACCGCAAAAATTACAACAATTTTCTTGTGTTAATAGAGCAAATTTTAAAACTGCCTTAAAGCGCAAGAAAAAACCAGCACACCAACCCGTTGATCCATTAGATCTTGTACGAAATGTGCGTTAAAAGCACCTTACAGTGTTGAGGCAGCGCACGCATGCGCGTTCGCACCGAACGTCCAGTAATAATAATCAATCATACGTATCATGAGTTTGGCAACATTTTTTATTTTGTATTTTTATTAAATAGTTGTTTTGACAATGATCAAATTTTGTTTAACATGTACGCAGGTTTTACTTGTTAGTTTGGTGTAATATTGGAAATTTATGGTTAAAGGCTTTTAAAAAATTGTGATCGTGAAATTTCGATGAATGTATTTGAAATAGTTTTGGGGGAAAATTGAGGTGAGAAAACATCCGGATACGTGTTTAAAGCGAATGAAAATATGAAATGTTCAAATGTTCAAAATATGAATGCACAGTGTTTCGGATGTGAGTTCCTGGAAAGCCGCGTACTTCGCCTAAATATTCGCACGTCTGGCATAAGTTGACAGGATGTCCGAGGACCACATACCGTGGAAGTATCGATAGAACAGCGACACGCAACTGACATTTCGACGACTCTCATGGGAGACAATAAAGTTGGATGCCCAACTTTCCCCTATCAACACCGTCGCTCTCTGGACACAGTCGAGAAGCTCCAAAGAAGCTCCTGCCCATTTGTGGTAGTTATATTTCATTTTTGGTCTGACGTAGTTGGTCTAGATATTCAGAAGATCAGATGGAGTGAAGTATTTCCTGCACCGCTTCAAAAAGCCTAGACACTTGAATACATCTTTCGACACTTCAAATACATCTTTTGCCCAACGGATATCACATTGTATTTTCATGCCCAAAACATCAAGAGGATCTATTCATCAATATCCACACCGTCCATAGACAATGACGACACACCTGGGCCAGCAATCTGCGTATGCGACAACAAACAACACTGGGTCTTACTCGCATTAAAATCTACTCTATTGATTCGGCGCCATTCAACAATGTACACCAGATGCCGGCCGAGTGTTTCATTCATCGTCCGGCTTTTTACTTCAATCTCTTGAAGACTTGTCCTACGGTCGAATGAAAAACAATGATTACTGTCATCCGCAAAAAGAGTACATTGGATGCACAGTCTGATCCCGGAGATCGTCAATGAAATTAAGAAAAATAGAAGGACAAAGAACAGAGCGCTGTGGTACACCTGCAGTAAATTTATCCTCGTCGGATGAAACACCATCTACAACAACTTTATAGTGCGAACTCTGAGAAAACTGGATATAACTCGAGTGAAGTTATCAACGACACCAAAAGCAGCGACCTTTGACAAGAGTGCATCGTGCCATACTCTGTCAAAGGCCTTGGAAATATCAAGAGCCACTACCATACTCTCACCAAGCCGCTGGATGGATCGACTCCACTGTTCCGAAGGGAACGCCATCAGGTCTCCAGTAGATCTCATTCTACGGAAGCCATACTGCCGATCATTCAGAAGGTCATTGGACCCAAAATATTTCACAAGATAGTGGTTAACCATGCACTGCATAACCTTTGAGAGGGCAGAACAAATTGCAGTTGGGCGGTAATTTGCATGGTCATTTGCATCACATTTTTTAGGGATTGGCTGGACATTAGCAATCTTCCAACGTGCCGGGTAGACTCCCGCACGGCATGCAAGGTTGAAAAGGATACAGAGTGGACGTGCCAGCGTCAAAGATCGCTTGCTCAAGACCAGTCCAGATATCCCATCCGGGCCCGGGGATTTATTTACGATGTGATTCGCAAGAACCTTTTTAACTCCTCGTATTCGAAAAAATTTCTTGGGCTTGGAACTAGATAAGTAATACAGTGCAACACGAAAAAATATAACCATATACGGATACCACTACGTGATAACAGACAAAAACAAACAGACTCGTCTTTCGGAGTTTTGCCCAAAGTCATGCACTTTTTTTTATGGGCCGCCAAAGATTTGGAGTCTCGGTGTCATATTTGCAAAAAAGTGATCATTTTGTCAGGCTCATATCTTGTAAACCGTTCGGAACTTTGTTTTACTCTCTGAGGAAAAGTTGTAGCTCTTTTCATAGAGAACAAAAATTATGATCATATAAAATCAAAACAAATTCATCTTCAAGGTCCAAATCGTAAAAAGCTTTAAAAGATTCGATTGTTTTTACCTTTCCCCCCTGTCTCTCTTGTCATAATGCTCTTGTTATAAAAAATAAAAATTGTGAACATATATAATCAAAAAAACTTCATCTTCAAGGTCAAAATCGCAAAACAAAATCGAAAAGACCCGTGTCTCCCAGTCATGCACTTGGTTTTTATGGACCCCAAAGATTTGGGGCCTCGGTGTAATTTTTGCAAAAAAAAGTGATCATTTTGTCAGGCTCATATCTTGCAAACCGTTCGGAATTTTGATTTACTCTCTGAGGGAAAGATGTAGCTCTTGTCATAAAGAACATATAAAATCAAACAACCTTCATCTTCAAGGTCAAAATAGTAAAAAACTTTAAAAAATTAGAAATTAGAAAAAAATTAGAAAATCAGTATCATAGGTAGCAAACCGTTCAAAATTCAAGGAAACCATCAACTACAGACATGTACCTAAGATATCAAAAAACAACTTTCTGGAACAAAGGAAATGATGATAGTAGGAATGATTCTTAACACCGTTTAGGTAGCGCTTAGGTAGCCGCAAAAGTGAAAAATTTCCAGAAAATTTTTTAATTTCATTTGTTTTTTCTTTACTTCAACATTGAGATACTATGCAATCTATTACAAAAATAATAACAAAAATATATTATGTTTATAATGTTGATGGCCCTGGACTTGCAAATAGCACTCTTTTAAGTTGTGGATCCAAATCGTCGTCCGAATCTGACTCTGATTCACAACTTATGGTGTCCACAGTCACGTTGCTTCCAGACTGCCCTCCATCATCACCTTTTTCTTCTTCAAATACGTCATTAACATCATACAGGGTGATCTTGTGACTCCACCAACATACCTGAAATGAATTAGAAAAGAAATCAAAAAAGGAATGCAAAACAATGCATCAATAAAATGGAGATTACCTCTGCAAGCAATGAGTCGCGTTTTCTACCGTTTTTCCATGAGCATCTTTATGACAAGAGCTACAACTTTCCCTCAGAGAGTAAATCAAAATTCTGAAAGGTTTGCAAGATATGAGCCTGACAAAATGAACACTATTTTGCCCATAACAAAAAAGTGCATGACTTTGGGCAAAACTGGTAGACACGGGTCTTTTTTTGGGTCTTTTATCACGTAATGGTATCCGTATATGGTTTTATTTCCATGACTTAAAAAATTACACTCAGTGTAATTGATCACGGGTAGTGGTTGATTGCTATCCGACAAGAAAGAGTTCCTTGCAAACATTTCAGCCAGGAGGTTAGTTTTATCAACAGGTTCAGTGAATATTATATCATCTTTCAGAAGAGTTGGAATAGAGGAAGAACTAGCCTTTACTCTTCTTGCAAATTACCACAAGCTTTTACTTCCTTCAGAGAAATAAGGGAAGGACTTTAGCACAAATACACTGTTCGTGAAGAAATTTTTCGAGTCGAAGTACTTTGGCACACTTGGATCTTTCCTGTGGGGGTAGCAGTTCAGTGTTAAGGTTTTTGTTGGATCCCCAGTATCTGAGCTCGTCCTCTTTGGATCTGACTGCATTCTTGTTCGCCTGTTTACACCAAGTTTTTTCCGATGGTTTAACCGAAATTGGTTTCGTCGCAATGAATGAATTCATACCAATCCAAATTATCTTCTCGATCATTTCAACAGAGGCATCTATATCATTGTCCCGAAAACAAAGCTTCCAGTTAAAATGCTGATAAAAGTGGTTGAGCTCAGCCCAACATACGTAGATAAAAATTGATCGCTTCGGGACTGTGGTTGAAGCGAGATGGATGCTGAAATGATACAGTGATCGGAATTACCAAGAAGAGGTGCAAGCGTGTTAACTCGTACTTTTCAGGGTAAAAAATAAATGGTTTCCCATTAGATCCCATGAAGCAATTGGGGAGAGCTTCTCACAACCAGTGAGCTGTGCGCTTTATAGTTTTATATTCACTGATTGGGACCTACAGTTTTACACCGGTTCTGAACTGTATTTTGAGAAGCTTTTCCAAGAGACGCGCAAACTAACCCTTGCACCACCGACGACCACAGTGTGCGAAGTTAAGAAGAAGTCAAGTAAATTTTGGTTATGCGTCGGTTCATTCACCAACTGCGTTAAGTCATTATGCGCGGCTAAGACCTCAGCGTATTGGCCCTACGCAGTTGTATGGCTCGAATGGGTTAACCAGGAGGAATTATGGACATTGAAGTCACCAGCATCAGCGACTTCACTGTCCGGATAATTACACAATATCCTAGCAATGGAATCGTATGTTATTGATATTATTTACTTATACATTGAAATTGAAAAATGTTAAATCTAGAGTTCGGACGACAACACCCAAAGTACTGTTCTGTGTCATCCGATGTTTGGGGTACCACATTATCTTATCCTTAAAAGCTGAATCAAGTTGCTAATGAATAAAATCAGTCAGCTTACCAGCCAATCAATTACTCAACTAACTCTGTGTTGATAAAAGAGAACACAGATATCCCAAGAAGGATTTTGTTGTTTGTCATGACAATCTATTCATTTATTGCATGTGTCTGATTCAATATCTCGCGTCTTTAATTACAAATCCTAATTAAATGACTTTTTCCTCAATCTGTTCTCAAGTAGCCGCTAGATATTGACGTTTTTCTTTCATAGATTATTTATGCTTTTTGACAGAGCGTGTGGGCATTGCTTTTAATCACTTTAAAATCCTCCGAAATCAGATCAATTTACCGGTGGTATCGCCATAGAATTTCAATCACGTTTTTTCCTCTAGTCTCAGGCAATCAATAGGAAAACTAGAAACCTCAATAGGTGTAGTAAGCTAAGTGCAAATAAAGAAAAAACAACAAAAAATTTTAAATTTCAAAACTGTGTCACTTCAATGAATTTCCATAAGATGTTTCATAATAGTTTTAGGTTTTCACAAGAAGAAACAAAAACCAAAAACATCAACAACGTGTAAAATATGTGATTCAGTTGTTTTACCAGTTTAGTTGCAATGCCCATAAGTGATTTGCGGACATTTGCCTGTATGTCCGTCTGACCGTCCGCATGTCCGTCATCGTTTCAATTATGTGTTGGGGCAAGAAAAATGTCTCTTATGGTAATTATATTGTAGTACGATATGCAATGTGTCCGTCCGAACATGTTTGAATTTATTTAATCATAATGTATTTTTATCAATCACATTGCCTTACATTTAAGTTTTTTCACAGGCCATATTTTTTATGAAAGTACACTCAATCGCAAAAGTATTCGTAGAATATGTGTATTTCTTAAAATAATGATGAATAATTGGACTGGATCAATACCTAGAAAAAAATCAAGCAAATACACTGAGCACAGAAGCTTCATTATAGGGATGCAATTGTAAGTCGCCACAACTTTTGTTGTCATCGAGAGTAAGTAATGCACGTTTGCATTCCCGCTACGAAAATGTGTTGATCAATTGCAAATATTTCGAGACGGTGACGAAAGCTATGGTTGTTGATGCAATGAACTAGCTATATTGCTGAATTGATTTTTTGATATGTTAACACTTATTGGCACGGGTACAGCAATCTATCAAAGTGAACACATGCAAACAACACACAGCGTTGGCATCACATACGTGGTTGTTGTACAATAGTCTCTGCCTGGAAATAAGTATGATAGTATTAATGTAGCGGCAGCGAACAAGCAAGCAGGTCGTCAAAGAGTATTAATTATTATAGAGAACTCATGGAACGAATTGTATGACATAAATGCAATGGCGACGTCTAGCGAATGATTTAAAACGTATTACTCTCCTTTTGTCATAACTTGGTGCATTAATAAAATATTGATGCCTTTTGAAACATTTATGTTTTTTATATTGTTTTATGTAATAACATTATCGAAATGGTGCTTTTATATTGAAATATTCTATAAAGAGAATTAGACTCGTTTATGCTTTTTTAGTCAGACTCTCTACATGAGAGCGGAAAAGAGTGCAATAAGTTCTCTATACTATTGAATACTTTTTTGTAGTCGCTCTGTGTATGACAAAACAATTATTTCAGTGAGCTAAATATTGCTTTATTTATTTTAACAATATTACATCTAATGTTAAAGCGATGTAAGAAAAAAGAAAGTGCAATAGCAAAAAGACTGCAACACAAAAACTATTATTGTTTTTATTTTACAATGTGACATTTACTAATGTTCATAGAAATCGAAACGGGGCCCGTGTAACCTACAAGTGTTAATACATCGCCCGTGAGCTCGAACACTCATTGATTTTGTTAATGCTTCACTTGTTTTGTTTCTTTGTTGCAATGAATTTGTTTCATTGCTGCCTTGTATTTTTTCACTATTGCAACAAAATGCTTCACTCATCAAGTAATTTTTCTAATTGTTGCAACGAGTTGGTTTCGTTGCTGCTTGCAAAATAAAACTATTAATTAGTCAAAACAATATAAATTTATTCAAACTATTCCGGCTGAGAAATACTTTGAACCCTCTCGGTTGCTGTTAAGAAACTGATGTGAGATACATGAGTATACATGACCCAATACTCATACTTACTTATCCGGTCTCGAACAACCCTGGGATTCAGGGATGTTACAAAAAGAAAGTAACATATTTCGCCACCCAGTTCAATTATTATTCTTATCTCTCCAGTTGGCAATATCCAGTGCTCACACAGATTTGTCATCCTGAACCCTCCAGCGGAGTCTTGGTCTTCCTATTTTTCGTCTTCCTTCGAGTTCGGTTTCAAAAACCCTTCGAGCTGGTTCGTCTTCGTCCATTCTACTGACATGGCCTAGCCAGCGCAATCGCATTATTTTTATCCGCTTAACTAAGTCAATGTCGGGATATAGCTCATACAGCTCATGGTTCATGCGTCGCCGATACCCGCAGTTGTGCACTAAAGGGGCATACATTTTTGGGAGTATTTTTCTCTCAAAGACTCCTACAGATGTTTCGTCAGCTTGCGATAAGACTCAGGATGCTACGTCATAAAGCAAAACAGGTTTTATGATAGTCTGGTATAGCTGGACTTTTGTTACTCGAGAGAGGGATTTATGGCTCAAGTTCTAGCTTAGCCCAAAATATCATATATTCACAATTCTCCGCTTGATCTCAAGGCTGACGTTCTTGGTTTTACTTAGGGCAGATCCCAGGTATATAAACTCATCCAACAACAAACATGGTTTCCCATTACATCCCATGAAGGGATTGGGGAGAGCTTCTCAGAATCAGTGAGCTGTGCGCTTTCTAGTTAGCCTTATAGTTGTATACCGGTTGCGAACGGTATTTGGAGAAGCCTTTTCATGGCTAAGGGCTCGATAGTGTCGCCATCACTAAGCGAGGTGATAATGGTCGGAAGAAATATAAGGTGCTCTGAGCAGGGATCGAACCCGCGTTCTCATGTACAGGAGCCGCGCACACTAAACATTGCACCACCGGCGGCCACATATATACTCATCTACCACCTCGAAATTATAGCGGTTATCAACGTTCAGGCTTTGGTCTAATCGCATCAAAGCCCTGCTCATTGAACTATTAATTTTGTCTTGTCCACATTTACTTTCAGACCCACTTTTGCTGATTCCTTCTCAATTCTCGAAAAAACCGTAGTAACTTCTCTCATTGTGCGGCCAATGATATCGATATCATCAGCATACGCAAACAGCATGTGACTTTTGCTGGTGGTGGTTTTATTCCTGCTGACTGCTGGTCTCCATTAAGATGTTAAAGAGATCGCACGATAGTGTGCCACCTTGTCTGAGGCTTCGCTTTGTTTCGAAAGGTTCGGTAAGATCGTTACCGACTTTCACTGCGGATTAGGTGTTCGTCAAGGTCATCCTGCAAAGGCGTATGAGATGTGCATGAATCACAAGCTCTTCTCCCGTATCGGGCTATCGAAGGCAGCCTTATAATCTACAAATATTTGATATTTGTCGATTTGTTTTTCGTGGGTCTTCTCCAGGATTTGGCGTAGCGTGAAAATCTGGTCGGTTGTCGATTTGTCAGGAATAAAGCCACATGGTATGGTCCAATCAGGTCAGCGATAATTGGTTATAGTCTTTCGCACATTATACTCGATAGAACCTTATATGCTATGGATAAAAGGCTTATTCAACGGTAGTTGGCAGAGAGACTCGGGCCACCTTTATTAAATATGGGACATAGTACACTGATACTTCAATCCATGTATTCATCTAATCAAATTTTGCTAATGAGCTGATGCATACACCTTATCAGCTCATCGCCGCCAGCATACAACAGCTCCACCGGTAATCCGTTGGCTGCTGCGGCTTTGTTGTTCTTAATCCGGGCAATAGCTGTTCTGACCTCGCCTTTGTTAAGCCCAGTATTCAGTTCTTGTGAAATTTTCGGGTGAAATTTTGTCATTTATCTTCATTAGGAAATTTTTGCAGTAGAGAGTTACCACCTATCTCTGATTCACCATGCAAATATTTCAATTATAATTCCTCCAGGCAATCCATTTTATTTTTAACACACGTAGTGTTACTTATTGTTGTTAAAATTATCGGAATGTAAAATTTTCGACCCCAAACAATTGTCAAAGAATTGTTTTCGTGCGAAATAACTTTGGTGTAACAACCCTGCAATTGATTTGGTCTACGAAATTTTCGCAAAAATCTGAGTACCAAGAAAATGAAAAGCGAGCAAAATTTTCGGTTCATCAAATTTTCGTTATTTTTTATACACATATTTCTTATAGCATCGAAAATTTCATAAGAACTGAATTCGGTACTTTAGGGATAGGGGGCCAATCGACGTCCTCGTCCAAATTGTGACCGATTGTCTCATCGACATTGAATATCTCAGGTACCAGTAGCGCGGAGAAATTAAATAAATAAATGGTTTCCCATTACATCCCATGAAGGGACTGGGGAGAACTTCTCACAATCACTGAGCTGTGCGCTTTCCAGTTTTCACTCACTGATTGGGACCTACAGTTTTACACCGATTCCGAACGGTAATTTGAGAAGCTCTTTCATGGCTAGATACTCGATAGTGTCGCCGTCACTATGCGAGGTGACCGCCGCCGAAAGAAAATTTGAAGGTGGTCAGTGCCGGGTTCGAACCCAGGATCTCATGTACAAGAGCCGCGCACACTAACCATTGCACCACCGACGGCCACAACGCGGAGAAATTATTATCTCTCTCTCTATCTCTCCATATTCCCAACATGCTCTGCACATCTGCGATGAGATTTCCGTCCTTGTCTTTACACAAGGGGGGTCCATTAGTTCCGCTTTTAACTTTTTGGTAGAATTTTCGGGCTGCATTCTTCCTTCTGCATGACTCAATTTTCTCACTCTCGCGCTTTCTTCACTGCCGTTTCTTACGCCTAAAGATATTTTATTTTCCCTATATCGCTCGGTTGCAGCTCGCGTTGCAATTGACTGAAGCATTGCCATGCGTGCAGCGTTCTTTATATCATTTGCAATGCGACACTCATCATAGTACCATGGTTTGTTGCGAAGCAGTGTTCCAAAACCAAGTACGGTTGTTGCGGCAATTTTTATAGAGTTGGAAATAGGTTTCCACTGCGCATCAGGATCGTCATCGGGAGGGGGTGGTTCTGTGCCAAAAGTTGCGAGAGCTTCCTTGAGTAGGCTTTGGCTGCCAGTGGAAATTTCCGTTTTCCGATGTCCAGCTTTCTCTGTGTCTGGTTTCGTACGATCTTCGATCTAATTAATCTTGTGCGAACGTTTGGTTCTACCTGGTAGGGATAAGAATCAAGGTTAGCTTTTCTGATCACTCGTACGTGTATTGCACTGGATGAGTGGCTTCCATCAATTATCACGTGATCAATTTGGTTCTTCGTCCTTTGATCTGGGGATACCCAAGTAACCTTGTGGATGTATATATGCTGGAATATTCACTACTGACCATGTTCCTTGTCGCGGCAAAGTCAATCAGTCTCATTGATAGTTGGATGAAACATATTTTCCATGCCTACTTTTGCATTAAAATCTCCTAGTACATTCTCGTAGTAGCGCTCGTAGAATATGTCTTTGACCATTTCTTAACATGTACTGGGGCGAATCAAAACTATGCACTACTAGCCACAGTCCGAGCAACCTGAATGGGATTATAATGCGCCTCAGTCTATCAATTGGATAACGTCACTGGCTTATCAAAATATTAGGACATTAATTGTCAAAGATGTAGAGCTAAAGCCAGGTCAATGTCTGATCCATAATGGGCGCCTGAAATACGAAACCTAAAAGTAGGTTTATGTGGTGGTGGCAATTGACGAACGTGCCACTTAGACTAATTATTCCATTGTGATTTCACAGGCTAACACTAAAGCCACAGAAGCGGATGGGTTACTGGCGGAGCTGATTAAGGCTGGCGGCGATGAGCTGTTAAGGTGCATGCATCAGCTCATTAGCAAAATTTGGTTAGATGAATGCATGCCCGGCGTGTGATATGTCCCATATTTAAAAAGATGACACGAGTCTCTGTGCCAACTACCTTGGAATAAGCCGTTTATCCATAGCATATAAGGTTCTATCAAGAATATTGGACCATACCAATGTGGCTTTAGGTCTGGAAAATCGACAACCGACCAGATTTTCACGCTACGCCAAATCCTGTAGAAGTAAACTCTACAAAGCAATGCCTGAGCTTGGTATTCCTGCAAACCTCATACGCCTTTTCTGGATGACCTTGATGAACATCAAATCCGCAGTGAAAGTCGGTAAGGATGTTATTGAACCTTTCGAAACAAAGCGAAGCCTCTGACAAGGTACCACCCTACCGTGCGATCTCTTTAACATCTTAATAAAGATTATTCTGAGAAAAGCTGCAGTCAACATGAATAAAACCATCAGCAGCAAGAGTCACATGCTGCTCGCGTATGCTGATGATGTAGATATCATTTGGCGCACAATTAAAAAAAAAATGGTTTCCCATTACATCCCATGAAGGGACCGGGGAGAACTTCTCACAATCACTGAGCTGTGCGCTTTCCAGTTTTCACTCACTGATTGGGACCTACAGTTTTACACCGATTCCGAACGGTATTTTGAGAAGCTTTTATCATGGCGCACAATTAGAGAAGTAAAAATAAATAAATAAATGGTTCCCCGTTACATCCCACGAGGGGATTAGGGAGATTTTCTCACAACCAGTGTGGTGTCTGCGTTCTAGTTTTACACTCACTGATTGGGGCCTACAGTTTTACACCGGTTCCGAATGGTATTTTTAGAAGCTTTTTTCATGGGTTAATACTCGATAGTGTTGCCGTCAGTAAGCGAGGTGACCGCCGTCGAAAGAAATTTAAGGTGGTCTGAGTAGGGATCGAACCCACGTCCTCATGCACAAGAGCCGCGCACACTACCATTGCACCACCGACGGCCACAAGAGAAGTTACTGCAGTATTTCCTAGAATTGAGAAGGAGTCAGGAAAAGTGGGTCTGAAAGTAAATGAGGACAAGACGAAATTAATGGTTTCAACGAGCAGGGCCTCCACGCGATTAGACCAAAGCGTGAACGTTGAGAACCGTTATAATTTCTTGGCGGTGGATGAATTTATATACCTCGGATCTGCTGTAATCAAAAACAGGAACGTCAGTCTTGAGATATATGTTATTTTGAGCTAAGCAAGCACTTTAGAGATAAAGCCCTCTCTCGAGTAACAAAAGTCCAGCTATACCAGACTCTCATACAACCTATCTTCCTTTAGGGCGCAGAAGCCTGTGTCTTATCGCAAGCAGACGAACCATCTGTAGGGGTGGTCGAGAGAAAAATACTTCGGAAAATGTATGGCCCTGGAGTTTACAACGGCGAGGAGCTATCAGTAGTACGTGGCTTTGATTCCTGGTCTAACTACCTACATTTCTTTCGACGGCGGTCACCTAGCCTAGTGACGGCGACACTATCGAATATTAAGCCCTCAAAAAGCTTCTCAAAACTACTGATGGGAACCGGCGTAAAACTGTACGTCCCATTCTGTGGGTGTAAAAAATAAACGCGCACAGAAGCTCTCCCCAAGCCCTTTATGTGATGTAATGGGAAACCGTTTTCATTTCAAAGGTCGAAACAAACTCAACATTTAATTTGAGGAAGTTTTTAACATTTGTTATATATTGTTTCAGTGTATACTATCATTTTTCACAGCAGATCATTAACTATTTCAATAACTTATTAGTTGTTACTGTAACTTTCTCAATGAAAGGTAGAAAATGCACTGTCTACAAACTTTTTGGGGTGAGGGTGTGCTCATATTACTCAGTTTAGTATTTGTATACAGTGATGTGCAATACCTATAGCCAAGTGGTGTCTGGGTGCGGTCTGGGCAGTTGGTTGTTTCTAAAGAACTACTAAGAATAACAAATTTATTCTGACCTGAGTTCAAACTCGACTTATTGAATACCAGAATTAAATAGCAGACTAATTGTAAAAACAATAACTTCTCAAACAACACTAACGAGCTTGATAGTCTATTGACAATAGTAAAATGAAAATATCTCATAACTGCTTAGATTTTCTTATGTGATTGAGGCTGAAAAATTGCTGTGTCCGACAATATCCGTTTCCAATATCCGTTTCCGGTATCTAATTGTTATACTCGTTTATCATTTTACATTCTAAGAACAGATAGCGAAATTTTGCCTCAAACATATTTGTATGTTAGTAAGAATACTGGCCGTTGGTGGTCTAATGGGTAGTGTGCGCGCCTCTTGTACTTGAGATCCTGGGTTCGATCCCTGCTCTGACCACCTTAAAATTTCTTTCGACGGCGGTCACCTCACATAGTGACGGCGACACTATCGAGTATTTAGCAATGAAAATGCTTCTCAAAAATACCGTTCGGAACCGTTGTAAAACTGTAGGTCCCAATCAGTGAGTATAAAACTAGAAAGCGCACTGTTCACTGGTTGTGAGAAGCTCTTCCCGATTCCTTTATGGGACCATTTATTTATTTTAAGAATTCGGGAAAAGAAATATGCTCGTTATACCAGAAATCATTTGTTTGTTGTGATTCTTGTTTTGACAGTAGATTTGCTGTAATAGCAAAAAAAATGTCTGACAAACATTGTTATAGCAAACTATATTTTTTGAGTGTATAGAATCTTATCCACCGTCGGTGGTGCAGCGGTTAGTGGGCTCCTGTACATGCGAATGTGAGATCGTTACCTGCTCTGACCTCCTACCTTAGTCTCGACGTTGGTCATACTGCATTGTGATGGCGACACTATCGACAACATACACGCTGGAAAATTCGTCTTTTGTTTTGGGTTGTGTGCAAAAATATTTTGTTTATTGCTCGTCGCAAATATAGTATACTTGTGTCCAAGCACATTGTGGTTGCAATTCAATATTCCATGTTGGAGACACAATGATTAATATGTTATTAAATATATGTTTGGGATATTATTTCGCTTGTTGAAAACTGGTGCAAACAAAAACGTGACATACACCAGACCAACAAAAATGCGTCAGATCTTCTATCCATGAAAACAATGATTTCAAACATAGACATGGTTCCTGCAATATGTCGCTGAGGACGTTTTTTCAACAGCTTCTAAAAATAACCTTTGGAACGGGAATAAACCTACACACAGCTCCGTGATTGTGAAAACCTCTCCCCAATCCATTTATTGGATGCACACTTAACCGTGCCTATATAAAGAATATAACCATATACGGACACCACTACGTGATAAAAGACCAAAAAAAAAGAAGACCCGTGTCTCCCAGTTTTGCCCAAAGTCATTGACTTTTTTTTTATGGACCCCCAAAGATTTGGGACCACAGTGTCATTTTTGCAAAAAAGTGATCATTTTGTCAGGCTCATATCTTGCAAACTGTTTGGAATTTTGATTTCCTCTCTGAGGGAAAGTTGTAGCTCTTGTCACAAAGAACAAAATCATCTTCATCTTCTTCATCTTCAACGTCAAAAAAAACTTTAAAAAATTAAATTTCTTTTTACCTTTTTCTCCCTGTTCAGGTCCGTAAGTGGTAAACCGTTCAAAATTCAAGGAAACAATCAACTATTTACAAGAATGTACCTAAGATCTCAATAATCAACTTTCTAGAAAGTATGAACTTTCTAGTTCTTTATGACAAGAGCTACAACTTTCCCTCAGAGAGTAAATCAAAATTCAGAACTCTTTGCAAGATATGAGCCTGACAAAATTATCAAGTTTTTGCAAAAATTACAACGAGGCCCCACCCCTTTGGGGGCCCTTAAAAAAGTGCATGACTTTGGGCAAAACTTGGAGACACGGGACTTTTTTTTGTGTTTTATCACTTAGTGGTGTCCGTATATGGTTATATTTTTTCGTGTTGCACTGTTTAATAAAATGATACGCTAGATTTTGCCGCCGAGAAAAATATGATTGCCAGTAGTACAAAATTCAAACAAAAAGACATCCACAAGGCAACCTGGATATCCCATGATCAACAGACGAAAAACCAGATTGATCACTTGGTAATTGATGGAAGGCACTCTACTAGTGTAATGGACGTACGTGTGATTCGAGGAGCTAATAACGATTCGGATCACAACCTGGTTGCAGCAAAGGTTCACACAAGATTAAGCAGTGCGAAAGTCGTACGAAACCGATCTTCTAGAAAGCTGGACATCGGAAACGTGCAATTGCCCCAGATAGCCACGGCCTACGCAGAGAAGCTCACTCATATACTGGCTCAGAACGCATTCCCGCCTCATGGTCCTGCAGCGCAGTGGAAGTACTTTTCTCGCTCTATAAAAACTGCTCCAGAGACTGTACTTGGTTATGGAAAACCGCTTAAAGACAACTCATGGTACGACGAAAAGTATCGCATGGCAAGTGATGACAGGACGCTGCGCGATTGGCAACGCTTCGGTCAGTTGAAACGCGTGCCACGACGAAGAAGTATATAGAGAAGAGGATAGAGGAATCCCGTGTGATAAAGCAGAAAACCCGATTGTGGAGAAAGCGCGAGAGTGAGCAAATGTAATCTTACAGAAGGAAGAATGAGGCCCGTAAATTCTACCGAAAAGTGCAATACCCAGCTAACGGAAATGGGTCAGGGCCACCCGTTTGTAGGGACAAGCACGGGAATCTGGTCACAGATGTGCAGAGTTAGTTGGAAATATGGAGAGATCACTTCTCTGCATTTCCTGCCCCAGGAGGCTTCAGTATAAGTATAGATACAGGACGATGGCGTCGACTGGCGCCGTTCTAGCCAAAACGAAGTTAGAACTACAATTTCCCGTCTTAACAAGAACAAAGTCGCTGGTGCTGATGGACTACCGGCTGAACTGTTTCAGGTTGGTGGGTATGAGTTGGAAAGGTGTATGCATCAGCTCATATGTAAAATGTGGCTATTGTGTCCTGTTTTCAAAAAAAAAAGTCGATCCGAGTACATGTACGAACTATCGTGGACTAAGCCTTTTATCCAGTGTATACAAGGTCCTCTCGATCGTAATGTGCGAATGACTACAGCGTTTTGTTGCAAACCTGATCGGGTCTTAACATTGTTACTTTAGGCCTGGAAGCCAACTAAAAAGTAAAATGGTTTTGCCATTACATCCCTTGAAAGAATTGGGGAGAGCTTCGCACAACCTGTGAGCTGTGCACTTTCTAGTTTACTACTCACTTATTAGGACCTACAGTTTTTACCCCGAGTCCGAACGGTATTTTGAGAAGCTTTTTCATGGATACATACTCGATAGGGTCGCCGTGTCACTATGCGAGGTGATCGTCGCCGAAAGAAATTTAACGTGGTCAGAGCAGGGATCGAACCCAGGATCTCATGTACTAGAGGCGCACCCACCCAAACGGAGACAACTGTACGAAGCTATTTTGGAGGTTTGTATTCTTGCTAAGCTGACACGCCTTTGTAGAATGACATTGACCGGCACAAATTCCTCAGTAAAGATTGCTCAAAATCTCACCGAGGCAAGACCTCAGACAGGGCGACACCCTATCATGCGATCTCTTCAACATACTAATTGAGATCATCGTGAGAAAAGCTGCAGTGGACACGAATGAAACTATCAGCTCCAAAGTCACATTCTGCTCGCGTTTGCTGATGATGTAGACATCATTCGGCGAATTATGCGAGAAGTGGCTGCAGTATTTTCGAGAATTGAGAAGGAATCAGCAAAAATGGGTTTGTCACTAAACGAGGATAGGACAAAATTAAAGCTTTCGCCAAGCTGAACATCCATCCGATTGGATCAAGGGGCTAACGTTGATATATATATAAGAGGGCGGATCAATGAGTCGGCGACTTTTTGAATAAAAAAAATTTTCTGCAAAAAAAATATTTTTCAACTTAATCTCCTTTTAGCTCAATACACTTAGTCCAACGTTTCTCCAATTTTTGTATCCCTTCCAAAAATAGGATTTTTCGAGGTCCATAAAATAGATATTTGTTTGATCAATAATTTCATCGTTGGAGCTAAATATCTATCCACAGAGCCATTTCGTTTGGTTTGGAAATAGGAAGGAGTCATGACGGAGAATAGGAGAATAGGAGAATATGACGGATGAGGTACCAATTCGTAGCCCAATTATACAACTCCAAACAAGCCACACGATAACGTTTATGGTCAATAGGGAGCAAACACCGCACCCATCTTGCAGACATCATCCTTAAGCCCAACTGATCATTTAAAATCGAAACCACACTGCCATATGAAATGCATATGGCATCAACAATCTCATGCACTTTTACTCTTCGATCGGCCAACATCAGATCGTGGTTTTTTTCGACATTTTCGGGTGTATTGACCTCAATTGGACGTCCAGAACGTTATGCTTCATTTGTACTTGTGCGACCACAACGAAAGTCAGTAAACAAGTTTTTACCGATGGTGGAGAGTCCCCATAGTATTTATCAAGCTTTTCCGTGGGTTAATTGAAGGGTTTTTTTCGTAAAAAATAATGTTTAGCGAGAATTCGCAATTCACTTTTTTCGATTTTTAAAAAAATGCACGAGATTGCATGATTTGTACAGTTGTTAAACGCAAAGTAAATGTCGAAACTTGCCCAAAATTTGACAGTAGTCTACTAACAGGTGGTACTTGATGGGAGCAGTGTTGCATTTCATATAATGTTCGAAAAGTCAGGGACCTATTGATCCGCCCTCGTAATTACTGCGAGGTTGTGGACTAATTCAGGTGTCATTTCGGGCTAAACAACCACTTTAGAGATGAGACCCTCTCTCGAGATATCACACTCTCATACAACCTGTGTTGCTTTATGGCGCAAAATCCTGGGTTATAGCGCATGCTGGTGGAACTTTACTGGAAGTCTTCCAGAGAAAAATGATCCGAAAAATTTATGGTCCTATAATAGAAAACGGCAGGTATCAACGACTGATGAACAATGAGCTATATAATCTGTATCTCGACATCGACGTATTTACACTGAGAGAATAACGCCTCGTCGCATGGATGAAACATTTTCGTTATTGTTTTTACGTTGCTACAGTGAAGTGTCTCTTATATTCGACAATTTAGTAGTCGCTGCAACGAAAAATTGCATACATGATTTCTTTGACAATTATTCATTTCGTTGCAGCAACAACCTAATTTTCGTTCATGCAACAATTTTATTTAATTTCAATTTTGTATAAAACTGGGTAAAACATTAAAACAAAAGTAAGTGAATGAAATTTAAACCGCTGATATTTGTTTTATCTGAAGCAACTTCATTGCTGAAATGACAGAAATTCATTGCAACAATGCAATAAATTCATTGCAAGTACGATACTTATTCATTGCAACAATGAAAGAAATTCATTGCAGCAACGAAACAAATTCGATGCTACAACGAAATACATTCGTTGGATAATGACTCAAATTCATTGCAGCAACAACTATACTTTCATCGCAGGGACGAACAATTTGCAGTTGATGCATTCATTTTCGTGGCGGCAATGAAACTGTATGTTAGCTTACTTTCAATCACAAAAGGTGACAAAGGCGTTGGGGTGATGAACATTTTCATGCCTGCGACGACGCTTTTCCGTTAAATGTATGCGTATCAAAATAGCGCGTTTGTGCTGGTTAGACCAAGTGACCAGAATGGATGAGAATGAACCAGTGGGAAAGGTATTCGAAGACATACTCGACCGACATCCAAAAACAGGATCACGAAGATTTCGCTGGAAAGACTATTGTGAAATTTTGCCTGCCAGAGCTTGGTGTTACCAAGTGGAGTAGAACAGCTGATGATCGAACCGGTTGAGAAACATATTATCCTTATTTTGTAAGGCCTGTGACCCCTCTGGGTTGAGAGAGATTTGATATTTGTACGTCCAACTTTGATTTATACGAGGGTAAATGCTGAAAACTAACGACCCCAGCAACATATTACAGGCTACATGTACATGTTTGCACGCATTGTTTTCATGAATTGAATATGTGCTGCCTTTTTGTTTCATTGTTGTCTATCTCGTTTTTGTTTTTAGCGGGTTTCAACAAACAAAGCCACATTGGCTCTCAAAAATATATATAATAGACTATTCATCATTGTGTCGCAAACATGTTATGTAGACTAGCAAACACAATGTGTTTGGGTACAAAAAAAATAGAGTCCTATAACATCCCATGAAAGGATTGAGGAGACCTCCTCACAACCAGTGAACTGTGCACCTTCTAGTTTTAACACCCACTAGTTGGGACCTACAGTTTAACACCGGTTCCGGACGGTATTGGGAGAAGCTTTTTTCATGGCTATGTACTCGATAGTGTCGCCATCACTAAGCGAGGTGACCATCGTCGAAAGAAATGTAAGGTGTTCTGAGCAGGGATCGAACCCACGTTCTCATGCATAAGAGCCGACGGCGGTTGGGTACAACTATAGTATAATTGCGACAGGCTACAAACACGTTATATTTGCCTCCAAACAACAACAAAATACAGATTTTTCAGCGTGTACTTTTAGTCTCTACCAGCCGTTGAAATTTCTGTCAACTACGTGTTTTTTAACTACGTCGATAAAATGCCCTTGTTGCGTCGTTAAATAAATGCATAGTTAACTACTATAAAAATCAACTACGGTAATCAATTAGAACAACTATTAGTGTAGTCGACATTAAAGTCAGGTTACTGGAATTTGAATGGTTAAAAAAATTAAAACAACTGATGCAAACTGTAGAAAAATTCAATTTAAAGGTTTTCTTGAAACTTTATTCGTTTTAGGATCGAATAAATGGGTTTGGTATTCGACAAATATTCTTAAATTGTATAATTGTAATAAAACCTTTGACTTGTTAAAGCAGACTTGGATTATTTTAAAAACATTTCGGTTAAAATCAACCACGTCTCTGTGACATGAACAATCGATGTAGTTAAAATGCTTCATAAACTTAGGTATTATCAACCAATTCACAGCAACTACACAATAGTCAGGGGTATTTCAACTACGACGTGGTTGAAATTGTGATTATTATTAACCATGGAATATTTTTGTGAGTATTTGTGACCAGTTTATGTAGTTTATTCTATCTGACAGAATAAATAACATATTAACACAGAGCGATAGTAATCAGAGACTATCTTCGATATATATTGCCACATTTTTAAAAAAGTATTCTCGCGTGCACTCTGTACGACTTCTCAGAAATAAACGAAAACAACGACTCTTAAGCTCATATATATATTTTGGCACATTAACCCAAAAACAATTTACGACATGAATTATATACAAATTATTGGTAATATAAAATGTGTATGTGTGTCCCCACCACCCAATCGAAACGGTGTATCTTTTTCCTGCCTAATAGTCGGTTGTAAATGTTGTAACTGACAAACTGCATTTGTGCCATAAATTTGAGTTAACAATTTGATCTACATAATGAAAGACACTTGACTACAGTTTAGACCAAATTTGGAGTCAAACATACGAAATGATTGACTTACATGTTAATATCTTAATATCAATCTGAAATATATGATTATTGGGGCAATATTTATGTAGAGATGTTGATGATAATGATGACGAGTTGTATAGGATGTGGAAATCAATAATGATTTGCAAAGGATGTGGAAATCAATGGTGACTTGCATAGGTTGTGGAAATCGTTAATATTTTGTTGCAATTTCAAAATATGTATGATCTTTTGCAATATCTTTTAACGAAATATAGATAATCACAACGAATCAACTATATCCAAAAAATTCCATAGTTGATAATAACCAAAGGTGAAATTCTCTTAACTATTGCGTAGTTGATACGGGTTAATTAATGTAATTAAGATTTTGAAAAATTTGTAATTACAAAACGCGTAGGTATTGTCAACTACATTTATTGAAAAATCAACATATTAACTAACTTGGTAGTTACTGTCAACGCTACGTAGTTGAGTTTAACGAAAATATTATTCAACTAAACAACATAACCAAGGATGTGGTAACAAATAATTTAAACGTAGTTTGGTTGAATATCACTACGCTTTATTGGATTATAATTCATTACCTCAACTACGTTCGTAGTTAAAATAAACAAAATTCTTGGTTACTAAAAACTGCAACTGAAAAGTGACTAAAACGAATCCATTTTCGGTACACCCAGCGAAATAATTATAAAGGCAATATATTTTTTCTTGATTCTCTCCATCCACTGGGTTTTTGGCGTAGAATTTTAAAGCATATATGTGTCATTAGGTATATAGGTCAGAGAATATAACCATTCGATCTCTGCTACTAGTTAAATGAAAAGTGACGTTGTTTTTTCTGTCTCTGGTGCGAAATATATATAAAGGCAACATGGAAAAGAACCCGAATTCGAATAGTAGTAAATAGGAATTTAAACAGAAGTGAGTTTTCTTTGGTTTTAATTTTATTATTTTAAAATTAAATTAAATTAAATTAAAAAAAAAAAACAAAAGTTTTTATAAAGAATACCTGAAGGAAAGTACATAAGTAAAGAAGAAAAGGGAAAAATTTAAGATTATCATAAGATTGGGCTGTCTGGGAAATTTCAAGGCGATTGAAAAGATCTAGCTGTATCATTGACAATTTTATAAAATAGGGTGGCCAATATGAAAACACAAAACGACCAGGAATGACACCACTTATCAGTGGCAGCGCCAAAAGAGATATCACAAGGGCTGCTGTTAAAGAAAACTTCGGCGATAAGGAAATTATTGCTTAATTGAGCTTGAGAGCAGGATTGCGTCGTGTTCAACAAATAATGAAACGCGACTTGAAACTGTCATATGGGAAAAAGTATTGCAAACTTGGTCTCATGCCAAGATACGAATTAAAAAAAAACCGTTTCCCATTACATCCCATGAAGGGATTGGGGAGAGCTTCTCACAAGCAGTGAGCAGTGCGCTTTCTAATTTTTCACTCTCTGATTGGCACCTACAGTTTTTACACCGATTCCGAACGGTATTTTGAGAAGCTTTTTCATGGCTAAATACTCGATAGTGTCGCCGTCACTCTGCGAGGTGACCGCCGCCGAAAGAATTTTTTTTTAAGGTGGTCAGAGCAGGATCGAATCCGGGATCTCATGTACAAGAGGCGCGCACACAACCCATTGCACCACCAACGACGAAATAGTCAGATTTAAATTCGCTGAAATAAACATATTTTTGAATGAGGGGTAATATTTTCTGATGGAAAAAATTTAATTTGGATGAACCTGATGGCTCTGACAAATATTGGCGTTCCATAAAATTTTCCAAAATTTTGCGTCAGCGGCGAAATTTTGGCGGTGGCTCCCTTATGGTTTGGGCAGGTAAGATATATAGAAGAACCACTCCAATATGTTTCGTTTCCACAAAAATTGACTCCGAGTATTATATTCGACTATTGGATGTCGTCTTAGTTAATTCTAAAGAGGAAAGTTGTGTCACAGAACTTATCATACAGCAGGACAACGCAACAGTACATCGGCCAAAGAAATCTAAAAAGTTTCTGGAGTCCAGAAACAAACTCTCGACTGGCATGCACTTAGTTATGACCTCTATACGAACGAGAACTTCTGGTCTATTTTACCTACCCAAGTTTACCACCCAGGACGCCAGTTGAAGAATACCAAGGATCGAAGAGTAGCAATACCAGAAAATGGAAGATAACTGATCCTGCGCATATTCATTCGTTAATAAACTCAATGCCAAGATGCTTAGTAGAAGTTATCAGCGATAATGGAGATCAAATGTCTTACGAAAGTTTTTCGAATTTTTAAATAAACCTTTTGCCTTTATAAATATTTCGCCCTAGTAATTAGTTTATTTTTGTTGGTTCACCTTGAAGAAGTCATAGTCAAAGTATTTTTCCTGAAACGTATTTAATTTTGAAAGGACTAATACAATATAAAATAAAAACTTGAAAATTCGTCACAACATTTGGAAAAAACAAAAAATGGTGTTGCCTTTATATTTATTTCGCGGGGTGTATGAGAATGTGTTATTTAATTTTCATATTTCGAGTACTGTACTGCTGTCGAATAGTCAAGAAATTTAGGAGTGCTGGGAGTACTTCCAGCACTGTTCCATAACCGACTTACTGGTAGCCAAGCGAGGGCAATGAAAGCGATATTGCCGGAAAGCGCAAGATTAATTCTAGTACTACAAAACAGGGAGGCAATTCAATTGAATTGAATTGAATTGAATTGAATTGAATTGAATTTAATTTAATTTAATTTAATTTAATTTAATTGAATTAAATTGAATTGAATTGAATTGAATTGAATTGAATTGAATTGAATTGAATTGAATTGAATTGAATTGAATTGAACTGAATTGAATTAAATTGAGCTGAATTGTATTGAATTGAATTGCACTGAATTGAATTGAACTGAATTGAATTGAATAGAATTGAAGTGAATTGAATTGCATTAAATTGAGTGGAACTGAATTGAGTGGAACTGCATTAAATTGAATTGAATTGAATTGAATTGAATTGAATTGAATTGAATTGAGTTGAATTAAATTAAATTAACTTGATTTGAATTTCATTGAATTGAATTGAAATGATTTGAATTGACTTCAATTCAATTGTATTGAACTTAAATGAATTGAAATGATTCGAATTCAATTCAATTCAACTGAATTGAACTGAATTGAATTAAATTGAGCTGAATTGTATTGAATTGAATTGCACTGAATTGAATTGAATTGAATTGAATTGAATTGAATTGAATTGAATTTAATTTAATTTAATTTAATTTAATTGAATTAAATTGAATTGAATTGAATTGAATTGAATTGAATTGAATTGAATTGAATTGAATTGAATTGAATTGAATTGAATTGAATTGAACTGAATTGAATTAAATTGAGCTGAATTGTATTGAATTGAATTGCACTGAATTGAATTGAACTGAATTGAATTGAATAGAATTGAAGTGAATTGAATTGCATTAAATTGAGTGGAACTGAATTGAGTGGAACTGCATTAAATTGAATTGAATTGAATTGAATTGAATTGAATTAAATTAAATTAACTTGATTTGAATTTCATTGAATTGAATTGAAATGATTTGAATTGACTTCAATTCAATTGTATTGAACTTAAATGAATTGAAATGATTCGAATTCAATTCAATTCAACTGAATTGAACTGAATTGAATTAAATTGAGCTGAATTGTATTGAATTGAATTGCACTGAATTGAATTGAACTGAACTGAATTGAATTGAATAGAATTGAAGTGAATTGAATTGCATTAAATTGAGTGGAACTGAATTGAGTGGAACTGCATTAAATTGAATTGAATTGAATTGAATTGAATTGGATTGAATTGAATTGAATTGAAGTGAATTGAATTGAATTGGATTGGATTGAATTGAATTGAATTGAATTGAGTTGAATTGAATTGAATTGAATTGAATTGAATTGAAGTGAATTGAATTGAATTGAATTGAACTGAATTGAGTGCAACTGAACTGAACTAAATTTAATTTAATTGGACTCATTTGAATTTCTATCCAAAGTGTTGAGAATTCCAATAAGAAATTTAACTTTTTTATGAGATCTAAGAATTTCTGTTCGAAATATTAATAATTTTTTAATTGATAATTTCATTCGAATTCTGAAAACTGAATTTCCATGAGAAATTAAAAATTGCTATTGGAAATTACAATTTGCTATCGAATATTCACACATCTCTATTAAAAATTAAGAATTTTTATGGGATCTTATGAATTTGTTGTTGAGAAACTTCGCTTGAAAAAACTCATTACAATCAAAAAAGTCAAAAATCAAGAATTTCCTTTGAAAATCACGTAATTTTACCCGAATTTCACAAACGTTGAGGTGAAATTATGAATTTTTTGTGGGAGTTTGGTAATGACAATTATAAATTCAGAAATTTCCATTCGATATTGAAAAATCCCTGTGGGAATTAAAAAATTTTATTGATAATTTGTATTGAAAAATCAGATTTTCTACGGCAAAAGGGCAAAATTTCTATTTCAAATTAAGAATTTATACCACAATTGCAAAATTTCTAATTGCAAAAATTTCTATTTAAATTTAAAAAAATGCTTTTTTATTTATGCTCATGATTCCTGACAAACCAGATAGCTGTTCCAGACCTAGCTACACATCTTCATCAACTATTGTTTGGAATACTGCTATTACAAAATTCATCAAACTAAATGCAAACTAAAACTCATTTCAATAGAGAATTCCTCACTATGCAAGTGTTCAAAAAGTGTCAGAAGTTTAACACACTAGCCAACATTTGCGAGCTCTTCTTTCCGTCTCCAGAGAACCGTCGGTTATCATTAGACATGATTTTGAGTTTGTGCTTGAAACTATAATTCTAAAAATAGTTCTAATAAAAGCCAGAATAAATAAATAGCATCCCTGATGTATTTAAAAGTGTTTGGAATCTTTAGAATATCTACTGCGAATTCAAAATGTCCTCCAAGAAATAAAAAACTTATGTTAGGAAACTGAAAATTTGTATTTGAAATTGAGAACTTACTCTGCAAAAAAATGAAATTGAAAGAAATATTTATTGGAAATTGGAAGCTTTTGTTTTTCGAATGAATTAAAAGCTTCAGTTTGGGAATTAGGAAATACAATTAAACTTGCAGAATCTTCATTGAATGTTTGAATATCAATAATTATATTAAAAATTGAGAAGTTCAATTGGATATTATTAAAATGAGAATTTTGAATTTCTATTAGAGTTTGAATATTCATATGGAAACCTAAGATTTCTATTGAAAAGTTTGAATTTTTATTGTAAATATAAAATTTACTTTGGAATTTAAAAATTTCTCTTGCACGCTGCATTCATTGCCCTTTTTTTAAATTTATTTTGCCAACTCTAACAAGCTCTTCAACTAAAACTGCCCAACTAAACTCCACTGCCCAATTTAATCGACCACTGTCAAATGCATGAACAATCTTTCAATTCTTTAACGACTTCTTTAATGTTTAGTTGATTCAGTTTTTTTTTCTGCATTTGTAGCAAAAATTACTGCCCAGTACTCCACACGAATCAGCTCTGTAACTATAAACTACAATTAAATAGCATATTTTTTGCTCTGCCATAATTCAAAGATACAATCACTGTTCGAATCACATTTGATCTTAAACTTTATGAATGCGCATGAGTGACCGTCGTCCTACACCTTCGTGTTGTATCACTTTTTGTGTGGCATGGAACTTGGTAGTTTCAAAGAACCGCACCCCCTGAATGAACTTGAACTCTAAATGAAACGAAATTTAAAAATAGTTTTTAACATTCGCCATGACTGGGGGTTTTTCGCAGCAAACAGATAAATAAAATCAAATAAAATTAATAAAAATACGACTGTACTCGTACTAGTGCATCAAGAAGTACCTACTCAAGTCGTAACCTATAGCGTGTTCAATGTTGTAATTGATGCAGTAAGTGGCTGTGGAATTCTATCAGTGCTGTGTGATCACCAGTTGGGTGATAAATTATTATTGCTTATGCGGCAGGGACATGCACTGGGAGGGGCATTATCGTAATCCGTTTCAATAACAAGAAGGGACCCCCTATTGGTTGTTACAGTTCTGTGGTGCTAATTGGGTTAAAAACTTAATGATTTATCTAACGATATAGTGTTTGAAATTTAATAATTAAACTAAATTTACATTTGATTAAATATTTTTGAAAAATGATTGTTCATTTGTGCGTAGAATTGATGATCAGTGGATTTTATTAAAATTCTAATTCTTAAATTTAACCTTGTCCCACTGTCCACTGTGTATTTTTTAAAGTATGTGACCTAAGTTCCAAGGTTGAAAATTTTGCCACAGTTTTGCCCACTGTTATTAGTTTAATGGCTAGACAGCGTCTTTACAGATCTTGCAATCCATTCACTTACGTTGCAAACGTTGTCCTCATGAATTTAAGATTTGTTAGTTTTTTTTTTGTCGTTTGCTGTTTGTCATGTTTTTGTTTTCAACCTTTTTCAACAAACAAAGCCACATTTGGGTCACCAAAAAATATAAAAATATTTTATAATCGAATGTGTCTCCAACATATAATATTAAATAGCAAACACTATTTGTTTGGACACAAGTATACTGTATTTGCGTTAAGCTACAACTACGTTATATTTCCATCCAAACAAGCAAAAAGTATTAATTTTTCGAACCGGTGGATAATTTTGCAGCAGTTTTCGAAATTTTTTCAAATTTTATAATGTCATCTACATTCTGTTCCACTGACAAGAAGATAGTCCGCTATCGACTCAAAACACGAGCCGGCGAAACCACAAATCCGCAGATTATTCGTTGTACGTTTAGAATACCATTTGTTACCATTTCACCCAACCATGTGAAAAAAAAAAACTAACAGTGGCTTGTTTTAAATTCAAAGAATCGAGGAACCGGTTCTTCACAGGAACCGACCGGACCTGGGCTTACAAAAACCGAAAGACGGGTCCAATTGAACCGAAAACGGTTCTCTAAGGACCGAAACACGGGCACAAAAGAACCGTAAACAGTTCCAGAACCACCGAAAACCGATACTACCGGAACTGAAAACCGTGTTGAAAAGAACCGTAAAGCGGTTCCTGAACAAAAGGACAATGGAATCAAAAGTGGTAACCTTTAGGTGAGGGTACGAAAATGTGAATTTTTATCAAATTTTATATTCTTATAGTAAGATATTTCACTTAAAGAGACAGCAATTTACTGAGAACCGGAAGCGGTACAAATACCTGGTTCTTCTCGAAACCGGACTCAATATACGCTGAACTCCACACCCCAACTCGGGTAGTTCAGCAGAATACTGAAAATACTTCGGACCACCGTAAGACGTAAAACACCAGTGTTAGAAATCTATTAATTTACTTGGAAGAGACGACAGTTTTTAAAGGGTAAGGAACAACATTTTTATTACCTTAAGAATATTTGGGGTAGATGTAGTCAGAGACATTTCATAACAACGTTGTCTTAACGAAACCATGGACAACAGAGTCTTATAACGGACTCGTTTCAGCTTTAAATTACATATTGCGCGCCGAATATTCAGTCGCTGGCAGTCAAATTCCGAACTCGACGCCGCCCACAGCCCTACAATTGTCCAACCGCTGCTGCCAACAAATTATTGTAGACTTTGAACACTGTTACCTACATCGTATCGTAGACCAAATTAGAATAGAGAAACAATTTCTCTCACCTGGCGTTTCATTTCACACTCTCCGTCATAGGTTTGTGCAAATGAAAGATATTTCAAGAAAATTAACTTACACCAGGTAGAGTTACAAAAGCTGTTGACTTAACTTGTTCATGTCGTTTTGGTATAGAAGTGTGAAATTATAATATATTTTTTACTGTTTTGTTGACTTTTATCGTTGGTATGCATTCGTGTTATATTTAAAACAACTATTTTAAAACACAAACATGATTTGTTGATGTTGTTGATTTGTTGGAGGATTTGTACTAATGCCTCTATCTGGTATTATTGCAGCCATGCCTTGAAACATCCAACGTTTACATGCAACCAAATCTATGAAGTTAAAATTATTGAGAGAATAAACATCTCTATTCTAATATGCTCTATGCCTAGTAGTACAATAGTAATAATCCTTGACTGCATATCTACATTCGCACTATTACAGAACTGGCATATGTCTACCAGATCGAAAGATATTAAATTTTGACCGATGGAAATTGTTTCTTAATCACTAATCAGCGCTGCAATATCCAGCGACTTTTGTACATTAGAACATGTGATCGATCCCTGATGTGTCCTCTTTTCATTTCCTTCGACGATTATCACCTCGATCACCCTGCGTATATACGAGACTAGACAATGAGAGTATGTATAACTTCGCAAAGAAAATAACAAATTCACACGAGGTGTCAGGGGGCACCCGGTTGGAACGAAGTTCCTTTCGCTATATACGACGCGGATCAGTAAGCCCGTGACTTTTCGAACTTCCCTCGAAGTTATATGAAATGCAACACTGCTCCCATCAAGTACCACCTGTTAATAGACTACTGTCACGCGTTTAACAAGTTCCGTCATTTACGTTGCGTTTAACAGCTGTTCAAAATATACAACCTTGTGCATTTTTTCAAAAATTGAAAAAAAGTGAATTTCGAGTTCTTATTAAACATTATTTGTTTGCGAAAAAACGTCAATCAAATCAAGGCGAAGCTTGATAAATACTATGGGGACTCTGCAACATCGATTTCAATGGTAAAAAGTGGTTTACTAACTTTCGTTGTGGTCGCACAAGTACAAATGACGCTGAACGTTCTGGACGGCCAATTGAGGTCACTACAACTGAAAATGTCGAAAAAATCCACGATATGGTGTTGGCCGATCGAAGAGTAAAAGTGCGTGAGATTGTTGATGCAATAGGCATTTCATATGACAGTGTGGTTTCGATTTTAAATGATCAGTTGGGTTTAAGAAAGCTGTCTGCAAGATGGGTGCCGCGTTGGCTCTCAATTGACCATAAACGCACGGGTGTACAGGTGTCTCAATGGCAAAATTCCATGAATATGGCTACGAATTGGTACCTCATCCGCCATATTCTCTGGATTTAGCCCCCAGTGACTATATCCTATTTCCAAGCCTAAAGAAATAGCTCGGTGGAAGGAAATTTAGGTCCAGCGATTAAATTATTGATCAAACAAATGCCTATTTTATGGTCCTAGAAAAATCCTATTTTTTGGAAGGGATACAAAAATTGGAGAAACGTTGAACTAAGTGTTTTGAGCTAGAAGGAGATTATGTTGAAAAATAATTTTTTTTTGCAAAAAAACTATCTGGCATTCAAAAAGTCACGGACTTATTGATCCGCCCTCGTATTATATACTAGTTAGCTCCAACATGCCTAAGGCACCCGATAAAAAATACGACAATTGCAATGAATCTTTAAGAAAGTATACTTTTTGTAAAATGATGAACTTTTTTTAAAAATTTTTTTTTATATAGAAAGCATTTTTTCAAAAAAAAAGTATATTTTTCGGTCTTTTGTGTAAGAATATGTAATATATTTTCCCGAAAGGTTAATTTTTTAAAGAGAGGTACTTCTTTTATTAAAATCTAAAGATTTTTGTAGAAAAGGAAGTAGTTTGAAGAAGAAATACTTTTTTTAAGAAAAACTTTTTTAAGAACAGGTACTTTTTAATGAAGTGATACTCTTTTTAGGAAAAGGTTATTTTTTTAAGAAAATTTACTTATTTTCAGAAAGGCTACTTAACTCAAGAGAAGAAATGCTACTTTTAAGAAAAGGAATTTTTGTAAGAAATAGTATTTCTTTTATTTTCTTTTTGAAGAAAAGGTTTGTTTTTAAGGAAAGGGAATTGTTTTTTAAAATTGGTCCTGTTTTCAAGAATAGGTACATTTTGAAGACTAGGTACTTATCTCAAGAAAAGTTATTTTTGTTTCACAAAAGAAAAGGTAGATTTTGAAGAAAAGGCAACTTGTTGTAAGAAAATGTACTTTATTTAAGCAAAGGTACTTTTTTAAGATAAGGTTTTTTTTTTGGAGAAAAGGAAATTGTTTAAGAATATGAATAGGTATTTGTCTCGAGAAAATTTACTTTTGTTAAGAAAAGACACTTATTTAAGAAAATTTTCTTTTTTTCTAAACTTCTTTCGCTTTGGCTTTTCTAAATTTACTTTTTATTGGGTTCGAAACTACAATATATACTAACTATTGGTTACAGGCTCCACCTAGAATACTTCCCATTAAAGTAGTCTGAGACATCTAGTTAATTTGTTTCTCTATGATCCATTTTTGATTTTTCGATTATAGTTTTCTTCTTTTTCGTAAAATTAGACCGTAATTTTACCGAATTGGCCGTTTACATCAAATCATTTGACGAATTTACTGTCTTTGGACACTAAGAGACCGTGACGAATGCAGTGACAGCATAAAGTAAACATACCTAGACTGATCACTTCACTCAAGAAAATGGCAACATCAAAGACGATTTAGAATCCAGATTTAGACCATAAGATGTAAAAGAGAACCAAAAGGTGCTAGAAATTCACTCAAACGCATTTCTCTCTTGCGTCATATCTTGATTATTTCATACTTTATGCAAAATTTATGTAATTTTACTTCAACATGGTTGGAATTTGTTTAGTTATATACAATAACGCTATCTAAAAGCTGCTCGTGTATTGAAATATTCAATGAAGTGAGTAAGAGAGAGAGAGAGAGCAGAGAATGACTAGGGTTTCACTCGTTGTGTGTGTTGGCATTTGAGTCATGAGAAATTTTGAGTTGCATATGGGTGTTCCATGTTGAAAAGTATTGCTTTAATAATAGGAGATACTAGCAATAAAATATAACAAGAAAGTTGAAAATACTTTTAAACGCAACAATACTCAACCAAAACGATATGAAAAATTTAAGTCAACAGGTTCTGTAACTCCACCTGGTGTAAGTCAACTTAGCCTGTTGCAGCGACGACGTCGATTACTCTCCAAAAGTAGGTATTTAGAATCGTTTGTTAGGTTGTTTGGCACTCTGAATCGAATAAAACTACTTCCAGACCTCTGTATAGATCCCTAAGTATTTTTTGAGAACGGATCAGCATCAAAAACGGAATCACAAACAAACAAAGAATAACATTATTATTTACAAAATTATTTTTCATTAGTTGTTCATTTATAACGCTATACTTAATGCTAAAGATATCGATTTATTTTAAAAAAGAAGAACAGGATCAATACCAAAGGTACAAGCTTTTACCAACTTTATACGATCGTTTTTTGAAACTCATTAGAGCCTTCAGACCTTCTATTAGAATGAGCCGATTCTTATAGTATTTAGATCTAATAATACGTCTGGGAAACATTTTGCTTTGTGTGTAGAATGTGACAAAGCACCACCATCCGGACATGTAAAAGTTGAAATGTATGGGTCAGATGAATAAAGAAGGTTGTGAAACAAGTCTTGCATAGCACTTTTTCGGCTGACTTTTCTTCTGTTTTCTCTTCTGTATCTTCTCAAATCCTCATTTCTCGCTTCAGTGGCGTACTCTGAAATCACCCCAATTGGTATAGAACACAAATCAATTATTTCATGTGCCTGGATTAATACATGCTGAAAAATCTGTCTTTTTTTCTTGTTTGTGGGCAAATATAAAGTGTATTTGGAGCTTGGCGCAAATAGAATGTACTTGTGTCCAAACACATTGTGTTTGCTATTCCATATTACGTGTTCGAGACACAATGATTAATATGTTATAATATATGTGTTTGCGACCCAAATATATATATGACTTTGTGATACAAATACAGCTGTGTTCGTTGCATTGTCAATGCTCTTTCGAGAGCAAGAGAATAAAATAGGGACAACAAGAGAGTATATCTTGTAAGTGTGAGTCTGTATTTTTGCATTATTCTCTCAGTCAGTGAGTGATAAAAATTCCTGAATGTGAGTGTAAATTGCAGATGAAGTGTTTCTTATTTTGCCTGATGTATTGCGCTTTAGTTTCACGTATTCAGTCGTCAATGGTTCATCGGACAGAGGATATCAAAAGCGCGTGATCAGTGAAAAAATAATAAATGAAGGCTGGGACGGTTAAATGATTCGTGATGTTGCTTTGGTTTTTGTGATGTGTTTCGTATATATGTATGTGTACTACCAAAGTGAGAAACGATTTTTAGGAAAGAAACTGGAAAGGGCAACTGAGGGACGGGCCTTTACTGAGAAATTCGGAACGGCGGACCATTTGTGAAAAAAACTGTACTAAAAAAAACACAAGTAATTAATCCACGTTTGGCTTGCATGAACTTGATTTATGTATACATATCTTGTTTGTGTACCAACGTTAAGTGATAACCAACGCATAGCTGAAACCTTCTGGAATAAAAACGTGAGAGACAACAAAGAAAGGAGAAGCAAAAGAGCAGCAGATTCTCATTTCATGAAAAAAAACTAATGCAAATAAATGTAAAAAGGGCCGTTTTGAATATATTGATTTATATTTTTAAAAATAATTATAATAAATAATACATACATATATATTGAAATCGAAGATTAATTCGTTTCTAAATATTATTATATATGGGAGGAAATTCACATATGTGGCCGCGTAAGTACATGCAGGTTTGAGGGGAAACATGCGAATGTTTCCACGTAAGTATATGGATGTTTGGGATGAAGAATTCCTATGTTTCCACGTAAAAGCATATATGTTTGTCAGCAAACATGATAGTGTTTGCATTTACATACAAGTAAGTTTGTGACTTGTAAACATATGAATATTTGAAGTGTGTTCCTGACATATACATGGTACCTGCAGAATTAGTTTGGGAAAATATAACTATTAGAGAGGCCGTTATTTTATTATAGCTGGTACATAAATGGGTACACATAATTTAGCAGTCTCTCTCATGTATACTGAAAAACGGTCAACGTTGATGGCGAATCCACTAGAAATATTTTGAGGAATGATGTTAAACCTTTTCACCAATTCTTTCTTAAGGCCAGTTATTACGGCGACAAAAGCATATTCTCCAAAAAAGCGAGCAGCTGTGTAGCCGTCGTTAGATGACACAAAGCCTTGCTTTACAACATCAACAAGCAGCGCTGCTTTTTGCCGGAACTTTTTCAGAACTTTACTATAGTTTTCTCAAAAATTTCCATATCGATTGGTTTATTTTTATTTTTGTAAATTCCCCATTTTTGTATTTGTAATCGGTACGAAATACTCCAAATCATTTCCAGACTGCGAATATAGGCTGAAAGTGAAGAAACTCCGAAATTATACTGCGTTGTATCTTTTGTTCGACTATATATTGCATGAAGATCATTCATTAACTTTGAGGTAGCACCGCATATGTTGTAGGCTTGAACCGGTATTCCCGTATAAGCAATAATGGTCTTGCCATCAACCATGGTCATCTTGAGGTTATTCTTTGTTCTGTGTTTCCCCCATCTACATAGAACACTGTGGGGTGTAAATTGTCTATTTTTGATCCTGTGGGAGAAATTTGACGACGATCTTGCCATCGTTTGTGTTTAGTTCTAGAGACAATTGACAATTGGAATAGAATGCTGAATCAATAGGGTTGAAACTGTTCTCTATTGTTTCCTTTCCTCAAACTCCCTCTTCGTCATCATATTCGGAGTCTGCCTGCAGTCGCACATCTTCCACATAATGCTGCTTATAGTTGGACTGACCGGAACTACCATCGCAAGCCCATTTACAATTCAATGAACCACTGTTCCTACTTATACTGTGTGCTGCGTCTCTTGTTGCGTGTGCTGAGCTTACTGCTTTGCTGTGCTTCTGCGGACGGTGAGATAGCATAGTATCTCGAAAAAAAAAAATTACACACAGTGTTGTAAGAAAGTTTGAATATGTTGCTACTGTCTCTGCAAAGCTGTCCCGTGTAAACACAAAGTTCGTGTAGGCGGCACTATTGAGTAAGTGATTATGGAAATCCTTCTGAAAAAGTCCATAGGAACCGGTGTAAAACTGTACACTACAATTAGTGAATATAAAACTAGAAGACGCATATCTCACTAGTTGTGAGAATCGCTCCCTTGTCCCTTCATAGGAGTTTGACTATCAATTGGTAACTTTGATCAGTAACTAAAATTTTTGAAATTCTTGTGATTGTTTTTTTTAGGAAATAAATTAAAATTTGTTAAAAAAAAAATAATAAATTTTCAAGCCACCTCCAATGTCGTCCACATGGCACTATCTTTTTTCTTGTCAACTAATTCCAGTTGTGCTACTAATGTTAAATTACAATTTAGTAACGTCTAACTACGTTGACCAGACATTAAACTAAATAGTGATATTATTATAATGTTTATGAGCATTGTTGTATCGTATTGCAGTGTAATTAGTGAGAACTCGTAGGTTTTAGGTTATAATTTACAAGACACATTATTACCCATGCATTTTGGAATACATTGAATTACATGAAAATATTTTGTCGTTGTTTCTTTTTTTATTGCCGCAAACTGTATCAAGGCTTAATGATTGACCTATTCAAACTTGCCCCCAGAATAAATATCAGTTGTGTCTTTGTCTTTCAGGGCAAATTAACAGTGAATATGTTCATTAGCGATAATAAAATTTTAAACGGCTGTCATAGTTTAATAGTGAATTCATACGAGTTTGATTGGCCACCGCGCATAGTGGTTCTGAATCGTTTACCATCGGACAAAATTCAATATCTTTTGAATTAGTAAACTTTTTTTTTAAACCGATTTTTGTAAACAACCAATTTTAGACAAGGTGTGAAAATCTCACAGTGGGGTATATTTCAGAAAAATTTCAAAATTTTACTTGTTTTTGTCTTTTTTGATTTGCAAGAAAACAAAAATTTTGGGTTTTCTATGTCTATTTTAAAATATTTTGAGATAATTGTTCATAATGCTTACAAAAACTTAATGATTTTTTCGTATTACAGGTTTTTGGTTTTTTTTTGGATTTTTAAAATAGAAAATTCTTCATATCTTTTTTCGAATTTCTTGAACTATAACTCGTTCAGTTTTAGAGCTATTTCACTCAATTTTACTTTATTATAACGAGTGATTGGGTAGCTTTAATATGACAGCAGTTTGTACCAAATACAGTTCGGTTGTACAAACTATTTCGAAAAATATCGCTTTTGAAAAAACAAATTGACTTTGGACCAACATGACTTAGTTGCATCAAAAGCCTTCAATGAATATGATTCGCTGTTGGAAACACTGATCTCCAATTTCTCAGGCTAACTTGTGGTGCCACCTGGTTATACACAAAGAAAATAGTGCTAATTTAATGAAAAAGGTCTGATATTTTGACGAATAACTATTTTTGCCTCAAAAACATTTAAAAAATAATTACGCAGATAAGAAGGTGATAAAATCCTCTTTCTCATTTTGGTATTTTTCATACAAATCGGAGTTCATTTGCCGGAGTTATGACCAAAATATCCGTTAAAACACAACATTTAGCATGTGAATCTAAGTGCTGCTGTTGAATTATATACAGGTGGTATTGAAAATAATGAAACAGCAACCATTGTTATTATTATTATGTTTTTATGCCAGAATACCAATAAAATTCACCTCAGTGACCATGAAATAGGTCCACGGCTGATATTCAGGCGAATTGTATTTACAAAACTTAAAAATGTTTACTAGTTCAAAAGATATTGCATTTTGGCCGATGAAAATCGATTCTGAACCACTGTGCGGCGGTAGTGAATAGTTCTGTTATAGTTTTGTATGAAAATATTTAAAATTTTTTTCAAATGATACACCCTGGTTAATTGACGTATGTAGGTTCTGTAACAGGATTCGGAAACATGTTTATAAAGTAAACGAAATGCTAGAGAGTAAGCATGAAAAATCTTTCGGCACACTGGACAATATGTAGTGGTGATTCATGCAAACTCGTTGTGGATACGCATTTCCCTGCCAACTCGCTGAATGACGAGATCACTGTAGGCGAACATACTCCACATAGATCAGTAGTTGTCATTTAAATTATTACTAAATCCAGGCATAAATGGTCTACCGGCAGCGACAAACTTTTTATATCTCCCGGGCCCAACACTGTATCACAAGCAGAACTCCAAGCTGTGGCTGATCAATGGATCCACTGGGTGATACATTATATATTACGTGTATAAATTTCAGATACATTCTTAGACGATAGAGAGATACACGAGTGGCTCCTAAAGACTTTAGGATTATAAGCCTATCATCGAATCTACACGTTGAAAAATCGGTATTTTTTTGTTATTTGGATGCAACTATTTCATACTTGTATCCAAATACATTGGCTTTGTTATTCAATATTACATATAACTAAGTATATGGATGTTCCAAACAAGGCAATATTTTGATTACAACAATACATATTATAAAATATTAGTCACTGTGTTACCAACATGTAATATAGAATATCAAACACAATGTGTTTGGACACAGGTATACTCCATATATGACAGGGTAGTAACACGTTGTATTTGCATTCAAACAACAAAAAATACAGATGCGTGGTCTTCTTACTTCACGTCTTCTTCCGATTTTGGTTTCGAAAACCCTTCGTGATGGTTCGACTTCATCCATTCTACTGTCATGGCCTAGCTAACGCAATCGCGATATTTTGATCAGCTTAACTATGTCAATGATACTCGCAGTTGTGTACTAAAATACATAAATTAAATTTTTCGGAGTATTTTTCTCTCGAAGACTCCTAGAGATGTTTCGGCTGCTTGTGATACGACCCCGTATTCTGCGCCATGAAGCAAGATTGTTGAAGAGTCTGGTATAGTTGGACTTTTGTTACTCGAGAACAAATCTCTAAAGTGCTTGCCTAGCCCAAAATAACATCTATTCGCAAGCACAATTCGCCGCTTGATCTCAAGGCTGACGTTGTTGTTTTTGTTTACGGCATTTTTATATATTGTTACGAGTTTTCTTTTTCGTCTTTTTTGCGTTGTTTTATTCGCGATAATAATGCTAGGCTCGTTTTCAATTACGATAATTACAACGGTAGAACTTCCTTTTACTTTATTTACACCACTTTAATAAGTCTTACATTTTACTATCAAATCGCGTAGCTGACTTTACGGCGGTTAATCACAAACTGACTCACCGTTCCAAAGACCTCCGCTATTTATACCAACTCACCATACTCAAATGAAGTTATATCTAGCGAATTCAAGAACCGTCTAGTCGTTGTTGTTGCTTATCTTTGTAGAATCATCCCGAATGATGGAGAATTATCTTAACTGAGGCGAATTCATGCGAGCTGGTAGGTTGTGACAATGCATACTTTCAGGCGCAGCACTAACCGCCCTGTTATTTACATAATGTTAGTCGAGTCATTAAGAGCAAGCAAAAGCTTTTACTTATTCGTAACTATAAATTTGTCCACCACCTCGAAATTATATCGGTTATCAACGTTCACGCTTTGGTCCTGCCCTACTCTTTGAAACAATTAATTTTGTCCTCTCCTCGTTTGCTGCCGATTCCGCTTTTGCTGATTCGTTCTCAATTCTCGAAAATACTGCAGTAACTACTCACAGATTTCTCCCAATGATTTGTAAATCATCAGAATGCACGAGCAGCATGTGAATTTTGCTGCTGCTAGTTTTATTTGTGTTGACTGCAGCTTTTCTCACGATGATCTGAGTCAATGTGTAGAAGAGATTGCATGATAGGGTGTCGCCGTATCTGAGGCCTCTCCTCGATCTAAAAGGTTTGGTGAGATTTTTACCAATCATTACTGAAGATTTCGTGTCGTTCAGCGTCCTTCTAGAAAAGCGTGTCAGCTTAGGTAGAATACCAAGCTCCGACGCGACTTGGTACAGTTATCCCCGTATCGGGCTTTCGAATGCAACCCTACATAAGTAATCTGCAAAGTGGTGGCAGGTGTCGATTTGATTTAATGGGGTTTCATCAGGATTTGTCGTAACGTAAATATCTGGTCGGTAGTTGACTCTTCAGGTCTACAGCCACACTGATAGGGTCAGATCAGGTCTGCAACATACCGCTTTATTCTTTCACACATTTCGCTCGTGAATACCTTGTATGCGATCGTATGCGATACGTACGATTTCTCGGATCGCCTTTTTTGAAAACAGGACACTGTATGCTAAGTCTTCAATCGTCGGACATCCATTCTTCTAGGGACTGGAAAAGTCGAGCTAAGTTCGTGTAAGAACCATCTCAGACGCGCGAAACGAAACTCGGCCCCAAAGGCTAAGGAAATTACTGACGTCAGTCAAATCTTCTGACTTTAAAAAATCCAATGACTGTTCGAACTGACGGGCGATGTGTTAACACCTTTTTGTTACACGGTACCTGTTCGATTTCTATGAACACATTAGTAAATGTTACATTGGAAAATAAAAAATAGCGCTCAATCATATGATTACATTTCATTTAAAAAATATTAATACTTAAAATTATTTAAAGATCAGTGCAAGCACATGTGTCATTATTTTCTTGTTTAATACTTTTTGTTTTATTCCCACAAAAAACAAAGGGAATGCAAAGCAACAGACACATGTACATACATTGTGTTATGTTCGTAAGCTTACGAGTAGCAAGACTCCGTCTTTAAAGACAACTATTCGCTGCCGCTACATCAATACCATCATACTTATTTTCAGACATAGACTATTATTGTACAACAACTATTAGACTATACCCTACCTATAGATGATACCCTAATGTGTCAGAAGTTCCTATTCACTTTATGCTTGTGCAGATTCACATGGGCATTTAAGTGGACGCTAGACCTGGAGAGTTTGTTTGGCAGTACATGAGAACATCACAATATTACCCTGCAAACCACGTCTACCAAAAAGTATGCGAAAGCACCAACACATTAAAACAATTTTTCTTCGCTACTAACACATGCTAACCGCATTTCTGGCACAATATTTGGAAGGGCTCCATGAAATGTGGCCCCAGTGAAAAGTGACCCCAAACCCAAAATGAAAAATGACCCCAATATTTTGTACTACCTACAACAACACGTAAGTAAAAGACCCAAACTTGTGTTGTTGTAGGTAGTACAAAATATTGGGGTCATTTTTAATTTTGGGTTTGGGGTAATTTTTCACTGGGGCCACATTTCATGGAGCCATTTGGAAGACCTACCAGAAACTCTTCCTAGTGCACAAAATTTTCCTATCCACATATTGTCGTCTTTCTCATTTCCAGGGGAAAACACGGCAGAGTAACAGAGAAAGCGCAATGGAATCTAGTATGCGTGAAAACAATATGAACAATCACATGTATTCACATGTACACAATTTTAATTGGGTAGAATTATAACGAGCATGTGTATTTTTCAAATAAGACTTCCTGGTAGAATACCAGATATATACCACGGTAGATTTCTGGTAGTTGGTTTGCATGGTTAGTGGTTTAAACCAGCACAACTTCCACTAGGTTGGAGCAGAGCCCGAACGTTAAGGTCTGAACGTTTGTTGGAGGAATTTGTTTATCTCGGATCTGCTGTAAACAAAAACAATAACGTTAGCCTCAGGCAGGAAATAGCGCTTTTGAGTAGGTGTTATTTTGGGCTAAGCAATCATATCTGATATAAAGCCCTCGTACGGGAAGAAAAATTCAGCTAAGTCAGACCCTTCTGCCTACCTATCGTGCATAATGACACCTAAACATGGGGTGTCTACCAAGCAGACGAAATAACATTAAGACTCTTTGTCCTTTACAGCCACCCCGACCGACAGGTCTCACTTTGGCTTCTTACAACTTTACTTTAATACTTTATGTCCAAAAAATGTGTAAGTGACTTTTGTGTCTTAAGTCTTTTGTTTACGGTTGACTTCCAAATATTTTCTGACTTTTGTGTCTTAAGTCTTTTGTGTACGGTTGACTTCCAAATATTTTCTGTTGTTTCTCATAGAGCACAGATACCTAGAGCTAACATCTTTCTCAGTAAATTTACGACATTAGGTTTGGTTGCATATGGAGGTTGCACGTTGAAAAGTATTGCTTTAATAATAGCAGATAGAGACATTAGTTCAAAACTACCAACAAGTGAGCAACAGCACCATTTCGTGTTTGTGTGTTAACATTTTTGGGTTAAATACAACACAAATGTATACTAGTGATAAAAGATACCCAAGAACTTCAAAATACCCTTAAATTTCAAAGTTGTCCACCAAAACGACATGACAAATTTAGGCTAAAAGTTCTTGTAACTCCATCTGGTGTCAATCGATTTACGTCAACGATCTCTCTATCGCAACCGCCTTACTACCATTGAAATGAAACGTCAGGTGAGACGGATGATACCTCTTGGTGTACTTGGTCTATATTGTTTATTCACCAGTATGAGATTTTTCGATTGTTGGAATGTACTTATTGATTTACGCCCAATTTCACCAAACAAAGTTAAAGCTAACAGGGAGTTAAATATTTTAAATTCCATACCAACTGACAGGAAAAACTGTTCGTTAGGTCTTATGATAACCACACATGGTGAAATCGGCCGATAGTAACATTTCGTACTTGTGTTTGAAAAACCACTTCGCAACAAACCATAGTACGACGAAGAGTGTCGCATAGCAAATGATGAAAAAAACGCTGCGCCTATGGCAATGCTTCAGTCAATTGTAACGCCACCTGCGACTGAGGGGTATAGGTGTCGAAGAACGGAGGGAAACCACCTCTTTAAGAGACGGCAGTGGAAAAGGCGCGAGGCTGAAAAACACAGAAGGAAGACCATACAGAAAGAAGCACGAAGCTCGAAAATTTTACCAAAAAGTCAAAAACGGAACTAATGGTTCAGGGTCCCTTCTGTAAAGACAAGGGCGGAAATCTCATGTAAATTGGAAATATGGAGAGATCATTTCTCCGCGCCACTGGTACCTGAGTTATACAATGACGATGAGACAATCCATCACAATATGGACGACGAAGAGGCTTAAGAACAACAAAGCCGCAGAAGCGGATGGAATACCGGCGGAGATGTTTAAGGCTGGCGGCAATGAGCTGACACGCTGTATGCATCTTTTCATTAGCAAAATTGAGCTAGACGAATGCATGCCTGGCGATTGGAGCCTGAGTGTAGTCTGTCCCATATTTAAGACAGGTGACCCGAGCCTTTGTGCCAACTACCTTGGAATAAGCCTTTTAGCCATATCATATAAAGTTATATCAAATATAATGTGCGAAAGACTAAAACCAATTATCGCTGACCTGATGGGACCACAACAGTGTGGCTTTAGGCCTGGAAAATCGACAGCTGACCAAATTTTCACTCTAGGCCAAATCTTGGAGAAGACCCACGAAAAACACATCGATACCTCTATAGGGCGGCCTTCGATACCCAGATACGGGAGAAGTTCTACGAAGCAATGTCTGATCATGGTAGTCCTGCAGAACTCATACGCCTTTGCGGAATGACCTTGACGAACACCAAATCCGCAGTGAAAGTTGGTAAGGATTTTTCGAAACTAAGCGAGGCCTCAGTCAAGGCGACACCCTATTGTGTGATCTCTTTAACATCTTAATGTAGATCATTATGAGAAAAGCTGCAGTCAACATCAATAAAACCATCAGCAGCAAAAGTCACATGCTGCTCGCGTATGCGGATGATATCGATATAATTGGGCGCACGAACAAAGAAGTTACTGTGGTGTTTTGGAGAATTAAGAAGGCGTCAGCAAAAGTGGGTCTGACAGAATATGAGGACAAGACCAAATTAATGGTTTCAACAAACATTGCCTCTACACGATTAGACCAAACAGTGAATGTTGATAACTGGTATATTTTCGAGATGGTGGATGAGTATATATGTGGCCGTCGGTGGTACAAGGGTTAGTATGCGAGGCTTTTGTACATGAGAATGTGGGTTCGATACCTGCTCTGGCCACCTTAGAATCTATTTCGACAACGTTCACCTCGCTTAGTGATGGCGACGCTGTCGAGTACTTAGCTATGAAAAAGCTTCTCCAAATACCGTTCGGAACCCGTGTACAACTGTAGGACCCAATCAGTTAGTTTAAATCTAGAAACTACACAGCTCACTGATTGTGAGACGATCTCCCCAATGAGTGTATATGAGGATGAGTTAATATACCTCGGATCTGCTCTAAGTAAAACCAAGAACGTCAACCTTGAGATCAAGCGGAGAATTGTGAATAGATATTATTTTGGGCTAAGCAAGCACTTGAGAGATAATGCCCTCTCTCGAGTAACAAAAGTCCAGCTCTACCAGACTATCATACAACCTGTCTTGCTTTATGACGTAGAATCCTGGGTCTTGTCACAAGCAGACCAAATATCTTCACGACTCTTCAAGAGAAAAATACTCCGAAAAATGTAGGGCCCTATAGTGCACAACGGCGAGTATCGGCGACGCATGAACCATGAGCTGCATGAGCTATATCCCGACATTGACATAGTTAAGCAGATCAAAATAATTCGATTGTCCTGGCTAGGCCATGTCACTAGAATGGATGAAGACGAACCAGCACGAATGATTTTCGAATCCGAACTCGAAGGAAGACTAAAAATGGGGATGACAGAGACTCCGCTGGAGGGATGAGGTTAACGAATCCATATACTGAAGGGATTAGTTTGACGAATCCCCGCGTACACTTGGTTTTGCCAACTGGAGAGAAGAACGAACTGGTTGGCGAAATACGTTACCTTCTTTTATAGGATCCGTGACCCCCCGGGGTTGTTCGAGACCGGATAAGTTACACTTTGACAACTAGGTAACTCAGTTGACAAAACTTTTACAGGACCTTTGAAAATAGTTCCCCTTGGATTAATATAATTTTAAAAATAGTAGAAAAGGATATTGTGTATTCCATTCCCAATAAATCAACCCGTTCACTGAGGCAAAAAGCTGCTCATTTAAATACAGTTTTTAAAAGCCATAATTTGATATATTAAAACTGTCCCATAATACCATTTTAATACATATTTTCTAATTACATCGACCATAGAGGTTCCACCTACCAAATAGTTGCATGTGTCATTAACAAACTCACATCTGATCAAAGTTATAATAAATTTGTAATAAAACTAGTTTGGAAACAAAAGATTCTTTTGAAATTTTTGATTTGATTTTAATTGCAATTTAATAAAAAAAAAAACTAAAAAATTGGATAAAATTCATTCCAAATCTATACCAGGCGCGTAAACAACGTCTTGGCCACACAATGATCGACTGCATCCACATAATCAAAGAGTTCTTGTTCACACGTCTCTCGAGTTTTGGTTCTGCTGTTGACACGATCATTGCACTCTAGAAGGGTATCCCATAGGTGGGCAATCTTCTTAGTACCAGCACATTTTGCACGCAACTCATCCTGGGGGTCTACAATATCTGGTTCTGCATTTGAGGGAGTTTCTTGCGGTTCGGCAGCTTTTACTTTTGGCGTCAAAAGTTGGTGAAAAGCCATTAAGAAACTCATTTTTATGTTGCTTGTAAATAAAATTTTTGGAACACTTTTTTCTGTTTAAAAATTCGGTTTTTGTTTTGTGAACTATAATACTTGGATTTGAAGTTTTCCTTGCTTGATTGACAGTTGTATTCAAAAATTTGTGTAACAGGGTAACACATATTAAATATATTTTTATAGTGATGAACGATAAATTATGCATGATAGAATTATCTACCAGGTAGACGCATTGGAAATTCCGTGTTTAAGTTGTCCAATTAGCTGATCAATTAAATCCACTATTTATACAAAACGTGAAAGATTTAATCAGCTTATCTGACTTGATATAATGTCTACGCTTTAAATTGAATCATATTTGAAATTCTTCGAATTTTATCTCCAAAACAAATGTGAACAAATTAATCAACCCCAAAAGTTGTCAGCATAAGTACGGAAATGAAGAAAACAATCACGAATTAGCTAGGCTGGCGCATTTATCTGAACGCTAAAAAATAGCGACCTCTCTAATATATTCTCCCAAATATATTCTGCAGGAACCATGTATATGTTTAGGCACACTTCAAACAGTAATACGTATATATTTGCACGTCCCAAACTCACTTCTATTTAAATGCAAACAGTATCATGTTTACTGACAAACATGTATGCTTTTACGTATAAGCATATGCTTATTTCCCCCATTCTTTGTTGTCTCTCATGTTTTTGTTTTCAGAAGGTTTCAGCTATGTGTTGGTTATCACTATGCGTTGGAACACAAAGAATATATTTATATACAAATCTAGTTCATGCAGGCCAAGCGTTTATTTCACAAATGGTCCTCCGTTCCGATTTTCTCAGTAAAGTCTTGGACCGAAAAAGGGCTTCACGTTGTTGCGTTTTCCAGTTTCTTTCCTCAATAACATTTCTCACTTTGGTAGCACACATAAATATATGCGAAACACATACACAAAAATCAAAGTAACATCACAAACCATTTAAGCGTCCGAGCCTTCGCTTATTATTTTTTCACTGATCAAACGCTTTTGATATCCTCTGACCGATGAAGCATTAACGACTGAATACACGAAACTAAAACGCAATACATCCGACAGAACAAGAAACTCTGTCTTCATCTGCAATTTACACGTACATTCAGGAATATTTATGACTTACTGACTGAGAAATTAATGCAAAAATACAGATACACACTTACAAGATAGACACTCTCGTTGCCCCTCTTTCATTATCTTGCTCTCGAGAGAGCATAGTTAGTGCAACGAACACAGCTGTATTTGTATCACAAATATAAATATATTTGGGTCGCAAACACATTGCTCATTGTGTCTTATAAATGTAATACTGAATAGCAAACACAATATGTTTTGACACAGGTCTATTATATTTGCGACAAGCTCCAAACACACTTTATATTTGCATCCAAACACCAACAAAAGACAGATTTTTCAGTGTGTGGTAGACAATTTCACAGCAAACACATTTTCGGAACAGTTTCTAGCACGAAATTATATTTCCAAATATAAGTGTTTAATCACAATCAGGGCGATAACGTTGACATTGAATCAAATGGCATTCACGATAAACGCAATAAAATGGTGACAAAATTTCGGCTTAAATATAGTTTAGGTCCAACTCTCGTATCTGCTCCAAATTACTGCCACTAATCAGTCATTGCTGCGTATGCTCACCACGAGCCGTATAACGAAGAGTAGAAAAATGTACTTTCTTGTTGCTCGTGAGATGTGTACTAAAAACTCAAAATATACGACACGAGAGCTCGTGTGGAAAAACAAAACAAAACAAGCACGCATCTGCGGGTGAGCGACCCTTTCCTCACGCTCCTTTTCATCTCAAACGAGTAAAACAAGCAGCTCGGGAGCAGATCGTATACCACTCGCAAGACATAGAAATCAATTATACATAACTTTGGAACGGTAAGACCTCTGGGCTTCGTTTAGGTCATTTTGGAAAGGTAAGAGGTATAGCTATCTTTCAACAGAAAAAAACATAAGTTACCTGCCATCTGGCTGAGCAAATTGAGGTTATGTGAATTTTTTTCCGCAAAAGCTCTGTAACTTTTTTCTAAATTTTTTTTATTGATTCAGAAAGGCCTCTTAAAGACCTTTCCAACAAGCCAAAATCAGAGCACTGGCTCAGAAGTTAGCAATTTTACTCTACTACCCTCCGATTGCCAATCCGAAAATATTGAACCCGCTGCCATTTAGCACCCTTGCATTTTCGGACATGGTCCTAGTGGACTTTTCTTCATGACATGATCCAAGGAATACGCTGGGGAAATTTGTCCGGAACTTTCTGAATCACCCTGTATAGAGAGGTAAGAAAAAGTGGCTGGCTGCAAGCAACGAATGTGAATCGATGTTCACATTTATTTAACATAATTTGAACAAAACGAGCTTAAAATTTGTGGCGGTCACCTCGGTATTTTGCCATGGAAAAGTTTCCAAACAAAAACCGTTCGAAATCAGTGAAAAATTTTACGGCCCAATCGATGAGTGCATGAACTAGAAACCGAACAGCTCACTGATTGTCATAAGCTCTCCCCAATCTCTTCATGGGATGTAATGAGAAACCGTTGTTGTTGTTGTATAAAAAGTATCAAAAGTTTACAAAGTACAAAATGCACAAAAAAGTGTGCTAACCATTGTTGTTGTGTTGTACTAAGAGTACCAAAAGGTTACTAGTACACATTGCACCAAAAAGTGTACTAATAAGTAAATAAAAGTACACAAAATATGTATCAAAAGCTACACAAGGATAAAGGATAATCGAAAAATATAAGTTAACATATGTTGTAAACTTGCATAGTTATTGAGCTATCGAAAGATAACATTTGTGAAAGTTCAGTCAAAGAATAGCGAATCACAGACTTGCCATTCATGAGCAGGAACTTGGTCGATAACTTTTTATCTGCCTGGTGTATTTGAGCAAATATAACCAAACAATTTTGTAAACATGATAGTGATGCGAACAACTTCGATTACAGTCTTAGTAGGTATCAACGAGGGTGGTAAACGAACAATAAATATCAACGATAGCTGATGTTCACGCTAATGAATGGTAAGTCTGTGCTGCGCTTTAGCTATCGGCCGATCGGAAAATTAGATTAGACAAAAATCGGTAAATTGAAATTACATCAAGTTTTTTCATATTTTTTAATACAAATGTAAAAAATATTAAATGAAATTTTTCGATAACTAGCAAGGCTATCGAATTATCGAAACATAAAACTAGATAAAAGTCGATAAATTCAAGTCATCAGTTGCTCACATTTTGTTATTTCTTTAATAGAAGCGTGAAAGATTATTGAAAACATTAATTAAGATTTTTCGATAACTTGCATTGTTATCGTAACATAACAAATAAATATAACAAATAGGTTTTTACTTTATACAGTCCCTTTTAATGAGTTACAAGTTCTAAATTTATCTATAAGTTTCCAGTTATCGGACGTAAGGTATCATATGACTGGAACGTCCCACAACCATACTAGGTCAATTTGTAGGTTAAAAGATGGGAAGGAATATAACGTACCGTGGTATCACAATGGTACACATTGGACTAAGGGTCTCAATAGTGACATCCACTTCTAACGGGTCCGCCAAATAACTTTTTTTTTTGAAAATGCTATAAAAACAAAACTACTGAATATTTTCTCAAATTCCTTCCGGCTAATAATGGAAAATAATTTCATTCAAATGGCTGCCTCGGCTGGCCATGCAGTAGCCTACACGATCGGTCCAATTTTCAAGCACATTATCGATTGTGTGCAGCTGTATTTCTCCAATGGCTTCACGAATGTTGTCCTTTAAAGCGTCAATTGTCTCTGGCTTGTCGGCATAACACTTATCTTTGAGGGCACCCCACAAATAAAAAAAGAAATTTGAGAAAATATTCAGTAGTTTTCTTTTTATAGCCTTTTCAAAAAAAAAGATATCTGGCGGACCCTTTACTTTGCTTTACCTGACCATGGTTGAAGCAATATCCGGTATCGTTTGGAAAACTCGTTGATTACGCGTTCGTAGGGCATTATTCAACTTTTGCCTGCTCTTGCTAGTTGATAGTCAGCAATTTAAACACTGCTTTATTGGACTTTGTTTCGAAACATTGTAGTTTCTTTTGCTCTACGAGGGTCGGTCAATAAGCACCTGTGTTCGGAATGAAGAAGCAAGTTTTCAACAATTTTTCATTTATTTTTCAACTTAATCTCCTTTTAGTACAAAACACTTTCCCAAAAATTGCTGGCCTTTTACTTACCCCTGCAAATAAATACGAGTTGACAAACTCTTCAAATTACGCTGCTGTCTCGACGATAACCCCTTCGTTTGAGCTGTTTTTTTATTCTCTGAGATAAGTTTTGATGTTGTGGAACAGAAATAGCTCGAAGGGAGCCAGCACGATTGAGTACGGTGGGTGCGCCAGCAAATCGTAGTGCAGTTCATGCAATTTGGCCGCAACAATTCTGGATGAATATGCTGATGCTTGTTGTGCCTTGTGAGCAATCGCGTCACCCATCGGGCCGACACCTTTCTAATGCTAAACTTATCACATAGAATATTAACTACCGATCCGTATGACATGCCTACGGCTTTGCTACTTGGCTTTTTTTTCGTTCGGCGACCACCGAAATTTATGTCGTGGACCTTTTGAACGATTTCCTCAGTAGCCACGTATGACGGGAGGCCTGGACAAATGTATAAATGAAATGTTAAAGTTTAAACATAAAAAGCCAATTACTGATAGATTTTGTTCTTTTCCATTTTTATCGAAAAACGCAAAACACGTGTGACACAACTGGCTGCCAAATAAAAACCAACCTGTGAATCCGTCTGAAATTTAGAATTTGTGAAATTTTGAAAAGTCACGACTGAACAAATTTCAGTCTTGGCTCATTTCATGAAAATATGTCCATCTACGACCATCCCCGAAAATGCAAGGGGGCGAAATGGCAGCGGTTTGAAAATGTTCACATTGGAGGTCGGAGGGTTCTAGGGTAAAATTGCTATGTTCTGAACCTGTGGTCGGATTTTTCTTGGGCTTGTTGGAAAGGCCTTTAAAAGACCTTTCAGAATCATTAAACACAAATTAAAAAAAAAAGTTAAATCTCCTCGATACGGACCTCTTTTTTCTGAAAGTGTGCTGGTAAAAAGAAATTTGCATTCTAGTCAAATAACCGTAACTTTGGCATAATTTTGGAATGGTAAGAGGTAGGGCTATCTTTCAGGAGTTGCTATCTGCCATCTGGATGAGAAAATTGAGGTTGTGTGCACGTTCTTATGTCTTTTTTCCCAAATTTTTTGTTGAAAGCTCCGTATCTCGGCGATATCACTTTTTTTAAAATTTTTTTTTTAATGATTCTGAAAGGCCTCTTAAAGGTCTTTCCCACAAGCCCAAAGCAAAAATCCGATCACTGGTTCAGAACTTAGCAATTTTACCCTAGTACTCTCCGACCACCAATCCGAAAATTTATAACCGCTGCAAATGGGCCCCCTTTCATTTTCGGGTCTGGTCGTAAATGGACATATTTTCATGAAATGAGCCAAGGAATACGCTGGTGAAATTTGTACAGTCGTGGCGGCTGAACCACCCTGTATATATACACGCCACCTGTCTTCACACACTGGTACTTATTGGTCGACCCTCGTATTGTTTAATTGTGACAGTAGAATTTCATTTAATTTTCTCTACAGAGGATTTGCAGCATAATTTGTTCTCCAGTGTAATTGTGACTGGGAAATTTCATTTCAAGCCACGATCCGGAAGAATTTTTGTTTTTCAAAACTTTTATTCCAAATTACATTAGCAACAGTCATGTGTTGTACCACACACACACACACACACAAAATCATATTAAAATCTAATTAGAACAAAAACCTAACGAGGTGTTTTTTCCAATCTTGACATGACTAAGAATTAACCAATTCCAATTTTACGGATATAGAAAACATTTATATCACTATGAAATTGATACAGCAACAGCTACAGCGACTAAAGAAAAACGTGTCGTGCGATTGAAATAGATCGCAAAACATTTCGAAATAGTTTAATACCAAAACTGACAACAAAATAAGAATGAAACCACCACCCAATATTGAATGCATTCGTAACGGATGTTTCATTGCCGCCCTCAATGTCAATGTAAAATCGAATTCATTTTCAAATTGATTCCTATTGACTGTGAGCTACACACATAGATGGATGGATGGATAGATAGATTGATATCACAAATTGCGATCTCATTAAATTCAATTCACTTTATTTCAATTTAATAAACTCTTTGGTACTTTTGATATCACATGCAATCTAAGAGCAAAACTTTGCCTGATATCCGTGTGTTGTGGAAAAAACATATTATAATACAAACAAACCAACAGGTGTCAATGAGATCCGTGGACAGACACGTCCATTATGCTTGTGGGTCTGTATGGAAGTTTAAGATAACAATTGCATAGAGGTCTGCGTCTATATTTAGTTGTTGTTGTTGTTTTTTATTTTTTTGTTTTCGTTTTGACAATTATCAATTATCAATCTGCTTGTTTTTGGGTTTGGGGGCTTTCAATGATTTTGACTGACGCCATTCGGTGAGTGTATGGCGAATGAATGAACTTCACATCCAAATAAAAGATTTGAATCACTGGAAACAAAAAAGACTTTTGCTTTCAAAGCTGAGATTTTTATTTATTTATTTTACGACTTTTGTACTTACCACCTCTTGTGGTATAAAGGGAATTGCGATTTCATGATGCGAGTGCGTAATACCCGGAAGGATTAGGCAAAAGGCCATGAATGTTGTTTGAAGATAGTAATTGCAATTGTGTCCATGGTTACTTGTTCGTTCTTCACTTATTGTATTCTCCAATTTTTGTTGTCTTGTGTTGGAGGGCTACTTTACCTTCCCTCTTTTAGATTTTCATTCTCTCCCGTTTTTTTCGCTCCCGCTAGGACCTCCATTTTCCGTAGATTCAGTTGTTCGTTCTTCTTCTTATTCTTAATTCCCCCTAGCCGTATCTGAGCTAAGGCATCCTTCTGATTGTCTGTTCTTCAAAATGTGCGTCATTCCAAAATGACGCTCATACTTCTTATTACTCCTTCCGGTTGTCCTAATGACCGCCACTCTCTCTTGATTTATAAACACGCTGAAAAATAACCAACAGGTGTCAATGAGATACTGATACTGCAGGAATCTACATTTGTTTCTTTATTATTACAGACATCAATGTTTTCAGCAGTTTTCAATAAACAAACTCACATTTGGGTCCCACAAATATATATTATAACCTATTAATCAATGTTCCTCCAACACGTAATAGTGAACAGGAAACACAATGTGTTTGGACACAAGTATACTATTGGTTGGTTGGTTGCTTCACGTGGTTGCTAAAGATACCAATTACACTGTGCGAGACCAAAAAAAAATTATGGGGTTCTGTCAACGGATTCTGGTTGAAAGGTCTAAAAAAATATACGTGTTTCGGCGTTTTGCCAAATCTTTTTAGGGCGGGTCAAAGTTTCAGCCCCTCGGAACTTTTCTCCAACATATTGGCATGCAAAATTGTGTGTTCCTTACTTCTAAGGGGGCGTGAACAAAATGTTCCACAAAAATTATCGCCATTAAAGATCACTATATGTGTCCGAACACTCCGAAACACAAATCTTAGTCCAAGTGCTAGATAATAAGCAAAAACTGACTGCCTTCTAAGGGTTAATAATGAATTTTGTCATTTTGCTGTTTCCATTAAAAGTAGTCCACATAATATAATGAATTTTGTCATATTTCATATTTTCTCTAGCGCTTGGGCTATGATTTGTGTGTTCGGACACGTATTGTGAAATTTTATGGCGATAATTTTTTTAGAACATTTTGACCACGCCCCCCGTTCTTTTTGGAGCAGTTTTTGCGAGTTTAAAAAAAAGGTAAAAATTATGGTTATACGTGACAGTTAGAGGGTTAATTTTTTCTACAAAAATGTTTATCTGAATCTTTTCTATAAAACTACTGAACATATTTTGTTCCTCAGAAGAAAGGAACACACAATTCTGCATGCCGATATGTTGCAGGAAAGTTTCGAGGGGCTGAAACTTTGACCCACTCTAAAAAAACATTCTGATCAGATCCGGCAAAAACGCCGATACACGTACATTTTTTTAGACCTTTCTACCAGAATCCGTTGACAGAACCCCATAGTTATGAAGAAAAATCTAATTTTGTCCCGCAGTGTTATCATCAATTAGTGTCTTGTGACACAGTTTTTCATATCACGTCTATCCGGGCAGTCTAATGTAAAGTGTGTCTATATAAAAATAAATAAATAAATGGTTTCCCATTACATCCCACGAAGGGACTGGGGAGAACTTCTCACAATCACTGAGCTGTGCGCTTTCCAGTTTTCACTCACTGATTGGGACCTACAGTTTTACACCGATTCAGAACGGTAATTTGAGAAGCTTTTTCATGGCTATATACTCGATAGTGTCGCCGTCACTATGCGAGGTGACCGCCGCCGAAAGAAAATTTGAAGGTGGTCAGAGCCGGGTTCGAACCCAGGATCTCATGTACAAGAGCCGCGCACACTAACCATTGCACCAAGCTGTTAATCGGAGATACCTCATTAGATTCCCTAGGCCTACCTCGTGTATCTCAGTGAGGTTGTGCAGGAAGGGTCGACCTATAGTTTTTAGGCGTCTATTCATTAGAGCCGGACAACTGCAGAGGATATGTTCCACCGTCTCCTCCTCTTCTGCGTCTTCGCAGGCACGGCAGTGGTTATTATATGGAAGTTTCACCCGTCTCGCTTGATTGCCGATTGGCCAGTGACCGGTCAGCATGGCAATTAGCCTTGATATATTCCTCCGATTTTGCCTAATCAGGGAACGTTAAATTCTAGTCCTTCTAAATTCTGTGCTGTCCCATCTGGACTTTGTTCGTTCAAGGTAATGCTGGAAAATACCTCTTTTGACCGACCCTATAGGCGTTGCGACTGACACCATATAGATTTCGGTGGAAGAGTATCCTGCCCTGGCGAGTTCGTCTGCCCATTCGTTCCCCAGGAGACTGTTTCGGCATGGTACCCAAGTCAGAACCACATTGGCCAGCCGACCTAACTCGATAAGTTTTTCCCTACATTCACTAACGAGTTTCGATGCAGTGTTGTAAGATTTAAGTGATAGAAGAGCCGCTTGGCTATCTACAAATATTCCAATGCGCTCTGTTCTTCGCTGTAGTACAAGTGCGACGCAGGCTTCTTTGATGACCAGTATCTTCGCTTGGAAAACGCTGCACTTGTCTGGGAGTTTGAATGATAAATTGAGGCCTGCCTCTTCGGAGAAGACGCCCGAGCCGATTTCACATTCCATTTTGGATCCGTCCGTAATTACTTTGGGGTCAAAACCTGTCAGTGGTTCCCCTTTATCGCTCTCTATTCTTCTGGGAAACCTGACATCGAATAGGTTGTCGAACGTCAATGAGGGGGTGCAGTAATCGGTGATTATATTGAGTTATCTTGGGATTATCTGTAGTATTATCGCATGCCCATATGCGTTGGCCTTCGAGATTCCAAGAGCATTTAGTCGGGTAGCACTCCAGGCCGCACTAGCTGTTATGTGAAGGTCAATTGGTGTAGTAGGAAGCATTGCATTAAGGGCTTTAAATGAATCCGTCCTCATTGCCCCTGTTATGCCGATGCAAGCTGATCTCTGTACTCTATACAACAGCTGCATGGTGGACATCTTTCCCGCGACAGCCCACCATATCATTGCTCCGTAGAAGAGTATAGGTCTGATTATACTAGTATATATCCATTACACCAGTTTAGATCGGAAACCCCATCGGCTTCCGAACATTTTCCAACAAGCGTAGTACGCAACGGTTGTTTTCTGTGTACGGTGCTCGATGTTACGCTTCCAGGATAGTTTAGGGTCGAGAAGTACGCCCGAGTACTTGACGTGAGTTGATAGTGGAATCTCTAATCCACCTAGCAGAGGAGAATTAAGCTTTAGTATCTTTGTCTTCGTGGTAAAAAGCATGACCTCAGTTTTCCCTGGATTCACTCCAAGACCACTGCCAGTGGCCCAGTCGTTAAGCGATTTCAATGCCCCATTCATGATTTCGCTCAACACGGATGGGAACAAACCAGACACCATTATTACAAAGTCATCCGCATACGCCACGGTTTTGATCCTAATATTTTCCAGTTTTAGTAGTATTTTGGTGATCATGAGTAACCAAAGTAGAGGAGAGATGACTCCACCCTGAGTAGTTCCCCTATTCACTCGCTTTGATGACACGCTGTTGCCCATAGAGGCGTTGATAATTCTGTCCTGTAGCATTGTCACTATCCAACTCTTGACGAGCGTTTCCACGCCTAGATCTTCAAGTGATTCTTCTATAGCCACTGAGCTCATATTATTGAATGTACCATCTGTATCAAAGAAGGCCGCGAGGGTAAATTTTTCGTGTTCTAAGTGACGATTTCGTGCAGGGCTGTATCGGTTGAGTGGCCGTTTAGATATGCATGTTGACTGAATGGTATTATGGGCGATCCATCCATTTTTGTGCGGATGTTTGCGTCGATTAGCCTTTCAAGCGTTTTCAGAAGACACGATGAGAGGCTGATCGGCCTAAAACCCTTTGCGCTCTCATAACTCCGCGTCCCTGCCTTGGAAATGAAAACCACTCTTACCTGGCTGCAACTCTTTGGTAAGTAGTTAAGAGTCAGGCAAGATTGGAATATTATACAGAGCCACGGCTTAATTGTGACCTCCGCGTTTTGAAGGATTTTTGGTATAATACTTTCTGGGCCCGCAGATTTATATGGTGAGCCCAATCTATCCTGTCTGAACTGATTATATCCTCTATACGGTTAGTATCTGAGTATTTGGTTGAGAATGTTCGCACCTCCCTGGATGTGTTCTTGCTGCCCGGGAAGGGTGTTTTCAAGAGTATCTCTAGCGACTCAGCTGAGCTGTTAGACCATGTATACTATATATGGTTCCAAAAAACCGCTTCGCAATAAACTCTTGTACGATGAAGAGTGTCGCATTGCAAATGATGAAAGGAACGCTGCACGTATGCCAATGCTTCAGTCAATTGCAACGCGAGCTGCAACTGAGCGGTATAGGGAGAAAAGAAAGAAGGTAAACTGTATCTTTAGGCGTAAGAAACGGTAGTGGAGAAAGCGTGAGAGTGAGCAAATTGAGACATGCAGAAGAAAGAACGAAGCCCGAAAATTCTACCAAAAAATTAAAAACGGAAATAATGGACGTGATTCTGGGCACCCTTTTATAAAGACTAGGACGGAAATCTCATCGCAGATGTGCAGAGCATGTTGGGAATATGGAAATATAATTTCTCCGCGCTACTGGTACCTGAGATATCCAATGACGATGGGTTCACAATATGGACGACGACGTCATTGACCCCTTCTAACCAAGCCGAGGTCAGAACTGCTATTGCCCGGATTAAGAACAACAAAGCCACAGAAGCGGATGTGTTACTGGCGGAGCTGATTAAGGCTGGCGGCGATGTGCTGTTAAGGTGCATGCATCAGCTCATTTGGTTAGATGAATGCATGCCCGGCGATTGGAGTCTCAGTGTACTATGTCCAATATTTTTGAAAAAGGTTTCACCGGTCTGTGTGCCAACTACCTTAGCATAGAAGGTTCCATATCCATAGCATATAAGGTTCTATCAAGTATAATGTGCGAAGGACTGAAACCAATTATCGCTGACTTGATTGGACCATACCAGTGTGGCTTTAGGCCTGGAAAATCGGCAACTGACCAGATTTTGATGGTACGCCAAATCCTGGTGAAGACCCACGAAAAACAAATCGACACCTATCATTTATTTCTCGATTATAAGGCGGCCTTCGATAGCCCGATACGAGGGAAACTTTACGAAGCAATGTCTGAGCTTGGTATTCATGCTAAACTCATACGTCATTGCAGGATGACCTTGACGTACACTAACTCCGCAGTGAAGCGAACTTTTTGAAACTAAGCGAGGCCTCGGGCAAGGCGACACACTATCGTGCGATCTCTTTAACATCTTAATGGAGATCATTATGAGAAAACCTGCAGTCAACATGAATAAAACCATCAGCAGCAAAAGTCACATTTTGCTCGAGTATGCTGATGATATCGATATCATTTGGCGCACAATTAGAGAAGTTACTGCGGTGTTTTCGAGAATTGAGACGGAGTCAGCACAAGAAAGACAAAACTAAAGGTTTCAACGAACAGGGCCTCGACGCGATTACACCAAAGCGTGAACGTTGATAACCGTTATAATTTCGAGGTGGTAAACGAATTTATATACCCCGGATCTGCCGTAAAAAAAAACAACAACGTCAGACTTGAGAGCAAACGGAAAATTGTGCTTGCGAATAGTTGTTATTTTGGGCTAAGCAATCACTTGAAAGATAAAGGCCTCCTCTCCCGAGTAACAAACGTCCAACTATAAAAGACTCTCATACAACCTGTCTTGTTTTATGGCGCAAAATCCTGGGTCATATCGCAAGCATACGAATCATCTGTAGGAGTCTTCGAGTGGATAATACTCCGAAAAATGTATGGCCCTATAGTGCAAATGTATGGCCCTACAGTATTGGCGACGCCTGAACCATGAGCTGCATGAGCTATATCCCGACATTGACACAGTTAAGCGGATCTAAATTACGCGATTACGGCGATTAGGACATGCCAGTACAATGGATGGAGACGAACCAGCACGAAGGGTTTTCGAAACCGATACGAAAAATAGGAAGACCACGACTCCGCTGGAGGGATCAGGTAGACGAATGCCTGCGTACACTTGGAATTGGCAACTGGAGAGATAAGGCAAACGATCGAACTGGTTGGCGAAATATGTTATTTTCGTTTTGTAAGGTCCCTGACCCCCGGGGGTTGTCCGAGATCGGATAATTAAGTATACTATATTTGCGACAAACTACAAACACGATATATTTGCATCCAACCAACAAAAGAAAACAGATGTTTCAGCGGGTGGATAAAATATGAACGCAACTTACTCACAATTATAAATATGTTTGTAAGATTAATCCCAACATATGTTAAAGTAACCTTAGCAATATTATGTTTGGGCCAGCTCTGGTTTAGAACCTGGCAACTGAATACTTCATATATTTGGGATTTAAGTTCCCATATCTTATAGTGTTAAAATCCATGTTTCACTGTCAATTCTATACATTTCTAACCTGTTCCTAGATTTGAGTCCCCGTGTTAGCAAACTGCCTCATTTTAAACCAGATTTATGATAAATTAAGAAATCATAAACAAATCAACTAACCTTAATTTGAAACGGTTTAGCATTTTTTTTTTATTTTTTGCTAAAACTGTTCGTGGTTTATTTTTTCAATATCTCTTCACTAATATCGTATTTCATATTTTTTATGTATTTTTTTTTTGTTTGTCACATCGCCTCAGGAATGCCGGACTGTGATTTTGTTGTAGCATACTTTTTCTCACTCGCAACTTTGTTGTGGTACAAAAATCTATGGAAATTGGCCATTTTGATGGTATTAATGTTATGGAAAAAACGTGCTTCATATAGTTAATGTTTTTCCTCTTAGCCATGTTTTTTTTTTTTTGTAAAGTTTACATTTGCATTTGCCGTTAATCTTATTTCCTTTTGGTCAAAAGCCAAAAAATTTTTGCAAATATTTGTTAAACGGCAATGGGTTGACTGGGTGGCTCCAGTGGATGTAGTGCGATCAAGTCATGACTCACATATTCATTCATAAACCCATTGCGGGAAATCATGAGAACTTGGCAAATGACGATTTGCTGGGTACCATTTGGTAACAGTTATAGTTTTATTTCTCTAATTCATTTCCAGCTTTTGTTTTGTATTTTCGGCTTCAAAATGATTTAAACAGTCGTTAGTTTAGGGTGCGGTCGATGGTTTTTTTTCGGTTTATTTTTCTGGCTTCGAAATGAAATGATTTTAATGCCACTTTATCGATGCATTTTTTATGGCCACAAGATAGTAGATTTGTAAAAGTTGGTGTTTCTTGAATGCATAAGTGCAAAAACTGATACATTTGAAATGTCACACAATTTAGGGGGAGGAATTAAATTGAACTTGGTGTTAAATTCGAAACACGGTTAAACTAAACTGATTTAGTGTTTTTCTTTGTGACACAAAGAACTAAAAAAATTCCTTAGTCCCACTGTGTGTAATTTTTTAAGTCATGAAAATATAACCACATACGGACACCACTACGTGATAAAAGACAAAAAAAAAGACCCGCGTCTCCCAGTTTTGCCCAAAGTCATGCACATTTTTAACGAGACCCCAAAGATTTGGCGCCTCGGTGTCATTTTTTGTTTTGATTTGAAATCATTTTGTCATTTCATTTGATCATGTAGTCAGGCTCATATCTTGCAAACCGTTCGGAATTTTGATTTACTTTCTGAGGGGAAAACTTTAAAAATTTCAATTGTTTTTACACTTTTCCCCCTGTTCAGGTCCATAGGTAGCAAAGCGTTCAAAATTCAAGGAAACAATCAACCACAAAAATGTACCTAAGATATCAATAAACAGCTTTCTACAACATATGAACATCCAAGGAATGATTCTGAACACCGTTTACTTCAACATTGAGATACTATGCTCAGCACACGCAATAAGGGACGCAGCACACAATATAAGCATCATTCCTAGGAAGTTCGTATATTCTAGAAAGTTGTTTACTAAGATCTTAGGTACATTTTTGTAGTTGATTGTTTCCTTGAATTTTGAACGGTTTACTATCTATGGACCTGAACAAGGGGAAAAATGTACAAAAAAATTAATTTTTTAAAGTTTATCCCTAAGAAAGTTGATTGTTTTCATGAATCTTGAACGGTTAGCTACCTATGGACATGAACAGGCGAAAAAAAGGTAAAAAAATCTAAAAAAATGTTGACCTTGAAGATAAAGTTATTTTGATTTTATATGTTCACAATTTTTGTGCTTTATGGCAAGTGCCACAACTTTCCCTCAGAGAGTAAATCAAAATTCCGAACGGTTTGCAAGATATGAGCCTGACAAAATTATCACTTTTTTGCAAAAATGACACCGAGGCCCCAAATCTTTGGGGGCCCATAAAAGAAGTGCATGACTTTGGGCAAAACTGAGAGACATGGGTCTTTTTTTTTGTCCTTTAACACGTAGTGGTGTCCGTATATGGTTATATTTCTACGTGTTGCACTGTGTCCTTTGTACGAAAAACCCGTAGGTTTTTGATAAAATATGCAACTGAAGGGTGTCCCAGTAAGAATTCACTTTTTCGTTTTAAAATAAAAACCTGTAGTTTTTGAGATAGTTGTGATTTTTTTTATTGGATTACAAAGAAGACATGTTGCGATTAAGTATGGAATAAAAAATATCCGTCAAATGGCTGCCACGGCTCCGATGACAGGCCATTACTCTTTTCGTGAAATTTTCCATGACTTTTTCACAGAGATGTAGTGGTATCTCACCGATGACGCGTTGGATCTCGAATTTGAGCTCAGGAATTGTTTCTGGTTTATTTGCATAAACACGAGAATTCACAAAACCCCAAAAAAGAAATCGCACGGCGTTAAATCGCTTGATCTTCGTGGCTAATTGACATCAGAATTTCTTGAGATAGAAATTTGTTCTGGAAATCGTTGCTGCAAGACATCGATTGTTTCATACGCGGTGTGGCAGCTGGCGCCGTCTTGCTGAAACCACATTTCGTACGGATCCATGCCGTCCAGTTGAGGCCACAAGAACTTATCATGTTCCTGTAGCGAATGTCGTTCACACCCACTGCAATTTCGGCCTAATGTTCAAAAAAGTAAGGCCCAATCACGCCGCCAGACCAAAATCCGCACTAGACATTTGCTCGTTTTGAATGCGTTTGTTTCTCATGGATTGCATGAAGATTTTCTGAGACCCAAATTCGGAAATTTTGTGTCTTCACGAAGCCATTCAGGTAGAAATGCGCTTCATCGGAGAAGATGACTTTTTTTTTGAAAAATTGGCATTGACTTCACTTTGCTCCATTACCGATTGAACGAATCCCTGGCGCTTTCCATGGCCTGCTGGTTTGAGCTCCTGAGAAAACTGAATTTTGTACGCAGGAGGGTGGAGGCCTTTTGTCAAAATTCGCTGCGCAGTGCTTCGTGAAACTCGAAGTTATTGAGAACGAGGCCGAATTGATGTCTTCGGGGGTTCGGCCACGCTCTCGTTTACAGCAGCAATGTTTTCTAGAGACTGACCGGTACGTTGACGCAAATAAGTTTTACTGTCCATCGTACCGGTACGTCTTTCGAAAACATTGCTGCTGTAAGGCGGCGTGATAAGGCCTTACTTTTTTGAAGATGAGGCCGAAATTGCAGTGACTGTGAACTGCATTCGTTACAGGAACATGATAACGGAGTTCTTGTGGCCTCAACTGGACGGCATGGATCTGGACGACATGTGGTTTCAACAAGACTGCGTCATCTGCCGCAGCACGCATGAAACAATTGATTTATTGTAGCAACGATTTCCAGAACAAATTATCTCAAGAAATTCTGATGTCAACTGGTCGCCAAGAGCAGGCGATTTGATGCCGTGCGACTTCTTTCTTTTGGGGTTCGTGAACTGTCGGGTTTATGCGAATAAACCAGCAACAATGCCCGAGCTCACATTCGATATCCAAAGCGTCATCGGTGAGATACAGCCACATCTCTGTGAAAAAGTCATGGAGAATTTTATGAAATGAGTAATGGCCTGTCATCAGAGCCATGGGAACCATTTGATGAATATTTTATTCCATACTTAGCGACAACAATCACTCTGCACACAATCGATAAATGTCTTCGGTTAGTGACTTGTGTACATACACACCGCAGTGGCTTAACGGGCTAGACGCTGCTGAAGATGATGCTTCACAAACATCGAAACGATCGTCCAGCGAATGTGAGTTCGAATCCTACCCGCGGCATTTACATTTTTTCTCACTAACCGGAGAAAACATTATCTCTTACAGCCTTAAAGGAAATTACAACTTTAAACATAACGAGGATCTAAAATAACTACATTCGAAACATGTCGTTCTTTGCAATCCAGTAAAAAAAAATCACAACTATCTCCAAAAATACGTGCTTTTATTTTAAAGTGAAAAAGTGCATTCTTACTGAGACACCCTTTAGAATATTATTATTTCTTTTATAACAATTTATATGAATTTCATACGAAATTTTTCTTTATTTATTTTTTTTTAATCCAATATTTGTATTTTAATTGAAATTATATTTTGTCCTTGCGCTATTGTCAACTCTTCATTTTGTCAATGCACTGAACATATTGTTAGGTCTTTCTAAATTGACCAATTGGGGGGTTATAGTCAACTAAAGTAATAGTTACAAATTAGTTTACTTGATTAGAAGTCAACTATTGTTCTGCGTAACTTGACAATTAAGGAGTTTTATCGGCGTGTGAAACAGAAATCATGCATTTGTTAAGCGCCATGTGCTTTTCGAATACAAGGTGCTGTCTGTTTGGAATAAATACCATAATCATTGCATACTATCTTTAGAGATTTGAATCACAACATATTCAAATTATTCTATTTCCATTTATGTACGATAATATGAAACAGAAACCGAAAGACCTTAAAACAATTACGCATTCGATAGATTTGTTTTTAAATTTTTTCGTTTCATAAATTAAAACAGAATTGCATTGGACTTCAAAGTAATGTTCGACATGTCAGCAAGATTTTCTTGGTCAAACAACTCCATATCGAAACTACCAAATAGAAATATTCCACAACTAGAAACAAAATACACCCAGACTATCGAACATCAAATCAAACATAATCCGCACACGCCGATGTCAAAGATTGTGGCAGTTTTTTCCATAAAATTAAGGTGACCATAAAAAGTGTAAATAAACTATAATCAAGATTTAAGCCGTAATTTTTTCAATTCTTAAGAAGTGGCTTAATTTGGCCAGCTTTGGCTTTATTCTGTAGAATTACAAAAAAAAAATTAAAAAATACTATTTTATATCTGTTTCATATTGTACATATTTGTGAAGGTCATTTGTTAAGACCTGGTTGTAAAGTATTTTTCATAGCATATGGTCAATTCCAACTTAAGCGACCGCAAAAGTCGAATTACTAATTTGTATCGTGTCTGCCGAGCTCCAGTATTAAAGATATAAAATTCTTATGCATATTTGATTCTCTGCTTTACTTTTATAATTTATGCAATTAATTAATTTAGTTGTTCATTATGCTCGTAGATTAACATTTGTGTTTGAAACAAAAAACAGCAAAATAAACAACCAAATATTACAACATATTTATTTAAATTAAAATATCTAAATCATTGAATTAATTAAGTCACATTGATGCCAGACTGGGGTGTGATTTGGTAATGAGAGAAGACATTTTGTCACCCTATAATTTAAATTTATGTGTGTTGTGTTGTGTTGCTGTTCAATATTTTGTGCAAAAACAAATATCTTTGAAAATCGAGGTAAAATTTTTACCAGTGTAGGTCGTAGGCGCCACGAAATATTAGGAACAAGTATCCAGCAACATTTTCATGTTTCTAAGAAAAGAGCACACGCTTAACATACATATTGCAACATATTGCGGGAACCATGTACATGCCTGCAAGCATTCTTTTCACGAATTGCGGATCTGCTTCTTTTCGTTTCTTTGTTGTCTGTCACATTTTTGTTTACAGCAGTTTTCAACAAACATAGTCACATTTCGGTTACAAATATAACGGGTTTTTCAACAGAGACGCTACAAAAGTAAATCGATAGGGACAGCAAACGACGCCATATTTTTTCCCGCTCTTTTGACATTTCTCTTCAGTCAGGTTTGCCATTTCATCATGGAAAGATATACGAGCCAACAACGAGTCGAAATTATTAAAATTTACTACCAAAATTTGGAGTCAGTGGCCTCAACTTTAAGAGCGCTACGTCCAATTTATGGTCGTCATAATCATCCTACCAGATCAACAATTGAGCGTCTAGTTGAAAAATTTGAATCCACAGGCACAGTACAAAATGTTTCCGTGCCAGTGAGACAAAGAAGTGCCCGTAGTGTCGAGAATATTGCTGCCGCTGAGGCTTCAGTTCAAGAAAGCCCAAATGTGTCTCTCACACGTCGCACACTGGTTCAGCTTCATACGATTGGTGGCATTAAATATAAGGAAACATCGTAGAGCTTTGAATTTTGGTATAGGCTAATATTTCGTTATTATAAAAAAATGCTGAAAATTTGAACAAAATCGGAGCACAACCACGCCTACTTCCCATATAACACAAAAGTTAAAAATCATTGTAGAGTCATAATTTTTGGCTCATTGCAAAAGTGTGTTTTTTATTTGATAAAAAATATATACAAATAAAGTGCAGCAACAGTCATGCCCATATTAAATATAAATATCTGTAAATAAATGAAAAATAAATAATAAAAAATTTATAACAAAGTAATTCGTGTACCTTTATTAACATAACAAATTTTTTACTTCATCAGAAAATTCCAATATATCCTTCTTGGGCTGGTTACGATATGAATTTATGTATGGATCTGAAGATGCTAATAACATATGCATTACATCTTCATTTGTTGATATGCGATCCGTTTTTCTGGAGTGGTTTAGACGATAACTTCTGTAATCTTTATTACGAGCTTCCTGAGCTTCCTCCGACAACATGCCAAGTGGCAATATTGCTGCTGACACAATTTCACTCCCATGAATTAGCACTTTGTGTACAGTAATAGGCATATAGTACCAGCTGTAGAGTTCTATATATCGTTCTGCAGTGGCCAAACAATAAACTTTAAATTTATCCGTATCTATTTCAAAATTACTATTTATTACAGTTAAAATTGTACTAAAGCGATGAATTAAATTTTCATCAACACCAAGAACATCTGCCGTCAAGGAAGGACTTGCAAAAAAACGTCGAGAAGTATTGCCAGTGTTCGATGAGCCCATTCCTTGTTTAACCATATCCACATTTATGCCTAAAACCGATTTCAAATTTCTTTGTATTTCCGCTTTTGCTTTTTCTTTTTCATGCTTTGTTTCTTTAGTGACTCTCCACTTTGAAAAACTTTTGTTGTATGCTATATGCAATATGCACTCCATAAATTTTATCCTAGCATGTAAAGGGGAAATTCCAAATTGAAGCCCCTCCTCCGAAACTGTTTTTGTTCTTAATAATTCCAAATTATTCATTTCGCTAGGCTTACATTGACATATAAAGCATACAGACATTCCTGATGTTTGTGTGATTACATTTGCAACTTTTCCATCAATCATGGTTAAAGTAGGTGTATGCAAAATTTCATGACTTTTGCCATATATATTAACAACAGTTTTTTTCAAATTTTTAATTTCATTTTCTACCCTTTCAACTTCTTCAGAAATTACATTTGCTGTTTCTTTTACAAATTGAAATTTTATTGGCCTACATAAAGCTGTTGATGATGGCCTTGGGTTTCGCCAGTAATCAGATGTACCATCAATACATTTCAAATTAAGAGGAACAATACTTGTCAAAAATATATTTTTGTCATTTAAATTGGGATCATTGAATTTTTGGTGGTATTCGCTATGACCCGAAGATCCATCACAACCCCATTTAGAAACAAGTTGTAGTTGGCTTGGAAGTACATCCGTCTCAGCTTTCGTTTTCGCCTTCAATATTCTGGATACAGTATGATCTAGTAATTCTTGCATACTGACTTTACTATAGTTCTCCTGTACTTCCAAATTTTTAGGATAACATTCTTTTTTAGCACTAAGAACTTGATGGTATGAGGGGAAAAAAATATCACATCCAATTTCTTTGGCACTCCATCTTAATATTTGATACTGTTGTTTTGATAAACAAGCATCAATAATAAGGCTTAGTGCTTTTTCTCGACTAAACATTTTCGACGTTTGTTCATCCTTATTTATTTTTTTTGCAGCTGATGCAATAAGTTCTGCCGAATTACTATCACATAGCTGCTGTACTTTAATCCTTTTAGCACGAGTTTGGCAAAGTTCAAAGGTTTTAGAAGGCCGACCACGTTTGACTTCATGGGAACACGTAGGTTTTTCATACTCTGAAAAATCTTCACCAAAACAGTACATATTTTCCAACCAAACTTCATTTTGTTCAACAAATCTGTCTTTCATACGTTTTGCATTGACCCACTTAGTTTTCAGTTTTGGTAAAAATTGTTTACTTAAAAATGTTTTAAATTTATCTAACTCAATAATTGACAAATGTTTATTATTTGTTGAAATAATATCACAAACTACATTAATGTCCTTATCACAATCTAATAAAAGATCAGAAATTTCATAATAAGATATCTGAAGATTATCCATTTTTAATAATTTTTATTTCTATTTTTCACTTCTAACACAATAATCGAATTAGCTTTATTCATCTAAACACAACTAATAAACAAAACACCTGTCAACTTCATTTCAAAATCAAAAAGCTAACTACAAAAACAATGCAACAAACAGTCACAGCTGATGCGAAAAAAAATGGGAAGAAATGCAAATTAGTAAACCTCATGATCATGATAGACAACTGTTTTACTATTTTTTTCATATTTTATGTTTACGCAAATGTCAATTCAGTGCATTTTGTTTTGTTTTCTTTTTGTACCACCATTGCATTGTTGCTACAAAAGATGACCGAAAGTCAATTTTCAAAAATGCTTCTGCCTGACTTATAGTGTCATGGTAAACATGTGTGTTGTTGTTGCCTTTTGTAATCGCAACTGTTGCCTTTTGTGTGTTTTTTTACAACAAAAAAACGAAACAACAAAGCAAGCAAGCAAACAAAAAAAAACAAAAACAAACAATGATGCACAATAACGCGTTTATGAAGGCAATTTTTCCTTACTTGTTTTAGTTTTTTATACCGGAATTGCTTAGGGGCAAAAACGGGCAGCTGAATTTTTTATGAATCGTTAGGTGAGATTACAAGCTTTAATTTGATATAAGTCTCGAGCTAGAGGACGTTGGAGATCAAAAGATGCAATCGATAGAAGTTTGAGAAAATAAATATTTTTGCACAATTTATAGTAGTAAATACAAAAAACAAAATTGAGCTTCGAAATTTTTTTTTCTTTTTGAATATACATTTCTTATAACATCTAATTTCAGAAAAAAATAATTCTAGTTTCATTACAAGAGTATATCTGAAGCAAGATGTGATAGAAGGTAGCACATATAATACGATAATTTCAAATGCATTCATTTTGGTCAACTTTGAATGCCTCTGGACAAAAAAGTAATAAAGATATCGACCTAAAATTTTTGGTTCATGCTAGTAAGATTCTTTTCTACAAACTATGAAAAAATTAGGTAGATCTGAGTACATGAAAAAAATGAATTAATGCCGCTCTTGAACCAGTGTGCGTCGTTCTCAAGCGTCTCGTGAAGTGGGCTGAGCAACAACTTGAAAATGATTCGGATTTTCATCGGAAAATCATCTTCTGCGATGAGGCTCAATTCTGGCTGAATGGCATCGTCAATAAGCAAAATATGCGTTATTGGTCAGACAGAAATCCACACGTAATCCATAAGTCATCATTGCATCCCGAAAAAATTACGGTTTGGTGCGGTTTATGGGCCGGCGGCGTCATTGGGCCGTACTTCTTCCGTGATGATCAAGACCGGCACATTACTGTGAATGCGAATCGCTACCGTTCAATGATAACCGAAAATTTTTGGCCCCAATTGGATAATATGGAATTGGAGGACATGTGGTTCCAACAGGGCGGCGCCACAAGCCACACAGCGAATGCCACAATCAATTTATTGGAAACCAAGTTTGGTGAACGTGTTATCTCACGAAATGGCCCAGTCGATTGGCCGCCTCGGTCGTGCGATTTGACGCCGTTAGATTATTTCCTGTGGGGCTACGTCAAGTCTATGGTCTATGCCAACAAGCCAGCGACGATTGATGAACTTCGTGCGAATATCGAACGTGAAATTGCAGGAGTATCGGCCGATTTATGCTTGAACACCGTCGACAATTGGGTTCAGCGTCGGGACTTCTGGAGCGTGCCTGTGGTGGCCATGCAAAAGAAATCGAGTTCCATACATAATGGCATCGAACGTACTTTCACAGGAATAAAGAATTTCATTGGTATCCAAAACCGGGTTTGTTTTATTTAAAACTTTTTTAGCGCTCTCATTGAAAAACCCTTTATATATTATAACATATTAATCATTGTATCTCAAACAACTAATAATGAATAGTAAACACAATATGTTTGGGAACCAGTTTACTTTATTTGCGATAAACTGCAAGCTGTATGCATAGATATTGAGGGAGCGTTCAATAATGTCCGGACCGAAACACTCCTCCAATCCTTAGACCAGTTTATGGTGGACCGGGCATTAAAAGACTGGATCAATCATATGCTAAGGAATAGATGGATAAACTGTGGTTCCCATGATGTAAATATTAGAGACAGGGTACAACGTGAAACTTCACAGGCAGGGATTATATCACCACTCTTATGGGTCCTTACAATGCACAGTCTCCTAAGGAAACTTACCGAAGAAGGACTTAAACCAGTCTGCTACGCAGATGACGTTATAATACTTCTTAAGGGCAAGTATCCTAATCAAGTCTGCAGAGAAGCCGAGAGGGCACAGAATATAACGTATGACTGGGCACAGCCAAGGGGCATAAATGTAAACCCGGACAAAACGGAAATATGTCTATTCACAAGGAAGACAAAAATCTCAGAATATGAAGAGCCACGATTCCTGGGTAGACGATTAAAATATCCGATAAGGTTAAATACTTAGGGGTAATCTTAGATCGGAAACTGAATTAGAAGCACTACGTAGAGAACAGGGCCAATAAGGCTAACAGATGCTGGTCGCTATGCAGAAGGGCTATAGGATCCAAATGGCGCCTCAGCCCAAACCTGTACAGAAATGTAATTAGGCCCGTGCTAATATATGCGTTTGTAGTATGGTGGACAACAGTTGAGAGGAAATGTAACATCTCAATACGGCAGAGGGTTCAGAGAATGTGCTGCATTGGTATTAGCGGTGCAATAAGGACAACCTCGACAAGCCATGGAGATAATTTTATGTATCCAGCCAATCGAGATTAGAGTCAAATACGAGGCCGCTCTTGCCGCAAAACGCCTACAAGCAACAGGTGAATGGATCAGCAGGGATCTTACGTCAAAACACCAAGGGATAATTGGGGCCTTAGTCGGGTACATGCAAGATACGAGTGAATTTGACCGAATACCTGAGACAAGGGTTAAGGCGAATTGCGTGACCTTAACACCAACTAGAGACGCCTGGCAGAATGGGACACTGGCACAAATGAAAAATGGGACTCGCTGCTACACGAATTGCTCAAAGCTAGGGGAATGAACAGGTCGAGGATTCCTCATTGAAAATTCAGCAACCAAATCCCATCTAGGCCTCCCGGATCATAATACAAACTTTCAAACGGAAGTCCGGGCGATTACGGAGTATATCAATTGGCTCGGCGATAATACAAAGCCAGCCGAGGCAAATATCTTCACGGATAGCCAAATGGCACTCAAGGCAATATAATCGAAAATTTTCAAATCTAGAACGGTCCTTGACTGAAGGAAGGTGATAAACGATTATTCTATGCACGGGAGACTCAACATCATCTGGGCAACGAATGAGCGAACCTCCTATCAACGAAAGCCAGGAAACTCCAAATGGTGAGCCTAGAGGGAGCGAACCCCTTTGGGGTGACGAAGGCTGAGTTGAATAAATGGGCGGAGTCGGCACACACAGTCGAGTGGAACCAGAAATCAGCCGGCAGGCTGACAAAGATCCTATGGGGGACCCAGATAGATTGAGGACAAAAGGTTTACTGAAACTGGGAAAATCTGTAATGAGCAAGATGATGGGAGTCTTAACGGGGCATTCAAGATTGGTCATTACCGTCTACAACTACAACTACTCGGACAGTCAGGATGCTACAGAATGTTCGAAATCTGTATTACGGACTTCAAGAACTGACCGTGCTGGCACATAGGAATATTCCACGACACCATAGAGCGTCTGAGCATACGAGATTAGGGACTACCGCACCTGTTCCATGCTGCATAGAGAGCATGTGGGTATGCCCCTTTTTGAGTGCAAACTTGTGGTTAAAACCAAAGTTCACAGATATACGAATGATACGTGGTCTGGCGGCACAAAATGCGGGATCACCAGGAACTTATGGTCAAGTTGTAATCTGAGCCGAACGCTATACTTAATATCCAGTCCTGAACAAGACACCTCTATGCTAGTGGCTATGATCACTTTTCTTTTACTTTTATTGACTATTTAACAACCTGATGAGGGCAGATGTCGTACACATATTAATTAAACAAACAAATTAAACAAATTTCAACTTATTCTTCCAAGTGGTTGTATCCTTCGCCTTTTATCGCCAGTTGGAAACACCAAGGATATGTAGGAATTCTTCTACCTGGTCTTTCCAGCGGGGTCTTGTCCTCTTTTCCTGCTTCCATCGGGTACGTTATCGAACCCCCTTCGCGCTGGCTCATCTTCACCCATTGTGATAACATGGCCTGGCCAACGCAACGCAGGACCATATACTTTATGGAGAATTTTTTCTCTCGAAAACTCCCAGGTGTTTTTCATCCGCTTGAGATATGACCCAAGTTTCGGGGTCATATGTTAGGACAGGTAAAAAGAGAGTCTGGTATAGCTGGACTTTTATCTCTCTCGAGAGAGCTTTGTTCCTAAACTGCTTGCTAAGCTCAAAGTATTATCTATTTGCAAGTACAATTCTCCTATTTATCTCCTGGCTGGCGTTATTGTCCTTGTTCAAGGCGGATCCCAGCTAGACAAATTCATCTACCACTTTAAAATTAAATCGGTTGTCGACGTTCATGTGCGGACCAAGTCGAGAGGTTTATCTAGTCGCCGGCACCATCAATTTTGTCTAACAGCAAGACCCATCTTCGCTGATTCTATTTAGATTCTTGAAAATACGCGAGTAACTTATCGCAAATGTCGCGCAGAGATGTTAATGTCGTCAGCATACGCCATCAACATATGACTTTTCTCATTATTATTGCACAAAACTGTCTCGCCTTGTCTTAGTCCTCGCTTGGTACAGAATGGTACAATCTACACTGTTTTCCACTATCATTACCTCCTGATCTTTGCAGTGGTAGAATCTGAATGGAGTAGTGCTCCCTCCACATTTTAAGTATTCACTGCTTATATGTCACCAGATTCTCAATCTCGTCCTTGTAGGAGGGCAGCTCCTGTTATTCGATCTTCTTACCCTCTGGTAAAGTTTCGGGATTCATTATTCATCCTGCACATTTCGGTCTTTTCATTCTCTCCCTGCTCCCACTGCTATTTTTCCGCCTAAATAGTCGGTTTTCCTCCCTTCTTAGCCTCTTGTACCGTTCTCTCGCAGCACGCGTTGTAACTGACTGTTTCGTTGCCATACGTACAGCGTCTGTTTCATCAGTTGCATCGCGATATTCTTCGTTGTACCGTGGCGTATCCTTCTGCGGTTTTTGATAGGCAAGATCAGTCCTCGCAGTGGCTTCCAAAGAATGGGAGATGTGCTTCCACTGAGCATCTGGATCCTCAGGAGGGGGTTATTTTGCCCTAGTAGGAGAGTGAGCTTTTATTGATGGGAATGTGATCACTGGACACTGTTTATTTGGCTGAGACGGGTCTACACGTGGGATCATAATTGCTGCATCAGCTGGATTCATGAAGAGGGGGACGAGAGGGTCGAATATCTCATATGGTACTGGGCGGGCTTTTGTGAGAGTAGGAGACAATACGTATAATCATACTTCATGTTTGATCTAACAGACATTCAACAGACGTTCTTACTCACACTGCCGCTCATACTGTCGGTCTTTACCATATGTAGCACAAAGACTCTTTAGAATATTAGTGGCTGTCCATCTTTGCACCTAGGTCTTTATGCAGATCAGTTTTTGACACGTCTGTCTGTATAAATAATTTATGTCTTAACCTTTTTGATTTATTGGAAGTTTACATAAATTATTGTTCACACAAATGACATAAATTTATAAATTTTTTTATCCAAACAATTTTAGAACAAAAATCATGTTCTCAAGTAATTTATAATAAATTGAAAACAATTTAAAACTTTTACAGCATATAATATTTTTAAAAAAAATCGTGTGAGTAGGATTTGAAAAAATCACATTTTACACAGTTTCCATCCTAAGCTGCAAGACACTAAAATAATACCAAATGTTGTTTACCAACCAATGAACCACATTTTAATATCAAAGTAATCATCTCTCAATATTCCATTAAAAGTGTTGTTATGCCTTTTTATAGACTTTAGTTCTATTATTCTCTCAAACTAGGCCTGTTCCATTAGAAAATCTGCCTTAAGATTATACTGATGTTAAGCCTTTTATATTTTTTAGATTGTTTTGAGATCTTATCTTCCATCAAATGAGCCTTTTTAAAAATTCTGACAAGAATTGAGTCATATTTCCATTAGAACTGTAAACTGCAAGTAGTTTACAGCAGCGGTTATAAGTGTGTACATGCCACATGTTGGTATGTATGTGTCTTAAGTCTTTTGTTTAACAAACGCATGATATGAATTTTAAATCAATTGATTGTGAAAAATTTAATGTTTTTCGAAATTCTAAAAACTCATACTCGTAGTTAAAGAAAAACACTTTAAAGACACAACATCAAACCAAAAAAAAAAACAACACTCTGAAACAATGTTAGCCATATTCGTGCTCTCTGTCATGTTAACAACTCCCAAGGAAAGACATCATGTTGTTGTAGCCGCTGATTTTTTTTGAATTTTGAACTCTACATTTGTAAAACATACATTTTGCATGGTAATTTATGTACAAAGTCTGTAATCCATAAAGGCGAAAAAAAAATATAAACTCGAAACCATCAAACAAAATCTTTAAAATGCATTTAAAGCTATGGAGGGCCGGCGGGGCGGTCTGTGCTGTTTTCAGAGCATAATTTCGGATCTGCTCATATTTATTTCATTCTATTCATAAGCCGCTTGCTTGATTGACTACTGTTTTGACAAAAAAAAAACGATCAACAAACATGCAAAGATTTTTCGCAACATATGTCAGTCTGTTTGCCTCTTCACCCGATAATTCCCCTTGTCCCTCACCTTATAAGTCTGCTATGGAAGGCTTTAAAGTGAAAAAGATCAATTAAAATATTAAATCTCTGGTAACATCAACAGCCATGTGGAGGCAAAACAGAGAAACGTATTAACATGCAAACAGAACTATTAGCCACTATTTCGGGCAGGCTTAACAACGTAAATTGAGTCCTGTTCTTTTTTTTTACACTTTGTTTTTATTTGGCTATAAGCGAATCTATGGAGCAGAATGGCAACAGCCATAACAACCAATAATATAGTGAAACACGCCCACAAAACAACATGAGCATTAACACAAGTGTTGCAAGTGCTTAGCTAATTTTGTTGTTGTTGTTGTCTTGTTTTTATTGCTGCCTTGTTTTTGCTAATGTTGTTGTTTCTTGAATTCTATTCGTTTCATTTTCTATTTAGCCATAATCAATGAACGTTACGCTCCGATGATTTGATTGATTATATATGATTTTTTTAAACAGCCAAAAGACATTCAGGTGAAAGGTTATACATTTAGAGTGATGGAATTTTGAACAGGATAACAAAAAACTAGAAACATGGGATGGAGTGTAGGAGTAATTTAAAAAAATGGTATCCCATAACATCCCATGAAGGGATTGGGGAGAACTTCTCACAATCAGAGAGATGTGCACCTAGTTTTACACCCACTGATTGGGACTTATAGAAGGGTATTTTCCGAAGCTTTTTCATGGCTAAATACTCGATAGTGTCGCCATCACTAAGCGACGTGACCCTCGTCGAAAGAAATTGTAACGTGGTTTTGTCTACGGCTGAGGTAAGCTCAGCCATGTCCAGAGTCTTTCGTTAGGATCCACCAAACCTTTCGAAATAAGAACAGAATAATTTACCCTTTCTGGGGGATTCGAATTCAGATTCTTTATTGATATTTAACTTACAATGTAATTTGATTTACAGGAATAACATCAACTGCTTCACTCGGTGAGAACACTCCTCTTAGCTTGAGAACACTAGTCTTGGTTGACAACACTCTTTTGGGGGCACTTGTTTTGGCTTGACAACAACCTTCTGGTGGCACTTGTCTCGGCTTGACAACACTCTTCCGGGAATACTAGCATTGGCTTGAGAAATCGTCTGGGGCAGGTTGCGGACTGGTAGATTCTAAGGTGATCGGTATCGGATATGCTGGATCGGTATATGCTTTACATCTTCGGTTAGAACGGTTCGGTATCGGTTGTCGTTGGGTGAGTTACATCGGAACAGTGAGCCGAAGCCCCTGTGTAGGAACAGTGAGCCGAAGCCCCTGTGTAGGAACAGTGAGCCGAAGCCCCTGTGTAGGAACAGTGAGCCGGAGCCCCTGTGTAGGAACAGTGAGCCGAAGCCCCTGTGTAGGAACAGTGAGCCGAAGCTCCTGTGTAGGAACAGTGAGCCGAAGCTCCTGTGTAGGAACAGTGAGCCGAAACTCCTGTGTAGGAACAGTGAGCCGAAACTCCTGTGTAGGAACTGTGAGCCGAAGCCCCTGTGTAGGAACAGTGAGCCGAAGCCCCTGTGTAGGAACAGTGAGCCGAAGCCCCTGTGTAGGAACAGTGAGCCGAAGCCCCTGTGTAGGAACAGTGAGCCGGAGCCCCTGTGTAGGAACAGTGAGCCGAAGCCCCTGTGTAGGAACAGTGAGCCGAAGCTCCTATGTAGGAACAGTGAGCCGAAGCTCCTGTGTAGGAACAGTGAGCCGAAACTCCTGTGTAGGAACAGTGAGCCGAAACTCCTGTGTAGTAACTGTGAGCCGAAGCCCCTGTGTAGGAGCAGTGAGCCGGAGCCCCTGTGTAGGAACAGTGAGCCGAAGCCCCTGTGTAGGAACAGTGAGCCGAAGCCCCTGTGTAGGAACAGTGAGCCGGAGCCCCTGTGTAGGAACAGTGAGCCGAAGCCCCTGTGTAGGAACCATGAGCCGAAGCTCCTGTGTAGGAACAGTGAGCCGAAGCTCCTGTGTAGGAACAGTGAGCCGAAACTCCTGTGTAGGAACAGTGAGCCGAAACTCCTGTGTAGGAACTGTGAGCCGAAGCCCCTGTGTAGGAACAGTGAGCCGGAGCCCCTGTGTAGGAACAGTGAGCCGAAGCCCCTGTGTAGGAACAGTGAGCCGAAGCTCCTGTGTAGGAACAGTGAGCCGAAGCTCCTGTGTAGGAACAGTGAGCCGAAACTCCTGTGTAGGAACAGTGAGCCGAAACTCCTGTGTAGGAACTGTGAGCCGAAGCCCCTGTGTAGGAACAGTGAGCCGAAGCCCCTGTGTAGGAACAGTGAGCCGAAGCCCCTGTGTAGGAACAGTGACCGAAGCTCCTGTGTAGGAACAGTGAGCCGAAACTCCTGTGTAGGAACAGGAAGCCGAAACTCCTGTGTAGGAACAGTGAGCCGAAGCCCCTGTGTAGGAACAGTGAGCCGAAACTCCTGTGTAGGAACAGTGACCCGAAACTCCTGTGTAGGAACAGGAAGCCGAAACTCCTGTGTAGGAACAGTGAGCCGAAGCCCCTGTGTAGGAACAGTGAGCCGAAACTCCTGTGTAGGAACAGTGAGCCGAAACTCCTGTGTAGGAACAGGAAGCCGAAACTCCTGTGTAGGAACAGTGAGCCGAAACTCCTGTGTAGGAACAGTGAGCCGAAACTCCTGTGTAGGAACAGTGACCCGAAACTCCTGTGTAGGAACAGGAAGCCGAAACTCCTGTGTAGGAACAGTGAGCCGAAGCCCCTGTGTAGGAACAGTGAGCCGAAACTCCTGTGTAAGAACAGTGACCCGAAACTCCTGTGTAGGAACAGGAAGCCGCAACTCCTGTGTAGGAACAGTGAGCCGAAGCCCCTGTGTAGGAACAGTGAGCCGAAGCCCCTGTGTAGGAACAGTGAGCCGAAACTCCTGTGTAGGAACAGTGAGCCGAAACTCCTGTGTAGGAACAGTGAGCCGAAACTCCTGTGTAGCAAATGTATTTTCACCGTCTTTACTAAAGAACGGATCCCAAAATGTGCTCCTGTCCTTTGCAGAACTAGGGCCCCAGGCAAAATGCTATAATCTTATCTGGTTGTTCGCTCGGAGGCGACCTCGAGTCTAGCTTACCTTAACACTAAGTACCCTCGTTGTAATGACGCAAATGAGAATTCCATTCAAGCACTCATTCTTGTGCGGTCATTAAAACTAATTCCCTGCTACCCTGTACACAGCGTCGACTGAGCTTGTGTGTTTGCAAGTGAGTGTGATTGTTCGCGGTGGTTGGTGCGAGTGATGGATGTTTTGTATGCTAAGGACATAGTTTGACGAGGGACGTATGGGGATGGGAATGGCGGTGAGTGTTTGCTATTATGTACGGACGTCATGACGTCACGTTACAAAATGTAAGGTGGTCTAAGGGCGGGCAGAACTCACGACCTCATGTACAAGAGCCGCACACACTAACCATTGCACCACCGACGGCCACATGTAACAGTAATTGGTTGTGGGAATACGCATCACCAAAGTCAGTTGGTTGTCTCAAAACTCCTGGCACCAATGAAATGTAAACATGAAAATAACGTGTCCGCCAGCAATTTGCGTGCTTTCGCCAGCTGGTTTTCGTCTCTGATGAGATTATCGTACAGCTCAGGAACAGGTCGCGTAATGCATCCGAGGGCTACTATGTAGAGAGATACAAGAAAATGGTTACAAACTGTGAATGTCGACCGGTGTTTTCATTTACATAATTACTTAGGTGGCCTCAATCAACCCCCAATCACTAAATCAATGACCCCTCTCAAGGGCTTTGCAAAATGAGGATATCATGTCTCTCCAACCAGCTCTATCTTCAACTTTTCTCCTTCAGTTGGTAACTCCAACCTATCGCAGGCAATCTTCCACCTGGTCATTCCAGCGTAGTCTTGGTCGACCTATTTTTCGATTTTTATTTCATTTTAATACGCATAACTACGTCGATGGTGGGATACAGATTATACATCTCGGGATTCATCTGTCGTCGATACTCGCCGTTTTCCTTTATATGGCCATATATTTTTCGGATCATTTTCCTCTCGAAGACTCCCAGTGATGTTTCTTTAGCCTGCGATATGGCCCAGGATTCTCCGCCTGAAACCAAGACAGGTTGCATGAGAGTATGAAATACTCGGATCTCCATTAATCTTATCTCTGAGATGAAGCGGAGAATTGTGCTTGCGAATAGATGGTATTTTGGGCTAAGCAAGCACTTTAGAGACAAAGGCCTCTCTCTTGTAACAAAAGTCCAACTATACCAGAATCTGATACAACCTGTTTTGTTTTATGGCGCAGAATCCTTGGTCTTATTCGCAAGCAGACAAAACATCTGTAGGAGTCTCCGGGAGGAAAATACTCTGAAAAATGTATGACCCTTTAGTGCTCAACTTCGAGTATCAGCTACGCATGAACCATGAGCTGAATGAGCTCTATCCCGATATTGACATAGTTAAGCGGATCAAAATAACGCGATTGCGCTGGCTAGGCCATGTCAGTAGATTGATTGAAGATGAACTAGCACGAAGGGTTTTCGAAACCGAACTCGTAGGAAGACGCAACCTAGGAAGACCTAGACCCCGCTGGATGGATCAGGTTGACGAATCCCTGCGTACACTTGGTATTGCAAACTGGAGAGTTAAAGCAAAAGATCGAACTGGTTGTCGAAATATGTTATCTTCGTTTTGTAAGGTCCCTTTCCCCTCGGGGTTGTTCGAGACTGGAGAAATAAGTAAATAATCTTACCTCTGAAGTGCTTTCTTTGCCCGAGGTAACATCTGTTTGCAAGCACACTTCTCCATTTGATTTCCTCGCTGACGTTACTGCTACTATTCACGGCGCATCCGAGTTAAATGAATTCGTCCACAACCTCGAAATTACAACAGTCAGCAACGTTCACCCTTACCATCAAACGGGTAAATGTTCTACTCGTCGAGACCATTAATTTTGTCTTGTCCTCGTTTACTGCCAAACTCACTTTTGTTGATTCCTCCTCAATTCTGAAATGTTTTCATTAAAATGTTTTGATTAAATCTTCAGGATTCGTGTGCACCTTGTGACTTTTGCTACTGACAGTTTTGTTCGTGTTGACTGCAGCTTTTCTCACGATGATCTCAATCAATATGTTGAAGAGATAGCATCATAGGCTGTCGCTCTACCTGAGGTCTCTCCTCGTTCTAAATGGTCCGATGAAATCTTTACTAGTCGTTACAGAAGATTTTGTGTCAGTTCGCGTCATTCGACAAAGGCGAGTCAGCTTAGCAGGAATACCAAGCTTTCACAATGTGGAACGGTCAGAGTCGATCGTGAAAAAGTGGAAAAAGAAGTTCTTAAAATTCCCACATTTGTCGACTACCCGATCGCGGAACCACTACTTTATTCGATGGGAAATACCACTATCTCATACCGCAAAGGGATTTCGATTCCAGTAAGCTGGGCTTGTCTCTTTATCGTATAAAATAAATAAATAGTTTCCCATTACATCCCATGAAGGGACAGGGGAGAACTTCTCACAATCACTGAGCTGTGCGCTTTCCAGTTTTCACTCACTAATTGGGACCTACAGGTTTACACCGATTCCGAACGGTATTATGAGAAGCTTTTTCATGGCTAAATACTCGATAGTGTCGCCGTCACTATGCGAGGTGACGGCCGCCGAAATAACTTCGTTTAAGGTGGTCAAAGCAGGGTTCGAACCCAGGATCTCATGTACGAGAGCCGCACACACTAACCATTGCACTAGATGGCCACACCATTATCGTGTACTACCTGCTAATTGTAGTGTGTATCAGGCTGACATTATGGATATCAGGGAAGTGACCGACTCTTACAGTCAGGCCCTCGTCAAGTCGCTGGAGTCAATATTCCTGAATTCAACATCTGTCCATTACGTTCAAAGACTTCTTGCACAGCTGTACTATGATCACCCTATGTGGGTGCCAGAACTCCCGAGGTGCCAATGTTGTTTACTAAACACTACGGATCTAGACTGGTAAATCGATAATACAGGCCTTATACCTGCCTAGAGGTTGTTGGCAGCCCCAGGAGTAAGATCGCATGCGGTGGTATAATGAATCATTCGTCTTAAATTTCTTAAATAACAACATTCGGCTTTAAACAACGGGTTAGGACTCATACCTGGAATGTAATAACTCTCTCCGAAAAATCGAGACTCGAACAGATTAAACGAGTTATGAGATCCTACAATGTAAGCATCCTAGGCCAAAGCAAAGTAAGTTGGCCAAAAAGAGGCAGATCTCTATTACCATCTGGTCACTGCTTTATATACTCCGGCAGTAATGCGCAACGTACAAACGGAGTCGGCCTTATTCTATCACCTAGGACTAGAAATGCTCTAATATCATACAAGACTATATCTGATCACATCGTCATTGTGAGTTATAATTCGAAATTCAGCAGGATTTCTGTGGTACAGGCGAATAGACCTACTGAACCTGATGAGCACAATATTAAGGACTATATCCATAGCCTACAGGATTTTGCTCTAAACTCCTTGTCAATTGGTGACACTAAAATATTTCTGGGAGATTTCAATGCCACAGTGAGCAACGACAACAACAACCTACAGGAAGTGATGGGAAGACATGGTATTGGTACTGGTTGGAATAACAATGGTGACAGGCTCATAGGTTTTTGTACTCGCTATCAACTTTTTATGGGCGGAATGAAATTCTCACATTAAAATATACAAAGTATACATCGGAATTGCTTGACGCCAAAACTAGTCGTGATGAAGATGTTGATACCACCCTTTGTGGGCACCTTCCGTCTCCGTCCAGCGGCTTTTAACGGAATTAGACGAGAAAATCGAAAAATACAATAAGGACTGTCTGTAGGGTACATCCAAATCAATGATATACGATGGAACACTACGCCAGAACTTGTCACAGGACAGCCAAAACGCTGAAGGAAACCGGTGCTTGGCGACAAAATATGTGTGAAGAAACTTTGGATTAGTGCAGAATGCTGGACCGAAATTTTGAATCGTAAATGCCTTCAAAATATGCGTCTACGATCGAAGACACAAGCGTTAAAGGGACAGTTAAAATCAGACTATCGGAGCACAGCCTAAAGACTGGGTTACATTGTCCGTTCAGATTTCGACAATTATTTGAACAATATAGCGGTGGAAACTGTTCAATAGTACTGTTCAATAAAAAAACTGCTGAGCGGTAACAATATTAGGAGTACTGCCTCGTTATGATGGCACGGAGTTTTCATCACCAGATCAGCAAGTGGAGCGATGGCGTGATTTACCCGTTCGACAGCATACTCACGTCGCTACCTGAGGAGAGATATTTCAACGGAATCCCGTCGCGTGCAGTGATAGAGCCGGCATTGGGTAAAATTAAGTATCACAAATCATCTCTGCCTGATAATATTCCAGCGGAATTGTTGAAATATGGCGCATCGGCGTTAGATTACGTCACTACGGCGGTGAACAGCAGTACATACACAACCAAATCCCTACGGAGTGGAAAGAGGGAGTCGTTATATCAATAATGGAAAGCTGATCTAACACTGTGCAGGAACTGAAGAGGTATTACATTGGTCAGTGCCATAGGCAAAGTAATGGCGACTGGTGTACTTCAGCGGATCTCGCCGATGGTGTAGCAAATTGTTCGGAAGGAACAGCCAGCTTTCAGGCCGGGTCGTTCGGGAAAGCACGCGAAAACACCCCGTATAGTCGTAGAATAATCAGTTTAACTACACTCGCCTCTATATCTACTTTTCGCAGACTTTAAACAAGCGTTCGATTGTGTTCACCGAAACTCCATGTGGTTCACCTTGGCCAAAAAGGGGATACCATGCGAATAAAGTCTGTTTTAATGGGAGGCAACCCAATCTTTCACCACATCTGCGGGATTTAGACAAGGATGCGTCTGGTCCCCCACATTATTTCTTCTACTTAACAGACTATTTACGATCATCTACATGATATCGACTAAGCAAATGCCATATGTCTTATTGCCCAAAAATTGTATGACATCGAAGACAAGTTAAACAGACGCTACGGAAATGCGAAAAAAGTGGGATTGAGAATACATATAAATACGACACATCTAATGCGTATTCCCACTCACCGGAATACTCCACAAACAATTGATGGTGCGTTAATTGAAGACTTGGATTAAGATAAGTGGATATCGGAAAGGACGAAATTAATTACATAACCGTAATCGAATAACGCCGGTGGATCAGGGACTCTTCAAAACGAATATAACATATTTCGCTAACCAGTTCGATCTTTTGCCTTATCTCCCCAGTTGGCAATACTAAGTGTACGCAGGGATTCGTCAACCTGCTCCAGCGGATCTTCCTATATTTCGATTTCCTTCGAGTTCGGTTTCGAAAACCCTTGGAGCTGGTTCGTCTTCATCCATTCTACTGACATGGCCTAGCCAGCGCAATCGCGTTATCTTGATCCGCTTAACTATGTCAATGTCAGGATAAAGCTCATACAGCTTATGATTCATGCGTCGCCGATACTCGCCGTTGTGAACTATAGGGCCATACATTTCTCGAAATATTGTTCTCTCGAAAACTGCTACAGATGTTTCATCTGCTTGCGATAAGACTCAGGATTCTGCGCCAAAAAAAAGACAGGATACATAAGAGTCTGGTACAGCTGGACTTTTGTTACTCGAGAGAGGGCTTGATCTCTAAAGTGCTTGCTTAGCCCACAGTAACATATATTCGCAAGCACAAGTCTCCGTTTGCTCTCAAGGCTGACGTTGTTGTTTCTGTATACGGCAGATCCTAGGTATATAAATTCGTCCACCACCTCGAAATTATAACGGTTATCAACGTTGACGCTTTGGTCTAATCGCGTGGTAGGCCTGCTAGTTGAAAATATTAATTTTGTCATGTCCTCATTTACTGTCGGGCCCACTTTTGCTGAATCCTTCTCAATTTTCGAAAACACCGCAGTAACTTCTCTCACTGTGTGCGCAATGATATCTATATCATCAGCATACACGAGCAGCATGTGAGTTTTGCTGCCGATGGTTTTATTCCTGTTGACTGAAGGTTTTATTATACTGATCTCCATTAGGATGTTAAAGAGATCGCACTATAGGGTGTCGTTCTACCTGAGGCATCGCTTAGTTTCGAACGGATTCTTACCAACTGTCACTGCGGATTTGGTGTTCGTCTAGGTCATCCTGCAAAGGCGTATGAATTTTGCAAGAATACCAAGCTCAGACATTTATTCGTAGAGTTTCTTACGTATCAGGCTATCGAAGGCCGCCTTATAATTGATAACTATATGATAGGTGTCGATTTGTTTTCCGTGGATCTTCTCCAGGATTTGGAGTAGCGTGCAAATCCGGCCAGTTGTCGATTTTCGAGTTCTAAAGCCATACTGGTATGGTCCAATCAGGTCAGCGATAATTGGTTTTAATCTTTCGCGCATTATACTTGATGGAACCTTATATGCTATGGATCAAAGGCGTATTCCACGCTAGTTGGCACAGAGACTCGGGTCACAATTTTTAAATATGGGGTATAGTACACTGCGACTCCAATCGACGGGCATGCATTCATCTAACCAAATTGAGCTGATGCATGCAACTTGTCAGCTCATTGCCGCCAGTCTTAAATAGCTTCGCCGGTAATCCATCGGTTCCTGCGACTTTGTTGTTCTTAAGCCAGGCAATAGCTGTTCTGACCTCGTCTTGGCTAGAAGTGGGGCAATCGATTGGATATCTCAGGTACTAGTAGCGCGGAGAAATGTTTTCTACATATTCCCAACATGCTCTGCACATCTGCGATGAGATTTCCGTCGTCGCCTTTACAGAAGTGGGAGCCTGAACTATGTCTTTAGTCCCGTTTTTGACTTTTTGTTAGCATTTTCGGGATTCTGCTGTCTTTATGCTGGAATCTTTTACCAGTACTGACCATGTTTCTTGTCGCGGCAAAATTAATCAGTCACATACCGTTGTCGTGACATACATTTTCACTAGCTTCTACTTTTAGTGCTGAATTATCATCCGAATCCATCATGTCTCACTGGAGTGTTTAATTGTTTTAACATTTCCTCATGCTAAACATTCTTACCCTTTCAGAGCCAAATAGAAACAGTAGACAAGAAATGATCATACGATTTAAATTGTAACACATTTCAGCTCTATTCAAATATTTCAATACGAATAGTTTATGTATCTTTTCATTTACAGTTTTGAGCATTTGTTACTGTCGTTGTTCGAATATTTTGTTCAATGACTCTGGAATGTCTGACCAGGCACAGTGTTTGACTAAATTTGTCCATAACCATAATAATCATATTTTACAGATACGTTATGCTATGGACAAGAGCGTAACGAATTGGATGGGGGGTTCATCACAAAATTGACAAAGTCGAAAGCAACAAAGCAAAAGTTACATAAAATCGAATCGATAATACCACATCGAATGCAATTTTCAACAGGCTTCATTAGGTTACTTTTTGTAGCTGGTACTAGTGCCCCCTTGTTCTACGTCTCTGGTGATATTATAGCAATGCAGTGGAAATATTTTTGCATTTGCCAGATATTTATGTTTACTGCGTCTTTTCGCTTTGTACTTCATTTGAAAATGAACACAAAATCAAGAGAAAAAACTGCTCTTTTTTGAATGTAAAAATTGACCTTAAACTACATTGTACATTACGAAGAAGAAAAAAAACTCAAAACCCAAACTATCAAACAGCAAATATTTTGCTGGAAATGGCCAACAGAATTGAAACATTCCTTGTCGCCTAAATGATATTTCAACTGATATGGATTTGAAATTTTACAAAAAGAGTGCGATTGAGTTTCTGCAATAAAATTTAATCGAATTGCTTGTTAGTCATAATTACCCCCTAAATACGTATCAGAATTGTTTTTACTTGTTGTGTCAGTTATGATCAATTCTCAATACTGACGGAAATCGTTGGCTTTTTATCAAAATAACAAGAGTATTTGATAATTATAGCTCAAGTGATTTTAAATTGCCCTTAATTATCAGGCGAATAATTAAATTAATTTTTTCTTTTACACCTTTTCAACACTTGAGGGGAAATAAGAGTTTAATTCTGATTATCTCTCGTTGAATTTAGATCATTGAAAACCGACTTGAAATGATCAATTATAGGTTGAACTGACAGCAGAGTTGAGACAAGTGTTGACAGCTATCCCCGTGGCAAGTGATTATTGTAATTTGAGGCGAAATCTAATTGGATTAGAAGTTATAATGTATGAAATAAAAAGCTTTTCGATTCAAATTCTTAAGCGCGAGATGTTTCAAAAAATATCATTTAAAAGCCCAATTTAAAAGCTAACAGAAAGTTTTCATATCAAATGACAAACATCGGACATTCAAAATTCATGGAAGTGGGGAGTGACAACTGTTAACTAGGCATACATTGAAAGAAACCCCCTTCGTTGCGTGTATGAAACATATTCGCTGATGTTTTACATTTCTGTAATGACAAATTTCGAACATTCGTCAATTTGGTTGTTGCAACAACGAAGAAAATTCGTTCCGAAAATAAAACAAATTCATTGCAGCAATGCAACAAATTTAATCCAGCAAAGAAAAAAAGTTATTTGTAGCACGAAACAAATTCATCGCACAATGAAAAAAATCATTGCAGCAAGGAATTTGTAATATTGTATATGCTTTGATGAATACATTTTCTAAGCGGGAATGAAACTGTGCGTTATTAGCCCACTTTCGATTACAAATTTTGTTGGAACGACGAAATTTTTCTGCTCAATCTAATAAAGCAAAATGTTCGAATTTGAACGTGTTTGCCTTTTAACCTTCTCCTTACCAAAGGTTTTTATGTTCATCGTTTACCAATACCCACCGGGGTGACCTGCACTTCTATGCATATGCGATATATAGGCGATCAAGCCTGGATAGCCACATATAGCGAAGAATGTTATTGTTTTAAACTTATGAGAGGCAACTTCATGTCTTTCTCTTATCTGCTATACCATTTACTAACGGTAATTCAGATATACATATATGTACATACATATGATGTGAAACGTATTCATAGCGATGCAGATTTTCGATCGCGTAATATTTAAACATGAGTGGTGAAAACAATTGGCAAAATCTTTCTGCTAGCGCCATTTCAAGGTATGTATTTTATAAATTCTATTTTTATATTTTCAAACTATAAACAACTATTGTAATTTATGTTGTAAAAGGATAGAGACGCATATTTTCTTCGATTAATTGACGCTGAATCAGATTTGGATGATACTGCAAATTTGGTTGGGGATGGTGATGAAGACGAGGACTATGTGCCTAGTGGCGAAGCAGAAGAATCTGACGTGGAGCAGGAGCCTTACGAAGTTGATGTAAACGATGAAAGTGATTGTGGCGTAGCGAAATAACTCCCACATGAAATAACTCCCACCAGAAAAATGAAATAAGTCCCAAAAAATTTCCATACAAAAGTGGGAGTTATTTCATATGAAATAACTCCCACTTTAGTAGGACTTATTTCGTTTTTTTGGGAGTTATTTCATTTTTCCTGGTGGGAGTTATTTCATAATGAAATAACTCCCAATGTTATGACAATGAAATAACTCCCAAAAAAAAAAGACCGTTTGTACCATAGAACAAGTGCTGTAGGAGAAGTCTTGGGACTTATTTCACTTTGCTATTGGGAGTTTTTTCATTTTTTGTGGGCCTTATTTAATTTTTTCGTTATTGGAAGTTATTTCATTTTTGGTGGGAATTATTTCGTTGGGAGTTATTTCATGGGAGTTATTTCATGGGGAGTTATTTCGCTACGCCAGTGATTGTGATGATGAATCGAGTAATGAAAATCCGACGTCGTCGTGTACTAATAATTCTTATTACGAGGCTAAAGATAGTGTGAAATGGTTCAAGGAGGTGCCACATATAAATCGCCGACTTTCGACAAACATTATTCGTGAAAAACTTTATATGGGCCCTAATCCAATCACTAAAAATATGTCCAGGGTTGATACATTCAACTGCATTCTCAGTGCCGCTGTTAGAGATTTAATTCGAAGATTTTTCAAACAAAAAAGCCGAAGCCGTTTACAACAAATGGAATTCTGAAAACACCGAAAAACCAGAACGTACATGGAATCCAATTACAAACGAGGAATTATTAGCATTTTTTGGCATTTCGCTAATAATGGGCAGCCACAAGTCTTGTCAGGAGCCCCTTGCAGAGCTATGGAAAAACAAGTAAAAGTGTTAAATTCGGCTGTGCCGAATCTTTGATACCCTCCATCTTAGTGTTAACCAGCAAAATATTAAATTTTAAAAAGGACCTTTTTTAAGAAAATTTAGCTTTTTTAAAAAAAATAAAAATAATTTACTTATTAACAAATGCAATTACTTGTTCACAAATGCTCACAAATACAGGATGCTCACAAATGCTCACAATGCTCACAAATGCATTGCTCACAATGCTCAAATGCTCACATTGAAAATGTACTTAAGAAAATGTACTTAATGTACTTTGAAATGTACTTTGAAATGAAATGAAAGAAATGTACATTTCTTAAGTACTTAAGAAGAAATGTACTTAAGAAGAAATGTACTTAAGAAATGTACCTTAAGAAGAAATGTACTTAAGAAATGTACTTAAGAAAGAAATGTACTTAAGAAATGTACTTAAGAAATGTACTTAATGAAATGTACTTAAGAAATTTACTTTGAAATGTACATAATGTACTTAATGTACTTTGAAATGTACTTAAGAAGTGTACTTTTTTTTAAGAAAATGTACTTTTTAAAAAAAAAAAAATAAGTTACTTGTTCACAAGTCAAATAAAAAAACATTTTTTAAAAATAAAAAAGCATTTTTAAAAGAACTGTTAAAAAAAAAAAAAAAAAAAACAAGCTGCAAAGCATTTTTTAAAATTAAAAAAGCATTTTTTGAAGAACTGTTTGAAAAAAAAAAAAAAAACAAGCTGGGGGACGAGAGTTGAACCAACAACCCTCAGACTCCAACGGGCAACCCTTTACCCATCAGCCCACAGCGACCTTAGATGAATTGTGACAAAATTCATATAAATGTATGAACACATGAAAGTACATCTAAACATTCTAAAGTACTTACCTATTATAAAGAACAACAAAGATTTTCAACATGGAAATTCACCACACGGCAAAAGGAGTAGTTTAGTATAAAACTACAAAAATTAATGTGAAAATTTTATGAGTTTTTTTACGTTTCCAATCATAAAATTTTCCCAATGGACCAATTTCGCTGATTTTCAATACCAAACTGCTCAGGAATACGTGGAACATTCTGGCCAAAAACCAAACTGCGTTGTCGCCGATTGAAGTCGTGAGAATGTTTTCAACAGACACGTGTCACGCAGTACATGCCGTCCAAGCCAGCCAAATATGGTATCAAAATCTGGTGGGCGTGTAATTCAAATACCTATTAACCACTTCAAGGGCAGACCCTACACTGGCAAAGTAAACAATGTAAGGGACACTAACCAAGGTGAGCGTGTTGTAAAGGATCTAGTCGGAATGTACAAAAACACTGGAAGAAATGTCACTATGGATAATTTTTTTTACAACATTGCCGTTAGCCAAGGAGCTGGCCACTTGGAAATTAGCCGTTGTAGTCACATTAAAAAAAACAAGAGGTATGTTCCAAAAGAATTCAAGCCGCCCAAAAGCCGCGAAGTCCAATCAAGTCTATTCGGGTTCTCCGAAAATGTTACGTTGGTTTCCTATGTCCCAGCCAAAAACAAAGCAGTTGTTTTGTTGTCCACTATGCATAATGACAAAACTATTTCTGGTCCACAAAATAAACCAGAAATAATTCTATATTACAACAAGACTAAGAGTGGTGTGGACACCATGGACAAAATGTTGTCACAGTATTCCACAAAACGAGCAACATTGCGCTGGCCATTATCAAAATTTTTAATATTTTGGATACGGTGGCCCTTGCTTCATTCATAACACTGCTTTACAAATTTTAACTTTGGAAAAATACCAAGAACGCCACATGCCTAGATAAGTTAATTGGGACCTCCTGAACACGAAAAACGCTGTATTTTTTTGTCCTAAGTACCGATTTTTAGATAACGGAACTTTTGTGTTTTTCGGTGTATCATCCCACTCAATCCCTTGTGGAGACCAACCGAAAAGACCCATCGAGATATATGGCATATCGTTAAAAAGGTAATTGAATGACCTTTCCGTCGATATGCTGTACATTTCTCTCTGATAAGAAACGACCGAGTAGTGGCCCCTCAAAGTTCAAAATTTGGTTTTTTTTTAACGTTTTTTTCAAAATTTTTAATTTTTATTTCGTTTTTCTTCTACTTTATAGTGAAGATCTGGAATGGTTTATTTTTTAACCATATAGTTTATTTAACTACCAACATTTTAAGCGTAATTTGAACAAAATCTGATGAAAAATAAAGGCGTTTTTTAAGCATTTTGTGGAACGACAATATTTTCATTTTCATTGCTCACACACTATATTCGACGTCCATCAGTTTTAATACGTACATTTTCATCTTAGCTATGTTAACTAACAGTTGACAGATATAGAGGTGGCAACCCACTTCATTTTGACGTTTATTTATTTATGCCATATATCGCGATCGGTCTTTTCGGTTGGGCTCCACAAAAAAATTACAGCGTTTTTCGTGTTCAGGAGGTCCCAATTAACTTATCTAGGCATGTGGCGTTCTTGGTATTTTTGGCTGTAAACCAGTGTAATATATACAATGAAAATATTGGAGAAAGATCTGTAAAACGATCGCAGCGAAAGCAGTTCCTTGAGAGCCTTAGTGAAGACCTATGTCGTCCTCTTATATTGACGAGGTCTAAAATACCACAAGTCATTGGAAGATTTGCAATCAGATCAGCCATTGAATGCATTTTAGGTAAAAACTATGAAAAAGATTTACTTTTCAGGTGAACCAGTTACCGCTAGCGACCTGGATGATACTTTTCAAGCCGATGAAACTTCGGAAAGGGATGCAACTGGCCGCATCAAATTAAAAGGAAAATGCTATATATGCTACTCTTCTAAACAAAGAAGAAATACTCGACAAGCAGAGCATTGCGTTAGGTGCAAGAAACCCATTTGTACAGAGCATAGGTGTCAGTCAAACTAAATGTGAAAAATGCACCTAAGGCTCATCAGCATAATTGAATGAAATGTTATTATAATTGAAATAAATTACAACTAAAATAACTGTTATAAAGTTAAATTTTCCTTAGGTTTTCCTAAAGGGTAACCCGGGAAATAAAATTGAAAAAAGTTAAAAAATCTTTAAAAACTATAAAAATGTTATCACATTTTTGCAAAATTCTAAAGAACTCAACAACTTGTTCAGTGAGTCAAAATTTGATCTAGATCGGAGCATAATTAATAAAGTTATTAAAGAAATAAAATCGAAATGGTCACCCGGGTGGGTATTGGTAAGGCGGAGGTTAAGGGCAAACTGACAACTGTGTGCCGTTTTGAATAAAATATAGATTTTTCGTATAAAATCGCTTCATTTTTCAACATAATCTCCTTTAAGCACGATATACTCAGGCCATCGTGTTTTCAATTAATACATTCCTTCCAAATAATTGGTTTTCTCAAGCTCCTCAAAATATTTGCTTGTTGCAGTAATGATATTTTTATTCCACCCAAATCTCTTACCGCCGGGTCATTCCTTCAGATTGGAAGTATAAATAAATCTCTGGTAGCTAAGTTCGAAGAAGCAATTAAAGGATGTGCATGGCCATGGTGGAAGAGGACTTTCAGTTTCGGGAAATGCGGGCGTTTTTTTCTTCAAATTAATGTCGAATCCCTCCAACAGCTACGAATGATAATCGCCTGTGATCGATTTACCCTTTTCAAGGTAATCTATGTGAATGGCACAGTAGTCAGTCCAAAAAAATGGTGGCCATGCCCTTGGTGGCTGAAAGACCCACATTCTTCGCCACATGCTATCTGAAGAAGTCCACCGCGTTGGCTATTCCTTGGACTGTGATGTTTTCCTTACCTTGAACTCGAAACGAGTAAAAACTTTTACCCTATGCGACACTGTAGTGACAAGGTATTATGAGTTAAAGCTGATGTTTGTAACATGCAGAAATAATTGGACATTTTTTTGATATTTGGTTTGTGAAAATTGATCACAACACAGAAAATTTGTTCTAGTGAATGAAATATTTATTTCAGTCGATTTTTATGCAAATTATTTACATTTTATAGATTATTTCATGCAAAACTTGCCCACGACTACGCTTCATGTGGTCTATTTTGAAAGTACTATTATGGCACACTGATTCCAACATTTCGGCCGGTATCTCACCAATGACACGTGTAATATTGTCTTCCAAGGCAGCAGTCGGAGTTGGCTTATTCCTATAGACGAAAGACTTCACGTAACGCCACAAACAATAGTCGAATTGGGTAAAATCGCACGAACGAGGCGAAGTGTGGGTGAAGTTTGGCAGGTACACCTACCTGCTGAAACCACATGTCAATCAAGTCTAATTATTCGATTTTTTGCAAAAAAAAACCGTTCGTGATCTTCGAATGGTACCTTGCTCCTTTGACCCTAACTTTGCGGTATGGTTGAAAAAGTATGGTCCACTGATTTCACAGGCCCACTAACCCCACCAAACAGTAAATTTTTCAGGGTGAATTGGCAGCTCTTGGACAGCTTCTGGCTGCTCTTCGGAAAAAATTCGAAAATTCTGTTTATTGAAGTACCCATTGAGTCACAAATGAGCCTCGTCGTTGAAGACAATTTTTTTATTAAAAAAATGTAATCTCTTTCCAATTTCTGTAAAGCCCATTCACCGAAAAGATGACGTTGTGCTAGGTCGCCCGGCTTCAGCTCCTGCTTGTAGGGTTTCAGACCGAAGTCCTTACGTAAAATCTTCCAGCTGGTCGAATTACACAAACCCTTTTGCTGCGATCGCGACGAATGAACATATGGAGATCTTCATTAACACAGGCGCATACAGCAGCAATATTCTCCTCGGTACGCACCCTACGCTTATGGGTTGGTGGATTGGTGTTCAATGAAGTGAAACTGGTGGACATTTGGTCACAATGACTTGAATAGCCTGCGCGGTGGGTCGATTATGACGACCACAAATTGGGCGCGTGAACTGGCAAAAGCTTAACACTCAAAAAGCAAATCGACAGAAGATCATTCGTTACAGGAGATAGCCCAATTTTAATTTATACTCATTAGTTCCGTCTTTCATATCCCTCTAATCATGTATTTTTGCAGTCAAAAGTGTACAAACCGATTTCAAAAGAATTTGCTTATAGCTAATGGTTGCGTTGAGGAGGCTCTGTTGAAAATGACCATATCGGTTCATGTTTTGATATAGTTCTTATTCAAATCGGCTTTCAAATGTTTATAACATCGGCTCTAGAGATTAAATATTGTACCCGATTTTAGTCATCCTTTATACTGTTGAGAACAGGCCATTTCGGGATATGCTTTGATATAACCCTCATACAAATTGTACTAACGATGTGTACTATCGATTCTACAGGCTGAAATATTAACAGAGTTCTTCGAAGTATGATTCGTTTGCTTTTCTTAGGCTAGGATGATCCAGGATTTATAAATGGACCCAATCAGTCCACGTTTTAACATAGATCCAATACAAAATTTTCCAACCATGTCGGAGCTATCGTTTTCAGAAGTAACAAATAGAATTCCCCACTATGCAAGTGTTCGAAAAGTAATGCAATCAAAACACACAACTAAACATTTGCAAAATCTTCTTTCCATCCCCAGAGAGCCATCGGTTCCAATAGACATGACTTTTGTTGTTGCCTGAAAGGCAACATAATTCATACAGGCAGTAAAATGGACTGCACGTTGTCGTGCTCCACGGTCAAATTTATCTGGGATTATATTTATTTATTCCGCCTTCGATATTTAAACTTTTTTATTTTATTTATCCTCATACTTAAGTGTTTTCTTAAGCGAATATCTGAAGCAGTTGTATCCATTGTCGTTGTCAATGCCATTCTTATCATCTCGCTGACACACCCACAGAAAAATTCATTTGGGGCATCCGAATTAGCCGTTACCAACTACCAACTACCAACTACTGCTCTAGTGGTCATCACAAGCGAAAAAAATTCTTGTTAAACCACGACAGCAAGAATCTTATGTTTCTTTATTTTATTAAAATAACAATTGTTTTGAGAATTTTAAATGCCGGGTTTGAAATACATAGTACTGTATTTTGGTAAACGAATAGGAAATGATTTCAGTTGTAGCACTAGAATTCATCAGAAATTCGGTTGACTTAACCACATTTTTTGCAAATTCGGTTGTTGCAATGGTCTTAATGACCAACTCGGTTGTTGCTACCTAATTGATGCAACCCACTTGGTTCCATATTCAGTTGATGCAACCTATTTGATGCAACCCACTTGGATCCATATTCAGTTGTTGCAAACGAATTGGTACAAAATTAGGTTGTTGGGACCGAATTCATTCCAAACTCGATTGTTGTAACCGAATTGATTCCAAATTCGGTGGCTGTTTTAGACTTGGTACCATATTCAGTTGTTGCAACCTATTTGATGCAACCCACTTGGTACCATATTCAGTTGGTGCAACCTATTTGATGCAACCCACTTGGTTCCATATTCAGTTGTTGCAAACGAATTGGTACAAAATTAGGTTGTTGGGACCGAATTCATTTCAAACTCGATTGTTGTAACCGAATTGATTCCAAAATTCGGTGGCTGTTTTTTAGTTGGGGGACTAAATTGAAACATGACAACCTCAATTAGGTTCCCTTCAAACAATTTTTCTATTAGTGTACCCACACAGCTCGTGGTATGGGTCTTTTGCAGGTTTCTAATGTCTCAGTCCTATTCTACTATATCCGACTAAATGCCAGATCAGCTAAAAGTGGCAGCGTGCATGTCAGGCTCACGTAGACCTTGTAGTGTATTTTCATACCACAGCGATACTAGGAAAAATATGATATTTTGCTAGTTTCTTCCTTTGAACCAGTTTGATTACTTCACAAATCTCAAGAATTGGTGGATGCTAACACAAGACAGATTTGATAACTCCCGAGGAAATGTCGTAACTAGCTCAATCAATATCCTCCTCGTCACCACAGCTCCTGCAGAAGTCATTGTCAAGATTTCAAGTTTCTCTGCGTGCCGACCAATGATACAGCGACCCATCATGACAAACGCGATGAGTGAGGTGTTTAGTCTCGTTAACAATAGGAGGGAGGTAGGGCATCGCAAGTCTAACTGGCGCCACATAAGCTTGGAATATACACAGTTCCCTACTAGTGACTAGCTACCGTTGACATGCTACAGATCAGAATTGTCAACGCCTCGATGGGCAACAGCGAATCATCAAAGCGAGTGAGTAAGGGAACTCCTCAGAGTGGAGTCATCTCTAAGGTTACTCGTGATCAACAAAATACTACTAACACGGGATAATATGAGGATCAAAATCGTGGCGTATGCGGATGACGTAGTAATAATGGTGTCTGGTTTCTTCCCATCCGTTTCATTATTTGGGCCTTGAAATCACTCAACGACTGGGCCACTGGGAGTGGACTTGAAGTGAATCCAGGGAAAACTAAGGTCATGCTTTTTACTATAAAGACCAACATACCAAAGTTTAATCCTCCTCGGCTAAGTGGAATAGAGATTCCGCTATCAACTCACGCCAAGTACTTGGGAGTGATTCAAGACCCTAAACTATCCTGCAAGTGTAACATAGAGCACCGCCCACAGAAAGCTACCATTGCGTACTACGCTTGTCCGAAAATGTTCGGAAGCCGATGGGGTTTCCGACCGGAAATGGTGCTATGGATGTTCACTAGTATAAACAGACCTAAACTCTCCTACGAAGCAATGATATGGTGGCCTCTCGCGGGGAACACATCCACCATGGAACTGTTGTATAGAGTACAGAGATCAGATTGCGTCGGCATAACATGGGCAATGAGGGCATGTGCAACTGAAGCCCTTAATGTAGTGCTTCATATCATACCAATTGACCTTCACATAATAGCTACTGGGGCCTGGAGTGCCACCCGACTAAATGCTCGTGGAATCTGGAAGAGCAAGGCATATGGACATGCGAGAATACTAAAGACAATCCCAAGAGAACTCAATATAACCACCGATTACTGCACCACTCATTGATGTTCGACAACCTATTCGATGTCGGGTTTCCCAGAAGAGTAAAGACGGATATGCAACCAATGACAGGTTTTGATACCAAAGTATTTACGGACAGATCCAATATGGTATGTGGAACCAGCTCGGGTGTCTTCATCGAAGAAGCAAGCCTCCGTTTGTCATTCAAACTCCCAGACAAGTGCGGCGTTTTCCAAACGGAGATACTGGCCATCAAGGAAGTCTGCGTCGAACTTATGCTACAACGGAGAACACAGCGCATTGGAATATTTGTAGATAGCCAGGCGGCTTTCCTATCACTTAAATGTAACAACACTGCATCTAAACACGTTAGTGAATGTCGGGAAGAAATTGTCGAGTTAGGTCGACTGGCCAATGTGGTTCTTACTTGGATACTAGGCCACAAGGGTCTCCTTGGGAATGAAAAGGCAGACGAACTAGACAGGGCAGTATCCTCTTCCACCGAACTCCACGTGGTGTCAGTCGCACCGCCCATAGGGTCGGTCAAAAGAGCAATTTTCCTGCATTATCTTGAACGAGCTAGAGAGGATAGAACGGATACGTACCGCATATCGAGAAACACAATGCCAGAATATAATATTCACCATACTAACTTCCTGATTAGCCAAAATCGGGGGATCATATCAAGGCTAATTGCCGTGCTGATCGGGCATTGGCCAATCGGTAATCATGCAAGACGGGTGAATCTTCCATATAATGCTCACTGCCGTACCTGCGAAGACGCAGAAGAGGAGGAAAGGGTGGAATATATCCTCTGCAGTTGTTCGGCTCTAATGAATAGACGCCTACAGCCTATAGGTCGTCTCTTCCTTCACAACTTCGCTGAGATACACGAAATATATCTAGGGGATCTAACGAGGCATCTCCGATTAACAGCTTGGATATAGACACTGTACTTTAGACTGTCCGTAGTGATGTGGTATGCAAAACAATGTCTCAAGACACTAATTGATGCTAAATATAAGTAGTATCTTTAGCAACCACGTGAACCAACCAACCAACCCGCCGTTAGTTGCTCGAGGCATGCCCACATGTTATAGTTCTCCTGAAGCATGCAAGGTAGTCCCCAGTCTAGGATGATCACCTGCTTTGCAATTCCCTGGTGTGTTCGACTCAAATAAGGTGAATATTAAACTGTTCAGTAATCACATTAGGAGATGTGCGACAGTCGAGAGTAGTTCTCGATTTCTAGAAAGTGAAATTTGAAAAAAAGTGAAATTTGAAGAAACTGGACAGTAGGAATTCTGTGCGTCAACGTATCGGTCGGTCTCTTGAAAACATTGGTGCTGTTAACGAGAGTGTCTCCAAAAACTCGAAAACATCAATTGGGCATCGTTGTCAACAACTTCAAATTTCACCAAGCACTACGCAGCGAATTTCGGCAAATGTCCTCAACTTTAATGGGTACAAAATTTAGCTTACTCAGGAGCTCAAACAAAAGGACCATGGAAGCGCCGGCAATTCGTTCAATGGATAATGGAGCAAAGTGAAGTCACTGCCAGTTTTTAAAAAAAAATGGCATGGGGTGTCAGGGGACTCGCGGTTGGAACGAAGTTCCTTTCGCTATATATTATGTACTAATTAGTTCCAACACGCCTTCTTTAAGAAAATATTCTTTTGTAAGAAAAGATACTTTTTGTAAAATGGTAAACTGTTTCAAGAAATATTTTCTATTTTATAGAATGTATTTTTAGGCCCGTTTTGTAAGAATATATATTAGATTTTCACGAAAAGGTAATTTTTTAAAGAGAGGTACTTCTTTTATTAAAATCTAATGTTTTGTTTAACAAATGGTACTATTTTTAGGAAGAAGTACTTTGTGTACGAAAAAGCCATTAGAATATGAACTGTTTTTGCAAAGAAGTACTTTTAGGAAAAGGTTATTTTTTTAAGAAAATTTACTTAATTTCGAAAAGGGTACTTATCCCAAGAAAATAAAAGATAAGGTAGAATGATACTTTTAAGAGGAATTTTTGTAGAAAAATGTTTTTTTTTTCAGAAAAGGCATTTTTTTGAAGAAAAGGTTGTTTTTTAAGAAGTGAATGTTTTTTTTAGAATTGGTCCATTTTTCAAGAATAGGTACATTTTTAAGAATAGGAACAGTCATTTTGTTTCACAAAAAGGCGCTCTGTACAGAAATGGTAGTTTTCGAAGAAAAGCCAATTTGTGGTATGAAAATTAAATTTTTTAATGAAATGTACTTATTTTAATACAAATTTATTTATTTTAAGGAAAGGTACTTTTTGTAAGAAAATTTAGTTTTTTAAGCAAAGGTGCTTCTTTAAGATAAGGTATTTTGTTTAACAAAAGGTAGTTTGTCTAAGACTAGGAGTAGGTATTGTTTTTGAGAGAATTTACTTTTTTTAAGAAAATGCATTTATTTACGAAAATTTTCTTATTTTAAACTTCTCTCGCTTCAGCTTTTCCAAATTTACTTTTTATTGGGTTCAAAACTACAATATATACTAAATATTGGTTACAGGCTCCACCTAGAAAACTTCCCATTAAATACGAAATTTCACAACATATGTGAGACAACTAGTCAGTCTAGACACAAACCAAAACAATGGTACCCAATATAGTTGATAATACTGGGTTGTAGCATAATAATGTTAACAACAATTGTTTAATTTTCATTCGTTTAGCCCCCATCCCGCAAAGTGTGATACAGAACTTCGTTCCAAAAATCATCTTCTCCGATGAAGCGCATTTCCATCTGAATGACTTTGTGAATACACAAAATTTTCGATTTTGGTGTTTAGAGAATCTTCGTGCAATCCATGAGAAACAAATGGCTTAATAACGAGCAACTGCCTGGTGCGGGTTCTTGGCAGCCGGCGTGATTGGACCTAAATTTGTTGGAGATGAGTTTGAAATTGCAATTACTGTGAACGGCATTCGTTTCAGGAAAATGATAACAGAGTTCTTGTGGCCTCAACTGAACGGCATGGATCTGGACGACATGTGGTTTGAGCAACACGGCGCCACCTGCCATACCGCGCTAGAAACAATCGATTTATTGCAGTAACGATTTTCAGAACAAATTATCTCAAGAAACTCTGATGTCAACTGGCCACCAAGTTCATGCGATTTAATGCCGTGCAATTTCTTTCGTTGTTGTTTTGTGAAATCTGGAGTTTATGTGAACACGCTGAAAGATATGTATTTTTTTTTGCTGCTTGGGTGCAAATATAACGAGTTTGTAGCTTGTCGCAATTTTACTATACTTGTGCTCAAACACATTGTGTTTGCTGTTCAATAGAACATGTTCGAGACACTATGATTAGTAGGCTATAATGTATGTTTATGAGACCCAAAAGTGGATTTTTTTTTGTTGAAAACCGCTAAAAACAAAAACGAGGCCGATAACAAAGAGGCAACACAGCAGCAAATATTCAATTCATAATACAAGGCTTGCAACCATGTAAACTTTCCCTGCAATATATTGCTGGGGCGATTATTTTTCAGCGTGAATAAACCAGAATCAAGTCCTGAGCTCAAATCCGAGATCTAACGCGTCATCGGTGAGATACAGCCACATCTCTGTGAAAAAGTCATGGAAAATTTCATGAATAGAGTAATGGCCTACCATCAGAGCCGTGGAGGCCATTTGACGTATATTTGATTCCGTACTTAATCGGAACATGTCTTCTTTACAATCCAATAAAAAAATCATAACTATCTCAAGAATGACATGTTTTTATTTTAAAATTAAATAGTGCATTCTAACTGAGACACCCTTCTTTATATACGTTATATTGAAGAATATTGAATAGTTGTATGGAATGTGTTGTTGTACTGTTTGGTTAGTTTTGATATACGGCTATCTTATTCGTCTTTTGGTTAAATATTTTGTTTGTCCTATGTCATTCAATCTATCGTAATATCTAGTAGTATTTAGTAGTGAAGGCAAAACTATTGATCTATGAAAAGGCTTCTCAAAATACCGTTCGGAATCGGTGTAAAAACTGTAGGTCCCAACCATTGAGTATAAAACTAGAAAACGCACAGCTCACGGGTTGGGAGAAGTTCTCCCCAATTCCTTCATAGAATGTAATGGGAAACCATTTTTTTTTAAATTTATGTCTAGTTTACTGGGGCTTGTCCAACTTCTTTACAGTTTTTATTCTCCCTCTTTTTTTCAGATCTTCAGGACAATCACAATGGTTCGTCCGACCTCTGAGTGTAGTGATTAATAATGCAGCCATCATATCAGTCATTCAGTCATAAAAATCATATTAATATTGTTATTATCACGTGACCTAACCCTGACCTAACCTATATATTCTAGTGAACCTAAAGAGCAGTAAAAGTATTGCGACTTGTGGCTTGGTTCAGGAGGCTTTGCCCTTTCGTTTATAACTGATACGAAATTTAGATCTATCATTCAAAAATATTCATGCATGTGTAGCCAGCGGTTGCATATCTACCTACCATTGTCTAAAGCGTCCGGTTTTGTCGGCTTGATATTTTTCTACTAAAATTACATTTCTCTTTAAAAAAAATAAATATTTTTTTAATTTTAATTCCCCGCAACAAACAATTAAAATCTATATCAAATATCTGCTGCAGCTTAAAACCACCACCAACATAATAAATCTTTTAACCAAAAGTGAAAGTATTTAAATACCATTAAATTTATTGCCGAAATATAAATAAACACTAAAAATCACAATAACTCGAGATTTAAAAAAAAAAATCATCTAAATATCTGCAAGTTACTCAAACCACTCTCCTAAATAGACTTAAGCCATTTTGCATGTTAATTAAATTTGTGATACATAGGTCTCCGTGATGTATTTCAACTCAAGTTTGCCAGATAAACTCATTTGCCCCTGCAAAATTGCACATTAAATACTAGAGTTAATGTGATTTTTTGGCTTCTCATAGTTCAATAATTGCGCTGGTTATATGAGGGCAAATTGATATTGGACCAAAGTTGCTGTGTTCACAAACTAGAGCAATTAGTTCAATGAAATCAATGATGCAATCAAATGGAATGTCTTTCGATAGTTGCTAAGTACTCGGCTATTTGGCTGTACGAAAAACCGGAGACAGGTGTTGCGAATTTGGCTAAAATAAACACCGGAATTCACTAAAATGTTGTCAAAGCAAAAGCAAACAAACAGGCAAGAAACTCACCAGCATCTAGAGTTACCATATAAGGAATTTAATAAATACTAAATTAGACGTTGGCATAAACGAAAGACTTAAGGCACGAACGTGAAAAGAAACTTGTTGCTTTCAAAAGGATTCCGGTTTGCTTCACTTTTTACAGTTTTTTACAGTTTTTATTAGGTTTAATTAGAATATATGAATGAAGACTTATAAATGTGTTAATATTTATTATATTACATTTAATATTTCCTGCTGGCATAATTTCGTTTTCTTTTCTATTATTTTCAGTAAAAGAAGATGAAGAAATGTGTACGAAACGAATTTACAGGTAAGTCTAAAACATGATTTTAAAGAAACTTGAATAGTTCCTGAGGAAATTTTAGAATCTAAGTGTTGTTATTTTCTCTTTAATAGCAGAGATGTACTTTGATATTGCCACACAGCTTCATATAGAGAAGTTGTAGTGTTCAAATAGAATAATGGCCATAAGCACAACCAATAGGAAATATAACTACAAGCTGAAAAATATCGGCCTCTCTAATATATTCTCCCAAACATGTTCTGCAAGAACCACATATACGCTTGGAACACACTTCAAACATTTATATGTTTGCAAGTACCAATGTAAATGAATTTAAATGTAACAGTATCACGTTTACTAGCGAACATATACGCTTTTACGTGGAAACCTATGCGTTCTTCATTCCAAACATCCATATACTTGCGTGGAAGCATTCGCGTGTTTCCCGCAAACCTGCATATACTGACGTGGAAACATATGCGTATTTCCTCCCAAACATAATAATATTTGGAAACGGTATTCTTCTTTGATTTCAATAAAGTATTATTTATTATAATTAAATTTATAATTAATTAATTTATAAATAATTAATACAAAAAATTAAAAGACTTAAAACATTCCTTTCTACATTTATTTGTATTGGATGCATTTTTTGATGAAATGAGAATCTGCTGTTCTTTTTCTTCCCCCTTCTTTGTTGTCTCCCACGTATTTGTTTTCAGAAGGTTTCAGCTATGCGTTGGTTATCACTATGAGTTGGTAGACAAACAATATATTTATATACAAATCTAGTTCATGCAAACCAAGCGTGGATAAATTACTTGTGGTTTTTTAGTATATTGATTTAACAAATGGTCATCCGTTCCGATTTTCTCAGTGAAGCCTCGGACAGACACTCACTTTGGTAGCACACAATCATATTTACGAAACACATACCCAAAAACCAAAGCGACATCACAAACTATTTAACCGCCCGATCGTTCGATTATTCTTTTTCCACTGATCAAGCGCTTTTGTATAAAGAAATATTAAAAATGTTCTTCCAAAGTTCTGAGTCTTTAACTCAAACTGTCTGAAATCTATGGAATAAATTCGACTGAAATAGAGTGCCATCAACGCATCAACAAAACTACTCATGTACGTGCTCGTCCCGGCGTTCAGTGGAAATTATTGCCGCTTTAGCTGGAAGTGTGTTTGAACAGTCGTCAACATCAACTCGCCACCGTTCGCAGTACTGAACATTTCTCGCATTTCTTTTCGAAAAATTTTCTGCGTTTTACGGAGAAATCATGTTTTCCAATGAAGCTCATTTGCAACTCAGGAATTACGTTACCAAAGAAAATAGTCGCATTTGGGGCTCGAAATATCCACATGTCGTCGAGAAGAAACCGATGCATCCACGAGTGACTGTTGGGAGCGGTTTTTGGCCAACGATTTTTTGTTCCCTAAAGTTGAAACTGTGTACGCACTGTGTTCGCAAACCGCATAATCAGCCGAAACCTGGAAGTCCACTGGCGATTTGAACCCGTAGACTATTATCTTTGGAGTGCCGTAAAATATAAGTGTTATGCAAACAATCTCGATTCTATTGAGGCCTTAACACACGAAACAAATTGAATAAGATAACCAATAAAATCATAATTTTGAAAAAATGTCTATTAGTATTTTTTTAAAGAGAAATTGAATTCCAAATTTAGTTTCCCATTACATCCAATGAAGGAAGAGGCACGCACACTTTGATTGAGACCGGCAGCTTTTCACCGGTTCTGAACGGTATCTTGTCAAGCAATTTAATGGCTATGTACTCGATAGCCGACATTACAATTCAAAGAGACGAATTAAAAATAAACGATGTTTATAAACCGCATAGTCGTCCATTTTGTCGTAAAAACCGAAACCGGTTATTAACCGGTTTTTACCCCTCGGTTTAACCGAAAACCGGTTTCGCCAAAGTCGGAATACTCGAAGAAACCGAAAACCGACATTTTGGAAAAACCGGTTTTTTGAATACATACACCAGTCTTGCTTTTTCAGTTCACGCACAGCATTCATGGTTTCCGGCAAAACGACCGAAGTTGGACGACCTTCACGAAATTCATCCTGGAGCGAACGGTGTCCGAGACTGAACCGTTGATACCAGCGATTTACAATCACCAAAAGGCGAAAGAAGTTTATTGAGCCACTCCACGCCGAAAAGAGTAAAAAATCATCGCACGAACATTTTCACGGGTTAATTCAATTTTTTTTCACCGAGATGCATTTTTCAACACACTGTAAATACAACAAATAGTGCTCGTATTTGAAAACGTTCCATATATGTTTAAGCGAAAAAATTTCAAACTTTCCAATGGAAGTTCAACTTTGCATCTGGCGTCGCTAGTATTGCCTGGACTCGAAATATAAATAGCAACACGTATTAGGTTTTTAAGTATCCATTGATGTCTTTTAAACTTCACTTAATGTCTTTTAAATATTCACTGATATTTTTTAAATTTCAATTGATCTCTGCTCTGACCACCTTAAATTCATTTCTATGGCGGTCACCTCGCTTAGTGACGGCGACACCATCGAGTATTTAGCCATGTAAAACTAAAACGCGCACAGCTCACTTGTTTTGAGAAGCTCTTCCTAATTCCTTCATGGAATGTGACTCTAACATTTTTCGCATCTGCGACCACAGAAGTTGCTACAGTGTTTGGGCGGGGAAGGTTTTAGATTAAAAGGGCGCTCCGGCATGTTCATCTTTGGACGGTCTTACGGGGTTTCTCCTATTGATATCCCAACACCGGGCTCATGGCTTTGAAATAGTTTTTTATATAAGAAACAAATGCTATTATATAAAATCATTTAAATTTTCCCTTGTTTAAATTACTTTCACAAAAATTTCCAAAAATTTTGAATAAACGTCAAGGAGAATTATGGGAAACTTCAATTAAAGTGACAGTAGTACAGGACAGCATCTAGTGAACAAAGATGACAATGGTCGCGCTATATCTATTATTTCCTTTATCTATAATTTTGATGACCGATATTTTTAGATTTTAGTCAATGTATGAGAAGTTCTTTCTACACGGTTTCAAGGTCATGAATATCTTTTAAAGTGAAAAATTATTGGTTTTGTTGGAATAATATATAATTCAGTTGAGCACATTCACTGGCATGACTAGTTTCTATATAGGCATTTCCACAGAAAAATCAACATTTTCACTAATTGCATATATTGTTTTCTCGTCTCTTACTAAATACAAAACATAAATAGCCCTATATTTAATAAAAGAAAAGAAAATATTCGAACTGTCTGATCCTAAATTAAAAGCTATTAACCAGGCTGACGTTACATGACAAAATGTGGAGTTGTCTGTGGGAATGCCCATATTCACGTGCTTCCTCACAATTGATAAATAAAAAAAGGTAAATGCCCTTAATTTATTTATATTATATTTTATTATATTATACAGGGTGGTTCAATCACGTCTGGACAAATTTGTATTCCTTGGCTCATTTTATGAAAATATGTCCATCTACCACCATCCCCGAAAATGCAAGGGGGGCGAAATTGCAGCGGTTTGAAAATTTTCGAATTGGTGCTCGGAGGGTAACAGGGTAAAAATGCTAAGTTCTGAACCAGTGGTAGGATTAAGTATAGAATAAGTATAGACCAAAATATCCGTCGAACTCTGATGACAGGCCATTACTCTTCTCATAAAATTTTTCATGGCTTCTTCACAGAAATGTGGCTGTATCTCACCGAAGACACGTTGGATCTCGGATTTGAGCTCAGGAAATGTTTCTGGTTTATTCGCCCAAATAAAGAAATCGCACGGCGTCAAATCGTATGATCTTGGTCGTCAGTTGACATCAGAATTTCTTGAGATAATATGTTCTTGAAATCGTTGCAGCAATAAATTGATTGCAGGTGGCATCGTCTTTCTGAAACCACATATCATCCAGAACCATGCCGTCCAGTTGAGGCTACAAGAAGTCCGTTATCATGTTCCTGTAATGAAGACCGTTCACTGTCTCTGCAATTTCGACCTTATTTCAAAAACGGACAAAAAGGACGTGTGAAAATCTGTGCCGAAAAGGAAAAACGTCTTATGTGCATTTACAACTTTTTTAGGTGAGCATCTTTAGGAGATATTTTCCATAAGATGTTCTGACATTTAATTAGATATGAAAACAATATCTGGTGTATGACTTCCTTATACATAAGTCAAATTAAAGAAAAAATAGATCTGGAGGTAATTGAGAACACAGTGGTTATCGTAGTGCACTTAATCAATATTTTCCTAAGTGCAGTTAAGACGTTTTTCCTTTTTGACACAGAAATAAAGACAGCGAATTTTGGTCTGTGACCACCCATAATGAAATTTAATGAGGAATAAATTCGTAAAACAATCTGAAACCGTAGCTGGTCATTTTAGTGGAAATTGTTTGGTACATTTTGAACAAAGGACAAAAAGGATCCTTTAAACTTCGAAACAGAGCATTCGAATATTCTACGACAATAATGCTTGCTAAAGCTCACTGAAGTTATGTTATCACCAGAATACGCTCAATTCAATATTTATACTCGATTTTTAAATTTACGAATACGAAAATGCAAACTTGCCACGCCCATAAAAAAGTGTAGCTACACAGCGGTCTAAATTTTTGGGGTTTGTCTATACTCACGTAGTGTGCTCATTTGGCATAGGAATCGTCCACCCCCAAGGCAAAAATCTACATTTTGGTGCATAGTGTGATTGATGCAATCCTGACTTCAACCCTTCAGGGCGCAAAGAATAACTTTCTGATCAGGTGACATACACAGTGCAAAACGAAAAAATATAACCATATATGGACACCACTACGTGATTAAAGACGAAAAAAAAAGACTCGTGTCTTCCAATTTTACCCAAAGTCATGCAATTTTTTTTAATGGGCCTCCAAAGATTTGGGGCCTCGGTGTTATTTTTGCCAAAAAGTGATCATTTTGTCAGGCTCATATCTTGCAAACCGTTTGGAATTTTGATTAACTCTCTGAAGGAAAGTTGTAGCTCTTGTCATAAATTGTGAACATATAAGATCAAAAAAAACTTCATCTTCAAGGTCAAAATCGTAAAAAGCTTTAAAAATTCGAATTTTTAACCCTTTTTTCCCCTGTTCAGGTCCATAGGTAGCAAACCGATCGAAATTCAAGGAAACGATCCACAACAAAAATGTACCTAGGATCTCAATGAACAACTTTCTAGAACATATAAACTTCTTAGGAATGATTTTTTATACCGTTTAGGTAGCGCTTAGGTAGCGTTTAGGTTGCCGCAAAAGTGGGAAATTTCCCGAAATTTTTTTTTAATTTCAATGTGTGTAATTTTTCAAGTCATAGAAATATACGGACCCCCCCATATACAGACACCACTACGTGATAAAAGACAAAAATAAGTCCCGTGTCTCCCAGTTTTGCCCAAAGTCATGGCCCAAAGATTTAGGGCCTCGGTGTAATTTTTGCAAAAAAAGTGATCATTTTGTCAGGCTCATATCTTGCAATTCCTTCCGAACTTTGATTTACTCACTGAGGGAAAGTTTTAGTTCTTGTCGTAAAGAACAAAAATTGTGAACATATAAGATCAAAAAAACTTCATCTTCAAGGACAAAATTTTTATTCTTTATGACAAAAGCTACAAGCCCTCAAAGAGTAAATCAAAATTCCGAACGAATTGGTTATATTTTTTCGTGTTGCTTTGTGTAATAAATTTCTGATCAGGTGACATATGCAAGGATGAGCATGGAGGTCAGGTACGGCTTATCATTTTCAAATCTAATTAGTTGTATAAAATAAAATTGAATTTTCTATATAATAAAATTTAAATAAAAGAAATATATTGACTTAAAAAAAAGTTTTTTTGAATTTCGTAATGTAGCACAATTGGTGCGCCACCGAGTAGTAAGATTCCACCGCCGATGAACCTGCCATGCAAACACTTCACTCCGTGACATGTTATTCCACTTTATTATGCCAAAATTAAATGCCTAATATTGTTCAGCACTTGTTGTTACATTCTACAGACGTTCAGTCAATAATAACAGCAATTGAAAGTAATTGAATTCTTGATCAGAAACAAAACTAAACATATTTCTTTAATTATATGCAAGTGCCAGCACCACTACCAGAAATCATATAAATTTAAAATTAAAAAAAAATATAACTGGATTTCCGAGTTAAAGCCTTTAAATAATTGACCCAATTAAGCAATTTTCTCAAGGAAAAAAAAAAAAAAAAGAAAACCACAACCTATACACTGTTTTCCCCTCCAATCGATTGCAGCAAAGTGTCTATGTTTGTTTAGTTGTTGTATCGTAGTTTAAGCAAAATACAAATTTTTCATTTACTAGTCTCGTGTAACAATTCAGTTTTTCTCTGCCATTTCTAAACAGCTTTCAGCCAAGTTATTCTATTTAAACTAATTGCATATGCGATATTATACCTATCGACCAACATAGACACAGTCCAATGTATGAACGTGTAGACCAGCATACTAAACATAGATTTTAGACATCTATTGAATACTATAAGGAAATCAATATGTTAATGTATATGTGGATTCGTGTCTGTGTGCGAGCGTGCATAAATGTTGATTTGTTGTTAAAACAAATCTATTTTAGCGCTTTAGAATCACTGTCTTGCGGTTGTAATATATGACGCCATATCCTCTGGCGTCTATAACCCGGCTTTAAAGTGGATATGTTGTATGCAGTACATTGAGCAATATACTGGCTCGCCACATGGGCTGAGTTGGCGGCTAACTGACTGGGCAGTCGATAGATTTATCAAAAATGTTTGCATTTTGACAACACGCATTTTAAATTCACTTATACAGCCAACATACAAATAAATACATACATACATACATAACTAAATAAATAATTACTTTTTTGTTAATAGAAAAATGTAATATTTTAAATTCTGTTGCCATAACGTTGCAAGTAAGTTAAGCAGAGGCGTCAATAATCTCAAATCTATGGTCTGCAGCAGGCACCGACCACGCCAGCGTGACTATAAAATTCCCCTCACTACTCAAAATGCATCTAGCGAGATTCGAGTCGTATATTTTTTCACCCAAAATGCCGCTCGTAAGTCGCTAGTTGTCGAAAATACACTCGCACGCGAGTATTTCTGAAACTTAAATCTTAAATGAACGCGCTCGTTAGTGGGTTGCGAAAAACGAGCAGTAAAACATCTCGCGATTACTTTCGTTTCTGTAAATTTTATTAAAGACATCCAATGATTTAAGCCTTCCGCGGACGTAAACAAAATATTATTTTCGACGCACCTTTTCCGAGTTATAACAATTTATGAAATGGTGAAATGGGACCGCTTTTATGAAAACCCATTAGAAATCCATAAAAAGTGGTTGTTGTTTCTATTGACGTTCCGCTTCCGAAATAAAGTCATGGCGGCGTTTTAGCGGTTTTTTTTTTATTCGAAAAATTTTAATTTTAGCGATTTTTGTTTAACAAAATGATGTTATATTGGAGAGAACAATTTACGAAATGTGAAATGGGACCGCTTTTATGAAAGCCCATTAGAAATCCATAAAAAGTGGTTGTTATTTCTATTGACGCTCCGCTTCCGAAATAAAGTCATGACGGCGTTTTAGCGATTTTTTTTTTATTCGAAAAATTTTAATTTTAGCGATTTTTTTAACAAAATGATAGCATATTGGAGATGTCCTGAGGTTAAAGCTTCTTACTACAGTAAACAATTTATTTCTGTTGCGATTGCACGTAACGCTTCCGAGTATTATTCATATTCATTTTTGTATTCCAGCGATTTTCTTATTTTGGCGATTTTTTGGAGAACTAATTCTTCCATACAAATGGGAGCACTTTATGAAAACCCATTAGAAACTCATAGAAACTGGTTATTTTTTTGATTGAACGTTCCGCTTCCGAATTATAATAATGAGGGCGTTTTAGCGATTTTTTTGTTCGAAAAATTTAAATTTTAGCGATTGTTTTAACAAAATGATGTTATATTGAAGACATCCAGTGGTTAAAGCTTTCTATGGAGGCACGAAAATATTACCATTGCGATTGCTTGCATCGTTTCCGACTTATAGCCATTTTTATCTACCAGCGATTTTCGTAATTTAGCGATTTTTTGAAAAAAAATTCTTCCATACAAATGGAACCACTTTACGAAAACCCAGTAGAAACCCATCAAAATTCGTCATTTTTTCGATTTGACGCTCCTTTTCCGAGATATAGACTTTTTTCTTACACTGGGTAAGTTTTAGTGATTTTTTATTCAAAAAATTTAGCGATTTATTTTAAAACAAAATGATGCCATATTGAAGCCTCCTTCTATCAAGGTAAAAAAAAATATTATTTTTGGGATTGGACGCACCGTTTCCGAGTTAGAACCATTTTTATATTTCAGCGATTTTCCTACTTTGGTGATTTTTTTAAAAAAAAATTCTTCTACACAAATGGGACCGCCTTTATGAAGACGCATTAGAAATCCATAAAAATTGGTTATTTTTTCGATTGGACGCTCCGTTTCCGAGATATAGTCATGAAGGCGTTGTAGCGATTTTTTATTCGAAAAAATTTAAATTTTAGCGATTTTTTTTTAACAAAATGATGCCATATTAGAGACGTTCTGATGTTAAAGCTTCTTACTACAGTAAAAAATTTATTACTTTTGCGATTGCACGCATCGTTTTCGAGTTGTAATCTTTTTTATTCCAGCGATTTTCTTAATTTGGCGATTTTTTGGAAAAAAAATATTCTTCCGTACAAATGTTACCGCTTTTATGAAAACCCATTGGAAATCCATAAAAAGTGGTTGTTTTTTCTATTGACGCTCCGCTTCCGAAATAAAGTCATGAGGGCGTTTTAGCGATTTTTTTTTATTCGAAAAATTTTAATTTTTGCGATTTTTTTTAACAAAATGATACCATATTGAAGATATCCTGTGGTTAAAGCCTCCTATTGCGGTGAATAATTCAATATTTTTACAATTCGACGCACCGTTTCCTAGTTATAGCCATTTTTGTATTCCAGCGAGTATCTTTATTTGACGATTTTTTGGAAACAAATATTCTTCCATACAAATGGGACCGTCTTAATGAAACCCCATTAGAAATCCATAAAAAGTGATTGTTTTTCGCCATACAAAATATTATCATGAGGGCGTTTTAGCGATTTTTTTATTCGAAAAATTTAAATTTTAGCGATTTAAAAAAAAAATTATGCCATATAGAAGACGTTCTGTGGTTAAAGCTTCAAACTACTGTTAACAAGTTATTATTTTTGCGATTGCACGCACCGTTTCCGAGTTATAGCCATTTTTGTATTCCAGCGTTTTTCTTAATTTGGCGATTTTTTGAAAAAAAAATTTCTTCCATACAAATGGGACCGCCTTAATGAAACCCCATTAGAAACCCATAAAAACTGGTTATTTTTTTGATTGGACGCATCGTTTCCGAAATATGGTCATGAGGGCGTTATAGTGAGTTTCTCCAAAAGTGTAACGATTTATTTTAAAACAAAATTATGCAATATTGAAGACATCCTGTGGTTAAAGCCTGCCACTACGGCAATACATTTATTATTTTTGCAATTGGACGCACCATTTCCGAGTTATATTCCAGCAATTTTCTTAATTTGGTGATTTTTAAAAAAAAAACCCTTCGAATTGGACCACTTTATGAAAAATCTATTCAAACCCTCAAAAATTAGTTATTTTTTCGATTCGACGCTCCGTTTATGAGATATAGAGGTTTTTTGTTTTGTTTCATATCTTCGATCAAAAATTGGGATGGGTTACCCTGGGTAATTCACTACCCATCGCCTTGAGTAATGTGTAAAGGCCGCTTACCCATTCCCCGTGTGTAATGGGTAATCGTGATGGGTAATTCCCCATTGACGTGGGTAACTACCCATTATTTTCCCCATTACCCTGGGGGAAATGGGCAATCGTAATGGGTAATTCCCCATTCACGTGGGTACATACCCATTAATTTATCCATACCCAGTATGGGTTACACATAGGGGGTAAATACGATCTCTGATATAAACATAAGGCCGTTTTAACGATTTTTTATTCGCAGAATTTTAGTTTTGCGATTGTTTTAAAAGTGATGCTATATTAAGACATCCATCGGTCAAAGCTTCCCATGGAGATAAACAATTTATTCATTTTGAGATTGGACGCACCACCGCACCGTTTCTGAATCATAGGCGTTTTTTTTTTATTTTAGCGATTTGTTTTTTTTGGCGAGTATTTGATAAAAATTCATCCATTCGATCACTTCACGAAAAACCCTTACAGACTCCAAAGATGAGCTATTTTTCGAGTGTACGCTCCGTATCCGAGATATAGATAACGATTTTTTTTCGAAAAATTTTAATTTAGCGTTTTTTTTAATAAAGTGAATTCCAAAATTTATTATTTCTGCGATTGGAAGCACCGTTTCCGAATTATAGCCATTTTTTAATTTTAGTTTTTTTTCCTATTTGGCGATTTTTTGAAAAAAAAAAAAGGATTCGTCCATACGAATTAGACCACTTTATGAAAATCCCTGAGGAACCCCAAAAATTAGCTATTTTTCGATTGGACGCGGCATTTCCGAGATATAGACATATGGGCGTTTAAGCGTTTTTTTTATTCGAAAATTTTTAGTTTTGCGTTTTTTTTAATAAAGTGATGCCGATTTGCTCTATTGGACGCACCGTTTTTGAGTTGTAGGTATTTTTTTATTTTAGCGATTTACTTATTTTGGCGATTTTTTTTTAAAACATATCTTTCACAGGAATCGGACCACTTTATGAAAAAACCTTAGAAACCCTTATAAATTAGTTATATTTTCGATTGGACGCCCATTTCAGAGATATAGACATTTTTCTAATTTTTTCATGGTTTCGATCAAAAATGGGGATGGGTAGTCTATTATCATTCGGCCGCTTACCCATTGCCCGCTAACACATCCCAATCTGTAATCTGTAATTTCCCATCGTCCTGGGTATCTACTCATTATGTTCCCCATACCCTGTGGGTAACGGGTAAATGATCGCTACCAATTTCCAGGGTAACCCATTACCCACGAAGTAGGAACCCTGTGCATAGTATATATTTTAAATATATACCAAATTTGCCGAAGACCAAAAAGTATATAAAGTGCAAAAATTATTACAAAAAATTTAACAAGATGTTCACAAAATATACCAAACAGTACATAAAAAGTGACAACTAGCAGCTAAATTGAACCTAAAGTACCAACAAGCAAATATAATACTCCCAAAAGTATATGTAAAGGGGTTTTCAACAGAGACGCTACAAAAGTAAATCTATAGGGACAGCAAACGACGCCATATTTTTTCCCGCTCTTTTGACATTTCTCTTCAGTAAGGTTTGCCATTTCATCATGGAAAGATATATGAGCCCACAACGAGTCGAAATTATTAAAATTTACTACCGAAATTTGGAGTCAGTGGCATCAAATTTAAGAGCGCTACGTCCAATTTATGGTCATCATAATCGTCCTACCAGATCAACAATTGAGCGTCTAGTGGAAAAATTTGAATCCACAGGCACAGTACAAAATGTTCCCGTGCCAGTGAGACAAAGAAGTGCCCGTAGTGTCGAGAATATTGCTACCGCTGAGGCTTCAGTTCAAGAAAGCCCAAATGTGTCTCTCACACGTCGGTCTCAAGCGTTGGGCATCTCTGTGACGTCGTTGTGGCGAATTTTGCGAAAAGATCTTGGCCTACATCCTTACAATATCAAATTGACGCAAGAACTGAAGCCGCTTGACCACCATAAGCGTCGTATGTTCGTGAATTGGGCTGAGCAACAACTTGAAAATGATTCGGATTTTCATCGGAAAATCATCTTCAGCGATGAGGCTCATTTCAGGCTGAATGGCTTCGTCAATAAGCAAAATACACGTAATCCATGACTCATCATTGCATCCCGAAAAAATTACGGTTTGGTGCGGTTTATGGGCCTGCGGCGTCATAGGGCCGTTCTTCTTCCGTGAAGATCAAGACCGGCATATTACAGTGAATGCGAATCGCTACCGTTCAATGATAACCGAATATTTTTGGCCCCAGTTGGATAATATTGACTTGGAGGACATGTGGTTCCAACAGGACGGCGCCACAAGCCACACAGCGAATGCCACAATCAATTTATTGGAAACCAAGTTTGGTGAACGTGTTATCTCACGAAATAGCCCAGTCGATTGGCCGCCTCGGTCGTGCGATTTGACGCCGTTAGATTATTTCCTGTGGGGCTACGTCAAGTCTATGGTCTATGCCAACAAGCCAGCGACGATTTATGAACTTCGTACGAATATCGAACATGAAATTGCAGCAGTATCGGCCGATTTATGCTTGAAAACTGTCGAAAATTGGGTTCAGCGTCTGGACTTCTGCAAGCGTGCCCGTGGTGCCATGCAAAAGAAATCGAGTTCCATTAATAATGGCATCGAACGTATTTTCACAGGAATAAAGAATTTCATTGGTATCTAAAACCGGTTTTGTTATATTTAAAAAAACTTTTGTAGCGCTCTTACTGAAAACCCCGTTATTATATCAAAGTGTCATAAAGGCTACCAACAAGCAAATATAATACTCCCAAAAGTATATGTACATAAAGTGTAGAAATATCAAGTACGCAAAGTGTGTCAAAATGTACCGACAGTATGCCAAACAATGTACTAAAAAGTTTATATTGTACTACAAAAACAATATTGTGTGTACCAAAAAATCATAGAGTAACAAAATGTGTACAAAAAGTGTATTGTGTACCAAAAAGTACATAGAAAAAACTACCAACAACTACATGCATTATCAAAAACAGTATATATAAATAACAAAGAAGGGAATTTTTGGTACAAAAGTTGGTTGTGGTACCAAAAGGGCTTTTGGTACAATAAAAAGTAACATAAAAAGTACCAAAGAAACGTACTTCTTGAGGCCAAAAAAAGTATCACGAAAAGTAATTTTTGGCAGCAAATTAGTGCATAAAAATTAACAAAATATGTACTTTCTGTTACCAAAAAGGACACTTGTTGTACTATAGATACACATTTTGGTACCTCTTATGTGTCGATTATCATTAAAAGTACATAATGGGTCCTCTTATTTAGTTTTTGGTACTGAAAGTAAATTTTTAGGTTACTTTATGTATCGTTCCCAACAAGAAAGTACTTTTTGTAGTATTTTTTGGCCCAAAAATACTTTCGGGGTAAACTGCTGGTACATTTTGGTACTGTTTATGTACAGGTTTGATACACTATGTACTTTCTTGAACATTTTATGCACTGTGATTGGTTCATATTATGTGCTTTTGTGGCACCCTATTTACTGTTTGGTACACTTTATGTACATTTTTTGTACTGTGTTGGTACAATATGTACTTTCGGTACATGTTTTGTCGTAAATTTTTATATACCCTTTATGAGGCATTACACTCGGTACACATTATGTACTTTTTGGTACATTCTATGCTCTATTTGATACACGTAATATATTTTATCTTAAATTATATGTACGTTTTTACTACCCTACCATGGGAAAATTATATCAGATAGAAGTAGACACAGTCTTGAGCTCTTTGGAGCAAACTAAATGGTTGTCCGGTGGGGCTAATGCTTAACCTCGTTAGCTTATGGTACAATGGACTTATAATAAGTCTAAGTGACTGCCACTAGCCCCTAACCTAGCTAAGCCTTACCAATCGTTGAGAAGGTCGTTGAACAAAATGCGCTGCAGAAACTAATTTGTAATGGTCAATTTCATGGAACGTCGTCTGGTCAACGTTGATGACTCATCCGCAACATATTCAGGCACAGCGAAATTATTGCGTCAAAAATTTGACACGAGTATTCGGCATTCTTGAGGAGTATGCCATTCCATGATTTGTCGGCGGGTATTTGGTTACTATTCAGTTTATTTCACAAACAGCAAAACAAAGCTGACATCTGCCTCCACTTTCAAACGTTACAGCACTTTCCGATAGGGTGATACATTTTGGCTCACGCTGTTCTTCTCACACCTGCTTCTTCTCACACTTGCTTGTTTCTGCGTGTCCCTTCGGTGAACCCGTTTTTGGGCCCTGCGGGACCCATGAATCCCGCCGCATATTTTTTTTTTAATATTTCGTGTTCCTATATTTGTCTCTAAGTTTGAATTATTTTTAAATAAATTTTGCATGGCCCGGGCTTGTCAATTTTTAACGAAATATGTTTATTTATCTGACGATTTTTCCATTGATGAATCAAAACATGTCATACACAATTTTTTTACCGTTCGTCGTTTTGTTGCTGCTGCAACTGAATATATTGAAATGGCGTCTTTGTAAAATCCCAATCTGCAGAGATTCGAGAGAGTACTTTTTCTCGAACGTATTTCTAATAAAATATAAGTAGTAAGTGTATGAAATTGTACCAATTGGTATTTGGTTTATCTAGTATTCCTATCACAAGTGAGGACCATAACACCGACGGCCACACAATAAAAAATTATAGTATAACTCTAATTCAGGAAATACGTTTGCGTTAAACAAAGATAATAGTTTTCGCAAACAGTTTGCGTTTCTCGTAAACGTTATTTTCAGTCTGGAGTTAATACAACTCATTTGCGGAAAACGCGACAACAGTTAATGAAAAGGTTTTTAAAATTGTAGTCTTGTTATGACTGATTTTCTTGGTTTTGATATTAATGTATGAGAAGGTGTCGCAGTCGTTATTTTGTTTTTTGATTTAGAGTTGCTCACACACCCTTAGATTTATTCACACTCCTGGTTAAGGTCATACCATCTCTATTTATACTGTGACAGAAGTTATGTCATATCATTCTGTAATCTGCAACATCTACCAGACATTTACTAGATGTTATGACTATGTGCAAATTAAGCGGCATCTTCTTTATATCTTCCATTTGGCCATTAAATTATTACGAATACTTCCACAATCTTTCAATAAAAACATTTTATGTGATAATAAAATAAAACCAAATCACATTATTTCGCAGATTGTTTCCGCATGCTATTAAAGACAATACACGAGACATCTAACAAGACATCTAGAAAAAATCCAAAAAAGTAAACAAAAATAAAAACAATTAACCCAACTCCACCCATTTTCAGCTTTAACAATTTAAGATTTTCATTAAAATTCCCACCTCTTGGCTGCAGCAGGAAAAGAGAATTGCTATAAACGCACTTTAGCTCAACTAAAGCGCATGCGCACAAATGTACCCAACTTTCCTTTTGTGTAGACATGAATGCAATATTTTAACCAAAATCATAATAAATTCAATACTCGAATCGATTGTTGTGTCTATTTGTGTGTTACATTTAAGAAGAAACAATCATGGATAGCCTAGAGCCAAGACCACAAAAACCTGACATTTTTATAATTCGTTGTATGGCAGCTGAATAAAAACTAAACAATTATAAAAATCTTTAATTATATTTTTATTACCAACATTCGAGCAAATTAGTCAGACATTGCCATCATAACTACGCGACAACTACTGGACATAAAGTAAGGCGCAACTTTGTTATAAACACATCGAAGTCAACATGATAATTTTCAATTTATGGACATTTCGGGGTGTCTGGATACAAGACTAAAACAATATGCTGATATTTACACCACAAATACCCAGAGTTATGGGTTGATTTGTTATGAAATAGTATCATAACTCAAGTAAATGAAAACTCCAAAGAAATGTAAAAAGAAAAGAAAATTGTCTTAGCCTCTAAGAGCAAAGCCATGGACACAGCCGAACACTATTTTTTGATAGCGATTCGCATTCAATTCAGTTCAATCAAATTCAATTCAATTCAATTGAATTCAATTCAATTCAATTCATTTCAATTCAATTCAAATCAATGCCCTGCAATTTACTTCAATTCAATTCAATACAATTCAATTCAATACAGTACAATTCAATTCAATGCAGTTCAATTCAATTCAGTTTAATACATTTGAATTAATTGTAACTCAATTCAATTAAATTCAATGTAATTCAATTCCAATCAATTCATTTCATTTAACTTCATTTGAATTCAATACAATTCACTTCAATTCAATGCAATACAGTTCAGTTCAGTTCAGTTCAGTTCAGTTCAATTCAATTCAATTGACTTCAATTTAATTCAATATAATTCAATTCCGTTCAATTCAAGTCAATTTAATTCACTTCATTTCTATTCAATTCAATTCAGTTCAATTCAATTAAATTAATATAAATTGTATTCAATTCAATTCCATTCCATTGAATTCAATTTAATTCAATTCAATTCACTTCAATTTATTTCAAGTCAACTCAATTCAATTCAATTCAATTCAATTCACTTCAATTTATTTCAAGTCAACTCAACTCAATTCAATTCAACTCAATTCAATTCAATTCAATTCAATTCAATTCAATTCAATTCAATTCAATTCAATTCAATTCAATTCAATTCAATTCAATTCAATTCAATTCAATTCAATTCAATTCAATTCAATTAAATGCAATTCAATTCAATTCAAATCAAATCAAATCAAATCAATTCAGTTCAATTCAATTCAATTCAATTCAATTCAATTCAATTCAATTCAATTCACTTCAATTGTTTTCAATTCAATTCAATTCAATTCAATTCAATTCAATTCAATTCAATTCAATTCAATTCAATTCAATTCAATTCAATTCAATTCAATTCAATTCAATTCAATTCAATTCAATTCATTTCAATTCAATTCAATTCAGTTAAATTAAATTCATTTAATTTCCTTTCAATTCAATTCAATTCAATTCAATTCAATTCAATTCAATTCAATTCAATTCAATTCAATTCAATTCAATTCAATTCAATTCAATTCAATTCAATTCAATTCAATTCAATTCAATTCAATTCAATTCAATTCAATTCAATTCAATTCAATTCAATTCAATTCAATTCAATTCAATTCAATTCAATTCAATTCAATTCAATTCAATTCAATTCAATTCAATTCAATTCAATTCAATTCAATTCAATTCAATTCAATTCAATTCAATTCAATTCAATTCAATTCAATTCAATTCAATTCAATTCAATTCAATTCAATTCAATTCAATTCAATTCAATTCAATTCAATTCAATTCAATTCAATTCAATTCAATTCAATTCAATTCAATTCAATTCAATTCAATTCAATTCAATTCAATTCAATTCAATTCAATTCAATTCAATTCAATTCAATTCAATTCAATTCAATTCAATTCAATTCGATTCGATTCAATTCAATTCAATTCAATTCAATTCAATTCAATTCAATTCAATTCAATTCAATTCAATTCAATTCAATTCAATTCAATTCAATTCAATTCAGTTCAATTCAATTCAATTCAATTCAATCCAATTCAATTCAATTCAATTCAATTCAATTCAATTCAATTCAATTCAATTCAATTCAATTCAATTCAATTCAATTCAATTCAATTCAATTCAATTCAATTCAATTCAATTAAATTAAATTAAATTCAATTCAATTCAATTTAATTCAATTCAATTCAATTCAATTCAGTTCAGTTCAGTTCAGTTCAATTCAATTCAACTCCATTAAATTCATTTAATTTGTATTCAATTCAATTCAGCTCTATTTAATTCAATTCAGTTCAGTTACCTTTTACTTTTATTGACTCTTTTACAACCTCATGAGGTCAGAGTCTTACACATATTAATTGAACAAGCACCCAGGATACTAAGAAATTCTTCTGCCTGCCAGCGGAGTCGTGGTCGTCCTCTTTTCCTGCTTCCATCGGGTACGTTATCGAAAACCTTTCGCTCTGGCACATCTTCATCCATTCTGATGACATGGCGTAGCCAATGCAATTGGCCAAATTTGAGTCGTCTAGTTATGTCCACGTCAGAATATAGATTATAAAGCTCTGCGTTCAAGCGACGTCGGTACTCGCCGTTTTCCCTAACAGGACCATATATTTTACGGAGAAGTTTTCTCTCGAAAACTCCCAGGTGTTTTTCATCCGCTTGCGATATGATCCAAGTTTCGGAGCCATATGTCAAGACAGGTAAAATGAGAGTCTGATATAGGTAGACTTTTGTCCGTAGAGAGAGGGATTTGTTCGTAAATTGCTTGCTGAGCCCAAAATAGCATCTATTTGCAAGCACAATTCTCCTATTTATCTCCAGACTCACGTTTTTGTCCTTGTTCACGGCGTAGACAAATTCATCTACCACTTCAAAATTAAGTCGGTTGTCAACGATCAAGTGTGGACCAAGTCGAGAGGTTTCTCTAGTCGTTGACACCATCAATTTTGTCTTGCCCTCATTAACAGTAAGACCCACCTTCGCAACATATGACTTTTCGTGTTAATGGTCTTGTTCGTATTTACTGCAGCCTTTCTCATTATTATCTTCATTAAACTGTTGAAGAGATTGCACGAAAGTGTGTCGCCTTGTCTAAGTTCTCGCTTGGTATAGAATGGTTCAGTGAGGTCTTTCCCCACTTTCACTGCTGTTTTGGTGTTGGTCAGCGTCATTCTACAGAGGCGGATCGGTTTTGCCGGAATCCCAAGTTCAAACATAGCTTGGTACAGTTTTCCCCGTATGGGGCTATCGAAAGCAGCTTTGTAATCGACAAAAAGATGGTATGTATCCATTTGCTTTTCGTGGGTCTTTTCCAGGATTTGGCGTAGCGTGAACATTTGGTCAGTCGTGGACTTGCCTGGTCTAAAACCACACTGATAAGGTCCAATCAGGTTCTAAATAATTGGCTTTAGTCTTTCACAGAATACGCTCGACAAGACCCTATACGCGACGGATAAAAGACTGATACCGCGATAGTTGGAAAAGACACACGGATCACCCTTTTTGAATACAGGACATAATACACGCAGACTCCAGTCGTCGGGCATAGATTCCCCCAGCCATATACCGCATATCAGTTGATTCATGTGGGCTATCAGTCCTTCGCCACTAGCCTTAAAAATTTCAGCGGTTAGGCCATCCGCACCAGCGACTTTATTGTTCTTTAGGCGGGAGATCGCCGTTCTAATCTCGTCTGGGTTGAGGGGGTAAAACCTATCAATTTAATTCATTTCATTTCGTTTCATTTAAATTCAATTCCAGCCAATCCAATTCAGTTCAATTCAATTCAATTCAATTCAATTCAATTCAATTCAATTCAATTTAGTTCAATTGAATTCAATTCGATTCGATTCAATTCAGTTCAATTCAATTCAGTTCAATTCAATTGAATTCAGTTCAATTCAATTCAATTCAATTCAGTTCAATTCAATTCAATTCAATTCAATTCAATTCAATTCAATTCAATTCAATTCAATTCAATTCAGTTCAATTCAATTCAGTTCAATTTTATTTAATTCAATTCAATTCAATGCAGTTCAATTCAATTTAATTCATTTCGATGCAAGTCAATCCAATTTAATTCAGTTCCATTCCATTCAGTTCAATCCAATTGAGTTCAGTTCAGTGCAATTCAAGTTAATTCAATTCATTTCATTTCATTTTATTTGAATTCAATTCAATTCACTTCAATTCAATGCAATTCAGTTGAGTTCAATTCAATTCAATTCAACTCAATTCAATTCAAGTCAATTCAATTCAATTTAGTTCAATTCAATTCAATTCGATTCGATTCAATTCAGTTCAATTCAATTCAGTTCAATTCAATTGAATTCAGTTCAATTCAATTCAATTCAATTCAATTCAGTTCAATTCAATTCAATTCAATTCAATTCAATTCAATTCAATTCAATTCAATTCAGTTCAATTCAATTCAGTTCAATTTTATTTAATTCAATTCAATTCAATGCAGTTCAATTCAATTTAATTCATTTCGATGCAAGTCAATCCAATTTAATTCAGTTCCATTCCATTCAGTTCAATCCAATTGAGTTCAGTTCAGTGCAATTCAAGTTAATTCAATTCATTTCATTTCATTTTATTTGAATTCAATTCAATTCACTTCAATTCAATGCAATTCAGTTGAGTTCAATTCAATTCAATTCAACTCAATTCAATTCAATTCAATTCAATTCAATTCAACTCAATTCAATTCAAGTCAATTCGGTTCAATTCAATTCAATTCAATTCAATTCAATTCAATTCAATTCAATTCAATTCAATTCAATTCAATTCAATTCAATTCAATTCAATTCAATTCAATTCAATTCAATTCAATTCAATTCAATTCAATTCAATTCAATTCAATTCAATTCAATTCAATTCAATTCAATTCAATTCAATTCAATTCAAGTCAATTCAGTTCAATTCAATTCAATTCAATTCAATTCAATTCAATTCAATTCAATTCAATTCAATTCAATTCAATTCAATTCAATTCAATTTAATTTAATTCAATTCATTTCATTTTAGTTCAATTCAATCCAATTCAATTTAATTCATTTCATTTCATTTCAGTTCAATTCAATCCAATTCAATTCAATACAACTCAATTTAGTTCAATTCCATTCAATTTAGTACAATTCAATTCGACTCAACGCCATTCAATTCAAGTCAGTTTCAATTCATTTCTATTCAATTCGATTCGATTCCCTTCAGTTCAATTCCGGCGTACTTACCATACCCATTCGATTAACTAGAGTGCGAATATTAATCATTTTTTGTGTAACTCGGACCCAATGGATAACTGAGGTTGGGGGTATGTTTAAGTCGGTTCACCCGGTTAACATTTTTTTACTTTTGTCATCCACTTTGACTACATTAGTGTTCACTTGTGATTCATTAACTCTGAATTACGTGATAAATCCATGAATATGTTAACAGCGGGTTACAACCCGCGATCTCATGTACTTGAGTCGTACAAACTGATCGTTGCACCACTGCATCATTCGCAGTGTTTACATGTGTTATACCTGCAATTGTGAAAATAATTTCAAAGTGAAATGATCCAATTGGCTAAGTGCTGCAGTCAAGTCAAGGGGTTTCTTTTGTAATTTTGATTATCCCAAGAAAAAGAGAAAGACATGTTAGCATTTGGGACAAAATTGATATTGCTTTTTAAATAATTTAAAAAATTTAAACATATCGCACCCTACCTACAAAAGAGTCATAACTCAAAATTTGCAAATTTTCAGTGGAGACAAAACCCCGAGTTGGCTAAATTATAAAATGTATGAGAATTCCCTATATTAGACATACCTATGTTTGATTTGTTGATAAAAGAGAAGAAAAAGTGACGGCGGTTAGAAATGTTCATTGGCTATTCTTTTTAAGCAACAAATGAAAATCTAATCAATTTGAGTTATGAGTCTTTTGTATTCAGTTGGGGTGCTATAAGTCTGTACATTCCGAGACTAAAACAAATAATAAAAAATAAAAAACCTATTTTGAAAGTTGGCTTAGTAGTAACACATAGTACCTCATGTGCATATAGAATTGTATATGAAAATATTTGTATACAATTGTAGACATTATTTAAATAAAGTACATTCACATGATGTCTTGTACTGTCCAAAACTTCGCCAAAAACTTCGCAGTTTTCCATTGTACATGTTTCTGTTGCATATTGACATTTTTTTTATTTTGTTTTTTGATGGTGGTCTCTGTATGATCTAGTTGATCCGTGGTGGCCCGAGTCGATTTTTTTTTAGTTCGCTGGGCTTGTTAGCCATGTTAACACATAGTAAAACATTTTTTCTTTGGAACGGTCAACAAGGGGTATTAACTCTTTTTTAATTTAATAATAAAAACATATTTAAGTTAGGACACAAAGTCATTTATCATAAATTGTTGTATTGTACAATTTATTTGTTACACTTCCTTAATCGTACAACAGAAATAACTAAAGATGATTATTTCTTTATTTGCAATGGGAATGTCTGGGAGAGATAGGACAGAAATCCCCCAGAGATTTACCAATCACATTTAAGTCAACAGGTAGAGAGACAAACCATTTGAAATCGATAGAAGCAACAAATAGACAACCAGATCGGTACAATTGATTGGACGACAGTGTTGAGTGATAAACGATTTTAGTATGAAGTTGGTAAATATTAAGGGGAAGCGAGATAAAGTTCACAAAAATAAAAACATAATAGGAGCTGCTCAGAGGTCAACTAATCTAACTACAGAAAATTATAAGTGGCGGAAAATGGAAACGAAATTCACGCCTTCCAAGCATTGTCATATAAAATTAATGCGAGGCCTATCAATCTTCCTTGATTAGTAGGTTTTAAATAGTAGGTTTTAAATATGACATGATTAAGATATTTTAGTTTTAATATCAATAAATTCCATAATTGTTAAAATATGGAGTAAGATCAATTGGCATCTGAGTAGCTCATAAAATATCTCTAACAATAAAGCAGTTATAACAAAAGCCAATTTTTAATTTTTATATATTTGTTATTGTGTTTAATCTTTGCATTTGTTTCTTTCAATCAATCCGTTTCACTAATTGACAGATTTGACTTGACTCTTTAAACACTCCCGAAACATTTAATTAAACTGATATCGTACATTTTAAAATCATACGTCATGCCTTTGATCCAAAACAAATTTTGCAAAAATATAAAATGTGCTGGCACAAAAAGTTCCCACGCTATGGTAATTTGGAAGATCTTAAATCATTTAATTCAATCATCAATCACTTTGAATCAAACAAATCCTAAAATGATGTTGGTAGCACCTTATTCGCATGACTCGTTTGCCTCTTTTTGTTAAACAAATTATATTCGATTTGTGAGTTGTATGCGAATCAAACCCATAACAGGTGTGTTAAATTCCGAATCGGATCTGAGTTCTATCTATAATGGATGTTCCAAATTTAAAGATTATTTTGAGAAAGGATGACATACATTTTTAATTGATTTTTTGGCGCCGCCTTACTTTTTGTGTGAATGATTATTACAAAAAATAAAATCTGTTTCCCATTATATCCCCAGAAAGGAATGGGGAAAGCTTCTAAACAATTCAATCAGCTGTGCGTTTTCTAGTTTCATACTCACTGATTGGGACCTAAAGTTTTTACACCGATTCTGATCGGTATTTTGAGAAGCTTTTTCATGGCTCAGTACTCGATAGTGTCGCCGTCACTAAGTGTTGTGACCGTCGTCGAAAGAAATTTAAGGTGGTCAAAGCAGTGAACGAACCCAGAATTTTGTGTACAAGAGTTGCACACACTAATCATTGAACCACCAACGGCCACCGAATGGTATAGGCGTGGTAAAATCGTAAATATCAAATATAACTTGTAATGTGTTGTCATAATCCGCCCGTATATAATTTAAATAAATTTTCTATACGCTCACCGCCAACCACATCCCCATACCCGTCACCTTATTACACACAACAACCATCACTCACACCGAACACTTCCGCCAGCCAATCTCACTCGCAGAAAAACATAACCACTGATAGACACACAAACTGTGGCAACGGTATAACGAATACACACAGAAGCTACAGAGTGGTTAGTGAGCTTCAGCGGCCACATAAGAATAAATGCTTCGCTGTAATTCTCATTCACGTCAATACAGACGTAGTACTTAATATTGAGGTGGATCAGCATCATCAGTCAATAAGATACGATTATAGATCTGCGGCTATAATTCTGAAAGAAATCAAGGGTAGAATTTTCTCTTAAATACATTTACCATAGGGGCTTAAGCTGACTATCTATTATATTGTATCTATTGTGTTTAGTGTATTTGTCTATGGTAGAGTATTGATCAAAACATTTCCGACGTATTTATTTACGGGACATGGGACTGTTCGTGGAGGTGGAAAGTTTCTGATTGCAATTCTCTTGGGAGTGGCCATAATTAATTAATTCATTGAACATTCCAAGCAGCTCACTACTACCTCGCACTATGTCATGGGCAATGAAACCTCCGTTAGTGAGTGAGAAGGCGAAACAAATGAGCAGCCTGATTGGTTATGCTTATTAGGCGACCCTGCTACTGAAGCTCATCAAGATATCGGGTACATTCTTTTGTCATTAGAAGGCGGATGAGCCAACATATGAGCCAACGGCAGATAGAAACCAAAAGAAGAAAATACAGGTTGGACAAATTGCATCCTGGTCAGCGTCTGATCCATAATGGGCGGCTGCAAACAAATATCCTGGCAGTACCAACAATGCAAAAACCAGGTGAACTGGGTTAACTTGCGCCACAGTTCATAATGGCAGTGAATATACAGAAACGAAAGAGAAAACATAAATAACCCCTATTTGTTGTTGACCCCAGCAAACGTCATAAGGACCACGATTTACGGATATGCAATTGGAATGGAAGAACTCTATATAGATCCGGTGCAAGTATCCAATTGGCAGATGTTCTCTAGGGTTATAAGGCTGACATTACCGCTATCCAGGAAATGCGATGGAAAGGACATGGCTGCACAAGAAACAGAAACTGCGATATATACTACAGTTGCCATGAAAAAAAAACATGAATTTGGTTGCGGATTTGTAGTTGGCAAAAGACTGCGACATCTAGTCTCTAGGTTCAATCCTGTGAGTGAACGTATAGCCATAATCCACATAAAAGCGAAATATGTTTATATTTCCCTAATTTGTGTGCATGCCCCGATAGAAGAGAAGATGATGATGCCAAAGGCAAATTCTATGAGCTCGTGGAGGAAACGGATGACAGCTGCCCTCGCCATGACATTAAGATTGTACTAGGAGATTTTAATGCTAATTTAGGCAGGGAGAATGTGTTTAATCCAACTATTGGCAATTTCAGTCTACATGCTGACAGTTCCGACAACGATATGAGACTGATTGACTTTGCCGCGGCAAAAAAAAAACAAGGTCGTTAGTGGTACAAGATTCCAGCATAAAGACATCTACAAGGCTATTCGGATATCCCCTGATCAACGAACGAAGAACCAAATTGATCGCGTGGAAATTGATGAAAGGCACTCATCCAGTGTAACGGAGTGAGTGATACGATTGATCAGAGCAGCTAACATCGATTCTGATCACTACCTGGTAGCAACAAAGGTTCGCAGGAAATTATGTAGAGCGAAAATCGTACGAAACCAGACAGAGAGAAAACTGTACAGCGGCAACCTTCAATTACCAGAGGTATCCACAGCCTACTCAAGGAAGCTCTCGCAACTTTCGGCACAGAACCCACCCCCTGCCGATGACGATCCTGAAGCGTAGTGGTAACCCATTTCCGACTCTATAAAAATTGCAGCAACAACCGAACTTGGTTTTATAAACCCGATTTGCAATAGACAATGGTATGATGAAGAGTGTCGCATTACAAATGATGAAAAGAACGCTGCACGTATGGCAATGCTTCAGTCAATTGCAACGCGAGCTGCGCCTTAGCGGTATAGGGAGAAAAGAAGAGGTAAACCTATCTGTAGGCGTATCTTTATACATAAAAAAAAATGGTGTCCCTTAACATCCCATGAAGGGATGTTCTCACAATCAGTGAGATGTGCGCTTTTTAGTTTTACACTCATTGATTGGGATCTACAGTTTTACACCGGTTCCGAACGGTATTTTGAGAAGCATTTTCATGGCTAAGTACTCGATAGTGTCGCCATCACTAAGCGAGGTGACCGTCGTAGAAAGAAAAGTAAGGTGGTCTGAGCAGGGATCGAACCCACGTTCTCATGTGCAAGAGCCGCGCACACTAGCAATTGCACCACTTTATACATACAGCAGGAAGAACGAAGCCCGAAAATTCTACCGAACAGCTAAAAACCGGACATGGTTCAGGGCCCGTCTTCTGTAAAGACAAAAACGGGAATCTCATCGCAGATGCGCAAAGCATGTTGGGAATATTGAAGGACCATACCTCCCCGCTAATGGTACCTGAGATATCTAGTGACGATAAGACAATCGATCACAATTTGGACGACGACATCGATTGCACCCTCCTAACCAAAACGAGATCAGAACAGCTATTACCCGGCATAAAAACAGAACAGCAGCAGCAGATGAGGTGCGTGCGTCAGCTCATTAGCAAACGTTGGTTAGATGAATGCATGACCGGCGATTGGAGTCTCAGTGTACTATGTAAGAATAATGTGCGAAAGACTAAAACCAATTATCGCGGACCTGATTGGGCCATGCCAGTGTGGCAGATCAACAGCTAACTAGATTTTCACGCTACGCCAAATCCTGGAGAATAGCCACGAAAAACATATGGATCCTTATCATATATTTATCGATTATAAGGCGGCCTTCGATAGTCCGATACTGGAGAAACTCTACGAAGCAATGTCTGAGCTTGGTATTCTTGAAAAACTCATACGCCTTTGCAGGACGACCTTGACGAAGACCATCTACGCAGTGCAAGTTGATACGGATCTTTCCCGAACTTTCGATACTAAGCGAATCCTCAGGCAAGCCGACACCCTATCATGCGATCTCTTTAACATCTTAATGGAGATCATTATGAGAAAATCTGCAGTCAATATGAATAAAACCATCAGCAGCAAAAGTCGCATGCTGCTCGCGTATGCTGATGATATAGATCTCATTGGGCGAACAATTAGAGAAGTACGGTATTTTCGAGAATAGAGGAGTCAGCAAAAGTGGGTCTGCCAGTAAATGAAGACAAGCCAAAATTAATGGTTTCAACAAGCAGGGCATTCATTCGATTACACAAAAGCGTGAACATTGATATCGATAATAATTTACAGCTGGTGGACGAATTTATAAACCTCGGATCTGCAGTAAACAAAAACAACAACTTCAGTCTTGAGATCAAGCGAGGAATTGTGCTTGCGAATAGATGTTATTTTGGGCTAAGCAAGCACTTTAGAGATAAAGCCCTCTCTCGAGTAACAATAGTCCAGCTATTTTAGACTGTCATACAATCTGTTTTGCTGTATGGCGCAGAATCTTACGTCTTATCGCAAGCAGTCGATGCATCTCTAGGAGTCTTGGAGAGAAAAATAATCCGAAAAATGTATGACCCCATAGTGCTCAACGGTGAATACCGCCGACGCATGAACCATGAGCTAAATGAGCTACACTGACATAGTTAAGCGAATCAGAATAACACGATTGCGCTGGATTAGCCATGTCAGTAGAATGGATGAAGACGCATAAACGGTTTTCGAACCCCAACTTGAAGGAAGACGACAAAAAGAAGTACCAAGACTCCGCTGTAGGGATGAGGTTAACGAATCCCTCCATACACTGAACGGAAAAGCATGGTCCCAGGGTTGAAAATGTTCATCACCCTTCCCACTTTTGTCATCGAAAGTCAGCTAACGTACAGTGTCATTCCCGCTTCGAAAATGTGTTCATCAAGTGCTGCAATGAATTTGATTCATTTTAAATAAATAAATGGTTTCCCGTTACATCCCATGAAAGTATTAGGGAGAGCTTCTTGTTTGGTTATGATAGTGTCGCCATCACTAAGCGAGGCGACCGCAGTCAAAAGAAAATTAAGGTGGCCAGATCAGGGATCGAACCCACGTTCTCATGCACAAGAGCCGCGTACACTGCCATTGCGCCACCGACGGCCATTCATTGAATTTGTTTCATTGTTGCAATGAATAAGTATCGTTATTGCAATGAATTTATTTCATAGCTGCAATGAATTTGTTTCATTACAGCAATGAAGTTGCTTCAGGTAAACCAATTATCAGTAGTTTAAATTTCACGCACTTGATTTTTTTTTTGATGTTTAACTCAGTTGGTTTGTCTACAAAATTAAAATTAAATAAATTTATTTTATTTCATTGTGCAAGCTCAAGACCATTATATATCTCTATAAATAGAGATATAGTTTTTTGAAAAAGAAAATGTTTTGCAAATGCATCCTCATGATTCCTGGCAAACCGTATAGCTATTTCAGATCTCGCCACATATCTTCATCACCGTTTTTTTGAAATGGTGCTTTTGAAAAATTCATCAAACTAAATGCAATCGAAAATTCATCTGAATTGAGAATTTTCACTATGCAAGTGTTCGAAAAATATCGCAAGCAAGAGAACCTTTGGTCCCCATTAGAAATGATTTTTGTTGTTGTCTAAAAGACAACACAATGTTTACAGGCAATTGTTATTGCCTGTTGTTTCATCGTGCTCTACGTTCATCAGGGATGATTTCTTATATATTCGGCCTTTTGTTTCAGGAACGAATATTAAGTTGTTGCTGCAACGAAATGAAAAATTTCAAAGAAATCAGCTATGAAATTTTTCGTTGCAGCGACTACCAAATTGTGGGATTTATGAGACATTTCATTGTAGCAACGTAAAAACAGTAACAAAAATGTTTCATCCATGCGACGAAGCGTTATTCTTTCAGTGTACACTTAGTATTACCAACTGGGGAGATTAGGTAGAAGATCGAACTGGGGTTATTCAAGGTCGGATAAGTAGGTAAGTATAAGTCGATGCAATCGGCGGCGACTGTCGGCGTAGAAGAACACTGTGCTGCGTCAAGCCGGCGGCTCGTGATCAGACGTTTTGAATCTCTGCTGGCGGGCCAGACTGAAACAATCAGAAGGCCATCGTTTGCACACGCCTGGACTAATATGTCGAAGTGAGTCGTAGTCATACCGTTTCTAGTTTTTAGCACAGTCATTGAAAATATACATGTGTTTCCAATATCGCAATTTTTATTTCAATTGTAATTAACATTTCTGCATTGAAATAAAGTTAAAAATGTTATTAACATCTTTCTCCTTAAACCTTCAACAAATGTAATAAAACTTCAACATTAAATTCCCATTATAAAAATTCAATTTGTTATAATTTTGCATTTCAATTGCTGTATAACTGATGTCCGGTCTTATCGCCACATGAACATCATGACTTCAATGGGCATTTAACAAATTACCCCAATTTCAAATGTCTTGAATCACCAGTAAAGCAGCTCAAACGGCCATTTCGCGGTGATAAAAATCAATTTAAATTAAAGTGAGCAAAAGTATTTGAACTTACAACATCGATGACAACTCAGCTGAAATGAATGTGCAATAAAAAATGACATAATACGGTGAAAAGCAAATCTTGGAATGGATGGGAAATCTCATAAGAAGTTGGCAAAATGTTGAATTGAAATCATTTCAAACAAAACTTTAAATTTAGAGCAGAGCTGGCTGGCATGGCAGCGCACAAGGTTTAGATGGTAATAAAAAGGAATTTCAAATGGCTGGTTGGTTAAAAATGAAAAGTAGTTTGACTGTATCCATGAGCAGAGGACCAGAGGAGTTTCAAATGCAGCATCGACTGGTGGTGGTATATATGTCCTAACGATCACGATGCACATGCATGGACCTACTTTGTGTGAGCCATAAACCTAGAGCCATATAGAAATCCCAAAACTCAATTCCCTGTCTATTCCAATGGCCCAATTTTTGTTGGCTTTGTTTGCTGCTGCGCTTTTTTTGTATTTTGTTTATTGTGTTTCCTTTTTCATCTTTCTAGCCAAAAATATATCAACTATTTCGCAATATATTTTTTTTCTTCAGCTGAAACTATTTTTGTATTATTTTTATTTGTATGATAGATTTTTCGATATTGAAGTTTTTCTTTTTCAATTTATATTAGACTGGTTTCGTAGTCCACATAGTGCAGTCGTTGAGTTTTATGCTAAATTTTTTTTACACTTATAGTTTATTTTCGCAAGACCTCTTTTTTGGGTTTTCTATTTCTTTTTATTTTTATTTTATTTTATGTCTTTTCCAAGTCTTCTTGTATCTGCATTAACTTCTAGTGCCAGTTGACCAGAGCGTGGGTCATTTGGGACCATGTTTTTGTTGGTGCATAATATTGATTTCAAATGTAGCAAATTTAACATAACTGGGGCATTTATGTTACAACTAACAATAAAACTTAGTCACACAAACAGACTAAAAATAATACCTTGCTTAAACGCTATTAAATACAACACTTCATTATCAACACTGTGGCACAGTGGTTAGGTTAGGTTGAAAGGGACGCCCGTCATTTCAGTTAGAAGAAAAAAAATAACGAGTTCACTCGAGGCCATAATTTCGGCCCATTGAGGTTCCCTTATAACGAATTGAAAAGAGAAAGGAATAGTTGTAGAGAAGAGGACAAATGTAGGAAAGAGGGTAAGTTAAAGGAGAGAGTCTAGCGCAAACCATAGAGTAATACTTCAGAGTTTCCATTACTCTCTTCGATGCCTCTTCATGACGACGAGATAGTAGGACATTTCATAGAGTTTTCTTTGCTGCTGTATTTTAATAATTTTACACTTTCGTTGGACATAAAACGGACAGAAATCAAAGGGAATGCGTCTTTTCGTTCAATTATACATAATTTAGCTGTCATTAGAATCAATAAACAATTTTTAAAATTAGTTTCTGTCTTCTTTGCTCTCTCATTCTATATTATCGGCCTAGTACTTTTTCGATCATCTGTGCCATAGAAACCCACTGCGCAAACATTTTTCTCAGTTGTCCTCTTGTGCTCCGCTGAACCAGCGAGATTTTTCTATGAATATGACGAGGGGTTTAATTGGAGCGTCTGCTAGGTCATTAAGGTTTTCGAAGAACCTGTTCCCAGCAAGGCTATACGATACTCTTGCGGTCCTCTACATTAACAAAGCAAGTGCTGCATTGACTCCTCCTCTTCTTCATTTAAATAACTTCTGCAGAAGTCTTCATATGGAAGTTTCATACGTGCAGGCATGTTGCCTATAAAGCAGTGTCCAGTTATGATTCCTGTGACAGTGCTGAGTGTGTTCTTTCCAAGGGGGAGCAGCCCTTTGGTACATGTTTCATAAATGGCCGGCCAAAGATTTCGAGCTAGCCTACACGCTGAAAAATAACGGCTCCAGCAACATATTGCAAGAACCATGTACATGTTTGCAAGCACTGTTTCCGTGAATTGAAGATCTGCTGCCTTTTTTTCTTTATTGTGACAGACAGCAGTGCTATCAGCAGTTTTCAGCAAAAAAATCCACATTTGAGTCACAAAGACATATCATAGCCTATTAATCGTTGTGTCCCAAACATGTTATATTGAATAGCAAACACAATGTGTTTGGACACAAGTAAACAATTTTTGCGACAAACTACAAACACATTATATTTGCATCCAAACAACAAAAACAGACAAATTTTTCAGCGTGTACAGGTTTGTACCGATTCCCATCTCAACTTGGTTAATGCTACTCCCTGTTCGTCAACTTGGTTCCCCAATTTCACGAACGGAATATATCGCAACGGCTTCCCGCCCACAGGAGGTCGTTATGGCATATTCCTCTGCTATTTCGTTGCCGTGAATGTTGCTATGTCCCGGTAACCAGCAGAGCGTGATTTTGTGCGCCTGAATTTTGGTTTAGGGATAAGAAGCAGGCCATCGTACAACGTGATTTGATGATTCTTAAGGCTAAGGTCTTGAACGCTGAACTACCGTGGATGTAGATTTTGAGTTCGCTGGAGATAAATCCCGTTCCAAAATCTATTTTGCGGTAACGTTAATGGCATACATCTCTGCCTTTAAGACCGTACATTTGTTCCGACGTCTGGTGGAAATCCTTAGATTTAGGAGTTCGGATTATATTGGGATTTCACCGGCGTCAGTAACGCTTTTTACCGCCTAGTCTTCACGGCTAGGTATAATTACCTCAAATTGTTTGTCCTGAATTATTCTCGGAGTCATGTAGTCCGTTGGTTTGTTCATATTTTCGAAAGTCCCCACGCTGACCAGGACTGAGCCATGACCGTGTGTAATGTTGACAGGTATTCCCGATTCACATAGCCGTAGTGTATTTGATGTGTATATCGGCGATTCAGTATCGCCTCTAGTGCCACTTGAGGGGCAGATCTGAGGACGCCGGTAATGTCGACGCATGTCAGTCTCTGCACCTTGGCCAGGTGTGAATTCTTATTTACCGCTTCTCACCATACTACTGATCCGTAGGAGAGTAAACCCCTATTGTAAACCCCAATTGCGTCCGACCATTTTCTTACGGGCATAGAAGGCGCATAACGACTTCTTACCTCTTTCCTTCACATTTATTTTCCAGGATGGCTTTTAGTCAAGGGTAATCCCTAAGTTCTTTGCTTCTTTCGACAGTTTAAGTACCTTACCCTGTAGTCTTAGGAGTTGGAAGTTGGGAATGGTGTCTCTCCTCGTAAAAAAGACTAGTTCTGTTTTCATCGGGTTGACTCCTAGACCATTGGCTGTTGCCCAAGCAGCCAGTTAATTTAGTCTCCTTTCCATGATTTCGGTGACAGTAGTCATAAATTTACCCCTGATAAAGAGCACCACGTCATCCGCATGTGCTATGATCAAAAATCCTTAGGGATTGTGTTCATGACTAGAACCCATAATATCGGTGAGATCACTCCCTCTTGTTACTCGTTCCCTTGCTGAACCGTTGCCCACATATGAATTTATGATTCTGCTTTTAAACATATTTCTTGTCCACTTCGTTATGCCAGGCTGTGAGACTATGTCTTCAAGTGCGCTTAGTATGGATGCTATATTCACATTGTTGAAGGCTGCGTCCACGTCTAGGAAAGCTGCCAGGTTGTACCGGTCTTTCCATGGTTTTCAGTAGAATCGATGAGAGACTGCCTGGTCTATAATCTTTTGACGTCCTGTGGTTTATTTTTCCCGCTTTGGGGATAACGACCACATTGACCTCTCTCCATGGGGTATGTACCCAACGAAGGCTCGCAGAAAAAGTGGTTTGAAAATTAAAAATATTTAAAGCGGCCGATCGGCAGCAAAACTCTTTTTAGTTACCTTTACCAAAGTTATTTGTCAAGAGCAACATCCTTACTTTATTACTAAGGGGGGGGGGGGGGGGACACAGAAAACCCAGAAGACTTAGGGGCCTTTCAGAAAGAAGTTAATATATTTCTCCAAACGGCTCGATCTATTGCTATCGTGTTCCACTTGGTAATATCAAAATTTGCCAGCGATTCTTTAACCTCGTCTTTCCAACGTAGTCTTGGGCGCTCTATTCTTCGCTGTTGTTTGAGTACGTGTTCGAATACCTTTCACGCTCGCTCGTTCTGATCCGTTCTACTGAGGTGTCCCAGCCAGCGCAATCGAGGTTAACATCTATAGGCATGGGTAGGGCAATCTATCAAAGTGAACACATACTTGCAAACAACACACAGCGTTAGCATCACATACATGGTCGTTGTACGGTACCGTGCAATAACTCCCAAATGAAATAACTCCCAATGAAATAACTCCCAATGAAAAAAATTCCAATAAGAATGAAATAACGCCCAACTGAAAAAAATTAAATAACTCCCAAAGGCAAAATTGAAATAAGTCCCAATTTCTGGGACTTATTTCAAAATGTAAAAATAAAACCCAATAAAAATGAATTAACTCCCAATGATATAAGGCCCAACAAAAATGAATTAACTCCCAATTTTTTTTTTGGTTTCCTTTTACAGATCGCTTTTTATTTCATAATTATATGTAAGCATATACATAATCGTAATAATAATTACGATCTAGCCGCCGGACCCGCGCCGCGCCGCGTCGCGCCTCCGCCCCCCCCCCTCCCGGTTGACATACATACCTTTTCATAATATTCAATATGAATCAAAAGAAGTTGCTTAAAGCATCCAAGCGGTACAATTGAAAAAGTGCCATCGATTAAAATTCGTCTGTTGTTGTTTTGCTTCTTTGGAGTGAAATAAATTCCAACCGGAATGCAATAAATTCCAATTAGTTAAAAAAATGAAATAAATCCCAACATAATTTTGTTGGGAGTTATACGACTTAGAAGTTATTTCATTATGAAATAACTCCCAATTAGAAATTATGACATAAGTCCTAACGCATTCATAATGATATTATTCCCAATTTATATGGAATTTTGTTAATTTTTTGTTGGGACTTATTTCACTTTTTTTTGGGATTTATTTCATTTGGGAGTTATTTCACGGTACCTCGTTGTACAACAATAGTCTCTGCCTGAAAATAAGTATGATGGTATTGATGTAGCGGCAGCGAACAAACAATCAGGTCGTCGTCGCCAAAGAGTTTTGAATAGTATAGAGGAGTCATGGAACGAATTGTATGACTTAAAAGCACTGGCGACATCTGGCGAATTATTCAAAACGTATTACACTCTTTTTGTCATAACTTGATCAACTCATAATTTTTATGTGAAACATTGATGCCTTTTGAAACATTTATCCTTTTTGTATTGTTTTATGTAATAACATTGTCGAAATGGTGCAGTTATATTGAAATATTTTAAAAAGAGACTCGTTTATACTATTTTACTCAGACCCTCTACATGAGAGCGAAAAAAACAGTGCAATAAGTTCTCCACACTATCAATACTTTTTGTCGTCGCTCTGTTTATGACGAAAAAAAACAATTATTTCAGTGAGCTAAATATTGCTTTATTTATTTTAACAATATTACATTTAATGTTAATGCAGATGTAAGTGAAAGAAAGTGCAATAGCAAAAGAGCCTTCAGGACAAAAACTATTCTTTTTTTTATTTTCCAATGTAACATTTACTAATGTGTTCATAGAAATCAAACAGGTACCTTGTAACAAAAAGGTGTTGACACATCGCTCGTGAGTTCGAACACTCATTGCTTTTTTTGATGCACTTAACTACGTCAATATCGGAATACAGTTCATATAGATCGTGGTTCATACGTCGCCGATACTCTCCATTATTTATTATAGGAGCACTAGCTGATCAGGCGAAATTCGAACCGCCCAAATTCGTTAATGAAATGAAAATAATAATTGCGAGTATGTACATGTTTTCCCCTATAATTTAGTCGATTCAAATTCCTTATTCAAAAGTTATATTAAAGCATGTCTCAGTAAGACTGCACTTTTCCATTTTAAAATAAAGACACGTATTTTTTGCCATAGTTGTGATTGTTTTATTGGATTATAAAGAAGACATGTTCCGATTAGGTATGGAATAAAATATCCGCAAATGGCACCTACGGCTCCGATGACAGGCTATTACTCCATTTATCCAATTTTCCATGACCTTTTCACAGAGATGTGGCTGTATCTCACGGATGACGCGGTGGATCTCAGATTTTAGCTCAAGAATTGTTTCTGGTTTATTCACATAATCCAGAAATTTCACAAAACCGCAAAAGAAAGAAATCGCACTGCGTTAAATCGCATGATCTTGGTGACCAGTTTACTTCAGAATTTCGTGAAATAATTTGTTCTGAAAATCGTTGCTGCAATAAATCGATTGTTTCATTTGCGGTGTGGCACGTGCAACGATTTTGCTGCATGCTGTCCAATGGAGGCCACAAGAACTCCGTTATCATGTTCCTGTAACGAATAACGTTCACAGTCACTGCAATTTCAGCTTCATCTTCAAAAAGTATGGCCCAATCACGCCGCCTGATCAAATCCCCACCAGACAGTTGCTCGTTTTGGGTGCATTTGTATCTCATGGATTACATGAGGTTTTTCTGAGCCCCAAATTCGACAATTTTGTGTATTCACGAACCCATTCAAATGAAATTGCGCTTCATCGGACAAGATGATATTTTTTTTTGAAAAATTGGCATTGATTTCACTTTGCTCCATTACCCATTGAACGGATTGCCGTCGCTGTCCATGGTCTGCTCGTTGTAGCTCGTGAGTATGCTGAATTTTTTATGCAAAATTCGGTGATGTTTTCGGGTTTATGGGCGACGCTCTCGTTTACAGCAGTAATATTTTCAAGAGACTGACCACGCTTCGAATGGTTGACATATTGCACTTCTTGACCGAAAATTCTTCGAAGTCTGCGACAACGACTACACAACAAATAGTAATAAATTCTTACAGGAGATAATTGATTGAACAGGACCTTGATTGTATTGGACGATATTAGAATTATTATACATAAAGACTAATATGAAGATAAAAGAATGATATGAATGGAATAGGATTAATAAAACAGGAACAAGTGAAGCTGCAACATATGCAGCAGGATAGAAAAAGCAGGAACTGATGAAGTTTGTGGAGCAGGAACAGATGAAGCAAAAACAGATGACACAGGAACAAATATAGCAAGAACAGATGGAGCAGGAACAAATGTAGCATGACTGAGGAAGCAGGAACTGATGAGGCAGGAACTGATGAAGCAGGAACAGATGAAGGTGGAATAGATAAAGTAAGAACAAGTGAAGCAGGATCTGATGATGCAGGAGAAGTAGAAACAGGGAAGCAAGAACAGATGCCACAGGAACAGATAAAGCAGGAACAGATGGAGCAGGAATAGATGAAATAGGAACGGATGCAGCAGGAAGCGAATGAAGCTGGAACTGATGACTTAGGTGGATCAGGAACAGACGAAGCAAATACTGATGAAACAGGAGCAGATAAAGCAGGAACAGATGGAGCAGGAACAGATGTCGCACGACAGATGAAGTAGGAACTTATGAAACAGGAACAGATGAAGCGAGAACAGATGACACAGAAACAGTTTAAGCAGGAACAGACGAATAAGGACCGATGAAGCAGGATCTGTTGAAACAGGTGTCACAGAAACGCATAGAGCACGAACAGGTGTCACAAAAACAGATGAAGCAGGAACAGATACAGCAGGATGAGAATGAAGCAGGAACAGATGAATCAGGACATGTGAAACAGGAAATTTAGTTCGGAGAAAAGGGCCCAAAAATCCATTCGCATGATTTCTCGAATGAAATCTGAAATATGGTAATTCTAAGCATTATCAGCCATTAAAAAAATAATCGATCGTTTAATTACTTCAATCGAATTCGATAGAAAGTATAGATGGTGGAACTCATTAAAAGTATTACAAAGACTAGAAACTGGTTGAAAAAGATTCGTAGTTATGTTTGAACGCGGGTAGAAAAATGGAACACATTGTCTAAAAGCTCTAAAAGGAACATTAAGTGAAGAGACCAGATATGCTGAATTAGTTTATCCATTGATTAGATTAACCATAAAACATACAGACAACATTACCCTATGACGCTCTAAAGTTGGTAAATCAATGAGCTGAAATCTATGAATATAGGCAGCTAGGTTCGAAGATGAACTCCAACCAAGATTTCGTAAAGCAAAAAGTAAGAACTGCTTCTGAACAGATTCGATTCTATCAATATGGCACCTATAATGTGGAAGCCAAACTAATGAACCGTACTCAAGAATCGGATTTACAAGGGTAGTTACAGTCGCTTTGACAACTAAGGACCATCAAATTCCCTGGACCAACGTTTTACAAATCCTAACAAACAAGATGCCCTGCCAATGCAAGTATCAATATGTGACGAAAAAGTGAGATTACTATGAAGAGTCACACCTAAGTCGCAAAACTGAGACACAGTATCCAGCACATTATCACCAATCTTGTAAAAGTTTCCCAACACTTCTGTTAACCGACATTTATGTATTATATTTTCACGAAATAATCCTTTTTTAAAGAGAGGTACTTTTTTTATTAAAAGCTAATGGTTTTTTTTAAGAAAAGGTACTCCTTTTAAGAAGAAGTACTTTCTGTAAGAAAAGGCGATATGAATATGATTTTTTTTACAGAGAAGAATGTACTTTTTTATGAGCAGGTACTCTTTAAAGAAGTGGTACTCTCTTTAGGAAAAGTTTATTTTTTAAGGAAATTTACTTATTTTCAAGAAAACAAAAGAAAAGGTATTATTTTAGTTTTAAGAAAATGTACTTTTAAGAAAGGACATTTTTGTAAGAAGAGGTATTTTTTAAGAGTAGTTATTTGTTTTTGAAGAATATGTGTTTTTTAAGAAATGGGAATTTGTTTTAGAATTTGTCCTTTTTCAAGACTAGGTACATTTATAAGAGTAGCTACTTTTCTCAAGAAAAGTTATTTTCTTTCACAAAACAGAAAGGTAGATTTTGCAGAAAAATCAATTTGTTGTAATAAAATTTCCTTGTTTTAAGAAAAGGTACTTATTTAAAAAAAATACATTTTTAAGAGAAGGTACTTTTTGTAAAAAAAAGTACTTTTTTTAAGAAAAGGTACTTTTTGTAAAAAAAATTTACTTTTTTTACTTAAAGTTACTTCTCTAAGATAAGGTTTTTTATTTATGAAAATGTACTTTGTTTAAGAATATGAGTAGGCATTTTTTTTTGAGAAATTTTAAATTCTTTAAAGACTGGCAAATGTTTAAGAAATTTTCCTTTTTTTAACTTCTTGACTTTGGATTTTCTAAGTTTACTTTTTATTGAGTTTAAAACCATAATATCTACTAAATATTGGTTACATGCTCCACCTAGGAAACTCCCCATTAAATAAACAATTTTCTCAGCATTTGTTAGTCTAGACACCAACCAAAGAAAATGTACCCAATATTGTTGATAATTGTGGGTTGTAGCATAATAGTGTTCAAAAAAATTTGTTGAATTTTTTTTTCATTTAGCCTCCATCCCCCAACGTGCGACAAGGAACTTCGTTCCAAAAGTCTATTCGGAGAATTTACATCAATCCGGAGAATTTGTATTCCTGACCGCAAGAACTGCCGCGCATCAGCACCAAACAGATCCATATACGCTTTATATGGGGGCCGGGGAAAATTTACACTCGTGTGAGCCATAAAGCGGTTGAGAAACCGAAACCAAAATTTTTCAAAACCCGGTTTTATGAATACACTACACCAAAGTGTTTGGATGCTAAAGGGAACGAGTGGATAAAATTGAAAAATGTGATAAAGCCTTTCTCTGACTAGCATTACACTCTGAAAAATTTGGATTTTGTTATTGTTTGGGTGCAAGCATAACGGGTTTTTAAGTTGTCGCAAATATATTTTACTTGTGGCCAAACACATTGTGTTTGCTATTCAATATAACATGTTTGGGATACAATGATTAATAGGTTATAATATATGTATTTGTGAGCCAAATGTGTTTTTATTTTGTTGAAAAATGCTGAATACAAAATGTGACAGGGCACTAAAGAAAAAAAAAAGCAGCAGATCTTCAATTCACGAAAAGAATGCTAGCAAACATGTACATGGTTCATGCAGTATGTTCCTGGGGCCGATATTTTTTAGTGTGTAGATGAAGTAAATTCAATATATATATGAGTTCTAGAAAATTTGGACTGGTAACACAAGTGCAAGTCAAATGTTAGTTTGCGACTTATCAATTCGAACTACTGTACTAGATTTTGGATACTAACTACCTCACAGCATCTCACATCTGGCGTACTTTAGATCTTATATCTACTGGCATGCACTGCATTTTGGCTATTCATATTGTATCTGGCTTTGTGCAGCCAAGTGTCGGTCCATGTACTGTACACTTAGTATCTATGCATCGTTTACTTTAGATCATATCGAAATATCATCGCCAAACTTTAGTTTTGTCTATAGATTTATGGTTTGTTAATGTTATCGAAAATGTCGTTGCTTTTATTAACTATGTAGATGTCTGCAAATGATTTCAATGAATTTCTTAGTAATTTACACAAGGCAATCAAGCACAAAACATATGAACCATATGGATATATATCTTGAGTTTAGTCAAAGCCATCGAAATTGACACAAAACGATAGATAAAAATAAAAATTTACCAGATACAACTTTGTAAATTACATGACTATCAATTTTGTATCGTTACAATTTTCCTTTTCTGTTTATTAGTTTTTTGTGTGTTTGGTCTAAAACAACTTCAAATGAACTCAATTCAACATGTGTTACTAGAAACTATGTGTGGTAATTTTTTTTTTTTTGTTGGCCTAATTATAGTGTCTCACGTGTTCTTCGTTCCGCTACTATGAGTGGCGAAAGAAAAAAAATTGTATCTCTTGATTTTTTTTGTAGGTTTCTTTGTGTCTATGATACGCATTTTTAAAGATTTTATAGCCTTTACAATAGTTGAGAAAAAAAAGCGTAAACATCTCTATGTTAAACGATGACTGTGACTATGATTATTGTTTGAAATGTATGCGTTCAGTTTGAAGTTCATTGTCAAGGTTTTCTTGGTAACAACGAGGGTTGTATGATAACTACATATGTCTTTAGTGGAGAACTGAAAGAAGTTAACTGTGTAAAGATTTGTCTCCCTATGTGTTTTTTGCTCCTAAGTCTGAACTCAAATCAGGCATACTACCTTCTGTTGTTTTTCTAATAACTTCGGAATTCAAGGATTCATCAATATTTTCGATTTACATGTAGTTGGGCTGGACCTGTAATAATTTCCCCCAGTGTTGATTCAATGATATCTACACGCTGGAAAACTGAATTTTTTGTCGAATTTGAATTTTATGCCCGATTTTGTTATTTTGTAGTTAATGAATGAGAAATTCATATTACAAGCTTACACGGGCAGGAACTGTTTTCTAATTCAAAAATTGTTGGTTTTGTTGGAAATAATAGACAATTCAGTCAAGCATCTGGTAATTGACACGCCTAAGGCGCCCGTTGAAAAATACGACAATTTAAATGGATCTTTAAGAAAAAATACTTTTTGTAAAATGATAAACTTTTTGTTAAGAAAGTTTTTTTGTTTAAACAATGTATTTTTTAAAACAAGTATATTTTTAGGTCTTTTTTTTGGAAATTCATCTTTATTTACATTTGTTGTTATTTACATATTACAAGGTTTCGAGATATTATTCATAGATATTACAGCAAGTAAAATTGTTCAACATAGTTGTTGTGAATTTGACTGTTTTTAAATTTTTAAAGGGAAATTAGGTAAAGCCTTTATGTGAAGAAGCAAAGGAAATGCAAATACAGTTTGATACTATGAATTACTATTTGCAATACAATATAAGTATACAATTTTCAGGTTGGTGATTTATATTTAGATGTTATTTCACATTAATTCTTTACAATCTCTTATCAGTTGTTAGGTAGAATTTTCAATATTTTCAAAGTATTGGGTTTTTAACCCTAGTTTAGATCCTGGGATGCGAATGCACCCAAATGCTACTTTGTACCCTCACAAAATTTTTAGTTTCATTTATTTTTGTCTGGGATTAAAAATCAGTTAACGAAATTTACTTTTCTTTCCATTTTTGACGTTTTTTTGATCCATGGGATCTTTTTAATTTTTTTAAAAAAATTTGCTCAAAAAAGTCCAGAGAAAAGTCCCGGGGTGCGTTAGCGCCCCGCGATTTCAAGTAAAAAAAAACATCACTTTTTAACACTTATTGAGATATTTTATTGATTTTTTCAATCGAATATGATTCAAAAGAACATTGAAAACCCAAACAAAAAAAAAAAACAAGGCAAAAATATATTAGAAATTAGTTTGGTATGTTAGGTAATTCTGGAAGACATCCGACGCAGATATCGTTGTGGTGGCGAGGACAACAATTTTTTTCCACAAACATCTTATGTGGTTGCAGTCTTCTTGTCATCCTTTATAGGGAAAAGGTGGCATCTTGCCTAAAAATAAAGAGTTTCATTATAAAAACAATTCAACTCAATTATGATTCAAGTTGTTACCTGTTTTCGTGGAAGTTTCTCATCAAATTCGCGTATAACCTGGGAAACTAATTATATTCTGTCTTGAAGTGTGCGCACGTTCGTCCAACTCTGATTCTATCTGCTCTTGCGCCAGTTCAATCAATTTGTCATTCCTGAATATTTTTTTGTTTCTTCGTGGCGGATTAAAGTGGCGACAAATAATGACGGTTGTTAAAGATGCTACGTCTAATAAATTATAGAAAATAACCATTGACCAGTGTCGAGTTTGACGTGAGCAAGGATAAATTAAAACCATTTGGTCAAACACATCAACACCACCTTTTGTCCGGTTATAATCAATAATCATATTAGGTTTGTTTTGATAACCAGAAGTGGCTTTATGGTGGCTTGATAACAAAATTACTTGTTTGTTTGGTTTTGGAACATAAGATACCAAAGCCATTCTGTCAGAAAATCCAAATATTGATGATTGGGTTGGATGATACAGCTTTCGGTTGTTAACATTTATGGGCTCGTTATTTTCGTCTAGATGCTCTTTGACGACAAATGGTTTTGGGACATCTCTTTTGTTGTTTCTAATCGTGCCAAGTATAGTAATTTTTTTTCGAGCAACTGCAATGCCAATTCAACGGATGTGAAAAATTATCTATTGTCAAATTGCGCCCAGTGTAATAGTATTTTAAATCAACATCACAATCAACATCACAACATCATATCCACGTCCAAGCCCAGAACTTTGATCATCGCTACCGGTGTGATTGGCAAATTTCAGTGGATAACCCGTGCAGCTATCGTTGATCCACCAGACCTTCACTCCATAGTTAGCAGATTTACTTGGCATGTACAGCTGAAGCTTACAGCGACCACGGAACCCTTTCAATTGCTCATCGATTGTTATATTTTCAGATGGAATGTAGTTTGCAGACAAAGTTTCATTAATTTCAGTCAGTAAAATTTCAACGGGCTGTAGAAGGTTTCGATCGGCTGCATTTTGCCCACAACAACCAATTGAAGCATCGAAACGATGGAAGTTATTAGTCATTTCAAAACGTGTGTAATTCATCACAGCACGAAGGATTAAATGTCCTTTCCTGGAGTCCCACAATGTACGGCCGTCTCGCAATGCTCCAATATATAATAATATTCCAAAATATGCATTTAGCTAGTTCAATGTCAGTGGCTTCCAAGCACGATATTTTGCTCTATTTTTATTCAATTTCATGTATACATCAATGGCCTTTTCGTTTGTGTATTTCATGATTTGGTCTTTTATTTTCATACCATGACGGCATTATTCAGGTGATAGCAGGAGGATGGTGTAATACAGAGTTCTGTCAAACTCAGTTAATTTTTCTATTTTTTTTCTTTCTTTCTTTAAATGTACAGACAAGTTTTCATTTATATAACAAAATCTAAAGATAGTCAAACTGGATTAATATTGAATTTCTTGAAATATTTTAGGTATTTACTAAGTAAAGAAACAAAAAACATAAAATTTGAAAGAACTCTGGATAACGACTTTGAAAAAGATCAACCAGATGTTCTTGTAACACAACCCTATATTTCAACCATGTTTCAAACGGTTCTTTATAGTCGCCAATTTAAAGTCGCCAAACTAAAAGAATAATGTGGGGTGCGAATGCACCCCAGACCGGGTTTGTTTACTTTCGGAATGTAAACTAGGGTTAAACTTATTATGAAGTCATTGAGTTTTCATAGCCAGTTTCAGTGTGAAGAATGTGCGTAGAGTATCTCCAATGTTCATATATATTATAGTTTCCCGAAAATTACCTTTTTTTTAAAGATAGGTACTTCTTTTACTAAAAATTAATGTAAATTATTTAATTAATGAAAATTTACTAATTTAAGAAGAAGTACTTACTGTAAGAGAAGCCATAATAGTATGAATTTTTTTTTACACAGAAGTATTTTTTTTGGAACAGTGGAACTTTTTAAGTGGTGGTACTCTTTTTAGGAAAAGGTTATTGTTTTTAACGAAATGTACTTATTTTGAGAACGGCAACTTATCTTAAGAAAAGAAACGAAAAGAAAAGAAAAGAAAAGAAAAGAAAAGAAAAGAAAAGAAAAGAAAAGAAAAGAAAAGAAAAGAAAAGAAAAGAAAAGAAAAGAAAAGAAAAGAAAAGAAAAGAAAAGAAAAGAAAAGAAAAGAAAAGAAAAGAAAAGAAAAGAAAAGAAAAGAAAAGAAAAGAAAAGAAAAGAAAGAAATAAAACAGAAGGTATTTTTTTTAGTTTTAAGAAAGTATATTTTTAAGAAAAAGAATTTTTGTTAGAAAAGGTATTTATCTAAGAGACGGTATTGTTTTTTAAAGAAAAGGTTTTTTTTTAAGAAAAGGGAATTTTATTTAGAATTGGTCCTTTTTTCAAGAATAGGTAAATTTTTAAGAGTAGGTATTTATCTTAAGAAACGTTATTTTGTTTCAGAAAAAAGGTACTCTTTAAAGAAAAGGTAGTTATTTAAGAAAAGTCAATTTGTTGTAAGAAAATATACGTTTTTAACAAAAAGTACTTATAAAAAAAATTCCTTTTTTAAGAGAAGGTACTTTTTGTAACAAACTTACTTTTTTTTAAGAAAAGGTACTTTTTGTAAAAAAATTTACTTTTTTTAAGAATAGGTACTTTTTAAAGAACTGGTACTCTTTTTAGGTTATTTTTAAAGAAAATCCTACTTATCCCAAAAAAGAAAAATAAGGTATTATTTTATTTTTAAGGGAAGGTACTTTTAAGAAAATGAATTTTTGTAAGAAAAGGTATGTTTTAAGAGAATGTATTTTTCTGAAGTTAAATTTTTTTTAAAGAAATGGGTTTTTTTTTAAGATTGGTCACAAAACAGGTACTCTTTAAAGAAAATGTATTTTTTTTAAGAAAATTAAATTTGTTGTAAGAAAATATATATTTTTAAGTAAAGGTACTTATTTAAATAGTTATTTTTTTAAAGGCACTTTTTGTAAGAAAATTTACTTTTTTGTAAGTAAAGGTACTTCTTTATGATAAGGTATTTTTTTTATGAAAAGGTACTTTGCTTAAGAATATGAATAGGAATTTTTTTTTTGGGAAAATTTACTTGTGTTAAGAAATGGCAATTATTTAAGAAAATTTTATATTTTAAACTTCTTTCACTTAGGCTTTTCTAAATTTACTTTTGATTGGATTCAAAACTGCAATATATGGGGTAGTCCAAGGTAAAAAAATATTTTCCAAGTGCCATGGCACCGACTTTGATGAAATTTGGTGGAAAATAAGCCTATGCCAAGAAAAGCTCAGTCCCAAAATTTGAGAATTCTTGAGCTTTTTTGTGGGTTTTATAGCTTTCAAAGGAATCAGTGTCGTTTTTTATTTATTTTCAAATAACTCGAAAACGGTAAAAGATAGTCTTTTGACATTTTCCACGAATGTTCACAAGTAAATTTTATATTTTTAAACTTCTTTCACTTTGGCTTTTCTAAATTTACTTTTGATTGGGTTCAAAACTACAACATATGGGGTAGTCCAGGGTAAAAAAATATTTTACAAGTACCATGGCACCGACTTTAATGAAATTTTGTGGAAAGTAAGCCTATGCCAAGAAAAGCTCAATCCCAAAATTAGAGAATTCTCGAGCTTTTTTGTGGGTTTTATAAGCTTTCAAAGGAATCAGTGTCGTTTTTTTTTTTATTTTCAAATAACTCGAAAACGGTAAATGATAGTCTCTTGACGTTGTAATTTCCTTTAAGGCTGTAAGAGATCATATTTTCTCCGGTTAGTGAAAAAAATGTAAATGCCGCGGGTGGGATTCGAACTCACATTCGTTGGACGATCGTTTCGATGTTTGTGAATCATCATCTTCAGCAGCGTCTAGCCCGTTAAGCCACTGCGGTGTGTATTTACACACCGGACTAACCGAAGACATTTTCCACGAATATTCACAAGTGAATTGGCATTAAAAAAAATTTTGAAAACAAAAAATGTCAAAATATTTTTTGTAAAAAATATGTTTTTTTTTCAGGAAACTTAGGGCATCCTTAGATTTTTTTGGAAAAATATGTGTTAAAGCGGCATTTGTTCCAAACATTTTGCGGGGTTCGGCATGTCGCTAGGGTGCAAAATGAGGGAGTTATAACCATTTTTGTGAGGCAACCTCCCAAAATTCAATACATGAAAAATACTCTAAATTGTGAAGAATTCATATTTTTGCTTAGATATTGTCAGTTCTGCCTTTTACTATATACTATACCAAAATGCTCTCTGTTTTATGAACACTGTTTCCAAAAATTAAATTACCACTTTTTCGGGACCTCTTAGTACAAATACTCATTGGTTACAGGCTCCATCTAGAAAAGTTCCCATTAAACAAGAACTTTCCCAATATACAAACCAAAGCAAAAGTACCCAATATAATTGATAATACTGGGTTGTAGCATAATACTGTTAAAAAAAAGTTGTTTAATTTTTTTATTAATTTATCCCCCATCCCGCCACGTGCGATAAGGAACGTCGTTCCAAAAAAACACCCTTTATTAGTAGGCACCTTTGCAAGAGACACGTGTATGTGAAGATCAGGGAATGTAAAGTTCTTGAGGACAATTCAGACCCTGATCATAAATACATTTGATTCCAGTTGAATTGGCATATGACCCAGCCTAAATTAGTTCGTTTGTAGGTGAGGTCTTTAAAGAAGGTTCAATTTGCAAACGGTAACGATCTTACTAATAGGTTCCACTTCCACTTAGTCTAAAAGTTTACCAATTCCTCTCCTCTTTATCTAGAGTGTGTGCAATATTTCCTTACAATTTTCCCAAATTGTCTTATAATTTAATTAAAATTGTTTTATTTTCTCTGGTTAATTCGCAAGTTATCTATAATTCAATACCTGTCTAATAGAAAAATACTATACTATTTCATGGACAATAAAATCAAGTACATTAATTTAATGCTATATTATCACAATAGCGGCTGGAGACCAAAGACCCAGACAAATACACAAACTAGACAAGACCAGACCACACCAGACGTTCCGGTCAAGTGGTCAAAAGGCGTGTGCTCTGTTTTTCCATGGGCTGCATTCGTACTTGTTGCCACAGTTTCAATTTGAACTTTTATTAGTTTACGGTTCAGTGCCAACAACAGCGGTAACTTTGAATTTGCATAGAAAATTGAACAATTTTAGACATAAAATATTGAAAAAGTCAGTATTTAAGTGGAGAAGGACTTATAGGGCAATGAATGAAATTGAAATGTTAAATATCAATGGAATTGTATGGTTCATTGTTTCGATGATTTCGATTCAATTTTATTTAAAGATCAGGTGTTTGGAAATAATCTAAATATGAAAATTGAATATTTTGTGATAATCATCAGGGAGGGGGGTAACTATTTTGTGTGTATAAGTGTTGATACAAAATCCGGTATTTATTAAATTTATTACTATACTTGGGTGGATAATGCGAATTATAGTTATTCTGAATACAAATTCTGAAGAAATTTTCATATGTCATATGGCAGGACTAACATAAGAACATTTCTTCATAACTTGTGTTCACAGTTGCTATAATTAGCATCAACAACGATTCTGCTATCGCAGGATCTTATAAGTAAGCGTCCTTATCATTGGCTAAAGGTTCATTTCAATGTGAAAGCATTTTGAACTCTGATTAAGGAGCAAAATGATTTGGCAATCACTGGCATTTCAATATTTTATATTTACCTATCGATTCTCATAAACATATAGAATTTCTTTTAATTAAAATTTCAAATAAAATATCACATCATATTTCAAAATTATATAATCCAAAAATAACACTGTGCAACAAAATATAGGTTTTTGCTTTGGGGGTGGACGATTCCTCCGCCAATTGATCACACTAGGTGAGTATAGTCAAACCCAAAATTGTGTACCGCTGTGTAAATAAATAAATGGTTTCCCATTACATCCCATGAAGGGACTGGGGAGAACTTCTCACAATCGCTCAGCTGTGCCCTTTGCAATTTTCACTCACTGATTGGACCCTACAGTTTTACACCGATTCCGAACGGTATTTTGAGAAGCCTTTTCATGGCTATATACTCGATAGTGTCGCCGCCATTGTGCGAGGTGACCGCCGCCGAAAAAAAATTTGAAGGTGGCTAGAGCAGGGTTCGAACCCAGGATCTCATGTACAAGAGCCGCGCACACTAATCATTGCACCACCGACGGCCGGTGTGTAGCTACACTTTTTTTATGGGCGTGGCAAGTTTGAATTTTCATATCCGATACAGTCAGAAATAAATTTAAAAATCCAGTATAAATATTGAATTGAGCGAATTTTTGTGATAACGTGTCTTCAGTGAAATTTGACATGGATTATTTTCCTAGAATATTCAAATGGGGGGAGGAGTGAACTGGGGTATTTACTACAGCTGCCATGCGAGAGCGTACGAATTCGGGTGCGGATTTATAGTTGGCAAGAGACTAGTTTCAAGGTTCAAGCCAGCGAGTGAACTCCCAGCGAAATATTTCAACATCTCGTTTAATTTATGTGCACGCAGCGACAGAGGATAAAGGCGATGAGGTCAAAGAATCATTTTATGAGCGTCTGGAGGAAGTATTCGAACGCGACATTCAGATTATCCTAGGTGATTTTAATGCCGAATTGGGAAGGGAAAATGTCTTCCAAGCAACCATCGGTAATCACAGTCTACATTCTACCACCTCCGATAATGGAATTATACTGATAGACTTCGCCGCTGCAAAGAACATGGTAGTTAGTATCACACGATTCCAGCATAAGCACATAAATAAGGCGACCTGGATATCTCATGATCAGGGGACGAAGAACCAAATTAATCACCTGGTAATAGACGGCAGGCACTCTTCTAGTGCAATGGGTGTACGTGTGATTCGAGATGCCACTATAATACTCGGATCATTACCTGGTGGCTGCAAAAGTTCGCACAAGATTGAGAAGGGCGAAAAGCGTACGAAGCCAAACACGTGAACAGCTGGATATCGACAATCTGCGGGTACCAGAGATATCAAAGTCCTATGAAAGAAAGCTCACTCTCCTGCTAGGGCAGCATACCCCCCTCCTGAGAATCCAGAAGCGCAGCGGAGCACATCTCCCATTCTTTGGAAACCGCTGCAAGGACTGTACTTGGCTATCAAAAACCGCAGAAGGATAAGCCATGGTACGACGAAGAATGTCACATTGAAACTGATGGGAAAGAGGCTGCACGTATGGCAACGAAACAGTCAGTTACAACGACGCGTGCTGTGAGTGAGCGGTGGAAGAAGCTAAGAAGGGAGGAAACCCAACTATTTAGGCGAGGAAAGTGGCAGTGGGAGCAGAGAGAGCGAGGGTGAAAATACCGAAATGTGCAGGATAAATAATGGACCACGAGAATTTTTCCAGAGGGTAAGAGGATCGAATAACGGGCTGCCCTCCTGCAAGGACGAGAATGGGAATCTGGTGACTGATAAGAAGTGTGTGTTCAAAATGTGGAGAGATCACTTTTCAGCACTAGTCCACTCAGATTCTTCCACTGAAGATCAGGGGGTAATGATTCTAGATGACAGTTTAGATTGTACCAACCCACCAACCAATGTGAGATTGGTACGGCAATCTCCCGGCTTAGGGATGATAAGCGCTGATGTGGATGGGCTACTCGCCGGGCTCTTTAAGGCCGGTGGCGAAGGACTGCTGGCCCACATGCATCAACTCATATGCAGTATATGGTTGGGGGGAATCTATGGCTGACGATTGGAGTCTCAGTGTATTATGTCCTGTATTCGGAAAGGGTGATCTGTGTATATGTACCCGCAATCGCTGTATCGGTCTTTTATCCATCGCGTATAAGATCTTGTCGAGCGTTTTATGTGGGGGACTAGAGCCAATTGTTGAAAATCTGATTGGACCTTATCAGTGTGGTTTTGGGGCGGGCAAGGCCCAAATATTCGCGCTACGCCAAGTTCTAGAAAATACCTAAGAAAAGCAAATCGATACCAACCATCTTTTTGTCGATTGGAAAGCTGCTTTCGATGTCCCCAAACGTGGAAAATTGTACGAAGCTATGTCAGAACTTGGGATTCCGGCAAAACTGATTCGCCTCTGTAGAATGACGCTGACGACCACCAAATCACCAGTGAAGGTGGGGAAAGACCTCACCGAACCATTCTGTACCAGGCGAGCGTCAGAGTTTCGTGCAATCTCTTCGACATCTTAATGAAGATAATGATGAGAAAAGTTGCAGTAAATGTGAACAGGACCGTCAACTTGAAAACCCATATATTGTTGGCGTATGCTGACGACATATATATCTCTGAGCGAAATTTTCGCGAGGTTACTGCAGTATTTTCAAGAATCGAAAAAGAATCAGCGAAGGTGGGTCTTGCTTTTAACGGCGGGCAAGACAAAATTGATGGTGTCAACGACTGGGCAAACCTCTCGACCGATTTAATTTTGAAGTGGTAGATGAATTTATCTACCTTGGAGCCGCGGAAAAACGAGGACAACAACGTCAGCCTGGAGAAAAATAATAGAATAGTTTATGCAAATAGATGATACGAGGGCGGATCAATAAGTCCGTGACTTTTCGCACTTCCCTCGTAGTTATATGCAATGCAGCACTGCTCCCATCACGTACCACCAGTTAATAGACTACTGTCAAATTTTGAGCAAGTTCCGTCATTTACTTTGCATTTAACAGCTGTTCAAAACATACGACCTCGTGAATTTTTTTAAAAATGGAAAAAGTGAATTTCGAGTGCTCATTAAACATAATTTTTTGCGAAATAAAACCGTCAATCAAACCAAGGAAAAGCATGATAAATACCATGGGGACTCTGCACCATCGATTTCAATGGTAAACAAGTGGTTTACTGACTTTAGTTTTGGTCGCACAAGTACAAATGACGCTGAACGTTCTGGACGGGCAATTGAGGTCAATACACCCGAAATTGTCGAAAAATCCACGATATGGTGTTGGCCGATCGAAGAGTAAAAGTGCGTGAGATTGTTGATGCAATAGGCATTTCATATGGCAGTGTGGTTTCGATTTTAAATGATCAGTTGGGTTTAAGAAAGATGTCTGCAATATGGGTGCCGCGTTTGCTCTCAATTGACCATAAACGTAATCGTGTGACAACTTCAAAGGATTGTTTTGTTTGGATTGTTTGTGCATATTCTCCGGATTTAGGCCCCAGTGACTATTTCCTATTTCCTAACCTAAAGAAATGGCTCGGTGGAAAGAGATTTAGCTCCAACGATGAAATTATTGATCAAACAAATGTCTATTTTATGGACCTCGAAAAATCCAATTTTTTGGAAGGGATACAAAAAGTGGCGAAACGTTGGACTAATGGCCAGTTTTTCAGTCGGAGATCATCTTCGGATATGAGTTAAACTACGTTTAAATCAGATTTTAATTTTTTCAGTCAAAGGTAAAACTACGTTTACCTCTTCAATTTGTGCGAGTTAAACTAAGTTTGGATTGTGTTGGCTTTTGACAGCAGCAATGAAAAACAAGAAGAAGAATTTTGTGTATGTAAATAATAAAAAATTTTGTTGATATTTTTTGGAGTTTTGAAAATGAGTTTTTCCTCG